>OX336397.1:237154199-238404199 GCA_946902985.2 Meconema thalassinum
AATTTCATTCCATTCGGTTTCACCGTGTTCGAATTAATAGGGGTAATCGATTTTGACACAAAGATGGCCGCCATCCGCAAACTATTAGGCTAATGACCTATTAGATAAGTCAAAGGATGCTCCCTTTATAAAGGTATGTTGTTGCAAAATTTGGTAGAGATCGGATGATAAGCTTAGTCGTAATTTGATTTAAGCTTTGAACATTTGGGTGGCCGCCATTACGTTTCCATCAAGATGGCGGCGATATAAAACCTGGCCCTTGGGTGCCCTCTGCTAGTGCTACCTCTGTACCAAATTTCGTTCAATTCGGTTTCACCGTGTTTGAATTGATAGGGGGAATCGATTTGCACACATACTTGGCCACCATCTGCAAACTATTGGGCTGATGATCTAGCAGTTTGGTCCGAATATGCTTCCCACATAAAGATTTGTTGTTGCAAAATTTGGTAGAGACTAGATTATTAGGTTGGTCGTAATTACATTTCAGCCTTTAACAATTTGGTGGCCGCGATTACGTTTCCGTCAAGATGGCGGTGATATAAAACATGACACTGAGGTGGCCTTTTCTAATGCTACCTCTGTACCAAATTTCGTTCCATTCGGTTTCACCCGGTTCGAATTAATAGGGGGAATCGATTTTCACACAAAGAAGGCCGCCATCCGCAAAATATTAGGCTTATGACCCATTAGTTTGGTCAAAGGATGCTCCCTCCATAATGGTATGTTGATGCAAAATTTGGTAGAGATCGGATGATTAGGTTAATCGTAATTTGATTTAAGCTTTGAATATTTGTGTGGCCCCCATTACGTTTCCGTCAAGATGGCGGCGATATAAAACATGGCACTGAGGTTCCCTTTGCTAGTGCTACCTCTGTACCAAATTTCATTCCATTCGGTTCCACCGTGTTCGAATTAATAGGGGTAATCGATTTTGACACAAAGATGGCCGCCATCCGCAAACTATTAAATTTGTCAAAGGATGCTTCCTCCATAAAGGTATGTTGTTGCAAAATTTGGTAGAGATCGGATGTTTAGGTTAGTCGTTATTCGATTTAAGCTTTGAACATTAGTGTGGCCGCCATTACGTTTCCGTCAAGATGGCGGTGATATAAAACATGACACTGAGGTGCTCTTTGCTAGTGCTACCTCTGTACCAAATTTCGTTCAATTCGGTTTCACCGTGTTTGAATTGATAGGGGGAATCGATTTTCACACAAAGATGGCCGCCATCCGCAAAATATTAGGCTTATGACCTATTAGTTTGGTCAAAGGATGCCCCCTCCATAAAGATATGTTGTTGCAAAATTTGGTTGAGATGGGATGATTAGGTTAGTCGTAATTTGATTTAAGCTTTGAACATTAGTGTGGCCGCCATTACGTTTCCGTCAAGATGGCCGTGATATAAAACCTGACACTGGGGTGCCCTCTGCTAGTGCTACCTCTGTACCAAATTTCGTTCAATTCGGTTTCACCGTGTTTGAATTGATAGGGGGAATCGATTTGCACACATACTTGGCCACCATCTGCAATCTATTGGGCTGATGAACTAGCAGTTTGGTCAGAATATGCTTCCCACATAAAGATTTTTTGTTGCAAAATTTGGTAGAGACTAGATTATTAGGTTGGTCGTAATTACATTTTAGCCTTTAACATTTGGGTGGCCGCGATTACGTTTCCGTCAAGATGGCGGTGATATAAAACATGACACTGAGGTGGCCTTTTCTAGTGCTACCTCTGTACCAAATTTCGTTCCATTTGGTTTCACCGTGTTCGAATTAATAGGGGGAATTGATTTTCACACAAAATGGCTGCCATCCACAAAATATTAGGCTAATGACCTATTAGTTTGGTCAAAGGATGCTCCTCTCATAATGGTATGTTGATGCAAAATTTGTTAGAGATCGGATGATTAGGTTAATCGTAATTTGATTTAAGCTTTGAATATTTGTGTGGCCGCCATTACGTTTCCGTCAAGATGGCGGCGATATAAACATGACACTGAGGTGCCCTTTGCTAGTGCTACCTCTGTACCAAATTTCATTCCATTCAGTTTCACCGTGTTCGAATTAATAGGGGTAATCGATTTTGACACAAAGATGGCCGCCATCCGCAAACTATTAGGCTAATGACCTATTAGATTTGCTAAAGGATGCTTCCTCCATAAAGGTATGTTGTTGCAAAATTCGGTAGAGATGGGATGATTAGGTTAGTCGTAATTTGATTTAAGCTTTGAACATTTGTGTGGCCGCTATTACGTTTCCATCAAGATGGCGGTGATATAAAATATGACACTGAGGTGCCCTTTGCTAGTGCTACCTCTGTACCAAATTTCATTCCATTCGGTTTCACCGTGTTCGAATTAATAGGGGTAATCGATTTTGACACAAAGATGGCCGCCATCCGCAAACTATGAGGCTAATGACCTATTAGATAAGTCAAAGGATGCTCCCTTTATAAAGGTATGTTGTTGCAAAATTTGGTAGAGATCGGATGATAAGCTTAGTCGTAATTTGATTTAAGCTTTGAATATTTGTGTGGCCCCCATTACGTTTCCGTCAAGATGGCGGCGATATAAAACATGACACTGAGGTGCCCTTTGCTAGTGCTACCTCTGTACCAAATTTCATTCCATTCGGTTCCACCGTGTTCGAATTAATAGGGGTAATCGATTTTGACACAAAGATGGCCGCCATCCGCAAACTATTAGGCTAATGACCTATTAAATTTGTCAAAGGATGCTTCCTCCATAAAGGTATGTTGTTGCAAAATTTGGTAGATATCGGATGATTAGGTTAGTCGTAATTTGATTTAAGCTTTGAATATTTGTGTGGCCCCCATTACGTTTCCGTCAAGATGGTGGCGATATAGAACATGACACTGAGGTGCCCTTTGCTAGTGCTACCTCTGTACCAAATTTCATTCCATTCGGTTCCACCGTGTTCGAATTAATAGGGGTAATCGATTTTGACACAAAGATGGCCGCCCTCCGCAAACTATTAGGCTAATGACCTATTAAATTTGTCAAAGGATGCTTCCTCCATAAAGGTATGTTGTTGCAAAATTTGGTAGAGATGGGATGATTAGGTTAGTCGTAATTTGATTTAAGCTTTGAACATTTGTGTGGCCGCCATTACGTTTCCATCAAGATGGCGGTGATATAAAACATGACACTGAGGTGCCCTTTGCTAGTGCTACCTCTGTACCAAATTTCATTCCATTCGGTTTCACCGTGTTCGAATTAATAGGGGTAATCGATTTTGACACAAAGATGGCCGCCATCCGCAAACTATTAGGCTAATGACCTATGAGATAAGTCAAAGGATGCTCTCTTTATAAAGGTATGTTGTTGCAAAATTTGGTAGAGATCGGATGATAAGCTTAGTCGTAATTTGATTTAAGCTTTGAACATTTGGGTGGCCGCCATTACGTTTCCGTCAAGATGGCGGCGATATAATACCTGACACTGGGGTGCCCTCTGCTAGTGCTACCTCTGTACCAAATTTCGTTCAATTCGGTTTCACCGTGTTTGAATTGATAGGGGGAATCGATTTGCACACATACTTGGCCACCATCTGTAAACTATTGGGCTGATGATCTAGCAGTTTGGTCCGAATATGCTTCCCACATAAAGATTTGTTGTTGCAAAATTTGGTAGAGACTAGATTATTAGGTTGGTCGTAATTACATTTCAGCCTTTAACAATTTGGTGGCCGCGATTACGTTTCCGTCAAGATGGCGGTGATATAAAACATGACACTGAGGTGGCCTTTTCTAATGCTACCTCTGTACCAAATTTCGTTCCATTCGGTTTCACCCTGTTCGAATTAATATGGGGAATCGATTTTCACACAAAGATGGCCGCCATCCGCAAAATATTAGGCTTATGACCTATTAGTTTGGTCAAAGGATGCTCCCTCCATAATGGTATGTTGATGCAAAATTTGGTAGAGATCGGATGATTAGGTTAATCGTAATTTGATTTAAGCTTTGAATATTTGTGTGGCCCCCATTACGTTTCCGTCAAGATGGCGGCGATATAAAACATGACACTGAGGTGCCCTCTGCTAGTGCTACCTCTGTACCAAATTTCATTCCATTCGGTTCCACCGTGTTCGAATTAATAGGGGTAATCGATTTTGACACAAAGATGGCCGCCATCCGCAAACTATTAGGCTAATGACCTATTAAATTTGTCAAAGGATGTTTCCTCCATAAAGGTATGTTGTTGCAAAATTTGGTAGAGATCGGATGATAGGTTAGTCGTAATTTGATTTAAGCTTTGAACATTAGTGTGGCCGCCATTACGTTTCCGTCAAGATGGCGGTGATATAAAACATGACACTGAGGTGCTCTTTGCTAGTGCTACCTCTGTACCAAATTTCGTTCAATTCGGTTTCACCGTGTTTGAATTGATAGGGGGAATCGATTTTCACACAAAGATGGCCGCCATCCGCAAAATATTAGGCTTATGACCTATTAGTTTGGTCAAAGGATGCTCCCTTCATAAAGGTATGTTGTTGCAAAATTTGGTAGAGATGGGATGATTAGGTTAGTCGTAATGTGATTTAAGCTTTGAACATTTGTGTGGCCGCCATTACGTTTCCATCAAGATGGCGGTGATATAAAACATGACACTGAGGTGCCCTTTGCTAGTGCTACCCCTGTACCAAATTTCATTCCATTCGGTTTCACCGTGTTCGAATTAATAGGGGTAATCGATTTTGACACAAAGATGGCCGCCATCCGCAAACTATTAGGCTAATGACCTATTAGATAAGTCAAAGGATGCTCCCTTTATAAAGGTATGTTGTTGCAAAATTTGGTAGAGATCGGATGATAAGCTTAGTCGTAATTTGATTTAAGTTTTGAACATTTGGGTGGCCGCCATTACGTTTCCGTCAAGATGGCGGCGATATAAAACCTGACACTGGGGTGCCCTCTGCTAGTGCTACCTCTGTACCAAATATCGTTCAATTCGGTTTCACCGTGTTTGAATTGATAGGGGGAATCGATTTGCTCACATACTTGGCCACCATCTGCAAACTATTGGGCTGATGATGTAGCAGTTTGGTCCGAATATGCTTCCCACATAAAGATTTGTTGTTGCAAAATTTGGTAGAGACTAGATTATTAGGTTGGTCGTAATTACATTTCAGCCTTTAACAATTTGGTGGCCGCCATTACGTTTCCGTCAAGATGGCGGTGATATAAAACATGACACTGAGGTGGCCTTTTCTAATGCTACCTCTGTACCAAATTTCGTTCCATTCGGTTTCACCCTGTTCGAATTAATAGGGGGAATCGATTTTCACACAAAGATGGCCGCCATCCGCAAAATATTAGGCTTATGACCTATTAGTTTGGTCAAAGGATGCTCCCTCCATAATGGTATGTTGATGCAAAATTTGGTAGAGATCGGATGATTAGGTTAATCGTAATTTGATTTAAGCTTTGAATATTTGTGTGGCCCCCATTACGTTTCCGTCAAGATGGCGGCGATATAAAACATGACACTGAGGTGCCCTTTGCTAGTGCTACCTCTGTACCAAATTTCATTCCATTCGGTTCCACCGTGTTCGAATTAATTGGGGTAATCGATTTTGACACAAAGATAGCCGCCATCCGCAAACTATTAGGCTAATGACCTATTAAATTTGTCAAAGGATGCTGCCCCCATAAAGGTATGTTGTTGCAAAATTTGGTAGAGATCGGGTGATTAGGTTAGTCGTAATTTGATTTAAGCTTCGAACATTTGTTTGGCCGCCATTACGTTTCCGTCAAGACGGCGGCGATAAAAAACATGACACTGAGGTGTCCTTTGCTAGTGCTACCTTTGTACCAAATTTCGTTCAATTTGCGCTCACCGTGTTCGAATTGATAGGGGGGACAGACATTCAGTGTACACACACTCACACACACACACACACACACCCACACACACACACACAGACACACATACACACACACAGACAGACACACTTTTTTCGCCCTGTAGTGATCTCATAAGTCTACTTTCATTTTTTGCAAAAATCGAAAGTAGGCTAAAAAAGAGGGCTGTATATGCACATTCCTCAAGGACCTAGTCTGACAATTACAGTACTTTCCTGAGAGTCTTCAATTTTGTGGTAATAGGTGTAATATAGACGTCTTGTTCACATTGTTCTCTATCATTTTTAAATTGTTGCATCTACCTTTTTGAAAGGAAACACTATTCAAATTATTCTATGTGGGGAATATAAGGTCATTATTTTGGAGTCAAATAATCTTACGACTTTTAGCCCCCACACAAATGGTGAGATTAATGAGAAATGGCTTATTCATGTACATAAGTCAGTGTGTAGACTACTATAGCTGCATATTAGGGAATAGTATTGCTGTATTTCCATGCCTATTATCTCATATTGGGCGGCTTTAGTGGCGTATTTGGTAGCATGCTGAGCTTCTATGCCCAAGGTCGTGGGTTCAAACACGGCCGAAGTCATCGGATTTTTGAAGAGCGTTAAAATCCCTCAGTATGCCTTCCTTCGGAGGGGAAGTAAAGCTGTTGGCCCCATGTCATAGATTTATGTGATGTAAAAGGACCTCCCACTAACTGGACTCGTGTGAAGGTAAAATTTGTAGGTTAAATTTGATTAACGCTGTCAAGTTCCAACGTTCACCGTCAGGTTCTGGTTATGGTGGTATCTATTAGCCAAGTTCGTGGCTAGGTGTCGTTCACGGTAGCATGGGAGGGGTAAAATTCTGAAAAATAAATGAAAGAAAATGTCCTGACCCACTCACTCACTCATCATCGCACAGCCAAAATTATTGAAGTTAGAAACATGAAATTTTGGGGTTATGTTCGTTGTATGTCGAAAACGTCCACTAAGGAAGGATTTTTGGATATTCAGGTTCTAAAAAGGTGTTACGGGGTTGACCTGCATTTAATTGAATAACAATATCTCCCGATCGCTTTCTTTGGGGGATGTGATACTCGGCATATAAATTCATAATTACGAATAAGAAGACACATGTCTGAGGGTTTTTCGATGTGGTGTATATTATGAGGTGAATGGGTGTAAAGTGCGGTTTGAAGGATTCCTAACGGAGCTAGTATCTCTTAAACGACAAAGGCAGAAAGTTTGAAACTCGGGGGAAGGGGGGGGGGGGGGGATCAGCTGGAAAAATAAGTAAATAGGTGTTCGACCGTTTTTTCATAAATCCAATTTAAGGGGCCCATGGAGAGGGGTGAAATTCTGGGGGAAAGAACTGGCAAGAAAGTGTCCCAACTGATTGACTCACTCATCAAACTTAGGGGGAAAAACAGCTTAAAAATATGTAAATAAGTGTTCGACAGTTTCTTTTATAAATCCAATTTAAGGGATTCATGGGGAGGGGTGAAATTCTGAAAAATAAATGAAAGAAAATGTCATGAATGACTCACTCACTCATCATCTCCCAGCCAAAATAATTGAAGTTAGAAACACTAAATCTTGGGGATATGTTCGTTGTATGACGAAAGCGCCCACTAAGGAAAGTTTTGATATTCAGGTTCTAAAGGGGTGTTAAGGGAGTAAACGTGCATTTCATTGAATAACAGTATCTCACGAGTGGTTTCATTTGGGGATGTGATACTTGGCATATCTACCAATCATTAAAAATAAGCTGACACGTGTCAAATGATTCTTCGATGTGGAGTATATTATGAGGTGAAAGGGATGAAAAGTGGGGGTTGAAAGATTCCTAACGGAACGAGTATCTCTTAAACGACATAGGCGAGGAGTTTGAAACTCAGAGGAAAACAATTTGCTTAAAAATAAATATATAAATAAATAAATGGGTGTTCGACCGTTTTTTTCATAAATCCAATGTAAGGAGCCCATGGGGAGGGGTGAATTTCTGGAAGAAAAACGTCCACTGAGGAAGGATTTTTAGATATTCACTCTCATCGACCAACCTAAACTATTAAAGTTAGAAGAATGACGTTTTGGGGATAGGTTTGTTGTGTGTCGAAAGCGTTTACTAAGGAGGGATTTTTGGATATTCAGGTTCAAATGGGGTGTTAACGGGGTTAACCCTGCATTTCATTGATTAACAATGTGACACGAGTGTGACGCGAGTGAAGCCGCGGGGACCTGCTAGTAGTAAAATATTATTGTTTCTTTGAACAGTCTGAATAGAGGAAAGTATTTTGTGTTTCGAATTGTATTCTTAAATACGGTACTATTTTATATTATCCGGAAATTTATAACTACTGTATATTTTGTATCTAAAATACCTTATTTGTAGTATTTTTCACCCAAATATACATTTTGCCCAACTCTGACTGTGAGGTCTGTACTGCCGTGTGTATTTGTAATTGCGGGTGGTTTTCGGCAGGAAGCGGTCGTGGCCTTCTGTGATGTACTATTCCGGCATTTGCATGGAGTAGGAGTGGTAAGGACGGAAATCCACTTCCAGGATGGCTGAGATGTGCCTCACGAGCGTGGCCTACGTTATAATACAAGGCCTGGAATTGAGGCGCCAGACAACAATACGAGCGATGTTTCATACTTGTTCCGCATTTTGCCGCTAGGTTCGCTTTCTGGCGCCCTTATTCGTATCGTTTGCATTACGTACAATGTGATGTGTATCTCTATATTTGACTGGTGAAGCGTGTCGCATTACTTTTTAAGCGCAGCAGACTATTTTCTGACTGATATTGAGATGGGTGCTAAGACGTAGTAAAAAGCAAGTTTTATTCCAGTGAACTATAGTAAATGTGGCATGCATACGGGGAAAACACCTTAGTTTAAATTCACGGAATATTTTTTGTAGAGTAACTTACGAGCACATTGTAGTGGCATGATTGTGTTTATCAAAAATGGTGCTTGTAACGTGCCATGATGAATATCTCGCCAAGTTAAAGGCAATGGATAAATTCTTATTAATCGATGACATTCGGAAACAATTGGTTCTGTTTCACGTCAGGGGGAAAATTCAGGGTCCTCATGGACACTAAAAGAGTCTTATACAATTTGTAGCAATCATTTCATGGATTCTAATTATAGGCCTAGTAACCTATAAGTAGACTACTACAAAGAGAACGCTCTTACTGAACGCATTTCCGACGGGTTTTGAGGACTACCCCGAACTTAGACAAGTACAAATAAATAGACATACGCGCGAAAGAGCATGTGTTGATAAGGACAACCACATAAACAATAAAAGAAAATGTTCAGGTAATTTGAATATTACGTAAGACTTTTATGATGAATGAATTGAAGAAAACTATGATCAAGCACTAGTTAGTGTAGGAACGCAATGTTCTACAATAAAGCCAACTCATGGGAAGTCAACAAAATTAAGTTTAAAGAGGGCACTAAGAAAAAATGCAGTGTATATAACTACAATTGATTCATTGAATCAGAGGTTGATTTTATTAAAACAAAACTTACATTCACTGCAACGTCAGGACAAACTCGACGTTCAAATATCGACGCTCACGAGTGAAGCGGATCGTGGAGACTTGAAAGCTAATTTCTTACTTGAACAAATCCGAACTTTCACGAAACGAAAGTGTATCCTAAATACAATGAAACAATCAAAATGTTTAATAAATCACCATCCATTTACCACGTACTGAGAGATATAAATATTTTACAACTTCCTCGTCCACGAAAACTGAAAACTTCTAAGGGGCAGATAACTTCGCTGTTCCTACCAATAAAACCACAATAACTAACTACATTGGGTACACGAGCGGAGAGGCGGATGTCACGTCACTTAAAAAAAAAAAAAAGATTGACAGCTGAAGAAAAGACACTGACTCACATTAATGAGAGGGTTTTTTCGTTAATCATTAATGAAATGGCCATAAAGTTTAGACTACAATACGACAAGAATGTAGACATGTTATTTGGCATTAGTGATATTGAGAAAGGTGCAATTGGAATCGAACATAAATTGGCTAATAAATTATAATGCATACTGTTCTGTTGAACCACCCGCTATTCTTCTGTACTGCTGAATGGCCTGTCATTCTTCTACAGAATATCAGGATACATATTTTAAGTTATCTCGATTAAAAGCTGAGACTTACGAAGGAAACGTATCAAGTATTGGTGCTAACAACTTCATCAACCGTGCCCTGCATACGATTTCCAATCAATATCGGCTTCCATTATGTGATTACGCGGAATCTCTCAAGTGACGATATAGAACTGCTCTTCAGTCACCTGAGAAATGACATGATGAACGTGAGATCATGCCTGCATCCCATCGAGTCAACACATTACACAGGAATTATCGCATCTATTAGAAGTGGAAATGTGGAACTACGGGAAGATGCATTCGCAACAGGTGTCTTCACCAAGTTTCTGAAACCTAAATGGTCGCGGCAGGTGCAAAACCTGGCCAATGCTACAGAGACACCCCAGTTCCGGCACATGTATTGCTGATTCTTAAATGTTAGAATATGACAATTTCTATAATTTAAAGACATTTATCATTATTAGGTTGGTCATATGTTCTCTTTTTGTATTTTCTGTATGTGTTTTGTTTGTACAAACTATGTCACTTCCTGTATCGATTTATTACATGTTGCAAGTAAAATTTGTGTCATTAAGTTAAATCAACTATATTTATATCTAAGCTACGCCATCTGCCTTATATTAATATCAGGTTATGGGCCCAGGACATCGATGTGTAACTTAAAAAGAAAGGTAAACAATCTAATGTGCAAATAACGAAGTGAGGTTACGTTCTTTATACCTCGTGTGGACCGCATTGCTGCATCACCCGTTTGTGTAGTAAACTGTTCTTTCTGTTATTTTTTGTGGCTTTTAAAGCTTATACAAAAATGCCGGCGACTGGGGCAGGTCCCTCGACTACAGTATTGTCGGTGCCTGGTGAACCCGGCATAGTCAAACTGGAGGGAAGGACGAACTATGCATCATGGAAGTTTCAGATAAAGTGCTTTCTAATAGACTGTGGACTATGGAAAGCTGTTGACGGCAACGATACTGATGAAGGGCGTGATCAACGAGCAATGGCCAAAATTGGATTGGCTGTGGCAACATCCTGACACTCTCGTCTCTTGGGTCTCAACACAGCAAAAGCTGCCTGGGACAAGCTTGCCAAGGATTTTGGAGAACAGGGCGTCGCTGGTCAACTCATGCTGGAGAGGAAACTCTACAGAGCTAGGCTGGAAAACTATAAATCAGTGGACGAGTATGTCAGTCACATCTTGAGTGTTTGCGGTGAACTTGCAGATTGTGGTGTTATACTGATGAAAAATGCACTTCACTCATTCTAGCGTATGGTGCTGCAAACAAAAAGGTGTCTTTAGAATCTGTATTAGATTTTCTTCATAATTATGATGAACAAAAGGCTGCAAAGCAAAGTGAAACCGCTCTGTCTGTAAGTGCTTCAAGCAAGAATAACACTGCTCAACCAACTTGTTATCATTGTAAACAAGGTTTCACTAGAAACCAGACTGCCCAGATTTGAAGAAGATGAAGAAAGCCCAAAATAAGGAAAAGAATAAGAAGCAATCCAACCTAGGTGGGCGATATCAATATTAAAATCCAAGCATAAAGAATGTTGGACTGTTGACTGTTGCTTTAGCTAGTGCGAGTTTAGGGAGAGAGGAGTGGTATTTTGGTAGTTGTTGCAGCAAACCTGTGTGTCATAGAGAGGATTTGGCAGATTTCAGTGACCATAGTCTTTCTCAGGAAATCTTAGTAGCTGACAACTCAGTGATGAAAAGTAAAGGTGTTGGAAGTGTTCCTTTAAACATCAATAATAAAGGTGAAACTAAAGCAACCATTTCAAGTGTAATGTTTTGTCCATATAGTGCAGCCAACTTGATGTTAGTACATCAAATAGCTAGTAAAGGTAATATACTTGTATTTGATAAAAATGGAGTTAATGTGTTTACTGAGGATAATGTAAAAATCTAAGGTGAAAGCGTGTTGACAGGGAGGGCTGTGAATAGAATTTATAGGCTAGATCGTGATGGTATGTCTCCTGCTACAGTGTATAAAAATGAAGAGGCTTCTAAGGTAAGAGAAAACACTGCATTGCTATCTTCTAATTGTACTCAAGAACTCTGGCATCAGAGAATGGGGCAGTTGAATTATCAGGGATTATCAAAGTTAAAAAAAATAGCAGATGGGATATTTTTCACTCAATCTGAAACTGAAGTTTGCATCCCCTGTGTGAAAGGGAAGCATAGTAAACTGCCATTTCCTAAAGCAGCCACTAGGGCAGAAAAGGTGCTTAGGTTAATTCACAGTGACATTTGTGTTCCTGAAAGAGATAATGTATCTTATGGTGGGGCCACATATTTCGTTACATTCACAGATGATTATTCTAGAATGAGCATTGTTTATTTCTTAAAATGGAAAAGTGAATATGTATCCAAATTCAAGGAGTTCAAATGTATGGTGGAAAATCAAATGGATGGTAAAATCAAAATATTTAGATGTGACAATGGAGGAGAATATGACAAATATGAAATGAAACAATTTTGTGCTAATTATGGTATTGTTCTAGAGTTCTCTGACCCCTACACACCAGAGCAATGTGGAGTCGCAGAAAGGCTCAATAGGACTTGTGTTGAACGTGCCAGAGCTATGCTTTTTCAGGCAAAGCTGGACAAGGGATATTGGGCAGAAGCTGTCAATACTGCCATTTATCTCACAATTAGGAGTCCCACTGTAGCCCTTAACGATAAGTTACCACTAGAGTTATGGACTGGTAAGAAGGTAGATCTTTCTAACATACGCGTGTTTGGATGTAAAACTATGTGTATGATACCCAATGTAAAACGCAAGAAATTTGATCCTAAATCTGAAGAAAAAATAATGGTATGTTTATTGTGAGGGTTCGAAAGGGTATAGGCTAGCTGATCCAAACCAACCAGGTCATGTGATTGTATCTAGAAATGTAATTTTTGATGAGAAAAGGCTGGGATGTGTTTGACAATAATGATGAGGAAGTAGAGATGCCAGGTAGACCCCAGAGAAAAAAACAGTCCCCTTTTTGGCATAAAGATAATGAAATGGATTTTTGTGCAGCCTTAAGTGCAGTTGACACTGCTCCCAGTTCTGCTGTAGAGGTAATTAAGGATCCTGATTGGAAACAAGCCAGGGATAAGGAGTACAATGCACTAATGAAAAATCATGTATGGGACAGAAGGATAGCATATTGTTAAAAGCAAATGGGTTTTTAAAGTTAAAAAGGATGCTGCAGGTAATTACGAGTGTCATAGGGCCAGACTGGTAGCTCGAGGTTTTTCTCAGCAAAAGGGTGTTAATTACCAGGAGACTTACTCTCCAGTTGTCTGACCAGAGACTATAAGATTGATTATGGCTATATCTAACGAGTTGAGCTTTGATATGGAACATGTAGACATTGCTACCGCGTTTTTCAATGATGATCTGAAAGAAACCATTTATATGGAACAGCCAGCAGGATCTACTGTAGATGGTAAAGTATGTGCCTTACAGAAAAGGATTTATGGTTTGAAACAGGCCAGTCGTGCTTGGAATGAATATATCAAAGATTTCTTTAAGGAGTTAGGATATACTCAATCTGTTTGTGATCCTTGTGATTTTGTAAAAAAGGAAGATTATTTTGCCATGTATATCTGATTGTATGTTGATGATATATTTGTTTTTACTAACTGACTTGTTGAAGAAAACAACCTGTATAGTTTATTGGCAAGGAAATATGAAGTGAAATTCTTAGGTCAGTTGAAAAATTGTCTAGGAATGAGAGTTAACTACAACAAGGAGAGTGGTATTTTGAAACTAGACCAAAGTGAGTACATGTCAGATTTGTTGAGGAAATTCAATATGGTTAATTGTCTGCCAAAGAGTACACCCATGTCTGCAGGTCGTGAATTACCAAAGTTGGAAACAAAAACTGAAGGGATTCCTTATCAGGAATTGATAGGTTCCTTGATGTACTTAGCTATGTCTACTAGACCTGACTTGATGTACTTAGCTATGTCTACTGGACCTCACTTGATGTACTTAGCTATGTCTACTAGACCTCACTTGATGTACTTAGCTATGTCTACTAGACCTCACTTGATGTACTTAGCTATGTCTACTGGACCTCACTTGATGTACTTAGCTATGTCTACTAGACCTCACTTGATGTACTTAGCTATGTCTACTGGACCTGACTTGATGTACACTGTTGGTAAATTAAGTCAATATAACAAATATTATAGTGATGAACACTGGTCAGCTTGTAAAAGAGTGCTGAGATACATTAGTGGTACAGTACTAAAAATTGTGGTCTTGTGTTCACTCGAAGTGGAAATTTGAGTGAGGAATGTTTTGTTGATGCTTCCTATGCTTGTGATGTTGAAAAAGGTTACTCTCACACTGGATATGTAATGAAGTTAGGAGGTTCTGTGTTTGCATGGCAGTCTAAGCAATTAAAAACTGTGACACTGTCAAGTACTGAATCGGAATACCTAGGACTTACTGAAGGTATCAAGGAATCTTTGTAAGATAACATCAGAAATGTTTTCGAGATTCTAGGTTTAGAAGAAATTAGTGTGAAGTTTTTCAATTACAATAATGGTGCTTTGTGTATTGCTAAAGATGAACAATCTCATAAGCGTACAAAGCACATTAATATAAGAAGATTGGTTATTAAGGAATAGTTCAGAGAAGGATTTGTAGAATTAGATCATGTTGGCACTAATGAATTAGTAACTGATATTATGACGAAAGCCTTACCCGTCGTTAAGCACAAGAAATTTGTGACTAATTTGTGTGTTAAATGTGTTTAAATTAGGCGAGTGTGTTAGAATATGACAATTTCTATAATTCAAATACATTTATCTTTATTAGGTTGGTCATATGTTCTCTCTTTGTATTTACTGTATGTGTTTTGTTTGTACAAACTATGTCACTTCCTGTATCGATTTACTCCATGTTGCAAGTAAAATTTGTGTCATTTAGTGTAATCAACTTTATTCATATCTAAGCTACGCTATCTGCCCTATACTAATATCCAGATTAAGATTTCATTAGTCCAATTTCACTTTTAAGTCACATTCAAAAGCAACAACACCAAGATGACTAACACAATTCCGTGTGACAATGAATCATTATCTTGTGTGTGTGTGGTGGGGGTAAACTTTAATAACTTGGCGTTTAATGCCCAAGCGGTTTTGTACAGTTTTCCAGATTTTCTTCCGCCCCTAAAACCTGCCGCGCTGGGCAGCTGCCCTGTTTGTTCCCCCGTAATTATGGGCCTGAATACAGTAAATGACCCTAAATTGTAAGCGTGACCTTAAGGGTCAGCAAAAAAAGTACATTATGCAACGAGCCTATAATGGCTATAATTAAGACACGAGTATATTTATAAAACGAGCGTATGCGAGTTTTATAATTTGCATACGAGTGTCTTAATTATTTATTTATTTTTTATTTATTTATAGGGTACAGAAAGTCCCAGTGAGCTGATAGCTCAAGGGGGGACCGCCCTTTACAAATATGGCTTAGTAACTAACTTAATACTAGAATATACTAAGGTGGTAGGAACATTTATTCAGTGCTTATGAGTTCATCTATATTCTTCAACATATTGTTTCAGGAAGTACCTGCGTGCTTCCTTTTTGAATTTGTTTAAGTTTACAATTTGTCTCAGTTTAGGAGGTAAGTTATTATAAGTTGTGCTGGCGGAATAGGAAATACTTTTAATACCATATCTAGTTGTGTTTGTTGACTCCATGTATAACTGGTTTGCTGATCTTGTGTTATGGGTATGAATGTCTTTCCTGCATTGAAGTTCAGTATTAAGACTAATAAGACCATGTTTATATCTGAACATAAATAAAGCTTCAGAATAGTTGAGCTGGCTTCGTAATGGCAATATGTTTGTCTCCTGAAATACTTGTACAGTTGGTTTCCTAAAATCGTAACCATACATGATTTTAATTGCTCTTTTTTGGAGTACTTCGAGCTCATTTATTGATTCCTGTGTGCATTTACTCCATATTATGTTCATGTACATAAGGTGAGAATGAATAAGAGAGGCATACATGCTCCTTAAATGTTGATTGCTTATTCCATAATCCCTTAACCTTTTTAGAACACCAATTACATTCGTAATTTTCTTTTTCACATTTGTGACATGATCATTCCAACTTAGGTTATTGTCCAAAGTTAGGCCTAAATATGTGTATTGTTTAACCCGTTCGATGGGCGCATTGCCAATTTTAACTATGTTGGAAGTGTTTGAACTGTAAGCTGGTTTATGAAATAGCATGTATTTTGTTTTTGAGGTGCTTATGATTAAATTATTTTTTGAAAGCCATGTTGTTAGTATATTTAGATCCTTTTGCATATTCTCCATAATCCTTTGTTCACATGCACTCTCGTAAAGTAGAAATATATCATCTGCAAATAGAAATATTTTACCAGTAAACTCTAAATAACCTACATCATTAATAAATATCAGGAACAGCAGTGGTCCAAGCACTGACCCTTGTGGGACACCGCATTTAACATCAGAGATGGACCCTTTAGTTTTATTAATATTAACATACTGCTTCCTGTTAGACAGGTAGTTTTTAAACCACTCAAAGGCTATTCCTCTTATTCCTGCATTTGATAATTTACTTAGCAACAAGATATGGTTAACTGTGTCAAATGCCTTAGCAAGATCTATAAATAGTCCTGCTGCTATTTTATTGTTGTCTAATGCTTTATGTATAAGTGACACTACGTCAAATGCTACTGAATCAGTGCTATGTTTGGGAAGGAAGCCATACTGATATTTGAAGAAGAAATTGTTTCTTGTTAGGCGAGTTGCATACGACTGTTTATGTTCGACTATAATTATTATAACTATTTTATGTTCGAAGATAAATATTCATAAATATCTTTCGAGATTTCGCCAGTTTTATGTACTTAACAGAGCGCATGTGACGTAGAGAATGCCTTGTATTTGACCATGGCCTTCTCGATTACCCCACTATGACACTAGACAACGCAGTTTAGAAGGCCTTGGAACTCCACGCAGGTTCGATGCTAACCTTATCTAATTGGTCAAACAACTGTTTCTTGAGCTGTGATTGGTGGGAGAAACTGTTTCATAATGAAAAATAGTGTTATAATGACCATCATTATGATACAGTTTTCTGAACCATAATAGTCAGGGTCGAACATAAATCTCGTTTTAGGGGCTGAAATCCGATATTGGTGTTGCAATGTAGAAGAATATCTCTAGAACGTGCTTTGATATCGTCACTGCCAAAGTGAGGTGGCGAAAGTAATAAACAGCCTAACGACTTTTGATAGTGTTGGGTAAACCTACGGTATTTACACTAGGCATAACCATATTGAAAAATGGAGCTATGCTTCCATTGGTGGTCTAGTTCATGACATCATTAGAACCATATATTTTTGAATAGGTATTATGTCAGCAATATTAAAGAAGTTTCCTATTGTGACATTTGTCAGTTGACTATCAGAAACTTCAATTTATGAAATAAACTGGTGACAATGTCCAATCGAATATCAACATCCTCGGAATTCCAAGAGGTGGGGGAGGGGAAGCGGCACCACTTTGCCCCTCCCTGCGGGTGCCCTTGTCCGTAAGGAGAAACAAAGGACACGGGGAGGTAATTTGTGCGTAAGGGTTTTGGTGGCAGAATCCGGGAAAGAAGATGCCAATTAAGGAATAAAGTTTTAAGATGTTATTTATGTGGCACTAAGTTGCAACAAACATCAACAGGGCACGGCATTTCCATAGCTGTTTAATGAGAATAAATGGCTCGAAACGCAATGATTGGTTTTATCCGACTTGGCTGACGAATCACTTGCTAAAATACAGTAGGCCTACATGTGACGGGAGACGTGGCGGCTTCTCTATGAGATGAAAACACGCTGGCACGGAGGGACACGGTTAGCTGAGTGAAACAGCTTGTTGAAGTCCTTCCAGTTTATATGAGGAAGGTTAAACATTTCTTCAGACAGTGGAGCGGATGGAAGGAAAGTGAGTGCGTGTTGGGTAATTTTAAGATTGTGATATTTATTTTTGAAGTTTAGTTGACTTTTGGTTATTGGTGGAATAAGTATTTATTAAGTTTTGTAATTTGTCTCCCAGGCATAACTATATAAAATAATAACTGATATTTGTTCGATTGTGTTAGAAATGCATTCATAATCGTACAATTTTCCTTTTGTCATATTCCGTACCGGTAGGCCTATGTGTCGTGATACATTTATAAGTGCGTCACCGTGTATTTGATGTTCCTCGTGTCGAAATACTCAAGTCTGAGAATTTGTACTTTCGTGTAGGGATATTTGAAATACTCTATACAGACGTGACCAAATATAATATTAAATATAAGTCTTACAACCGGAGTTCTGCTAAGAAATGTTAGCGCTCTGTGTAGATCAATTTCCAATATTTGATTGTCTTGGATACACAGATTTAAGACTGAAACTGGGAAATGTTAATGACGATATTATATTCATGTTACCCGGTGACAGTATTTATAAGTTAGTAGGATAAATACATCCTTCAGTCCCTTCCGTTCATTGTCTGTTCAATAAGGGAGAATTGATGTATCACTTTTGAAGTGGGTTACTTGTAACACGTGGCGAAATATTTTTATT
This sequence comes from Meconema thalassinum, assembly GCA_946902985.2. Taxonomy (NCBI): domain Eukaryota; kingdom Metazoa; phylum Arthropoda; class Insecta; order Orthoptera; family Tettigoniidae; genus Meconema; species Meconema thalassinum. Next base: position 237,172,814 of record OX336397.1, read on the forward strand.
GTATTTTCCAAATTCACTGTATCCAGTTATTGCCTATTTCATACTCGTTCAGTAACGTGAGTTTACTTCCACTTTGATAGGTTTGTAATGTAATTTAGCGTCGGACAATCGCGCTTGCCCCCATCAAATTGTGTTAGGGTTTGTGTGTAGCCGACTTAGGAATAGAGAAACCAATTATAAGGCGCTTCATTTCACTGCTCCTCAAGCTGGCACCAGCAATTCCTCATTGTATCGCAATTATAGTCACTAATATTTTGCTCGATATTCTGCCCTAAGTTATATCGTATAAAGGCGAGAGTCATTGTCGAATAAATTTTACCGTAAGCCTCTTCTTCTCACTGTGAACCTGGAGGGATATATTCACATTAACTTACCAGTGGACTAACTTGCATTCGGAGTTCTGAACATACGGTATCTCATTTGATGTGTTATATATGATAATCATTCAGTATATTTGTATAAGTACGGCTCCTAATAATTCTCGAGTGCACTTTGTGTTTTCTAGTTTCCTGAATATCATGGAGCAACAACCAATCATTAAGAGAGAGCCTGAATGGTTGTCTGATACTGACGAAGTCCCTAATACTGTAAGTTGTATTAAAATAGCATATTGTGTAAAATAACATGTACAAGCCAAGGGACTGTTATTCTGTCTTATGTTTTACATTGGTTCATACTTGTATGATACCTTCTAGGAATCTAGGACAACATATAGTAATCTGCTGGATGAGTCAGGTGGCCATTTTGAAGACGAAGGCAGGGTTATCAAAGTGGAGAACCAAATACAAGTGATCATAGGTTCTTATAGTAATGTGCATGATTTTATCACCATTTGAACATTTTGATTATTCAGTGGTGTTACTTATTATAGTGGCTAACAGTTGCTGATGTTATAGTATTCATAATGCAGGTTCACTCTACTGGCAACCTGGGCCCTATTATAGGTGAAGTGTACTCCACATGCTGTAATAATAGTTCTTCTCGGAGCGTTGAATGGGGAGGAAAAGATTTGATGTTTGTTTTGGACTGGCTCGTAGTCACCGAGTATTCCCTACAGATGCTCTATTGCTGTGTGCCTCAACCATTATTACTGTCGCCTGTAAAAATATTCACATCTCTATTTGTTAGCACATTTCCTAATCTCGACAATGTCAAAGGACCATGAATTGTGTCTTAAATGTGAATTGGTATGACATTTCAAGTACCTACCACTTCTTAGGAATGTATTTATCGTTCGTGTTAAAATCCTCCCTGCCTTAAGTTTCCTTGATATGAATATTGCTTTAATCTGGTCACAAGAGGGTAAAACAAACAACGATTGGTGCGAAATTTCTGAACACAAAACTTTTCAACTTTGCTTATGTTTATTATCATTATACGGTAACTCTAAGTAGCTGCACCTTCACCGCAATGTCGCAACAAACCCTTAATGCTAGTGGCGATATGCTAGGCCTGATGTTAACTCCACAAAAACTGTCACTATTGACGTATGAAAACTATTAATGGGAGGCTGATTCACCCTCAGTTTGTTAATTCCTTGAATCTTTCAATGCAAGTTTTCAAGGAACGTGTTTGTAAATCATGACATTTCCTTGCAGGACGATGCAGACCATCAATCCGATATTAAAATTGAGGAAACTTCTATTCCGGAGATCGTTCCCTGCCGGAAAACAGAAACACCATCTTTAGATCCAAATGAGGTAAGTATCTTCATGACTCTTCACAAGACATCTCCTTACCACGTAATAGCAGTAAGGGATTAAGAGTTGTGTTATCACAATTGTGTTGAAGACAAACAGAAGCGTTTGGTTGTCAGGTTGTGTTTTGTACAGCAAAAGCACTCCTTGTTGATGGAAAGGAGGCGAATTTAATTATCTGTCCCAATCCGCGACTGCTGGCCTTTAGCGATGTTCTGTGCTCTGAGCTCATTGCCATTTGGAAATAGTATATTGCGTGAAGCTAACTGATGTTTGGCCTAATCACATTGTATTAGTTGCCCGCTGTGGACTTGAAGTCTAGATATGAAAATTATTTAGGATATCTTATATTCTGCCCAAAGGACTTCCTATCAATGCTACAGAGAGGAAGTTGGTTTGACGCCCTTCGTGAGTGATCATCTGTTCTTATTCTCTTGACCTTCGGGCAATTGCTGGAAGGTCTAAATTATGACAGTGAGAATCTCCTTCCCTATCTTGAGCATTGCCGAAACACGTAGTTGACTGTAAGCCTGAATATAATAAATAATTGACTAAAAGACTTGAATCTAAAAAAAAAGTTCTAGAACCATCCGGAGAAAGTAATTGCTAATCCCTAACTCCTCTTACTTTTACTTGTAAGTACTAAGAAATCTTTCCTTCTTACCATATTTCAAATTTCTGATAGTTTTTAAGTTATGTTTTCTTTAACCCTCAGTATTCCCATTTGTAAGGTGTCAGGGAGTAAGTGAAATGTGTGTGTATGTGCCGGGGATTTTTGCAGCCGAATGACCTTTTGTCCAGCCCATAGGAGGTGTTAATACGTTTTATAATATAGTAATGAGGTACCGTCTCAGTATTATCCAGCATTTAAAAATGTAGAGCCATGAAAAGCCAGATAATGGAAAGTGGGGATCATACCCACTCGTTCTCCGGGACGGATCACATGACCTGGCGCTTTTAAGTTGTGTAATGTGCTCAGCACCTACTCTGTTCAATACAGGAACTATAAAGATTGAGTTCGGTCCCGGTATGCAGCAGTGAATCGAGTTTTCAATTAGTACCTACTCCAATGTCTTTATTGGCCTGTATCTGTACTACAAACTGTGAGTTCCCTTACAGTAGCAGACCTATAATTCTTGTTGTTGAAAGAAGCGTTATTGATGTTATTTATGTCTTTAATTTCAAAACGAAGCTGGTGCAAATATTGGCAGTCTAGTTTCTTGTTACTGAATGATGAGTGCTCGTGTTGGATCCTAGCACCTCTTATAGCCTTACGGCTAAAAATTTAAACATAAATGTTTATTTGTCCTCATTCCATACAGCTATTACACCTATAAAGGTACTGATCTCAGCATTTCCCTTCGCTTCAAGATTCACTTAAAAGGAGATAGTTTATTATATGTTACAGAATTTGGGATTATGACAACTTTATAGAGTTCATCTCTAACAATGGGATGTGAATGACAGTACGAAAGTCGTTCAGCGAATATATCTCCACTACAGTGGACCAGTGCAGTTAAAGTACATGGCGTGTAATTTATGTAAAAGTATAAGCATAGAAATAAATTGTTCCATCTTATCCCTAGGATGTGGAAGAAGATATCCAGGAACGTGAAAGTGTCCGAAGAGGAGATCACTTAAATGAGTAAGTGTTCAACACACAAACTATGCGATTTATCACTTTAAATGTGCATAACAGTAAGTTTTGGATTTGAATATGATTTGTTTGCAATGTCAGATGTGTCTCTCATTGTTTGTGTCTCATGAAGTAGATACTGATATTAACTTTCTATTTATCAGCCCACAAATTATCCATTCCCATTCAGTGTTCTCACTGTCGGGGTATATTTAAGAAAAGTATGTCAGTCTGTTGGTGGGAGCTATTTCTGTCTTGTGTAAATTTATCTGGAGGATATTCACATAACGTAGTGAAAATAATGTGAATAAGTATTAGTGAGAAACATCCATTGATTCAAACTTCCCAACTGTTACCTGAACCCCATATCATTCTTCTATAATCCGAACCCGAAACGAAAAGCGTATAAACAGATTCCTCGTTACCTGAAGGTACTACTATGAAAATACATTATAGCTAGTGATAAAACCAAGGAGAATTTTAGATATTTGCAATGTACGAACATAATACGAAAAGTTGATGCTGGATTTTTGTTGGATAACACTTCATAGCTTGTGACAACAGAGATAGTTCAGTTTAATTGTGTTTTTACTAGGAAAGTTTTGGGGTAGTTCTGATTTCTTTCATTTTATTTGTATTTTGGGATGCTGAATCAGAATCTGAGGTTTGCGGACAAAATTTCGTGACGCAACATTGAAAAAATCGCCAAAAAAAAAAGCAAAAAAATCTGCTTCTTTTCGTTTTTCGCCTAAAACTCGAAAACTATTAAATTTTAGTAAATGGTTTGTTTACAGAAATTAAAGTAATTAAAATTCTCTACAAATATCACTACTTAATTTTTTTTTCAGACCAACGGTTCGGTCTCAAATGCGAGTTGAATATTGGCAATTTTCAGCGATCTTTGCAAAACCCAATTTTTACATTCCAAAACTTTATTTTTTATTAGAATGCTGTTATTTGATAAATTTCTCCTAGTTTACTGCACAAGTAATCAAAACGAAAAAAAAAAGGATCGAAATTATTAAAATTCAGTATCAAAAAGGTAGGATTCTAACAAAATAAAACTTAAGATATCGTTACTTATGATGATATAATTATTAATAATATTACAAATTATAATATGCAAAAATTATATGAGCCGTAGTCTTTTAGAAGGTTCTGGCTGAGGTTCTTCGGTGGCGATGGGTCCCGGTACATATTCTGCTTGTTCTGGAAATTGAAAGAGGTGGTGTCATTTCTCAAGGAGGGATGAGGATTGCAAAATAGATTGTGAGATTAAACGTACCTTCCGCATCGTGCTGAGGTTCTTCGATGGCATCGGGTCCTTGCTCAGGGTCTGATTGCTCCATCGTCAGCGTTAGGGGTCGTTCTCCTGGAAAATAAAAGAGGTGGTGAGACACTGACTTGTGATTATTTATCAAGGAGAGATGAATGAATACAAAATAAGTTTTGAGATTCGACATACCTCTGTCTCTTTCTTCAGTCTCTTCTATGTCTATGTCAGAACTGTCTTCCGGGGGCTCATCGTTGTCGCACAGACCTTCGCATGATGTGCAGATTGGGGAACTATTAAGGCCCGCCTTCCTGCATCCACAATTGCGTTGGCAGCCCTTTTTACATTTACATGAAATGTACCGTAGTATTGAGTTTGGTGCAGGGTCGAAAGTGGTTGGCACTGGCACGAGACTTCTACTAGTTCTTTTCCACCCCCACTCACTTGGGTCTTTTTGTTGCTCGTCAGGTGTGGCTTGACCGGATAACCACTGCTGCACCTGATAGTAAACTCTCAGTAAATGTTCTCGTGCAGCAGCTTCGGTAGGGGGTAATGAGGCAATGTTGGTCTTAGTTTTGTATGATGAGGTTACGTATGGTCTGTATCTCAAATCGTTCAGACTGGTCTCTTTTTTTTTTCATATAGAGCCATGAGAAACATGTTTCCTGCTGTGACAATCTCATCTTGATGTGCGTTAGGGTCTTTGAAAGCTTCAATGACTGGTTGTAAGTCTTTGTTACTCTGCAGGACTAAGAAATTTCAGTTTCCCCTGATTAAACAATGCAGAAGTAGTATCACAACCACTCATCGCATGCAGGAATAATATATGGTCTAATAGGATTTTCTCAGCAGCCAGATGAGGGTTGTAGAGGCTTGGGAAATCTTTCCTTTTTCTGGTTTCAGAAAAAATACGTTATATATATATCACGGCTACACAGGCCAATCAAAATGACCAGATGGTCGATATCTTCTCCCACCACTGTCACATGTTCGTTTGACGGGGCCATCTCAAGAGCTGTTGTGATAATTAGGATATCAGCATCCTCCACAGCTTGCTTTGAATCAATTTTTGCATCATGAAGTTTCTCCATTAACATATATATTAACCGGCTCTTGTTTTTTGAGTTTGCAAGGAAGCTATCCTGCGAGACAGTGGGCACCATCATTTCTGTAAATGATATTGCAGCAGATTGTTTTCTTTGTGCTCTTCTCAATCGTTCTATGCGCTTGGTGCTATCACAAGCCTCGTCAGGATAGCCGTCGTAAATGACAATGGTACTTGATTTGTAGTTTGATTTGACATATGATACATAACTGCTGCAAATTTCTGCATATGTCTGACCGTGGCGCCATTTGACCCGGTGTAACAAAAAAAAAAACGTAGGACATATTTTGTATCATTCAAGTCAGTCTGTTCAGTCGGTGTAAAAGCGTTGTACAAGCTGGATTTGGTTTCTTTCCTCATCCCATGCTCGTCAAAAATAGCAAGAGAATAGGGGCTAAGTTCGTAACGTAAAAATTCTCGCAGCTCAACTTTCTTCAAATAAGCGGTAATTATTTTTACATCATTGTAGTTTTTAGGACATTTTTCATGAACCTCAACTGTAGATTTTTTACTTAGCTGAACATGATGATCATCCTTCCTCTTCTTGCTCGACTCAATAAATGTCTTCAAACCTTTTTCCCGCACCGTCGTCACCTTTTCAACATCATTATCCAGTACTTTATTACAAATAAAACACACGTCAGAAGCCATTTTTATCACCTCACGTAAACATAACTTGTAGAAATCGTATTATTTTTATAAACAATGGAAAGAAACTGGAAACGGGGCCGCGCAAGTAGGTACACATTCGCAGGCGCCGCCGCTCCGAGCCACCCACGCTCACAAACTGACTGGTCTCGGGAGAAGTACCGTGTCTGTGAACGTGTGTGTGTGTGCGCGAGGTGCCATCCAGTAACCAGTTTATAGTGCGCTAGTGTGTGCTGGTGCTACTGGCTACATACATACTACAGAAAGTTAGCACATTGCTGCCGATTAGAATGTGAATAGCATTTAAAACTAAGATTTTTTTTTTCAATATAGCTATAGTAGCTGTTCAACAATAAAAAGAATAATCCGAACGTGAATTCTCCATGTGACTCAGTCTTTATTGAACTCAAATTAAAAACTAGGTGAAATTAACTGAAAGCCTATCAATAAAAAACTAAAAAGTGGGTTTTGCAGAGACCGTTGAAAATTGCCAATTTTCAACTCGCATTTGAGACCGAACGGTTGGTCTGAAAAAAAACTAAGTAGTGATATTTGTAGAGAATTTTAAGTACTTTAATTTCTGTGAACAAACCTTTTACTAAAATTTTATAGTTTTCGAGTTTTAGGCAAAAAAAAACGGGAAAAAAGCAGATTTTTTGGCTTTTTTTCGTTTTTTTTTCAATGTTGCGTCACGAAATTTTGTCCGCAAACCTCAGATTCGGATTCAGCACCCCAAAATACATATAAAATGACAGAAATCAGAACTACCCCAAAACTTTCCCACTAGCGGCCCTTTTGAGTACAAATTGACTGAACTAAGAATGATATCCCAAGGTTTAGTAAGAACCTTGAAATTTCCCTGTGGTGGTTATTGGGTATCTTGTTCAGGTAGAATAGTACACATTCGTGAGGGATGTAGACATTGGTTAGGCAGGACATGTAGAGAATTATACATTGGGTAGACAAGTCTTTTAAATGCATACATATTTGGTAGACAGGACTTCTAGAGTAGTTGACACGACTTATGGAGAGGTACACAGTCTAAATATTCAACTATTTAACATTAATCAGTAGAGCGGATACAAAACCCAGAAGCCAGTGGCTAATGCTGGAATTACTCGCCTCTCTTCCTTTGCTATTTTAGCCTTGGTCACTACACCTGTTTCACGATTTTGGGGTGTTTTCTCTTTGTGCAAGTAGTGACAGAGTTGCTGCGTCAACCTTGTGGTTCTAGCCCACTTATTTTTGTCCGGTAAATGTACTATTTCGATGTCCTTGCCATTCACATCAGGTTTTTGGTTCCTCCTACTGGTTTTTTTTTGCGCTGCAAGTGATAAAGACACGGTCTTGACCACTGTGGTTGTTTCGTGGCAAGGTTTTCGCTTGGTTGACCGAACAGAAGTCCATTTCAAAACAGGTCACATTGTCAGCCCGCCGAGGAGCAAGTTGTCTGCTTGGGTTCGCAGTGCTGAGGCGTGTGAACTGCAATGCCTATATCAAAACTCCTGTAAACCCTGTCGGCTCGAGTTGGCCGAACGCGGACAGTGTACTTATTACTTTTGTTATAAGAATAGTAGCAGCTCTGGAGTTTACTACTTGGGATACATACACGTAAATCCCTGATATTGCCTGAACAATGTCTGTAGTCTGTCTGGATCGTACACTTATTAAAATCCCAGATATTGCCTGAACAATGTCTATAGTCTGTCTGGATCGTCCACTTATTAAAATCCCAGATATTGCCTGAACAATGTCTGTGGCTGATTGCTGAGAATCCATGCAAATAAGAAACCAAAAGTCATAGAGCTTCCCGGATGTTTTATTGATGTTACTGGGAGGAAATGTTACTCGCGACTGAACTTGACGAGTTAGGGCTAGTTTTAATGTGTTCAGTATAACTTGTTTTTAAGTCGTTTCAAAAAAAACCTACTCTTTTAGTTCATTTTGGAGAAAGAACTTTATAAATATCAGCAATAATTTGTTTTTTATGATTTTAAAATTTAGGCATAGTACAGACAACTTTGTCGTTCATTCTCTCAGGACTGAAATTTTCAAATCCGTTTCCGTTGTAACTCCTAAAGTATTACAATGCACTTTTCTAGTTCTTAGTGATAGGTTCTACAGCTGACATAAGATCCTGAAGGAGTGGGAACAATGGAGTTTTGACCAAAAATTAATACATTCCTTAATAAGCACAATGTCAAATCCGATTGAAATAGTCGATACTCCCCTAAAACTTACCTAAATCGTAAGTCTGAGAGGTTTTTTGATATGAACGACCCTTACGCCAAGGGATGAGCAAAGTATGTTTGGACTTGATGTATAGGAGCTTGCTTGTTTGCTTAACATGTGGAAGTTTTGTAGGTACACAATTGGCAAATCTAGTGCATTTGAAATATTCTTATCTTATATGGAGATGAATTCTATTTTTTTCATGACTGATAAACCATAATTTAGGTATTTTAAAGTTTTGTTTGAAAAATGTGGGTACTCCTTCTCGCTAGAGTAAAATAGAACCCAGTGTGGAAATTCGTCCGGGGTCTTCTATCAGTGTAAAACCTGCAACAGTATCTTTTCCGAGGCATTCACCGGGCAGCGTCATGGAAAGTTTGCGTCACAGCTCCGCCTAAGAAGAAAAGAAATAGCAAGCCTACTAATATTAGTTGCTGTCGACTCTTCTGGACGAAAATGGGCGTGCTGGATATCTGGTTGGCTATGCTCATACAATATCCGGTTTGAAACCTGCGAAGACATGAATTTTTAACTCTGGGAAGCAATAAACGAGTAGTTAAGGCCACAATAAAAGGATTTCACTAGTTAAATACCAGTTAATTGGCATTCATCAGGCATTGGCTGGTCGTGCTTTTAACAGGTACTGAGGCCATGTTTCTCGAAAACAATCTTGATGAATATATTATAAACGATATCGCAAGTTGCTATTAGAAGCGGAAGCACGGATGTTAAAAGGAAGTGGTTGGGCCTTGTTAGCCGTTAATTGTTTGAGGGTAAAGTTGTTAAGTATAACACTTTGCACCGATGAACAGACAAGCCGTCTGATAATCATTTAGAAAATAATCCTTAACTCTTCAAGAGGTGTTAAGAAAAAGATGAAGAGTTTTGGTCCTTAAATGTTTTCTTCTAAAAATTGCGGTGAATGGGCCTCGTTTTGAAAATCTAGTTGAGTCTTAAAGAAGATTCTTTTATTGAGTCATTCTGTTGTGCTCGTCGATAGCGCTACAATGCGGCAGGCAGAAAAGCCTCGCATTCATCACACCAGCAGATTTGATATTGTGGTTCTGCTATTCGGAATCATTTTTAAAATTCTCAGTGTTCTGTCTTGTAGTCGCAAAATTTTTAGGCGGTATGTAGAAGTCCAAAGCGCTCCTATTGTCAAAACATGTATCTTTTAGAAGCCCAAGTCACTTGCCTTATGTTTAATTAGCATGTTCTGCAAGAAGCCAGCCGATTGGTTGGCCAATCAAATTGCCTGCTCTACGACGTTTCTATATTCTTCATCGACTTGCAGCAATTTGTGTGTTAAGTCTTCGCGCTCCAAATTTGAATCGAGTGACAGTGAGAAAGAGACACAGCTCGAGCCAAAGAGGTTCAGTAATTCAAGCGTCAACTCATGACTGCGTAAAAACAAACCTCGTAGTGATTTGAATGATCAGCAATGGACGGGTTTATTAAGTTGGTGGTCTGGTCTTTGAATGTTGTCACTCATATTTACGTTTTTATACGCTCTCTTTAGCTTCACAAGTTGCATATCTTGTTGACAGTGAACATAATTTTTAGGAGCTCTATATTTGTTAAAATTAATATACCAGTCAGGTGGGTTGTGAATTATCTCTACTGCCTTTAAGATGGGACTTTGCACTTGCATTACTGAGGATAAACACATTTTCCTGGGGGCAGGCGTTTTAGCTTCCCCTTTAGTTCCAAGTGACACCGTAGTTAACATGCAACCACATGGGTGTTATTCACAAACCCAGTCTCTACGCGCTTACCAAGAAATCGAAAGACCAGAAGCTAAGCACATTTTATAAAAGGAACTGCAGTTCCCCATATCCCTTTTAGCCCAAAATAAAAACTATATTTATCAACAAATGACATGGAAATAAATTGGGAGCATCGCGTCAAGGTGGCTTATGAATGACTGAGATGTGTCAAAAAGACACCACCTTTTAAAGTATGTTTTTACCAGTTAAACAACCCTCATTTCTTAGGTAAAATGAACAGGTGGTGGAGCCGCACTGAAAATTGTGGTGCCTTTAAGAAGAGATGGTTCTGAGCGCAACTTGAAATAATGGTAAACCTGCCCTACCACATGTGTCTACAATAATATTCCAGGTAACTTCGCAAAACGTTTGTACAAACTCTCCTGATTCTACCGAACTACGGGGTGAGTTTGCTGTGCACCTCGCTCTGCCTCTCTAGCTTCCTTGGCAGCATGCTGAACTTCTATTCCCAAGATCGGGTTCAAATCTGGCCGTAGTCGTGGGATATTTAAGAGCATAACAAATCCTCGGAGGGGAAGTAAAGCCGGTGGGCGTATGTCATAGATTTATGGCATGAAAAAGAACTTACAACTACAATTGGTAGAATGTAGTAATATTTGTAGGTTATATATGTCTATTAAGAAACATTTGCCGCCAGGATGGAGAATGATTGCAGAAACATTGATGTCCTCGGCTAGGCAAACCTCAGTCTAACGCTCACAAGTTGCTCCTGTAGGAATTCTTAAAGGTGGGAATGATGTTGTACTATGGATTTATCTACTGGGATAGATATACTCACTACAGATGGAGTGTGAGATTCTTAGAATCTCGCGTAACAACGGGTTTAGATGGGAAATGTGGGCGTCTATTATCCATAGCACATCATCTGACTAACCACTACAAATATAAGACGGATTTCCTATAAAAAGGATGAGCAAAACAAAATGTGTCTGCAAATGTATTAACTAGAAACAACTAGAATAGTGAAAATAAAACAACACTCCTAATCCTGTCCGACTTTGACTGAAATAAAATAAATTAAACTGAAATTATTTAAAATAAGGTCAATAACCTTGTCATTATAAAATTACAAGCTTGAAAAACAATTTATCACTTCTAGGCGTTTCAAAGATAGAGAAAATATCAATAAAATTCGCTCCGATTCTAAAATAAAAATATCTGTACAATTGTTTTACATCCTGTTTGTTCACTAAATTAAAACATTAAATTGATGTAAATTTACACATTGGCTCCCATTAGTCCCACTTTCAATATAACTAATTGTAAACTCAAAATAAAATAAGAATACCCCGACTATTATATTCAAATTTTACATACATATCTTCACAAACACATTACTTACATCAGTTAACTCACATTCATCGAATGTCGTCTTAACTCCGTAGAGAAAACACCTCTCTCAAATCACTGAGTTAATATCACTTTCACTTCTTGCTATTCCGTTTCATACTCGTTACATCCTGGCTTAATTATCCAAGTAGCTAAGCTTAGCAATCGTAAAATGTAAAAATAGTAAATAACAATAATATATATTCTCGTGACGTTATCTATTTTTCATCACACCTCGAATACACAAGTTGTCTATCTTAATCAAATAAGCATCTGTCTTTACATTGATTATTAATGCAACCTTCCTAATAATGGCTTCATTTTATCAACATCTTCACATTCCATTCCTCATCACATTTACGGTACATATCGTCACACTGCGGAAAAAAACTTTACAATAATCGAAGTTTCTTGAACAGTCCAACAAGGATCGTGCTTTAAATAGCTTGCTATTCACAATACAACCTTAACTTTGGAAGCATACTGTGTCTTCCACACTACTAATCCTCTCGTTGTGTATTGAACTTCACAAACTACACAAAAGACCTTGTGTAGAAATAATTCACCATATCATACCAAAACGACTTCCAATAACCATTATGTTCCACAGCTTATTCACTTAAAGATTTCAATAACTGTTGCAACTCCATGTAACTAAAAATATCCACCTCCCAATGGATTACTGTGCTAAAATACATATATTTTCTCCACATTCTTGTCAATCATAGATTGTTTATAATAACAATGTATTACACGACAAATGTTCAATGTAGCATTTTCACCTTAAGTGAATAGTCAAGCTTCTAGCTAACAATCATGACTACATCATGTCTCAAATACAGTATAATTTATGACTATATGACACATAGATCATCTTAAAAAGCTTGTAGTTTTACGTGAGCGTTAATCTCGCGGTCATAAGCCACGGGACCTCCGTTTAACGTGGAATCCGAACCACAGGACATGGCATTTCAATTGTTGCTAAGAATAGGCATCACCTGACTTCCATTGTCAACAATGTGATCCTATCTGACATTTATGTCGGTAATAACAACTATCCATGACTTAATTAACGTCATATAATACTGACATTCCACGTTTGGAATTATTCTTTTACAATGTTTATTGTTTATAACAATTATAAATTGTTGCATTAGAACTCTGTCATCTTAAAATGTTATTAACAGTGTTATATCATTTTACATTAGTGTTTTCGTTTAATAACGATGTATCCTATCAATATTGAGGTAAACGTATTGCTTGTTACGCAATTATAACGATCGAAGCATTCCCTTGCATAAAACAGTCTTCGTGAAAAGTGAGTATATTAAAAACGTTCCTGAATAATTATTAAAATCGAAATATCTTAACTTCAAAATACTAGAAAATTACGTCTAAAACTACACACGTGACGTATAATCAAAATTACAAAGAAATCTCTAAAATACAGAATAATAGCATGAGTTATGCTAAAGAAAATCTACAAAATGAATTGGTCACCCATGAAAATATCCACAAATACTACAACAAACTACTGAGATATTTGATCAGTCAATTCTGTACCTTTCCGATCATCTGCTTCTGAAATACCTCGACCAATTGCTGCGATATTTCTCCCTTGGGATGACGTGTGCTGGTTGCCTGCCTGGAGCGAGTAGGAGCTTGAAGCGTGTTGGAACAGCTGAGCGCCTTCCTCCTCTCCGAGCTGCGAACACATGTCTCCCCGGTCCCGTTGCATGGTCTTGTCTCTTCTCGGCTTGTAGCCTAGAAGCTGGAACCCGTAATGTTGGCGTCTTTCGTTCATACTCGTCTTTCAGAAAGCATCTCATCGTCAATGTAGCTTTGAGCGTCCTGAGTTGACATCTCGCCAAGATTATAGTGGACATTTGATGTAGAACTGACGGTATATTCATTGTACTGCGAGTTGGATAGGCTGTAGCGGTGACTTCGATCCCCGGTCTGTAAGATCAACTCTGAATCTCCGTTCCATAGTGCAGACTATCCTCCTTCCATTGTTTAGTATGCCTTTGTAGCCTTCTTAATACTGGACAAATGCAATCTTCCCCTCTGACTTGAGAATCTCATCTCGGTGAATATTTGTAGAATAAACTTCAGAATAGTGTAGTAATAACGTTGTAGCTTGTTTTTGATTAAAGCTGCGTGCTTTTTCGATGTGTGAGACTTGTATGCAGTGAAGTTTTCTTGCGCTGCGTTGCGTTACCAAGTTGCTTGTTTCAGTAGTGAAATACTGTTTCTACTGTTTTACCGGCGTCTCCATTTCTTCCTCGGTGATCGTGCTGTCTCCTATCAATATAGTTGAATCTCACGGTCGCACTTCCAATTTCTATGTGGCTCGCTCGGAACCCTTTGAACATAGGTACGGCCTCTTCAAGCGTCTGAGTGGGAATGAACTCTCATCTTCTGACAGTCGCGCGCGTGGCCCTCCACACCTGGGTTGTAGCCTCGCGTCGAGTTCTTTTATACAGAATTTCGCTAATATCTCCTCTCTTGTCCATAAATTTATAATTCTGTTTAACCAAATTAATTTCTTATACTGTTTATGACGTGTAGAAATGCTAATCTCGCTTTATAGAAGCAAATTTGAAGTAATGGCATTTCCCACAAAAATGATGTGATCCACACTGATTGGCTGCTGGATTATTGTCAAAACCCTTCCTGTCTAGCCTCTTCTCAGCGGGTCGTGTGCATAATTTGATTGTAGTCAACTCGGCCAACCAAAACCGGTCTTCAGCATGCTAACCTGAAGCCAATGGTCATATTCCAGCATCGAATGATCAGGACCTCCCTTGGTTTAATTATCATTCACTGAAATATTCCCAAATAATCCAAAATTCTCCAAAAAGTTTTCAAAATACCTTTATTCTCTTCCTACAACATATCTGTGAATAAATAAATTTATATTTCCAAATTCCACTTCTTAAAATGAGAAGTTCATAGGTAGGTTCGATCCTCGACTCAGTCAATGGCCGACGCTGGGGTGAATTTGGGTTCAGATCCCCTTCTGACTTTTTAATTAAAGTTTAACGTAGACTTTATTTAAACCTTCATTTGTCCATGACTGGAACCAAATTCATCCCTTAATGTAATCTGGGATAGAATCTTTTAAGCTTTGTGTGGTTTTAGTGACTTTCTGTCGGTTCCTTTCTTTCTTTCTTTCTTTCTTTCTTTCTTTCTTTCTTGTCTATCTAGTAACTTCCTCTTCTGGTATCCTGGTCCTTATCTATGGCGATCTCGTGCCTCTTATCTTGTGAACAGTGCTGACTCCTTCCTTCTACTTTCTTCTTCCTGTTTGTGACGTTCGATTGTTTTCATTACTAGGATCTGATTTCTGACCTAGTCCTGATGTTGAAGGTTGAGGTTCAATCTCCTCACTTCTTTGATTATTTCGTCTTTCATTCTCTCTTAAACCATTTCTATACTCTTCACTTTCTCTGTCTAGTTCTTCGTAGTAACGTCTGACGTGATCTGTCAATCTATAGCGCCTCTTTCCATAAACAATTCCTTTCAACACATGTTCACAAATAATGAATTCTACAGTAGTATCATTTGAGTTTATGTCGTAGTTAGCTGAGCTATTTATAACAAACTGTTAAGTTGATTATAGTTGTAGGGTATCATAGCTGTGGTGTCACTATCCCGTCCGAACAATTTCAACTGACGAGTCCCCCCGGGCGCGCCTCCCTTAAATAGCTTCAGGGAGTGCCACTTGCACTAAGTCGAGTACGGCCCGGGAGGGCCCGTCATCTGGGTTGTCCTGAGACGAGATAGCTCGCCACGCGAGACTCATGCCTTGCTCTGCACAAATTTTTATTATTCTGACATACATAGGAAGCTTATACATACGGCGATATAACAGGGGCCCTCGCCCTGTGCACAAAGTAAAGCGGGCAACACTAGAGTCTGTGTAAATGGTAACACTCTTCGTCCTGGGGGTTGCGTGTTCTTCTATTGCAATGGCCGCCGCGGTTTCCGCCTCATCGATCTTGCTGGACGTCCATACGCTTGGGCCCAAGCTTGGTATGGATTCTGAAGGACGGTGGCAATGGAGTAGACTATGAGCCCTTCTTCACGAGGACCCGTGTTACGGGGAGTTCTTATGAAGTCACCGGTGAGCAACTTCCGAGGCCAGTAGGCTTCACGGGAGAGAATGTGTTTTGGCACAAACATAGGCCAATTCATGACCCAGCAGACCCAGCTGAGATAGCGGGGGTATCGCGCACAATCTGTTTGATACGAGCCAGGGTACCTTGGTGCACTGGGCAGAGATGTTGATGACTACTAACATCACAGTCATTGGCACTAACACACACTTTGGAATATTGAGAGTGACTCCCACGATTACCTCAAGAAACAACTGTAACTCTTCCACGTTGACTCGCTCACCATGAACGGGCCAATCATCCAGGTATACAATCATGGTCGCATGGGGGAACTGTTCGTGGACCTACTCGGCTACCGAAGTGGCCCAGCGCTGCATTACGCTGGGCGCCAAAGCATGTCCCATCGGGAGCCTCTCCCAGCAGAAATCACGGCGTCCGTAGTATATCCCGTAGGTCAGGGTTTCACGCGCTCGAAGTGGAATATGGTAGAAACCACTTTTTAAGTCCAACTTTACTGCTGTGTGGTGTGCTGGAATTTGACGCAGCGCTTGTGCTGCCGTCTTTAAGGAGAACTTGGGTGCCACAATATGTTCAGTCCACTGAGATAAGTCATATATAATTCGCGCCCTTTGGTTCGCCTTCGGCACGAGAAAGACCGGAAACGCATAGAAAGGATTGAACTCACTTATTATACAATGAGTCAGCAGGTCCTGGATCACTTCGTCCATAACAGCAGACTGGCGAGTCTGGCGGTACTCTGGTGGAGCATTGGTCGGTCTCGGAAGGGTGACTCCATTCTTCATGATGTCCTCAGCGTAGCGTCCTGCTGGAGTATCCAAATACAGGATGGCGTGGGCTGCCGGCACGGCAGTAGAGATGTAGTGCATTGGTGGAGTAGGCTTCTTGGTGGGGCTTCCACAGCGACGACTGGAAATCCGAGGTCGTCGATGGTGCGAACGTATCGTAGAACAGGGTATCTCGGGTCGTAGTGCCAATATTCCTCAGGTTCGTCCTCGTCCGGGAGTTGGTCCGGATCGAGGATGTGGAGATCTGGTAGATCGTGTTGCGCCTCACCGCCCGGGATGCCGGGGGCCCTTACGCCCGCTTCTTCGTCCTCGGTACCCATGATGTCCCATGGTCCACTTCTCCAGCGGATCCAGGCGAGGTCCTGAACGTGTATTGGCACTGTAGCACCGGTGCTTCGTGAGGTTGATCTTCTTCGTCGTCCTCCGGAACGCATTGTTCCCAGAACTGCTGCAATGCAGTCTGGAGATGCCTCACCGTCGGAAAACAAGCGTAAGGTGTGGGCGGCGTGGAAGACCGCTCTGCCCACTGTGCCGGGCCTGGCCCCGATACTAGGCCCTCCAACGGCGGTGTGTCGGGCGACACATTACTATTGATAGATATCTCAAAGATCGAGATGGCACTACGTAAATACATAATAGAAATCATGGATTTGATAATAATTTGCTGACTGACACAAATACAATCCTAATGTCAGTTACTTTTTCGACACACTGTAGTGGTACTTTGCTCCAAAGGCAATACTCATATTCTCTCCATGTACGTGAACAACACTTCGTAACAGCGTCACCTACGCTTTCCAAACATTACATACTTCCTTCCTGACCTCTCCACAATTATAATTACATCAATACTGCACGGCATTCCTCAAATCCAAAACCCATCTTTCAACACACTTGTAGAAGAATTAGTGGTCTTACTTTGTAAAACACTATCTGCGTAATACATTTCACGACACACTCCTAACCTCCGCGTCTCTAAGTTAATTATCCTCGTTCTCTTAAACATCATGAATATTCTTGTTCACCACTGTACGTCTCGTATAACATTCCACGTAAATTACATTAATACCTTTCGTTTATAAATCTTTTAAACACACTATATTTCCAAGTTAAATGGTAGTCCGCTCGTCTTTCTCATTTAATAACAATAAAACTTCTCTTTCCGCTTCTGGTAAACAATCATGAATCAATTATTCATATACAATCTTGTTTCAATACATGTTAGACTTCAAGTAGATCTATAAATCTCCTGGTCTATGCGTTCGTTACTGCAAATTATTGCAAAATAATTGTTGCTAAGAATAGGCATCACCTGACATCCATTGTCAACAATGTGATCCTATCTGACATTTATATCGGTAACAACAACTATCCATGACTTAATTAACGTCGTATAATATGACATTCCACATTTGGAATTATTCTTTTACAATGTTATTGTTTATAACAATTACAAATTGTTGCATTAGAACTCTGTCATCTGGTAATGTTATTAACAGAGTTATATCATTTTACATTAATGTTTTCGTTTAATAACGATGTAACCTAGCAATATTGAGGTAAACGTATTGCTTGTTACGTAATTATAACGATCGAAGCATTCGCTTGCATAAAACAGTTTTCTTGAAAAGTGAGTATATTAAAAACGTTCCTGAATAAATATTAAAATCGAAATATCTAACTTCAAAATGCTAGAAAATTACGTCTAAAACTACACACGTGACGTATAATGAAAATTACTAAGAAATCTCTAAAATAGGCAGAATATTAGCATGAGTTATGCTAAAGAAAATCTACAAAATGAATTGGTCACCCATGAAAATATCCACAAAAACTACAACAAACTACTGAGATATTTGATCAGTCAATTCTGTACCTTTCCGATTATCTGCTTCTGAAATACCTCGACCTATTGCTGCGTTATTTCTCCCTTGGGATGACGTGTGCTGGTCGCCCGCCTGGAGCGAGTAGGAGCTTGAAGCGTGTCAGAACAGCTGAGCGCCTTCCTCCTCTCCGAGCTGCGAACACATGTCTCCCCGGTCCCGTTACATGGTCTCTTCTCGGCTTGTAGCCTAGAAGCTGGAACCCGGTACGTTGGCGTCTTCCGTTCATCCTCGTCTTTCAGAAAGCATCTCATCGTCAATGTAGCTTTGAGCGTCCTGGGTTGACATCTCGCCAAGATTATAGTGGACATTTGATGTAGAACTGACGGTATATTCATTGTACTGCTAGTTGGATAGGCAGTAGCGGTGACTTCGATCCCCGGTCTGTAAGATCAACTCTGAATCTCCGTTCCATAGTGCAGACTATCCTCCTTCCATTGTTTAGTAAGTCATTGTAGCCTTCTTAATAGTAGACAAATGCAATCTTCCCCTCGGACTTGAGAATCTCATCTCGGTGAATATTTGTAGAATAAACTTCAGATTATTGTAGTAATAACGTTGTAGCTTGGTTTAGATTAAAGCTGCGTGTTCTTTCGATGTGTGAGACTTGTATGCAGTGAAGTTTCCCTGCGCTGTGTTGCGTTACAAAGTTGCTTGTTTCAGTAGTGAAATACTGTTTCTACTGTTTTACCGGCGTCTCCATTTCTTCCTCGGTGATCGTGCTGTCTCCTAACAATATAGTTGAATCTCACGGTCGCACTTCCAATTTCTATGTGGCTCGCTCGGAACCCTTTGAACATAGGTACGGCCTCTTCAAGCGTCTGAGTAGGAATGAAATCTCACCTTCTGACAGTCGCGCGCGTGGCCCCTCCACACCTGGGTTGTAGCCTCGCGTCGAGTTCTTTTATACAGAATTTCGCTAATATCTCCTCTCTTGTCCATAAATTTATAATTCTGTTTAACCAAATTAATTTCTTATACTGTTTATGGCGTGTAGAAATACTAGTCTCGCTTTATATAAGCAAATTTGAAGTAATTGCAATTCCCACAAAAATTATGTGATCCACACTGATTGGCTGCTGGTTTATTGTCAAAACCCTTCCTGTTAGCCTCTTATCAGCGGGTCGTGTGCTTAATTTGATTGTAGTCAACTCGGCCAACCAAAACCGGTCTTGAGCATGCTAACTTGAAGCCAATGGTCATATTCCAGCATCGAATGATCAAGACCTCCCTAGGTTAAATTATCATTCACTGAAATATTCCCAAATCTTAGCATCTTCAGATAATCCAAAATTCTCCAAAAAGTTTTCAAAATGCCTTTATTCACTTCCTACGACATATCTGTGAATAAATAAATTCATATTTCCAGATTCCACTTCTTAAAATGAGAAGTTCATAGGTCGGTTCGATCCTCGACTCAGTCAATGGCCGAAGGTGGGGTGAATTTGGGTTCAGTACCCATATTGTTATGGGTGTTATTCCCTAAACCTGAAGCAAATTACGTGAGGTTAGAAACTTCTCTGATGCAATACATTTAGGCTTTTAACTCTACGGCTTCGAATATGTGTAATAAAATTACATATTAATGGAATGTTTTACATACACAAGATTATGTGGAATCCCCCATATGGGTACGGGTTAGAATACACCCCCGGTATGTTGTGCCTGTCATAGGAGGCGACTATAGGGCAGACAAGACTGGCTGACATAACTGAATTTAATTTGGAAACCCCCTGTGGATGCGCAGGATTGAATTCATCCACGGTATCCCCTGCCTGTCGTTAAAGGTGACAAATAGAGAGGCCTTTTCAAAGGTCTATTTCGATTTTCAGTTCCAATTTTCTTTTGACCCTTTGAAATAATCGTGTATTCTGTTTGGAGAAGGGTTACCAACTTGGTCATTTGGCCAGAAAGCCTAGACGGTATACCCCATCCCGACAGGTGGGTGCGCAATGTGCCCTTGCAGTGGTATCCGCCTAACAACAGAGATCCTTGCGCGGCTGAATACTTGCGCCGAATAAATCACTGTGCATACAGCGGTGTATGTGTCTGTTTAAGGCACTAGGACCTCGGGCAATACTTACTATCGCCAGGTAATTATTGCCTTGGCTGGGTATCTTCCACAGTGATGGTCCTCTTTCGGAGTAGGCAGCATTCGGGGAGGATTATAACGGGATGTCCCCTTCTTCTCTGAAACGGTTGACGAAGAAGTCTTCCCGCGCTAAACGAGGAAAGAAGAATCCCACCTGATATCATAAAGGTAGCAGAGAAGAATGATACGGTGCGCCGCCGTCTCTCTCTCGCCCTGCAGCCAATGGGATAACTGCAGTATCTGCTCCCCCGACCATTAAGGTTACGATGCCTGAGACAAGTCAAGCCCGTTAGTGTGGAGGAACTCCCCTGTAGGAAGAAAAAAATACCGGCGGATACGAGAGAAACGGTTCAACGCCGTCACTCTACATCTCCTACGGACAAGGCTGCTGACCTATCCGCTGGCCATCCCGTTCCCACTACCAGGAGCGGCCATGTTTAGCAAGGAACTGGTGTCTGTGGGGAAGGGTCCACCTACTTATTTGAATAGATGCAGGCACCGGTCACAAAGTAAAAATGGTCGGGACGTGTTGGAGACGGACACCTGGTCTTCGGACAGGGAGAAAGCCCCTCAACACCGCTCTTGCTCTTCTCCAAGAGCGAGACAGGTTAAGACCGACGAGTACCGCGTGCCACGTAAGAGCGCTCCCTCTTTCATCTTTATCTTCGGATGTTTCCTCTCCTCTCCTATCATCTCCACCGAGAGATGGGTGGCAAACCGTCAAGCGTAAGTAGAATATCACTTCTACTTAAGTCCACACTATAGCACTATTACAATGGAACTGTAGTAGCTATTCTCGACATATCGCTGAGTTACGTCAACTAATATTTTCGTTTTCGGCAACCATTGTCTGTCTTCAGGAATCCAGGTTTCATACTGGATATGAGACTACAATGCATCACTGCAAACCCATATCTGAGACAGGGTGGACGAATCCTTAGCCGCTGGTGGCGATTTCACTCTCGTCCACTCTGACGTCTTTAGTGAAGATGTGCCGCTGCGTAATCAGCTAGAAGCGGTTACAGTTCGTACTTCGTTGCCAGTAATGGCAGCGGTATGTAACGTGTACCTCCCACCGGAATTTCAATTGGATTACAACCAGCAGATGGATCTAGTCTCTCAGCTTCCCTCTCCTTTTCTCCTTCTGGGAGACTTCTCTATTGAACACGGCAATTTTTCGTTTGTCGACATCACCTTGTGCAGTCGTGTGCTGTTTCCCCTGCTATACTGGGGTGTACACGACGACCTCTGTAATTGTGACCATTTCCTCATTATCGTACTCTTCCGAACCAGAGAGCCTTCTAGGTATCAAGTCGATGGCTTCACCATGTGAACTGCCGGGATTGCACCAACCATTAATAATCGTAACGTGCTTTCAAATGCCGACGGAGGCAAGACACCATGACCAATCTTATTACCTTTAAAAGGATACATGCTTGAGCCCGATATCTGATTCGGGAGAGTAAGAAAACTACGTGGGAAATGTATGTGTCGTCCATGACTCCTTCATCTCTTGTGTGGACTAAGCTTCGTGGGATCTCCGGACTCCCGACATCCTTGACGGACTCATCATCACGAATCATATCGCCATTTTCAACAGTATTGGATCGCACTTTTCTGATATATCCTGCCCTGGAAGTTTTGCTACTACATTTGCGACTCTGAATTGGGAAGCAGAGGCTCACCCCTTGCCCTTTGCTGCTGCTGCTTCGGAGTTTTACACTGAATGGGATCTGCGCACTTGCACCTAGCATTGATACATCTCCTGGTACGGATGAAATCCGTTATGATACGTTGAAACATCTCTCCAATGCCAGGATAAAGAAACTGTTCATCATGTTCAATCGAACATTGATTCAAGAGGAGTTTCCACCTCAGTGGTGTGAGGGGATCGTGATACCGATTCACAAGGCTGGAGAGGATCCCAAGCTTTTCAGCCTCTATAGCCCCATTTATCTGACAAATGGTCTATGTAAGCTGCTGGAGAAGATGGTTAACCGTGGACTGGTAAGGTTCTTAGAGGAGAGAGGTCTCTCATCTGCGTGCCAGTGTGGATTTCGCTCTCATAAGTCCACCACTGACCATCTGGTGCTTCTTAAGAAGGCCATACAGGAGGCATTTCTCCGAAAAGAGCACCTAGTCGCTTTTTCTTCGATCTTGATAAAGCGTAAGACAACACATGGCGCTACGGTATACGTTCCTCCCTTCACGAGTGGGGACTCCGTGGAAATCTATCAATGTTTATTGCGAATTTTATGTCTGATCGACTCTTTCGTGTAAGAGTTGGTAGGAATTTATCGCAATTTTCACCCAGGAATATGGAGTTCCTCAGGGTTCTATGCTGATTCATACCTTGTTCGCGGTTGCCATAAACAGCATTGTTGCCATCGCTGAGATCCCGGTAGTCACCGCTGTATTTAGACAATTTGGCTCTACAGTACAGATCTGGAAGTATGGCAAACTTCCTGGGGCTCTACTTTGACAGCAAATTAACAAGACAGCACCATATACGTCGATGTCAGCTATTAACCAGGTCGACAGGTGGACTCACGATTGAGGTTTCGTTTGTCAGTAGCAAAACCTCCGTCGTCCAGCTTTGTCGGCTCCGAAGGCTACATTTGAACCCTGAAACACATCTCAGGGCTTCAGCGTTGCATGTGGCTGACGTCGCTTTTTTGGGGTTCCATTTTGACAGCAAATTAACGTGGCAGCACCAAATACGGCAAAGTAAAACCACGTGTCTCAGGAAACTGAACATGACCAATTTCCTTAGAGGCACCACGTGGGGGGCTGACAGTGCAGTGCTGCTACGGTTTCACCAAGCCTTCGTCCTGTCCGGGCTAGACTATGGTTCTGCGGCATATGGTTTACCCACGCCAGTCACCTTCAAAATGCTGGACAGTATCCACCTTAGTGGCGTTAGGCTGGCTACCGGTGCTTTTCGGACCAACCCAATCTCAGCCTACTCGCTGAATCGGGTGTTCCACCTCTCAATTATAGACGCCAGGGTATGCTTTTAGAATATGCTGCCAATGTGCGTCAAGTGCCGCAACATCCGAGCTATCAAGCTCTCTTCAGTACCCAATACCACCAGAGGTATGCCAGCCAGCCTCGCGCCACCTGGTCGGTTGGAAATGAACTCAATTCCTCGTGTTTTGAATTAGGAGTGGTTGTATTTCCCTGTATCATCCGGACACCTTGCGAGTTGCTTCCGTGTGAAGTCCCGCGTCCGGAAATTCAGGAAGATGTACACCGATGTCCTAATGTGGACAAAGATACCTCCGATTATCGGAGGCAGTTCCAAGGCATAATTCAACAATTTATAGAAGCTGGCATTCTCTACACGGATGGTTCGAAGTTGGACGAGATGGTGGGTTGCGCTTACGTTAATGAAGGGGCAAATTCCAAAATCTC
Organism: Meconema thalassinum; assembly: GCA_946902985.2. Taxonomy (NCBI): domain Eukaryota; kingdom Metazoa; phylum Arthropoda; class Insecta; order Orthoptera; family Tettigoniidae; genus Meconema; species Meconema thalassinum. Next base: position 237,196,837 of record OX336397.1, read on the forward strand.
TTTGCCTGAAGCCTCTAGTGGGTTTACTGCGGAGCTCGTTGCCATCTATGAACCTCTGCAGTTTGCACACAGGATGCATGAATCTACTTTCTCGTGTGTACCGACTCTTTGAATTCGTTGGAGCTAATTGCTATATGTATCCCGTAACACCCCTAGTGCAGCGAATGCACGACCTATTACTATCGGATTGGTTATTATGGATACTCGAGTTTAGGCCTTAATTACAACCAAACCAACAGACCTATTGAAAAACGAGTTATACCAATATTGTCCTTGTTTAATTCTGCGTTAGACTATATAAGCCAATTTTTTTCAAGTGTATTAATCATTTATTTATTTGTGGTTGTATGAAAAATTGTCCGTGTTTTTGACGTCTTTTCTAGGAACCACTCACTTAAAACTATATACATGGAAAACTACATGGCTGAGGGTAATGACATTTTTATATGTGATAGGTTTACAGTGGTCGTAGTTTCCGATAATCACGAATGAGAGCAATGAGACCAAGTTGCCTGCTGTACGTTTATCCTGGGCTGAGAAAACGTTACGTCAGAAAAAGTATAAGAACTTTCTATCGGGTAGTTGAAAAGAAATAAAACTTGATATTTGGACTACCAATACTTGTGACTATCACATATAAAATTTTCATTACTCTCAGCCAAGTAATTTTCCATGTATATAGTTTTAAGTGAGCGGTTCCAAGAAAAGACGTCAAAAACACGGACAATATTTCATATAACCATAAATAAATAAATAATTAATAAACTTGAAAATAATTGGCTTATATAGTCTAACGCAGAATTAAACACGGAAGATATTGGTATAACTCGTTTTACAATAGGTCTGTTCGTTTGGTTGTAATTAAGGCCTAAACTCGAGTATCCATAACAACAAATCCTATAGTAGTCGCGTTGTGTCACGCTGACAATCGGGTCACCTTTCTGTGGCTTCAGAACCACATAGGAATTGCGGAATGTGAGTAACCGGATCAAGCTGCAAAAGATGCTGTATCACTACCATCTCGACCAATGTAGGTACCTGCTAGAGACATTCACTCTCAGTTACGCCGATAAGTACTGACATTCTGGGAGAGTGAGGGGATAGCTGACCCAGTGCCCAATAAACTGAGAGCGATCAAGGGAACTATTCGCGTGAGGCGGACCTCTTTCTGGTCACAGCGGCTTGGGATAGGTCATGGAAGATCCACCCACTCGTACCTAATGCGGAGGGAAGACCCCCACTGTGTACATGTTTACGGGGCACGGTCGCTCAATGGTAAAGCCGTCTGCTTCTCACCAAGGTGGACTAGGTTCGATTCCCGAACAATACATTTGATATTTTCGAAGTGAAATGCCATGTCCTGTGATTCGGATTCTACGTAAAAATAAGGTCCCGTGGCTCATGATCGCGCGATTATCAGTCAAGTTAAACTACAGGCTTCCTTTGTACCTGTGGAGCCGTATTCAGCGAATGTGTAGATCCTGCCGACATACGAAGAAACCTTGGGTTACTGATGCCACTCAAACTTACATTAGCTGATGACGTGGGGCTGCTGATCTCGCCATCCGCTTTATAAGTGAGAGTGGGCTAGGACGAGCACATGGTGGCTGCTGATTTCGTCATCCACTTTATAAGTGAGAGTGGGTTAGAGCCAACACATGGTGGCTGCTGTTCTCGTCATCCGCTTTATAAGTGAGGGTGGGTTAGAGCCAGCTCATGGTGGCTGCTGTTCTCGTCGTTCACTTTATAAGTGAGAGTGGGTTAGAGCCAGCTCATGGTGGCTGCTGTTCTCGTCATCCGCTTTATAAGTGAGAGTGGGTTAGGACTAGCACGTGGTGGCTGCTGATCTCGTCATCCGCTTTATAAGTGAGAGTGGGATAGGGCCAGCACGTGGTGACTCCTCATCTCGTCATCCGCTTTATAAGTGAGAGTGGGTTAGAGCCAGCACGCGGTGGCTGCTGATCTCGTCATCCGCTTTATAAGTGAGAGTGGGTTAGAGCCAGCATGTGGTGACTGCAGTTCTCGACATCCACCTTATAAGTGAGAGTGGGTTAGAGCCAGCACAAGGTAGCTACTGATCTCGTCATCCGCTTAATAAGTGAGAGTGGGTTAGAGACAGCACGTGGTGACTGCTCATCTTGTCATCCGCTTTATAAGTGAGAGTGGGTTAGAGCCAGCACGCGGTGGCTGCTGATCTCGTCATCCGCTTTATAATTGAGAGTGGGTTAGAGCCAGCACATGGTGGCTGCTGATCTCGTCATCCGCTTTATAAGTGAGAGTGGCCTAGAGCCAGCACATGGTGGCTGCTGGCCTCGTCATACACTTTATTAGTGAGAGTGGGTTATAGCCAGCACGTGGTGGCTGCTGGTCTCGTCATACACTTTATAAGTGAGAGTGGGTTAGAGCCAGCACGTGGTGGCAACTGGTCTCGTAATACACTTTATAAGTGAGAGTGGGTTAGAGCCAGCACGTGGTGGCTGCTGGTCTCGTCATACACTTTATAAGTCAGAGTGGGTTAGAGCCAGCATGTGGTGGCTGCTGGTCTCGTCATACACTTTATAAATGAGAGTGGGTTAAAACCAGCACATGGTGGCTGCTCGTCTCGTCATACACTTTATAAGTGAGAGTGGGTTAGGGCCAGCACGCGGTGGCTGCTCGTCTCGTCATACACTTTATAAGTGAGAGTGGGTTAGAGCCAGCACGTGGCGGCTGCTGATCTCTTCATCCGCTTTATAAGTGAGGGTGGGTTAGCGCCAGCACATGGTGGCTGCTAGTCTCGTCATACACCTTATAAGTGAGAGTGGGTTAGAACCAGCACATGGTGGATGCTGGTCTCGTCATACACTTTATAAGTGAGAGTGGGTTAGAGCCAGCACGTGGCGTCTGCTGATCTCTTCATCCGCTTTATAAGTGAGGGTGGGTTAGGGCCAGCACATGGTGGCTGCTCGTCTCGTCATACACCTTATAAGTGAGAGTGGGTTAGAACCAGCACATGGTGGATGCTGGTCTCGTCATACACTTTATATGTGAGAGTGCGTTAGGGCCAGCACATGGTGGCTGCTCGTCTCGTCATACACTTTATAAGTGAGAGTGGGTTAGAGCCAGCACGCGGTGGCTGCTGATCTCGTCATCCGCTTTATAAGTGAGAGTGGGTTAGAGCCAGCACGTGGCGGCTGCTGATCTCTTCATCCGCTTTATAAGTGAGGGTGGGTTAGCGCCAGCACGTTGTGGCTGCTGGTCTCGTCATACACTTTATAAGTGAGAGAGGGTTAGAGCCAGCATGTGGTGGCTGCTGATCTCGTCATACACTTTATAAGTGAGAGTGGGTCAGGACTAGCACGTGGTGGCTGCTGGTCTCGTCATACACTTTATAAGTGAGAGTGGGTTAGGACCAGCACGTGGTGGCTGCTGATCTCGTCATACACTTTATAAGTGAGAGTGGGTCAGGACTAGCACATGGTGGCTGCTGGTCTCGTCATACACTTTATAAGTGTGAGTGGGTTAGAGCCAGCACATGGTGGCAGCTGGTCTCGTCATACACTTTATAAGTGAGAGTGGGTTAGAGCCAGCACAGGGTGGCTGCTGGTCTCGTCGTACACTTTATAAGTGAGAGTGGGTTAGAGCCGGCACGTGGTGACTGCAGTTCTCGACATCCGCTTTATAAGTGAGAGTGGGTTAGAGCCAGCACGTGGTGGCTGCTGATCTCGTCATAAACTTTATAAGTGAGAGTGGGTTAGAGCCAGCACATGGTGGCTGCTGGTCTCGTCATACACTTTATAAGTGAGAGTGGGTCAGAGCCAGCACGTGGTGACTGCAGTTCTCGACATCCGCTTTATAAGTGAGAGTGGGTTAGAGCCAGCACGTGGTGACTGCAGTTCTAGACTTCCGCTATATAAGTGAGAGTGGGTTAGAGCCAGCACGTGGTGGCTGCTGATCTCGTCATACACTTTATAAGGGAGAGTGGGTTAGAGCCAGCACGTGGTGGCTGCTGATCTCGTCATACACTTTATAAGTGAGAGTGGGTTAGAGCCAGCACGCGGTGGCTGCTGATCTCGTCATACACTTTATAAGTGAGAGTGGGTTAGAGCCAGCACGTGGTGACTGCAGTTCTCGACATCCGCTTTATAAGTGAGAGTGGGTTAGAGCCAGCACGCGGTGGCTGCTGATCTCGTCATCCGCTTTATAAGTGAGAGTGCGTTAGAGCCAGCACGCGGTGGCTGCTGATATCGTCATCCGCTTTATAAGTGAGAGTGGGTTAGAGCCAGCACGCGGTGGCTGCTGACCTCGTCATCCGCTTTATAAGTGAGAGTGGGTTAGAGCCAGCACGTGGTGACTGCAGTTCTCGACATCCGCTTTATAAGTGAGAGTGGGTTAGAGCCAGCACGCGGTGGCTGCTGATCTCGTCATCCGCTTTATAAGTGAGAGTGGGTTAGAGCCAGCATGTGGTGACTGCAGTTCTCGACATCCACTTTATAAGTGAGAGTGGGTTAGAGCCAGCACAAGGTAGCTACTGATCTCGTCATCCGCTTAATAAGTGAGAGTGGGTTAGAGCCAGCACGTGGTGACTGCTCATCTTGTCATCCGCTTTATAAGTGAGAGTGGGTTAGAGCCAGCACGCGGTGGCTGCTGATCTCGTCATCCGCTTTATAATTGAGAGTGGGTTAGAGCCAGCACATGGTGGCTACTGATCTCGTCATCCGCTTTATAAGTGAGAGTGGGCTAGAGCCAGCATATGGTGGCTGCTGATCTCGTCATCCACTTTATAAGTGAGAGTGGGTTAGAGCCAGCACGCGGTGGCTCCTGATCTCGTCATCCGCTTTATAAGTGAGAGTGGGTTAGAGCCAGCACGCGGTGGCTGCTGATCTCGTCATCCGCTTTATAAGTGAGAGTGGGTTAGAGCCAGCACGTGGTGGCTGCTGGCCTCGTCATACACTTTATAAGTGAGAGTGGGTTAGAGCCAGCACGTGGTGGCTGCTGGTCTCGTCATACACTTTATTAGTGAGAGTGGGTTAGAGCCAGCACGTGGTGGCAGCTGGTCTCGTCATACACTTTGTAAGTGAGAGTGGGTTAGAGCCAGCATGTGGTGGCTGCTGGTCTCGTCATACTCTTTATAAGTGAGAGTGGGTTAGAACCAGCACATGGTGGCTGCTCGTCTCGTCATACTCTTTATAAGTGAGAGTGGGTTAGAACCAGCACATGGTGGCTGCTCGTCTCGTCATACACTTTATAAGTGAGAGTGGGTTAGAGCCAGCACGTGGTGGCTGCTGGTCTCGTCATCCGCTTTATAAGTGAGAGTGCGTTAGAACCAGCACATGGTGGCTGCTCGTCTCGTCATACTCTTTATAAGTGAGAGTGGGTTAGAACCAGCACATGGTGGCTGCTCGTCTCGTCATACTCTTTATAAGTGAGAGTGGGTTAGAACCAGCACGTGGCGGCTGCTGATCTCGTCATCCGCTTTATAAGTGAGGGTGGGTTAGGGCCAGCACGTGGTGGCTGCTGATCTCGTCATACTCTTTATAAGTGAGAGTGGGTTAGAGCCAGCACATGGTGGCTGCTCGTCTCGTCATACTCTTTATAAGTGAGAGTGGGTTAGAGCCAGCACGTGGTGGCTGCTGGTCTCGTCATCCGCTTTATAAGTGAGAGTGGGTTAGAGCCAGCACGTGGTGGCTGCTCGTCTCGTCATACTCTTTATAAGTGAGAGTGGGTTAGAGCCAGCACGTGGTGGCTGCTGGTCTCGTCATACTCTTTATAAGTGAGAGTGGGTTAGAGCCAGCACGTGGTGGCTGCTGGTCTCGTCATCCGCTTTATAAGTGAGAGTGGGTTAGAACCAGCACGTGGTGACTGCTGGTCTCGTCATACTCTTTATAAGTGAGAGTGGGTTAGAGCCAGCACGTGGTGGCTGCTGGTCTCGTCATACTCTTTATAAGTGAGAGTGGGTTAGAGCCAGCACGTGGTGGCTGCTGGTCTCGTCATCCGCCTTATAAGTGAGAGTGGGTTAGAACCAGCACATGGTGGCTGCTCGTCTCGTCATACTCTTTATAAGTGAGAGTGGGTTAGAGCCAGCACGTGGTGGCTGCTGGTCTCGTCATACTCTTTATAAGTGAGAGTGGGTTAGAGCCAGCACGTGGCGGCTGCTGATCTCTTCATCCGCTTTATAAGTGAGGGTGGGTTAGCGCCAGCACGTTGTGGCTGCTGGTCTCGTCATACGCTTTATAAGTGAGAGAGGGTTAGAGCCAGCATGTGGTGGCTGCTGATTTCGTCATACACTTAATAAGTGAGACCGGGTCAGGACTAGCACGTGGTGGCTGCTGGTCTCGTCATACACTTTATAAGTGAGAGTGGGTTAGGACCAGCACATGGTGGCAGCTGGTCTCGTCATACACTTTAGAAGTGAGAGTGGGTTAGAGCCAGCACAAGGTGGCTGCTGGTCTCGTCGTACACTTTATAAGTGAGAGTGGGTTAGAGCCAGCACGTGGTGACTGCAGTTTTCGACATCCGCTTTATAAGTGAGAGTGGGTTAGAGCCAGCACGTGGTGGCTGCTGATCTCGTCATACACTTTATAAGTGAGAGTGGGTTAAAGCCAGCACGTGGTGGCTGCTGATCTCGTCATACACTTTATAAGTGAGAGTGGGTTAGAGCCAGCACGTGCTGACTGCAGTTCTCGACATCCGCTTTATAAGTGAGAGTGGGTTAGAGCCAGCACATGGTGGCTGCTGGTCTCGTCATACACATTATAAGTGAGAGTGGGTTAGAGCCAGCACATGGTGGCTGCTGATCTCGTCATACACTTTATAAGTGAGAGTGGTTTAGAGCCAGCACGTGGTGACTGCAGTTCTCAACATCCGCTTTGTAAGTGAGAGTGGGTTAGAGCCAGCACGTGGTGACTGCAGTTCTCGACATCCGCTTTATAAGTGAGAGTGGGTTAGAGCCAGCACGTGGTGGCTGCTGATCTCGTCATACACTTTATAAGGGAGAGTGGGTTAGAGCCAGCACGTGGTGACTGCAGTTCTCGACATCCGCTTTATAAGTGAGAGTGGGTTAGAGCCTGCACGTGGTGGCAGCTGATCTCGTCATACACTTTATAAGTGAGAGTGGGTTAGAGCCAGCACGCGGTGGCTGCTGATCTTGTCATCCGCTTACAAGTGAGAGTGCGTTAGAGCCAGCACGCGGTGGCTGCTGACCTCGTCATCCGCTTTATAAGTGAGAGTGGGTTAGAGCCAGCACGTGGTGGCTGCTGGTCTCGTCAGCCGCTTTATAAGTGAGAGTGGGTTAGAGCCAGCACGCGGTGGCTGCTGACCTCGTCATCCGCTTTATAAGTGAGAGTGGGTTAGAGCCAGCACGTGGTGACTGCAGTTCTCGACATCCGCTTTATAAGTGAGAGTGGGTTAGAGCCAGCACGTGGTGACTGCAGTTCTCGTTATACACTTTATAAGTGAGAGTGGGTTAGAGCCAGCACATGGTGGTTGCTGATCTCGTCATACACTTTATAAGTGAGAGTGGGTTAGAGCCAGCACGTGGTGACTGCAGTTATCGACATCCGCTTTATAAGTGAGAGTGGGTTAGAGCCAGCACGTTGTGACTGCAGTTCTCGTCATACACTTTATAAGTGAGAGTGGGTTAGAGCAAGCACGTAGTGACTGCTGATTTCATCATACACTTTATAAGTGAGAGTGGGTTAGAGCCAGCACTTGGTGGCTGCTGGTCTCGTCATACACTTTATAAGTGAGAGTGGGTTAGAGCCAGCACGTGGTGACTGCAGTTCTCGACATCCGCTTTATAAGTGAGAATGGGTTAGGACCAGCACATGGTGGCTGCTGGTCTCGTCATACACTTTATAAGTGAGAGTGGGTTAGGACCAGCACATGGTGTCTGCTGGTCTCGTCATGCACTTTGTAAGTGAGAGTGGGTTAGAGCCAGCACGTGGTGACTGCAGTTCTCGACATCCGCTTTATAAGTGAGAGTGGGTTAGAGCCAGCACGTGGTGGCTGCTGGTCTCGTCATACACTTTATAAGTGAGAGTGGGTTAGAGCCAGCACCATGTGGCAGCTGGTCTCGTCATACCCTTTATAATTGAGAGTGGGTTAGAGCCAGCACGTTGTGGCTGCTGGTCTCGTCATACACTTTATGTCAGAGTGGGTTAGAGCCAGCATGTGGTGGCTGCTGGTCTCGTCATACACTTTATAAGTGAGATTGGGTTAGAGCCTGCACATGGTGGCTGCTGGTCTCGTCATACCTTTATAAGTGAGAGTGGGTTAGAGCCTGCTCATGGTGGCTGCTGGTCTCGTCATACACTTTATAAGTGAGAGTGGGTTAGAGCCAGCACGTGGTGGCTGCTGGTCTCGTCATACACTTTATAAGTGAGAGTGGGTTAGAGCCAGCACGTGGTGGCTGTTGGTCTCGTCATACACTTTAAAGGTGAGAGTGGCTTAGAGCCAGCACGTGTTGGCTGGTGATCTCGTCATACACTTTATAAGTGAGAGTGGGTTAGAACTAGCACATGGTGGCTGCTGGTCTCGTCATACACTTTATAAGTGAGAGTGGGTTAGAGCCAGCACATGGTGGCTGCTCGTTTCGGCATACACTTTATAAGTGAGAGTGGGTTAGAACAAGCACGTGGTGGCCGCTGGTCTCGTCATACACTTTATAATTGAGAGTGGGTTAGAGCCAGCACATGGTGGCTGCTGATCTCGTCATACACTTTATAAGTGAGAGTGGGTTAGAACTAGCACATGGTGGCTGCTGGTCTCGTCATACACTTTATAAGTGAGAGTGGGTTAGGACCAGCACATGGTGGCAGCTGGTCTCGTCATACACTTTATAAGTGAGAGTGGGTTAGAGCCAGCACAAGGTGGCTGCTGGTCTCGTCGTACACTTTATAAGTGAGAGTGGGTTAGAGCCAGCACGTGGTGACTGCAGTTTTCGACATCCGCTTTATAAGTGAGAGTGGGTTAGAGCCAGCACGTGGTGGCTGCTGATCTCGTCATACACTTTATAAGTGAGAGTGGGTTAGAGCCAGCACGTGGTGGCTGCTGATCTCGTCATACACTTTATAAGTGAGAGTGGGTTAGAGCCAGCACGTGGTGACTGCAGTTCTCGACATCCGCTTTATAAGTGAGAGTGTGTTAGAGCCAGCACATGGTGGCTGCTGGTCTCGTCATACACATTATAAGTGAGAGTGGGTTAGAGCCAGCACAAGGTGGCTGCTGGTCTCGTCATACACTTACAAGTGAGAGTGGGTTAGAGCCAGCACGTGGTGACTGCAGTTCTCGACATCCGCTTTATAAGTGAGAGTGGGTTAGAGCCAGCACGTGGTGACTGCAGTTCTCGACATCCGCTTTATAAGTGAGAGTGGGTTAGAGCCAGCACGTGGTGGCTGCTGATCTCGTCATACACTTTATAAGGGAGAGTGGGTTAGAGCCAGCACGTGGTGCCTGCTGATCTCGTCATACACTTTATAAGTGAGAGTGGGTTAGAGCCAGCACGCGGTGGCTGCTGATCTCGTCATCCGCTTACAAGTGAGAGTGCGTTAGAGCCAGCACGCGGTGGCTGCTGACCTCGTCATCCGCTTTATAAGTGAGAGTGGGTTAGAACCAGCACATGGTGGCTGCTCGTCTCGTCATACACTTTATAAGTGAGAGTGGGTTAGAGCCAGCACGTGGTGGCTGCTGGTCTCGTCATACACTTTATAAGTGAGAGTGGGTTAGAGCCAGCACGTGCTGACTGCAGTTCTCGACATCCGCTTTATAAGTGAGAGTGGGTTAGAGCCAGCACATGGTGGCTGCTGGTCTCGTCATACACATTATAAGTGAGAGTGGGTTAGAGCCAGCACATGGTGGCTGCTGATCTCGTCATACACTTTATAAGTGAGAGTGGTTTAGAGCCAGCACGTGGTGACTGCAGTTCTCAACATCCGCTTTGTAAGTGAGAGTGGGTTAGAGCCAGCACGTGGTGACTGCAGTTCTCGACATCCGCTTTATAAGTGAGAGTGGGTTAGAGCCAGCACGTGGTGGCTGCTGATCTCGTCATACACTTTATAAGGGAGAGTGGGTTAGAGCCAGCACGTGGTGACTGCAGTTCTCGACATCCGCTTTATAAGTGAGAGTGGGTTAGAGCCTGCACGTGGTGGCAGCTGATCTCGTCATACACTTTATAAGTGAGAGTGGGTTAGAGCCAGCACGCGGTGGCTGCTGATCTTGTCATCCGCTTACAAGTGAGAGTGCGTTAGAGCCAGCACGCGGTGGCTGCTGACCTCGTCATCCGCTTTATAAGTGAGAGTGGGTTAGAGCCAGCACGTGGTGGCTGCTGGTCTCGTCAGCCGCTTTATAAGTGAGAGTGGGTTAGAGCCAGCACGCGGTGGCTGCTGACCTCGTCATCCGCTTTATAAGTGAGAGTGGGTTAGAGCCAGCACGTGGTGACTGCAGTTCTCGACATCCGCTTTATAAGTGAGAGTGGGTTAGAGCCAGCACGTGGTGACTGCAGTTCTCGTTATACACTTTATAAGTGAGAGTGGGTTAGAGCCAGCACATGGTGGTTGCTGATCTCGTCATACACTTTATAAGTGAGAGTGGGTTAGAGCCAGCACGTGGTGACTGCAGTTATCGACATCCGCTTTATAAGTGAGAGTGGGTTAGAGCCAGCACGTTGTGACTGCAGTTCTCGTCATACACTTTATAAGTGAGAGTGGGTTAGAGCAAGCACGTAGTGACTGCTGATTTCATCATACACTTTATAAGTGAGAGTGGGTTAGAGCCAGCACTTGGTGGCTGCTGGTCTCGTCATACACTTTATAAGTGAGAGTGGGTTAGAGCCAGCACGTGGTGACTGCAGTTCTCGACATCCGCTTTATAAGTGAGAATGGGTTAGGACCAGCACATGGTGGCTGCTGGTCTCGTCATACACTTTATAAGTGAGAGTGGGTTAGGACCAGCACATGGTGTCTGCTGGTCTCGTCATGCACTTTGTAAGTGAGAGTGGGTTAGAGCCAGCACGTGGTGACTGCAGTTCTCGACATCCGCTTTATAAGTGAGAGTGGGTTAGAGCCAGCACGTGGTGGCTGCTGGTCTCGTCATACACTTTATAAGTGAGAGTGGGTTAGAGCCAGCACCATGTGGCAGCTGGTCTCGTCATACCCTTTATAATTGAGAGTGGGTTAGAGCCAGCACGTTGTGGCTGCTGGTCTCGTCATACACTTTATGTCAGAGTGGGTTAGAGCCAGCATGTGGTGGCTGCTGGTCTCGTCATACACTTTATAAGTGAGATTGGGTTAGAGCCTGCACATGGTGGCTGCTGGTCTCGTCATACCTTTATAAGTGAGAGTGGGTTAGAGCCTGCTCATGGTGGCTGCTGGTCTCGTCATACACTTTATAAGTGAGAGTGGGTTAGAGCCAGCACGTGGTGGCTGCTGGTCTCGTCATACACTTTATAAGTGAGAGTGGGTTAGAGCCAGCACGTGGTGGCTGTTGGTCTCGTCATACACTTTAAAGGTGAGAGTGGCTTAGAGCCAGCACGTGTTGGCTGGTGATCTCGTCATACACTTTATAAGTGAGAGTGGGTTAGAACTAGCACATGGTGGCTGCTGGTCTCGTCATACACTTTATAAGTGAGAGTGGGTTAGAGCCAGCACATGGTGGCTGCTCGTTTCGGCATACACTTTATAAGTGAGAGTGGGTTAGAACAAGCACGTGGTGGCCGCTGGTCTCGTCATACACTTTATAATTGAGAGTGGGTTAGAGCCAGCACATGGTGGCTGCTGATCTCGTCATACACTTTATAAGTGAGAGTGGGTTAGAACTAGCACATGGTGGCTGCTGGTCTCGTCATACACTTTATAAGTGAGAGTGGGTTAGGACCAGCACATGGTGGCAGCTGGTCTCGTCATACACTTTATAAGTGAGAGTGGGTTAGAGCCAGCACAAGGTGGCTGCTGGTCTCGTCGTACACTTTATAAGTGAGAGTGGGTTAGAGCCAGCACGTGGTGACTGCAGTTTTCGACATCCGCTTGATAAGTGAGAGTGGGTTAGAGCCAGCACGTGGTGGCTGCTGATCTCGTCATACACTTTATAAGTGAGAGTGGGTTAGAGCCAGCACGTGGTGGCTGCTGATCTCGTCATACACTTTATAAGTGAGAGTGGGTTAGAGCCAGCACGTGGTGACTGCAGTTCTCGACATCCGCTTTATAAGTGAGAGTGTGTTAGAGCCAGCACATGGTGGCTGCTGGTCTCGTCATACACATTATAAGTGAGAGTGGGTTAGAGCCAGCACAAGGTGGCTGCTGGTCTCGTCATACACTTACAAGTGAGAGTGGGTTAGAGCCAGCACGTGGTGACTGCAGTTCTCGACATCCGCTTTATAAGTGAGAGTGGGTTAGAGCCAGCACGTGGTGACTGCAGTTCTCGACATCCGCTTTATAAGTGAGAGTGGGTTAGAGCCAGCACGTGGTGGCTGCTGATCTCGTCATACACTTTATAAGGGAGAGTGGGTTAGAGCCAGCACGTGGTGCCTGCTGATCTCGTCATACACTTTATAAGTGAGAGTGGGTTAGAGCCAGCACGCGGTGGCTGCTGATCTCGTCATCCGCTTACAAGTGAGAGTGCGTTAGAGCCAGCACGCGGTGGCTGCTGACCTCGTCATCCGCTTTATAAGTGAGAGTGGGTTAGAACCAGCACATGGTGGCTGCTCGTCTCGTCATACACTTTATAAGTGAGAGTGGGTTAGAGCCAGCACGTGGTGGCTGCTGGTCTCGTCATCCGCTTTATAAGTGAGAGTGCGTTAGAACCAGCACATGGTGGCTGCTCGTCTCGTCATACTCTTTATAAGTGAGAGTGGGTTAGAACCAGCACATGGTGGCTGCTCGTCTCGTCATACTCTTTGTAAGTGAGAGTGGGTTAGAACCAGCACGTGGCGGCTGCTGATCTCGTCATCCGCTTTATAAGTGAGGGTGGGTTAGGGCCAGCACGTGGTGGCTGCTGATCTCGTCATACTCTTTATAAGTGAGAGTGGGTTAGAGCCAGCACATGGTGGCTGCTCGTCTCGTCATACTCTTTATAAGTGAGAGTGGGTTAGAGCCAGCACGTGGTGGCTGCTGGTCTCGTCATCCGCTTTATATGTGAGAGTGGGTTAGAGCCAGCACGTGGTGGCTGCTCGTCTCGTCATACTCTTTATAAGTGAGAGTGGGTTAGAGCCAGCACGTGGTGGCTGCTGGTCTCGTCATACTCTTTATAAGTGAGAGTGGGTTAGAGCCAGCACGTGGTGGCTGCTGGTCTCGACATCCGCTTTATAAGTGAGAGTGGGTTAGAACCAGCACGTGGTGGCTGCTGGTCTCGTCATACTCTTTATAAGTGAGAGTGGGTTAGAGCCAGCACGTGGTGGCTGCTGGTCTCGTCATACTCTTTATAAGTGAGAGTGGGTTAGAGCCAGCACGTGGTGGCTGCTGGTCTCGTCATCCGCCTTATAAGTGAGAGTGGGTTAGAACCAGCACATGGTGGCTGCTCGTCTCGTCATACTATTTATAAGTGAGAGTGGGTTAGAGCCAGCACGTGGTGGCTGCTGGTCTCGTCATACTCTTTATAAGTGAGAGTGGGTTAGAGCCAGCACGTGGCGGCTGCTGATCTCTTCATCCGCTTTATAAGTGAGGGTGGGTTAGCGCCAGCACGTTGTGGCTGCTGGTCTCGTCATACGCTTTATAAGTGAGAGAGGGTTAGAGCCAGCATGTGGTGGCTGCTGATCTCGTCATACACTTTATAAGTGAGAGTGGGTCAGGACTAGCACGTGGTGGCTGCTGGTCTCGTCATACACTTTATAAGTGAGAGTGGGTTAGGACCAGCACATGGTGGGAGCTGGTCTCGTCATACACTTTAGAAGTGAGAGTGGGTTAGAGCCAGCACAAGGTGGCTGCTGGTCTCGTCGTACACTTTATAATTGAGAGTGGGTTAGAGCCAGCACGTGGTGACTGCAGTTTTCGACATCCGCTTTATAAGTGAGAGTGGGTTAGAGCCAGCACGTGGTGGCTGCTGATCTCGTCATACACTTTATAAGTGAGAGTGGGTTAAAGCCAGCACGTGGTGGCTGCTGATCTCGTCATACACTTTATAAGTGAGAGTGGGTTAGAGCCAGCACGTGCTGACTGCAGTTCTCGACATCCGCTTTATAAGTGAGAGTGGGTTAGAGCCAGCACATGGTGGCTGCTGGTCTCGTCATACACATTATAAGTGAGAGTGGGTTAGAGCCAGCACATGGTAGCTGCTGATCTCGTCATACACTTTATAAGTGAGAGTGGGTTAGAGCCAGCACGTGGTGACTGCAGTTCTCGACATCCGCTTTGTAAGTGAGAGTGGGTTAGAGCCAGCACGTGGTGACTGCAGTTCTCGAAATCCGCTTTATAAGTGAGAGTGGGTTAGAGCCAGCACGTGGTGGCTGGTGATCTCGTCATACACTTTATAAGGGAGAGTGGGTTAGAGCCAGCACGTGGTGACTGCAGTTCTCGACATCCGCTTTATAAGTGAGAGTGGGTTAGAGCCTGCACGTGGTGGCAGCTGATCTCGTCATACACTTTATAAGTGAGAGTGGGTTAGAGCCAGCACGCGGTGGCTGCTGATCTTGTCATCCGCTTACAAGTGAGAGTGCGTTAGAGCCAGCACGCGGTGGCTGCTGACCTCGTCATCCGCTTTATAAGTGAGAGTGGGTTAGAACCAGCACGTGGTGGCTGCTGGTCTCGTCAGCCGCTTTATAAGTGAGAGTGGGTTAGAGCCAGCACGCGGTGGCTGCTGACCTCGTCATCCGCTTTATAAGTGAGAGTGGGTTAGAGCCAGCACGTGGTGACTGCAGTTCTCGACATCCGCTTTATAAGTGAGAGTGGGTTAGAGCCAGCACGTGGTGACTGCAGTTCTCGTTATACACTTTATAAGTGAGAGTGGGTTAGAGCCAGCACATGGTGGCTGCTGATCTTGTCATTCACTTTATAAGTGAGAGTGGGTTAGAGCCAGCACGTGGTGACTGCAGTTATCGACATCCGCTTTATAAGTGAGAGTGGGTTAGAGCCAGCACGTTGTGACTGCAGTTCTCGTCATACACTTTATAAGTGAGAGTGGGTTAGAGCAAGCACGTAGTGACTGCTGATTTCATCATACACTTTATAAGTGAGAGTGGGTTAGAGCCAGCACTTGGTGGCTGCTGGTCTCGTCATACACTTTATAAGTGAGAGTGGGTTAGAGCCAGCACGTGGTGACTGCAGTTCTCGACATCCGCTTTATAAGTGAGAATGGGTTAGGACCAGCACATGGTGGCTGCTGGTCTCGTCATACACTTTATAACTGAGAGTGGGTTAGGACCAGCACATGGTGGCTGCTGGTCTCGTCATACACTTTATAGGTGAGAGTGGGTTAGAGCCAGCACATGGTGTCTGCTGGTCTCGTCATGCACTTTGTAAGTGAGAGTGGGTTAGAGCCAGCACGTGGTGACTGCAGTTCTCGACATCCGCTTTATAAGTGAGAGTGGGTTAGAGCCAGCACGTGGTGGCTGCTGGTCTCGTCATACACTTTATAAGTGAGAGTGGGTTAGAGCCAGCACCATGTGGCAGCTGGTCTCGTCATACCCTTTATAATTGAGAGTGGGTTAGAGCCAGCACGTGGTGGCTGCTGGTCTCGTCATACACTTTATGTCAGAGTGGGTTAGAGCCAGCATGTGGTGGCTGCTGGTCTCGTCATACACTTTATAAGTGAGATTGGGTTAGAGCCTGCACATGGTGGCTGCTGGTCTCGTCATACCTTTATAAGTGAGAGTGGGTTAGAGCCTGCTCATGGTGGCTGCTGGTCTCGTCATACACTTTATAAGTGAGAGTGGGTTAGAGCCAGCACGTGGTGGCTGCTGGTCTCGTCATACACTTTATAAGTGAGAGTGGGTTAGAGCCAGCACGTGGTGGCTGTTGGTCTCGTCATACACTTTAAAGGTGAGAGTGGCTTAGAGCCAGCACGTGTTGGCTGGTGATCTCGTCATACACTTTATAAGTGAGAGTGGGTTAGAACTAGCACATGGTGGCTGCTGGTCTCGTCATACACTTTATAAGTGAGAGTGGGTTAGAGCCAGCACATGGTGGCTGCTCGTTTCGGCATACACTTTATAAGTGAGAGTGGGTTAGAGCCAGCACGTGGTGGCCGCTGGTCTCGTCATACACTTTATAATTGAGAGTGGGTTAGAGCCAGCACATGGTGGCTGCTGATCTCGTCATACACTTTATAAGTGAGAGTGGGTTAGAACTAGCACATGGTGGCTGCTGGTCTCGTCATACACTTTATAAGTGAGAGTGGGTTAGGACCAGCACATGGTGGCAGCTGGTCTCGTCATACACTTTATAAGTGAGAGTGGGTTAGAGCCAGCACAAGGTGGCTGCTGGTCTCGTCGTACACTTTATAAGTGAGAGTGGGTTAGAGCCAGCACGTGGTGACTGCAGTTTTCGACATCCGCTTTATAAGTGAGAGTGGGTTAGAGCCAGCACGTGGTGGCTGCTGATCTCGTCATACACTTTATAAGTGAGAGTGGGTTAGAGCCAGCACGTGGTGGCTGCTGATCTCGTCATACACTTTATAAGTGAGAGTGGGTTAGAGCCAGCACGTGGTGACTGCAGTTCTCGACATCCGCTTTATAAGTGAGAGTGTGTTAGAGCCAGCACATGGTGGCTGCTGGTCTCGTCATACACATTATAAGTGAGAGTGGGTTAGAGCCAGCACAAGGTGGCTGCTGGTCTCGTCATACACTTACAAGTGAGAGTGGGTTAGAGCCAGCACGTGGTGACTGCAGTTCTCGACATCCGCTTTATAAGTGAGAGTGGGTTAGAGCCAGCACGTGGTGACTGCAGTTCTCGACATCCGCTTTATAAGTGAGAGTGGGTTAGAGCCAGCACGTGGTGGCTGCTGATCTCGTCATACACTTTATAAGGGAGAGTGGGTTAGAGCCAGCACGTGGTGCCTGCTGATCTCGTCATACACTTTATAAGTGAGAGTGGGTTAGAGCCAGCACGCGGTGGCTGCTGATCTCGTCATCCGCTTACAAGTGAGAGTGCGTTAGAGCCAGCACGCGGTGGCTGCTGACCTCGTCATCCGCTTTATAAGTGAGAGTGGGTTAGAGCCAGCACGTGGTGGCTGCTGGTCTCGTCAGCCGCTTTATAAGTGAGAGTGGGTTAGAGCCAGCACGCGGTGGCTGCTGACCTCGTCATCCGCTTTATAAGTGAGAGTGGGTTAGAGCCAGCACATGGTGACTGCAGTTCTCGACATCCGCTTTATAAGTGAGAGTGGGTTAGAGCCAGCACGTGGTGACTGCAGTTCTCGTTATACACTTTATAAGTGAGAGTGGGTTAGAGCCAGCACATGGTGGCTGCTGATCTCGTCATACACTTTATAAGTGAGAGTGGGTTAGAGCCAGCACGTGGTGACTGCAGTTATCGACATCCGCTTTATAAGAGAGAGTGGGTTAGAGCCAGCACGTTGTGACTGCAGTTCTCGTCATACACTTTATAAGTGAGAGTGGGTTAGAGCCAACACATGGTGGCTGCTGTTCTCGTCATCCGCTTTATAAGTGAGGGTGGGTTAGAGCCAGCTCATGGTGGCTGCTGTTCTCGTCGTTCACTTTATAAGTGAGAGTGGGTTAGAGCCAGCACTTGGTGGCTGCTGGTCTCGTCATACACTTTATAAGTGAGAGTGGGTTAGAGCCAGCACGTGGTGGCTGCTGATCTCGTCATCCACTTTATAAGTGAGAGTGGGTTAGAGCCAACACATGGTGGCTGCTGTTCTCGTCATCCGCTTTATAAGTGAGGGTGGGTTAGAGCCAGCTCATGGTGGCTGCTGTTCTCGTCGTTCACTTTATAAGTGAGAGTGGGTTAGAGCCAGCTCATGGTGGCTGCTGTTCTCGTCATCCGCTTTATAAGTGAGAGTGGGTTAGGACTAGCACGTGGTGGCTGCTGATCTCGTCATCCGCTTTATAAGTGAGAGTGGGTTAGAGCCAGCACGTGGTGACTCCTCATCTCGTCATCCGCTTTATAAGTGAGAGTGGGTTAGAGCCAGCACGCGGTGGCTGCTGATCTCGTCATCCGCTTTATAAGTGAGAGTGGGTTAGAGCCAGCATGTGGTGACTGCAGTTCTCGACATCCACTTTATAAGTGAGAGTGAGTTAGAGCCAGCACAAGGTAGCTACTGATCTCGTCATCCGCTTAATAAGTGAGAGTGGGTTAGAGACAGCACGTGGTGACTGCTCATCTTGTCATCCGCTTTATAAGTGAGAGTGGGTTAGAGCCAGCACGCGGTGGCTGCTGATCTCGTCATCCGCTTTATAATTGAGAGTGGGTTAGAGCCAGCACATGGTGGCTGCTGATCTCGTCATCCGCTTTATAAGTGAGAGTGGGCTAGAGCCAGCACATGGTGGCTGCTGATCTCGTCAACCACTTTATAAGTGAGAGTGGGTTAGAGCCAGCACGCGGTGGCTCCTGATCTCGTCATCCGCTTTATAAGTGAGAGTGGGCTAGAGCCAGCACATGGTGGCTGCTGGCCTCGTCATACACTTTATAAGTGAGAGTGGGTTAGAGCCAGCACGTGGTGGCTGCTGGTCTCGTCATACACTTTATAAGTGAGAGTGGGTTAGAGCCAGCACGTGGTGGCAGCTGGTCTCGTAATACACTTTATAAGTGAGAGTGGGTTAGAGCCAGCACGTGGTGGCTGATGGTCTCGTAATACACTTTATAAGTCAGAGTGGGTTAGAGCCAGCATGTGGTGGCTGCTGGTCTCGTCATACACTTTATAAGTGAGAGTGGGTTAAAACCAGCACATGGTGGCTGCTCGTCTCGTCATACACTTTATAAGTGAGAGTGGGTTAGGGCCAGCACGCGGTGGCTGCTCGTCTTGTCATACACTTTATAAGTGAGAGTGGGTTAGAGCCAGCACGTGGCGGCTGCTGATCTCTTCATCCGCTTTATAAGTGAGGGTGGGTTAGAGCCAGCACATGGTGGCTGCTAGTCTCGTCATACACCTTATAAGTGAGAGTGGGTTAGAACCAGCACATGGTGGATGCTGGTCTCGTCATACACTTTATAAGTGAGAGTGGGTTAGAGCCAGCACGTGGCGTCTGCTGATCTCTTCATCCGCTTTATAGGTGAGGGTGGGTTAGGGCCAGCACATGGTGGCTGCTCGTCTCGTCATACACCTTATAAGTGAGAGTGGGTTAGAACCAGCACATGGTGGATGCTGGTCTCGTCATACACTTTATAAGTGAGAGTGCGTTAGGGCCAGCACATGGTGGCTGCTCGTCTCGTCATACACTTTATAAGTGAGAGTGGGTTAGAGCCAGCACGCGGTGGCTGCTGATCTCGTCATCCGCTTTATAAGTGAGAGTGGTTTAAAGCCAGCACGTGGCGGCTGCTGATCTCTTCATCCGCTTCATAAGTGAGGGTGGGTTAGCGCCAGCACGTTGTGGCTGCTGGTCTCGTCATACACTTTATAAGTGAGAGAGGGTTAGAGCCAGCATGTGGTGGCTGCTGATCTCGTCATACACTTTATAAGTGAGAGTGGGTCAGGACTAGCACGTGGTGGCTGCTGGTCTCGTCATACACTTTATAAGTGAGAGTGGGTTAGGACCAGCACGTGGTGGCTGCTGATCTCGTCATACACTTTATAAGTGAGAGTGGGTCAGGACTAGCACATGGTGGCTGCTGGTCTCGTCATACACTTTATAAGTGTGAGTGGGTTAGAGCCAGCACATGGTGGCAGCTGGTCTCGTCATACACTTTATAAGTGAGAGTGGGTTAGAGCCAGCACAGGGTGGCTGCTGGTCTCGTCGTACACTTTATAAGTGAGAGTGGGTTAGAGCCGGCACGTGGTGACTGCAGTTCTCGACATCCGCTTTATAAGTGAGAGTGGGTTAGAGCCAGCACGTGGTGGCTGCTGATCTCGTCATACACTTTATAAGTGAGAGTGGGTTAGAGCCAGCACATGGTGGCTGCTGGTCTCGTCATACACTTTATAAGTGAGAGTGGGTTAGAGCCAGCACGTGGTGACTGCAGTTCTCGACATCCGCTTTATAAGTGAGACTGGGTTAAAGCCAGCACGTGGTGACTGCAGTTCTCGACATCCGCTTTATAAGTGAGAGTGGGTTAGAGCCAGCACGTGGTGGCTGCTGATCTCGTCATACACTTTATAAGGGATAGTGGGTTAGAGCCAGCACGTGGTGGCTGCTGATCTCGTCATACACTTTATAAGTGAGAGTGGGTTTGAGCCAGCACGCGGTGGCTGCTGATCTCGTCATCCGCTTACAAGTGAGAGTGCGTTAGAGCCAGCACGCGGTGGCTGCTGATCTCGTCATCCGCTTTATAAGTGAGAGTGGGTTAGAGCCAGCACGCGGTGGCTGCTGACCTCGTCATCCGCTTTATAAGTGAGAGTGGATTAGAGCCAGCACGTGGTGACTGCAGTTCTCGACATCCGCTTTATAAGTGAGAGTGGGTTAGAGCCAGCACGCGGTGGCTGCTGATCTCGTCATCCGCTTTATAAGTGAGAGTGGGTTAGAGCCAGCATGTGGTGACTGCAGTTCTCGACATCCACTTTATAAGTGAGAGTGGGTTAGAGCCAGCACAAGGTAGCTACTGATCTCGTCATCCGCTTAATAAGTGAGAGTGGGTTAGAGCCAGCACGTGGTGACTGCTCATCTTGTCATCCGCTTTATAAGTGAGAGTGGGTTAGAGCCAGCACGCGGTGGCTGCTGATCTCGTCATCCGCTTTATAATTGAGAGTGGGTTAGAGCCAGCACATGGTGGCTGCTGGTCTCGTCATACACTTTATAAGTGAGAGTGGGTTAGAGCCAGCACGTGTTGACTGCAGTTCTCGACATCCGCTTTATAAGTGAGAGTGGGTTAGAGCCAGCACGTGGTGGCTGCTTATCTCGTCATACACTTTATAAGGGAGAGTGGGTTAGAGCCAGCACGTGGTGGCTGCTGATCTCGTCATACACTTTATAAGTGAGAGTGGGTTAGAGCCAGCACGCGGTGGCTGCTGATCTCGTCATCCGCTTACAAGTGAGAGTGCGTTAGAACCAGAACGCGGTGGCTACTCGTCTCGTCATACTCTTTATAAGTGAGAGTGGGTTAGAACCAGCACATGGTGGCTGCTCGTCTCGTCATACTCTTTATAAGTGAGAGTGGGTTAGAACCAGCACATGGTGGCTGCTCGTCTCGTCATACTCTTTATAAGTGAGAGTGGGTTAGAACCAGCACGTGGCGGCTGCTGATCTCGTCATCCGCTTTATAAGTGAGGGTGGGTTAGGGCCAGCACGTGGTGGCTGCTGATCTCGTCATACTCTTTATAAGTGAGACTGGGTTAGAGCCAGCACATGGTGGCTGCTCGTCTCGTCATACTCTTTATAAGTGAGAGTGGGTTAGAGCCAGCACGTGGTGGCTGCTGGTCTCGTCATCCGCTTTATAAGTGAGAGTGGGTTAGAGCCAGCACGTGGTGGCTGCTCGTCTCGTCATACTCTTTATAAGTGAGAGTGGGTTAGAGCCAGCACGTGGTGGCTGCTGGTCTCGTCATACTCTTTATAAGTGAGAGTGGGTTAGAGCCAGCACGTGGTGGCTGCTGGTCTCGTCATCCGCTTTATAAGTGAGAGTGGGTTAGAACCAGCACGTGGTGGCTGCTGGTCTCGTCATACTCTTTATAAGTGAGAGTGGGTTAGAGCCAGCACGTGGTGGCTGCTGGTCTCGTCATACTCTTTATAAGTGAGAGTGGGTTAGAGCCAGCACGTGGTGGCTGCTGGTCTCGTCATCCGCCTTATAAGTGAGAGTGGGTTAGAACCAGCACATGGTGGCTGCTCGTCTCGTCATACTCTTTATAAGTGAGAGTGGGTTAGAGCCAGCACGTGGTGGCTGCTGGTCTCGTCATACTCTTTATAAGTGAGAGTGGGTTAGAGCCAGCACGTGGCGGCTGCTGATCTCTTCATCCGCTTTATAAGTGAGGGTGGGTTAGCGCCAGCACGTTGTGGCTGCTGGTCTCGTCATACGCTTTATAAGTGAGAGAGGGTTAGAGCCAGCATGTGGTGGCTGCTGATCTCGTCATACACTTTATAAGTGAGAGTGGGTCAGGACTAGCACGTGGTGGCTGCTGGTCTCGTCATACACTTTATAAGTGAGAGTGGGTTAGGACCAGCACATGGTGGCAGCTGGTCTCGTCATACACTTTAGAAGTGAGAGTGGGTTAGAGCCAGCACAAGGTGGCTGCTGGTCTCGTCGTACACTTTATAAGTGAGAGTGGGTTAGAGCCAGCACGTGGTGACTGCAGTTTTCGACATCCGCTTTATAAGTGAGAGTGGGTTAGAGCCAGCACGTGGTGGCTGCTGATCTCGTCATACACTTTATAAGTGAGAGTGGGTTAAAGCCAGCACGTGGTGGCTGCTGATCTCGTCATACACTTTATAAGTGAGAGTGGGTTAGAGCCAGCACGTGCTGACTGCAGTTCTCGACATCCGCTTTATAAGTGAGAGTGGGTTAGAGCCAGCACATGGTGGCTGCTGGTCTCGTCATACACATTATAAGTGAGAGTGGGTTAGAGCCAGCACATGGTGGCTGCTGATCTCGTCATACACTTTATAAGTGAGTTAGAGCCAGCACGTGGTGACTGCAGTTCTCGACATCCGCTTTGTAAGTGAGAGTGGGTTAGAGCCAGCACGTGGTGACTGCAGTTCTCGACATCCGCTTTATAAGTGAGAGTGGGTTAGAGCCAGCACGTGGTTGCTGCTGATCTCGTCATACACTTTATAAGGGAGAGTGGGTTAGAGCCAGCACGTGGTGACTGCAGTTCTCGACATCCGCTTTATAAGTGAGAGTGGGTTAGAGCCTGCACGTGGTGGCAGCTGATCTCGTCATACACTTTATAAGTGAGAGTGGGTTAGAGCCAGCACGCGGTGGCTGCTGATCTTGTCATCCGCTTACAAGTGAGAGTGCGTTAGAGCCAGCACGCGGTGGCTGCTGACCTCGTCATCCGCTTTATAAGTGAGAGTGGGTTAGAGCCAGCACGTGGTGGCTGCTGGTCTCGTCAGCCGCTTTATAAGTGAGAGTGGGTTAGAGCCAGCACGCGGTGGCTGCTGACCTCGTCATCCGCTTTATAAGTGAGAGTGGGTTAGAGCCAGCACGTAGTGACTGCAGTTCTCGACATCCGCTTTATAAGTGAGAGTGGGTTAGAGCCAGCACGTGGTGACTGCAGTTCTCGTTATACACTTTATAAGTGAGAGTGGGTTAGAGCCAGCACATGGTGGCTGCTGATCTCGTCATACACTTTATAAGTGAGAGTGGGTTAGAGCCAGCACGTGGTGACTGCAGTTATCGACATCCGCTTTATAAGTGAGAGTGGGTTAGAGCCAGCACGTTGTGACTGCAGTTCTCGTCATACACTTTATAAGTGAGAGTGGGTTAGAGCAAGCACGTAGTGACTGCTGATTTCATCATTCACTTTATAAGTGAGAGTGGGTTAGAGCCAGCACTTGGTGGCTGCTGGTCTCGTCATACACTTTATAAGTGAGAGTGGGTTAGAGCCAGCACGTGGTGACTGCAGTTCTCGACATCCGCTTTATAAGTGAGAATGGGTTAGGACCAGCACATGGTGGCTGCTGGTCTCGTCATACACTTTATAAGTGAGAGTGGGTTAGGACCAGCACATGGTGGCTGCTGGTCTCGTCATACACTTTATAGGTGAGAGTGGGTTAGAGCCAGCACATGGTGTCTGCTGGTCTCGTCATGCACTTTGTAAGTGAGAGTGGGTTAGAGCCAGCACGTGGTGACTGCAGTTCTCGACATCCGCTTTATAAGTGAGAGTGGGTTAGAGCCAGCACGTGGTGGCTGCTGGTCTCGTCATACACTTTATAAGTGAGAGTGGGTTAGAGCCAGCACCATGTGGCAGCTGGTCTCGTCATACCCTTTATAATTGAGAGTGGGTTAGAGCCAGCACGTGGTGGCTGCTGGTCTCGTCATACACTTTATGTCAGAGTGGGTTAGAGCCAGCATGTGGTGGCTGCTGGTCTCGTCATACACTTTATAAGTGAGATTGGGTTAGAGCCTGCACATGGTGGCTGCTGGTCTCGTCATACCTTTATAAGTGAGAGTGGGTTAGAGCCAGCTCATGGTGGCTGCTGGTCTCGTCATACACTTTATAAGTGAGAGTGGGTTAGAGCCAGCACGTGGTGACTGCAGTTCTCGACATCCGCTTTATAAGTGAGAGTGTGTTAGAGCCAGCACATGGTGGCTGCTGGTCTCGTCATACACATTATAAGTGAGAGTGGGTTAGAGCCAGCACAAGGTGGCTGCTGGTCTCGTCATACACTTACAAGTGAGAGTGGGTTAGAGCCAGCACGTGGTGACTGCAGTTCTCGACATCCGCTTGATAAGTGAGAGTGGGTTAGAGCCAGCACGTGGTGACTGCAGTTCTCGACATCCGCTTTATAAGTGAGAGTGGGTTAGAGCCAGCACGTGGTGGCTGCTGATCTCGTCATACACTTTATAAGGGAGAGTGGGTTAGAGCCAGCACGTGGTGGCTGCTGATCTCGTCATACACTTTATAAGTGAGAGTGGGTTAGAGCCAGCACGCGGTGGCTGCTGATCTCGTCATCCGCTTACAAGTGAGAGTGCGTTAGAGCCAGCACGCGGTGGCTGCTGACCTCGTCATCCGCTTTATAAGTGAGAGTGGGTTAGAGCCAGCACGTGGTGGCTGCTGGTCTCGTCAGCCGCTTTATAAGTGAGAGTGGGTTAGAGCCAGCACGCGGTGGCTGCTGACCTCGTCATCCGCTTTATAAGTGAGAGTGGGTTAGAGCCAGCACATGGTGACTGCAGTTCTCGACATCCGCTTTATAAGTGAGAGTGGGTTAGAGCCAGCACGTGGTGACTGCAGTTCTCGTTATACACTTTATAAGTGAGAGTGGGTTAGAGCCAGCACATGGTGGCTGCTGATCTCGTCATACACTTTATAAGTGAGAGTGGGTTAGAGCCAGCACGTGGTGGCTGCAGTTATCGACATACGCTTTATAAGAGAGAGTGGGTTAGAGCCAGCACGTTGTGACTGCAGTTCTCGTCATACACTTTATAAGTGAGAGTGGGTTAGAGCCAGCACGTAGTGACTGCTGATTTCATCATACACTTTATAAGTGAGAGTGGGTTAGAGCCAGCACTTGGTGGCTGCTGGTCTCGTCATACACTTTATAAGTGAGAGTGGGTTAGAGCCAGCACGTGGTGGCTGCTGATCTCGTCATCCACTTTATAAGTGAGAGTGGGTTAGAGCCAACACATGGTGGCTGCTGATCTCTTCATCCGCTTTATAAGTGAGGGTGGGTTAGCGCCAGCACGTTGTGGCTGCTGGTCTCGTCATACGCTTTATAAGTGAGAGAGGGTTAGAGCCAGCATGTGGTGGCTGCTGATCTCGTCATACACTTTATAAGTGAGAGTGGGTCAGGACTAGCACGTGGTGGCTGCTGGTCTCGTCATACACTTTATAAGTGAGAGTGGGTTAGGACCAGCACATGGTGGCAGCTGGTCTCGTCATACACTTTAGAAGTGAGAGTGGGTTAGAGCCAGCACAAGGTGGCTGCTGGTCTCGTCGTACACTTTATAAGTGAGAGTGGGTTAGAGCCAGCACGTGGTGACTGCAGTTTTCGACATCCGCTTTATAAGTGAGAGTGGGTTAGAGCCAGCACGTGGTGGCTGCTGATCTCGTCATACACTTTATAAGTGAGAGTGGGTTAAAGCCAGCACGTGGTGGCTGCTGATCTCGTCATACACTTTATAAGTGAGAGTGGGTTAGAGCCAGCACGTGCTGACTGCAGTTCTCGACATCCGCTTTATAAGTGAGAGTGGGTTAGAGCCAGCACATGGTGGCTGCTGGTCTCGTCATACACATTATAAGTGAGAGTGGGTTAGAGCCAGCACATGGTGGCTGCTGATCTCGTCATACACTTTATAAGTGAGAGTGGGTTAGAGCCAGCTCGTGGTGACTGCAGTTCTCGACATCCGCTTTGTAAGTGAGAGTGGGTTAGAGCCAGCACGTGGTGACTGCAGTTCTCGACATCCGCTTTATAAGTGAGAGTGGGTTAGAGCCAGCACGTGGTGACTGCTGATCTCGTCATACACTTTATAAGGGAGAGTGGGTTAGAGCCAGCACGTGGTGACTGCAGTTCTCGACATCCGCTTTATAAGTGAGAGTGGGTTAGAGCCTGCACGTGGTGGCAGCTGATCTCGTCATACACTTTATAAGTGAGAGTGGGTTAGAGCCAGCACGCGGTGGCTGCTGATCTTGTCATCCGCTTACAAGTGAGAGTGCGTTAGAGCCAGCACGCGGTGGCTGCTGACCTCGTCATCCGCTTTATAAGTGAGAGTGGGTTAGAGCCAGCACGTGGTGGCTGCTGGTCTCGTCAGCCGCTTTATAAGTGAGAGTGGGTTAGAGCCAGCACGCGGTGGCTGCTGACCTCGTCATCCGCTTTATAAGTGAGAGTGGGTTAGAGCCAGCACGTGGTGACTGCAGTTCTCGACATCCGCTTTATAAGTGAGAGTGGGTTAGAGCCTGCACGTGGTGGCAGCTGATCTCGTCATACACTTTATAAGTGAGAGTGGGTTAGAGCCAGCACGCGGTGGCTGCTGATCTTGTCATCCGCTTACAAGTGAGAGTGCGTTAGAGCCAGCACGCGGTGGCTGCTGACCTCGTCATCCGCTTTATAAGTGAGAGTGGGTTAGAGCCAGCACGTGGTGGCTGCTGGTCTCGTCAGCCGCTTTATAAGTGAGAGTGGGTTAGAGCCAGCACGCGGTGGCTGCTGACCTCGTCATCCGCTTTATAAGTGAGAGTGGGTTAGAGCCAGCACGTAGTGACTGCAGTTCTCGACATCCGCTTTATAAGTGAGAGTGGGTTAGAGCCAGCACGTGGTGACTGCAGTTCTCGTTATACACTTTATAAGTGAGAGTGGGTTAGAGCCAGCACATGGTGGCTGCTGATCTCGTCATACACTTTATAAGTGAGAGTGGGTTAGAGCCAGCACGTGGTGACTGCAGTTATCGACATCCGCTTTATAAGTGAGAGTGGGTTAGAGCCAGCACGTTGTGACTGCAGTTCTCGTCATACACTTTATAAGTGAGAGTGGGTTAGAGCAAGCACGTAGTGACTGCTGATTTCATCATTCACTTTATAAGTGAGAGTGGGTTAGAGCCAGCACTTGGTGGCTGCTGGTCTCGTCATACACTTTATAAGTGAGAGTGGGTTAGAGCCAGCACGTGGTGACTGCAGTTCTCGACATCCGCTTTATAAGTGAGAATGGGTTAGGACCAGCACATGGTGGCTGCTGGTCTCGTCATACACTTTATAAGTGAGAGTGGGTTAGGACCAGCACATGGTGGCTGCTGGTCTCGTCATACACTTTATAGGTGAGAGTGGGTTAGAGCCAGCACATGGTGTCTGCTGGTCTCGTCATGCACTTTGTAAGTGAGAGTGGGTTAGAGCCAGCATGTGGTGACTGCAGTTCTCGACATCCGCTTTATAAGTGAGAGTGGGTTAGAGCCAGCACGTGGTGGCTGCTGGTCTCGTCATACACTTTATAAGTGAGAGTGGGTTAGAGCCAGCACCATGTGGCAGCTGGTCTCGTCATACCCTTTATAATTGAGAGTGGGTTAGAGCCAGCACGTGGTGGCTGCTGGTCTCGTCATACACTTTATGTCAGAGTGGGTTAGAGCCAGCATGTGGTGGCTGCTGGTCTCGTCATACACTTTATAAGTGAGATTGGGTTAGAGCCAGCACATGGTGGCTGCTGGTCTCGTCATACCTTTATAAGTGAGAGTGGGTTAGAGCCAGCTCATGGTGGCTGCTGGTCTCGTCATACACTTTATAAGTGAGAGTGGGTTAGAGCCAGCACGTGGTGGCTGCTGGTCTCGTCATACACTTTATAAATGAGAGTGGGTTAGAGCCAGCACGTGGTGGCTGTTGGTCTCGTCATACACTTTAAAGGTGAGAGTGGCTTAGAGCCAGCACGTGTTGGCTGGTGATCTCGTCATACACTTTATAAGTGAGAGTGGGTTAGATCTAGCACATGGTGGCTGCTGGTCTCGTCATACACTTTATAAGTGAGAGTGGGTTAGAGCCAGCACATGGTGGCTGCTCGTTTCGGCATACACTTTATAAGTGAGAGTGGGTTAGAGCCAGCACGTGGTGGCCGCTGGTCTCGTCATACACTTTATAATTGAGAGTGGGTTAGAGCCAGCACATGGTGGCTGCTGATCTCGTCATACACTTTATAAGTGAGAGTGGGTTAGAACTAGCACATGGTGGCTGCTGGTCTCGTCATACACTTTATAAGTGAGAGTGGGTTAGGACCAGCACATGGTGGCAGCTGGTCTCGTCATACACTTTATAAGTGAGAGTGGGTTAGAGCCAGCACAAGGTGGCTGCTGGTCTCGTCGTACACTTTATAAGTGAGAGTGGGTTAGAGCCAGCACGTGGTGACTGCAGTTTTCGACATCCGCTTTATAAGTGAGAGTGGGTTAGAGCCAGCACGTGGTGGCTGCTGATCTCGTCATACACTTTATAAGTGAGAGTGGGTTAGAGCCAGCACGTGGTGGCTGCTGATCTCGTCATACACTTTATAAGTGAGAGTGGGTTAGAGCCAGCACGTGGTGACTGCAGTTCTCGACATCCGCTTTATAAGTGAGAGTGTGTTAGAGCCAGCACATGGTGGCTGCTGGTCTCGTCATACACATTATAAGTGAGAGTGGGTTAGAGCCAGCACAAGGTGGCTGCTGGTCTCGTCATACACTTACAAGTGAGAGTGGGTTAGAGCCAGCACGTGGTGACTGCAGTTCTCGACATCCGCTTGATAAGTGAGAGTGGGTTAGAGCCAGCACGTGGTCACTGCAGTTCTCGACATCCGCTTTATAAGTGAGAGTGGGTTAGAGCCAGCACGTGGTGGCTGCTGATCTCGTCATACACTTTATAAGGGAGAGTGGGTTAGAGCCAGCACGTGGTGGCTGCTGATCTCGTCATACACTTTATAAGTGAGAGTGGGTTAGAGCCAGCACGCGGTGGCTGCTGATCTCGTCATCCGCTTACAAGTGAGAGTGCGTTAGAGCCAGCACGCGGTGGCTGCTGACCTCGTCATCCGCTTTATAAGTGAGAGTGGGTTAGAGCCAGCACGTGGTGGCTGCTGGTCTCGTCAGCCGCTTTATAAGTGAGAGTGGGTTAGAGCCAGCACGCGGTGGCTGCTGACCTCGTCATCCGCTTTATAAGTGAGAGTGGGTTAGAGCCAGCACATGGTGACTGCAGTTCTCGACATCCGCTTTATAAGTGAGAGTGGGTTAGAGCCAGCACGTGGTGACTGCAGTTCTCGTTATACACTTTATAAGTGAGAGTGGGTTAGAGCCAGCACATGGTGGCTGCTGATCTCGTCATACACTTTATAAGTGAGAGTGGGTTAGAGCCAGCACGTGGTGACTGCAGTTATCGACATACGCTTTATAAGAGAGAGTGGGTTAGAGCCAGCACGTTGTGACTGCAGTTCTCGTCATACACTTTATAAGTGAGAGTGGGTTAGAGCCAGCACGTAGTGACTGCTGATTTCATCATACACTTTATAAGTGAGAGTGGGTTAGAGCCAGCACTTGGTGGCTGCTGGTCTCGTCATACACTTTATAAGTGAGAGTGGGTTAGAGCCAGCACGTGGTGGCTGCTGATCTCGTCATCCACTTTATAAGTGAGAGTGGGTTAGAGCCAACACATGGTGGCTGCTGATCTCTTCATCCGCTTTATAAGTGAGGGTGGGTTAGCGCCAGCACGTTGTGGCTGCTGGTCTCGTCATACGCTTTATAAGTGAGAGAGGGTTAGAGCCAGCATGTGGTGGCTGCTGATCTCGTCATACACTTTATAAGTGTGAGTGGGTCAGGACTAGCACGTGGTGGCTGCTGGTCTCGTCATACACTTTATAAGTGAGAGTGGGTTAGGACCAGCACATGGTGGCAGCTGGTCTCGTCATACACTTTAGAAGTGAGAGTGGGTTAGAGCCAGCACAAGGTGGCTGCTGGTCTCGTCGTACACTTTATAAGTGAGAGTGGGTTAGAGCCAGCACGTGGTGACTGCAGTTTTCGACATCCGCTTTATAAGTGAGAGTGGGTTAGAGCCAGCACGTGGTGGCTGCTGATCTCGTCATACACTTTATAAGTGAGAGTGGGTTAAAGCCAGCACGTGGTGGCTGCTGATCTCGTCATACACTTTATAAGTGAGAGTGGGTTAGAGCCAGCACGTGCTGACTGCAGTTCTCGACATCCGCTTTATAAGTGAGAGTGGGTTAGAGCCAGCACATGGTGGCTGCTGGTCTCGTCATACACATTATAAGTGAGAGTGGGTTAGAGCCAGCACATGGTGGCTGCTGATCTCGTCATACACTTTATAAGTGAGAGTGGGTTAGAGCCAGCTCGTGGTGACTGCAGTTCTCGACATCCGCTTTGTAAGTGAGAGTGGGTTAGAGCCAGCACGTGGTGACTGCAGTTCTCGACATCCGCTTTATAAGTGAGAGTGGGTTAGAGCCAGCACGTGGTGGCTGCTGATCTCGTCATACACTTTATAAGGGAGAGTGGGTTAGAGCCAGCACGTGGTGACTGCAGTTCTCGACATCCGCTTTATAAGTGAGAGTGGGTTAGAGCCTGCACGTGGTGGCAGCTGATCTCGTCATACACTTTATAAGTGAGAGTGGGTTAGAGCCAGCACGCGGTGGCTGCTGATCTTGTCATCCGCTTACAAGTGAGAGTGCGTTAGAGCCAGCACGCGGTGGCTGCTGACCTCGTCATCCGCTTTATAAGTGAGAGTGGGTTAGAGCCAGCACGTGGTGGCTGCTGGTCTCGTCAGCCGCTTTATAAGTGAGAGTGGGTTAGAGCCAGCACGCGGTGGCTGCTGACCTCGTCATCCGCTTTATAAGTGAGAGTGGGTTAGAGCCAGCACGTGGTGACTGCAGTTCTCGACATCCGCTTTATAAGTGAGAGTGGGTTAGAGCCAGCACGTGGTGACTGCAGTTCTCGTTATACACTTTATAAGTGAGAGTGGGTTAGAGCCAGCACATGGTGGCTGCTGATCTCGTCATACACTTTATAAGTGAGAGTGGGTTAGAGCCAGCACGTGGTGACTGCAGTTATCGACATCCGCTTTATAAGTGAGAGTGGGTTAGAGCCAGCACGTTGTGACTGCAGTTCTCGTCATACACTTTATAAGTGAGAGTGGGTTAGAGCAAGCACGTAGTGACTGCTGATTTCATCATACACTTTATAAGTGAGAGTGGGTTAGAGCCAGCACTTGGTGGCTGCTGGTCTCGTCATACACTTTATAAGTGAGAGTGGGTTAGAGCCAGCACGTGGTGACTGCAGTTCTCGACATCCGCTTTATAAGTGAGAATGGGTTAGGACCAGCACATGGTGGCTGCTGGTCTCGTCATACACTTTATAAGTGAGAGTGGGTTAGGACCAGCACATGGTGGCTGCTGGTCTCGTCATACACTTTATAGGTGAGAGTGGGTTAGAGCCAGCACATGGTGTCTGCTGGTCTCGTCATGCACTTTGTAAGTGAGAGTGGGTTAGAGCCAGCACGTGGTGACTGCAGTTCTCGACATCCGCTTTATAAGTGAGAGTGGGTTAGAGCCAGCACGTGGTGGCTGCTGGTCTCGTCATACACTTTATAAGTGAGAGTGGGTTAGAGCCAGCACCATGTGGCAGCTGGTCTCGTCATACCCTTTATAATTGAGAGTGGGTTAGAGCCAGCACGTGGTGGCTGCTGGTCTCGTCATACACTTTATGTCAGAGTGGGTTAGAGCCAGCATGTGGTGGCTGCTGGTCTCGACATACACTTTATAAGTGAGATTGGGTTAGAGCCTGCACATGGTGGCTGCTGGTCTCGTCATACCTTTATAAGTGAGAGTGGGTTAGAGCCAGCTCATGGTGGCTGCTGGTCTCGTCATACACTTTATAAGTGAGAGTGGGTTAGAGCCAGCACGTGGTGGCTGCTGGTCTCGTCATACACTTTATAAGTGAGAGTGGGTTAGAGCCAGCACGTGGTGGCTGTTGGTCTCGTCATACACTCTAAAGGTGAGAGTGGCTTAGAGCCAGCACGTGTTGGCTGGTGATCTCGTCATACACTTTATAAGTGAGAGTGGGTTAGAACTAGCACATGGTGGCTGCTGGTCTCGTCATACACTTTATAAGTGAGAGTGGGTTAGAGCCAGCACATGGTGGCTGCTCGTTTCGGCATACACTTTATAAGTGAGAGTGGGTTAGAGCCAGCACGTGGTGGCCGCTGGTCTCGTCATACACTTTATAATTGAGAGTGGGTTAGAGCCAGCACATGGTGGCTGCTGATCTCGTCATACACTTTATAAGTGAGAGTGGGTTAGAACTAGCACATGGTGGCTGCTGGTCTCGTCATACACTTTATAAGTGAGAGTGGGTTAGGACCAGCACATGGTGGCAGCTGGTCTCGTCATACACTTTATAAGTGAGAGTGGGTTAGAGCCAGCACAAGGTGGCTGCTGGTCTCGTCGTACACTTTATAAATGAGAGTGGGTTAGAGCCAGCACGTGGTGACTGCAGTTTTCGACATCCGCTTTATAAGTGAGAGTGGGTTAGAGCCAGCACGTGGTGGCTGCTGATCTCGTCATACACTTTATAAGTGAGAGTGGGTTAGAGCCAGCACGTGGTGGCTGCTGATCTCGTCATACACTTTATAAGTGAGAGTGGGTTAGAGCCAGCACGTGGTGACTGCAGTTCTCGCCATCCGCTTTATAAGTGAGAGTGTGTTAGAGCCAGCACATGGTGGCTGCTGGTCTCGTCATACACATTATAAGTGAGAGTGGGTTAGAGCCAGCACAAGGTGGCTGCTGGTCTCGTCATACACTTACAAGTGAGAGTGGGTTAGAGCCAGCACGTGGTGACTGCAGTTCTCGACATCCGCTTGATAAGTGAGAGTGGGTTAGAGCCAGCACGTGGTGACTGCAGTTCTCGACATCCGCTTTATAAGTGAGAGTGGGTTAGAGCCAGCACGTGGTGGCTGCTGATCTCGTCATACACTTTATAAGGGAGAGTGGATTAGAGCCAGCACGTGGTGGCTGCTGATCTCGTCATACACTTTATAAGTGAGAGTGGGTTAGAGCCAGCACGCGGTGGCTGCTGATCTCGTCATCCGCTTACAAGTGAGAGTGCGTTAGAGCCAGCACGCGGTGGCTGCTGACCTCGTCATCCGCTTTATAAGTGAGAGTGGGTTAGAGCCAGCACGTGGTGGCTACTGGTCTCGTCAGCCGCTTTATAAGTGAGAGTGGGTTAGAGCCAGCACGCGGTGGCTGCTGACCTCGTCATCCGCTTTATAAGTGAGAGTGGGTTAGAGCCAGCACATGGTGACTGCAGTTCTCGACATCCGCTTTATAAGTGAGAGTGGGTTAGAGCCAGCACGTGGTGACTGCAGTTCTCGTTATACACTTTATAAGTGAGAGTGGGTTAGAGCCAGCACATGGTGGCTGCTGATCTCGTCATACACTTTATAAGTGAGAGTGGGTTAGAGCCAGCACGTGGTGACTGCAGTTATCGACATCCGCTTTATAAGAGAGAGTGGGTTAGAGCCAGCACGTTGTGACTGCAGTTCTCGTCATACACTTTATAAGTGAGAGTGGGTTAGAGCCAGCACGTAGTGACTGCTGATTTCATCATACACTTTATAAGTGAGAGTGGGTTAGAGCCAGCACTTGGTGGCTGCTGGTCTCGTCATACACTTTATAAGTGAGAGTGGGTTAGAGCCAGCACGTGGTGGCTGCTGATCTCGTCATCCACTTTATAAGTGAGAGTGGGTTAGAGCCAACACATGGTGGCTGCTGTTCTCGTCATCCGCTTTATAAGTGAGGGTGGGTTAGAGCCAGCTCATGGTGGCTGCTGTTCTCGTCGTTCACTTTATAAGTGAGAGTGGGTTAGAGCCAGCTCATGGTGGCTGCTGTTCTCGTCATCCGCTTTATAAGTGAGAGTGGGTTAGGACTAGCACGTGGTGGCTGCTGATCTCGTCATCCGCTTTATAAGTGAGAGTGGGTTAGAGCCAGCACGTGGTGACTCCTCATATCGTCATCCGCTTTATAAGTGAGAGTGGGTTAGAGCCAGCACGCGGTGGCTGCTGATCTCGTCATCCGCTTTATAAGTGAGAGTGGGTTAGAGCCAGCATGTGGTGACTGCAGTTCTCGACATCCACTTTATAAGTGAGAGTGGGTTAGAGCCAGCACAAGGTAGCTACTGATCTCGTCATCCGCTTAATAAGTGAGAGTGGGTTAGAGACAGCACGTGGTGACTGCTCATCTTGTCATCCGCTTTATAAGTGAGAGTGGGTTAGAGCCAGCACGCGGTGGCTGCTGATCTCGTCATCCGCTTTATAATTGAGAGTGGGTTAGAGCCAGCACATGGTGGCTGCTGATCTCGTCATCCGCTTTATAAGTGAGAGTGGGCTAGAGCCAGCACATGGTGGCTGCTGATCTCGTCAACCACTTTATAAGTGAGAGTGGGTTAGAGCCAGCACGCGGTGGCTCCTGATCTCGTCATCCGCTTTATAAGTGAGAGTGGGCTAGAGCCAGCACATGGTGGCTGCTGGCCTCGTCATACACTTTATAAGTGAGAGTGGGTTAGAGCCAGCACGTGGTGGCTGCTGGTCTCGTCATACACTTTATAAGTGAGAGTGGGTTAGAGCCAGCACGTGGTGGCAGCTGGTCTCGTAATACACTTTATAAGTGAGAGTGGGTTAGAGCCAGCACGTGGTGGCTGATGGTCTCGTCATACACTTTATAAGTCAGAGTGGGTTAGAGCCAACATGTGGTGGCTGCTGGTCTCGTCATACACTTTATAAGTGAGAGTGGGTTAAAACCAGCACATGGTGGCTGCTCGTCTCGTCATACACTTTATAAGTGAGAGTGGGTTAGGGCCAGCACGCGGTGGCTGCTCGTCTCGTCATACACTTTATAAGTGAGAGTGGGTTAGAGCCAGCACGTGGCGGCTGCTGATCTCTTCATCCGCTTTATAAGTGAGGGTGGGTTAGAGCCAGCACATGGTGGCTGCTAGTCTCGTCATACACCTTATAAGTGAGAGTGGGTTAGAACCAGCACATGGTGGATGCTGGTCTCGTCATACACTTTATAAGTGAGAGTGGGTTAGAGCCAGCACGTGGCGTCTGCTGATCTCTTCATCCGCTTTATAGGTGAGGGTGGGTTAGGGCCAGCACATGGTGGCTGCTCGTCTCGTCATACACCTTATAAGTGAGAGTGGGTTAGAACCAGCACATGGTGGATGCTGGTCTCGTCATACGCTTTATAAGTGAGAGTGCGTTAGGGCCAGCACATGGTGGCTGCTCGTCTCGTCATACACTTTATAAGTGAGAGTGGGTTAGAGCCAGCACGCGGTGGCTGCTGATCTCGTCATCCGCTTTATAAGTGAGAGTGGGTTAAAGCCAGCACGTGGCGGCTGCTGATCTCTTCATCCGCTTTATAAGTGAGAGTGGGTTAGGACCAGCACGTGGTGGCTGCTGATCTCGTCATACACTTTATAAGTGAGAGTGGGTCAGGACTAGCACGTGGTGGCTGCTGGTCTCGTCATACACTTTATAAGTGAGAGTGGGTTAGGACCAGCACGTGGTGGCTGCTGATCTCGTCATACACTTTATAAGTGAGAGTGGGTCAGGACTAGCACATGGTGGCTGCTGGTCTCGTCATACACTTTATAAGTGTGAGTGGGTTAGAGCCAGCACATGGTGGCAGCTGGTCTCGTCATACACTTTATAAGTGAGAGTGGGTTAGAGCCAGCACAGGGTGGCTGCTGGTCTCGTCGTACACTTTATAAGTGAGAGTGGGTTAGAGCCGGCACGTGGTGACTGCAGTTCTCGACATCCGCTTTATAAGTGAGAGTGGGTTAGAGCCAGCACGTGGTGGCTGCTGATCTCGTCATACACTTTATAAGTGAGAGTGGGTTAGAGCCAGCACATGGTGGCTGCTGGTCTCGTCATACACTTTATAAGTGAGAGTGGGTTAGAGCCAGCACGTGGTGACTGCAGTTCTCGACATCCGCTTTATAAGTGAGAGTGGGTTAAAGCCAGCACGTGGTGACTGCAGTTCTCGACATCCGCTTTATAAGTGAGAGTGGGTTAGAGCCAGCACGTGGTGGCTGCTGATCTCGTCATACACTTTATAAGGGAGAGTGGGTTAGAGCCAGCACGTGGTGGCTGCTGATCTCGTCATACACTTTATAAGTGAGAGTGGGTTTGAGCCAGCACGCGGTGGCTGCTGATCTCGTCATCCGCTTACAAGTGAGAGTGCGTTAGAGCCAGCACGCGGTGGCTGCTGATCTCGTCATCCGCTTTATAAGTGAGAGTGGGTTAGAGCCAGCACGCGGTGTCTGCTGACCTCGTCATCCGCTTTATAAGTGAGAGTGGATTAGAGCCAGCACGTGGTGACTGCAGTTCTCGACATCCGCTTTATAAGTGAGAGTGGGTTAGAGCCAGCACGCGGTGGCTGCTGATCTCGTCATACACTTTATAAGGGAGAGTGGATTAGAGCCAGCACATGGTGGCTGCTGGTCTCGTCATACACTTTATAAGTGAGAGTGGGTTAGGACCAGCACATGGTGGCAGCTGGTCTCGTCATACACTTTATAAGTGAGAGTGGGTTAGAGCCAGCACAAGGTGGCTGCTGGTCTCGTCGTACACTTTATAAATGAGAGTGGGTTAGAGCCAGCACGTGGTGACTGCAGTTTTCGACATCCGCTTTATAAGTGAGAGTGGGTTAGAGCCAGCACGTGGTGGCTGCTGATCTCGTCATACACTTTATAAGTGAGAGTGGGTTAGAGCCAGCACGTGGTGGCTGCTGATCTCGTCATACACTTTATAAGTGAGAGTGGGTTAGAGCCAGCACGTGGTGACTGCAGTTCTCGACATCCGCTTTATAAGTGAGAGTGTGTTAGAGCCAGCACATGGTGGCTGCTGGTCTCGTCATACACATTATAAGTGAGAGTGGGTTAGAGCCAGCACAAGGTGGCTGCTGGTCTCGTCATACACTTACAAGTGAGAGTGGGTTAGAGCCAGCACGTGGTGACTGCAGTTCTCGACATCCGCTTGATAAGTGAGAGTGGGTTAGAGCCAGCACGTGGTGACTGCAGTTCTCGACATCCGCTTTATAAGTGAGAGTGGGTTAGAGCCAGCACGTGGTGGCTGCTGATCTCGTCATACACTTTATAAGGGAGAGTGGATTAGAGCCAGCACGTGGTGGCTGCTGATCTCGTCATACACTTTATAAGTGAGAGTGGGTTAGAGCCAGCACGCGGTGGCTGCTGATCTCGTCATCCGCTTACAAGTGAGAGTGCGTTAGAGCCAGCACGCGGTGGCTGCTGACCTCGTCATCCGCTTTATAAGTGAGAGTGGGTTAGAGCCAGCACGTGGTGGCTGCTGGTCTCGTCAGCCGCTTTATAAGTGAGAGTGGGTTAGAGCCAGCACGCGGTGGCTGCTGACCTCGTCATCCGCTTTATAAGTGAGAGTGGGTAAGAGCCAGCACATGGTGACTGCAGTTCTCGACATCCGCTTTATAAGTGAGAGTGGGTTAGAGCCAGCACGTGGTGACTGCAGTTCTCGTTATACACTTTATAAGTGAGAGTGGGTTAGAGCCAGCACATGGTGGCTGCTGATCTCGTCATACACTTTATAAGTGAGAGTGGGTTAGAGCCAGCACGTGGTGACTGCAGTTATCGACATCCGCTTTATAAGAGAGAGTGGGTTAGAGCCAGCACGTTGTGACTGCAGTTCTCGTCATACACTTTATAAGTGAGAGTGGGTTAGAGCCAGCACGTAGTGACTGCTGATTTCATCATACACTTTATAAGTGAGAGTGGGTTAGAGCCAGCACTTGGTGGCTGCTGGTCTCGTCATACACTTTATAAGTGAGAGTGGGTTAGAGCCAGCACGTGGTGGCTGCTGATCTCGTCATCCACTTTATAAGTGAGAGTGGGTTAGAGCCAACACATGGTGGCTGCTGTTCTCGTCATCCGCTTTATAAGTGAGGGTGGGTTAGAGCCAGCTCATGGTGGCTGCTGTTCTCGTCGTTCACTTTATAAGTGAGAGTGGGTTAGAGCCAGCTCATGGTGGCTGCTGTTCTCGTCATCCGCTTTATAAGTGAGAGTGGGTTAGGACTAGCACGTGGTGGCTGCTGATCTCGTCATCCGCTTTATAAGTGAGAGTGGGTTAGAGCCAGCAAGTGGTGACTCCTCATCTCGTCATCCGCTTTATAAGTGAGAGTGGGTTAGAGCCAGCACGCGGTGGCTGCTGATCTCGTCATCCGCTTTATAAGTGAGAGTGGGTTAGAGCCAGCATGTGGTGACTGCAGTTCTCGACATCCACTTTATAAGTGAGAGTGGGTTAGAGCCAGCACAAGGTAGCTACTGATCTCGTCATCCGCTTAATAAGTGAGAGTGGGTTAGAGACAGCACGTGGTGACTGCTCATCTTGTCATCCGCTTTATAAGTGAGAGTGGGTTAGAGCCAGCACGCGGTGGCTGCTGATCTCGTCATCCGCTTTATAATTGAGAGTGGGTTAGAGCCAGCACATGGTGGCTGCTGATCTCGTCATCCGCTTTATAAGTGAGAGTGGGCTAGAGCCAGCACATGGTGGCTGCTGATCTCGTCAACCACTTTATAAGTGAGAGTGGGTTAGAGCCAGCACGCGGTGGCTCCTGATCTCGTCATCCGCTTTATAAGTGAGAGTGGGCTAGAGCCAGCACATGGTGGCTGCTGGCCTCGTCATACACTTTATAAGTGAGAGTGGGTTAGAGCCAGCACGTGGTGGCTGCTGGTCTCGTCATACACTTTATAAGTGAGAGTGGGTTAGAGCCAGCACGTGGTGGCAGCTGGTCTCGTAATACACTTTATAAGTGAGAGTGGGTTAGAGCCAGCACGTGGTGGCTGATGGTCTCGTCATACACTTTATAAGTCAGAGTGGGTTAGAGCCAGCATGTGGTGGCTGCTGGTCTCGTCATACACTTTATAAGTGAGAGTGGGTTAAAACCAGCACATGGTGGCTGCTCGTCTCGTCATACACTTTATAAGTGAGAGTGGGTTAGGGCCAGCACGCGGTGGCTGCTCGTCTCGTCATACACTTTATAAGTGAGAGTGGGTTAGAGCCAGCACGTGGCGGCTGCTGATCTCTTCATCCGCTTTATAAGTGAGGGTGGGTTAGAGCCAGCACATGGTGGCTGCTAGTCTCGTCATACACCTTATAAGTGAGAGTGGGTTAGAACCAGCACATGGTGGATGCTGGTCTCGTCATACACTTTATAAGTGAGAGTGGGTTAGAGCCAGCACGTGGCGTCTGCTGATCTCTTCATCCGCTTTATAGGTGAGGGTGGGTTAGGGCCAGCACATGGTGGCTGCTCGTCTCGTCATACACCTTATAAGTGAGAGTGGGTTAGAACCAGCACATGGTGGATGCTGGTCTCGTCATACGCTTTATAAGTGAGAGTGCGTTAGGGCCAGCACATGGTGGCTGCTCGTCTCGTCATACACTTTATAAGTGAGAGTGGGTTAGAGCCAGCACGCGGTGGCTGCTGATCTCGTCATCCGCTTTATAAGTGAGAGTGGGTTAAAGCCAGCACGTGGCGGCTGCTGATCTCTTCATCCGCTTTATAAGTGAGAGTGGGTTAGGACCAGCACGTGGTGGCTGCTGATCTCGTCATACACTTTATAAGTGAGAGTGGGTCAGGACTAGCACGTGGTGGCTGCTGGTCTCGTCATACACTTTATAAGTGAGAGTGGGTTAGGACCAGCACGTGGTGGCTGCTGATCTCGTCATACACTTTATAAGTGAGAGTGGGTCAGGACTAGCACATGGTGGCTGCTGGTCTCGTCATACACTTTATAAGTGTGAGTGGGTTAGAGCCAGCACATGGTGGCAGCTGGTCTCGTCATACACTTTATAAGTGAGAGTGGGTTAGAGCCAGCACAGGGTGGCTGCTGGTCTCGTCGTACACTTTATAAGTGAGAGTGGGTTAGAGCCGGCACGTGGTGACTGCAGTTCTCGACATCCGCTTTATAAGTTAGAGTGGGTTAGAGCCAGCACGTGGTGGCTGCTGATCTCGTCATACACTTTATAAGTGAGAGTGGGTTAGAGCCAGCACATGGTGGCTGCTGGTCTCGTCATACACTTTATAAGTGAGAGTGGGTTAGAGCCAGCACGTGGTGACTGCAGTTCTCGACATCCGCTTTATAAGTGAGAGTGGGTTAAAGCCAGCACGTGGTGACTGCAGTTCTCGACATCCGCTTTATAAGTGAGAGTGGGTTAGAGCCAGCACGTGGTGGCTGCTGATCTCGTCATACACTTTATAAGGGAGAGTGGGTTAGAGCCAGCACGTGGTGGCTGCTGATCTCGTCATACACTTTATAAGTGAGAGTGGGTTTGAGCCAGCACGCGGTGGCTGCTGATCTCGTCATCCGCTTACAAGTGAGAGTGCGTTAGAGCCAGCACGCGGTGGCTGCTGATCTCGTCATCCGCGTTATAAGTGAGAGTGGGTTAGAGCCAGCACGCGGTGTCTGCTGACCTCGTCATCCGCTTTATAAGTGAGAGTGGATTAGAGCCAGCACGTGGTGACTGCAGTTCTCGACATCCGCTTTATAAGTGAGAGTGGGTTAGAGCCAGCACGCGGTGGCTGCTGATCTCGTCATCCGCTTTATAAGTGAGAGTGGGTTAGAGCCAGCATGTGGTGACTGCAGTTCTCGACATCCACTTTATAAGTGAGAGTGGGTTAGAGCCAGCACAAGGTAGCTACTGATCTCGTCATCCGCTTAATAAGTGAGAGTGGGTTAGAGCCAGCACGTGGTGACTGCTCATCTTGTCATCCGCTTTATAAGTGAGAGTGGGTTAGAGCCAGCACGCGGTGGCTGCTGATCTCGTCATCCGCTTTATAATTGAGAGTGGGTTAGAGCCAGCACATGGTGGCTGCTGGTCTCGTCATACACTTTATAAGTGAGAGTGGGTTAGAGCCAGCACGTGTTGACTGCAGTTCTCGACATCCGCTTTATAAGTGAGAGTGGGTTAGAGCCAGCACGTGGTGACTGCAGTTCTCGACATCCGCTTTATAAGTGAGAGTGGGTTAGAGCCAGCACGTGGTGGCTGCTGATCTCGTCATACACTTTATAAGGGAGAGTGGGTTAGAGCCAGCACGTGGTGGCTGCTGATCTCGTCATCCGCTTTATAATTGAGAGTGGGTTAGAGCCAGCACATGGTGGCTGCTCGTCTCGTCATACTCTTTATAAGTGAGAGTGGGTTAGAACCAGCACATGGTGGCTGCTCGTCTCGTCATACTCTTTATAAGTGAGAGTGGGTTAGAACCAGCACATGGTGGCTGCTCGTCTCGTCATACTCTTTATAAGTGAGAGTGGGTTAGAGCCAGCACGTGGTGGCTGCTGGTCTCGTCATACTCTTTATAAGTGAGAGTGGGTTAGAGCCAGCACGTGGCGGCTGCTGATCTCTTCATCCGCTTTATAAGTGAGGGTGGGTTAGCGCCAGCACGTTGTGGCTGCTGGTCTCGTCATACGCTTTATAAGTGAGAGAGGGTTAGAGCCAGCATGTGGTGGCTGCTGATCTCGTCATACACTTTATAAGTGAGAGTGGGTCAGGACTAGCACGTGGTGGCTGCTGGTCTCGTCATACACTTTATAAGTGAGAGTGGGTTAGGACCAGCACATGGTGGCTGCTGGTCTCGTCGTACACTTTATAAGTGAGAGTGGGTTAGAGCCAGCACGTGGTGACTGCAGTTTTCGATATCCGCTTTATAAGTGAGAGTGGGTTAGAGCCAGCACGCGGTGGCTGCTGATCTCGTCATACACTTTATAAGTGAGAGTGGGTTAGAGCCAGCACGTGGTGGCTGCTGATCTCGTCATACACTTTATAAGTGAGAGTGGGTTAGAGCCAGCACGTGCTGACTGCAGTTCTCGACATCCGCTTTATAAGTGAGAGTGGGTTAGAGCCAGCACATGGTGGCTGCTGGTCTCGTCATACACATTATAAGTGAGAGTGGGTTAGAGCCAGCACATGGTGGCTGCTGATCTCGTCATACACTTTATAAGTGAGAGTGGGTTAGAGCCAGCACGTGGTGACTGCAGTTCTCGACATCCGCTTTGTAAGTGAGAGTGGGTTAGAGCCAGCACGTGGTGACTGCAGTTCTCGACATCCGCTTTATAAGTGAGAGTGGGTTAGAGCCAGCACGTGGTGGCTGCTGATCTCGTCATACACTTTATAAGGGAGAGTGGGTTAGAGCCAGCACGTGGTGACTGCAGTTCTCGACATCCGCTTTATAAGTGAGAGTGGGTTAGAGCCTGCACGTGGTGGCAGCTGATCTCGTCATACACTTTATAAGTGAGAGTGGGTTAGAGCCAGCACGCGGTAGCTGCTGATCTTGTCATCCGCTTACAAGTGAGAGTGCGTTAGAGCCAGCACGCGGTGGCTGCTGACCTCGTCATCCGCTTTATAAGTGAGAGTGGGTTAGAGCCAGCACGTGGTGGCTGCTGGTCTCGTCAGCCGCTTTATAAGTGAGAGTGGGTTAGAGCCAGCACGCGGTGGCTGCTGACCTCGTCATCCGCTTTATAAGTGAGAGTGGGTTAGAGCCAGCACGTGGTGACTGCAGTTCTCGACATCCGCTTTATAAGTGAGAGTGGGTTAGAGCCAGCACGTGGTGACTGCAGTTCTCGTTATACACTTTATAAGTGAGAGTGGGTTAGAGCCAGCACATGGTGGCTGCTGATCTCGTCATACACTTTATAAGTGAGAGTGGGTTAGAGCCAGCACGTGGTGACTGCAGTTATCGACATCCGCTTTATAAGTGAGAGTGGGTTAGAGCCAGCACGTTGTGACTGCAGTTCTCGTCATACACTTTATAAGTGAGAGTGGGTTAGAGCCAGCACGTAGTGACTGCTGATTTCATCATACACTTTATAAGTGAGAGTGGGTTAGAGCCAACACTTGGTGGCTGCTGGTCTCGTCATACACTTTATAAGTGAGAGTGGGTTAGAGCCAGCACGTGGTGACTGCAGTTCTCGACATCCGCTTTATAAGTGAGAGTGGGTTAGGACCAGCACATGGTGGCTGCTGGTCTCGTCATACACTTTATAAGTGAGAGTGGGTTAGAGTCAGCACCAGGTGGCAGCTGGTCTCGTCATACCCTTTATAATTGAGAGTGGGTTAGACCCAGCACGTGGTGGCT
Source organism: Meconema thalassinum (assembly GCA_946902985.2). Taxonomy (NCBI): domain Eukaryota; kingdom Metazoa; phylum Arthropoda; class Insecta; order Orthoptera; family Tettigoniidae; genus Meconema; species Meconema thalassinum. The sequence goes on from OX336397.1 coordinate 237,240,098, forward strand.
GCTGGTCTCGTCATACACTTTATGTCAGATTGGGTTAGAGCCAGCATGTGGTGGCTGCTGGTCTCGTCATACACTTTATAAGTGAGATTGGGTTAGAGCCTGCACATGGTGGCTGCTGGTCTCGTCATACCTTTATAAGTGAGAGCGGGTTAGAGCCAGCTCATGGTGGCTGCTGGTCTCGTCTTACACTTTATAAGTGAGAGTGGGTTAGAGCCAGCACGTGGTGGCTGCTGGTCTCGTCATACACTTTATAAGTGAGAGTGGGTTAGAGCCAGCACGTGGTGGCTGTTGGTCTCGTCATACACTTTAAAGGTGAGAGTGGGTTAGAGCCAGCAAGTGTTGGCTGGTGATCTCGTCATACACTTTATAAGTGAGAGTGGGTTAGAACTAGCACATGGTGGCTGCTGGTCTCGTCATACACTTTATAAGTGAGAGTGGGTTAGAGCCAGCACATGGTGGCTGCTCGTTTCGGCATACACTATATAAGTGAGAGTGGGTTAGAGCCAGCACGTGGTGGCCGCTGGTCTCGTCATACACTTTATAATTGAGAGTGGGTTAGAGCCAGCACATGGTGGCTGCTGATCTCGTCATACACTTTATAAGTGAGAGTGGGTTAGAACTAGCACATGGTGGCTGCTGGTCTCGTCATACACTTTATAAGTGAGAGTGGGTTAGGACCAGCACATGGTGGCAGCTGGTCTCGTCATACACTTTATAAGTGAGAGTGGGTTAGAGCCAGCACAAGGTGGCTGCTGGTCTCGTCGTACACTTTATAAGTGAGAGTGGGTTAGAGCCAGCACGTGTTGACTGCAGTTTTCGACATCCGCTTTATAAGTGAGAGTGGGTTAGAGCCAGCACGTGGTGGCTGCTGATCTCGTCATACACTTTATAAGTGAGAGTGGGTTAGAGCCAGCACGTGGTGGCTGCTGATCTCGTCATACTCTTTATAAGTGAGAGTGGGTTAGAGCCAGCACGTGGTGACTGCAGTTCTCGACATCCGCTTTATAAGTGAGAGTGGGATAGAGCCAGCACATGGTGGCTGCTGGTCTCGTCATACACATTATAAGTGAGAGTGGGTTAGAGCCAGCACATGGTGGCTGCTGGTCTCGTCATACACTTACAAGTGAGAGTGGGTTAGAGCCAGCACGTGGTGACTGCAGTTCTCGACATCCGCTTTATAAGTGAGAGTGGGTTAGAGCCAGCACGTGGTGACTGCAGTTCTCGACATCCGCTTTATAAGTGAGAGTGGGTTAGAGCCAGCACGTGGTGGCTGCTGTTCTCGTCATACACTTTATAAGGGAGAGTGGGTTAGAGCCAGCACGTGGTGGCTGCTGATCTCGTCATACACTTTATAAGTGAGAGTGGGTTAGAGCCAGCACGCGGTGGCTGCTGATCTCGTCATCCGCTTACAAGTGAGAGTGCGTTAGAGCCAGCACGCGGTGGCTGCTGACCTCGTCATCCGCTTTATAAGTGAGAGTGGGTTAGAGCCAGCACGTGGTGGCTGCTGGTCTCGTCAGCCGCTTTATAAGTGAGAGTGGGTTAGAGCCAGCACGCGGTGGCTGCTGACCTCGTCATCCGCTTTATAAGTGAGAGTGGGTTAGAGCCAGCACGTGGTGACTGCAGTTCTCGACATCCGCTTTAAAAGTGAGAGTGGGTTAGAGCCAGCACGTGGTGACTGCAGTTCTCGTTATACACTTTATAAGTGAGAGTGGGTTAGAGCCAGCACATGGTGGCTGCTGATCTCGTCATACACTTTATAAGTGAGAGTGGGTTAGAGCCAGCACGTGGTGACTGCAGTTATCGACATCCGCTTTATAAGTGAGAGTGGTTTAGAGCCAGCACGTTGTGACTGCAGTTCTCGTCATACACTTTATAAGTGAGAGTGGGTTAGAGCCAGCACGTAGTGACTGCTGATTTGATCATACACTTTATAAGTGAGAGTGGGTTAGAGCCAGCACTTGGTGGCTGCTGGTCTCGTCATACACTTTATAAGTGAGAGTGGGTTAGAGCCAGCACGTGGTGGCTGCTGATCTCGTCATCCACTTTATAAGTGAGAGTGGGTTAGAGCCAACACATGGTGGCTGCTGTTCTCGTCATCCGCTTTATAAGTGAGGGTGGGTTAGAGCCAGCTCATGGTGGCTGCTGTTCTCGTCGTTCACTTTATAAGTGAGAGTGGGTTAGAGCCAGCTCATGGTGGCTGCTGTTCTCGTCATCCGCTTTATAAGTGAGAGTGGGTTAGGACTAGCACGTGGTGGCTGCTGTTCTCGTCATCCGCTTTATAAGTGAGAGTGGGTTAGAGCCAGCACGTGGTGACTCCTCATCTCGTCATCCGCTTTATAAGTGAGAGTGGGTTAGAGCCAGCACGCGGTGGCTGCTGATCTCGTCATCCGCTTTATAAGTGAGAGTGGGTTAGAGCCAGCATGTGGTGACTGCAGTTCTCGACATCCACTTTATAAGTGAGAGTGGGTTAGAGCCAGCACAAGGTAGCTACTGATCTCGTCATCCGCTTAATAAGTGAGAGTGGGTTAGAGACAGCACGTGGTGACTGCTCATCTTGTCATCCGCTTTATAAGTGAGAGTGGGTTAGAGCCAGCACGCGGTGGCTGCTGATCTCGTCATCCGCTTTATAATTGAGAGTGGGTTAGAGCCAGCACATGGTGGCTGCTTATCTCGTCATCCGCTTTATAAGTGAGGGTGGGTTAGGGCCAGCACATGGTGGCTGCTCGTCTCGTCATACACCTTATAAGTGAGAGTGGGTTAGAACCAGCACATGGTGGATGCTGGTCTCGTCATACACTTTATAAGTGAGAGTGCGTTAGGGCCAGCACATGGTGGCTGCTCGTCTCGTCATACACTTTATAAGTGAGAGTGGGCTAGAGCCAGCACATGGTGGCTGCTGATCTCGTCAACCACTTTATAAGTGAGAGTGGGTTAGAGCCAGCACGCGGTGGCTCCTGATCTCGTCATCCGCTTTATAAGTGAGAGTGGGCTAGAGCCAGCACATGGTGGCTGCTGGCCTCGTCATACACTTTATAGGTGAGAGTGGGTTAGAGCCAGCACGTGGTGGCTGCTGGTCTCGTCATACACTTTATAAGTGAGAGTGGGTTAGAGCCAGCACGTGGTGGCAGCTGGTCTCGTAATACACTTTATAAGTGAGAGTGGGTTAGAGCCAGCACGTGGTGGCTGCTGGTCTTGTCATACACTTTATAAGTCAGAGTGGGTTAGAGCCAGCATGTGGTGGCTGCTGGTCTCGTCATACACTTTATAAGTGAGAGTGGGTTAAAACCAGCACATGTTGGCTGCTAGTCTCGTCATACACCTTATAAGTGAGAGTGGGTTAGAACCAGCACATGGTGGATGCTGGTCTCGTCATCCGCTTTATAAGTGAGAGTGGGTTAGAGCCAGCACGTGGCGGCTGCTGATCTCTTCATCCGCTTTATAAGTGAGGGTGGGTTAGCGCCAGCACGTTGTGGCTTCTGGGCTCGTCATACACTTAATAAGTATGAGAGGGTTAGAGCCAGCACGTGGTGGCTGCTGATCTCGTCATACACTTTATAAGTGAGAGTGGGTCAGGACTAGCACGTGGTGGCTGCTGGTCTCGTCATACACTTTATAAGTGAGAGTGGGTTAGGACCAGCACGTGGTGGCTGCTGATCTCGTCATACACTTTATAAGTGAGAGTGGGTCAGGACTAGCACATGGTGGCTGCTGGTCTCGTCATACACTTTATAAGTGTGAGTGGGTTAGAGCCAGCACATGGTGGCAGCTGGTCTCGTCATACACTTTATAAGTGTGAGTGGGTTAGAGCCAGCACAGGGTGGCTGCTGGTCTCGTCGTACACTTTATAAGTGAGAGTGGGTTAGAGCCGGCACGTGGTGACTGCAGTTCTCGACATCCGCTTTATAAGTGAGAGTGGGTTAGAGCCAGCACGTGGTGGCTGCTGATCTCGTCATACACTTTATAAGTGAGAGTGGGTTAGAGCCAGCACATGGTGGCTGCTGGTCTCGTCATACACTTTATAAGTGAGAGTGGGTTAGAGCCAGCACGTGGTGACTGCAGTCCTCGACATCCGCTTTATAAGTGAGAGTGGGTTAGAGCCAGCACGTGGTGACTGCAGTTCTCGACATCCGCTTTATAAGTGAGAGTGGGTTAGAGCCAGCACGTGGTGGCTGCTGATCTCGTCATACACTTTATAAGGGAGAGTGGGTTAGAGCCAGCACGTGGTGGCTGCTGATCTCGTCATACACTTTATAAGTGAGAGTGGGTTAGAGCCAGCACGCGGTGGCTGCTGATCTCGTCATCCGCTTACAAGTGAGAGTGCGTTAGAGCCAGCACGTGGCGGCTGCTGATCTCTTCATCCGCTTTATAAGTGAGGGTGGGTTAGAGCCAGCACATGGTGGCTGCTAGTCTCGTCATACACCTTATAAGTGAGAGTGGGTTAGAACCAGCACATGGTGGATGCTGGTCTCGTCATACACTTTATAAGTGAGAGTGGGTTAGAGCCAGCACGTGGCGTCTGCTGATCTCTTCATCCGCTTTATAGGTGAGGGTGGGTTAGGGCCAGCACATGGTGGCTGCTCGTCTCGTCATACACCTTATAAGTGAGAGTGGGTTAGAACCAGCACATGGTGGATGCTGGTCTCGTCATACACTTTATAAGTGAGAGTGCGTTAGGCTGCACGCGGTGGCTGCTGATCTCGTCATCCGCTTTATAAGTGAGAGTGGGTTAAAGCCAGCACGTGGCGGCTGCTGATCTCTTCATCCGCTTTATAAGTGAGGGTGGGTTAGCGCCAGCACGTTGTGGCTGCTGGTCTCGTCATACACTTTATAAGTGAGAGAGGGTTAGAGCTAGCATGTGGTGGCTGCTGATCTCGTCATACACTTTATAAGTGAGAGTGGGTCAGGACTAGCACGTGGTGGCTGCTGGTCTCGTCATACACTTTATAAGTGAGAGTGGGTTAGGACCAGCACGTGGTGGCTGCTGATCTCGTCATACACTTTATAAGTGAGAGTGGGTCAGGACTAGCACATGGTGGCTGCTGGTCTCGTCATACACTTTATAAGTGTGAGTGGGTTAGAGCCAGCACATGGTGGCAGCTGGTCTCGTCATACACTTTATAAGTGAGAGTGGGTTAGAGCCAGCACAGGGTGGCTGCTGGACTCGTCGTACACTTTATAAGTGAGAGTGGGTTAGAGCCGGCACGTGGTGACTGCAGTTCTCGACATCCGCTTTATAAGTGAGAGTGGGTTAGAGCCAGCACGTGGTGGCTGCTGATCTAGTCATACACTTTATAAGTGAGAGTGGGTTAGAGCCAGCACATGGTGGCTGCTGGTCTCGTCATACACTTTATAAGTGAGAGTGGGTTAGAGCCAGCACGTGGTGACTGCAGTTCTCGACATCCGCTTTATAAGTGAGAGTGGGTTAAAGCCAGCACGTGGTGACTGCAGTTCTCGACATCCGCTTTATAAGTGAGAGTGGGTTAGAGCCAGCACGTGGTGGCTGCTGATCTCGTCATACACTTTATAAGGGAGAGTGGGTTAGAGCCAGCACGTGGTGGCTGCTGATCTCGTCATACACTTTATAAGTGAGAGTGGGTTTGAGCCAGCACGCGGTGGCTGCTGATCTCGTCATCCGCTTTATAAGTGAGAGTGGGTTAGAGCCAGCACGCGGTGGCTGCTGACCTCGTCATCCGCTTTATAAGTGAGAGTGGATTAGAGCCAGCACGTGGTGACTGCAGTTCTCGACATCCGCTTTATAAGTGAGAGTGGGTTAGAGCCAGCACGCGGTGGCTGCTGATCTCGTCATCCGCTTTATAAGTGAGAGTGGGTTAGAGCCAGCATGTGGTGACTGCAGTTCTCGACATCCACTTTATAAGTGAGAGTGGGTTAGAGCCAGCACAAGGTAGCTACTGATCTCGTCATCCGCTTAATAAGTGAGAGTGGGTTAGAGCCAGCACGTGGTGACTGCTCATCTTGTCATCCGCTTTATAAGTGAGAGTGGGTTAGAGCCAGCACGCGGTGGCTGCTGATCTCGTCATCCGCTTTATAATTGAGAGTGGGTTAGAGCCAGCACATGGTGGCTGCTGGTCTCGTCATACACTTTATAAGTGAGAGTCGGTTAGAGCCAGCACGTGTTGACTGCAGTTCTCGACATCCGCTTTATAAGTGAGAGTGGGTTAGAGCCAGCACGTGGTGACTGCAGTTCTCGACATCCGCTTTATAAGTGAGAGTGGGTTAGAGCCAGCACGTGGTGGCTGCTGATCTCGTCATACACTTTATAAGGGAGAGTGGGTTAGAGCCAGCACGTGGTGGCTGCTGATCTCGTCATCCGCTTTATAATTGAGAGTGGGTTAGAGCCAGCACATGGTGGCTGCTCGTCTCGTCATACTCTTTATAAGTGAGAGTGGGTTAGAACCAGTACATGGTGGCTGCTCGTCTCGTCATACTCTTTATAAGTGAGAGTGGGTTAGAACCAGCACATGGTGGCTGCTCGTCTCGTCATACTCTTTATAAGTGAGAGTGGGTTAGAGCCAGCACGTGGTGGCTGCTGGTCTCGTCATACTCTTTATAAGTGAGAGTGGGTTAGAGCCAGCACGTGGCGGCTGCTGATCTCTTCATCCGCTTTATAAGTGAGGGTGGGTTAGCGCCAGCACGTTGTGGCTGCTGGTCTCGTCATACGCTTTATAAGTGAGAGAGGGTTAGAGCCAGCATGTGGTGGCTGCTGATCTCGTCATACACTTTATAAGTGAGAGTGGGTCAGGACTAGCACGTGGTGGCTGCTGGTCTCGTCATACACTTTATAAGTGAGAGTGGGTTAGGACCAGCACATGGTGGCTGCTGGTCTCGTCGTACACTTTATAAGTGAGAGTGGGTTAGAGCCAGCACGTGGTGACTGCAGTTTTCGATATCCGCTTTATAAGTGAGAGTGGGTTAGAGCCAGCACGTGGTGGCTGCTGATCTCGTCATACACTTTATAAGTGAGAGTGGGTTAGAGCCAGCACGTGGTGGCTGCTGATCTCGTCATACACTTTATAAGTGAGAGTGGGTTAGTGCCAGCACGTGCTGACTGCAGTTCTCGACATCCGCTTTATAAGTGAGAGTGGGTTAGAGCCAGCACATGGTGGCTGCTGGTCTCGTCATACACATTATAAGTGAGAGTGGGATAGAGCCAGCACATGGTGGCTGCTGATCTCGTCATACACTTTATAAGTGAGAGTGGGTTAGAGCCAGCACGTGGTGACTGCAGTTCTCGACATCCGCTTTGTAAGTGAGAGTGGGTTAGAGCCAGCACGTGGTGACTGCAGTTCTCGACATCCGCTTTATAAGTGAGAGTGGGTTAGAGCCAGCACGTGGTGGCTGCTGATCTCGTCATACACTTTATAAGGGAGAGTGGGTTAGAGCCAGCACGTGGTGACTGCAGTTCTCGACATCCGCTTTATAAGTGAGAGTGGGTTAGAGCCTGCACGTGGTGGCAGCTGATCTCGTCATACACTTTATAAGTGAGAGTGGGTTAGAGCCAGCACGCGGTAGCTGCTGATCTTGTCATCCGCTTACAAGTGAGAGTGCGTTAGAGCCAGCACGCGGTGGCTGCTGACCTCGTCATCCGCTTTATAAGTGAGAGTGGGTTAGAGCCAGCACGTGGTGGCTGCTGGTCTCGTCAGCCGCTTTATAAGTGAGAGTGGGTTAGAGCCAGCACGCGGTGGCTGCTGACCTCGTCATCCGCTTTATAAGTGAGAGTGGGTTAGAGCCAGCACGTGGTGACTGCAGTTCTCGACATCCGCTTTATAAGTGAGAGTGGGTTAGAGCCAGCACGTGGTGACTGCAGTTCTCGTTATACACTTTATAAGTGAGAGTGGGTTAGAGCCAGCACATGGTGGCTGCTGATCTCGTCATACACTTTATAAGTGAGAGTGGGTTAGAGCCAGCACGTGGTGACTGCAGTTATCGACATCCGCTTTATAAGTGAGAGTGGGTTAGAGCCTGCACGTTGTGACTGCAGTTCTCGTCATACACTTTATAAGTGAGAGTGGGTTAGAGCCAGCACGTAGTGACTGCTGATTTCATCATACACTTTATAAGTGAGAGTGGGTTAGAGCCAGCACTTGGTGGCTGCTGGTCTCGTCATACACTTTATAAGTGAGAGTGGGTTAGAGCCAGCACGTGGTGACTGCAGTTCTCGACATCCGCTTTATAAGTGAGAGTGGGTTAGGACCAGCACATGGTGGCTGCTGGTCTCGTCATACACTTTATAAGTGAGAGTGGGTTAGAGCCAGCACCAGGTGGCAGCTGGTCTCGTCATACCCTTTATAATTGAGAGTGGGTTAGAGCCAGCACGTGGTGGCTGCTGGTCTCGTCATACACTTTATGTCAGATTGGGTTAGAGCCAGCATGTGGTGGCTGCTGGTCTCGTCATACACTTTATAAGTGAGATTGGGTTAGAGCCTGCACATGGTGGCTGCTGGTCTCGTCATACCTTTATAAGTGAGAGCGGGTTAGAGCCAGCTCATGGTGGCTGCTGGTCTCGTCATACACTTTATAAGTGAGAGTGGGTTAGAGCCAGCACGTGGTGGCTGCTGGTCTCGTCATACACTTTATAAGTGAGAGTGGGTTAGAGCCAGCACGTGGTGGCTGTTGGTCTCGTCATACACTTTAAAGGTGAGAGTGGGTTAGAGCCAGCAAGTGTTGGCTGGTGATCTCGTCATACACTTTATAAGTGAGAGTGGGTTAGAACTAGCACATGGTGGCTGCTGGTCTCGTCATACACTTTATAAGTGAGAGTGGGTTAGAGCCAGCACATGGTGGCTGCTCGTTTCGGCATACACTATATAAGTGAGAGTGGGTTAGAGCCAGCACGTGGTGGCCGCTGGTCTCGTCATACACTTTATAATTGAGAGTGGGTTAGAGCCAGCACATGGTGGCTGCTGATCTCGTCATACACTTTATAAGTGAGAGTGGGTTAGAACTAGCACATGGTGGCTGCTGGTCTCGTCATACACTTTATAAGTGAGAGTGGGTTAGGACCAGCACATGGTGGCAGCTGGTCTCGTCATACACTTTATAAGTGAGAGTGGGTTAGAGCCAGCACAAGGTGGCTGCTGGTCTCGTCGTACACTTTATAAGTGAGAGTGGGTTAGAGCCAGCACGTGTTGACTGCAGTTTTCGACATCCGCTTTATAAGTGAGAGTGGGTTAGAGCCAGCACGTGGTGGCTGCTGATCTCGTCATACACTTTATAAGTGAGAGTGGGTTAGAGCCAGCACGTGGTGGCTGCTGATCTCGTCATACTCTTTATAAGTGAGAGTGGGTTAGAGCCAGCACGTGGTGACTGCAGTTCTCGACATCCGCTTTATAAGTGAGAGTGGGATAGAGCCAGCACATGGTGGCTGCTGGTCTCGTCATACACATTATAAGTGAGAGTGGGTTAGAGCCAGCACATGGTGGCTGCTGGTCTCGTCATACACTTACAAGTGAGAGTGGGTTAGAGCCAGCACGTGGAGACTGCAGTTCTCGACATCCGCTTTATAAGTGAGAGTGGGTTAGAGCCAGCACGTGGTGACTGCAGTTCTCGACATCCGCTTTATAAGTGAGAGTGGGTTAGAGCCAGCACGTGGTGGCTGCTGATCTCGTCATACACTTTATAAGGGAGAGTGGGTTAGAGCCAGCACGTGGTGGCTGCTGATCTCGTCATACACTTTATAAGTGAGAGTGGGTTAGAGCCAGCACGCGGTGGCTGCTGATCTCGTCATCCGCTTACAAGTGAGAGTGCGTTAGAGCCAGCACGCGGTGGCTGCTGACCTCGTCATCCGCTTTATAAGTGAGAGTGGGTTAGAGCCAGCACGTGGTGGCTGCTGGTCTCGTCAGCCGCTTTATAAGTGAGAGTGGGTTAGAGCCAGCACGCGGTGGCTGCTGACCTCGTCATCCGCTTTATAAGTGAGAGTGGGTTAGAGCCAGCACGTGGTGACTGCAGTTCTCGACATCCGCTTTAAAAGTGAGAGTGGGTTAGAGCCAGCACGTGGTGACTGCAGTTCTCGTTATACACTTTATAAGTGAGAGTGGGTTAGAGCCAGCACATGGTGGCTGCTGATCTCGTCATACACTTTATAAGTGAGAGTGGGTTAGAGCCAGCACGTGGTGACTGCAGTTATCGACATCCGCTTTATAAGTGAGAGTGGTTTAGAGCCAGCACGTTGTGACTGCAGTTCTCGTCATACACTTTATAAGTGAGAGTGGGTTAGAGCCAGCACGTAGTGACTGCTGATTTGATCATACACTTTATAAGTGAGAGTGGGTTAGAGCCAGCACTTGGTGGCTGCTGGTCTCGTCATACACTTTATAAGTGAGAGTGGGTTAGAGCCAGCACGTGGTGGCTGCTGATCTCGTCATCCACTTTATAAGTGAGAGTGGGTTAGAGCCAACACATGGTGGCTGCTGTTCTCGTCATCCGCTTTATAAGTGAGGGTGGGTTAGAGCCAGCTCATGGTGGCTGCTGTTCTCGTCGTTCACTTTATAAGTGAGAGTGGGTTAGAGCCAGCTCATGGTGGCTGCTGTTCTCGTCATCCGCTTTATAAGTGAGAGTGGGTTAGGACTAGCACGTGGTGGCTGCTGATCTCGTCATCCGCTTTATAAGTGAGAGTGGGTTAGAGCCAGCACGTGGTGACTCCTCATCTCGTCATCCGCTTTATAAGTGAGAGTGGGTTAGAGCCAGCACGCGGTGGCTGCTGATCTCGTCATCCGCTTTATAAGTGAGAGTGGGTTAGAGCCAGCATGTGGTGACTGCAGTTCTCGACATCCACTTTATAAGTGAGAGTGGGTTAGAGCCAGCACAAGGTAGCTACTGATCTCGTCATCCGCTTAATAAGTGAGAGTGGGTTAGAGACAGCACGTGGTGACTGCTCATCTTGTCATCCGCTTTATAAGTGAGAGTGGGTTAGAGCCAGCACGCGGTGGCTGCTGATCTCGTCATCCGCTTTATAATTGAGAGTGGGTTAGAGCCAGCACATGGTGGCTGCTGATCTCGTCATCCGCTTTATAAGTGAGGGTGGGTTAGGGCCAGCACATGGTGGCTGCTCGTCTCGTCATACACCTTATAAGTGAGAGTGGGTTAGAACCAGCACATGGTGGATGCTGGTCTCGTCATACACTTTATAAGTGAGAGTGCGTTAGGGCCAGCACATGGTGGCTGCTCGTCTCGTCATACACTTTATAAGTGAGAGTGGGCTAGAGCCAGCACATGGTGGCTGCTGATCTCGTCAACCACTTTATAAGTGAGAGTGGGTTAGAGCCAGCACGCAGTGGCTCCTGATCTCGTCATCCGCTTTATAAGTGAGAGTGGGCTAGAGCCAGCACATGGTGGCTGCTGGCCTCGTCATACACTTTATAGGTGAGAGTGGGTTAGAGCCAGCACGTGGTGGCTGCTGGTCTCGTCATACACTTTATAAGTGAGAGTGGGTTAGAGCCAGCACGTGGTGGCAGCTGGTCTCGTAATACACTTTATAAGTGAGAGTGGGTTAGAGCCAGCACGTGGTGGCTGCTGGTCTCGTCATACACTTTATAAGTCAGAGTGGGTTAGAGCCAGCATGTGGTGGCTGCTGGTCTCGTCATACACTTTATAAGTGAGAGTGGGTTAAAACCAGCACATGGTGGCTGCTCGTCTCGTCATACACTTTATAAGTGAGAGTGTGTTAGGGCCAGCACGCGGTGGCTGCTCGTCTCGTCATACACTTTATAAGTGAGAGTGGGTTAGAGCCAGCACGTGGCGGCTGCTGATCTCTTCATCCGCTTTATAAGTGAGGGTGGGTTAGCGCCAGCACATGGTGGCTGCTAGTCTCGTCATACACCTTATAAGTGAGAGTGGGTTAGAACCAGCACATGGTGGATGCTGGTCTCGTCATCCGCTTTATAAGTGAGAGTGGGTTAGAGCCAGCACGTGGCGGCTGCTGATCTCTTCATCCGCTTTATAAGTGAGGGTGGGTTAGCGCCAGCACGTTGTGGCTGCTGGTCTCGTCATACACTTAATAAGTATGAGAGGGTTAGAGCCAGCACGTGGTGGCTGCTGATCTCGTCATACACTTTATAAGTGAGAGTGGGTCAGGACTAGCACGTGGTGGCTGCTGGTCTCGTCATACACTTTATAAGTGAGAGTGGGTTAGGACCAGCACGTGGTGGCTGCTGATCTCGTCATACACTTTATAAGTGAGAGTGGGTCAGGACTAGCACATGGTGGCTGCTGGTCTCGTCATACACTTTATAAGTGTGAGTGGGTTAGAGCCAGCACATGGTGGCAGCTGGTCTCGTCATACACTTTATAAGTGTGAGTGGGTTAGAGCCAGCACAGGGTGGCTGCTGGTCTCGTCGTACACTTTATAAGTGAGAGTGGGTTAGAGCCGGCACGTGGTGACTGCAGTTCTCGACATCCGCTTTATAAGTGAGAGTGGGTTAGAGCCAGCACGTGGTGGCTGCTGATCTCGTCATACACTTTATAAGTGAGAGTGGGTTAGAGCCAGCACATGGTGGCTGCTGGTCTCGTCATACACTTTATAAGTGAGAGTGGGTTAGAGCCAGCACGTGGTGACTGCAGTTCTCGACATCCGCTTTATAAGTGAGAGTGGGTTAGAGCCAGCACGTGGTGACTGCAGTTCTCGACATCCGCTTTATAAGTGAGAGTGGGTTAGAGCCAGCACGTGGTGGCTGCTGATCTCGTCATACACTTTATAAGGGAGAGTGGGTTAGAGCCAGCACGTGGTGGCTGCTGATCTCGTCATACACTTTATAAGTGAGAGTGGGTTAGAGCCAGCACGCGGTGGCTGCTGATCTCGTCATCCGCTTACAAGTGAGAGTTCGTTAGAGCCAGCACGCGGTGACTGCTGATCTCGTCATCCGCTTTATAAGTGAGAGTGGGTTAGAGCCAGTACGCGGTGGCTGCTGACCTCGTCATCCGCTTTATAAGTGAGAGTGGGTTAGAGCCAGCACGTGGTGACTGCAGTTCCCGACATCCGCTTTATAAGTGAGAGTGGGTTAAAGCCAGCACGCGGTGGCTGCTGATCTCGTCATCCGCTTTATATGTGAGAGTGGGTTAGAGCCAGCATGTGGTGACTGCAGTTCTCGACATCCACTTTATAAGTGAGAGTGGGTTAGAGCCAGCACAAGGTAGCTACTGATCTCGTCATCCGCTTAATAAGTGAGAGTGGGTTAGAGCCAGCACGTGGTGACTGCTCATCTTGTCATCCGCTTTATAAGTGAGAGTGGGTTAGAGCCAGCACGCGGTGGCTGCTGATCTCGTCATCCGCTTTATAATTGAGAGTGGGTTAGAGCCAGCACATGGTGGCTGCTGATCTCGTCATCCGCTTTATAAGTGAGAGTGGGCTAGAGCCAGCACATGGTGGCTGCTGATCTCGTCATCCACTTTATAAGTGAGAGTGGGTTAGGGCCAGCACGCGGTGGCTCCTGATCTCGTCATCCGCTTTATAAGTGAGAGTGGGTTAGAGCCAGCACGCGGTGGCTGCTGATCTCGTCATCCGCTTTATAAGTGAGAGTGGGTTAGAGCCAGCACGTGGTGGCTGCTGGCCTCGTCATACACTTTATAAGTGAGAGTGGGTTAGAACCAGCACATGGTGGCTGCTCGTCTCGTCATACTCTTTATAAGTGAGAGTGGGTTAGAACCAGCATGTGGTGGCTGCTGGGCTCGTCATACACTTTATAAGTGAGAGTGGGTCAGGACTAGCACATGGTGGCTGCTGGTCTCGTCATACACTTTATAAGTGAGAGTGGGTTAGAGCCAGCATGTGGTGGCTGCTGGTCTCGTCATACTCTTTATAAGTGAGAGTGGGTTAGAACCAGCACATGGTGGCTGCTCGTCTCGTCATACACTTTATAAGTGAGAGTGGGTTAGAGCCAGCACCTGGTGGCTGCTCGTCTCGTCATACTCTTTATAAGTGAGAGTGGGTTAGAGCCAGCACGTGGTGGCTGCTGGTCTCGTCATCCGCTTTATAAGTGAGAGTGGGTTAGAGCCAGCACATGGTGGCTGCTCGTCTCGTCATACTCTTTATAAGTGAGAGTGGGTTAGAGCCAGCACGTGGTGGCAGCTGGTCTCGTCATCCGCTTAATAAGTGAGAGTGGGTTAGAGCCAGCACGTGGCGGCTGCTGATCTCTTCATCCGCTTTATAAGTGAGGGTGGGTTAGCGCCAGCACATGGTGGCTGCTCGTCTCGTCATACACTTTATAAGTGAGGGTGGGTTAGGGCCAGCACGTGGCGGCTGCTGATCTCTTCATCCGCTTTATAAGTGATGGTGGGTTAGCGCCAGCACGTTGTGGCTACTGGTCTCGTCATACGCTTTATAAGTGAGAGAGGGTTAGAGCCAGCATGTGGTGGCTGCTGATCTCGTCATACACTTTATAAGTGAGAGTGGGTCAGGACTAGCACATGGTGGCTGCTGGTCTCGTCGTACACTTTATAAGTGAGAGTGGGTTAGAGCCGGCACGTGGTGACTGCAGTTCTCGACATCCGCTTTATAAGTGAGAGTGGGTTAGAGCCAGCACGTGGTGGCTGCTGATCTCGTCATACACTTTATAAGTGAGAGTGGGTTAGAGCCAGCACATGGTGGCTGCTGGTCTCGTCATACACTTTATAAGTGAGAGTGGGTTAGAGCCAGCACGTGGTGAATGCAGTTCTCGACATCCGCTTTATAAGTGAGAGTGGGTTAGAGCCAGCACGTGGTGACTGCAGTTCTCGACTTCCGCTTTATAAGTGAGAGTGGGTTAGAGCCAGCACGTGGTGGCTGCTGATCTCGTCATACACTTTATAAGGGAGAGTGGGTTAGAGCCAGCACGTGCTGGCTGCTGATCTCGTCATACACTTTATAAGTGAGAGTGGGTTAGAGCCAGCACGCGGTGGCTGCTGATCTCGTCATCCGCTTACAAGTGAGAGTGCGTTAGAGCCAGCACGCGGTGGCTGCTGATCTCCTCATCCGCTTTATAAGTGAGAGTGGGTTAGAGCCAGCACGCGGTGGCTGCTGACCTCGTCATCCGCTTTATAAGTGAGAGTGGGTTAGAGCCAGCACGTGGTGACTGCAGTTCTCGACATCCGCTTTATAAGTGAGAGTGGGTTAGAGCCAGCACGCGGTGGCTGCTGATCTCGTCATCCGCTTTATAAGTGAGAGTGGGTTAGAGCCAGCATGTGGTAACTGCAGTTCTCGACATCCACTTTATAAGTGAGAGTGGGTTAGAGCCAGCACAAGGTAGCTACTGATCTCGTCATCCGCTTAATAAGTGAGAGTGGGTTAGAGCCAGCACGTGGTGACTGCTCATCTTGTCATCCGCTTTATAAGTGAGAGTGGGTTAGAGCCAGCACGCGGTGGCTGCTGATCTCGTCATCCGCTTTATAATTGAGAGTGGGTTAGAGCCAGCACATGGTGGCTGCTGATCTCGTCATCCGCTTTATAAGTGAGAGTGGGCTAGAGCCAGCACATGGTGGCTGCTGATCTCGTCATCCACTTTATAAGTGAGAGTGGGTTAGAGCCAGCACGCGGTGGCTCCTGATCTCGTCATCCGCTTTATAAGTGAGAGTGGGTTAGAGCCAGCACGCGGTGGCTGCTGATCTCGTCATACGCTTTATAAGTGAGAGTGGGTTAGAACTAGCACATGGTGGCTGCTGGTCTCGTCATACACTTTATAAGTGAGAGTGGGTTAGAGCCAGCACGTGGTGGCCGCTGGTCTCGTCATACACTTTATAATTGAGAGTGGGTTAGAGCCAGCACATGGTGGCTGCTGATCTCGTCATACACTTTATAAGTGAGAGTGGGTTAGAACTAGCACATGGTGGCTGCTGGTCTCGTCATACACTTTATAAGTGAGAGTGGGTTAGGACCAGCACATGGTGGCAGCTGGTCTCGTCATACACTTTATAAGTGAGAGTGGGTTAGAGCCAGCACAAGGTGGCTGCTGGTCTCGTCGTACACTTTATAAGTGAGAGTGGGTTGGAGCCAGCACGTGGTGACTGCAGTTTTCGACATCCGCTTTATAAGTGAGAGTGGGTTAGAGCCAGCACGTGGTGGCTGCTGATCTCGTCATACACTTTATAAGGGAGAGTGGAGTAGGGGGATGATAGGGGTTCTGCCCCACTTCAGAACCCCGTTATTACCACTACTAAGCCTCAGCCATGTTAAATATCTCTCGAACGCATGGTCCGATTTTGACAAATGGCGTGTCAGTGGACTCGGGCTGACGTTCTCTTTCCTATGGACCATGTATTATATTTTTCAAAAATTCTTTGAATTTTTTTGTTTTGCAACGTTGGTGATAGTTTGAAAACCAAACATGGTAGAACGTTGTGCCATGGCTCAAACGAACGGCCTTTATGACCTTTATTTTTTGTAATAAAACTTTTTTATTTTTTATGTTTTTTTGAAAACACTCGAATTTTGAAAATCCTATATTTTGGAAACTAGGAACTCTACAAAAAAAGTTTGTTTGACGTAAATGAAAGGTCCCTACCCCCTCTACCTCAAAAATAAATTTCAAGTCTCTAGGATGAAAACCTGTAGGTAGTAGTGTGGTAGTGAGAGAGCTGTCTCACTTAGGAAGTTGTGAGCCCCTGCGACCTTGGAATGGAAGGAGCCATGCTAGGAGGGCGTGCTTGGATTCGTTTTTTTCGTCTCGTCGTGCTCTTTACGGGAATGTCGGTGTCGAAAAGGTGAAAATCTGGAAACACGGTCTTTTTGGGGTAAAAACGTGATTTTAGACTTTTTGCTATATCTCGCGAACCAAGTATGCTAGAGACATGAACGAGGGGTCCAAGGACTCGGAGTGACGTCCTCTTTGCTATGGACCACTCGTTATATTTTTTTTAAAAAATTTGGAAACGCGATTTTGGGGTAAACACGTGTTTTTTGTGATTTTTGCCGATATCTCACGAACCAATAACGCTAGAGACGTGTACGAGGTGTCCTAGGACTCGGGCTAACGCCCCCTTTCAAATGTGGTAGATATTTTTTTTCCAAAAAGATAATTCACAAAGGGCCTAACGCCATACATGTTGAAATAACGTTTTCTTTTTCTTTGCCTGTTTATAATGTCCATGAAGCGTGGTGGTTGAGAGAGAGAGACCATACGGCTGGGTGTGTGTGTTTCAACGAACCTGTCGCTAACCACAAGGACCATGCTTAATAGAACAATCGCTATTTCGACGGGTCGGTGTATGACAGAGCGAGCGTGCGTTTTTCTGATATTTTACCTTTAACGTGTAAACGGTAATGAGATCTAGGTTCTATGTTGGTCGAAGCGAGTAGAGAAAACAAACTTGCCGAGGAGGTGAAGGTCATTTGAGCTTATTGGAAGGCATTGATCTGACTTGACAACAAGTGCAATGGAAAAAATGACCAAGACGCTTGAAGGTGAAATAATCTGACCATCGTTGTGGCAGGGGAGTGTGAAAGGCGTGCACACATGTGTGAAACCACAGGCACGCTAAACCAGTGACATCCTGTTTTGCTTCGTACGTGACAAAATGCAAGTTCATGTGAAATTTGATCTACCGCAGGTGTTCACCTTGGACGTTATCTGTCCACGTGCATGATAACTGTTAACAAGTCACATCCTGTTTTGCTTCGTACGTGACAAAATGCAAGTTCATGTGAAATTTGATCCGGCACAGGTGTTCGCCTGGGACGTTAGCTGCCCACGTGCACGATAAGAGAATGTTCAAAGCGTGGGAAAAAAAAAAGATTATACATGCAATGTGATATATAAAGACACGTCGCTGACATTTCCACTCGCACTTATGTGACTACTTTTGAACACGCTACAGCGTTGTGTGAAACACTTGGCCTTGTTTAACAGTTTTGGTGTTGGTGGAAAATACTTATTCTTGTTGTGAGGTAGGTATATATTTATTCATTTATACATTTATTGATTTATATATAAATACATGCAATTATTTATTGATTAGGTAATTAATGATTTTATTTATTTATTTGTTTGCAGATAACCGGCATACCTTACGTGTCAGAGGGAGAAGAAACTATTGCACTTTTGAGCCCACTAGAAGGGAAGAGTAACAAGTCACTGCAAGTAAAGGTGAGATGATTTTTTTTAAACTAACTTGTTTCATTTTTTTTGTTTTATGTTTTATTTTATGAAATGTATGTATTAACCTGAATTTAGGTATTTATAGCGGTTTATTTTATTTATTTTTAGAAACTTGGAAAGAATAGCCTTACCACCGTAGCAGTCGCTGAAAAAAACCAGAAACGCACTAAAGCGAAACCACTGCCAAAGAGTGAACTGTTTAAAACTCAGGTAAGTCCAACTTAAAAATGCTATTCCATTTTACCACTACTGAAAACTCGTAGACAAAAAAAAAATTCATTACCTGTACATGACTGGGACAATGATTGCTTTCTTGATTAATGGCTATGTTGTTGTTGTTGACTGGGAAAAGTACAAGGCCATGTTGGATTTTCTAAAAATAAAATAATAAATTTAATTTATGGGTGGTTCCCTATGGACTCAACGAATATCCACAGGTTTGAACATGATAATGTGAACAAAATGACATGACATTCATTTTTGTTTATATATTGGTTAAAGGGAGGGTGGGGGAATGTAAATGACTGTAGCTTTATAAAAAAGAAAATAAGTACATGGGTTACTGTTTGTGCCAACATACAGTTTATTTTTAATGGTGTTTTGATATATTAATGCCAATTAACGTTAACGTTTTATTTACAAGTATTGATTGATTGATTGATTGATTGATTGAGTGATGGGTTATTTTGTTTGCTTTTAGGTGTCGTCATGTGCCATTAACGTAATGAACAGACAGTGAACAAGCATGCATTATGCTTTAAAGTACTCTGTGCAATGTTAATAACTTACAATAAGAAAACGTTTTATTATAACACATGGCGTTAGTACCAAATACAACAAGTGAGCAAGTTGGTTTACCACGTGGGTTAAATTTAAAATCAGAACATGATCGATGGTTAACATTTGAATCCTGGCCTGTAGGCTTTTTGTCGACGCATGAACTTGCAAAAGCCGGTTTTTTTTACTTGAACCGAGGAGATGTGGTGCGCTGTGTGTTTTGTCGTATTGAACTTTCACACTGGGAAGAAGGGGATGATCCCTTTAGAGACCATTTGCGATGGTCTCCTCACTGTCCTTACATGCTTGGAAAGCAAGTGGGTAACCTACCCGTGCATTCATTTTACCGAACCACAAGGCCTATGGCCGCTACTTACGTTGCTGAATCACAAATAAATAATAATGATGTATTACCAGCCAACGGTAGTGTCGATATATGTGGTCCATATGCCATAGACAGTGTTGAATTGGCGTGTGCTTTTGAAAAATTGGGAGTTTGCAAGACTAAAGCACTAGCACACCCAGAGTACAGCTCTGTTGAAAAACGTTTCGAATCTTATAAAAATGTTTGGCCATTAATATTAAAACACCTTACCAAACAGCTAAGTGAAGCTGGATTTTTTTATACTGGTGAAGGGGATAAAACAATATGTTTTTATTGTGGATTTGCTTTAAAGGATTGGCAAATGACTGATGACCCTTTTGTGCAACACGCTCGTTGGTTACCAAACTGTAAATACATGGTGTTGCTTAAAGGTCAGGAATTTGTGAACACTATTCGTAAAGAAAAAGTGATTGCAGCACAAGACATAAAAGTGCCTTTAGAGTTAGAGCACGCGGAGCAAATACATAAGGCTGAAAGAAAAGACTTGTCTCACGAACAGATACAAAAGTGTGACCAACAATTATGTAAAATTTGTTATCAAGATGAACTAGGTGTTGTATTTTTACCCTGTGGACACATGATAGCCTGTGTCAAGTGTGCATTAGAACTTAACACTTGTGCTATATGCAGAAAAGTAGTATCTGCAACAGTTAGGGCATTTCTTGCATAACTAGTATAATTTATTCGCCATGGATAGTGCAAAATCCCTAATTGCACAATATTATTAAAGCTGTTTTAGAGTGTAATAGATATGCTTTTGTTTTGTTTATAGACTACTACAATGAATGTTTTGAATGCTGTGGGACAATCATGTGGCTTAGAGACAAAGAAGCTCAGCGAATTGCCAATGCATATTCCATTCCGCATTATCAAGATTCGGAAATTGAAAACAGCATATGGTGATCGTGTACTTTGTGTATGTGAAAACTTTGAGACATTTCTGCCTATACGGTTTAATGATATGTCGGAGAGTGTTTTTGATGAAGTCAATAATGCTGTGCAACCTGTACACTTAATTTATGAAGGTTTTAAAAACAATAGGTGCATGGTTCGTTTTAATTAAATAAATAAATAATGTGAAATAATAATGGAAATTATAAGTAATGACAATATACTGAAAAAGAAAGAAAATATGTGCATAGAATAGTAATGTTTTAGTGTTTAGTGTTGTCTTTAAAAATATTATGATGAAACCAAAAAAAATGTATATAAAGTTTGTAAATAAATGCAAAATGATGTTACAATGCTGTTTTATTTTATACAAAGTTAGTATATTTAACATTGCAGAGTATACATGATTATGACAATAAATGCATACTGAATACAAGCCTTTCTCACATTACAATAGTCTGTTATAGTTTTAAACACAAGGCTTGTTGTAGATCATTTTATAGCAATGTCCCTTTAATGTTGTTTTCGAAAAGTGGGGAAGCCACAATGGTTGTATTGACATAAAAACCTTATGGTTATTACTATTTAGTCACTTTGATCCCCTTGCAGATCAACAGTAGATGACCTAGTTGTTCCACTCTTTAAAACGACAACAACAACACTACCTCTTGCATAGTTTGTGATGTTGATGGCTCTTGCGACGTGGAAGATGGATTAAAAATAACTTTGAGAACAGGGGTTAAACGTTGATCATTAAACAATGCACTATTTTGAGTAGCAATATGGTTTTCTTGATTTTTTGTCGACGGCAACTGTGTTTCATGCGGTACACTACATTGATGATCACTGACACTTAAAACCTCACTATTTTTACTTTTTAGGTCACCACGACAATGTTTGGAACGTTGCTTTGAACAACGCCAAATAACAGTTCCATTTTTATTGGTTCGTTTCACAATATATGAATATCCTTTATAGTATGCGTAAGGCTTACCATACCTAGTCACTGATACTTCCATATCAACTGTCGAGCATAGACTAAGCTCTAGTAAAGTCAACTTGGTAATAAGAATACTAGTTTAATGTGAGAGCAAATATGGATCCAAAGAGTTCAGGTAAAAGTGAAAGCAAATAAGCAAATATTAGAAACAAGAGTTGGGGTGAAAATGGTCGCAAAGTGGTAGACCCATTACACAATAATTTCAGCACGACGAAGCTCTTGTTCAATTTCTTTGATTTCCCAATCGTGACCAGTATGGCCAGATTGACGTGAGGCATGCAACAACTGTAGCCGCTGGACGAGCTTATTGGGATTGTGCCAGTATACAAATTTAACAAATGGATTTTTAGGTGTAAACAAAGCATTACCATTATCATGATCATTATCATCATCGTCATTATCATCATCATGATCACCATTATCATCATGACCATCATCACTGTTACTATATAGTCCTTTTTGATCCTCTTGCAATACCACTTTATTTATAGTCTGAGTTGATTTTGACAGTGTTGAAGGTTTCTTGGACGTTGACAACTGTCCTAACATGACGTTTTGAGGACATGATAAGTCCTTTTGAACAAACACTGTACTATCTTTAGCCGCAATATCGTTTTCTTGAACTTGCTTTTTAGCATTTTGATAATTGTTTGTAAACAGTAAGCGTGGTTCGTTTCGAGCACTACATTGATGAACACTCACACTTAAAACCTTTCCATTTTTACTTTTCAGATTGCCTCGACATTTTGTTGACCTCTCTTTTGAGCATCGCCAGAATATTATTCCATTCACATTCTGGCGATTATAGTTATAGGAGTAGCCTTGATAGAGTGCACGTAGCCTACCTTTGTTGGTTGTAATAAGTTCCATAGTAGTAACTGACCTGTCAGTACGATGTTCACACTACAAAGGTTACAACTGTTTTGCTGATGGAGTGACCTACTATAAGCTTATATATTGGCTTATGTGTTGGCTTTTTGTGTTGGCTTTTCGTGTTGGCTTTTGTGTTGGCTTATGTGTTGGCTTTTTGTGTTGGCTTTTTGTGTTGGCTTTTTGTGTTGGCTTTTCATGTTGGCTTTTCGTGTTGGCTTTTCGTGTTGGCTTTTTGTGTTGGCTTTTCGTGTTGGCATTTCGTGTTGGCTTTTGTGTTGGCTTTTCGTGTTGGCTTTTTGTGTTGGCTTTTCGTGTTGGCATTTCGTGTTGGCTTTTCGTGTTGGCTTTTTTTGTATTGGCCTTTCGTGTTGGCTTTTTGTATTGGCTTTTCGTGTTGGCTTTTTGTGTTGGCTTTAGTATTGGCTTTTGTATTGGCTTATTTGACAAGTTATTTGTGTCAATGTATTTAGTGGATTTTTTCTTGGTGTTGGAAAGTAGTTGAAAGAGAGGGAATATTTAAAGACTTAACCTCAGCTCACTAACCTAACCTAACCTTTCAACTCTTAGATGTTAATTAAATTCTGTGCATTGTCGAGTTGGAGCCCAAGACCTCAGGGGTTAAAAAAACAATTATTTTTGACGACTTATTTTGGTAACTTATTTTAATGGCTAACCTAACTTTACCTAACCTAACCTAACCTAACCTAACCTCAGCTCACTTTGGATATTACTAGTAAGTGTTCATATCCTCTGCTAGGTAGCATGCTAGTAGTACAGGTAGTGCTCATATTTACCGCTAGATAGCGGAAACATACTTTGCATGTTGCATGTGACACTTGTGAAGTTTAACCACATGCAAGACGTGCTTGTATAAGTTCTCTATTTAAACTCAATATACAATTAACCACTAAATGTTCAGAACTAACATGTATAGCCATGTTTAGGGTATATAGGAGACCCTTAGCAAGAAAGGCTGTCTAACCCACGAGTGTACAGCCTTGTCATACGCAGTAAGCCCCTGTTGGCAGAAAACAACAACAACAACAATTTGAGAAAGCCAACAGGGGCTTACTGCGTATGACAAGGCTGTACACTCGTGGGTTAGACAGCCTTTCTTGCTAAGGGTCTCCTATATACCCTAAACATGGCTATACATGTTAGTTCTGAACATTTAGTGGTTAATTGTATATTGAGTTTAAATAGAGAACTTATACAAGCACGTCTTGCATGTGGTTAAACTTCACAAGTGTCACATGCAACATGCAAAGTATGTTTCCGCTATCTAGCGGTAAATATGAGCACTACCTGTACTACTAGCATGCTACCTAGCAGAGGATATGAACACTTACTAGTAATATCCAAAGTGAGCTGAGGTTAGGTTAGGTTAGGTTAGGTTAGGTAAAGTTAGGTTAGCCATTAAAATAAGTTACCAAAATAAGTCGTCAAAAATAATTGTTTTTTTAACCCCTGAGGTCTTGGGCTCCAACTCGACAATGCACAGAATTTAATTAACATCTAAGAGTTGAAAGGTTAGGTTAGGTTAGTGAGCTGAGGTTAAGTCTTTAAATATTCCCTCTCTTTCAACTACTTTCCAACACCAAGAAAAAATCCACTAAATACATTGACACAAATAACTTGTCAAATAAGCCAATACAAAAGCCAATACTAAAGCCAACACAAAAAGCCAACACGAAAAGCCAATACAAAAAGCCAACACGAAAGGCCAATACAAAAAAAGCCAACACGAAAAGCCAACACGAAATGCCAACACGAAAAGCCAACACAAAAAGCCAACACGAAAAGCCAACACAAAAGCCAACACGAAATGCCAACACGAAAAGCCAACACAAAAAGCCAACACGAAAAGCCAACACGAAAAGCCAACATGAAAAGCCAACACAAAAAGCCAACACAAAAAGCCAACACATAAGCCAACACAAAAGCCAACACGAAAAGCCAACACAAAAAGCCAACACAAAAAGCCAACACATAAGCCAACACGAAAAGCCAACATGAAAAGCCAACACAAAAAGCCAACACAAAAAGCCAACACATAAGCCAACACAAAAGCCAACACGAAAAGCCAACACAAAAAGCCAACACATAAGCCAATATATAAGCTTATAGTAGGTCACTCCATCAGCAAAACAGTTGTAACCTTTGTAGTGTGAACATCGTACTGACAGGTCAGTTACTACTATGGAACTTATTACAACCAACAAAGGTAGGCTACGTGCACTCTATCAAGGCTACTCCTATAACTATAATCGCCAGAATGTGAATGGAATAATATTCTGGCGATGCTCAAAAGAGAGGTCAACAAAATGTCGAGGCAATCTGAAAAGTAAAAATGGAAAGGTTTTAAGTGTGAGTGTTCATCAATGTAGTGCTCGAAACGAACCACGCTTACTGTTTACAAACAATTATCAAAATGCTAAAAAGCAAGTTCAAGAAAACGATATTGCGGCTAAAGATAGTACAGTGTTTGTTCAAAAGGACTTATCATGTCCTCAAAACGTCATGTTAGGACAGTTGTCAACGTCCAAGAAACCTTCAACACTGTCAAAATCAACTCAGACTATAAATAAAGTGGTATTGCAAGAGGATCAAAAAGGACTATATAGTAACAGTGATGATGGTCATGATGATAATGGTGATCATGATGATGATAATGACGATGATGATAATGATCATGATAATGGTAATGCTTTGTTTACACCTAAAAATCCATTTGTTAAATTTGTATACTGGCACAATCCCAATAAGCTCGTCCAGCGGCTACAGTTGTTGCATGCCTCACGTCAATCTGGCCATACTGGTCACGATTGGGAAATCAAAGAAATTGAACAAGAGCTTCGTCGTGCTGAAATTATTGTGTAATGGGTCTACCACTTTGCGACCATTTTCACCCCAACTCTTGTTTCTAATATTTGCTTATTTGCTTTCACTTTTACCTGAACTCTTTGGATCCATATTTGCTCTCACATTAAACTAGTATTCTTATTACCAAGTTGACTTTACTAGAGCTTAGTCTATGCTCGACAGTTGATATGGAAGTATCAGTGACTAGGTATGGTAAGCCTTACGCATACTATAAAGGATATTCATATATTGTGAAACGAACCAATAAAAATGGAACTGTTATTTGGCGTTGTTCAAAGCAACGTTCCAAACATTGTCGTGGTGACCTAAAAAGTAAAAATAGTGAGGTTTTAAGTGTCAGTGATCATCAATGTAGTGTACCGCATGAAACACAGTTGCCGTCGACAAAAAATCAAGAAAACCATATTGCTACTCAAAATAGTGCATTGTTTAATGATCAACGTTTAACCCCTGTTCTCAAAGTTATTTTTAATCCATCTTCCACGTCGCAAGAGCCATCAACATCACAAACTATGCAAGAGGTAGTGTTGTTGTTGTCGTTTTAAAGAGTGGAACAACTAGGTCATCTACTGTTGATCTGCAAGGGGATCAAAGTGACTAAATAGTAATAACCATAAGGTTTTTATGTCAATACAACCATTGTGGCTTCCCCACTTTTCGAAAACAACATTAAAGGGACATTGCTATAAAATGATCTACAACAAGCCTTGTGTTTAAAACTATAACAGACTATTGTAATGTGAGAAAGGCTTGTATTCAGTATGCATTTATTGTCATAATCATGTATACTCTGCAATGTTAAATATACTAACTTTGTATAAAATAAAACAGCATTGTAACATCATTTTGCATTTATTTACAAACTTTATATACATTTTTTTTGGTTTCATCATAATATTTTTAAAGACAACACTAAACACTAAAACATTACTATTCTATGCACATATTTTCTTTCTTTTTCAGTATATTGTCATTACTTATAATTTCCATTATTATTTCACATTATTTATTTATTTAATTAAAACGAACCATGCACCTATTGTTTTTAAAACCTTCATAAATTAAGTGTACAGGTTGCACAGCATTATTGACTTCATCAAAAACACTCTCCGACATATCATTAAACCGTATAGGCAGAAATGTCTCAAAGTTTTCACATACACAAAGTACACGATCACCATATGCTGTTTTCAATTTCCGAATCTTGATAATGCGGAATGGAATATGCATTGGCAATTCGCTGAGCTTCTTTGTCTCTAAGCCACATGATTGTCCCACAGCATTCAAAACATTCATTGTAGTAGTCTATAAACAAAACAAAAGCATATCTATTACACTCTAAAACAGCTTTAATAATATTGTGCAATTAGGGATTTTGCACTATCCATGGCGAATAAATTATACTAGTTATGCAAGAAATGCCCTAACTGTTGCAGATACTACTTTTCTGCATATAGCACAAGTGTTAAGTTCTAATGCACACTTGACACAGGCTATCATGTGTCCACAGGGTAAAAATACAACACCTAGTTCATCTTGATAACAAATTTTACATAATTGTTGGTCACACTTTTGTATCTGTTCGTGAGACAAGTCTTTTCTTTCAGCCTTATGTATTTGCTCCGCGTGCTCTAACTCTAAAGGCACTTTTATGTCTTGTGCTGCAATCACTTTTTCTTTACGAATAGTGTTCACAAATTCCTGACCTTTAAGCAACACCATGTATTTACAGTTTGGTAACCAACGAGCGTGTTGCACAAAAGGGTCATCAGTCATTTGCCAATCCTTTAAAGCAAATCCACAATAAAAACATATTGTTTTATCCCCTTCACCAGTATAAAAAAATCCAGCTTCACTTAGCTGTTTGGTAAGGTGTTTTAATATTAATGGCCAAACATTTTTATAAGATTCGAAACGTTTTTCAACAGAGCTGTACTCTGGGTGTGCTAGTGCTTTAGTCTTGCAAACTCCCAATTTTTCAAAAGCACACGCCAATTCAACACTGTCTATGGCATATGGACCACATATATCGACACTACCGTTGGCTGGTAATACATCATTATTATTTATTTGTGATTCAGCAACGTAAGTAGCGGCCATAGGCCTTGTGGTTCGGTAAAATGAATGCACGGGTAGGTTACCCACTTGCTTTCCAAGCATGTAAGGACAGTGAGGAGACCATCGCAAATGGTCTCTAAAGGGATCATCCCCTTCTTCCCAGTGTGAAAGTTCAATACGACAAAACACACAGCGCACCACATCTCCTCGGTTCAAGTAAAAAAAACCGGCTTTTGCAAGTTCATGCGTCGACAAAAAGCCTACAGGCCAGGATTCAAATGTTAACCATCGATCATGTTCTGATTTTAAATTTAACCCACGTGGTAAACCAACTTGCTCACTTGTTGTATTTGGTACTAACGCCATGTGTTATAATAAAACGTTTTCTTATTGTAAGTTATTAACATTGCACAGAGTACTTTAAAGCATAATGCATGCTTGTTCACTGTCTGTTCATTACGTTAATGGCACATGACGACACCTAAAAGCAAACAAAATAACCCATCACTCAATCAATCAATCAATCAATCAATCAATACTTGTAAATAAAACGTTAACGTTAATTGGCATTAATATATCAAAACACCATTAAAAATAAACTGTATGTTGGCACAAACAGTAACCCATGTACTTATTTTCTTTTTTATAAAGCTACAGTCATTTACATTCCCCCACCCTCCCTTTAACCAATATATAAACAAAAATGAATGTCATGTCATTTTGTTCACATTATCATGTTCAAACCTGTGGATATTCGTTGAGTCCATAGGGAACCACCCATAAATTAAATTTATTATTTTATTTTTAGAAAATCCAACATGGCCTTGTACTTTTCCCAGTCAACAACAACAACATAGCCATTAATCAAGAAAGCAATCATTGTCCCAGTCATGTACAGGTAATGAATTTTTTTTTTGTCTACGAGTTTTCAGTAGTGGTAAAATGGAATAGCATTTTTAAGTTGGACTTACCTGAGTTTTAAACAGTTCACTCTTTGGCAGTGGTTTCGCTTTAGTGCGTTTCTGGTTTTTTTCAGCGACTGCTACGGTGGTAAGGCTATTCTTTCCAAGTTTCTAAAAATAAATAAAATAAACCGCTATAAATACCTAAATTCAGGTTAATACATACATTTCATAAAATAAAACATAAAACAAAAAAAATGAAACAAGTTAGTTTAAAAAAAATCATCTCACCTTTACTTGCAGTGACTTGTTACTCTTCCCTTCTAGTGGGCTCAAAAGTGCAATAGTTTCTTCTCCCTCTGACACGTAAGGTATGCCGGTTATCTGCAAACAAATAAATAAATAAAATCATTAATTACCTAATCAATAAATAATTGCATGTATTTATATATAAATCAATAAATGTATAAATGAATAAATATATACCTACCTCACAACAAGAATAAGTATTTTCCACCAACACCAAAACTGTTAAACAAGGCCAAGTGTTTCACACAACGCTGTAGCGTGTTCAAAAGTAGTCACATAAGTGCGAGTGGAAATGTCAGCGACGTGTCTTTATATATCACATTGCATGTATAATCTTTTTTTTTTCCCACGCTTTGAACATTCTCTTATCGTGCACGTGGGCAGCTAACGTCCCAGGCGAACACCTGTGCCGGATCAAATTTCACATGAACTTGCATTTTGTCACGTACGAAGCAAAACAGGATGTGACTTGTTAACAGTTATCATGCACGTGGACAGATAACGTCCAAGGTGAACACCTGCGGTAGATCAAATTTCACATGAACTTGCATTTTGTCACGTACGAAGCAAAACAGGATGTCACTGGTTTAGCGTGCCTGTGGTTTCACACATGTGTGCACGCCTTTCACACTCCCCTGCCACAACGATGGTCAGATTATTTCACCTTCAAGCGTCTTGGTCATTTTTTCCATTGCACTTGTTGTCAAGTCAGATCAATGCCTTCCAATAAGCTCAAATGACCTTCACCTCCTCGGCAAGTTTGTTTTCTCTACTCGCTTCGACCAACATAGAACCTAGATCTCATTACCGTTTACACGTTAAAGGTAAAATATCAGAAAAACGCACGCTCGCTCTGTCATACACCGACCCGTCGAAATAGCGATTGTTCTATTAAGCATGGTCCTTGTGGTTAGCGACAGGTTCGTTGAAACACACACACCCAGCCGTATGGTCTCTCTCTCTCAACCACCACGCTTCATGGACATTATAAACAGGCAAAGAAAAAGAAAACGTTATTTCAACATGTATGGCGTTAGGCCCTTTGTGAATTATCTTTTTGGAAAAAAAATATCTACCACATTTGAAAGGGGGCGTTAGCCCGAGTCCTAGGACACCTCGTACACGTCTCTAGCGTTATTGGTTCGTGAGATATCGGCAAAAATCACAAAAAACACGTGTTTACCCCAAAATCGCGTTTCCAAATTTTTTAAAAAAAATATAACGAGTGGTCCATAGCAAAGAGGACGTCACTCCGAGTCCTTGGACCCCTCGTTCATGTCTCTAGCATACTTGGTTCGCGAGATATAGCAAAAAGTCTAAAATCACGTTTTTACCCCAAAAAGACCGTGTTTCCAGATTTTCACCTTTTCGACACCGACATTCCCGTAAAGAGCACGACGAGACGAAAAAAACGAATCCAAGCACGCCCTCCTAGCATGGCTCCTTCCATTCCAAGGTCGCAGGGGCTCACAACTTCCTAAGTGAGACAGCTCTCTCACTACCACACTACTACCTACAGGTTTTCATCCTAGAGACTTGAAATTTATTTTTGAGGTAGAGGGGGTAGGGACCTTTCATTTACGTCAAACAAACTTTTTTTGTAGAGTTCCTAGTTTCCAAAATATAGGATTTTCAAAATTCGAGTGTTTTCAAAAAAACATAAAAAATAAAAAAGTTTTATTACAAAAAATAAAGGTCATAAAGGCCGTTCGTTTGAGCCATGGCACAACGTTCTACCATGTTTGGTTTTCAAACTATCACCAACGTTGCAAAACAAAAAAATTCAAAGAATTTTTGAAAAATATAATACATGGTCCATAGGAAAGAGAACGTCAGCCCGAGTCCACTGACACGCCATTTGTCAAAATCGGACCATGCGTTCGAGAGATATTTAACATGGCTGAGGCTTAGTAGTGGTAATAACGGGGTTCTGAAGTGGGGCAGAACCCCTATCATCCCCCTACTGAGTGGGTTAGAGCCAGCACGTGGTGGCTGCTGGTCTCGTCATACACTTACAAGTGAGAGTGGGTTAGAGCCAGCACGTGGTGACTGAAGTTCTCGACATCCGCTTTATAAGTGAGAGTGGGTTAGAGCCAGCACGTGGTGACTGCAGTTCTCGACATCCGCTTTATAAGTGAGAGTGGGTTAGAGCCAGCACGTGGTGGCTGCTGATCTCGTCATACACTTTATAAGGGAGAGTGGGTTAGAGCCAGCACGTGGTGGCTGCTGATCTCGTCATACACTTTATAAGTGAGAGTGGGTTAGAGCCAGCACGCGGTGGCTGCTGATCTCGTCATCCGCTTACAAGTGAGAGTGCGTTAGAGCCAGCACGCGGTGGCTGCTGACCTCGTCATCCGCTTTATAAGTGAGAGTGGGTTAGAGCCAGCACGTGGTGGCTGCTGGTCTCGTCAGCCGCTTTATAAGTGAGAGTGGGTTAGAGCCAGCACGCGGTGGCTGCTGACCTCGTCATCCGCTTTATAAGTGAGAGTGGGTTGGAGCCAGCACGTGGTGACTGCAGTTCTCGACATCCGCTTTATAAGTGAGAGTGGGTTAGAGCCAGCACGTGGTGGCTGCTGATCTCGTCATCCACTTTATAAGTGAGAGTGGGTTAGAGCCAACACATGGTGGCTGCTGTTCTCGTCATCCGCTTTATAAGTGAGGGTGGGTTAGAGCCAGCTCATGGTGGCTGCTGTTCTCGTCGTTCACTTTATAAGTGAGAGTGGGTTAGAGCCAGCACATGGTGGCTGCTGATCTCCATACACTTTATAAGTGAGAGTGGGTTAGAGCCAGCACGTGGTGACTGCAGTTATCGACATCCGCTTTATAAGTGAGAGTGGGTTAGAGCCAGCACGTTGTGACTGCAGTTCTCGTCATACACTTTATAAGTGAGAGTGGGTTAGAGCCAGCACGTAGTGACTGCTGATTTGATCATACACTTTATAAGTGAGAGTGGGTTAGAGCCAGCACTTGGTGGCTGCTGGTCTCGTCATACACTTTATAAGTGAGAGTGGGTTAGAGCCAGCACGTGGTGGCTGCTGATCTCGTCATCCACTTTATAAGTGAGAGTGGGTTAGAGCCAACACATGGTGGCTGCTGTTCTCGTCATCCGCTTTATAAGTGAGGGTGGGTTAGAGCCAGCTCATGGTGGCTGCTGTTCTCGTCGTTCACTTTATAAGTGAGAGTGGGTTAGAGCCAGCTCATGGTGGCTGCTGTTCTCGTCATCCGCTTTATAAGTGAGAGTGGGTTAGGACTAGCACGTGGTGGCTGCTGATCTCGTCATCCGCTTTATAAGTGAGAGTGGGTTAGAGCCAGCACGTGGTGACTCCTCATCTCGTCATCCGCTTTATAAGTGAGAGTGGGTTAGAGCCAGCACGCGGTGGCTGCTGATCTCGTCATCCGCTTTATAAGTGAGAGTGGGTTAGAGCCAGCATGTGGTGACTGCAGTTCTCGACATCCACTTTATAAGTGAGAGTGGGTTAGTGCCAGCACAAGGTAGCTACTGATCTCGTCATCCGCATAATAAGTGAGAGTGGGTTAGAGACAGCACGTGGTGACTGCTCATCTTGTCATCCGCTTTATAAGTGAGAGTGGGTTAGAGCCAGCACGCGGTGGCTGCTGATCTCGTCATCCGCTTTATAATTGAGAGTGGGTTAGAGCCTGCACATGGTGGCTGCTGATCTCGTCATCCGCTTTATAAGTGAGGGTGGGTTAGGGCCAGCACATGGTGGCTGCTCGTCTCGTCATACACCTTATAAGTGAGAGTGGGTTAGAACCAGCACATGGTGGATGCTGGTCTCGTCATACACTTTATAAGTGAGAGTGCGTTAGGGCCAGCACATGGTGGCTGCTCGTCTCGTCATACACTTTATAAGTGAGAGTGGGCTAGAGCCAGCACATGGTGGCTGCTGATCTCGTCAACCACTTTATAAGTGAGAGTGGGTTAGAGCCAGCACGCGGTGGCTCCTGATCTCGTCATCCGCTTTATAAGTGAGAGTGGGCTAGAGCCAGCACATGGTGGCTGCTGGCCTCGTCATACACTTTATAAGTGAGAGTGGGTTAGAGCCAGCACGTGGTGGCTGCTGGTCTCGTCATACACTTTATAAGTGAGAGTGGGTTAGAGCCAGCACGTGGTGGCAGCTGGTCTCGTAATA
The DNA here is from genome assembly GCA_946902985.2 of Meconema thalassinum. Taxonomy (NCBI): domain Eukaryota; kingdom Metazoa; phylum Arthropoda; class Insecta; order Orthoptera; family Tettigoniidae; genus Meconema; species Meconema thalassinum. Next base: position 237,272,407 of record OX336397.1, read on the forward strand.
CACTTTATAAGTGAGAGTGGGTTAGAGCCAGCACGTGGTGGCTGCTGGTCTCGTCATACACTTTATAAGTCAGAGTGGGTTAGAGCCAGCATGTGGTGGCTGCTGGTCTCGTCATACACTTTATAAGTGAGAGTGGGTTAAAACCAGCACATGGTGGCTGCTCGTCTCGTCATACACTTTATATGTGAGAGTGTGTTAGGGCCAGCACGCGGTGGCTGCTCGTCTCGTCATACACTTTATAAGTGAGAGTGGGTTAGAGCCAGCACGTGGCGGCTGCTGATCTCTTCATCCGCTTTATAAGTGATGGTGGGTTAGCGCCAGCACATGGTGGCTGCTAGTCTCGTCATACACCTTATAAGTGAGAGTGGGTTAGAACCAGCACATGGTGGATGCTGGTCTCGTCATACACTTTATAAGTGAGAGTGGGTTAGAGCCAGCACGTGGCGTCTGCTGATCTCTTCATCCGCTTTATAAGTGAGGGTGGGTTAGGGCCAGCACATGGTGGCTGCTCGTCTCGTCATACACCTTATAAGTGAGAGTGGGTTAGAACCAGCACATGGTGGATGCTGGTCTCGTCATACACTTTATAAGTGAGAGTGCGTTAGGGCCAGCACATGGTGGCTGCTCGTCTCGTCATACACTTTATAAGTGAGAGTGGGTTAGAGCCAGCACGCGGTGGCTGCTGATCTTGTCATCCGCTTTATAAGTGAGAGTGGGTTAGAGCCAGCACGTGGCGGCTGCTGATCTCTTCATCCGCTTTATAAGTGAGGGTGGGTTAGCGCCAGCACGTTGTGGCTGCTGGTCTCGTCATACACTTAATAAGTATGAGAGGGTTAGAGCCAGCACGTGGTGGCTGCTGATCTCGTCATACACTTTATAAGTGAGAGTGGGTCAGGACTAGCACGTGGTGGCTGCTGGTCTCGTCATACACTTTATAAGTGAGAGTGGGTTAGGACCAGCACGTGGTGGCTGCTGATCTCGTCATACACTTTATAAGTGAGAGTGGGTCAGGACTAGCACATGGTGGCTGCTGGTCTCGTCATACACTTTATAAGTGTGAGTGGGTTAGAGCCAGCTCATGGTGGCAGCTGGTCTCGTCATACACTTTATAAGTGTGAGTGGGTTAGAGCCAGCACAGGGTGGCTGCTGGTCTCGTCGTACACTTTATAAGTGAGAGTGGGTTAGAGCCGGCACGTGGTGACTGCAGTTCTCGACATCCGCTTTATAAGTGAGAGTGGGTTAGAGCCAGCACGTGGTGGCTGCTGATCTCGTCATACACTTTATAAGTGAGAGTGGGTTAGAGCCAGCACATGGTGGCTGCTGGTCTCGTCATACACTTTATAAGTGAGAGTGGGTTAGAGCCAGCACGTGGTGACTGCAGTTCTCGACATCCGCTTTATAAGTGAGTGTGGGTTAGAGCCAGCACGTGGTGACTGCAGTTCTCGACAGCCGCTTTATAAGTGAGAGTGGGTTAGAGCCAGCACGTGGTGGCTGCTGATCTCGTCATACACTTTATAAGGGAGAGTGGGTTAGAGCCAGCACGTGGTGGCTGCTGATCTCGTCATACACTTTATAAGTGAGAGTGGGTTAGAGCCAGCACGCGGTGGCTGCTGATCTCGTCATCCGCTTACAAGTGAGAGTGCGTTAGAGCCAGCACGCGGTGGCTGCTGATCTCGTCATCCGCTTTATAAGTGAGAGTGGGTTAGAGCCAGCACGCGGTGGCTGCTGACCTCGTCATCCGCTTTATAAGTGAGAGTGGGTTAGAGCCAGCACGTGGTGACTGCAGTTCTCGACATCCGCTTTATAAGTGAGAGTTGGTTAGAGCCAGCACGCGGTGGCTGCTGATCTCGTCATCCGCTTTATAAGTGAGAGTGGGTTAGAGCCAGCACGCGGTGGCTGCTGATCTCGTCATCCGCTTTATAATTGAGTGTGGGTTAGAGCCAGCACATGGTGGCTGCTGATCTCGTCATCCGCTTTATAAGTGAGAGTGGGCTAGAGCCAGCACATGGTGGCTGCTGATCTCGTCATCCACTTTATAAGTGAGAGTGGGTTAGAGCCAGCACGCGGTGGCTCCTGATCTCGTCATCCGCTTTATAAGTGAGAGTGGGTTAGAGCCAGCACGCGGTGGCTGCTGATCTCGTCATCCGCTTTATAAGTGAGAGTGGGTTAGAGCCAGCACGTGGTGGCTGCTGGCCTCGTCATACACTTTATAAGTGAGAGTGGGTTAGAACCAGCACATGGTGGCTGCTCGTCTCGTCATACTCTTTATAAGTGAGAGTGGGTTAGAACCAGCATGTGGTGGCTGCTGGTCTCGTCATACACTTTATAAGTGAGAGTGGGTCAGGACTAGCACATGGTGGCTGCTGGTCTCGTCATACACTTTATAAGTGAGAGTGGGTTAGAGCCAGCATGAGGTGGCTGCTGGTCTCGTCATACTCTTTATAAGTGAGAGTGGGTTAGAACCAGCACATGGTGGCTGCTCGTCTCGTCATACACTTTATAAGTGAGAGTGGGTTAGAGCCAGCACATGGTGGCTGCTCGTCTCGTCATACTCTTTATAAGTGAGAGTGGGTTAGAGCCAGCACGTGGTGGCTGCTGGTCTCGTCATCCGCTTTATAAGTGAGAGTGGGTTAGAGCCAGCACATGGTGGCTGCTCGTCTCGTCATACTCTTTATAAGTGAGAGTGGGTTAGAGCCAGCACGTGGTGGCTGCTGGTCTCGTCATCCGCTTAATAAGTGAGAGTGGGTTAGAGCCAGCACGAGGCGGCTGCTGATCTCTTCATCCGCTTTATAAGTGAGGGTGGGTTAGCGCCAGCACATGGTGGCTGCTCGTCTCGTCATACACTTTATAAGTGAGGGTGGGTTAGGGCCAGCACGTGGTGGCTGCTGATCTCTTCATCCGCTTTATAAGTGATGGTGGGTTAGCGCCAGCACGTTGTGGCTGCTGGTCTCGTCATACGCTTTATAAGTGAGAGAGGGTTAGAGCCAGCATGTGGTGGCTGCTGATCTCGTCATACACTTTATAAGTGAGAGTGGGTCAGGACTAGCACAGGGTGGCTGCTGGTCTCGTCGTACACTTTATAAGTGAGAGTGGGTTAGAGCCGGCACGTGGTGACTGCAGTTCTCGACATCCGCTTTATAAGTGAGAGTGGGTTAGAGCCAGCACGTGGTGGCTGCTGATCTCGTCATACGCTTTATAAGTGAGAGAGGGTTAGAGCCAGCATGTGGTGGCTGCTGATCTCGTCATACACTTTATAAGTGAGAGTGGGTCAGGACTAGCACAGGGTGGCTGCTGGTCTCGTCGTACACTTTATAAGTGAGAGTGGGTTAGAGCCGGCACGTGGTGACTGCAGTTCTCGACATCCGCTTTATAAGTGAGAGTGGGTTAGAGCCAGCACGTGGTGGCTGCTGATCTCGTCATACACTTTATAAGTGAGAGTGGGTTAGAGCCAGCACGCGGTGGCTGCTGATCTCGTCATCCGCTTACAACTGAGAGTGCGTTAGAGCCAGCACGCGGTGGCTGCTGATCTCGTCATTTGCTTTATAAGTGAGAGTGGGTTAGAGCCAGCACGCGGTGGCTGCTTACCTCGTCATCCGCTTTATAAGTGAGAGTGGGTTAGAGCCTGCACGTGGTGACTGCAGTTCTCGACATCCGCTTTATAAGTGAGAGTGGGTTAGAGCCAGCACGCGGTGGCTGCTGATCTCGTCATCCGCTTTATAAGTGAGAGTGGGTTAGAGCCAGCACGCGGTGGCTGCTGATCTCGTCATCCGCTTACAAGTGAGAGTGCGTTAGAGCCAGCACGCGGTGGCTGCTGATCTCCTCATCCGCTTTATAAGTGAGAGTGGGTTAGAGCCAGCACGCGGTGGCTGCTGACCTCGTCATCCGCTTTATAAGTGAGAGTGAGTTAGAGCCAGCACGTGGTGACTGCAGTTCTCGACATCCGCTTTATAAGTGAGAGTGGGTTAGAGCCAGCACGCGGTGGCTGCTGATCTCGTCATCCGCTTTATAAGTGAGAGTGGGTTAGAGCCAGCATGTGGTGACTGCAGTTCTCGACATCCACTTTATAAGTGAGAGTGGATTAGAGCCAGCACGCGGTGGCTCCTGATCTCGTCATCCGCTTTATAAGTGAGAGTGTGTTAGAGCCAGCACGCGGTGGCTGCTGATCTCGTCATACGCTTTATAAGTGAGAGTGGGTTAGAGCCAGCACGTGGTGGCTGCTGGCCTCGTCATACACTTTATAAGTGAGAGTGGGTTAGAGCCAGCATGTGGTGGCTGCTGGCCTCGTCATACACTTTATAAGTGAGAGTGGGTTAGAGCCAGCACTTGGTGGCTGCTGGTCTCGTCATACACTTTATTAGTGAGAGTGGGTTAGAGCCAGCACGTGGTGGCAGCTGGTCTCGTCATACACTTTATAAGTGAGAGTGGGTTAGAGCCAGCATGTGGTGGCTGCTGGTCTCGTCATACTCTTTATAAGTGAGAGTGCGTTAGAACCAGCACATGGTGGCTGCTCGTCTCGTCATACTCTTTATAAGTGAGAGTGGGTTAGAACCAGCACATGGTGGCTGCTCGTCTCGTCATACACTTTATAAGTGAGAGTGGGTTAGAGCCAGCACGTGGTGGCTGCTGGTCTCGTCATCCGCTTTATAAGTGAGAGTGGGTTAGAGATAGCACGTGGCGGCTGCTGATCTCGTCATACACTTTATAAGTGAGAGTGGGTTAGAGCCAGCACGTGGTGGCTGCTGATCTCGTCATCCTCTTTATAAGTGAGAGTGGGTTAGAGCCAGCACGTGGCGGCTGCTGATCTCGTCATACTCTTTATAAGTGAGAGTGGGTTAGAGCCAGCACGTGCTGACTGCAGTTCTCGACATCCGCTTTATAAGTGAGAGTGGGTTAGAGCCAGCACATGGTGGCTGCTGGTCTCGTCATACACATTATAAGTGAGAGTGGGTTAGAGCCAGCACAAGGTGGCTGCTGATCTCGTCATACACTTTATAAGTGAGAGTGGGTTAGAGCCAGCACGTGGTGACTGCAGTTCTCGACATCCGCTTTGTAAGTGAGAGTGGTTTAGAGCCAGCACGTGGTGACTGCAGTTCTCGACATCCGCTTTATAAGTGAGAGTGGGTTAGAGCCAGCACGGGGTGGCTGCTGATCTCGTCATACACTTTATAAGGGAGAGTGGGTTATAGCCAGCACGTGGTGACTGCAGTTCTCGACATCCGCTTTATAAGTGAGAGTGGGTTAGAGCCTGCACGTGGTGGCAGCTGATCTCGTCATACACTTTATAAGTGAGAGTGGGTTAGAGCCAGCACGCGGTGGCTGCTGATCTTGTCATCCGCTTACAAGTGAGAGTGCGTTAGAGCCAGCACGCGGTGGTTGCTGACCTCGTCATCAGCTTTATAAGTGAGAGTGGGTTAGAGCCAGCACGTGGTGGCTGCTGGTCTCGTCAGCCGCTTTATAAGTGAGAGTGGGTTAGAGCCAGCACGCGGTGGCTGCTGACCTCGTCATCCGCTTTATAAGTGAGAGTGGGTTAGAGCCAGCACGTGGTGACTGCAGTTCTCGACATCACGCTTTATAAGTGAGAGTGGGTTAGAGCCAGCACGTGGTGACTGCAGTTCTCGTTATACACTTTATAAGTGAGAGTGGGGTAGAGCCAGCACATGGTGGCTGCTGATCTCGTCATACACTTTATAAGTGAGAGTGGGTTAGAGCCAGCACGTGGTGACTGCAGTTATCGACATCCGCTTTATAAGTGAGAGTGGGTCAGGACTAGCACAGGGTGGCTGCTGGTCTCGTCGTACACTTTATAAGTGAGAGTGGGTTAGAGCCGGCACGTGGTGACTGCAGTTCTCGACATCCGCTTTATAAGTGAGAGTGGGTTAGAGCCAGCACGTGGTGGCTGCTGATCTCGTCATACACTTTATAAGTGAGAGTGGGTTAGAGCCAGCACGCGGTGGCTGCTGATCTCGTCATCCGCTTACAACTGAGAGTGCGTTAGAGCCAGCACGCGGTGGCTGCTGATCTCGTCATTTGCTTTATAAGTGAGAGTGGGTTAGAGCCAGCACGCGGTGGCTGCTTACCTCGTCATCCGCTTTATAAGTGAGAGTGGGTTAGAGCCAGCACGTGGTGACTGCAGTTCTCGACATCCGCTTTATAAGTGAGAGTGGGTTAGAGCCAGCACGCGGTGGCTGCTGATCTCGTCATCCGCTTTATAAGTGAGAGTGGGTTAGAGCCAGCACGCGGTGGCTGCTGATCTCGTCATCCGCTTACAAGTGAGAGTGCGTTAGAGCCAGCACGCGGTGGCTGCTGATCTCCTCATCCGCTTTATAAGTGAGAGTGGGTTAGAGCCAGCACGCGGTGGCTGCTGACCTCGTCATCCGCTTTATAAGTGAGAGTGAGTTAGAGCCAGCACGTGGTGACTGCAGTTCTCGACATCCGCTTTATAAGTGAGAGTGGGTTAGAGCCAGCACGCGGTGGCTGCTGATCTCGTCATCCGCTTTATAAGTGAGAGTGGGTTAGAGCCAGCATGTGGTGACTGCAGTTCTCGACATCCACTTTATAAGTGAGAGTGGATTAGAGCCAGCACGCGGTGGCTCCTGATCTCGTCATCCGCTTTATAAGTGAGAGTGTGTTAGAGCCAGCACGCGGTGGCTGCTGATCTCGTCATACGCTTTATAAGTGAGAGTGGGTTAGAGTCAGCACGTGGTGGCTGCTGGCCTCGTCATACACTTTATAAGTGAGAGTGGGTTAGAGCCAGCATGTGGTGGCTGCTGGCCTCGTCATACACTTTATAAGTGAGAGTGGGTTAGAGCCAGCACTTGGTGGCTGCTGGTCTCGTCATACACTTTATTAGTGAGAGTGGGTTAGAGCCAGCACGTGGTGGCAGCTGGTCTCGTCATACACTTTATAAGTGAGAGTGGGTTAGAGCCAGCATGTGGTGGCTGCTGGTCTCGTCATACTCTTTATAAGTGAGAGTGGGTTAGAACCAGCACATGGTGGCTGCTCGTCTCGTCATACTCTTTATAAGTGAGAGTGGGTTAGAACCAGCACATGGTGGCTGCTCGTCTCGTCATACACTTTATAAGTGAGAGTGGGTTAGAGCCAGCACGTGGTGGCTGCTGGTCTCGTCATCCGCTTTATAAGTGAGAGTGGGTTAGAGATAGCACGTGGCGGCTGCTGATCTCGTCATACACTTTATAAGTGAGAGTGGGTTAGAGCCAGCACGTGGTGGCTGCTGATCTCGTCATCCTCTTTATAAGTGAGAGTGGGTTAGAGCCAGCACGTGGCGGCTGCTGATCTCGTCATACTCTTTATAAGTGAGAGTGGGTTAGAGCCAGCACGTGCTGACTGCAGTTCTCGACATCCGCTTTATAAGTGAGAGTGGGTTAGAGCCAGCACATGGTGGCTGCTGGTCTCGTCATACACATTATAAGTGAGAGTGGGTTAGAGCCAGCACAAGGTGGCTGCTGATCTCGTCATACACTTTATAAGTGAGAGTGGGTTAGAGCCAGCACGTGGTGACTGCAGTTCTCGACATCCGCTTTGTAAGTGAGAGTGGTTTAGAGCCAGCACGTGGTGACTGCAGTTCTCGACATCCGCTTTATAAGTGAGAGTGGGTTAGAGCCAGCACGGGGTGGCTGCTGATCTCGTCATACACTTTATAAGGGAGAGTGGGTTATAGCCAGCACGTGGTGACTGCAGTTCTCGACATCCGCTTTATAAGTGAGAGTGGGTTAGAGCCTGCACGTGGTGGCAGCTGATCTCGTCATACACTTTATAAGTGAGAGTGGGTTAGAGCCAGCACGCGGTGGCTGCTGATCTTGTCATCCGCTTACAAGTGAGAGTGCGTTAGAGCCAGCACGCGGTGGTTGCTGACCTCGTCATCAGCTTTATAAGTGAGAGTGGGTTAGAGCCAGCACGTGGTGGCTGCTGGTCTCGTCAGCCGCTTTATAAGTGAGAGTGGGTTAGAGCCAGCACGCGGTGGCTGCTGACCTCGTCATCCGCTTTATAAGTGAGAGTGGGTTAGAGCCAGCACGTGGTGACTGCAGTTCTCGACATCACGCTTTATAAGTGAGAGTGGGTTAGAGCCAGCACGTGGTGACTGCAGTTCTCGTTATACACTTTATAAGTGAGAGTGGGGTAGAGCCAGCACATGGTGGCTGCTGATCTCGTCATACACTTTATAAGTGAGAGTGGGTTAGAGCCAGCACGTGGTGACTGCAGTTATCGACATCCGCTTTATAAGTGAGAGTGGGTTAGAGCCAGCACGTTGTGACTGCAGTTCTCGTCATACACTTTATAAGTGAGAGAGGGTTAGAGCCAGCACGTAGTGACTGCTGATTTCATCATACACTTTATAAGTGAGAGTGGGTTAGAGCCAGCACTTGGTGGCTGCTGGTCTCGTCATACACTTTATAAGTGAGAGTGGGTTAGAGCCGGCACGTGGTGACTGCAGTTCTCGACATCCGCTTTATAAGTGAGTGTGGGTTAGAGCCAGCACGTGGTGACTGCAGTTCTCGACAGCCGCTTTATAAGTGAGAGTGGGTTAGAGCCAGCACGTGGTGGCTGCTGATCTCGTCATACACTTTATAAGGGAGAGTGGGTTAGAGCCAGCACGTGGTGGCTGCTGATCTCGTCATACACTTTATAAGTGAGAGTGGGTTAGAGCCAGCACGCGGTGGCTGCTGATCTCGTCATCCGCTTACAAGTGAGAGTGCGTTAGAGCCAGCACGCGGTGGCTGCTGATCTCGTCATCCGCTTTATAAGTGAGAGTGGGTTAGAGCCAGCACGCGGTGGCTGCTGACCTCGTCATCCGCTTTATAAGTGAGAGTGGGTTAGAGCCAGCACGTGGTGACTGCAGTTCTCGACATCCGCTTTATAAGTGAGAGTTGGTTAGAGCCAGCACGCGGTGGCTGCTGATCTCGTCATCCGCTTTATAAGTGAGAGTGGGTTAGAGCCAGCACGCGGTGGCTGCTGATCTCGTCATCCGCTTTATAATTGAGTGTGGGTTAGAGCCAGCACATGGTGGCTGCTGATCTCGTCATCCGCTTTATAAGTGAGAGTGGGCTAGAGCCAGCACATGGTGGCTGCTGATCTCGTCATCCACTTTATAAGTGAGAGTGGGTTAGAGCCAGCACGCGGTGGCTCCTGATCTCGTCATCCGCTTTATAAGTGAGAGTGGGTTAGAGCCAGCACGCGGTGGCTGCTGATCTCGTCATCCGCTTTATAAGTGAGAGTGGGTTAGAGCCAGCACGTGGTGGCTGCTGGCCTCGTCATACACTTTATAAGTGAGAGTGGGTTAGAACCAGCACATGGTGGCTGCTCGTCTCGTCATACTCTTTATAAGTGAGAGTGGGTTAGAACCAGCATGTGGTGGCTGCTGGTCTCGTCATACACTTTATAAGTGAGAGTGGGTCAGGACTAGCACATGGTGGCTGCTGGTCTCGTCATACACTTTATAAGTGAGAGTGGGTTAGAGCCAGCATGAGGTGGCTGCTGGTCTCGTCATACTCTTTATAAGTGAGAGTGGGTTAGAACCAGCACATGGTGGCTGCTCGTCTCGTCATACACTTTATAAGTGAGAGTGGGTTAGAGCCAGCACATGGTGGCTGCTCGTCTCGTCATACTCTTTATAAGTGAGAGTGGGTTAGAGCCAGCACGTGGTGGCTGCTGGTCTCGTCATCCGCTTTATAAGTGAGAGTGGGTTAGAGCCAGCACATGGTGGCTGCTCGTCTCGTCATACTCTTTATAAGTGAGAGTGGGTTAGAGCCAGCACGTGGTGGCTGCTGGTCTCGTCATCCGCTTAATAAGTGAGAGTGGGTTAGAGCCAGCACGAGGCGGCTGCTGATCTCTTCATCCGCTTTATAAGTGAGGGTGGGTTAGCGCCAGCACATGGTGGCTGCTCGTCTCGTCATACACTTTATAAGTGAGGGTGGGTTAGGGCCAGCACGTGGTGGCTGCTGATCTCTTCATCCGCTTTATAAGTGATGGTGGGTTAGCGCCAGCACGTTGTGGCTGCTGGTCTCGTCATACGCTTTATAAGTGAGAGAGGGTTAGAGCCAGCATGTGGTGGCTGCTGATCTCGTCATACACTTTATAAGTGAGAGTGGGTCAGGACTAGCACAGGGTGGCTGCTGGTCTCGTCGTACACTTTATAAGTGAGAGTGGGTTAGAGCCGGCACGTGGTGACTGCAGTTCTCGACATCCGCTTTATAAGTGAGAGTGGGTTAGAGCCAGCACGTGGTGGCTGCTGATCTCGTCATACGCTTTATAAGTGAGAGAGGGTTAGAGCCAGCATGTGGTGGCTGCTGATCTCGTCATACACTTTATAAGTGAGAGTGGGTCAGGACTAGCACAGGGTGGCTGCTGGTCTCGTCGTACACTTTATAAGTGAGAGTGGGTTAGAGCCGGCACGTGGTGACTGCAGTTCTCGACATCCGCTTTATAAGTGAGAGTGGGTTAGAGCCAGCACGTGGTGGCTGCTGATCTCGTCATACACTTTATAAGTGAGAGTGGGTTAGAGCCAGCACGCGGTGGCTGCTGATCTCGTCATCCGCTTACAACTGAGAGTGCGTTAGAGCCAGCACGCGGTGGCTGCTGATCTCGTCATTTGCTTTATAAGTGAGAGTGGGTTAGAGCCAGCACGCGGTGGCTGCTTACCTCGTCATCCGCTTTATAAGTGAGAGTGGGTTAGAGCCAGCACGTGGTGACTGCAGTTCTCGACATCCGCTTTATAAGTGAGAGTGGGTTAGAGCCAGCACGCGGTGGCTGCTGATCTCGTCATCCGCTTTATAAGTGAGAGTGGGTTAGAGCCAGCACGCGGTGGCTGCTGATCTCGTCATCCGCTTACAAGTGAGAGTGCGTTAGAGCCAGCACGCGGTGGCTGCTGATCTCCTCATCCGCTTTATAAGTGAGAGTGGGTTAGAGCCAGCACGCGGTGGCTGCTGACCTCGTCATCCGCTTTATAAGTGAGAGTGAGTTAGAGCCAGCACGTGGTGACTGCAGTTCTCGACATCCGCTTTATAAGTGAGAGTGGGTTAGAGCCAGCACGCGGTGGCTGCTGATCTCGTCATCCGCTTTATAAGTGAGAGTGGGTTAGAGCCAGCATGTGGTGACTGCAGTTCTCGACATCCACTTTATAAGTGAGAGTGGATTAGAGCCAGCACGCGGTGGCTCCTGATCTCGTCATCCGCTTTATAAGTGAGAGTGTGTTAGAGCCAGCACGCGGTGGCTGCTGATCTCGTCATACGCTTTATAAGTGAGAGTGGGTTAGAGCCAGCACGTGGTGGCTGCTGGCCTCGTCATACACTTTATAAGTGAGAGTGGGTTAGAGCCAGCATGTGGTGGCTGCTGGCCTCGTCATACACTTTATAAGTGAGAGTGGGTTAGAGCCAGCACTTGGTGGCTGCTGGTCTCGTCATACACTTTATTAGTGAGAGTGGGTTAGAGCCAGCACGTGGTGGCAGCTGGTCTCGTCATACACTTTATAAGTGAGAGTGGGTTAGAGCCAGCATGTGGTGGCTGCTGGTCTCGTCATACTCTTTATAAGTGAGAGTGCGTTAGAACCAGCACATGGTGGCTGCTCGTCTCGTCATACTCTTTATAAGTGAGAGTGGGTTAGAACCAGCACATGGTGGCTGCTCGTCTCGTCATACACTTTATAAGTGAGAGTGGGTTAGAGCCAGCACGTGGTGGCTGCTGGTCTCGTCATCCGCTTTATAAGTGAGAGTGGGTTAGAGATAGCACGTGGCGGCTGCTGATCTCGTCATACACTTTATAAGTGAGAGTGGGTTAGAGCCAGCACGTGGTGGCTGCTGATCTCGTCATCCTCTTTATAAGTGAGAGTGGGTTAGAGCCAGCACGTGGCGGCTGCTGATCTCGTCATACTCTTTATAAGTGAGAGTGGGTTAGAGCCAGCACGTGCTGACTGCAGTTCTCGACATCCGCTTTATAAGTGAGAGTGGGTTAGAGCCAGCACATGGTGGCTGCTGGTCTCGTCATACACATTATAAGTGAGAGTGGGTTAGAGCCAGCACAAGGTGGCTGCTGATCTCGTCATACACTTTATAAGTGAGAGTGGGTTAGAGCCAGCACGTGGTGACTGCAGTTCTCGACATCCGCTTTGTAAGTGAGAGTGGTTTAGAGCCAGCACGTGGTGACTGCAGTTCTCGACATCCGCTTTATAAGTGAGAGTGGGTTAGAGCCAGCACGGGGTGGCTGCTGATCTCGTCATACACTTTATAAGGGAGAGTGGGTTATAGCCAGCACGTGGTGACTGCAGTTCTCGACATCCGCTTTATAAGTGAGAGTGGGTTAGAGCCTGCACGTGGTGGCAGCTGATCTCGTCATACACTTTATAAGTGAGAGTGGGTTAGAGCCAGCACGCGGTGGCTGCTGATCTTGTCATCCGCTTACAAGTGAGAGTGCGTTAGAGCCAGCACGCGGTGGTTGCTGACCTCGTCATCAGCTTTATAAGTGAGAGTGGGTTAGAGCCAGCACGTGGTGGCTGCTGGTCTCGTCAGCCGCTTTATAAGTGAGAGTGGGTTAGAGCCAGCACGCGGTGGCTGCTGACCTCGTCATCCGCTTTATAAGTGAGAGTGGGTTAGAGCCAGCACGTGGTGACTGCAGTTCTCGACATCACGCTTTATAAGTGAGAGTGGGTTAGAGCCAGCACGTGGTGACTGCAGTTCTCGTTATACACTTTATAAGTGAGAGTGGGGTAGAGCCAGCACATGGTGGCTGCTGATCTCGTCATACACTTTATAAGTGAGAGTGGGTTAGAGCCAGCACGTGGTGACTGCAGTTATCGACATCCGCTTTATAAGTGAGAGTGGGTCAGGACTAGCACAGGGTGGCTGCTGGTCTCGTCGTACACTTTATAAGTGAGAGTGGGTTAGAGCCGGCACGTGGTGACTGCAGTTCTCGACATCCGCTTTATAAGTGAGAGTGGGTTAGAGCCAGCACGTGGTGGCTGCTGATCTCGTCATACACTTTATAAGTGAGAGTGGGTTAGAGCCAGCACGCGGTGGCTGCTGATCTCGTCATCCGCTTACAACTGAGAGTGCGTTAGAGCCAGCACGCGGTGGCTGCTGATCTCGTCATTTGCTTTATAAGTGAGAGTGGGTTAGAGCCAGCACGCGGTGGCTGCTTACCTCGTCATCCGCTTTATAAGTGAGAGTGGGTTAGAGCCAGCACGTGGTGACTGCAGTTCTCGACATCCGCTTTATAAGTGAGAGTGGGTTAGAGCCAGCACGCGGTGGCTGCTGATCTCGTCATCCGCTTTATAAGTGAGAGTGGGTTAGAGCCAGCACGCGGTGGCTGCTGATCTCGTCATCCGCTTACAAGTGAGAGTGCGTTAGAGCCAGCACGCGGTGGCTGCTGATCTCCTCATCCGCTTTATAAGTGAGAGTGGGTTAGAGCCAGCACGCGGTGGCTGCTGACCTCGTCATCCGCTTTATAAGTGAGAGTGAGTTAGAGCCAGCACGTGGTGACTGCAGTTCTCGACATCCGCTTTATAAGTGAGAGTGGGTTAGAGCCAGCACGCGGTGGCTGCTGATCTCGTCATCCGCTTTATAAGTGAGAGTGGGTTAGAGCCAGCATGTGGTGACTGCAGTTCTCGACATCCACTTTATAAGTGAGAGTGGATTAGAGCCAGCACGCGGTGGCTCCTGATCTCGTCATCCGCTTTATAAGTGAGAGTGTGTTAGAGCCAGCACGCGGTGGCTGCTGATCTCGTCATACGCTTTATAAGTGAGAGTGGGTTAGAGTCAGCACGTGGTGGCTGCTGGCCTCGTCATACACTTTATAAGTGAGAGTGGGTTAGAGCCAGCATGTGGTGGCTGCTGGCCTCGTCATACACTTTATAAGTGAGAGTGGGTTAGAGCCAGCACTTGGTGGCTGCTGGTCTCGTCATACACTTTATTAGTGAGAGTGGGTTAGAGCCAGCACGTGGTGGCAGCTGGTCTCGTCATACACTTTATAAGTGAGAGTGGGTTAGAGCCAGCATGTGGTGGCTGCTGGTCTCGTCATACTCTTTATAAGTGAGAGTGGGTTAGAACCAGCACATGGTGGCTGCTCGTCTCGTCATACTCTTTATAAGTGAGAGTGGGTTAGAACCAGCACATGGTGGCTGCTCGTCTCGTCATACACTTTATAAGTGAGAGTGGGTTAGAGCCAGCACGTGGTGGCTGCTGGTCTCGTCATCCGCTTTATAAGTGAGAGTGGGTTAGAGATAGCACGTGGCGGCTGCTGATCTCGTCATACACTTTATAAGTGAGAGTGGGTTAGAGCCAGCACGTGGTGGCTGCTGATCTCGTCATCCTCTTTATAAGTGAGAGTGGGTTAGAGCCAGCACGTGGCGGCTGCTGATCTCGTCATACTCTTTATAAGTGAGAGTGGGTTAGAGCCAGCACGTGCTGACTGCAGTTCTCGACATCCGCTTTATAAGTGAGAGTGGGTTAGAGCCAGCACATGGTGGCTGCTGGTCTCGTCATACACATTATAAGTGAGAGTGGGTTAGAGCCAGCACAAGGTGGCTGCTGATCTCGTCATACACTTTATAAGTGAGAGTGGGTTAGAGCCAGCACGTGGTGACTGCAGTTCTCGACATCCGCTTTGTAAGTGAGAGTGGTTTAGAGCCAGCACGTGGTGACTGCAGTTCTCGACATCCGCTTTATAAGTGAGAGTGGGTTAGAGCCAGCACGGGGTGGCTGCTGATCTCGTCATACACTTTATAAGGGAGAGTGGGTTATAGCCAGCACGTGGTGACTGCAGTTCTCGACATCCGCTTTATAAGTGAGAGTGGGTTAGAGCCTGCACGTGGTGGCAGCTGATCTCGTCATACACTTTATAAGTGAGAGTGGGTTAGAGCCAGCACGCGGTGGCTGCTGATCTTGTCATCCGCTTACAAGTGAGAGTGCGTTAGAGCCAGCACGCGGTGGTTGCTGACCTCGTCATCAGCTTTATAAGTGAGAGTGGGTTAGAGCCAGCACGTGGTGGCTGCTGGTCTCGTCAGCCGCTTTATAAGTGAGAGTGGGTTAGAGCCAGCACGCGGTGGCTGCTGACCTCGTCATCCGCTTTATAAGTGAGAGTGGGTTAGAGCCAGCACGTGGTGACTGCAGTTCTCGACATCACGCTTTATAAGTGAGAGTGGGTTAGAGCCAGCACGTGGTGACTGCAGTTCTCGTTATACACTTTATAAGTGAGAGTGGGGTAGAGCCAGCACATGGTGGCTGCTGATCTCGTCATACACTTTATAAGTGAGAGTGGGTTAGAGCCAGCACGTGGTGACTGCAGTTATCGACATCCGCTTTATAAGTGAGAGTGGGTTAGAGCCAGCACGTTGTGACTGCAGTTCTCGTCATACACTTTATAAGTGAGAGAGGGTTAGAGCCAGCACGTAGTGACTGCTGATTTCATCATACACTTTATAAGTGAGAGTGGGTTAGAGCCAGCACTTGGTGGCTGCTGGTCTCGTCATACACTTTATAAGTGAGAGTGGGTTAGAGCCGGCACGTGGTGACTGCAGTTCTCGACATCCGCTTTATAAGTGACAGTGGGTTAGAGCCAGCACGTGGTGGCTGCTGATCTCGTCATACGCTTTATAAGTGAGAGAGGGTTAGAGCCAGCATGTGGTGGCTGCTGATCTCGTCATACACTTTATAAGTGAGAGTGGGTCAGGACTAGCACAGGGTGGCTGCTGGTCTCGTCGTACACTTTATAAGTGAGAGTGGGTTAGAGCCGGCACGTGGTGACTGCAGTTCTCGACATCCGCTTTATAAGTGAGAGTGGGTTAGAGCCAGCACGTGGTGGCTGCTGATCTCGTCATACACTTTATAAGTGAGAGTGGGTTAGAGCCAGCACGCGGTGGCTGCTGATCTCGTCATCCGCTTACAACTGAGAGTGCGTTAGAGCCAGCACGCGGTGGCTGCTGATCTCGTCATTTGCTTTATAAGTGAGAGTGGGTTAGAGCCAGCACGCGGTGGCTGCTTACCTCGTCATCCGCTTTATAAGTGAGAGTGGGTTAGAGCCAGCACGTGGTGACTGCAGTTCTCGACATCCGCTTTATAAGTGAGAGTGGGTTAGAGCCAGCACGCGGTGGCTGCTGATCTCGTCATCCGCTTTATAAGTGAGAGTGGGTTAGAGCCAGCACGCGGTGGCTGCTGATCTCGTCATCCGCTTACAAGTCAGAGTGCGTTAGAGCCAGCACGCGGTGGCTGCTGATCTCCTCATCCGCTTTATAAGTGAGAGTGGGTTAGAGCCAGCACGCGGTGGCTGCTGACCTCGTCATCCGCTTTATAAGTGAGAGTGAGTTAGAGCCAGCACGTGGTGACTGCAGTTCTCGACATCCGCTTTATAAGTGAGAGTGGGTTAGAGCCAGCACGCGGTGGCTGCTGATCTCGTCATCCGCTTTATAAGTGAGAGTGGGTTAGAGCCAGCATGTGGTGACTGCAGTTCTCGACATCCACTTTATAAGTGAGAGTGGATTAGAGCCAGCACGCGGTGGCTCCTGATCTCGTCATCCGCTTTATAAGTGAGAGTGTGTTAGAGCCAGCACGCGGTGGCTGCTGATCTCGTCATACGCTTTATAAGTGAGAGTGGGTTAGAGCCAGCACGTGGTGGCTGCTGGCCTCGTCATACACTTTATAAGTGAGAGTGGGTTAGAGCCAGCATGTGGTGGCTGCTGGCCTCGTCATACACTTTATAAGTGAGAGTGGGTTAGAGCCAGCACTTGGTGGCTGCTGGTCTCGTCATACACTTTATTAGTGAGAGTGGGTTAGAGCCAGCACGTGGTGGCAGCTGGTCTCGTCATACACTTTATAAGTGAGAGTGGGTTAGAGCCAGCATGTGGTGGCTGCTGGTCTCGTCATACTCTTTATAAGTGAGAGTGGGTTAGAACCAGCACATGGTGGCTGCTCGTCTCGTCATACTCTTTATAAGTGAGAGTGGGTTAGAACCAGCACATGGTGGCTGCTCGTCTCGTCATACACTTTATAAGTGAGAGTGGGTTAGAGCCAGCACGTGGTGGCTGCTGGTCTCGTCATCCGCTTTATAAGTGAGAGTGGGTTAGAGATAGCACGTGGCGGCTGCTGATCTCGTCATACACTTTATAAGTGAGAGTGGGTTAGAGCCAGCACGTGGTGGCTGCTGATCTCGTCATCCTCTTTATAAGTGAGAGTGGGTTAGAGCCAGCACGTGGCGGCTGCTGATCTCGTCATACTCTTTATAAGTGAGAGTGGGTTAGAGCCAGCACGTGCTGACTGCAGTTCTCGACATCCGCTTTATAAGTGAGAGTGGGTTAGAGCCAGCACATGGTGGCTGCTGGTCTCGTCATACACATTATAAGTGAGAGTGGGTTAGAGCCAGCACAAGGTGGCTGCTGATCTCGTCATACACTTTATAAGTGAGAGTGGGTTAGAGCCAGCACGTGGTGACTGCAGTTCTCGACATCCGCTTTGTAAGTGAGAGTGGTTTAGAGCCAGCACGTGGTGACTGCAGTTCTCGACATCCGCTTTATAAGTGAGAGTGGGTTAGAGCCAGCACGGGGTGGCTGCTGATCTCGTCATACACTTTATAAGGGAGAGTGGGTTATAGCCAGCACGTGGTGACTGCAGTTCTCGACATCCGCTTTATAAGTGAGAGTGGGTTAGAGCCTGCACGTGGTGGCAGCTGATCTCGTCATACACTTTATAAATGAGAGTGGGTTAGAGCCAGCACGCGGTGGCTGCTGATCTTGTCATCCGCTTACAAGTGAGAGTGCGTTAGAGCCAGCACGCGGTGGTTGCTGACCTCGTCATCAGCTTTATAAGTGAGAGTGGGTTAGAGCCAGCACGTGGTGGCTGCTGGTCTCGTCAGCCGCTTTATAAGTGAGAGTGGGTTAGAGCCAGCACGCGGTGGCTGCTGACCTCGTCATCCGCTTTATAAGTGAGAGTGGGTTAGAGCCAGCACGTGGTGACTGCAGTTCTCGACATCACGCTTTATAAGTGAGAGTGGGTTAGAGCCAGCACGTGGTGACTGCAGTTCTCGTTATACACTTTATGAGTGAGAGTGGGGTAGAGCCAGCACATGGTGGCTGCTGATCTCGTCATACACTTTATAAGTGAGAGTGGGTTAGAGCCAGCACGTGGTGACTGCAGTTATCGACATCCGCTTTATAAGTGAGAGTGGGTCAGGACTAGCACAGGGTGGCTGCTGGTCTCGTCGTACACTTTATAAGTGAGAGTGGGTTAGAGCCGGCACGTGGTGACTGCAGTTCTCGACATCCGCTTTATAAGTGAGAGTGGGTTAGAGCCAGCACGTGGTGGCTGCTGATCTCGTCATACACTTTATAAGTGAGAGTGGGTTAGAGCCAGCACGCGGTGGCTGCTGATCTCGTCATCCGCTTACAACTGAGAGTGCGTTAGAGCCAGCACGCGGTGGCTGCTGATCTCGTCATTTGCTTTATAAGTGAGAGTGGGTTAGAGCCAGCACGCGGTGGCTGCTTACCTCGTCATCCGCTTTATAAGTGAGAGTGGGTTAGAGCCAGCACGTGGTGACTGCAGTTCTCGACATCCGCTTTATAAGTGAGAGTGGGTTAGAGCCAGCACGCGGTGGCTGCTGATCTCGTCATCCGCTTTATAAGTGAGAGTGGGTTAGAGCCAGCACGCGGTGGCTGCTGATCTCGTCATCCGCTTACAAGTGAGAGTGCGTTAGAGCCAGCACGCGGTGGCTGCTGATCTCCTCATCCGCTTTATAAGTGAGAGTGGGTTAGAGCCAGCACGCGGTGGCTGCTGACCTCGTCATCCGCTTTATAAGTGAGAGTGAGTTAGAGCCAGCACGTGGTGACTGCAGTTCTCGACATCCGCTTTATAACTGAGAGTGGGTTAGAGCCAGCACGCGGTGGCTGCTGATCTCGTCATCCGCTTTATAAGTGAGAGTGGGTTAGAGCCAGCATGTGGTGACTGCAGTTCTCGACATCCACTTTATAAGTGAGAGTGGATTAGAGCCAGCACGCGGTGGCTCCTGATCTCGTCATCCGCTTTATAAGTGAGAGTGTGTTAGAGCCAGCACGCGGTGGCTGCTGATCTCGTCATACGCTTTATAAGTGAGAGTGGGTTAGAGCCAGCACGTGGTGGCTGCTGGCCTCGTCATACACTTTATAAGTGAGAGTGGGTTAGAGCCAGCATGTGGTGGCTGCTGGCCTCGTCATACACTTTATAAGTGAGAGTGGGTTAGAGCCAGCACTTGGTGGCTGCTGGTCTCGTCATACACTTTATTAGTGAGAGTGGGTTAGAGCCAGCACGTGGTGGCAGCTGGTCTCGTCATACACTTTATAAGTGAGAGTGGGTTAGAGCCAGCATGTGGTGGCTGCTGGTCTCGTCATACTCTTTATAAGTGAGAGTGGGTTAGAACCAGCACATGGTGGCTGCTCGTCTCGTCATACTCTTTATAAGTGAGAGTGGGTTAGAACCAGCACATGGTGGCTGCTCGTCTCGTCATACACTTTATAAGTGAGAGTGGGTTAGAGCCAGCACGTGGTGGCTGCTGGTCTCGTCATCCGCTTTATAAGTGAGAGTGGGTTAGAGATAGCACGTGGCGGCTGCTGATCTCGTCATACACTTTATAAGTGAGAGTGGGTTAGAGCCAGCACGTGGTGGCTGCTGATCTCGTCATCCTCTTTATAAGTGAGAGTGGGTTAGAGCCAGCACGTGGCGGCTGCTGATCTCGTCATACTCTTTATAAGTGAGAGTGGGTTAGAGCCAGCACGTGCTGACTGCAGTTCTCGACATCCGCTTTATAAGTGAGAGTGGGTTAGAGCCAGCACATGGTGGCTGCTGGTCTCGTCATACACATTATAAGTGAGAGTGGGTTAGAGCCAGCACAAGGTGGCTGCTGATCTCGTCATACACTTTATAAGTGAGAGTGGGTTAGAGCCAGCACGTGGTGACTGCAGTTCTCGACATCCGCTTTGTAAGTGAGAGTGGTTTAGAGCCAGCACGTGGTGACTGCAGTTCTCGACATCCGCTTTATAAGTGAGAGTGGGTTAGAGCCAGCACGGGGTGGCTGCTGATCTCGTCATACACTTTATAAGGGAGAGTGGGTTATAGCCAGCACGTGGTGACTGCAGTTCTCGACATCCGCTTTATAAGTGAGAGTGGGTTAGAGCCTGCACGTGGTGGCAGCTGATCTCGTCATACACTTTATAAGTGAGAGTGGGTTAGAGTCAGCACGCGGTGGCTGCTGATCTTGTCATCCGCTTACAAGTGAGAGTGCGTTAGAGCCAGCACGCGGTGGTTGCTGACCTCGTCATCAGCTTTATAAGTGAGAGTGGGTTAGAGCCAGCACGTGGTGGCTGCTGGTCTCGTCAGCCGCTTTATAAGTGAGAGTGGGTTAGACCCAGCACGCAGTGGCTGCTGACCTCGTCATCCGCTTTATAAGTGAGAGTGGGTTAGAGCCAGCACGTGGTGACTGCAGTTCTCGACATCACGCTTTATAAGTGAGAGTGGGTTAGAGCCAGCACGTGGTGACTGCAGTTCTCGTTATACACTTTATAAGTGAGAGTGGGGTAGAGCCAGCACATGGTGGCTGCTGATCTCGTCATACACTTTATAAGTGAGAGTGGGTTAGAGCCAGCACGTGGTGACTGCAGTTATCGACATCCGCTTTATAAGTGAGAGTGGGTTAGAGCCAGCACGTTGTGACTGCAGTTCTCGTCATACACTTTATAAGTGAGAGAGGGTTAGAGCCAGCACGTAGTGACTGCTGATTTCATCATACACTTTATAAGTGAGAGTGGGTTAGAGCCAGCACTTGGTGGCTGCTGGTCTCGTCATACACTTTATAAGTGAGAGTGGGTTAGAGCCAGCACGTGGTGACTGCAGTTCTCGACATCCGCTTTATAAGTGAGAGTGGGTTAGGACCAGCACATGGTGGCTGCTTGTCTCGTCATACACTTATAAGTGAGAGTGGGTTAGGACCAGCACATGGTGGCTGCTGGTCTCGTCATACACTTTATAAGTGAGAGTGGGTTAGAGCCAGCACATGGTGGCTGCTGGTCTCGTCATGCACTTTGTAAGTGAGAGTGGGTTAGAGCCAGCACGTGGTGACTGCAGTTCTCGACATCTGCTTTATAAGCGAGAGTGGGTTAGAGCCAGCACGTGGTGGCTGCTGGTCTCGTCATACACTTTATAAGTGAGAGTGGGTTAGAGCCAGCACCAGGTGGCAGCTGGTCTCGTCATACCCTTTATAATTGAGAGTGGGTTAGAGCCAGGACGTGGTGGCTGCTGGTCTCGTCATACACTTTATGTCAGAGTAGGTTAGAGCCAGCATGTGGTGGCTGCTGGTCTCGTCATACACTTTATAAGTGAGATTGGGTTAGAGCCTGCACATGGTGGCTGCTGGTCTCGTCATACCTTTATAAGTGAGAGTGGGTTAGAGCCAGCTCATGGTGGCTGCTGGTCTCGTCATACACTTTATAAGTGAGAGTGGGGTAGAGCCAGCACGTGGTGGCTGCTGGTCTCGTCATACACTTTATAAGTGAGAGTGGGTTGGAGCCAGCACGTGGTGGCTGTTGGTCTCGTCATACACTTTAAAGGTGAGAGTGGGTTAGAGCCAGCACGTGTTGGCTGGTGATCTCGTCATACACTTTATAAGTGAGAGTGGGTTAGAACTAGCACATGGTGGCTGCTGGTCTCGTCATACACTTTATAAGTGAGAGTGGGTTAGAGCCAGCACATGGTGGCTGCTCGTTTCGGCATACACTTTATAAGTGAGAGTGGGTTAGAGCCAGCACGTGGTGGCCGCTGGTCTCGTCATACACTTTATAATTGAGAGTGGGTTAGAGCCAGCACATGGTGGCTGCTGATCTCGTCATACACTTTATAAGTGAGAGTGGGTTAGAACTAGCACATGGTGGCTGCTGGTCTCGTCATACACTTTATAAGTGAGAGTGGGTTAGGACCAGCACATGGTGGCAGCTGGTCTCGTCATACACTTTATAAGTGAGAGTGGGTTAGAGCCAGCACAAGGTGGCTGCTGGCCTCGTCGTACACTTTATAAGTGAGAGTGGGTTAGAGCCAGCACGTGGTGACTGCAGTTTTCGACATCCACTTTGTAAGTGAGAGTGTGTTAGAGCCAGCACGTGGTGGCTGCTGATCTCGTCATACACTTTATAAGTGAGAGTGGGTTAGAGCCAGCACGTGGTGGCTGCTGATCTCGTCATACACTTTATAAGTGAGAGTGGGTTAGAGCCAGCACGTGGTGACTGCAGTTCTCGACATCCGCTTTATAAGTGAGAGTGGGTTAGAGCCAGCACATGGTGGCTGCTCGTCTCGTCATACTCTTTATTAGTGAGAGTGGGTTAGAACCAGCATGTGTTGGCTGCTGGTCTCGTCATACACTTTATAAGTGAGAGTGGGTCAGGACTAGCACATGGTGGCTGCTGGTCTCGTCATACACTTTATAAGTCAGAGTGGGTTAGAGCCAGCATGTGGTGGCTGCTGGTCTCGTCATACTCTTTATAAGTGAGAGTGGGTTAGAACCAGCACATGGTGGCTGCTCGTCTCGTCATACACTTTATAAGTGAGAGTGGGTTAGAGCCAGCACATGGTGGCTGCTCGTCTCGTCATACTCTTTATAAGTGAGAGTGGGTTAGAGCCAGCACGTGGTGGCTGCTGGTCTCGTCATCCGCTTTATAAGTGAGAGTGGGTTAGAGCCAGCACATGGTGGCTGCTCGTCTCGTCATACTCTTTATAAGTGAGAGTGGGTTAGAGCCAGCACGTGGTGGCTGCTGGTCTCGTCATCCGCTTTATAAGTGAGAGTGGGTTAGAGCCAGCACGTGGCGGCTGCTGATCTCTTCATCCGCTTTATAAGTGAGGTTGGTTAGCGCCAGCACATGGTGGCTGCTCGTCTCGTCATACACATTATAAGTGAGGGTGGGTTAGGGCGAGCACGTGGCGGCTGCTGATCTCTTCATCCGCTTTATAAGTGATGGTGGGTTAGCGCCAGCATGTTGTGGCTGCTGGTCTCGTCATACGCTTTATAAGTGAGAGAGGGTTAGAGCCAGCATGTGGTGGCTGCTGATCTCGTCATACACTTTATAAGTGAGAGTGGGTCAGGACTAGCACAGGGTGGCTGCTGGTCTCGTCGTACACTTTATAAGTGAGAGTGGGTTAGAGCCGGCACGTGGTGACTGCAGTTCTCGACATCCGCTTTATAAGTGAGAGTGGGTTAGAGCCAGCACGTGGTGGCTGCTGATCTCGTCATACACTTTATAAGTGAGAGTCGGTTAGAGCCAGCACATGGTGGCTGCTGGTCTCGTCATACACTTTATAAGTGAGAGTGGGTTAGAGCCAGCACGTGGTGACTGCAGTTCTCGACATCCGCTTTATAAGTGAGAGTGGGTTAGAGCCAGCACGTGGTGACTGCAGTTCTCGACTTCCGCTTTATAAGTGAGAGTGGGTTAGAGCCAGCACATGGTGGCTGCTCGTCTCGTCATACTCTTTATAAGTGAGAGTGGGTTAGAACCAGCATGTGGTGGCTGCTGGTCTCGTCATACACTTTATAAGTGAGAGTGGGTTAGAGCCAGCACGTGGTGACTGCAGTTCTCGACATCCGCTTTATAAGTGAGAGTGGGTTAGAGCCAGCACATGGTGGCTGCTCGTCTCGTCATACTCTTTATAAGTGAGAGTGGGTTAGAACCAGCATGTGGTGGCTGCTGGTCTCGTCATACACTTTATAAGTGAGAGTGGGTCAGGACTAGCACATGGTGGCTGCTGGTCTCGTCATACACTTTATAAGTCAGAGTGGGTTAGAGCCAGCATGTGGTGGCTGCTGGTCTCGTCATACTCTTTATAAGTGAGAGTGGGTTAGAACCAGCACATGGTGGCTGCTCGTCTCGTCATACACTTTATAAGTGAGAGTGGGTTAGAGCCAGCACGTGGTGGCTGCTGGTCTCGTCATCCGCTTTATAAGTGAGAGTGGGTTAGAGCCAGCACATGGTGGCTGCTCGTCTCGTCATACTCTTTATAAGTGAGAGTGGGTTAGAGCCAGCACGTGGTGGCTGCTGGTCTCGTCATCCGCTTTATAAGTGAGAGTGGGTTAGAGCCAGCACATGGTGGCTGCTCGTCTCGTCATACTCTTTATAAGTGAGAGTGGGTTAGAGCCAGCACGTGGTGGCTGCAGGTCTCGTCGTCCGCTTAATAAGTGAGAGTGGGTTAGAGCCAGCACGTGGCGGCTGCTGATCTCTTCATCCGCTTTATAAGTGAGGGTGGGTTAGCGCCAGCACATGGTGGCTGCTCGTCTCGTCATACACTTTATAAGTGAGGGTGGGTTAGGGCCAGCACGTGGTGGCTGCTGATCTCATCATCCGCTTTATAAGTGATGGTGGGTTAGCGCCAGCACGTTGTGGCTGCTGGTCTCGTCATACGCTTTATAAGTGAGAGAGGGTTAGAGCCAGCATGTGGTGGCTGCTGATCTCGTCATACACTTTATAAGTGAGAGTGGGTCAGGACTAGCACAGGGTGGCTGCTGGTCTCGTCGTACACTTTATAAGTGAGAGTGGGTTAGAGCCGGCACGTGGTGACTGCAGTTCTCGACATCCGCTTTATAAGTGAGAGTGGGTTAGAGCCAGCACGTGGTGGCTGCTCATCTCGTCATACACTTTATAAGTGAGAGTGGGTTAGAGCCAGCACATGGTGGCTGCTGGTCTCGTCATACACTTTATAAGTGAGAGTGGGTTAGAGCCAGCACGTGGTGACTGCAGTTCTCGACATCCGCTTTATAAGTGAGAGTGGGTTAGAGCCAGCACGTGGTGACTGCAGTTCTCGACTTCCGCTTTATAAGTGAGAGTGGGTTAGAGCCAGCACGTGGTGGCTGCTGATCTCGTCATACACTTTATAAGGGAGAGTGGGTTAGAGCCAGCACGTGCTGGCTGCTGATCTCGTCATACACTTTATAAGTGAGAGTGGGTTAGAGCCAGCACGCGGTGGCTGCTGATCTCGTCATCCGCTTACAAGTGAGAGTGCGTTAGAGCCAGCACGCGGTGGCTGCTGATCTCCTCATCCGCTTTATAAGTGAGAGTGGGTTAGAGCCAGCACGCGGTGGCTGCTGACCTCGTCATCCGCTTTATAAGTGAGAGTGGGTTAGAGCCAGCACGTGGTGACTGCAGTTCTCGACATCCGCTTTATAAGTGAGAGTGGGTTAGAGCCAGCACGCGGTGGCTGCTGATCTCGTCATCCGCTTTATAAGTGAGAGTGGGTTAGAGCCAGCATGTGGTGACTGCAGTTCTCGACATCCACTTTATAAGTGAGAGTGGGTTAGAGCCAGCACAAGGTAGCTAGTGATCTCGTCATCCGCTTAATAAGTGAGAGTGGGTTAGAGCCAGCACGTGGTGACTGCTCATCTTGTCATCCGCTTTATAAGTGAGAGTGGGTTAGAGCCAGCACGCGGTGGCTGCTGATCTCGTCATCCGCTTTATAATTGAGAGTGGGTTAGAGCCAGCACATGGTGGCTGCTGATCTCGTCATCCGCTTTATAAGTGAGAGTGGGCTAGAGCCAGCACATGGTGGCTGCTGATCTCGTCATCCACTTTATAAGTGAGAGTGGGTTAGAGCCAGCATGTGGTGGCTGCTGGCCTCGTCATACACTTTATAAGTGAGAGTGGGTTAGAGCCAGCACTTGGTGGCTGCTGGTCTCGTCATACACTTTATTAGTGAGAGT
The DNA here is from genome assembly GCA_946902985.2 of Meconema thalassinum. NCBI lineage: Eukaryota > Metazoa > Arthropoda > Insecta > Orthoptera > Tettigoniidae > Meconema > Meconema thalassinum. The sequence continues at coordinate 237,298,099 of OX336397.1, forward strand.
GGGTTAGAGCCAGCACGTGGTGGCAGCTGGTCTCGTCATACACTTTATAAGTGAGAGTGGGTTAGAGCCAGCATGTGGTGGCTGCTAGTCTCGTCATACTCTTTATAAGTGAGAGTGGGTTAGAACCAGCACATGGTGGCTGCTCGTCTCGTCATACACTTTATAAGTGAGAGTGGGTTAGAGCCAGCACGTGGTGGCTGCTGGTCTCGTCATCCGCTTTATAAGTGAGAGTGGGTTAGAGATAGCACGTGGCGGCTGCTGATCTCGTCATACACTTTATAAGTGAGAGTGGGTTAGAGCCAGCACGTGGTGGCTGCTGATCTCGTCATCCTCTTTATAAGTGAGAGTGGGTTAGAGCCAGCACGTGGCGGCTGCTGATCTCGTCATACTCTTTATAAGTGAGAGTGGGTTAGAGCCAGCACGTGCTGACTGCAGTTCTCGACATCCGCTTTATAAGTGAGAGTGGGTTAGAGCCAGCACATGGTGGCTGCTGGTCTCGTCATACACATTATAAGTGAGAGTGGGTTAGAGCCAGCACAAGGTGGCTGCTGATCTCGTCATACACTTTATAAGTGAGAGTGGGTTAGAGCCAGCACGTGGTGACTGCAGTTCTCGACATCCGCTTTGTAAGTGAGAGTGGGTTAGAGCCAGCACGTGGTGACTGCAGTTCTCGACATCCGCTTTATAAGTGAGAGTGGGTTAGAGCCAGCACGGGGTGGCTGCTGATCTCGTCATACACTTTATAAGGGAGAGTGGGTTAGAGCCAGCACGTGGTGACTGCAGTTCTCGACATCCGCTTTATAAGTGAGAGTGGGTTAGAGCCTGCACGTGGTGGCAGCTGATCTCGTCATACACTTTATAAGTGAGAGTGGGTTAGAGCCAGTACGCGGTGGCTGCTGATCTTGTCATCCGCTTACAAGTGAGAGTGCGTTAGAGCCAGCACGCGGTGGCTGCTGACCTCGTCATCCGCTTTATAAGTGAGAGTGGGTTAGAGCCAGCACGTGGTGGCTGCTGGTCTCGTCAGCCGCTTTATAAGTGAGAGTGGGTTAGAGCCAGCACGCGGTGGCTGCTGACCTCGTCATCCGCTTTATAAGTGAGAGTGGGTTAGAGCCAGCACGTGGTGACTGCAGTTCTCGACATCCGCTTTATAAGTGAGAGTGGGTTAGTGCCAGCACGTGGTGACTGCAGTTCTCGTTATACACTTTATAAGTGAGAGTGGGTTAGAGCCAGCACATGGTGGCTGCTGACCTCGTCATACACTTTATAAGTGAGATTAGGTTAGAGCCAGCACGTGGTGACTGCAGTTATCGACATCCGCTTTATAAGTGAGAGTGGGTTAGAGCCAGCACGTTGTGACTGCAGTTCTCGTCATACACTTTATAAGTGAGAGTGGGTTAGAGCCAGCACGTAGTGACTGCTGATTTCATCATACACTTTATAAGTGAGAGTGGGTTAGAGCCAGCACTTGGTGGCTGCTGGTCTCGTCATACACTTTATAAGTGAGAGTGGGTTAGAGCCAGCACGTGGTGACTGCAGTTCTCGACATCCGCTTTATAAGTGAGAGTGGGTTAGGACCAGCACATGCTGGCTGCTGGTCTCGTCATACACTTTATAAGTGAGAGTGGGTTAGGACCAGCACATGGTGGCTGCTGGTCTCGTCATACACTTTATAAGTGAGAGTGGGTTAGAGCCAGCACATGGTGGCTGCTGGTCTCGTCATGCACTTTGTAAGTGAGAGTGGGTTAGAGCCAGCACGTGGTGACTGCAGTTCTCGACATCCGCTTTATAAGCGAGAGTGGGTTAGAGCCAGCACGTGGTGGCTGCTGGTCTCGTCATACACTTTATAAGTGAGAGTGGGTTAAAGCCAGCACCAGGTGGCAGCTGGTCTCGTCATACCCTTTATAATTGAGAGTGGGTTAGAGCCAGGACGTGGTGGCTGCTGGTCTCGTCATACACTTTATGTCAGAGTGGGTTAGAGCCAGCATGTGGTGGCTGCTGGTCTCGTCATACACTTTATAAGTGAGATTGGGTTAGAGCCTGCACATGGTGGCTGCTGGTCTCGTCATACCTTTATAAGTGAGAGTGGGTTAGAGCCAGCACGTGGTGGCTGCTGGTCTCGTCATACACTTTATAAGTGAGAGTGGGTTGGAGCCAGCACGTGGTGGCTGTTGGTCTCGTCATACACTTTAAAGGTGAGAGTGGGTTAGAGCCAGCACGTGTTGGCTGGTGATCTCGTCATACACTTTATAAGTGAGAGTGGGTTAGAACTAGCACATGGTGGCTGCTGGTCTCGTCATACACTTTATAAGTGAGAGTGGGTTAGAGCCAGCACATGGTGGCTGCTCGTTTCGGCATACACTTTATAAGTGAGAGTGGGTTAGAGCCAGCACGTGGTGGCCGCTGGTCTCGTCATACACTTTATAATTGAGAGTGGGTTAGAGCCAGCACATGGTGGCTGCTGATCTCGTCATACACTTTATAAGTGAGAGTGGGTTAGAACTAGCACATGGTGGCTGCTGGTCTCGTCATACACTTTATAAGTGAGAGTGGGTTAGGACCAGCAAATGGTGGCAGCTGGTCTCGTCATACACTTTATAAGTGAGAGTGGGTTAGAGCCAGCACAAGGTGGCTGCTGGCCTCGTCGTACACTTTATAAGTGAGAGTGGGTTAGAGCCAGCACGTGGTGACTGCAGTTTTCGACATCCGCTTTATAAGTGAGAGTGGGTTAGAGCCAGCACGTGGTGGCTGCTGATCTCGTCATACACTTTATAAGTGAGAGTGGGTTAGAGCCAGCACGTGGTGGCTGCTGATCTCGTCATACACTTTATAAGTGAGAGTGGGTTAGAGCCAGCACGTGGTGACTGCAGTTCTCGACATCCGCTTTATAAGTGAGAGTGGGTTAGAGCCAGCACATGGTGGCTGCTCGTCTCGTCATACTCTTTATAAGTGAGAGTGGGTTAGAACCAGCATGTGGTGGCTGCTGGTCTCGTCATACACTTTATAAGTCAGAGTGGGTTAGAGCCAGCATGTGGTGGCTGCTGGTCTCGTCATACTCTTTATAAGTGAGAGTGGGTTAGAACCAGCACATGGTGGCTGCTCGTCTCGTCATACACTTTATAAGTGAGAGTGGGTTAGAGCCAGCACATGGTGGCTGCTCGTCTCGTCATACTCTTTATAAGTGAGAGTGGGTTAGAGCCAGCACGTGGTGGCTGCTGGTCTCGTCATCCGCTTTATAAGTGAGAGTGGGTTAGAGCCAGCACATGGTGGCTGCTCGTCTCGTCATACTCTTTATAAGTGAGAGTGGGTTAGAGCCAGCACGTGGTGGTTGCTGGTCTCGTCATCCGCTTTATAAGTGAGAGTGGGTTAGAGCCAGCACGTGGCGGCTGCTGATCTCTTCATCCGCTTTATAAGTGAGGGTGGGTTAGCGCCAGCACATGGTGGCTGCTCGTCTCGTCATACACTTTATAAGTGAGGGTGGGTTAGGGCGAGCACGTGGCGGCTGCTGATCTCTTCATCCGCTTTATAAGTGATGGTGGGTTAGCGCCAGCATGTTGTGGCTGCTGGTCTCGTCATACGCTTTATAAGTGAGAGAGGGTTAGAGCCAGCATGTGGTGGCTGCTGATCTCGTCATACACTTTATAAGTGAGAGTGGGTCAGGACTAGCACAGGGTGGCTGCTGGTCTCGTCGTACACTTTATAAGTGAGAGTGGGTTAGAGCCGGCACGTGGTGACTGCAGTTCTCGACATCCGCTTTATAAGTGAGAGTGGGTTAGAGCCAGCACGTGGTGGCTGCTGATCTCGTCATACACTTTATAATTGAGAGTGGGTTAGAGCCAGCACATGGTGGCTGCTGGTCTCGTCATACTCTTTATAAGTGAGAGTGGGTTAGAGCCAGCACGTGGTGACTGCAGTTCTCGACATCCGCTTTATAAGTGAGAGTGTGTTAGAGCCAGCACGTGGTGACTGCAGTTCTCGACTTCCGCTTTATAAGTGAGAGTGGGTTAGAGCCAGCACTCGGTGGCTGCTGATCTCGTCATACACTTTATAAGGGAGAGTGGGTTAGAGCCAGCACGTGGTGGCTGCTGATCTCGTCATACACTTTATAAGTGAGAGTGGGTTAGAGCCAGCACGCGGTGGCTGCTGATCTCGTCATCCGCTTACAACTGAGAGTGCGTTAGAGCCAGCACGCGGTGGCTGCTGATCTCGTCATCCGCTTTATAAGTGAGAGTGGGTTAGAGCCAGCACGCGGTGGCTGCTGACCTCGTCATCCGCTTTATAAGTGAGAGTGGGTTAGAGCCAGCACGTGGTGACTGCAGTTCTCGACATCCGCTTTATAAGTGAGAGTGGTTTAGAGCCAGCACGCGGTGGCTGCTGATCTCGTCATCCGCTTTATAAGTGAGAGTGGGTTAGAGCCAGCATGTGGTGACTGTAGTTCTCGACATCCACTTTATAAGTGAGAGTGGGTTAGAGCCAGCACAAGGTAGCTACTGATCTCGTCATCCGCTTAATAAGTGAGAGTGGGTTAGAGCCAGCACGTGGTGACTGCTCATCTTGTCATCCGCTTTATAAGTGAGAGTGGGTTAGAGCCAGCACGCGGTGGCTGCTGATCTCGTCATCCGCTTTATAATTGAGAGTGGGTTAGAGCCAGCACATGGTGGCTGCTGATCTCGTCATCCGCTTTATAACTGAGAGTGGGCTAGAGCCAGCACATGGTGGCTGCTGATCTCGTCATCCACTTTATAAGTGAGAGTGGGTTAGAGCCAGCACGCGGTGGCTCCTGATCTCGTCATCCGCTTTATAAGTGAGAGTGGGTTAGAGCCAGCACGCGGTGGCTGCTGATCTCGTCATCCGCTTTATAAGTGAGAGTGGGTTAGAGCCAGCACGTGGTGGCTGCTGGCCTCGTCATACACTTTATAAGTGAGAGTGGGTTAGAGCCAGCATGTGGTGGCTGCTGGCCTCGTCATACACTTTATAAGTGAGAGTGGGTTAGAGCCAGCACGTGGTGGCTGCTGGTCTCGTCATACACTTTATTAGTGAGAGTGGGTTAGAGCCAGCACGTGGTGGCAGCTGGTCTCGTCATACACTTTATAAGTGAGAGTGGGTTAGAGCCAGCATGTGGTGGCTGCTGGTCTCATCATACTCTTTATAAGTGAGAGTGGGTTAGAACCAGCACATGGTGGCTGCTCGTCTCGTCATACTCTTTATAAGTGAGAGTGGGTTAGAACCAGCACATGGTGGCTGCTCGTCTCGTCATACACTTTATAAGTGAGAGTGGGTTAGAGCCAGCACGTGGTGGCTGCTGGTCTCGTCATCCGCTTTATAAGTGAGAGTGGGTTAGAGCCAGCACGTGGCGGCTGCTGATCTCGTCATACACTTTATAAGTGAGAGTGGGTTAGAGCCAGCACGTGGTGGCTGCTGATCTCGTCATCCGCTTTATAAGTGAGAGTGGGTTAGAGCCAGCACGTGGCGGCTGCTGATCTCGTCATACTCTTTATAAGTGAGAGTGGGTTAGAGCCAGCACATGGTGGCTGCTCGTCTCGTCATACTCTTTATAAGTGAGAGTGGGTTAGAGCCAGCACATGGTGGCTGCTCGTCTCGTCATACACTTTATAAGTGAGAGTGGGTTAGAGCCAGCACGTGGTGGCTGCTGATCTCGTCATACACTTTATAAGTGAGAGTGGGTTAGAGCCAGCACGTGCTGACTGCAGTTCTCGACATCCGCTTTATAAGTGAGAGTGGGTTAGAGCCAGCACATGGTGGCTGCTGGTCTCGTCATACACATTATAAGTGAGAGTGGGTTAGAGCCAGCACATGGTGGCTGCTGATCTCGTCATACACTTTATAAGTGAGAGTGGGTTAGAGCCAGCACGTGGTGACTGCAGTTCTCGACATCCGCTTTGTAAGTGAGAGTGGGTTAGAGCCAGCACGTGGTGACTGCAGTTCTCGACATCCGCTTTATAAGTGAGAGTGGGTTAGAGCCAGCACATGGTGGCTGCTGATCTCGTCATACAATTTATAAGGGAGAGTGGGTTAGAGCCAGCACGTGGTGACTGCAGTTCTCGACATCCGCTTTATAAGTGAGAGTGGGTTAGAGCCTGCACGTGGTGGCAGCTGATCTCGTCATACACTTTATAAGTGAGAGTGGGTTAGAGCCAGCACATGGTGGCTGCTGGTCTCGTCATACACATTATAAGTGAGAGTGGGCTAGAGCCAGCACATGGTGGCTGCTGATCTCGTCATACACTTTATAAGTGAGAGTGGGTTAGAGCCAGCACGTGGTGACTGCAGTTCTCGAGATCCGCTTTGTAAGTGAGAGTGGGTTAGAGCCAGCACGTGGTGACTGCAGTTCTCGACATCCGCTTTATAAGTGAGGGTGGGTTAGGGCCAGCACATGGTGGCTGCTGATCTCGTCATACACTTTATAAGGGAGAGTGGGTTAGAGCCAGCACGTGGTGACTGCAGTTCTCGACATCCGCTTTATAAGTGAGAGTGGGTTAGAGCCTGCACGTGGTGGCAGCTGATCTCGTCATACACTTTATAAGTGAGAGTGGGTTAGAGCCAGCACGCGGTGGCTGCTGATCTTGTCATCCGCTTACAAGTGAGAGTGCGTTAGAGCCAGCACGCGGTGGCTGCTGACCTCGTCATCCGCTTTATAAGTGAGAGTGGGTTAGAGCCAGCACGTGGTGGCTGCTGGTCTCGTCAGCCGCTTTATAAGTGAGAGTGGGTTAGAGCCAGCACGCGGTGGCTGCTGACCTCGTCATCCGCTTTATAAGTGAGAGTGGGTTAGAGCCAAAACGTGGTGACTGCAGTTCTCGACATCCGCTTTATAAGTGAGAGTGGGTTAGAGCCAGCACGTGGTGACTGCAGTTCTCGTTATACACTTTATAAGTGAGAGTGTGTTAGAGCCAGCACATGGTGGCTGCTGATCTCGTCATACACTTTATAAGTGAGAGTGGGTTAGAGCCAGCACGTGGTGACTGCAGTTATCGACATCCGCTTTATAAGTGAGAGTGGGTTAGAGCCAGCACGTTGTGATTGCAGTTCTCGTCATACACTTTATAAGTGAGAGTGGGTTAGAGCCAGCACGTAGTGACTGCTGATTTCATCATACACTTTATAAGTGAGAGTGGGTTAGAGCCAGCACTTGGTGGCTGCTGGTCTCGTCATACACTTTATAAGTGAGAGTGGGTTAGAGCCAGCACGTGGTGACTGCAGTTCGCGACATCCGCTTTATAAGTGAGAGTGGGTTAGGACCAGCACATGGTGGCTGCTGGTCTCGTCATACACTTTATAAGTGAGAGTGGGTTAGGACCAGCACATGGTGGCTGCTGGTCTCGTCATACACTTTATAAGTGAGAGTGGGTTAGAGCCAGCACATGGTGGCTGCTGGTCTCGTCATGCACTTTGTAAGTGAGAGTGGGTGAGAGCCAGCACGTGGTGACTGCAGTTCTCCTCATCCGCTTTATAAGTGAGAGTGGGTTAGAGCCAGCACGTGGTGGCTGCTGGTCTCGTCATACACTTTATAAGTGAGAGTGGGTTAGAGCCAGCACCAGGTGGCAGCTGGTCTCGTCATACCCTTTATAATTGAGAGTGGGTTAGAGCCAGCACGTGGTGGCTGCTGGTCTCGTCATACACTTTATGTCAGAGTGGGTTAGAGCCAGCATGTGGTGGCTGCTGGTCTCGTCATACACTTTATAAGTGAGATTGGGTTAGAGCCTGCACATGGTGGCTGCTGGTCTCGTCATACGTTTATAAGTGAGAGTGGGTTAGAGCCAGCTCATGGTGGCTGCTGGTCTCGTCATACACTTTATAAGTGAGAGTGGGTTAGAGCCAGCACGTGGTGGCTGCTGGTCTCGTCATACACTTTATAAGTGAGAGTGGGTTAGAGCCAGCACGTGGTGGCTGTTGGTCTCGTCATACACTTTAAAGGTGAGAGTGGGTTAGAGCCAGCACGTGTTGGCTGGTGATCTCGTCATACACTTTATAAGTGAGAGTGGGTTAGAACTAGCACATGGTGGCTGCTGGTCTCGTCATACACTTTATAAGTGAGAGTGGGTTAGAGCCAGCACATGCTGGCTGCTCGTTTCGGCATACACTTTATAAGTGAGAGTGGGTTAGAGCCAGCACGTGGTGGCCGCTGGTCTCGTCATACACTTTATAATTGAGAGTGGGTTAGAGCCAGCACATGGTGGCTGCTGATCTCGTCATACACTTTATAAGTGAGAGTGGATTAGAACTAGCACATGGTGGCTGCTGGTCTCGTCATACACTTTATAAGTGAGAGTGGGTTAGGACCAGCAGATGGTGGCAGCTGGTCTCGTCATACACTTTATAAGTGAGAGTGGGTTAGAGCCAGCACAAGGTGGCTGCTGGTCTCGTCGTACACTTTATAAGTGAGAGTGGGTTAGAGCCAGCACGTGGTGACTGCAGTTTTCGACATCCGCTTTATAAGTGAGAGTGGGTTAGAGCCAGCACGTGGTGGCTGCTGATCTCGTCATACACTTTATAAGTGAGAGTGGGTTAGAGCCAGCACGTGGTGGCTGCTGATCTCGTCATACACTTTATAAGTGAGAGTGGGTTAGAGCCAGCACGTGGTGACTGCAGTTCTCGACATCCGCTTTATAAGTGAGAGTGGGTTAGAGCTAGCACATGGTGGCTGCTGGTCTCGTCATACACATTATAAGTGAGAGTGGGTTAGAGCCAGCACATGGTGGCTGCTGGTCTCGTCATACACTTACAAGTGAGAGTGGGTTAGAGCCAGCACGTGGTGACTGCAGTTCTCGACATCCGCTTTATAAGTGAGAGTGGGTTAGAGCCAGCACGTGGTGACTGCAGTTCTCGACATCCGCTTTATAAGTGAGAGTGGGTTAGAGCCAGCACGTGGTGGCTGCTGATCTCGTCATACACTTTATAAGGGAGAGTGGGTTAGAGCCAGCACGTGGTGGCTGCTGATCTCGTCATACACTTTATAAGTGAGAGTGGGTTAGAGCCAGCACGCGGTGGCTGCTGATCTCGTCATCCGCTTACAAGTGAGAGTGCGTTAGAGCCAGCATGCGGTGGCTGCTGACCTCGTCATCCGCTTTATAAGTGAGAGTGGGTTAGAGCCAGCACGTGGTGGCTGCTGGTCTCGTCAGCCGCTTTATAAGTGAGAGTGGGTTAGAGCCAGCACGCGGAGGCTGCTGACCTCGTCATCCGCTTTATAAGTGAGAGTGGGTTAGAGCCAGCACGTGGTGACTGCAGTTCTCGACATCCGCTTAATAAGTGAGAGTGGGTTAGAGCCAGCACGTGGTGACTGCAGTTCTCGTTATACACTTTATAAGTGAGAGTGGGTTAGAGCCAGCACATGGTGGCTGCTGATCTCGTCATACACTTTATAAGTGAGAGTGGGTTAGAGCCAGCACGTGGTGACTGCAGTTATCGACATCCGCTTTATAAGTGAGAGTGGGTTAGTGCCAGCACGTTGTGACTGCAGTTCTCGTCATACACTTTATAAGTGAGAGTGGGTTAGAGCCAGCACGTAGTGACTGCTGATTTCATCATACACTTTATAAGTGAGAGTGGGTTAGAGCCAGCACTTGGTGGCTGCTGGTCTCGTCATACACTTTATAAGTGAGAGTGGGTTAGAGCCAGCACGTGGTGACTGCAGTTCTCGACATCCGCTTTATAAGTGAGAGTGGGTTAGGACCAGCACATGGTGGCTGCTGGTCTCGTCATACACTTTATAAGTGAGAGTGGGTTAGGACCAGCACATGGTGGCTGCTGGTCTCGTCATACACTTTATAAGTGAGAGTGGGTTAGAGCCAGCACGCGGTGGCTGCTGACCTCGTCATCCGCTTTATAAGTGAGAGTGGGTTAGAGCCAGCACGTGGTGACTGCAGTTCTCGACATCCGCTTTATAAGTGAGAGTGGGTTAGAGCCAGCACGCGGTGGCTGCTGATCTCGTCATCCGCTTTATAATTGAGAGTGGGTTAGAGCCAGCACAAGGTAGCTAGTGATCTCGTCATCCGCTTAATAAGTGAGAGTGGGTTAGAGCCAGCACGTGGTGACTGCTCATCTTGTCATCCGCTTTATAAGTGAGAGTGGGTTAGAGCCAGCACGCGGTGGCTGCTGATCTCGTCATCCGCTTTATAATTGAGAGTGGGTTAGAGCCAGCACATGGTGGCTGCTGATCTCGTCATCCGCTTTATAAGTGAGAGTGGGCTAGAGCCAGCACATGGTGGCTGCTGATCTCGTCATCCACTTTATAAGTGAGAGTGGGTTAGAGCCAGCATGTGGTGGCTGCTGGCCTCGTCATACACTTTATAAGTGAGAGTGGGTTAGAGCCAGCACTTGGTGGCTGCTGGTCTCGTCATACACTTTATTAGTGAGAGTGGGTTAGAGCCAGCACGTGGTGGCAGCTGGTCTCGTCATACACTTTATAAGTGAGAGTGGGTTAGAGCCAGCATGTGGTGGCTGCTAGTCTCGTCATACTCTTTATAAGTGAGAGTGGGTTAGAACCAGCACATGGTGGCTGCTCGTCTCGTCATACACTTTATAAGTGAGAGTGGGTTAGAGCCAGCACGTGGTGGCTGCTGGTCTCGTCATCCGCTTTATAAGTGAGAGTGGGTTAGAGATAGCACGTGGCGGCTGCTGATCTCGTCATACACTTTATAAGTGAGAGTGGGTTAGAGCCAGCACGTGGTGGCTGCTGATCTCGTCATCCTCTTTATAAGTGAGAGTGGGTTAGAGCCAGCACGTGGCGGCTGCTGATCTCGTCATACTCTTTATAAGTGAGAGTGGGTTAGAGCCAGCACGTGCTGACTGCAGTTCTCGACATCCGCTTTATAAGTGAGAGTGGGTTAGAGCCAGCACATGGTGGCTGCTGGTCTCGTCATACACATTATAAGTGAGAGTGGGTTAGAGCCAGCACAAGGTGGCTGCTGATCTCGTCATACACTTTATAAGTGAGAGTGGGTTAGAGCCAGCACGTGGTGACTGCAGTTCTCGACATCCGCTTTGTAAGTGAGAGTGGGTTAGAGCCAGCACGTGGTGACTGCAGTTCTCGACATCCGCTTTATAAGTGAGAGTGGGTTAGAGCCAGCACGGGGTGGCTGCTGATCTCGTCATACACTTTATAAGGGAGAGTGGGTTAGAGCCAGCACGTGGTGACTGCAGTTCTCGACATCCGCTTTATAAGTGAGAGTGGGTTAGAGCCTGCACGTGGTGGCAGCTGATCTCGTCATACACTTTATAAGTGAGAGTGGGTTAGAGCCAGTACGCGGTGGCTGCTGATCTTGTCATCCGCTTACAAGTGAGAGTGCGTTAGAGCCAGCACGCGGTGGCTGCTGACCTCGTCATCCGCTTTATAAGTGAGAGTGGGTTAGAGCCAGCACGTGGTGGCTGCTGGTCTCGTCAGCCGCTTTATAAGTGAGAGTGGGTTAGAGCCAGCACGCGGTGGCTGCTGACCTCGTCATCCGCTTTATAAGTGAGAGTGGGTTAGAGCCAGCACGTGGTGACTGCAGTTCTCGACATCCGCTTTATAAGTGAGAGTGGGTTAGTGCCAGCACGTGGTGACTGCAGTTCTCGTTATACACTTTATAAGTGAGAGTGGGTTAGAGCCAGCACATGGTGGCTGCTGACCTCGTCATACACTTTATAAGTGAGATTAGGTTAGAGCCAGCACGTGGTGACTGCAGTTATCGACATCCGCTTTATAAGTGAGAGTGGGTTAGAGCCAGCACGTTGTGACTGCAGTTCTCGTCATACACTTTATAAGTGAGAGTGGGTTAGAGCCAGCACGTAGTGACTGCTGATTTCATCATACACTTTATAAGTGAGAGTGGGTTAGAGCCAGCACTTGGTGGCTGCTGGTCTCGTCATACACTTTATAAGTGAGAGTGGGTTAGAGCCAGCACGTGGTGACTGCAGTTCTCGACATCCGCTTTATAAGTGAGAGTGGGTTAGGACCAGCACATGCTGGCTGCTGGTCTCGTCATACACTTTATAAGTGAGAGTGGGTTAGGACCAGCACATGGTGGCTGCTGGTCTCGTCATACACTTTATAAGTGAGAGTGGGTTAGAGCCAGCACATGGTGGCTGCTGGTCTCGTCATGCACTTTGTAAGTGAGAGTGGGTTAGAGCCAGCACGTGGTGACTGCAGTTCTCGACATCCGCTTTATAAGCGAGAGTGGGTTAGAGCCAGCACGTGGTGGCTGCTGGTCTCGTCATACACTTTATAAGTGAGAGTGGGTTAAAGCCAGCACCAGGTGGCAGCTGGTCTCGTCATACCCTTTATAATTGAGAGTGGGTTAGAGCCAGGACGTGGTGGCTGCTGGTCTCGTCATACACTTTATGTCAGAGTGGGTTAGAGCCAGCATGTGGTGGCTGCTGGTCTCGTCATACACTTTATAAGTGAGATTGGGTTAGAGCCTGCACATGGTGGCTGCTGGTCTCGTCATACCTTTATAAGTGAGAGTGGGTTAGAGCCAGCACGTGGTGGCTGCTGGTCTCGTCATACACTTTATAAGTGAGAGTGGGTTGGAGCCAGCACGTGGTGGCTGTTGGTCTCGTCATACACTTTAAAGGTGAGAGTGGGTTAGAGCCAGCACGTGTTGGCTGGTGATCTCGTCATACACTTTATAAGTGAGAGTGGGTTAGAACTAGCACATGGTGGCTGCTGGTCTCGTCATACACTTTATAAGTGAGAGTGGGTTAGAGCCAGCACATGGTGGCTGCTCGTTTCGGCATACACTTTATAAGTGAGAGTGGGTTAGAGCCAGCACGTGGTGGCCGCTGGTCTCGTCATACACTTTATAATTGAGAGTGGGTTAGAGCCAGCACATGGTGGCTGCTGATCTCGTCATACACTTTATAAGTGAGAGTGGGTTAGAACTAGCACATGGTGGCTGCTGGTCTCGTCATACACTTTATAAGTGAGAGTGGGTTAGGACCAGCAAATGGTGGCAGCTGGTCTCGTCATACACTTTATAAGTGAGAGTGGGTTAGAGCCAGCACAAGGTGGCTGCTGGCCTCGTCGTACACTTTATAAGTGAGAGTGGGTTAGAGCCAGCACGTGGTGACTGCAGTTTTCGACATCCGCTTTATAAGTGAGAGTGGGTTAGAGCCAGCACGTGGTGGCTGCTGATCTCGTCATACACTTTATAAGTGAGAGTGGGTTAGAGCCAGCACGTGGTGGCTGCTGATCTCGTCATACACTTTATAAGTGAGAGTGGGTTAGAGCCAGCACGTGGTGACTGCAGTTCTCGACATCCGCTTTATAAGTGAGAGTGGGTTAGAGCCAGCACATGGTGGCTGCTCGTCTCGTCATACTCTTTATAAGTGAGAGTGGGTTAGAACCAGCATGTGGTGGCTGCTGGTCTCGTCATACACTTTATAAGTCAGAGTGGGTTAGAGCCAGCATGTGGTGGCTGCTGGTCTCGTCATACTCTTTATAAGTGAGAGTGGGTTAGAACCAGCACATGGTGGCTGCTCGTCTCGTCATACACTTTATAAGTGAGAGTGGGTTAGAGCCAGCACATGGTGGCTGCTCGTCTCGTCATACTCTTTATAAGTGAGAGTGGGTTAGAGCCAGCACGTGGTGGCTGCTGGTCTCGTCATCCGCTTTATAAGTGAGAGTGGGTTAGAGCCAGCACATGGTGGCTGCTCGTCTCGTCATACTCTTTATAAGTGAGAGTGGGTTAGAGCCAGCACGTGGTGGTTGCTGGTCTCGTCATCCGCTTTATAAGTGAGAGTGGGTTAGAGCCAGCACGTGGCGGCTGCTGATCTCTTCATCCGCTTTATAAGTGAGGGTGGGTTAGCGCCAGCACATGGTGGCTGCTCGTCTCGTCATACACTTTATAAGTGAGGGTGGGTTAGGGCGAGCACGTGGCGGCTGCTGATCTCTTCATCCGCTTTATAAGTGATGGTGGGTTAGCGCCAGCATGTTGTGGCTGCTGGTCTCGTCATACGCTTTATAAGTGAGAGAGGGTTAGAGCCAGCATGTGGTGGCTGCTGATCTCGTCATACACTTTATAAGTGAGAGTGGGTCAGGACTAGCACAGGGTGGCTGCTGGTCTCGTCGTACACTTTATAAGTGAGAGTGGGTTAGAGCCGGCACGTGGTGACTGCAGTTCTCGACATCCGCTTTATAAGTGAGAGTGGGTTAGAGCCAGCACGTGGTGGCTGCTGATCTCGTCATACACTTTATAATTGAGAGTGGGTTAGAGCCAGCACATGGTGGCTGCTGGTCTCGTCATACTCTTTATAAGTGAGAGTGGGTTAGAGCCAGCACGTGGTGACTGCAGTTCTCGACATCCGCTTTATAAGTGAGAGTGTGTTAGAGCCAGCACGTGGTGACTGCAGTTCTCGACTTCCGCTTTATAAGTGAGAGTGGGTTAGAGCCAGCACTCGGTGGCTGCTGATCTCGTCATACACTTTATAAGGGAGAGTGGGTTAGAGCCAGCACGTGGTGGCTGCTGATCTCGTCATACACTTTATAAGTGAGAGTGGGTTAGAGCCAGCACGCGGTGGCTGCTGATCTCGTCATCCGCTTACAACTGAGAGTGCGTTAGAGCCAGCACGCGGTGGCTGCTGATCTCGTCATCCGCTTTATAAGTGAGAGTGGGTTAGAGCCAGCACGCGGTGGCTGCTGACCTCGTCATCCGCTTTATAAGTGAGAGTGGGTTAGAGCCAGCACGTGGTGACTGCAGTTCTCGACATCCGCTTTATAAGTGAGAGTGGTTTAGAGCCAGCACGCGGTGGCTGCTGATCTCGTCATCCGCTTTATAAGTGAGAGTGGGTTAGAGCCAGCATGTGGTGACTGTAGTTCTCGACATCCACTTTATAAGTGAGAGTGGGTTAGAGCCAGCACAAGGTAGCTACTGATCTCGTCATCCGCTTAATAAGTGAGAGTGGGTTAGAGCCAGCACGTGGTGACTGCTCATCTTGTCATCCGCTTTATAAGTGAGAGTGGGTTAGAGCCAGCACGCGGTGGCTGCTGATCTCGTCATCCGCTTTATAATTGAGAGTGGGTTAGAGCCAGCACATGGTGGCTGCTGATCTCGTCATCCGCTTTATAACTGAGAGTGGGCTAGAGCCAGCACATGGTGGCTGCTGATCTCGTCATCCACTTTATAAGTGAGAGTGGGTTAGAGCCAGCACGCGGTGGCTCCTGATCTCGTCATCCGCTTTATAAGTGAGAGTGGGTTAGAGCCAGCACGCGGTGGCTGCTGATCTCGTCATCCGCTTTATAAGTGAGAGTGGGTTAGAGCCAGCACGTGGTGGCTGCTGGCCTCGTCATACACTTTATAAGTGAGAGTGGGTTAGAGCCAGCATGTGGTGGCTGCTGGCCTCGTCATACACTTTATAAGTGAGAGTGGGTTAGAGCCAGCACGTGGTGGCTGCTGGTCTCGTCATACACTTTATTAGTGAGAGTGGGTTAGAGCCAGCACGTGGTGGCAGCTGGTCTCGTCATACACTTTATAAGTGAGAGTGGGTTAGAGCCAGCATGTGGTGGCTGCTGGTCTCATCATACTCTTTATAAGTGAGAGTGGGTTAGAACCAGCACATGGTGGCTGCTCGTCTCGTCATACTCTTTATAAGTGAGAGTGGGTTAGAACCAGCACATGGTGGCTGCTCGTCTCGTCATACACTTTATAAGTGAGAGTGGGTTAGAGCCAGCACGTGGTGGCTGCTGGTCTCGTCATCCGCTTTATAAGTGAGAGTGGGTTAGAGCCAGCACGTGGCGGCTGCTGATCTCGTCATACACTTTATAAGTGAGAGTGGGTTAGAGCCAGCACGTGGTGGCTGCTGATCTCGTCATCCGCTTTATAAGTGAGAGTGGGTTAGAGCCAGCACGTGGCGGCTGCTGATCTCGTCATACTCTTTATAAGTGAGAGTGGGTTAGAGCCAGCACATGGTGGCTGCTCGTCTCGTCATACTCTTTATAAGTGAGAGTGGGTTAGAGCCAGCACATGGTGGCTGCTCGTCTCGTCATACACTTTATAAGTGAGAGTGGGTTAGAGCCAGCACGTGGTGGCTGCTGATCTCGTCATACACTTTATAAGTGAGAGTGGGTTAGAGCCAGCACGTGCTGACTGCAGTTCTCGACATCCGCTTTATAAGTGAGAGTGGGTTAGAGCCAGCACATGGTGGCTGCTGGTCTCGTCATACACATTATAAGTGAGAGTGGGTTAGAGCCAGCACATGGTGGCTGCTGATCTCGTCATACACTTTATAAGTGAGAGTGGGTTAGAGCCAGCACGTGGTGACTGCAGTTCTCGACATCCGCTTTGTAAGTGAGAGTGGGTTAGAGCCAGCACGTGGTGACTGCAGTTCTCGACATCCGCTTTATAAGTGAGAGTGGGTTAGAGCCAGCACATGGTGGCTGCTGATCTCGTCATACAATTTATAAGGGAGAGTGGGTTAGAGCCAGCACGTGGTGACTGCAGTTCTCGACATCCGCTTTATAAGTGAGAGTGGGTTAGAGCCTGCACGTGGTGGCAGCTGATCTCGTCATACACTTTATAAGTGAGAGTGGGTTAGAGCCAGCACATGGTGGCTGCTGGTCTCGTCATACACATTATAAGTGAGAGTGGGCTAGAGCCAGCACATGGTGGCTGCTGATCTCGTCATACACTTTATAAGTGAGAGTGGGTTAGAGCCAGCACGTGGTGACTGCAGTTCTCGAGATCCGCTTTGTAAGTGAGAGTGGGTTAGAGCCAGCACGTGGTGACTGCAGTTCTCGACATCCGCTTTATAAGTGAGGGTGGGTTAGGGCCAGCACATGGTGGCTGCTGATCTCGTCATACACTTTATAAGGGAGAGTGGGTTAGAGCCAGCACGTGGTGACTGCAGTTCTCGACATCCGCTTTATAAGTGAGAGTGGGTTAGAGCCTGCACGTGGTGGCAGCTGATCTCGTCATACACTTTATAAGTGAGAGTGGGTTAGAGCCAGCACGCGGTGGCTGCTGATCTTGTCATCCGCTTACAAGTGAGAGTGCGTTAGAGCCAGCACGCGGTGGCTGCTGACCTCGTCATCCGCTTTATAAGTGAGAGTGGGTTAGAGCCAGCACGTGGTGGCTGCTGGTCTCGTCAGCCGCTTTATAAGTGAGAGTGGGTTAGAGCCAGCACGCGGTGGCTGCTGACCTCGTCATCCGCTTTATAAGTGAGAGTGGGTTAGAGCCAAAACGTGGTGACTGCAGTTCTCGACATCCGCTTTATAAGTGAGAGTGGGTTAGAGCCAGCACGTGGTGACTGCAGTTCTCGTTATACACTTTATAAGTGAGAGTGTGTTAGAGCCAGCACATGGTGGCTGCTGATCTCGTCATACACTTTATAAGTGAGAGTGGGTTAGAGCCAGCACGTGGTGACTGCAGTTATCGACATCCGCTTTATAAGTGAGAGTGGGTTAGAGCCAGCACGTTGTGATTGCAGTTCTCGTCATACACTTTATAAGTGAGAGTGGGTTAGAGCCAGCACGTAGTGACTGCTGATTTCATCATACACTTTATAAGTGAGAGTGGGTTAGAGCCAGCACTTGGTGGCTGCTGGTCTCGTCATACACTTTATAAGTGAGAGTGGGTTAGAGCCAGCACGTGGTGACTGCAGTTCGCGACATCCGCTTTATAAGTGAGAGTGGGTTAGGACCAGCACATGGTGGCTGCTGGTCTCGTCATACACTTTATAAGTGAGAGTGGGTTAGGACCAGCACATGGTGGCTGCTGGTCTCGTCATACACTTTATAAGTGAGAGTGGGTTAGAGCCAGCACATGGTGGCTGCTGGTCTCGTCATGCACTTTGTAAGTGAGAGTGGGTGAGAGCCAGCACGTGGTGACTGCAGTTCTCCTCATCCGCTTTATAAGTGAGAGTGGGTTAGAGCCAGCACGTGGTGGCTGCTGGTCTCGTCATACACTTTATAAGTGAGAGTGGGTTAGAGCCAGCACCAGGTGGCAGCTGGTCTCGTCATACCCTTTATAATTGAGAGTGGGTTAGAGCCAGCACGTGGTGGCTGCTGGTCTCGTCATACACTTTATGTCAGAGTGGGTTAGAGCCAGCATGTGGTGGCTGCTGGTCTCGTCATACACTTTATAAGTGAGATTGGGTTAGAGCCTGCACATGGTGGCTGCTGGTCTCGTCATACGTTTATAAGTGAGAGTGGGTTAGAGCCAGCTCATGGTGGCTGCTGGTCTCGTCATACACTTTATAAGTGAGAGTGGGTTAGAGCCAGCACGTGGTGGCTGCTGGTCTCGTCATACACTTTATAAGTGAGAGTGGGTTAGAGCCAGCACGTGGTGGCTGTTGGTCTCGTCATACACTTTAAAGGTGAGAGTGGGTTAGAGCCAGCACGTGTTGGCTGGTGATCTCGTCATACACTTTATAAGTGAGAGTGGGTTAGAACTAGCACATGGTGGCTGCTGGTCTCGTCATACACTTTATAAGTGAGAGTGGGTTAGAGCCAGCACATGCTGGCTGCTCGTTTCGGCATACACTTTATAAGTGAGAGTGGGTTAGAGCCAGCACGTGGTGGCCGCTGGTCTCGTCATACACTTTATAATTGAGAGTGGGTTAGAGCCAGCACATGGTGGCTGCTGATCTCGTCATACACTTTATAAGTGAGAGTGGATTAGAACTAGCACATGGTGGCTGCTGGTCTCGTCATACACTTTATAAGTGAGAGTGGGTTAGGACCAGCAGATGGTGGCAGCTGGTCTCGTCATACACTTTATAAGTGAGAGTGGGTTAGAGCCAGCACAAGGTGGCTGCTGGTCTCGTCGTACACTTTATAAGTGAGAGTGGGTTAGAGCCAGCACGTGGTGACTGCAGTTTTCGACATCCGCTTTATAAGTGAGAGTGGGTTAGAGCCAGCACGTGGTGGCTGCTGATCTCGTCATACACTTTATAAGTGAGAGTGGGTTAGAGCCAGCACGTGGTGGCTGCTGATCTCGTCATACACTTTATAAGTGAGAGTGGGTTAGAGCCAGCACGTGGTGACTGCAGTTCTCGACATCCGCTTTATAAGTGAGAGTGGGTTAGAGCTAGCACATGGTGGCTGCTGGTCTCGTCATACACATTATAAGTGAGAGTGGGTTAGAGCCAGCACATGGTGGCTGCTGGTCTCGTCATACACTTACAAGTGAGAGTGGGTTAGAGCCAGCACGTGGTGACTGCAGTTCTCGACATCCGCTTTATAAGTGAGAGTGGGTTAGAGCCAGCACGTGGTGACTGCAGTTCTCGACATCCGCTTTATAAGTGAGAGTGGGTTAGAGCCAGCACGTGGTGGCTGCTGATCTCGTCATACACTTTATAAGGGAGAGTGGGTTAGAGCCAGCACGTGGTGGCTGCTGATCTCGTCATACACTTTATAAGTGAGAGTGGGTTAGAGCCAGCACGCGGTGGCTGCTGATCTCGTCATCCGCTTACAAGTGAGAGTGCGTTAGAGCCAGCATGCGGTGGCTGCTGACCTCGTCATCCGCTTTATAAGTGAGAGTGGGTTAGAGCCAGCACGTGGTGGCTGCTGGTCTCGTCAGCCGCTTTATAAGTGAGAGTGGGTTAGAGCCAGCACGCGGAGGCTGCTGACCTCGTCATCCGCTTTATAAGTGAGAGTGGGTTAGAGCCAGCACGTGGTGACTGCAGTTCTCGACATCCGCTTAATAAGTGAGAGTGGGTTAGAGCCAGCACGTGGTGACTGCAGTTCTCGTTATACACTTTATAAGTGAGAGTGGGTTAGAGCCAGCACATGGTGGCTGCTGATCTCGTCATACACTTTATAAGTGAGAGTGGGTTAGAGCCAGCACGTGGTGACTGCAGTTATCGACATCCGCTTTATAAGTGAGAGTGGGTTAGTGCCAGCACGTTGTGACTGCAGTTCTCGTCATACACTTTATAAGTGAGAGTGGGTTAGAGCCAGCACGTAGTGACTGCTGATTTCATCATACACTTTATAAGTGAGAGTGGGTTAGAGCCAGCACTTGGTGGCTGCTGGTCTCGTCATACACTTTATAAGTGAGAGTGGGTTAGAGCCAGCACGTGGTGACTGCAGTTCTCGACATCCGCTTTATAAGTGAGAGTGGGTTAGGACCAGCACATGGTGGCTGCTGGTCTCGTCATACACTTTATAAGTGAGAGTGGGTTAGGACCAGCACATGGTGGCTGCTGGTCTCGTCATACACTTTATAAGTGAGAGTGGGTTAGAGCCAACACATGGTGGCTGCTGTTCTCGTCATCCGCTTTATAAGTGAGGGTGGGTTAGAGCCAGCTCATGGTGGCTGCTGTTCTCGTGGTTCACTTTATAAGTGAGAGTGGGTTAGAGCCAGCTCATGGTGGCTGCTGTTCTCGTCATCCGCTTTATAAGTGAGAGTGGGTTAGGACTAGCACGTGGTGGCTGCTGATCTCGTCATCCGCTTTATAAGTGAGAGTGGGTTAGAGCCAGCACGTGGTGACTCCTCATCTCGTCATCCGCTATATAAGTGAGAGTGGGTTAGAGCCAGCACGCGGTGGCTGCTGGTCTCGTCATCCGCTTTATAAGTGAGAGTGGGTTAGAGCCAGCACGTGGCGGCTGCTGATCTCTTCATCCGCTTTATAAGTGAGGTTGGTTAGCGCCAGCACATGGTGGCTGCTCGTCTCGTCATACACATTATAAGTGAGGGTGGGTTAGGGCGAGCACGTGGCGGCTGCTGATCTCTTCATCCGCTTTATAAGTGATGGTGGGTTAGCGCCAGCATGTTGTGGCTGCTGGTCTCGTCATACGCTTTATAAGTGAGAGAGGGTTAGAGCCAGCATGTGGTGGCTGCTGATCTCGTCATACACTTTATAAGTGAGAGTGGGTCAGGACTAGCACAGGGTGGCTGCTGGTCTCGTCGTACACTTTATAAGTGAGAGTGGGTTAGAGCCGGCACGTGGTGACTGCAGTTCTCGACATCCGCTTTATAAGTGAGAGTGGGTTAGAGCCAGCACGTGGTGGCTGCTGATCTCGTCATACACTTTATAAGTGAGAGTCGGTTAGAGCCAGCACATGGTGGCTGCTGGTCTCGTCATACTCTTTATAAGTGAGAGTGGGTTAGAACCAGCATGTGGTGGCTGCTGGTCTCGTCATACACTTTATAAGTGAGAGTGGGTTAGAGCCAGCACGTGGTGACTGCAGTTCTCGACATCCGCTTTATAAGTGAGAGTGGGTTAGAGCCAGCACATGGTGGCTGCTCGTCTCGTCATACTCTTTATAAGTGAGAGTGGGTTAGAACCAGCATGTGGTGGCTGCTGGTCTCGTCATACACTTTATAAGTGAGAGTGGGTCAGGACTAGCACATGGTGGCTGCTGGTCTCGTCATACTTTTTATAAGTCAGAGTGGGTTAGAGCCAGCATGTGGTGGCTGCTGGTCTCGTCATACTCTTTATAAGTGAGAGTGGGTTAGAACCAGCACATGGTGGCTGCTCGTCTCGTCATACACTTTATAAGTGAGAGTGGGTTAGAGCCAGCACATGGTGGCTGCTCGTCTCGTCATACTCTTTATAAGTGAGAGTGGGTTAGAGCCAGCACGTGGTGGCTGCTGGTCTCGTCATCCGCTTTATAAGTGAGAGTGGGTTAGAGCCAGCACATGGTGGCTGCTCGTCTCGTCATACTCTTTATAAGTGAGAGTGGGTTAGAGCCAGCACGTGGTGGCTGCTGGTCTCGTCGTCCGCTTAATAAGTGAGAGTGGGTTAGAGCCAGCACGTGGCGGCTGCTGATCTCTTCATCCGCTTTATAAGTGAGGGTGAGTTAGCGCCAGCACATGGTGGCTGCTCGTCTCGTCATACACTTTATAAGTGAGGGTGGGTTAGGGCCAGCACGTGGTGGCTGCTGATCTCTTCATCCGCTTTATAAGTGATGGTGGGTTAGCGCCAGCACGTTGTGGCTGCTGGTCTCGTCATACGCTTTATAAGTGAGAGAGGGTTAGAGCCAGCATGTGGTGGCTGCTGATCTCGTCATACACTTTGTAAGTGAGAGTGGGTCAGGACTAGCACAGGGTGGCTGCTGGTCTCGTCGTACACTTTATAAGTGAGAGTGGGTTAGAGCCGGCACGTGGTGACTGCAGTTCTCGACATCCGCTTTATAAGTGAGAGTGGGTTAGAGCCAGCACGTGGTGGCTGCTCATCTCGTCATACACTTTATAAGTGAGAGTGGGTTAGAGCCAGCACATGGTGGCTGCTGGTCTCGTCATACACTTTATAAGTGAGAGTGGGTTAGAGCCAGCACGTGGTGACTGCAGTTCTCGACATCCGCTTTATAAGTGAGAGTGGGTTAGAGCCAGCACGTGGTGACTGCAGTTCTCGACTTCCGCTTTATAAGTGAGAGTGGGTTAGAGCCAGCACGTGGTGGCTGCTGATCTCGTCATACACTTTATAAGGGAGAGTGGGTTAGAGCCAGCACGTGCTGGCTGCTGATCTCGTCATACACTTTATAAGTGAGAGTGGGTTAGAGCCAGCACGCGGTGGCTGCTGATCTCGTCATCCGCTTACAAGTGAGAGTGCGTTAGAGCCAGCACGCGGTGGCTGCTGATCTCCTCATCCGCTTTATAAGTGAGAGTGGGTTAGAGCCAGCACGCGGTGGCTGCTGACCTCGTCATCCGCTTTATAAGTGAGAGTGGGTTAGAGCCAGCACGTGGTGACTGCAGTTCTCGACATCCGCTTTATAAGTGAGAGTGGGTTAGAGCCAGCACGCGGTGGCTGCTGATCTCGTCATCCACTTTATAAGTGAGAGTGGGTTAGAGCCAGCATGTGGTGACTGCAGTTCTCGACATCCACTTTATAAGTGAGAGTGGGTTAGAGCCAGCACAAGGTAGCTAGTGATCTCGTCATCCGCTTAATAAGTGAGAGTGGGTTAGAGCCAGCACGTGGTGACTGCTCATCTTGTCATCCGCTTTATAAGTGAGAGTGGGTTAGAGCCAGCACGCGGTGGCTGCTGATCTCGTCATCCGCTTTATAATTGAGAGTGGGTTAGAGCCAGCACATGGTGGCTGCTGATCTCGTCATCCGCTTTATAAGTGAGAGTGGGCTAGAGCCAGCACATGGTGGCTGCTGATCTCGTCATCCACTTTATAAGTGAGAGTGGGTTAGAGCCAGCATGTGGTGGCTGCTGGCCTCGTCATACACTTTATAAGTGAGAGTGGGTTAGAGCCAGCACTTGGTGGCTGCTGGTCTCGTCATACACTTTATTAGTGAGAGTGGGTTAGAGCCAGCACGTGGTGGCAGCTGGTCTCGTCATACACTTTATAAGTGAGAGTGGGTTAGAGCCAGCATGTGGTGGCTGCTAGTCTCGTCATACTCTTTATAAGTGAGAGTGGGTTAGAACCAGCACATGGTGGCTGCTCGTCTCGTCATACACTTTATAAGTGAGAGTGGGTTAGAGCCAGCACGTGGTGGCTGCTGGTCTCGTCATCCGCTTTATAAGTGAGAGTGGGTTAGAGATAGCACGTGGCGGCTGCTGATCTCGTCATACACTTTATAAGTGAGAGTGGGTTAGAGCCAGCACGTGGTGGCTGCTGATCTCGTCATCCTCTTTATAAGTGAGAGTGGGTTAGAGCCAGCACGTGGCGGCTGCTGATCTCGTCATACTCTTTATAAGTGAGAGTGGGTTAGAGCCAGCACGTGCTGACTGCAGTTCTCGACATCCGCTTTATAAGTGAGAGTGGGTTAGAGCCAGCACATGGTGGCTGCTGGTCTCGTCATACACATTATAAGTGAGAGTGGGTTAGAGCCAGCACAAGGTGGCTGCTGATCTCGTCATACACTTTATAAGTGAGAGTGGGTTAGAGCCAGCACGTGGTGACTGCAGTTCTCGACATCCGCTTTGTAAGTGAGAGTGGGTTAGAGCCAGCACGTGGTGACTGCAGTTCTCGACATCCGCTTTATAAGTGAGAGTGGGTTAGAGCCAGCACGGGGTGGCTGCTGATCTCGTCATACACTTTATAAGGGAGAGTGGGTTAGAGCCAGCACGTGGTGACTGCAGTTCTCGACATCCGCTTTATAAGTGAGAGTGGGTTAGAGCCTGCACGTGGTGGCAGCTGATCTCGTCATACACTTTATAAGTGAGAGTGGGTTAGAGCCAGTACGCGGTGGCTGCTGATCTTGTCATCCGCTTACAAGTGAGAGTGCGTTAGAGCCAGCACGCGGTGGCTGCTGACCTCGTCATCCGCTTTATAAGTGAGAGTGGGTTAGAGCCAGCACGTGGTGGCTGCTGGTCTCGTCAGCCGCTTTATAAGTGAGAGTGGGTTAGAGCCAGCACGCGGTGGCTGCTGACCTCGTCATCCGCTTTATAAGTGAGAGTGGGTTAGAGCCAGTACGTGGTGACTGCAGTTCTCGACATCCGCTTTATAAGTGAGAGTGGGTTAGTGCCAGCACGTGGTGACTGCAGTTCTCGTTATACACTTTATAAGTGAGAGTGGGTTAGAGCCAGCACATGGTGGCTGCTGACCTCGTCATACACTTTATAAGTGAGATTAGGTTAGAGCCAGCACGTGGTGACTGCAGTTATCGACATCCGCTTTATAAGTGAGAGTGGGTTAGAGCCAGCACGTTGTGACTGCAGTTCTCGTCATACACTTTATAAGTGAGAGTGGGTTAGAGCCAGCACGTAGTGACTGCTGATTTCATCATACACTTTATAAGTGAGAGTGGGTTAGAGCCAGCACTTGGTGGCTGCTGGTCTCGTCATACACTTTATAAGTGAGAGTGGGTTAGAGCCAGCACGTGGTGACTGCAGTTCTCGACATCCGCTTTATAAGTGAGAGTGGGTAAGGACCAGCACATGGTGGCTGCTGGTCTCGTCATACACTTTATAAGTGAGAGTGGGTTAGGACCAGCACATGGTGGCTGCTGGTCTCGTCATACACTTTATAAGTGAGAGTGGGTTAGAGCCAGCACATGGTGGCTGCTGGTCTCGTCATGCACTTTGTAAGTGAGAGTGGGTTAGAGCCAGCACGTGGTGACTGCAGTTCTCGACATCCGCTTTATAAGCGAGAGTGGGTTAGAGCCAGCACGTGGTGGCTGCTGGTCTCGTCATACACTTTATAAGTGAGAGTGGGTTAAAGCCAGCACCAGGTGGCAGCTGGTCTCGTCATACCCTTTTTAATTGAGAGTGGGTTAGAGCCAGGACGTGGTGGCTGCTGGTCTCGTCATACACTTTATGTCAGAGTGGGTTAGAGCCAGCATGTGGTGGCTGCTGGTCTCGTCATACACTTTATAAGTGAGATTGGGTTAGAGCCTGCACATGGTGGCTGCTGGTCTCGTCATACCTTTATAAGTGAGAGTGGGTTAGAGCCAGCTCATGGTGGCTGCTGGTCTCGTCATACACTTTATAAGTGAGAGTGGGTTAGAGCCAGCACGTGGTGGCTGCTGGTCTCGTCATACACTTTATAAGTGAGAGTGGGTTGGAGCCAGCACGTGGTGGCTGTTGGTCTCGTCATACACTTTAAAGGTGAGAGTGGGTTAGAGCCAGCACGTGTTGGCTGGTGATCTCGTCATACACTTTATAAGTGAGAGTGGGTTAGAACTAGCACATGGTGGCTGCTGGTCTCGTCATACACTTTATAAGTGAGAGTGGGTTAGAGCCAGCACATGGTGGCTGCTCGTTTCGGCATACACTTTATAAGTGAGAGTGGGTTAGAGCCAGCACGTGGTGGCCGCTGGTCTCGTCATACACTTTATAATTGAGAGTGGGTTAGAGCCAGCTCATGGTGGCTGCTGATCTCGTCATACACTTTATAAGTGAGAGTGGGTTAGAACTAGCACATGGTGGCTGCTGGTCTCGTCATACACTTTATAAGTGAGAGTGGGTTAGGACCAGCAAATGGTGGCAGCTGGTCTCGTCATACACTTTATAAGTGAGAGTGGGTTAGAGCCAGCACAAGGTGGCTGCTGGCCTCGTCGTACACTTTATAAGTGAGAGTGGGTTAGAGCCAGCACGTGGTGACTGCAGTTTTCGACATCCGCTTTATAAGTGAGAGTGGGTTAGAGCCAGCACGTGGTGGCTGCTGATCTCGTCATACACTTTATAAGTGAGAGTGGGTTAGAGCCAGCACGTGGTGGCTGCTGATCTCGTCATACACTTTATAAGTGAGAGTGGGTTAGAGCCAGCACGTGGTGACTGCAGTTCTCGACATCCGCTTTATAAGTGAGAGTGGGTTAGAGCCAGCACATGGTGGCTGCTCGTCTCGTCATACTCTTTATAAGTGAGAGTGGGTTAGAACCAGCATGTGGTGGCTGCTGGTCTCGTCATACACTTTATAAGTGAGAGTGGGTCAGGACTAGCACATGGTGGCTGCTGGTCTCCTCATACACTTTATAAGTCAGAGTGGGTTAGAGCCAGCATGTGGTGGCTGCTGGTCTCGTCATACTCTTTATAAGTGAGAGTGGGTTAGAACCAGCACATGGTGGCTGCTCGTCTCGTCATACACTTTATAAGTGAGAGTGGGTTAGAGCCAGCACATGGTGGCTGCTCGTCTCGTCATACTCTTTATAAGTGAGAGTGGGTTAGAGCCAGCACGTGGTGGCTGCTGGTCTCGTCATCCGCTTTATAAGTGAGAGTGGGTTAGAGCCAGCACATGGTGGCTGCTCGTCTCGTCATACTCTTTATAAGTGAGAGTGGGTTAGAGCCAGCACGTGGTGGTTGCTGGTCTCGTCATCCGCTTTATAAGTGAGAGTGGGTTAGAGCCAGCACGTGGCGGCTGCTGATCTCTTCATCCGCTTTATAAGTGAGGGTGGGTTAGCGCCAGCACATGGTGGCTGCTCGTCTCGTCATACACTTTATAAGTGAGGGTGGGTTAGGGCGAGCACGTGGCGGCTGCTGATCTCTTCATCCGCTTTATAAGTGATGGTGGGTTAGCGCCAGCATGTTGTGGCTGCTGGTCTCGTCATACGCTTTATAAGTGAGAGAGGGTTAGAGCCAGCATGTGGTGGCTGCTGATCTCGTCATACACTTTATAAGTGAGAGTGGGTCAGGACTAGCACAGGGTGGCTGCTGGTCTCGTCGTACACTTTATAAGTGAGAGTGGGTTAGAGCCGGCACGTGGTGACTGCAGTTCTCGACATCCGCTTTATAAGTGAGAGTGGGTTAGAGCCAGCACGTGGTGGCTGCTGATCTCGTCATACACTTTATAAGTGAGAGTGGGTTAGAGCCAGCACATGGTGGCTGCTGGTCTCGTCATACACTTTATAAGTGAGAGTGGGTTAGAGCCAGCACGTGGTGACTGCAGTTCTCGACATCCGCTTTATAAGTGAGAGTGGGTTAGAGCCAGCACGTGGTGACTGCAGTTCTCGACTTCCGCTTTATAAGTGAGAGTGGGTTAGAGCCAGCACTCGGTGGCTGCTGATCTCGTCATACACTTTATAAGGGAGAGTGGGTTAGAGCCAGCACGTGGTGGCTGCTGATCTCGTCATACACTTTATAAGTGAGAGTGGGTTAGAGCCAGCACGCGGTGGCTGCTGATCTCGTCATCCGCTTACAACTGAGAGTGCGTTAGAGCCAGCACGCGGTGGCTGCTGATCTCGTCATCCGCTTTATAAGTGAGAGTGGGTTAGAGCCAGCACGCGGTGGCTGCTGACCTCGTCATCCGCTTTATAAGTGAGAGTGGGTTAGAGCCAGCACGTGGTGACTGCAGTTCTCGACATCCGCTTTATAAGTGAGAGTGGTTTAGAGCCAGCACGCGGTGGCTGCTGATCTCGTCATCCGCTTTATAAGTGAGAGTGGGTTAGAGCCAGCATGTGGTGACTGTAGTTCTCGACATCCACTTTATAAGTGAGAGTGGGTTAGAGCCAGCACAAGGTAGCTACTGATCTCGTCATCCGCTTAATAAGTGAGAGTGGGTTAGAGCCAGCACGTGGTGACTGCTCATCTTGTCATCCGCTTTATAAGTGAGAGTGGGTTAGAGCCAGCACGCGGTGGCTGCTGATCTCGTCATCCGCTTTATAATTGAGAGTGGGTTAGAGCCAGCACATGGTGGCTGCTGATCTCGTCATCCGCTTTATAAGTGAGAGTGGGCTAGAGCCAGCACATGGTGGCTGCTGATCTCGTCATCCACTTTATAAGTGAGAGTGGGTTAGAGCCAGCACGCGGTGGCTCCTGATCTCGTCATCCGCTTTATAAGTGAGAGTGGGTTAGAGCCAGCACGCGGTGGCTGCTGATCTCGTCATCCGCTTTATAAGTGAGAGTGGGTTAGAGCCAGCACGTGGTGGCTGCTGGCCTCGTCATACACTTTATAAGTGAGAGTGGGTTAGAGCCAGCATGTGGTGGCTGCTGGCCTCGTCATACACTTTATAAGTGAGAGTGGGTTAGAGCCAGCACGTGGTGGCTGCTGGTCTCGTCATACACTTTATTAGTGAGAGTGGGTTAGAGCCAGCACGTGGTGGCAGCTGGTCTCGTCATACACTTTATAAGTGAGAGTGGGTTAGAGCCAGCATGTGGTGGCTGCTGGTCTCATCATACTCTTTATAAGTGAGAGTGGGTTAGAACCAGCACATGGTGGCTGCTCGTCTCGTCATACTCTTTATAAGTGAGAGTGGGTTAGAACCAGCACATGGTGGCTGCTCGTCTCGTCATACACTTTATAAGTGAGAGTGGGTTAGAGCCAGCACGTGGTGGCTGCTGGTCTCGTCATCCGCTTTATAAGTGAGAGTGGGTTAGAGCCAGCACGTGGCGGCTGCTGATCTCGTCATACACTTTATAAGTGAGAGTGGGTTAGAGCCAGCACGTGGTGGCTGCTGATCTCGTCATCCGCTTTATAAGTGAGAGTGGGTTAGAGCCAGCACGTGGCGGCTGCTGATCTCGTCATACTCTTTATAAGTGAGAGTGGGTTAGAGCCAGCACATGGTGGCTGCTCGTCTCGTCATACTCTTTATAAGTGAGAGTGGGTTAGAGCCAGCACATGGTGGCTGCTCGTCTCGTCATACACTTTATAAGTGAGAGTGGGTTAGAGCCAGCACGTGGTGGCTGCTGATCTCGTCATACACTTTATAAGTGAGAGTGGGTTAGAGCCAGCACGTGCTGACTGCAGTTCTCGACATCCGCTTTATAAGTGAGAGTGGGTTAGAGCCAGCACATGGTGGCTGCTGGTCTCGTCATACACATTATAAGTGAGAGTGGGTTAGAGCCAGCACATGGTGGCTGCTGATCTCGTCATACACTTTATAAGTGAGAGTGGGTTAGAGCCAGCATGTGGTGACTGCAGTTCTCGACATCCGCTTTGTAAGTGAGAGTGGGTTAGAGCCAGCACGTGGTGACTGCAGTTCTCGACATCCGCTTTATAAGTGAGAGTGGGTTAGAGCCAGCACATGGTGGCTGCTGATCTCGTCATACAATTTATAAGGGAGAGTGGGTTAGAGCCAGCACGTGGTGACTGCAGTTCTCGACATCCGCTTTATAAGTGAGAGTGGGTAAGGACCAGCACATGGTGGCTGCTGGTCTCGTCATACACTTTATAAGTGAGAGTGGGTTAGGACCAGCACATGGTGGCTGCTGGTCTCGTCATACACTTTATAAGTGAGAGTGGGTTAGAGCCAGCACATGGTGGCTGCTGGTCTCGTCATGCACTTTGTAAGTGAGAGTGGGTTAGAGCCAGCACGTGGTGACTGCAGTTCTCGACATCCGCTTTATAAGCGAGAGTGGGTTAGAGCCAGCACGTGGTGGCTGCTGGTCTCGTCATACACTTTATAAGTGAGAGTGGGTTAAAGCCAGCACCAGGTGGCAGCTGGTCTCGTCATACCCTTTATAATTGAGAGTGGGTTAGAGCCAGGACGTGGTGGCTGCTGGTCTCGTCATACACTTTATGTCAGAGTGGGTTAGAGCCAGCATGTGGTGGCTGCTGGTCTCGTCATACACTTTATAAGTGAGATTGGGTTAGAGCCTGCACATGGTGGCTGCTGGTCTCGTCATACCTTTATAAGTGAGAGTGGGTTAGAGCCAGCTCATGGTGGCTGCTGGTCTCGTCATACACTTTATAAGTGAGAGTGGGTTAGAGCCAGCACGTGGTGGCTGCTGGTCTCGTCATACACTTTATAAGTGAGAGTGGGTTGGAGCCAGCACGTGGTGGCTGTTGGTCTCGTCATACACTTTAAAGGTGAGAGTGGGTTAGAGCCAGCACGTGTTGGCTGGTGATCTCGTCATACACTTTATAAGTGAGAGTGGGTTAGAACTAGCACATGGTGGCTGCTGGTCTCGTCATACACTTTATAAGTGAGAGTGGGTTAGAGCCAGCACATGGTGGCTGCTCGTTTCGGCATACACTTTATAAGTGAGAGTGGGTTAGAGCCAGCACGTGGTGGCCGCTGGTCTCGTCATACACTTTATAATTGAGAGTGGGTTAGAGCCAGCTCATGGTGGCTGCTGATCTCGTCATACACTTTATAAGTGAGAGTGGGTTAGAACTAGCACATGGTGGCTGCTGGTCTCGTCATACACTTTATAAGTGAGAGTGGGTTAGGACCAGCAAATGGTGGCAGCTGGTCTCGTCATACACTTTATAAGTGAGAGTGGGTTAGAGCCAGCACAAGGTGGCTGCTGGCCTCGTCGTACACTTTATAAGTGAGAGTGGGTTAGAGCCAGCACGTGGTGACTGCAGTTTTCGACATCCGCTTTATAAGTGAGAGTGGGTTAGAGCCAGCACGTGGTGGCTGCTGATCTCGTCATACACTTTATAAGTGAGAGTGGGTTAGAGCCAGCACGTGGTGGCTGCTGATCTCGTCATACACTTTATAAGTGAGAGTGGGTTAGAGCCAGCACGTGGTGACTGCAGTTCTCGACATCCGCTTTATAAGTGAGAGTGGGTTAGAGCCAGCACATGGTGGCTGCTCGTCTCGTCATACTCTTTATAAGTGAGAGTGGGTTAGAACCAGCATGTGGTGGCTGCTGGTCTCGTCATACACTTTATAAGTGAGAGTGGGTCAGGACTAGCACATGGTGGCTGCTGGTCTCCTCATACACTTTATAAGTCAGAGTGGGTTAGAGCCAGCATGTGGTGGCTGCTGGTCTCGTCATACTCTTTATAAGTGAGAGTGGGTTAGAACCAGCACATGGTGGCTGCTCGTCTCGTCATACACTTTATAAGTGAGAGTGGGTTAGAGCCAGCACATGGTGGCTGCTCGTCTCGTCATACTCTTTATAAGTGAGAGTGGGTTAGAGCCAGCACGTGGTGGCTGCTGGTCTCGTCATCCGCTTTATAAGTGAGAGTGGGTTAGAGCCAGCACATGGTGGCTGCTCGTCTCGTCATACTCTTTATAAGTGAGAGTGGGTTAGAGCCAGCACGTGGTGGTTGCTGGTCTCGTCATCCGCTTTATAAGTGAGAGTGGGTTAGAGCCAGCACGTGGCGGCTGCTGATCTCTTCATCCGCTTTATAAGTGAGGGTGGGTTAGCGCCAGCACATGGTGGCTGCTCGTCTCGTCATACACTTTATAAGTGAGGGTGGGTTAGGGCGAGCACGTGGCGGCTGCTGATCTCTTCATCCGCTTTATAAGTGATGGTGGGTTAGCGCCAGCATGTTGTGGCTGCTGGTCTCGTCATACGCTTTATAAGTGAGAGAGGGTTAGAGCCAGCATGTGGTGGCTGCTGATCTCGTCATACACTTTATAAGTGAGAGTGGGTCAGGACTAGCACAGGGTGGCTGCTGGTCTCGTCGTACACTTTATAAGTGAGAGTGGGTTAGAGCCGGCACGTGGTGACTGCAGTTCTCGACATCCGCTTTATAAGTGAGAGTGGGTTAGAGCCAGCACGTGGTGGCTGCTGATCTCGTCATACACTTTATAAGTGAGAGTGGGTTAGAGCCAGCACATGGTGGCTGCTGGTCTCGTCATACACTTTATAAGTGAGAGTGGGTTAGAGCCAGCACGTGGTGACTGCAGTTCTCGACATCCGCTTTATAAGTGAGAGTGGGTTAGAGCCAGCACGTGGTGACTGCAGTTCTCGACTTCCGCTTTATAAGTGAGAGTGGGTTAGAGCCAGCACTCGGTGGCTGCTGATCTCGTCATACACTTTATAAGGGAGAGTGGGTTAGAGCCAGCACGTGGTGGCTGCTGATCTCGTCATACACTTTATAAGTGAGAGTGGGTTAGAGCCAGCACGCGGTGGCTGCTGATCTCGTCATCCGCTTACAACTGAGAGTGCGTTAGAGCCAGCACGCGGTGGCTGCTGATCTCGTCATCCGCTTTATAAGTGAGAGTGGGTTAGAGCCAGCACGCGGTGGCTGCTGACCTCGTCATCCGCTTTATAAGTGAGAGTGGGTTAGAGCCAGCACGTGGTGACTGCAGTTCTCGACATCCGCTTTATAAGTGAGAGTGGTTTAGAGCCAGCACGCGGTGGCTGCTGATCTCGTCATCCGCTTTATAAGTGAGAGTGGGTTAGAGCCAGCATGTGGTGACTGTAGTTCTCGACATCCACTTTATAAGTGAGAGTGGGTTAGAGCCAGCACAAGGTAGCTACTGATCTCGTCATCCGCTTAATAAGTGAGAGTGGGTTAGAGCCAGCACGTGGTGACTGCTCATCTTGTCATCCGCTTTATAAGTGAGAGTGGGTTAGAGCCAGCACGCGGTGGCTGCTGATCTCGTCATCCGCTTTATAATTGAGAGTGGGTTAGAGCCAGCACATGGTGGCTGCTGATCTCGTCATCCGCTTTATAAGTGAGAGTGGGCTAGAGCCAGCACATGGTGGCTGCTGATCTCGTCATCCACTTTATAAGTGAGAGTGGGTTAGAGCCAGCACGCGGTGGCTCCTGATCTCGTCATCCGCTTTATAAGTGAGAGTGGGTTAGAGCCAGCACGCGGTGGCTGCTGATCTCGTCATCCGCTTTATAAGTGAGAGTGGGTTAGAGCCAGCACGTGGTGGCTGCTGGCCTCGTCATACACTTTATAAGTGAGAGTGGGTTAGAGCCAGCATGTGGTGGCTGCTGGCCTCGTCATACACTTTATAAGTGAGAGTGGGTTAGAGCCAGCACGTGGTGGCTGCTGGTCTCGTCATACACTTTATTAGTGAGAGTGGGTTAGAGCCAGCACGTGGTGGCAGCTGGTCTCGTCATACACTTTATAAGTGAGAGTGGGTTAGAGCCAGCATGTGGTGGCTGCTGGTCTCATCATACTCTTTATAAGTGAGAGTGGGTTAGAACCAGCACATGGTGGCTGCTCGTCTCGTCATACTCTTTATAAGTGAGAGTGGGTTAGAACCAGCACATGGTGGCTGCTCGTCTCGTCATACACTTTATAAGTGAGAGTGGGTTAGAGCCAGCACGTGGTGGCTGCTGGTCTCGTCATCCGCTTTATAAGTGAGAGTGGGTTAGAGCCAGCACGTGGCGGCTGCTGATCTCGTCATACACTTTATAAGTGAGAGTGGGTTAGAGCCAGCACGTGGTGGCTGCTGATCTCGTCATCCGCTTTATAAGTGAGAGTGGGTTAGAGCCAGCACGTGGCGGCTGCTGATCTCGTCATACTCTTTATAAGTGAGAGTGGGTTAGAGCCAGCACATGGTGGCTGCTCGTCTCGTCATACTCTTTATAAGTGAGAGTGGGTTAGAGCCAGCACATGGTGGCTGCTCGTCTCGTCATACACTTTATAAGTGAGAGTGGGTTAGAGCCAGCACGTGGTGGCTGCTGATCTCGTCATACACTTTATAAGTGAGAGTGGGTTAGAGCCAGCACGTGCTGACTGCAGTTCTCGACATCCGCTTTATAAGTGAGAGTGGGTTAGAGCCAGCACATGGTGGCTGCTGGTCTCGTCATACACATTATAAGTGAGAGTGGGTTAGAGCCAGCACATGGTGGCTGCTGATCTCGTCATACACTTTATAAGTGAGAGTGGGTTAGAGCCAGCATGTGGTGACTGCAGTTCTCGACATCCGCTTTGTAAGTGAGAGTGGGTTAGAGCCAGCACGTGGTGACTGCAGTTCTCGACATCCGCTTTATAAGTGAGAGTGGGTTAGAGCCAGCACATGGTGGCTGCTGATCTCGTCATACAATTTATAAGGGAGAGTGGGTTAGAGCCAGCACGTGGTGACTGCAGTTCTCGACATCCGCTTTATAAGTGAGAGTGGGTTAGAGCCTGCACGTGGTGGCAGCTGATCTCGTCATACACTTTATAAGTGAGAGTGGGTTAGAGCCAGCACATGGTGGCTGCTGGTCTCGTCATACACATTATAAGTGAGAGTGGGCTAGAGCCAGCACATGGTGGCTGCTGATCTCGTCATACACTTTATAAGTGAGAGTGGGTTAGAGCCAGCACGTGGTGACTGCAGTTCTCGAGATCCGCTTTGTAAGTGAGAGTGGGTTAGAGCCAGCACGTGGTGACTGCAGTTCTCGACATCCGCTTTATAAGTGAGGGTGGGTTAGGGCCAGCACATGGTGGCTGCTGATCTCGTCATACACTTTATAAGGGAGAGTGGGTTAGAGCCAGCACGTGGTGACTGCAGTTCTCGACATCCGCCTTATAAGTGAGAGTGGGTTAGAGCCTGCACGTGGTGGCAGCTGATCTCGTCATACACTTTATAAGTGAGAGTGGGTTAGAGCCAGCACGCGGTGGCTGCTGATCTTGTCATCCGCTTACAAGTGAGAGTGCGTTAGAGCCAGCACGCGGTGGCTGCTGACCTCGTCATCCGCTTTATAAGTGAGAGTGGGTTAGAGCCAGCACGTGGTGGCTGCTGGTCTCGTCAGCCGCTTTATAAGTGAGAGTGGGTTAGAGCCAGCACGCGGTGGCTGCTGACCTCGTCATCCGCTTTATAAGTGAGAGTGGGTTAGAGCCAGCACGCGGTGGCTGCTGACCTCGTCATCCGCTTTATAAGTGAGAGTGGGTTAGAGCCAAAACGTGGTGACTGCAGTTCTCGACATCCGCTTTATAAGTGAGAGTGGGTTAGAGCCAGCACGTGGTGACTGCAGTTATCGACATCCGCTTTATAAGTGAGAGTGGGTTAGAGCCAGCACGTTGTGATTGCAGTTCTCGTCATACACTTTATAATTGAGAGTGGGTTAGAGCCAGCACGTAGTGACTGCTGATTTCATCATACACTTTATAAGTGAGAGTGGGTTAGAGCCAGCACTTGGTGGCTGCTGGTCTCGTCATACACTTTATAGGTGAGAGTGGGTTAGAGCCAGCACGTGGTGACTGCAGTTCGCGACATCCGCTTTATAAGTGAGAGTGGGTTAGGACCAGCACATGGTGGCTGCTGGTCTCGTCATACACTTTATAAGTGAGAGTGGGTTAGGACCAGCACATGGTGGCTGCTGGTCTCGTCATACACTTTATAAGTAAGAGTGGGTTAGAGCCAGCACATGATGGCTGCTGGTCTCGTCATGCACTTTGTAAGTGAGAGTGGGTGAGAGCCAGCACGTGGTGACTGCAGTTCTCGACATCCGCTTTATAAGTGAGAGTGGGTTAGAGCCAGCACGTTGTGGCTGCTGGTCTCGTCATACACTTTATAAGTGAGAGTGGGTTAGAGCCAGCACCAGGTGGCAGCTGGTCTCGTCATACCCTTTATAATTGAGAGTGGGTTAGAGCCAGCACGTGGTGGCTGCTGGTCTCGTCATACACTTTATGTCAGAGTGGGTTAGAGCCAGCATGTGGTGGCTGCTGGTCTCGTCATACACTTTATAAGTGAGATTGGGTTAGTGCCTGCACATGGTGGCTGCTGGTCTCGTCATACGTTTATAAGTGAGAGTGGGTTAGAGCCAGCTCATGGTGGCTGCTGGTCTCGTCATACACTTTATAAGTGAGAGTGGGTTAGAGCCAGCACGTGGTGACTGCAGTTCTCGACATCCGCTTTATAAGTGAGAGTGGGTTAGAGCCAGCACGTGGTGGCTGCTGATCTCGTCATACACTTTATAAGGGAGAGTGGGTTAGAGCCAGCACGTGGTGGCTGCTGATCTCGTCATACACTTTATAAGTGAGAGTGGGTTAGAGCCAGCACGCGGTGGCTGCTGATCTCGTCATCCGCTTACAAGTGAGAGTGCGTTAGAGCCAGCATGCGGTGGCTGCTGACCTCGTCATCCGCTTTATAAGTGAGAGTGGGTTAGAGCCAGCACGTGGTGGCTGCTGGTCTCGTCAGCCGCTTTATAAGTGAGAGTGGGTTAGAGCCAGCACGCGGAGGCTGCTGACCTCGTCATCCGCTTTATAAGTGAGAGTGGGTTAGAGCCAGCACGTGGTGACTGCAGTTCTCGACATCCGCTTTATAAGTGAGAGTGGGTTAGAGCCAGCACGTGGTGACTGCAGTTCTCGTTATACACTTTATAAGTGAGAGTGGGTTAGAGCCAGCACATGGTGGCTGCTGATCTCGTCATACACTTTATAAGTGAGAGTGGGTTAGAGCCAGCACGTGGTGACTGCAGTTATCGACATCCGCTTTATAAGTGAGAGTGGGTTAGTGCCAGCACGTTGTGACTGCAGTTCTCGTCATACACTTTATAAGTGAGAGTGGGTTAGAGCCAGCACGTAGTGACTGCTGATTTCATCATACACTTTATAAGTGAGAGTGGGTTAGAGCCAGCACTTGGTGGCTGCTGGTCTCGTCATACACTTTATAAGTGAGAGTGGGTTAGAGCCAGCACGTGGTGACTGCAGTTCTCGACATCCGCTTTATAAGTGAGAGTGGGTTAGGACCAGCACATGGTGGCTGCTGGTCTCGTCATACACTTTATAAGTGAGAGTGGGTTAGGACCAGCACATGGTGGCTGCTGGTCTCGTCATACACTTTATAAGTGAGAGTGGGTTAGAGCCAACACATGGTGGCTGCTGTTCTCGTCATCCGCTTTATAAGTGAGGGTGGGTTAGAGCCAGCTCATGGTGGCTGCTGTTCTCGTCGTTCACTTTATAAGTGAGAGTGGGTTAGAGCCAGCTCATGGTGGCTGCTGTTCTCGTCATCCGCCTTATAAGTGAGAGTGGGTTAGGACTAGCACGTGGTGGCTGCTGATCTCGTCATCCGCTTTATAAGTGAGAGTGGGTTAGAGCCAGCACGTGGTGACTCCTCATCTCGTCATCCGCTATATAAGTGAGAGTGGGTTAGAGCCAGCACGCGGTGGCTGCTGATCTCGTCATCCGCTTTATAAGTGAGAGTGGGTTAGAGCCAGCATGTGGTGACTGCAGTTCTCGACATCCACTTTATAAGTGAGAGTGGGTTAGAGCCAGCACAAGGTAGCTACTGATCTCGTCATCCGCTTAATAAGTGAGAGTGGGTTAGAGACAGCACGTGGTGACTGCTCATCTTGTCATCCGCTTTATAAGTGAGAGTGGGTTAGAGCCAGCACGCGGTGGCTGCTGATCTCGTCATCCGCTTTATAATTGAGAGTGGGTTAGAGCCACCACATGGCGGCTGCTGATCTCGTCATCCGCTTTATAAGTGAGAGTGGGCTAGAGCCAGCACATGGTGGCTGCTGATCTCGTCAACCACTTTATAAGTGAGAGTGGGTTAGAAGCAGCACGCGGTGGCTCCTGATCTCGTCATCCGCTTTATAAGTGAGAGTGGGCTAGAGCCAGCACATGGTGGCTGCTGGCCTCGTCATACACTTTATAAGTGAGAGTGGGTTAGAGCCAGCACGTGGTGGCTGCTGGTCTCGTCATACACTTTATAAGTGAGAGTGGGTTAGAGCCAGCACGTGGTGGCAGCTGGTCTCGTAATACATTTTATAAGTGAGAGTGGGTTAGAGCCAGCACGTGGTGGCTGCTGGTCTCGTCATACACTTTATAAGTCAGAGTGGGTTAGAGCCAGCATGTGGTGGCTGCTGGTCTCGTCATACACTTTATAAGTGAGAGTGGGTTAAAACCAGCACATGGTGGCTGCTCGTCTCGTCATACACTTTATAAGTGAGAGTGGGTTAGGGCCAGCACGCGGTGGCTGCTCGTCTCGTCATACACTTTATAAGTGAGAGTGGGTTAGAGCCAGCACGTGGCGGCTGCTGATCTCTTCATCCGCTTTATAAGTGAGGGTGGGTTAGCGCCAGCACATGGTGGCTGCTAGTCTCGTCATACACCTTATAAGTGAGAGTGGGTTAGAACCAGCACATGGTGGATGCTGGTCTCGTCATACACTTTATAAGTGAGAGTGGGTTAGAGCCAGCACGTGGCGTCTGCTGATCTCTTCATCCGCTTTATAAGTGAGGGTGGGTTAGGGCCAGCACATGGTGGCTGCTCGTCTCGTCATACACCTTATAAGTGAGAGTGGGTTAGAACCAGCACATGGTGGATGCTGGTCTCGTCATACACTTTATAAGTGAGAGTGCGTTAGGGCCAGCACATGGTGGCTGCTCGTCTCGTCATACACTTTATAAGTGAGAGTGGGTTAGAGCCAGCACGCGGTGGCTGCTGATCTCGTCATCCGCTTTATAAGTGAGAGTGGGTTAGAGCCAGCACGTGGCGGCTGCTGATCTCTTCATCCGCTTTATAAGTGAGGGTGGGTTAGCGCCAGCACGTTGTGGCTGCTGGTCTCGTCATACACTTTATAAGTGAGAGAGGGTTAGAGCCAGCATGTGGTGGCTGCTGATCTCGTCATACACTTTATAAGTGAGAGTGGGTCAGGACTAGCACGTGGTGGCTGCTGGTCTCGTCATACACTTTATAAGTGAGAGTGGGTTAGGACCAGCACGTGGTGGCTGCTGATCTCGTCATACACTTTATAAGTGAGAGTGGGTCAGGACTAGCACATGGTGGCTGCTGGTCTCGTCATACACTTTATAAGTGTGAGTGGGTTAGAGCCAGCACATGGTGGCAGCTGGTCTCGTCATACACTTTATAAGTGAGAGTGGGTTAGAGCCAGCACAGGGTGGCTGCTGGTCTCGTCGTACACTTTATAAGTGAGAGTGGGTTAGAGCCGGCACGTGGTGACTGCAGTTCTCGACATCCGCTTTATAAGTGAGAGTGGGTTAGAGCCAGCACGTGGTGGCTGCTGATCTCGTCATACACTTTATAAGTGAGAGTGGGTTAGAGCCAGCACATGGTGGCTGCTGGTCTCGTCATACACTTTATAAGTGAGAGTGGGTTAGAGCCAGCACGTGGTGACTGCAGTTCTCGACATCCGCTTTATAAGTGAGAGTGGGTTAGAGCCAGCACGTGGTGACTGCAGTTTTCGACATCCGCTTTATAAGTGAGAGTGGGTTAGAGCCAGCACGTGGTGGCTGCTGATCTCGTCATACACTTTATAAGGGAGAGTGGGTTAGAGCCAGCACGTGGTGGCTGCTGATCTCGTCATACACTTTATAAGTGAGAGTGGGTTAGAGCCAGCACGCGGTGGCTGCTGATCTCGTCATCCGCTTTATAAGTGAGAGTGGGTTAGAGCCAGCACGCGGTGGCTGCTGACCTCGTCATCCGCTTTATAAGTGAGAGTGGGTTAGAGCCAGCACGTGGTGACTGCAGTTCTCGACATCCGCTTTATAAGTGAGAGTGGGTTAGAGCCAGCACGCGGTGGCTGCTGATTTCGTCATCCGCTTTATAAGTGAGAGTGGGTTAGAGCCAGCATGTGGTGACTGCAGTTCTCGACATCCACTTTATAAGTGAGAGTGGGTTAGAGCCAGCACAAGGTAGCTACTGATCTCGTCATCCGCTTAATAAGTGAGAGTGGATAAAGAGCCAGCACGTGGTGACTGCTCATCTTGTCATCCGCTTTATAAGTGAGAGTGGGTTAGAGCCAGCACGCGGTGGCTGCTGATCTCGTCATCCGCTTTATAATTGAGAGTGGGTTAGAGCCAGCACATGGTGGCTGCTGATCTCGTCATCCGCTTTATAAGTGAGAGTGGGCTAGAGCCAGCACATGGTGGCTGCTGATCTCGTCATCCACTTTATAAGTGAGAGTGGGTTAGAGCCAGCACGCGGTGGCTCCTGATCTCGTCATCCGCTTTATAAGTGAGAGTGGGTTAGAGCCAGCACGCGGTGGCTGCTGATCTCGTCATACGCTTTATAAGTGAGAGTGGGTTAGAGCCAGCACGTGGTGGCTGCTGGCCTCGTCATACACTTTATAAGTGAGAGTGGGTTAGAGCCAGCATGTGGTGGCTGCTGGCCTCGTCATACACTTTATAAGTGAGAGTGGGTTAGAGCCAGCACTTGGTGGCTGCTGGTCTCGTCATACACTTTATTAGTGAGAGTGGGTTAGAGCCAGCACGTGGTGGCAGCTGGTCTCGTCATACACTTTATAAGTGAGAGTGGGTTAGAGCCAGCATGTGGTGGCTGCTCGTCTCGTCATACTCTTTATAAGTGAGAGTGGGTTAGAACCAGCACATGGTGGCTGCTCGTCTCGTCATACACTTTATAAGTGAGAGTGGGTTAGAGCCAGCACGTGGTGGCTGCTGGTCTCGTCATCCGCTTTATAAGTGAGAGTGGGTTAGAGATAGCACGTGGCGGCTGCTGATCTCGTCATACACTTTATAAGTGAGAGTGGGTTAGAGCCAGCACGTGGTGGCTGCTGATCTCGTCATCCTCTTTATAAGTGAGAGTGGGTTAGAGCCAGCACGTGGCGGCTGCTGATCTCGTCATACTCTTTATAAGTGAGAGTGGGTTTGAGCCAGCACGTGCTGACTGCAGTTCTCGACATCCGCTTTATAAGTGAGAGTGGGTTAGAGCCAGCACATGGTGGCTGCTGGTCTCGTCATACACATTATACGTGAGAGTGGGTTAGAGCCAGCACAAGGTGGCTGCTGATCTCGTCATACACTTTATAAGTGAGAGTGGGTTAGAGCCAGCACGTGGTGACTGCAGTTCTCGACATCCGCTTTGTAAGTGAGAGTGGGTTAGAGCCAGCACGTGGTGACTGCAGTTCTCGACATCCGCTTTATAAGTGAGAGTGGGTTAGAGCCTGAACGTGGTGGCAGCTGATCTCGTCATACACTTTATAAGTGAGAGTGGGTTAGAGCCAGCACGCGGTGGCTGCTGATCTTGTCATCCGCTTACAAGTGAGAGTGCGTTAGAGCCAGCACGCGGTGGCTGCTGACCTCGTCATCCGCTTTATAAGTGAGAGTGGGTTAGAGCCAGCACGTGGTGGCTGCTGGTCTCGTCAGCCGCTTTATAAGTGAGAGTGGGTTAGAGCCAGCACGCGGTGGCTGCTGACCTCGTCATCCGCTTTATAAGTGAGAGTGGGTTAGAGCCAGCACGTGGTGACTGCAGTTCTCGACATCCGCTTTATAAGTGAGAGTGGGTTAGTGCCAGCACGTGGTGACTGCAGTTCTCGTTATACACTTTATAAGTGAGAGTGGGTTTGAGCCAGCACATGGTGGCTGCTGATCTCGTCATACACTTTATAAGTGAGAGTGGGTTAGAGCCAGCACGTGGTGACTGCAGTTATCGACATCCGCTTTATTAGTGAGAGTGGGTTAGAGCCAGCACGTAGTGACTGCTGATTTCATCATACACTTTATAAGTGAGAGTGGGTTAGAGCCAGCACTTGGTGGCTGCTGGTCTCGTCATACACTTTTTAAGTGAGAGTGGGTTAGAGCCAGCACGTGGTGACTGCAGTTCTCGACATCCGCTTTATAAGTGAGAGTGGGTTAGGACCAGCACATGGTGGCTGCTGGTCTCGTCATACACTTTATAAGTGAGAGTGGGTTAGGACCAGCACATGGTGGCTGCTGGTCTCGTCATACACTTTATAAGTGAGAGTGGGTTAGAGCCAGCACATGGTGGCTGCTGGTCTCGTCATGCACTTTGTAAGTGAGAGTGGGTTAGAGCCAGCACGTGGTGACTGCAGTTCTCGACATCCGCTTTATAAGCGAGAGTGGGTTAGAGCCAGCACGTGGTGGCTGCTGGTCTCGTCATACACTTTATAAGTGAGAGTGGGTTAGAGCCAGCACCAGGTGGCAGCTGGTCTCGTCATACCCTTTATAATTGAGAGTGGGTTAGAGCCAGGACGTGGTGGCTGCTGGTCTCGTCATACACTTTATGTCAGAGTGGGTTAGAGCCAGCATGTGGTGGCTGCTGGTCTCGTCATACACTTTATAAGTGAGATTGGGTTAGAGCCTGCACATGGTGGCTGCTGGTCTCGTCATACCTTTATAAGTGAGAGTGGGTTAGAGCCAGCTCATGGTGGCTGCTGGTCTCGTCATACACTTTATAAGTGAGAGTGGGTTAGAGCCAGCACGTGGTGGCTGCTGGTCTCGTCATACACTTTATAAGTGAGAGTGGGTTGGAGCCAGCACGTGGTGGCTGTTGGTCTCGTCATACACTTTAAAGGTGAGAGTGGGTTAGAGCCTGCACGTGTTGGCTGGTGATCTCGTCATACACTTTATAAGTGAGAGTGGGTTAGAACTAGCACATGGTGGCTGCTGGTCTCGTCATACACTTTATAAGTGAGAGTGGGTTAGAGCCAGCACATGGTGGCTGCTCGTTTCGGCATACACTTTATAAGTGAGATTGGGTTAGAGCCAGCACGTGGTGGCCGCTGGTCTCGTCATACACTTTATAATTGAGAGTGGGTTAGAGCCAGCACATGGTGGCTGCTGATCTCGTCATACACTTTATAAGTGAGAGTGGGTTAGAACTAGCACATGGTGGCTGCTGGTCTCGTCATACACTTTATAAGTGAGAGTGGGTTAGGACCAGCACATGGTGGCAGCTGGTCTCGTCATACACTTTATAAGTGAGAGTGGGTTAGAGCCAGCACAAGGTGGCTGCTGGCCTCGTCGTACACTTTATAAGTGAGAGTGGGTTAGAGCCAGCACGTGGTGACTGCAGTTTTCGACATCCGCTTTATAAGTGAGAGTGGGTTAGAGCCAGCACGAGGTGGCTGCTGATCTCGTCATACACTTTATAAGTGAGAGTGGGTTAGAGCCAGCACGTGGTGGCTGCTGATCTCGTCATACACTTTATAAGTGAGAGTGGGTTAGAGCCAGCACGTGGTGACTGCAGTTCTCGACATCCGCTTTATAAGTGAGAGTGGGTTAGAGCCAGCACATGGTGGCTGCTCGTCTCGTCATACTCTTTATAAGTGAGAGTGGGTTAGAACCAGCATGTGGTGGCTGCTGGTCTCGTCATACACTTTATAAGTGAGAGTGGGTCAGGACTAGCACATGGTGGCTGCTGGTCTCGTCATACACTTTATAAGTCAGAGTGGGTTAGAGCCAGCATGTGGTGGCTGCTGGTCTCGTCATACTCTTTATAAGTGAGAGTGGGTTAGAACCAGCACATGGTGGCTGCTCGTCTCGTCATACACTTTATAAGTGAGAGTGGGTTAGAGCCAGCACATGGTGGCTGCTCGTCTCGTCATACTCTTTATAAGTGAGAGTGGGTTAGAGCCAGCACGTGGTGGCTGCTGGTCTCGTCATCCGCTTTATAAGTGAGAGTGGGTTAGAGCCAGCACATGGTGGCTGCTCGTCTCGTCATACTCTTTATAAGTGAGAGTGGGTTAGAGCCAGCACGTGGTGGCTGCTGGTCTCGTCATCCGCTTTATAAGTGAGAGTGGGTTAGAGCCAGCACGTGGCGGCTGCTGATCTCTTCATCCGCTTTATAAGTGAGGGTGGGTTAGCGCCAGCACATGGTGGCTGCTCGTCTCGTCATACACTTTATAAGTGAGGGTGGGTTAGGGCGAGCACGTGGCGGCTGCTGATCTCTTCATCCGCTTTATAAGTGATGGTGGGTTAGCGCCAGCATGTTGTGGCTGCTGGTCTCGTCATACGCTTTATAAGTGAGAGAGGGTTAGAGCCAGCATGTGGTGGCTGCTGATCTCGTCATACACTTTATAAGTGAGAGTGGGTCAGGACTAGCACAGGGTGGCTGCTGGTCTCGTCGTACACTTTATAAGTGAGAGTGGGTTAGAGCCGGCACGTGGTGACTGCAGTTCTCGACATCCGCTTTATAAGTGAGAGTGGGTTAGAGCCAGCACGTGGTGGCTGCTGATCTCGTCATACACTTTATAAGTGAGAGTGGGTTAGAGCCAGCACATGGTGGCTGCTGGTCTCGTCATACACTTTATAAGTGAGAGTGGGTTAGAGCCAGCACGTGGTGACTGCAGTTCTCGACATCCGCTTTATAAGTGAGAGTGGGTTAGAGCCAGCACGTGGTGACTGCAGTTCTCGACTACCGCTTTATATGTGAGAGTGGGTTACAGCCAGCACTCGGTGGCTGCTGATCTCGTCATACACTTTATAAGGGAGAGTGGGTTAGAGCCAGCACGTGGTGGCTGCTGATCTCGTCATACACTTTATAAGTGAGAGTGGGTTAGAGCCAGCACGCGGTGGCTGCTGATCTCGTCATCCGCTTACAACTGAGAGTGCGTTAGAGCCAGCACGCGGTGGCTGCTGATCTCGTCATCCGCTTTATAAGTGAGAGTGGGTTAGAGCCAGCACGCGGTGGCTGCTTACCTCGTCATCCGCTTTATAAGTGAGAGTGGGTTAGAGCCAGCACGTGGTGACTGCAGTTCTCGACATCCGCTTTATAAGTGAGAGTGGGTTAGAGCCAGCACGCGGTGGCTGCTGATCTCGTCTACCGCTTTATAAGTGAGAGTGGGTTAGAGCCAGCATGTGGTGACTGTAGTTCTCGACATCCACTTTATAAGTGAGAGTGGGTTAGAGCCAGCACAAGGTAGCTACTGATCTCGTCATCCGCTTAATAAGTGAGAGTGGGTTAGAGCCAGCACGTGGTGACTGCTCATCTTGTCATCCGCTTTATAAGTGAGAGTGGGTTAGAGCCAGCACGCGGTGGCTGCTGATCTCGTCATCCGCTTTATAATTGAGAGTGGGTTAGAGCCAGCACATGGTGGCTGCTGATCTCGTCATCCGCTTTATAAGTGAGAGTGGGCTAGAGCCAGCACATGGTGGCTGCTGATCTCGTCATCCACTTTATAAGTGAGAGTGGGTTAGAGCCAGCACGCGGTGGCTCCT
The DNA here is from genome assembly GCA_946902985.2 of Meconema thalassinum. Taxonomy (NCBI): domain Eukaryota; kingdom Metazoa; phylum Arthropoda; class Insecta; order Orthoptera; family Tettigoniidae; genus Meconema; species Meconema thalassinum. The sequence continues at coordinate 237,342,861 of OX336397.1, forward strand.
GATCTCGTACTCCGCTTTATAAGTGAGAGTGGGTTAGAGCCAGCACGCGGTGGCTGCTGATCTCGTCATCCGCTTTATAAGTGAGAGTGGGTTAGAGCCAGCACGTGGTGGATGCTGGCCTCGTCATACACTTTATCAGTGAGAGTGGGTTAGAGCCAGCATGTGGTGGCTGCTGGCCTCGTCATACACTTTATAAGTGAGAGTGGGTTAGAGCCAGCACGTGGTGGCTGCTGGTCTCGTCATACACTTTATTAGTGAGAGTGGGTTAGAGCCAGCACGTGGTGGCAGCTGGTCTCGTCATACACTTTATAAGTGAGAGTGGGTTAGAGCCAGCATCTGGTGGCTGCTGGTCTCGTCATACTCTTTATAAGTGAGAGTGGGTTAGAACCAGCACATGGTGGCTGCTCGTCTCGTCATACACTTTATAAGTGAGAGTGGGTTAGAACCAGCACATGGTGGCTGCTCGTCTCGTCATACACTTTATAAGTGAGAGTGGGTTAGAGCCAGCACGTGGTGGTTGCTGGTCTCGTCATCCGCTTTATAAGTGAGAGTGGGTTAGAGCCAGCACGTGGCGGCTGCTGATCTCGTCATACACTTTATAAGTGAGAGTGGGTTAGAGCCAGCACGTGGTGGCTGCTGATCTCGTCATCCGCTTTATAAGTGAGAGTGGGTTAGAGCCAGCACGTGGCGGCTGCTGATCTCGTCATACTCTTTATAAGTGAGAGTGGGTTAGAGCCAGCACACGGTGGCTGCTCGTCTCGTCATACTCTTTATAAGTGAGAGTGGGTTAGAGCCAGCACATGGTGGCTGCTCGTCTCGTCATACACTTTATATGTGAGAGTGGGTTAGAGCCAGCACGTGGTGGCTGCTGATCTCGTCATACACTTTATAAGTGAGAGTGGGTTAGAGCCAGCACGTGCTGAGTGCAGTTCTCGACATCCGCTTTATAAGTGAGAGTGGGTTAGAGCCAGCACATGGTGGCTGCTGGTCTCGTCATACACATTATAAGTGAGAGTGGGTTAGAGCCAGCACATGGTGGCTGCTGATCTCGTCATACACTTTATAAGTGAGAGTGGGTTAGAGCCAGCACGTGGTGACTGCAGTTCTCGACATCCGCTTTGTAAGTGAGAGTGGGTTAGAGCCAGCACGTGGTGACTGCAGTTCTCGACATCCGCTTTATAAGTGAGAGTGGGTTAGAGCCAGCACATGGTGGCTGCTGATCTCGTCATACACTTTATAAGGGAGAGTGGGTTAGAGCCAGCACGTGGTGACTTAAGTTCTCGACATCCGCTTTATAAGTGAGAGTGGGTTAGAGCCTGCACGTGGTGGCAGCTGATCTCGTCATACACTTTATAAGTGAGAGTGGGTTAGAGCCAGCACATGGTGGCTGCTGGTCTCGTCATACACATTATAAGTGAGAGTGGGTTAGAGCCAGCACATGGTGGCTGCTGATCTCGTCATACACTTTATAAGTGAGAGTGGATTAGAGCCAGCACGTGGTGACTGCAGTTCTCGACATCCGCTTTGTAAGTGAGAGTGGGTTAGAGCCAGCACGTGGTGACTGCAGTTCTCGACATCCGCTTTATAAGTGAGGGTGGGTTAGGGCCAGCACATGGTGGCTGCTGATCTCGTCATACACTTTATAAGGGAGAGTGGGTTAGAGCCAGCACGTGGTGACTGCAGTTCTCGACATCCGCTTTATAAGTGAGAGTGGGTTAGAGCCTGCACGTGGTGGCAGCTGATCTCGTCATACACTTTATAAGTTAGAGTGGGTTAGAGCCAGCACGCGGTGGCTGCTGATCTTGTCATCCGCTTACAAGTGAGAGTGCGTTAGAGTCAGCACGCGGTGGCTGCTGACCTCGTCATCCGCTTTATAAGTGAGAGTGGGTTAGAGCCAGCACGTGGTGGCTGCTGGTCTCGTCAGCCGCTTTATAAGTGAGAGTGGGTTAGAGCCAGCACGCGGTGGCTGCTGACCTCGTCATCCGCTTTATAAGTGAGAGTGGGTTAGAGCCAAAACGTGGTGACTGCAGTTCTCGACATCCGCTTTATAAGTGAGAGTGGGTTAGAGCCAGCACGTGGTGACTGCAGTTCTCGTTATACACTTTATAAGTGAGAGTGTGTTAGAGCCAGCACATGGTGGCTGCTGATCTCGTCATACACTTTATAAGTGAGAGTGGGTTAGAGCCAGCACGTGGTGACTGCAGTTATCGACATCCGCTTTATAAGTGAGAGTGGGTTAGAGACAGCACGTTGTGATTGCAGTTCTCGTCATACACTTTATAAGTGAGAGTGGGTTAGAGCCAGCACGTAGTGACTGCTGATTTCATCATACACTTTATAAGTGAGAGTGGGTTAGAGCCAGCACTTGGTGGCTGCTGGTCTCGTCATACACTTTATAAGTGAGAGTGGGTTAGAGCCAGCACGTGGTGACTGCAGTTCGCGACATCCGCTTTATAAGTGAGATTGGGTTAGGACCAGCACATGGTGGCTGCTGGTCTCGTCATACACTTTATAAGTGAGAGTGGGTTAGGACCAGCACATGGTGGCTGCTGGTCTCGTCATACACTTTATAAGTGAGAGTGTGTTAGAGCCAGCACATGGTGGCTGCTGGTCTCGTCATGCACTTTGTAAGTGAGAGTGGGTGAGAGCCAGCACGTGGTGACTGCAGTTCTCGACATCCGCTTTATAAGTGAGAGTGGGTTAGAGCCAGCACGTGGTGGCTGCTGGTCTCGTCATACACTTTATAAGTGAGAGTGGGTTAGAGCCAGCTCATGGTGGCTGCTGGTCTCGTCATACACTTTATAAGTGAGAGTGGGTTAGAGCCAGCACGTGGTGGCTGCTGGTCTCGTCATACACTTTATAAGTGAGAGTGGGTTAGAGCCAGCACGTGGTGGCTGTTGGTCTCGTCATACACTTTAAAGGTGAGAGTGGGTTAGAGCCAGCACGTGTTGGCTGGTGATCTCGTCATACACTTTATAAGTGAGAGTGGGTTAGAACTAGCACATGGTGGCTGCTGGTCTCGTCATACACTTTATAAGTGAGAGTGGGTTAGAGCCAGCACGTGGTGGCTGCTGGTCTCGTCATACACTTTATAAGTGAGAGTGGGTTAGAGCCAGCACGTGGTGGCTGTTGGTCTCGTCATACACTTTAAAGGTGAGAGTGGGTTAGAGCCAGCACGTGTTGGCTGGTGATCTCGTCATACACTTTATAAGTGAGAGTGGGTTAGAACTAGCACATGGTGGCTGCTGGTCTCGTCATACACTTTATAAGTGAGAGTGGGTTAGAGCCAGCACATGCTGGCTGCTCTTTTCGGCATACACTTTATAAGTGAGAGTGGGTTAGAGCCAGCACGTGGTGGCCGCTGGTCTCGTCATACACTTTATAATTGAGAGTGGGTTAGAGCCAGCACATGGTGGCTGCTGATCTCGTCATACACTTTATAAGTGAGAGTGGGTTAGAACTAGCACATGGTGGCTGCTGGTCTCGTCATACACTTTATAAGTGAGAGTGGGTTAGGACCAGCACATGGTGGCAGCTGGTCTCGTCATACACTTTATAAGTGAGAGTGGGTTAGAGCCAGCACAAGGTGGCTGCTGGTCTCGTCGTACACTTTATAAGTGAGAGTGGGTTAGAGCCAGCACGTGGTGACTGCAGTTCTCGACATCCGCTTTATAAGTGAGAGTGGGTTAGGACCAGCACATGGTGGCTGCTGGTCTCGTCATACACTTTATAAGTGAGAGTGGGTTAGGACCAGCACATGGTGGCTGCTGGTCTCGTCATACACTTTATAAGTGAGAGTGGGTTAGAGCCAGCACATGGTGGCTGCTGGTCTCGTCATGCACTTTGTAAGTGAGAGTGGGTTAGAGCCAGCACGTGGTGACTGCAGTTCTCGACATCCGCTTTATAAGCGAGAGTGGGTTAGAGCCAGCACGTGGTGGCTGCTGGTCTCGTCATACACTTTATAAGTGAGAGTGGGTTAGAGCCAGCACCAGGTGGCAGCTGGTCTCGTCATACCCTTTATAATTGAGAGTGGGTTAGAGCCAGGACGTGGTGGCTGCTGGTCTCGTCATACACTTTATGTCAGAGTGGGTTAGAGCCAGCATGTGGTGGCTGCTGGTCTCGTCATACACTTTATAAGTGAGATTGGGTTAGAGCCTGCACATCGTGGCTGCTGGTCTCGTCATACCTTTATAAGTGAGAGAGGGTTAGAGCCAGCTCATGGTGGCTGCTGGTCTCGTCATACACTTTATAAGTGAGAGTGGGTTAGAGCCAGCACGTGGTGGCTGCTGGTCTCGTCATACACTTTATAAGTGAGAGTGGGTTGGAGCCAGCACGTGGTGGCTGTTGGTCTCGTCATACACTTTAAAGGTGAGAGTGGGTTAGAGCCTGCACGTGTTGGCTGGTGATCTCGTCATACACTTTATAAGTGAGAGTGGGTTAGAACTAGCACATGGTGGCTGCTGGTCTCGTCATACACTTTATAAGTGAGAGTGGGTTAGAGCCAGCACATGGTGGCTGCTCGTTTCGGCATACACTTTATAAGTGAGATTGGGTTAGAGCCAGCACGTGGTGGCCGCTGGTCTCGTCATACACTTTATAATTGAGAGTGGGTTAGAGCCAGCACATGGTGGCTGCTGATCTCGTCATACACTTTATAAGTGAGAGTGGGTTAGAACTAGCACATGGTGGCTGCTGGTCTCGTCATACACTTTATAAGTGAGAGTGGGTTAGGACCAGCACATGGTGGCAGCTGGTCTCGTCATACACTTTATAAGTGAGAGTGGGTTAGAGCCAGCACAAGGTGGCTGCTGGCCTCGTCGTACACTTTATAAGTGAGAGTGGGTTAGAGCCAGCACGTGGTGACTGCAGTTTTCGACATCCGCTTTATAAGTGAGAGTGGGTTAGAGCCAGCACGTGGTGGCTGCTGATCTCGTCATACACTTTATAAGTGAGAGTGGGTTAGAGCCAGCACGTGGTGGCTGCTGATCTCGTCATACACTTTATAAGTGAGAGTGGGTTAGAGCCAGCACGTGGTGACTGCAGTTCTCGACATCCGCTTTATAAGTGAGAGTGGGTTAGAGCCAGCACATGGTGGCTGCTCGTCTCGTCATACTCTTTATAAGTGAGAGTGGGTTAGAACCAGCATGTGGTGGCTGCTGGTCTCGTCATACACTTTATAAGTGAGAGTGGGTCAGGACTAGCACATGGTGGCTGCTGGTCTCGTCATACACTTTATAAGTCAGAGTGGGTTAGAGCCAGCATGTGGTGGCTGCTGGTCTCGTCATACTCTTTATAAGTGAGAGTGGGTTAGAACCAGCACATGGTGGCTGCTCGTCTCGTCATACACTTTATAAGTGAGAGTGGGTTAGAGCCAGCACATGGTGGCTGCTCGTCTCGTCATACTCTTTATAAGTGAGAGTGGGTTAGAGCCAGCACGTGGTGGCTGCTGGTCTCGTCATCCGCTTTATAAGTGAGAGTGGGTTAGAGCCAGCACATGGTGGCTGCTCGTCTCGTCATACTCTTTATAAGTGAGAGTGGGTTAGAGCCAGCACGTGGTGGCTGCTGGTCTCGTCATCCGCTTTATAAGTGAGAGTGGGTTAGAGCCAGCACGTGGCGGCTGCTGATCTCTTCATCCGCTTTATAAGTGAGGGTGGGTTAGCGCCAGCACATGGTGGCTGCTCGTCTCGTCATACACTTTATAAGTGAGGGTGGGTTAGGGCGAGCACGTGGCGGCTGCTGATCTCTTCATCCGCTTTATAAGTGATGGTGGGTTAGCGCCAGCATGTTGTGGCTGCTGGTCTCGTCATACGCTTTATAAGTGAGAGAGGGTTAGAGCCAGCATGTGGTGGCTGCTGATCTCGTCATACACTTTATAAGTGAGAGTGGGTCAGGACTAGCACAGGGTGGCTGCTGGTCTCGTCGTACACTTTATAAGTGAGAGTGGGTTAGAGCCGGCACGTGGTGACTGCAGTTCTCGACATCCGCTTTATAAGTGAGAGTGGGTTAGAGCCAGCACGTGGTGGCTGCTGATCTCGTCATACACTTTATAAGTGAGAGTGGGTTAGAGCCAGCACATGGTGGCTGCTGGTCTCGTCATACACTTTATAAGTGAGAGTGGGTTAGAGCCAGCACGTGGTGACTGCAGTTCTCGACATCCGCTTTATAAGTGAGAGTGGGTTAGAGCCAGCACGTGGTGACTGCAGTTCTCGACTTCCGCTTTATAAGTGAGAGTGGGTTAGAGCCAGCACTCGGTGGCTGCTGATCTCGTCATACACTTTATAAGGGAGAGTGGGTTAGAGCCAGCACGTAGTGGCTGCTGATCTCGTCATACACTTTATAAGTGAGAGTGGGTTAGAGCCAGCACGCGGTGGCTGCTGATCTCGTCATCCGCTTACAACTGAGAGTGCGTTAGAGCCAGCACGCGGTGGCTGCTGATCTCGTCATCCGCTTTATAAGTGAGAGTGGGTTAGAGCCAGCACGCGGTGACTGCTTACCTCGTCATCCGCTTTATAAGTGAGAGTGGGTTAGAGCCAGCACGTGGTGACTGCAGTTCTCGACATCCGCTTTATAAGTGAGAGTGGGTTAGAGCCAGCACGCGGTGGCTGCTGATCTCGTCTACCGCTTTATAAGTGAGAGTGGGTTAGAGCCAGCATGTGGTGACTGTAGTTCTCGACATCCACTTTATAAGTGAGAGTGGGTTAGAGCCAGCACAAGGTAGCTACTGATCTCGTCATCCGCTTAATAAGTGAGAGTGGGTTAGAGCCAGCACGTGGTGACTGCTCATCTTGTCATCCGCTTTATAAGTGAGAGTGGGTTAGAGCCAGCACGCGGTGGCTGCTGATCTCGTCATCCGCTTTATAATTGAGAGTGGGTTAGAGCCAGCACATGGTGGCTGCTGATCTCGTCATCCGCTTTATAAGTGAGAGTGGGCTAGAGCCAGCACATGGTGGCTGCTGATCTCGTCATCCACTTTATAAGTGAGAGTGGGTTAGAGCCAGCACGCGGTGGCTCCTGATCTCGTACTCCGCTTTATAAGTGAGAGTGGGTTAGAGCCAGCACGCGGTGGCTGCTGATCTCGTCATCCGCTTTATAAGTGAGAGTGGGTTAGAGCCAGCACGTGGTGGCTGCTGGCCTCGTCATACACTTTATCAGTGAGAGTGGGTTAGAGCCAGCATGTGGTGGCTGCTGGCCTCGTCATACACTTTATAAGTGAGAGTGGGTTAGAGCCAGCACGTGGTGGCTGCTGGTCTCGTCATACACTTTATTAGTGAGAGTGGGTTAGAGCCAGCACGTGGTGGCAGCTGGTCTCGTCATACACTTTATAAGTGAGAGTGGGTTAGAGCCAGCATCTGGTGGCTGCTGGTCTCGTCATACTCTTTATAAGTGAGAGTGGGTTAGAACCAGCACATGGTGGCTGCTCGTCTCGTCATACTCTTTATAAGTGAGAGTGGGTTAGAACCAGCACATGGTGGCTGCTCGTCTCGTCATACACTTTATAAGTGAGAGTGGGTTAGAGCCAGCACGTGGTGGCTGCTGGTCTCGTCATCCGCTTTATAAGTGAGAGTGGGTTAGAGCCAGCACGTGGCGGCTGCTGATCTCGTCATACACTTTATAAGTGAGAGTGGGTTAGAGCCAGCACGTGGTGGCTGCTGATCTCGTCATCCGCTTTATAAGTGAGAGTGGGTTAGAGCCAGCACGTGGCGGCTGCTGATCTCGTCATACTCTTTATAAGTGAGAGTGGGTTAGAGCCAGCACATGGTGGCTGCTCGTCTCGTCATACTCTTTATAAGTGAGAGTGGGTTAGAGCCAGCACATGGTGGCTGCTCGTCTCGTCATACACTTTATATGTGAGAGTGGGTTAGAGCCAGCACGTGGTGGCTGCTGATCTCGTCATACACTTTATAAGTGAGAGTGGGTTAGAGCCAGCACGTGCTGAGTGCAGTTCTCGACATCCGCTTTATAAGTGAGAGTGGGTTAGAGCCAGCACATGGTGGCTGCTGGTCTCGTCATACACATTATAAGTGAGAGTGGGTTAGAGCCAGCACATGGTGGCTGCTGATCTCGTCATACACTTTATAAGTGAGAGTGGGTTAGAGCCAGCACGTGGTGACTGCAGTTCTCGACATCCGCTTTGTAAGTGAGAGTGGGTTAGAGCCAGCACGTGGTGACTGCAGTTCTCGACATCCGCTTTATAAGTGAGAGTGGGTTAGAGCCAGCACATGGTGGCTGCTGATCTCGTCATACACTTTATAAGGGAGAGTGGGTTAGAGCCAGCACGTGGTGACTTAAGTTCTCGACATCCGCTTTATAAGTGAGAGTGGGTTAGAGCCTGCACGTGGTGGCAGCTGATCTCGTCATACACTTTATAAGTGAGAGTGGGTTAGAGCCAGCACATGGTGGCTGCTGGTCTCGTCATACACATTATAAGTGAGAGTGGGTTAGAGCCAGCACATGGTGGCTGCTGATCTCGTCATACACTTTATAAGTGAGAGTGGGTTAGAGCCAGCACGTGGTGACTGCAGTTCTCGACATCCGCTTTGTAAGTGAGAGTGGGTTAGAGCCAGCACGTGGTGACTGCAGTTCTCGACATCCGCTTTATAAGTGAGGGTGGGTTAGGGCCAGCACATGGTGGCTGCTGATCTCGTCATACACTTTATAAGGGAGAGTGGGTTAGAGCCAGCACGTGGTGACTGCAGTTCTCGACATCCGCTTTATAAGTGAGAGTGGGTTAGAGCCTGCACGTGGTGGCAGCTGATCTCGTCATACACTTTATAAGTTAGAGTGGGTTAGAGCCAGCACGCGGTGGCTGCTGATCTTGTCATCCGCTTACAAATGAGAGTGCGTTAGAGCCAGCACGCGGTGGCTGCTGACCTCGTCATCCGCTTTATAAGTGAGAGCGGGTTAGAGCCAGCACGTGGTGGCTGCTGGTCTCGTCATCCGCTTTATAAGTGAGAGTGGGTTAGAGCCAGCACGCGGTGGCTGCTGACCTCGTCATCCGCTTTATAAGTGAGAGTGGGTTAGAGCCAAAACGTGGTGACTGCAGTTCTCGACATCCGCTTTATAAGTGAGAGTGGGTTAGAGCCAGTACGTGGTGACTGCAGTTCTCGTTATACACTTTATAAGTGAGAGTGTGTTAGAGCCAGCACATGGTGGCTGCTGATCTCGTCATACACTTTATAAGTGAGAGTGGGTTAGAGCCAGCACGTGGTGACTGCAGTTATCGACATCCGCTTTATAAGTGAGAGTGGGTTAGAGACAGCACGTTGTGATTGCAGTTCTCGTCATACACTTTATAAGTGAGAGTGGGTTAGAGCCAGCACGTAGTGACTGCTGATTTCATCATACACTTTATAAGTGAGAGTGGGTTAGAGCCAGCACTTGGTGGCTGCTGGTCTCGTCATACACTTTATAAGTGAGAGTGGGTTAGAGCCAGCACGTGGTGACTGCAGTTCGCGACATCCGCTTTATAAGTGAGATTGGGTTAGGACCAGCACATGGTGGCTGCTGGTCTCGTCATACACTTTATAAGTGAGAGTGGGTTAGGACCAGCACATGGTGGCTGCTGGTCTCGTCATACACTTTATAAGTGAGAGTGTGTTAGAGCCAGCACATGGTGGCTGCTGGTCTCGTCATGCACTTTGTAAGTGAGAGTGGGTGAGAGCCAGCAAGTGGTGACTGCAGTTCTCGACATCCGCTTTATAAGTGAGAGTGGGTTAGAGCCAGCACGTGGTGGCTGCTGGTCTCGTCATACACTTTATAAGTGAGAGTGGGTTAGAGCCAGCACCAGGTGGCAGCTGGTCTCGTCATACCCTTTATAATTGAGAGTGGGTTAGAGCCAGCACGTGGTGGCTGCTCGTCTCGTCATACACTTTATGTCAGAGTGGGTTAGAGCCAGCATGTGGTGGCTGCTGGTCTCGTCATACACTTTATAAGTGAGATTGGGTTAGAGCCTGCACATGGTGGCTGCTGGTCTCGTCATACCTTTATAAGTGAGAGTGGGTTAGAGCCAGCTCATGGTGGCTGCTGGTCTCGTCATACACTTTATAAGTGAGAGTGGGTTAGAGCCAGCACGTGGTGGCTGCTGGTCTCGTCATACACTTTATAAGTGAGAGTGGGTTAGAGCCAGCACGTGGTGGCTGTTGGTCTCGTCATACACTTTAAAGGTGAGAGTGGGTTAGAGCCAGCACGTGTTGGCTGGTGATCTCGTCATACACTTTATAAGTGAGAGTGGGTTAGAACTAGCACATGGTGGCTGCTGGTCTCGTCATACACTTTATAAGTGAGAGTGGGTTAGAGCCAGCACATGCTGGCTGCTCGTTTCGGCATACACTTTATAAGTGAGAGTGGGTTAGAGCCAGCACGTGGTGGCCGCTGGTCTCGTCATACACTTTATAATTGAGAGTGGGTTAGAGCCAGCACATGGTGGCTGCTGATCTCGTCATACACTTTATAAGTGAGAGTGGGTTAGAACTAGCACATGGTGGCTGCTGGTCTCGTCATACACTTTATAAGTGAGAGTGGGTTAGGACCAGCACATGGTGGCAGCTGGTCTCGTCATACACTTTATAAGTGAGAGTGGGTTAGAGCCAGCACAAGGTGGCTGCTGGTCTCGTCGTACACTTTATAAGTGAGAGTGGGTTAGAGCCAGCACGTGGTGACTGCAGTTTTCGACATCCGCTTTATAAGTGAGAGTGGGTTAGAGCCAGCACGTGGTGGCTGCTGATCTCGTCATACACTTTATAAGTGAGAGTGGGTTAGAGCCAGCACGTGGTGGCTGCTGATCTCGTCATACACTTTATAAGTGAGAGTGGGTTAGAGCCAGCACGTGGTGACTGCAGTTCTCGACATCCGCTTTATAAGTGAGAGTGGGTTAGAGCCAGCACATGGTGGCTGCTGGTCTCGTCATACACATTATAAGTGAGAGTGGGTTAGAGCCAGCACATGGTGGCTGCTGGTCTCGTCATACACTTACAAGTGAGAGTGGGTTAGAGCCAGCACGTGGTGACTGCAGTTCTCGACATCCGCTTTATAAGTGAGAGTGGGTTAGAGCCAGCACGTGGTGACTGCAGTTCTCGACATCCGCTTTATAAGTGAGAGTGGGTTAGAGCCAGCACGTGGTGGCTGCTGATCTCGTCATACACTTTATAAGGGAGAGTGGGTTAGAGCCAGCACGTGGTGGCTGCTGATCTCGTCATACACTTTATAAGTGAGAGTGGGTTAGAGCCAGCACGCGGTGGCTGCTGATCTCGTCATCCGCTTACAAGTGAGAGTGCTTTAGAGCCAGCACGCGGTGGCTGCTGACCTCGTCATCCGCTTTATAAGTGAGAGTGGGTTAGAGCCAGCACGTGGTGGCTGCTGGTCTCGTCAGCCGCTTTATAAGTGAGAGTGGGTTAGAGCCAGCACGCGGTGGCTGCTGACCTCGTCATCCGCTTTATAAGTGAGAGTGGGTTAGAGCCAGCACGTGGTGACTGCAGTTCTCGACATCCGCTTTATAAGTGAGAGTGGGTTAGAGCCAGCACGTGGTGACTGCAGTTCTCGTTATACACTTTATAAGTGAGAGTGGGTTAGAGCCAGCACATGGTGGCTGCTGATCTTGTCATACACTTTATAAGTGAGAGTGGGTTAGAGCCAGCACGTGGTGACTGCAGTTATCGACATCCGCTTTATAAGTGAGAGTGGGTTAGAGCCAGCACGTTGTGACTGCAGTTCTCGTCATACACTTTATAAGTGAGAGTGGGTTAGAGCCAGCACGTAGTGACTGCTGATTTCATCATACACTTTATAAGTGAGAGTGGGTTAGTGCCAGCACTTGGTGGCTGCTGGTCTCGTCATACACTTTATAAGTGAGAGTGGGTTAGAGCCAGCACGTGGTGACTGCAGTTCTCGACATCCGCTTTATAAGTGAGAGTGGGTTAGGACCAGCACATGGTGGCTGCTGGTCTCGTCATACACTTTATAAGTGAGAGTGGGTTAGGACCAGCACATGGTGGCTGCTGGTCTCGTCATACACTTTATAAGTGAGAGTGGGTTAGAGCCAACACATGGTGGCTGCTGTTCTCGTCATCCGCTTTATAAGTGAGGGTGGGTTAGAGCCAGCTCATGGTGGCTGCTGTTCTCGTCGTTCACTTTATAAGTGAGAGTGGGTTAGAGCCAGCTCATGGTGGCTGCTGTTCTCGTCATCCGCTTTATAAGTGAGAGTGGGTTAGGACTAGCACGTGGTGGCTGCTGATCTCGTCATCCGCTATATAAGTGAGAGTGGGTTAGAGCCAGCACGCGGTGGCTGCTGATCTCGTCATCCGCTTTATAAGTGAGAGTGGGTTAGAGCCAGCATGTGGTGACTGCAGTTCTCGACATCCACTTTATAAGTGAGAGTGGGTTAGAGCCAGCACAAGGTAGCTACTGATCTCGTCATCCGCTTAATAAGTGAGAGTGGGTTAGAGACCTCACGTGGTGACTGCTCATCTTGTCATCCGCTTTATAAGTGAGAGTGGGTTAGAGCCAGCACGCGGTGGCTGCTGATCTCGTCATCCGCTTTATAATTGAGAGTGGGTTAGAGCCAGCACATGGTGGCTGCTGATCTCGTCATCCGCTTTATAAGTGAGAGTGGGCTAGAGCCAGCACATGGTGGCTGCTGATCTCGTCAACCACTTTATAAGTGAGAGTGGGTTAGAAGCAGCACGCGGTGGCTCCTGATCTCGTCATCCGCTTTATAAGTGAGAGTGGGCTAGAGCCAGCACATGGTGGCTGCTGGCCTCGTCATACACTTTATAAGTGAGAGTGGGTTAGAGCCAGCACGTGGTGGCTGCTGGTCTCGTCATACACTTTATAAGTGAGAGTGGGTTAGAGCCAGCACGTGGTGGCAGCTGGTCTCGTAATACATTTTATAAGTGAGAGTGGGTTAGAGCCAGCACGTGGTGGCTGCTGGTCTCGTCATACACTTTATAAGTGAGAGTGGGTTAGAGCCAGCACGTGGTGGCTGTTGGTCTCGTCATACACTTTAAAGGTGAGAGTGGGTTAGAGCCAGCACGTGTTGGCTGGTGATCTCGTCATACACTTTATAAGTGAGAGTGGGTTAGAACTAGCACATGGTGGCTGCTGGTCTCGTCATACACTTTATAAGTGAGAGTGGGTTAGAGCCAGCACATGCTGGCTGCTCGTTTCGGCATACACTTTATAAGTGAGAGTGGGTTAGAGCCAGCACGTGGTGGCCGCTGGTCTCGTCATACACTTTATAATTGAGAGTGGGTTAGAGCCAGCACATGGTGGCTGCTGATCTCGTCATACACTTTATAAGTGAGAGTGGGTTAGAACTAGCACATGGTGGCTGCTGGTCTCGTCATACACTTTATAAGTGAGAGTGGGTTAGGACCAGCACATGGTGGCAGCTGGTCTCGTCATACACTTTATAAGTGAGAGTGGGTTAGAGCCAGCACAAGGTGGCTGCTGGTCTCGTCGTACACTTTATAAGTGAGAGTGGGTTAGAGCCAGCACGTGGTGACTGCAGTTTTCGACATCCGCTTTATAAGTGAGAGTGGGTTAGAGCCAGCACGTGGTGGCTGCTGATCTCGTCATACACTTTATAAGTGAGAGTGGGTTAGAGCCAGCACGTGGTGGCTGCTGATCTCGTCATACACTTTATAAGTGAGAGTGGGTTAGAGCCAGCACGTGGTGACTGCAGTTCTCGACATCCGCTTTATAAGTGAGAGTGGGTTAGAGCCAGCACATGGTGGCTGCTGGTCTCGTCATACACATTATAAGTGAGAGTGGGTTAGAGCCAGCACATGGTGGCTGCTGGTCTCGTCATACACTTACAAGTGAGAGTGGGTTAGAGCCAGCACGTGGTGACTGCAGTTCTCGACATCCGCTTTATAAGTGAGAGTGGGTTAGAGCCAGCACGTGGTGACTGCAGTTCTCGACATCCGCTTTATAAGTGAGAGTGGGTTAGAGCCAGCACGTGGTGGCTGCTGATCTCGTCATACACTTTATAAGGGAGAGTGGGTTAGAGCCAGCACGTGGTGGCTGCTGATCTCGTCATACACTTTATAAGTGAGAGTGGGTTAGAGCCAGCACGCGGTGGCTGCTGATCTCGTCATCCGCTTACAAGTGAGAGTGCTTTAGAGCCAGCACGCGGTGGCTGCTGACCTCGTCATCCGCTTTATAAGTGAGAGTGGGTTAGAGCCAGCACGTGGTGGCTGCTGGTCTCGTCAGCCGCTTTATAAGTCAGAGTGGGTTAGAGCCAGCACGCGGTGGCTGCTGACCTCGTCATCCGCTTTATAAGTGAGAGTGGGTTAGAGCCAGCACGTGGTGACTGCAGTTCTCGACATCCGCTTTATAAGTGAGAGTGGGTTAGAGCCAGCACGTGGTGACTGCAGTTCTCGTTATACACTTTATAAGTGAGAGTGGGTTAGAGCCAGCACATGGTGGCTGCTGATCTCGTCATACACTTTATAAGTGAGAGTGGGTTAGAGCCAGCACGTGGTGACTGCAGTTATCGACATCCGCTTTATAAGTGAGAGTGGGTTAGAGCCAGCACGTTGTGACTGCAGTTCTCGTCATACACTTTATAAGTGAGAGTGGGTTAGAGCCAGCACGTAGTGACTGCTGATTTCATCATACACTTTATAAGTGAGAGTGGGTTAGAGCCAGCACTTGGTGGCTGCTGGTCTCGTCATACACTTTATAAGTGAGAGTGGGTTAGAGCCAGCACGTGGTGACTGCAGTTCTCGACATCCGCTTTATAAGTGAGAGTGGGTTAGGACCAGCACATGGTGGCTGCTGGTCTCGTCATACACTTTATAAGTGAGAGTGGGTAAGGACCAGCACATGGTGGCTGCTGGTCTCGTCATACACTTTATAAGTGAGAGTGGGTTAGAGCCAACACATGGTGGCTGCTGTTCTCGTCATCCGCTTTATAAGTGAGGGTGGGTTAGAGCCAGCTCATGGTGGCTGCTGTTCTCGTCGTTCACTTTATAAGTGAGAGTGGGTTAGAGCCAGCTCATGGTGGCTGCTGTTCTCGTCATCCGCTTTATAAGTGAGAGTGGGTTAGGACTAGCACGTGGTGGCTGCTGATCTCGTCATCCGCTATATAAGTGAGAGTGGGTTAGAGCCAGCACGCGGTGGCTGCTGATCTCGTCATCCGCTTTATAAGTGAGAGTGGGTTAGAGCCAGCATGTGGTGACTGCATTTCTCGACATCCACTTTATAAGTGAGAGTGGGTTAGAGCCAGCACAAGGTAGCTACTGATCTCGTCATCCGCTTAATAAGTGAGAGTGGGTTAGAGGCAGCACGTGGTGACTGCTCATCTTGTCATCCGCTTTATAAGTGAGAGTGGGTTAGAGCCTGCACGCGGTGGCTGCTGATCTCGTCATCCGCTTTATAATTGAGAGTGGGTTAGAGCCAGCACATGGTGGCTGCTGATCTCGTCATCCGCTTTATAAGTGAGAGTGGGCTAGAGCCAGCACATGGTGGCTGCTGATCTCGTCAACCACTTTATAAGTGAGAGTGGGTTAGAAGCAGCACGCGGTGGCTCCTGATCTCGTCATCCGCTTTATAAGTGAGAGTGGGCTAGAGCCAGCACATGGTGGCTGCTGGCCTCGTCATACACTTTATAAGTGAGAGTGGGTTAGAGCCAGCACGTGGTGGCTGCTGGTCTCGTCATACACTTTATAAGTGAGAGTGGGTTAGAGCCAGCACGTGGTGGCAGCTGGTCTCGTAATACATTTTATAAGTGAGAGTGGGTTAGAGCCAGCACGTGGTGGCTGCTGGTCTCGTCATACACTTTATAAGTCAGAGTGGGTTAGAGCCAGCATGTGGTGGCTGCTGGTCTCGTCATACACTTTATAAGTGAGAGTGGGTTAAAACCAGCACATGGTGGCTGCTTGTCTCGTCATACACTTTATAAGTGAGAGTGGGTTAGGGCCAGCACGCGGTGGCTGCTCGTCTCGTCATACACTTTATAAGTGAGAGTGGGTTAGAGCCAGCACGTGGCGGCTGCTGATCTCTTCATCCGCTTTATAAGTGAGGGTGGGTTAGCGCCAGCACATGGTGGCTGCTAGTCTCGTCATACACCTTATAAGTGAGAGTGGGTTAGAACCAGCACATGGTGGATGCTGGTCTCGTCATACACTTTATAAGTGAGAGTGGGTTAGAGCCAGCACGTGGCGTCTGCTGATCTCTTCATCCGCTTTATAAGTGAGGGTGGGTTAGGGCCAGCACATGGTGGCTGCTCGTCTCGTCATACACCTTATAAGTGAGAGTGGGTTAGAACCAGCACATGGTGGATGCTGGTCTCGTCATACACTTTATAAGTGAGAGTGCGTTAGGGCCAGCACATGGTGGCTGCTCGTCTCGTCATACACTTAATAAGTGAGAGTGGGTTAGAGCCAGCACGCGGTGGCTGCTGATCTCGTCATCCGCTTTATAAGTGAGAGTAGGTTACAGCCAGCACGTGGCGGCTGCTGATCTCTTCATCCGCTTTATAAGTGAGGGTGGGTTAGCGCCAGCACGTTGTGGCTGCTGGTCTCGTCATACACTTTATAAGTGAGAGAGGGTTAGAGCCAGCATGTGGTGGCTGCTGATCTCGTCATACACTTTATAAGTGAGAGTGGGTCAGGACTAGCACGTGGTGGCTGCTGGTCTCGTCATACACTTTATAAGTGAGAGTGGGTTAGGACCAGCACGTGGTGGCTGCTGATCTCGTCATACACTTTATAAGTGAGAGTGGGTCAGGACTAGCACATGGTGGCTGCTGGTCTCGTCATACACTTTATAAGTGTGAGTGGGTTAGAGCCAGCACATGGTGGCAGCTGGTCTCGTCATACACTTTATAAGTGAGAGTGGGTTAGAGCCAGCACAGGGTGGCTGCTGGTCTCGTCGTACACTTTATAAGTGAGAGTGTGTTAGAGCCGGCACGTGGTGACTGCAGTTCTCGACATCCGCTTTATAAGTGAGAGTGGGTTACCGCCAGCACGTGGTGGCTGCTGATCTCGTCATACACTTTATAAGTGAGAGTGGGTTAGAGCCAGCACATGGTGGCTGCTGGTCTCGTCATACACTTTATAAGTGAGAGTGGGTTAGAGCCAGCACGTGGTGACTGCAGTTCTCGACATCCGCTTTATAAGTGAGAGTGGGTTAGAGCCAGCACGTGGTGACTGCAGTTTTCGACATCCGCTTTATAAGTGAGAGTGGGTTAGAGCCAGCACGTGGTGGCTGCTGATCTCGTCATACACTTTATAAGGGAGAGTGGGTTAGAGCCAGCACGTGGTGGCTGCTGATCTCGTCATACACTTTATAAGTGAGAGTGGGTTAGAGCCAGCACGCGGTGGCTGCTGATCTCGTCATCCGCTTACAAGTGAGAGTGCGTTAGAGCCAGCACGCGGTGGCTGCTGATCTCGTCATCCGCTTTATAAGTGAGAGTGGGTTAGAGCCAGCACGCGGTGGCTGCTGACCTCGTCATCCGCTTTATAAGTGAGAGTGGGTTAGAGCCAGCACATGGTGGCTGCTGGTCTCGTCATACACTTTATAAGTGAGAGTGGGTTAGAGCCAGCACGTGGTGACTGCAGTTCTCGACATCCGCTTTATAAGTGAGAGTGGGTTAGAGCCAGCACGCGGTGGCTGCTGATTTCGTCATCCGCTTTATAAGTGAGAGTGGGTTAGAGCCAGCATGTGGTGACTGCAGTTCTCGACATCCACTTTATAAGTGAGAGTGGGTTAGAGCCAGCACAAGGTAGCTACTGATCTCGTCATCCGCTTAATAAGTGAGAGTGGGTTTGAGCCAGCACGTGGTGACTGCTCATCTTGTCATCCGCTTTATAAGTGAGAGTGGGTTAGAGCCAGCACGCGGTGGCTGCTGATCTCGTCATCCGCTTTATAATTGAGAGTGGGTTAGAGCCAGCACATGGTGGCTGCTGATCTCGTCATCCGCTTTATAAGTGAGAGTGGGCTAGAGCCAGCACATGGTGGCTGCTGATCTCGTCATCCACTTTATAAGTGAGAGTGGGTTAGAGCCAGCACGCGGTGGCTCCTGATCTCGTCATCCGCTTTATAAGTGAGAGTGGGTTAGAGCCAGCACGCGGTGGCTGCTGATCTCGTCATCCGCTTTATAAGTGAGAGTGGGTTAGAGCCAGCACGTGGTGGCTGCTGGCCTCGTCATACACTTTATAAGTGAGAGTGCGTTAGAACCAGCACATGGTGGCTGCTCGTCTCGTCATACTCTTTATAAGTGAGAGTGGGTTAGAACCAGCATGTGGTGGCTGCTGGTCTCGTCATACACTTTATAAGTGAGAGTGGGTCAGGACTAGCACATGGTGGCTGCTGGTCTCGTCATACACTTTATAAGTCAGAGTGGGTTAGAGCCAGCATGTGGTGGCTGCTGGTCTCGTCATACTCTTTATAAGTGAGAGTGGGTTAGAACCAGCACATGGTGGCTGCTCGTCTCGTCATACACTTTATAAGTGAGAGTGGGTTAGAGCCAGCACATGGTGGCTGCTCGTCTCGTCATACTCTTTATAAGTGAGAGTGGGTTAGAGCCAGCACGTGGTGTCTGCTGGTCTCGTCATCCGCTTTATAAGTGAGAGTGGGTTAGAGCCAGCACGTGGCGGCTGCTGATCTCTTAATCCGCTTTATAAGTGAGGGTGGGTTAGCGCCAGCACATGGTGGCTGCTCGTCTCGTCATACACTTTATAAGTGAGGGTGGGTTAGGGCCAGCACGTGGCGGCTGCTGATCTCTTCATCCGCTTTATAAGTGATGGTGGGTTAGCGCCAGCACGTTGTGGCTGCTGGTCTCGTCATACTCTTTATAAGTGAGATTGGGTTAGAACCAGCACATGGTGGCTGCTCGTCTCGTCATACACTTTATAAGTGAGAGTGGGTTAGAGCCAGCACATGGTGGCTGCTCGTCTCGTCATACTCTTTATAAGTGAGAGTGGGTTAGAGCCAGCACGTGGTGGCTGCTGGTCTCGTCATCCGCTTTATAAGTGAGAGTGGGTTAGAGCCAGCACGTGGCGGCTGCTGATCTCTTCATCCGCTTTATAAGTGAGGGTGGGTTAGCGCCAGCACATGGTGGCTGCTCGTCTCGTCATACACTTTATAAGTGAGGGTAGGTTAGGGCCAGCACGTGGCGGCTGCTGATCTCTTCATCCGCTTTATAAGTGATGGTGGGTTAGCGCCAGCACGTTGTGGCTGCTGGTCTCGTCATACGCTTTATAAGTGAGAGAGGGTTAGAGCCAGCATGTGGTGGCTGCTGATCTCGTCATACACTTTATAAGTGAGAGTGGGTCAGGACTAGCACATGGTGGCTGCTGGTCTCGTCATACACTTTATAAGTGAGAGTGGGTTAGAGCCAGCACGTGGTGGCTGCTGGTCTCGTCATACACTTTATAAGTGAGAGTGGGTTAGGACCAGCACGTGGTGGCTGCTGATCTCGTCATACACTTTATAAGTGAGAGTGGGTTAGGACCTGCACATGGTGGCTGCTGATCTCGTCATACACTTTATAAGTGAGAGTGGGTCAGGACTAGCACGTGGTGGCTGCTGGTCTCGTCATACACTTTATAAGTGAGAGTGGGTTAGGACCAGCACATGGTGGCAGCTGGTCTCGTCATACACTTTAGAAGTGAGAGTGGGTTAGAGCCAGCACAAGGTGGCTGCTGGTCTCGTCGTACACTTTATAAGTGAGAGTGGGTTAGAGCCAGCACGTGGTGACTGCAGTTTTCGACATCCGCTTTATAAGTGAGAGTGGGTTAGAGCCAGCACGTGGTGGCTGCAGTTCTCGACATCCGCTTTATAAGTGAGAGTGGGTTAGAGCCAGCACATGGTGGCTGCTGGTCTCGTCATACACATTATAAGTGAGAGTGGGTTAGAGCCAGCCCATGGTGGCTGCTGGTCTCGTCATACACTTTATAAGTGAGAGTGGGTTAGAGCCAGCACGTGGTGACTGCAGTTCTCGACATCCGCTTTGTAAGTGAGAGTGGGTTAGAGCCAGCACGTGGTGACTGCAGTTCTCGACATCCGCTTTATAAGTGAGAGTGGGTTAGAGCCAGCACGTGGTGGCTGCTGATCTCGTCATACACTTTATAAGGGAGAGTGGGTTAGAGCCAGCACGTGGTGACTGCAGTTCTCGACATCCGCTTGATAAGTGAGAGTGGGTTAGAGCCAGCACGTGGTGGCAGCTGATCTCGTCATACACTTTATAAGTGAGAGTGGGTTAGAGCCAGCACGCGGTGGCTGCTGATCTTGTCATCCGCTTACAAGTGAGAGTGCGTTAGAGCCAGCACGCGGTGGCTGCTGACCTCGTCCTCCGCTTTATAAGTGAGAGTGGGTTAGAGCCAGCACGTGGTGGCTGCTGGTCTCGTCAGCCGCTTTATAAGTGAGAGTGGGTTAGAGCCAGCACGCGGTGGCTGCTGACCTCGTCATCCGCTTTATAAGTGAGAGTGGGTTAGAGCCAGCACGTGGTGACTGCAGTTCTCGACATCCGCTTTATAAGTGAGAGTGGGTTAGAGCCAGCACGTGGTGACTGCAGTTCTCGTTATACACTTTATAAGTGAGAGTGGGTTAGAGCCAGCACATGGTGGCTGCTGATCTCGTCATACACTTTATAAGTGAGAGTGGGTTAGAGCCAGCACGTGGTGACTGCAGTTATCGACATCCGCTTTATAGGTGAGAATGGGTTAGAGCCAGCACGTTGTGACTGCAGTTCTCGTCATACACTTTATAAGTGAGAGTGGGTTAGAGCCAGCACGTAGTGACTGCTGATTTCATCATACACTTTATAAGTGAGAGTGGGTTAGAGCCAGCACTTGGTGGCTGCTGGTCTCGTCATACACTTTATAAGTGAGAGTGGGTTAGAGCCAGCACGTGGTGACTGCAGTTCTCGACAGCCGCTTTATAAGTGAGAGTGGGTTAGAACTAGCACATGGTGGCTGCTCGTCTCGGCATACACTTTATAAGTGAGAGTGGGTTAGAGCCAGCACGTGGTGGCCGCTGGTCTCGTCATACACTTTATAATTGAGAGTGGGTTAGAGCCAGCACATGGTGGCTGCTGATCTCGTCATACACTTTATAAGTGAGAGTGGGTTAGAGCCAGCACGCGGTGGCTGCTGATCTTGTCATCCGCTTACAAGTGAGAGTGCGTTAGAGCTAGCACGCGGTGGCTGCTGACCTCGTCATCCGCTTTATAAGTGAGAGTGGGTTAGAGCCAGCACGTGGTGGCTGCTGGTCTCGTCAGCCGCTTTATAAGTGAGAGTGGGTTAGAGCCAGCACGCGGTGGCTGCTGACCTCGTCATCCGCTTTATAAGTGAGAGTGGGTTAGAGCCAGCACGTGGTGACTGCAGTTCTCGACATCCGCTTTATAAGTGAGAGTGGGTTAGAGCCAGCACGTGGTGACTGCAGTTCTCGTTATACACTTTATAAGTGAGAGTGGGTTAGAGCCAGCACATGGTGGCTGCTGATCTCGTCATACACTTTATAAGTGAGAGTGGGTTAGAGCCAGCACGTGGTGACTGCAGTTATCGACATCCGCTTTATAGGTGAGAATGGGTTAGAGCCAGCACGTTGTGACTGCAGTTCTCGTCATACACTTTATAAGTGAGAGTGGGTTAGAGCCAGCACGTAGTGACTGCTGATTTCATCATACACTTTATAAGTGAGAGTGGGTTAGAGCCAGCACTTGGTGGCTGCTGGTCTCGTCATACACTTTATAAGTGAGAGTGGGTTAGAGCCAGCACGTGGTGACTGCAGTTCTCGACATCCGCTTTATAAGTGAGAGTGGGTTAGGACCAGCACATGTTGGCTGCTGGTCTCGTCATACACTTTATAAGTGAGAGTGGGTTAGAGCCAGCACATGGTGGCTGCTGGTCTCGTCATGCACTTTGTAAGTGAGAGTGGGTTAGAGCCAGCACGTGGTGACTGCAGTTCTCGACATCCGCTTTATAAGTGAGAGTGGGTTAGAGCCAGCACGTGGTGGCTGCTGGTCTCGTCATACACTTTATAAGTGAGAGTGGGTTAGAGCCACTACGTGGTGGCAGCTGGTCTCGTCATACCCTTTATAATTGAGAGTGGGTTAGAGCCAGCACGTGGTGGCTGCTGGTCTCGTCATACACTTTATGTCAGATTGGGTTAGAGCCAGCATGTGGTGGCTGCTGGTCTCGTCATACACTTTATAAGTGAGATAGGGTTAGAGCCTGCACATGGTGGCTGCTGGTCTCGTCATACCTTTATAAGTGAGAGTGGGTTAGAGCCAGCTCATGGTGGCTGCTGGTCTCGTCATACACTTTATAAGTGAGAGTGGGTTTGAGCCAGCACGTGGTGGCTGCTGGTCTCGTCATACACTTTATAAGTGAGAGTGGGTTAGAGCCAGCACGTGGTGGCTGTTGGTCTCGTCATACACTTTAAGGGTGAGAGTGGGTTAGAGCCAGCACGTGTTGGCTGGTGATCTCGTCATACACTTTATAAGTGAGAGTGGGTTAGAACTAGCACATGGTGGCTGCTCGTCTCGGCATACACTTTATAAGTGAGAGTGGGTTAGAGCCAGCACGTGGTGGCCGCTGGTCTCGTCATACACTTTATAATTGAGAGTGGGTTAGAGCCAGCACATGGTGGCTGCTGATCTCGTCATACACTTTATAAGTGAGAGTGGGTTAGAACTAGCACATGGTGGCTGCTGGTCTCGTCATACACTTTATAAGTGAGAGTGGGTTAGGACCAGCACATGGTGGCAGCTGGTCTCGTCATACACTTTATAAGTGAGAGTGGGTTAGAGCCAGCACAAGGTGGCTGCTGGTCTCGTCGTACACTTTATAAGTGAGAGTGGGTTAGAGCCAGCACGTGGTGACTGCAGTTTTCGACATCCGCTTTATAAGTGAGAGTGGGTTAGAGCCAGCACGTGGTGGCTGCTGATCTCGTCATACACTTTATAAGTGAGAGTGGGTTAGAGCCAGCTCGTGGTGGCTGCTGATCTCGTCATACACTTTATAAGTGAGAGTGGGTTAGAGCCAGCACGTGGTGACTGCAGTTCTCGACATCCGCTTTATAAGTGAGAGTGGGTTAGAGCCAGCACATGGTGGCTGCTGGTCTCGTCATACACATTATAAGTGAGAGTGGGTTAGAACCAGCACATGGTGGCTGCTGGTCTCGTCATACACTTACAAGTGAGAGTGGGTTAGAGCCAGCACGTGGTGACTGCAGTTCTCGACATCCGCTTTATAAGTGAGAGTGGGTTAGAGCCAGCACGTGGTGACTGCAGTTCTCGACATCCGCTTTATAAGTGAGAGTGGGTTAGAGCCAGCACGTGGTGGCTGCTGATCTCGTCATACACTTTATAAGGGAGTGTGGGTTAGAGCCAGCACGTGGTGGCTGCTGATCTCGTCATTCACTTTATAAGTGAGAGTGGGTTAGAGCCAGCACGCGGTGGCTGCTGATCTCGTCATCCGCTTACAAGTGAGAGTGCGTTAGAGCCAGCACGCGGTGGCTGCTGACCTCGTCATCCGCTTTATAAGTGAGAGTGGGTTAGAGCCAGCACGTGGTGACTGCAGTTCTCGACATCCGCTTTATAAGTGAGAGTGGGTTAGAGCCAGCACGTGGTGACTGCAGTTCTCGTTATACACTTTATAAGTGAGAGTGGGTTAGAGCCAGCACATGGTGGCTGCTGATCTCGTCATACACTTTATAAGTGAGAGTGGGTTAGAGCCAGCACGTGGTGACTGCAGTTATCGACAACCGCTTTATAAGTGAGAGTGGGTTAGAGCCAGCACGTTGTGACTGCAGTTCTCGTCATACACTTTATAAGTGAGAGTGGGTTAGAGCCAGCACGTAGTGACTGCTGATTTCATCATACACTTTATAAGTGAGAGTGGGTTAGAGCCAGCACTTGGTGGCTGCTGGTCTCGTCATACACTTTATAAGTGAGAGTGGGTTAGAGCCAGCACGTGGTGAGTTCAGTTCTCGACATCCGCTTTATAAGTGAGAGTGGGTTAGGACCAGCACATGGTGGCTGCTGGTCTCGTCATACACTTTATAAGTGAGAGTGGGTTAGAGCCAGCACATGGTGGCTGCTGGTCTCGTCATGCACTTTGTAAGTGAGAGTGGGTTAGAGCCAGCACGTGGTGACTGGAGTTCTCGACATCCGCTTTATAAGTGAGAGTGGGTTAGAGCCAGCACGTGGTGGCTGCTGGTCTCGTCATACACTTTATAAGTGAGAGTGGGTTAGAGCCAGCACGTGGCGGCAGCTGGTCTCGTCATACCCTTTATAATTGAGAGTGGGTTAGAGCCAGCACGTGGTGGCTGCTGGTCTCGTCATACACTTTATGTCAGAGTGGGTTAGAGCCAGCATGTGGTGGCTGCTGGTCTCGTCATACACTTTATAGGTGAGATTGGGTTAGAGCCTGCACATGGTGGCTGCTGGTCTCGTCATACCTTTATAAGTGAGAGTGGGTTAGAGCCAGCTCATGGTGGCTGCTGGTCTCGTCATACACTTTATAAGTGAGAGGGGGTTAGAGCCAGCACGTGGTGGCTGCTGGTCTCGTCATACACTTTATAAGTGAAAGTGGGTTAGAGCCAGCACGTGGTGGCTGTTGGTCTCGTCATACACTTTAAAGGTGAGAGTGGGTTTAGAGCCAGCACGTGTTGGCTGGTGATCTCGTCATACACATTATAAGTGAGAGTGGGTTAGAACTAGCACATGGTGGCTGCTGGTCTCGTCATACACTTTATAAGTGAGAGTGGGTTAGAGCCAGCACATGGTGGCTGCTCGTCTCGGCATACACTTTATAAGTGAGAGTGGGTTAGAGCCAGCACGTGGTGGCCGCTGGTCTCGTCATACACTTTATAATTGAGAGTGGGTTAGAGCCAGCACATGGTGGCTGCTGATCTCGTCATACACTTTATAAGTGAGAGTGGGTTAGAGCCAGCACGTGGTGGCTGCTGGTCTCGTCATACACTTTATATGTGAGAGAGGGTTAGAGCCAGCATGTGGTGGCTGCTGACCTCGTCATACACTTTATAAGTGAGAGAGGGTTAGAGCCAGCATGTGGTGGCTGCTGGTCTCGTCATACACTTTATAAGTGAGAGAGGGTTAGAGCCTGCACGTGGTGGCTGCTGGTCTCGTCATACACTTTATATGTGAGAGAGGGTTAGAGCCAGCACATGGTGGCTGCTGACCTCGTCATACACTTTATAAGTGAGAGTGGGTTAGGACTAGCACGTGGTGGCTGCTGATCTCGTCATACACTTTATAAGTGAGAGTGGGTTAGGACTAGCACGTGGTGGCTGCTGGTCTCGTCATACACTTTATAAGTGAGAGTGGGTTAGGACCAGCACATGGTGGCTGCTGGCCTCGTCATCCGCTTTATAAGTGAGAGTGGGTTAGAGCCAGCACGTGGTGACTGCAGTTCTCGACATCCGCTTTATAAGTGAGAGTGGGTTAGAGCCAGCTCGTGTTGACTGCAGTTCTCGTTATACACTTTATAAGTGAGAGTGGGTTAGAGCCAGCACATGGTGGCTGCTGATCTCGTCATACACTTTATAAGAGAGAGTGGGTTAGAGCCAGCACGTGGTGGCTGCTTGTCTCGTTATACACTTTATAAGTGAGAGAGGGTTAGAGCCAGCACGTGTTGACTGCAGTTCTCGTTATACACTTTATAAGTGAGAGTGGGTTAGAGCCAGCACGTGTGGCTGCTGATCTCATCATACACTTTATAAGTGAGAGTGGGTTAGAGCCAGCACGCGGTGGCTGCTGATCTCGTCATCCGCTTTATATGTGAGAGTGGGTTGGAGCCAGCACGCGGTGGCTGCTGATCTCGTCATCCGCTTTATAAGTGAGAGTGGGTTAGAGCCAGCGCGTGGTGGCTGCAGGTCTCGTCATACACTTTATAAGTGAGAGTGGGTTAGAGCCAGCACGTGGTGACTGCTGTTCTCGACAGCCGCTTTATAAGTGAGAGTCGGTTAGGACCAGCACATGGTGGCTGCTGGTCTCGTCATACACTTTATAAGTGAGAGTGGGTTAGGACCAGCACATGGTGGCTGCTGGTCTCGTCATACACTTTATAAGTGAGAGTGGGTTAGAGCCAGCACATGGTGGCTGCTGGTTTCGTCATACACTTTATAAGTGAGAGTGGGTTAGAGCCAGCACGTGGTGACTGCAGTACTCGACATCCGCTTTATAAGTGAGAGTGGGTTAGAGCCAGCACGTGGTGGCTGCTGGTCTCGTCATACACTTTATAAGTGAGAGTGGGTTAGTGCCAGCACGTGGTGGCAGCTGGTCTCGTCATACACTTTATAATTGAGAGTGGGTTAGAGCCTGCACATGGTGGCAGCTGGTCTCGTCATACACTTTATAAGTGAGAGTGGGTTAGAGCCAGCTCATGGTGGCTGCTGGTCTCGTCATACACTTTATAAGTGAGAGTGGGTTAGAGCCAGCACGTGGTGGCTGCTGGTCTCGTCATACACTTTATAAGTGAGAGTGGTTAGAGCCAGCACGTGGTGGCTGTTGGTCTCGTCATACACTTTATAAGTGAGAGTGGGTTAGAGCCAGCACGTGTTGGCTGGTGATCTCGTCATCCGCTTTATAAGTTAGAGTGGGTTAGAGCCAGCACGTGGTGGCTGGTGATCTCGTCATACACTTTATAAGTGAGAGTGGTTTAGAGCCAGCACGTGGTGGCTGCTGGTCTCGTCATACACTTTATATGTGAGAGTGGGTTATAGCCAGCACATGGTGGCTGCTGGTCTCGTCATACACTTTATAAGTGAGAGTGGGTTAGAGCCAGCACATGGTGGCTGCTGATCTCGTCATACACTTTATAAGTGAGAGTGGGTTAGGACTAGCACATGGTGGCTGCTGGTCTCGTCATACACTTTATAAGTGAGAGTGGGTTAGAGCCAGCACATGGTGGCTGCTGGTCTCGTCATACACTTTATAAGTGAGAGTGGGTTAGAGCCAGCACGTGGTGGCTGCTGGTCTCGTCATCCGCTTTATAAGTGAGGGTGGGTTAGGACCAGCACATGGTTGCTGCTGGTCTCGTCATACACTTTATAAGTGAGAGTGGGTTAGGGCCAGCACGCGGTGGGTGCTGATCTCGTCATACCCTTTATAAGTGAGAGTGGGTTAGGACTAGCACGTGCTGGCTTCTGGTCTCGTCATCCGCTTCATAAGTGAGAGTGGGTTAGAGCCAGCACGTGGCGACTGCTGATCTCTTCATCCGCTTTATAAGTGAGGGTGGGTTAGGGCCAGCACATGGTGGCTGCTGGTCTCGTCATACACTTTATAAGTGAGTGTGGGTTAGAGCCAGCACGTGGTGACTGCAGTTCGACATCCGCTTTATACGTGAGAGTGGGTTAGAGCCAGCACGTGTTGGCTGCAGTTCTCGACATCCGCTTTATAAGTGAGAGTGGGTTAGGACCAGCACATGGTGGCTGCTGGTCTTGTCATACACTTTATAAGTGTGAGTGGGTTAGAGCCAGCACATGGTGGCTGCTGGTCTCGTCATACACTTTATAAGTGAGAGTTGGTTAGAGCCAGCACGTGGTGACTGCAGTTCTCGACATCCGCTTTATAAGTGAGAGTGGGTTAGAGCCAGCACATGGTGGCTGCTGGTCTCGTCATTCACTTTATAAGTGAGAGTGGGTTAGAGCCAGCACGTGGTGACTGCAGTTCTCGACATCCGCCTTATAAGTGTGAGTGGGTTAGAGCCAGCACGTGGTGGCTGCTGGTCTCGTCATACACTTTATAAGTGAGAGTGGGTTAGGACCAGCACATGGTGGCTGCTGGTCTCGTCATACACTTTATAAGTGAGAGTGGGTTAGAGCCAGCACATGGTGGCTGCTGGTCTCGTCATACACTTTTTAAGTGAGAGTGGGTTAGAGCCAGCACGTGGTGACTGCTGTTCTCGACATCCGCTTTTATAAGTGAGAGTGGGTTAGAGCCAGCACGTGGTGACGGCAGTTCTCGACATCCGCTTTATAAGTGAGAGTGGGTCAGGACCAGCACATGGTGGCTGCTGGTCTCGTCATACACTTTATAAGTGAGAGTGGGTTAGAGCCAGCACATGGTGGCTGCTGGTCTCGTCATACGCTTTATAAGTGAGAGTTGGTTATAGCCAGCAAGTGGTGACTGCAGTTCTCGACATCCGCTTTATAAGTGAGAGTGGGTTAGAGCCAGCACATGGTGGCTGCTGGTCTCGTCATACACTTTATAAGTGAGAGTGGGTTAGAGCCAGCACGTGGTGACTGCAGTTCTCGACATCCGCTTTATAAGTGAGAGTGGGTTAGAGTCAGCACGTGGTGGCTGCAGTTCTCGACATCCGCTTTATAAGTGAGAGTGGGTCAGGACCAGCACATGGTGGCTGCTGGTCTCGTCATACACTTTATAAGTGAGAGTGGGTTAGAGCCAGCACATGGTGGCTGCTGGTCTCGTCATACACTTTATAAGTGAGAGTTGGTTATAGCCAGCACGTGGTGACTGCAGTTCTCGACATCCGCTTTATAAGTGAGAGTGGGTTAGAGCCAGAACATGGTGGCTGCTGGTCTCGTCATACACTTTATAAGTGAGAGTGGGTTAGAGCCAGCACATGGTGGCTGCTGGTCTCGTCATACACTTTATAAGTGAGAGTGGGTTAGAGCCAGCACGTGGTGACTGCAGTTCTCGACATCCGCTTTATAAGTGAGGGTGGGTTAGGACCAGCACGTGGTGACTGCAGTTCTCGACATCCGCTTTATAAGTGAGAGTGGGTTAGAGCCAGCACATGGTGGCTGCTGGTCTCGTCATACACTTTATAAGTGAGAGAGGTTTAGAGCCAGCACGGGTGGCTGCTGAACTCGTCATCCGCTTTATAAGTGAGAGTGGGTTAGAACCAGTAATGGTGACTGCAGTTCTCGACATCCGCTTTATAAGTGAGAGTGGGTTAGAGCTAGCACATAGTGGCTGCTGGTCTCGTCATACACTTTATAAGTGAGAGTGGGTTGGAGCCAGCACATGGTGGCTGCTAGTCTCGTCATACACTTTATAAGTGAGAGTGGGTTAGAGCCAGCACGTTGTGACTGCAGTTCTCGACATCCGCTTTCTATGTGCGAGTGGGTTAGAGCCAGCACGTGGTGGCTGCTGATCTCGTCATACACTTTATAAGTTAGAGTGGGTTAGAGCCAGCACGTGGTGGCTGCTGGTCTCGTCATACACTTTATAAGTGAGAGTGGGTTAGAGCCAGCACGTGGTGACTGCAGTTCTCGACATCCGCTTGATAAGTGAGAGTGGGTTAGAGCCAGCACGTGGTTGCTGCTGATCTCGTCATACACTTTATAAGTGAGAGTGGGTTAGAGCCAGCACGTGGTGGCTGCAGTTCTCGACATCCGCTTAATAAGTGAGAGTGGGTTAGAGCCAGCACATGGTGGCTGCTGATCTCGTCATACACTTTATAAGTGAGAGTGGGTTAGAGCTAGCACGTGGTGGCTGCTGATCTCGTCATACACTTTAAAAGTGAGAGTGGGTTAGAGCCATCTATGGTGGCTGCTGGTCTCGTCATACACTTTCTAAGTGAGAGTGGGTTAGAGCCAGCACGTGGTGACTGCAGTTCCCGACATCCGCTTTATAAGTGCGAGTGGGTTAGAGCCAGCACGTGGTGGCTGCTGATCTCGTCATACACTTTATAAGTGAGAGTGGGTTAGAGCCAGCACGTGGTGACTGCAGTTCTCGACATCCGCTTTATAAGTGAGAGTGGGTTAGAGCCAGCACATAGTGGCTGCTGGTCTCGTCATACACTTTATAAGTGAGAGTGGGTTGGAGCCAGCACATGGTGGCTGCTAGTCACGTCATACACTTTATAAGTGAGAGTGGGTTAGAGCCAGCACGTGGTGACTGCAGTTCTGGACATCCGCTTTATAAGTGAGAGTGGGTTAGAGCCAGCACGTGGTGGCTGCTGATCTCGTCATACACTTTATAAGTGAGAGTGGGTTAGAGCCATCACGTGTTGATTGCAGTTCTCGACATCCGCTTTATAAGTGAATGTGGGTTAGAATCAGCTATGGTGGCTGCTGGTCTCGTCATTCACTTTATAAGTGAGAGTGGGTTAGAGCCAGCACATGGTGGCTGCTGATCTCGTCATACACTTTATAAGTGAGAGTGGGTTAGAGCCAGCACATGGTGGCTGCTGGTCTCATCATACACTTTATAAGTGAGAGTGGGTTAGAGCCAGCACGTGGTGGCTTCTGGTCTCGTCATACACTTTATAAGTCAGGGTGGGTTAGAGCCAGCATGTGGTGGCTGCTGGTCTCGTCATACACTTTATAAGTGAGAGTGGGTTAGAGCCAGCACATGGTGGCTGCTGGTCCCGTCATACACTTTATAAGTGAGAGTGGGTTAGAGCCAGCTCAAGGTGGCTGCTGGTCTCGTCATACCCTTTATAAGTGAGAGTGGGTTAGAGCCAGCACGTGGTGGCTGCTGGTGTCGTCATACACTTTATAAGTGAGAGTGGGTTAGGGCCAGCACGCGGTGGCTGCTGATCTCGTCATACACTTTATAAGTGAGAGTGGGTTAGGACTAGCACGTGGTGGCTGCTGGTCTCGTCATCCGCTTTATAAGTGAGGGTGGGTTAGGGCCAGCACATGGTGGCTGCTGGTCTCGTCATACACTTTATAAGTAAGAGTGGGTTAGGACCTGCACATGGTGGCTGCTGGTCTCGTCATACACTTTATAAGTGAGAGTGGGTTAGAGCCAGCACGTGGTGACTGCAGTTCTCGTCATACACTTTATAAGTGAGAGTGGGTTAGAGCCAGCACATGGTGGCTGCTGATCTCGTCATACACTTTATAAGTGAGAGTGGGTTAGAGCCAGCACGTGGTGACTGCAGTTCTCGTCATACACTTTATAAGTGAGAGTGGGTTAGAGCCAGCACGTGGTGGCTGCTGATCTCGTCATACACTTTATAAGTGAGAGAGGGTTAGAGCCAGCACATGGTGGCTGCTGGTCTCGTCATTCACTTTATAAGTGAGAGTGGGTCAGGACTAGCACGTGGTGGCTGCTGGTCTCGTCATACACTTTATAAGTGATAGTGGGTTAGGACCAGCACGTGGTGGCTGCTGATCTCGTCATACACTTTATAAGTGAGAGTGGGTTAGGACCAGCACACGGTGGCTGCTGATCTCGTCATACACTTTATAAGTGAGAGTGGGTCAGGACTATCACGTGGTGGATGCTGGTCTCGTCATACACTTTATAAGTGAGAGTGGGTTAGGACCAGCACAAGGTGGCTGGTGGTCTCGTCGTACACTTTATATGTGAGAGTGGGTTAGAGCCAGCACGTGGTGACTGCAGTTTTCGACATCCGCTTTATAAGTGAGAGTGGGTTAGAGCCAGCACGTGGTGGCTGCTGATCTCGTCATACACTTTATAAGTGAGAGTGGGTTAGAGCCAGCACGTGGTGGCTGCTGATCTCGTCATACACTTTATAAGTGAGAGTGGGTTAGAGCCAGCACGTGGTGACTGCAGTTCTCGACATCCGCTTTATAAGTGAGAGTGGGTTAGAGCCAGCACATGGTGGCTGCTGGTCTCGTCATACACATTATAAGTGAGAGTGGGTTAGAGCCAGCACATGGTGGCTGCTGGTCTCGTCATACACTTTATAAGTGAGAGTGGGTTAGAGCCAGCACGTGGTGACTGCAGTTCTCGACATCCGCTTTATAAGTGAGAGTGGGTTAGAGCCAGCACGTGGTGACTGCAGTTCTCGACATCCGTTTCATAAGTGAGAGTGGGTTAGAGCCAGCACGTGGTGGCTGCTGATCTCGTCATACACTTTATAAGGGAGAGTGGGTTAGAGCCAGCACGTGGTGGCTGCTGATCTCGTCATACACTTTATAAGTGAGAGTGGGTTAGAGCCAGCACGCGGTGGCTGCTGATCTTGTCATCCGCTTACAAGTGAGAGTGCGTTAGAGCCAGCACGCGGTGGCTGCTGACCTCGTCATCCGCTTTATAAGTGAGAGTGGGTTAGAGCCAGCACGTGGTGCCTGCTGGTCTCGTCAGCCGCTTTATAAGTGAGAGTGGGTTAGAGCCAGCACGCGGTGGCTGCTGACCTCGTCATCCGCTTTATAAGTGAGAGTGGGTTAGAGCCAGCACGTTGTGACTGCAGTTCTCGACATCCGCTTTATAAGTGAGAGTGGGTTAGAGCCAGCACGTGGTGACTGCAGTTCTCGTTATACACTTTATAAGTGAGAGTGGGTTAGAGCCAGCACATGGTGGCTGCTGATCTCGTCATACACTTTATAAGTGAGAGTGGGTTAGAGCCAGCACGTGGTGACTGCAGTTATCGACATCCGCTTTATAAGTGAGAGTGGGTTAGAGCCAGCACGTTGTGACTGCAGTTCTCGTCATACACTTTATAAGTGAGAGTGGGTTAGAGCCAGCACGTAGTGACTGCTGATTTCGTCATACACTTTATAAGTGAGAGTGGGTTAGAGCCAGCACTTGGTGGCTGCTGGTCTCGTCATACACTTTATAAGTGAGAGTGGGTTAGAGCCAGCACGTGGTGAGTGCAGTTCTCGACATCCGCTTTATAAGTGAGAGTGGGTTAGGACCAGCACATGGTGGCTGCTGGTCTCGTCATACACTTTATAAGTGAGAGTGGGTTAGGACCAGCACATGGTGGCTGCTGGTCTCGTCATACACTTTATAAGTGAGAGTGGGTTAGAGCCAGCACATGGTGGCTGCTGGTCTCGTCATGCACTTTGTAAGTGAGATTGGGTTAGAGCCAGCACGTGGTGACTGCAGTTCTCGACATCCGCTTTATAAGTGAGAGTGGGTTGGAGCCAGCACGTGGTGGCAGCTGGTCTCGTCATACTCTTTATAATTGAGACTGGGTTAGAGCCAGCACGTGGTGGTTGCTGGTCTCGTCATACACTTTATGTCAGAGTGGGTTAGAGCCATCATGTGGTGGCTGCTGGTCTCGTCATACACTTTATAAGTGAGATAGGGTTAGAGCCTGCACATGGTGGCTGCTGGTCTCGTCATACCTTTATAAGTGAGAGTGGGTTAGAGCCAGCTCATGGTGGCTGCTGGTCTCGTCATACACTTTAAAGGTGAGAGTGGGTTAGAGCCAGCACGTGTTGGCTGGTGATCTCGTCATACACTTTATAAGTGAGAGTGGGTTAGAACTAGCACATGGTGGCTGCTGGTCTCGTCATACACTTTATAAGTGAGAGTGGGTTAGAGCCAGCACATGGTGGCTGCTCGTCTCGGCATACACTTTATAAGTGAGAGTGGGTTAGAGCCAGCACGTGGTGGCCGCTGGTCTCGTCATACACTTTATAATTGAGAGTGGGTTAGAGCCAGCACATGGTGGCTGCTGATCTCGTCATACACTTTATAAGTGAGAGTGGGTTAGAACTAGCACATGGTGGCTGCTGGTCTCGTCATACACTTTATAAGTGAGAGTGGGTTAGGACCAGCACATGGTGGCAGCTGGTCTCGTCATACACTTTATAAGTGAGAGTGGGTTAGAGCCAGCACAAGGTGGCTGCTGGTCTCGTCGTACACTTTATAAGTGAGAGTGGGTTAGAGCCAGCACGTGGTGACTGCAGTTTTCGACATCCGCTTTATAAGTGAGAGTGGGTTAGAGCCAGCACGTGGTGGCTGCTGATCTCGTCATACACTTTATAAGTGAGAGTGGGTTAGAGCCAGCACGTGGTGGCTGCTGATCTCGTCATACACTTTATAAGTGAGAGTGGGTTAGAGCCAGCACGTGGTGACTGCAGTTCTCGACATCCGCTTTATAAGTGAGAGTGGGTTAGAGCCAGCACATGGTGGCTGCTGGTCTCGTCATACACATTATAAGTGAGAGTGGGTTAGAGCCAGCACATGGTGGCTGCTGGTCTCGTCATACACTTTATAAGTGAGAGTGGATTAGAGCCAGCTCGTGGTGACTGCAGTTCTCGACATCCGCTTTATAAGTGAGAGTGGGTTAGAGCCAGCACGTGGTGACTGCAGTTCTCGACATCCACATTATAAGTGAGAGTGGGTTAGAGCCAGCACGTGGTGGCTGCTGATCTCGTCATACACTTTATAAGGGAGAGTGGGTTAGAGCCAGCACGTGGTGGCTGCTGATCTCGTCATACACTTTATAAGTGAGAGTGGGTTAGAGCCAGCACGCGGTGGCTGCTAATCTCGTCATCCGCTTACAAGTGAGAGTGCGTTAGAGCCAGCACGCGGTGGCTGCTGACCTCGTCATCCGCTTTATAAGTGAGAGTGGGTTAGAGCCAGCACGTGGTGGCTGCTGGTCTCGTCAGCCGCTTTATAAGTGAGAGTGGGTTAGAGCCAGCACGCGGTGGCTGCTGACCTCGTCATCCGCTTTATAAGTGAGAGTGGGTTAGAGCCAGCACGTGGTGACTGCAGTTCTCGACATCCGCTTTATAAGTGAGAGTGGGTTAGAGCCAGCACGTGGTGACTGCAGTTCTCGTTATACACTTTATAAGTGAGAGTGGGTTAGAGCCAGCACATGGTGGCTGCTGATCTCGTCATACACTTTATAAGGGAGAGTGGGTTAGAGCCAGCACGTGGTGACTGCAGTTATCGACATCCGCTTTATAAGTGAGAGTGGGTTAGAGCCAGCACGTTGTGACTGCAGTTCTCGTCATACACTTTATAAGTGAGAGTGGGTTAGAGCCAGCACGTAGTGACTGCTGATTTCATCATACACTTTATAAGTGAGAGTGGGTTAGAGCCAGCACTTGGTGGCTGCTGGTCTCGTCATACACTTTATAAGTGAGAGTGGGTTAGAGCCAGCACGTGGTGAGTGCAGTTCTCGACATCCGCTTTATAAGTGAGAGTGGGTTAGGACCAGCACATGGTGGCTGCTGGTCTCGTCATACACTTTATAAGTGAGAGTGGGTTAGGACCAGCACATGGTGGCTGCTGGTCTCGTCATACACTTTATAAGTGAGAGTGGGTTAGAGCCAGCACATGGTGGCTGCTGGTCTCGTCATGCACTTTGTAAGTGAGAGTGGGTTAGAGCCAGCACGTGGTGACTGGAGTTCTCGACATCCGCTTTATAAGTGAGAGTGGGTTAGAGCCAGCACGTGGTGGCTGCTGGTCTCGTCATACACTTTATAAGTGAGAGTGGGTTAGAGCCAGCACGTGGTGGCAGCTGGTCTCGTCATACCCTTTATAATTGAGAGTGGGTTAGAGCCAGCACGTGGTTGCTGCTGGTCTCGTCATACACTTTATGTCAGAGTGGGTTAGAGCCAGCATGTGGTGGCTGCTGGTCTCGTCATACACTTTATAAGTGAGATTGGGTTAGAGCCTGCACATGGTGGCTGCTGGTCTCGTCATACCTTTATAAGTGAGAGTGGGTTAGAGCCAGCTCATGGTGGCTGCTGGTCTCGTCATACACTTTATAAGTGAGAGGGGGTTAGAGCCAGCACGTGGCGGCTGCTGGTCTCGTCATACACTTTATAAGTGAGAGTGGGTTAGAGCCAGCACGTGGTGGCTGTTGGTCTCGTTATACACTTTAAAGGTGAGAGTGGGTTAGAGCCAGCACGTGTTGGCTGGTGATCCCGCCATACACTTTATAAGTGAGAGTGGGTTAGAACTAGCACATGGTGGCTGCTGGTCTCGTCATACACTTTATAAGTGAGAGTGGGTTAGAGCCAGCACATGGTGGCTACTCGTCTCGGCATACACTTTATAAGTGAGAGTGGGTTAGAGCCAGCACGTGGTGGCCGCTGGTCTCGTCATACACTTTATAATTGAGAGTGGGTTAGAGCCAGCACATGGTGGCTGCTGATCTCGTCATACACTTTATAAGTGAGAGTGGGTTAGAACTAGCACATGGTGGCTGCTGGTCTCGTCATACACTTTATAAGTGAGAGTGGGTTAGGGCCAGCACGCGGTGGCTGCTGATCTCGTCATACCCTTTATAAGTTAGTGTGGGTTAGGACTAGCACGTGGTGGCTGCTGATCTCTTCATCCGCTTTATAAGTGAGGGTGGGTTAGGGCCAGCACATGGTGGCTGCTGGTCTCGTCATCCGCTTTATAAGTGAGAGTGGGTTAGAGCCAGCACGTGGCGGCTGCTGATCTCTTCATCCGCTTTATAAGTGAGGGTGGGTTAGGGCCAGCACATGGTGGCTGCTGGTCTCGTCATACACTTTATAAGTGAGAGTGGGTTAGGACCAGCACGTTGTGGCTGCTGGTCTCGTCATACACTTTATAAGTTAGAGTGGGTTAGGACTAGCACGTGGTGGCTGCTGGTCTCGTCATCCGCTTTATAAGAGAGTGGGTTAGAGCCAGCACGTGGCGGCTGCTGATCTCTTCATCCGCTTTATAAGTGAGGGTGGGTTAGGGCCAGCACATGGTGGCTGCTGGTCTCGTCATACCCTTTATAAGTTAGAGTGGGTTAGAGCCAGCACGTGGCGGCTGCTGATCTCTTCATCCGCTTTATAAGTGAGGGTGGGTTAGGGCCAGCACATGGTGGCTGCTGATCTCGTCATACACTTTATAAGTGAGAGTGGGTTAGAGCCAGCACATGGTGGCTGCTGGTCTCGTCATACACTTTATAAGTGAGAGTGGGTTAGGACTAGCACGTGGTGGCTGCTGATCTCGTCATACACTTTATAAGTGAGAGTGGGTTAGGACTAGCACGTGGTGGCTGCTGGTCTCGTCATACACTTTATAAGTGAGAGTGGGTTAGGACCAGCACATGGTGGCTGCTGGCCTCGTCATCCGCTTTATAAGTGAGAGTGGGTTAGAGCCAGCACGTGGTGACTGCAGTTCTCGACATCCGCTTTATAAGTGAGAGTGGGTTAGAGCCAGCACATGGTGGCTGCTGATCTCGTCATACACTTTATAAGTGAGAGTGGGTTAGGACTAGCACATGGTGGCTGCTGGTCTCGTCATACACTTTATAAGTGAGAGTGGGTTAGAGCCAGCACATGGTGGCTGCTGGTCTCGTCATACACTTTATAAGTGAGAGTGGGTTAGAGCCAGCACGTGGTGGCTGCTGGTCTCGTCATCCGCTTTATAAGTGAGGGTGGGTTAGGACCAGCACATGGTTGCTGCTGGTCTCGTCATACACTTTATAAGTGAGAGTGGGTTAGGGCCAGCAGGCGGTGGGTGCTGATCTCGTCATACCCTTTATAAGTGAGAGTGGGTTAGGACTAGCACGTGGTGGCTTCTGGTCTCGTCATCCGCTTCATAAGTGAGAGTGGGTTAGAGCCCGCACGTGGCGGCTGCTGATCTCTTCATCCGCTTTATAAGTGAGGGTGAGGTAGGGCCAGCACATGGTGGCTGCTGGTCTCGTCATACACTTTATAAGTGAGAGTGGGTTAGAGCCAGCACGTGGTGACTGCAGTTCGACATCCGCTTTATAAGTGAGAGTGGGTTAGAGCCAGCACATGGTGGCTGCTGGTCTCGTCATACCCTTTATAAGTGAGAGTGGGTTAGAGCCGGCACATGGTGGCTGCTGGTCTCGTCATACACTTTATAAGTGAGAGTGGGTTAGAGCCAGCACGTGGTGACTGCAGTTCTCGACATCCGCTTTATAAGTGAGAGTGGGTTAGAGCCAGCACGTGTTGGCTGCAGTTCTCGACATCCGCTTTATAAGTGAGAGTGGGTTAGGACCAGCACATGGTGGCTGCTGGTCTCGTCATACACTTTATAAGTGTGAGTGGGTTAGAGCCAGCACATGGTGGCTGCTGGTCTCGTCATACACTTTATAAGTGAGAGTTGGTTAGAGCCAGCACGTGGTGACTGCAGTTCTCGACATCCGCTTTATAAGTGAGAGTGGGTTAGAGCCAGCACATGGTGGCTGCTGGTCTCGTCATACACTTTATAAGTGAGAGTGTGTTAGAGCCAGCACATGGTGGCTGCTGGTCTCGTCATACATGTTATAAGTGAGAGTGGGTTAGAGCCAGCACGTGGTGACTGCAGTTCTCGACATCCGCTTTTATAAGTGAGAGTGGGTTAGAGCCAGCACGTGGTGACTGCAGTTCTCGACATCCGCTTTATAAGTAAGAGTGGGTCAGGACCAGCACATGGTGGCTGCTGGTCTCGTCATACACTTTATAAGTGAGAGTGGGTTAGAGCCAGCACATGGTGGCTGCTGGTCTCGTCATACGCTTTATAAGTGAGAGTTGGTTATAGCCAGCAAGTGGTGACTGCAGTTCTCGACATCCGCTTTATAAGTGAGAGTGGGTTAGAGCCAGCACATGGTGGCTGCTGGTCTCGTCATACACTTTATAAGTGAGAGTGGGTTAGAGCCAGCACGTGGTGAGTGCAGTTCTCGACATCCGCTTTATAAGTGAGAGTGGGTTAGGACCAGCACATGGTGGCTGCTGGTCTCGTCATACACTTTATAAGTGAGAGTGGGTTAGGACCTGCACATGGTGGCTGCTGGTCTCGTCATACACTTTATAAGTGAGAGTGGGTTAGAGCCAGCACATGGTGGCTGCTGGTCTCGTCATGCACTTTGTAAGTGAGATTGGGTTAGAGCCAGCACGTGGTGACTGCAGTTCTCGACTTCCGCTTTATAAGTGAGAGTGGGTTAGAGCCAGCACGTGGTGGCAGCTGGTCTCGTCATACTCTTTATAATTGAGACTGGGTTAGAGCCAGCACGTGGTGGCTGCTGGTCTCGTCATACACTTTATGTCAGAGTGGGTTAGAGCCAGCATGTGGTGGCTGCTGGTCTCGTCATACACTTTATAAGTGAGATTGGGTTAGAGCCTGCACATGGTGGCTGCTGGTCTCGTCATACCTTTATAAGTGAGAGTGGGTTAGAGCCAGCTCATGGTGGCTGCTGGTCTCGTCATACACTTTATAAGTGAGAGTGGGTTAGAGCCAGCACGTGGTGGCTGCTGGTCTCGTCATACACTTTATAAGTGAGAGTGGGTTAGAGCCAGCACGTGGTGGCTGTTGGTCTCGTCATACACTTTAAAGGTGAGAGTGGGTTAGAGCCAGCACGTGTTGGCTGGTGATCTCGTCATACACTTTATAAGTGAGAGTGGGTTAGAACTAGCACATGGTGGCTGCTGGTCTCGTCATACACTTTATAAGTGAGAGTGGGTTAGAGCCAGCACATGGTGGCTGCTCGTCTCGGCATACACTTTATAAGTGAGAGTGGGTTAGAGCCAGCACGTGGTGGCCGCTGGTCTCGTCATACACTTTATAATTGAGAGTGGGTTAGAGCCAGCACATGGTGGCTGCTGATCTCGTCATACCCTTTATAAGTGAGAGTGGGTTAGAACTAGCACATGGTGGCTGCTGGTCTCGTCATACACTTTATAAGTGAGAGTGGGTTAGGACCAGCACATGGTGGCAGCTGGTCTCGTCATACCCTTTATAAGTGAGAGTGGGTTAGAGCCAGCACAAGGTGGCTGCTGGTCTCGTCGTACACTTTATAAGTGAGAGTGGGTTAGAGCCAGCACGTGGTGATTGCAGTTTTCGACATCCGCTTTATAAGTGAGAGTGGGTTAGAGCCAGCACGTGGTGGCTGCTGATCTCGTCATACACTTTATAAGTGAGAGTGGGTTAGAGCCAGCACGTGGTGGCTGCTGATCTCGTCATACACTTTATAAGTGAGAGTGGGTTAGAGCCAGCACGTGGTGACTGCAGTTCTCGACATCCGTTTTATAAGTGAGAGTGGGTTAGAGCCAGCACATGGTGGCTGCTGGTCTCGTCATACACATTATAAGTGAGAGTGGGTTAGAGCCAGCACATGGTGGCTGCTGGTCTCGTCATACACTTTATAAGTGAGAGTGGGTTAGAGCCAGCTCGTGGTGACTGCAGTTCTCGACATCCGCTTTATAAGTGAGAGTGGGTTAGAGCCAACACGTGGTGACTGCAGTTCTCGACATCCACTTTATAAGTGAGAGTGGGTTAGAGCCAGCACGTGGTGGCTGCTGATCTCGTCATACACTTTATAAGGGAGAGTGGGTTAGAGCCAGCACGTGGTGGCTGCTGATCTCGTCATACACTTTATAAGTGAGAGTGGGTTAGAGCCAGCACGCGGTGGCTGCTGATCTCGTCATCCGCTTACAAGTGAGAGTGCGTTAGAGCCAGCACGTGGTGGCTGCTGGTCTCGTCAGCCGCTTTATAAGTGAGAGTGGGTTAGAGCCAGCACGCGGTGGCTGCTGACCTCGTCATCCGCTTTATAAGTGAGAGTGGGTTAGAGCCAGCACGTGGTGACTGCAGTTCTCGACATCCGCTTTATAAGTGAGAGTGGGTTAGATCCAGCACGTGGTGACTGCAGTTCTCGTTATACACTTTATAAGTGAGAGTGGGTTAGAGCCAGCACATGGTGGCTGCTGATCTCGTCATACACTTTATAAGTGAGAGTGGGTTAGAGCCAGCACGTGGTGACTGCAGTTATCGACATCCGATTTATAAGTGAGAGTGGGTTAGAGCCAGCTCGTTGTGACTGCAGTTCTCGTCATACACTTTATAAGTGAGAGTGGGTTAGAGCCAGCACGTAGTGACTGCTGATTTCATCATACACTTTATAAGTGAGAGTGGGTTAGAGCCAGCACTTGGTGGCTGCTGGACTCGTCATACACTTTATAAGTGAGAGTGGGTTAGAGCCAGCACGTGGTGAGTGCAGTTCTCGACATCCGCTTTATAATTGAGAGTGGGTTAGGACCAGCACATGGTGGCTGCTGGTCTCGTCATACACTTTATAAGTGAGAGTGGGTTAGGACCAGCACATGGTGGCTGCTGGTCTCGTCATACACTTTATAAGTGAGAGTGGGTTAGAGCCAGCACATGGTGGCTGCTGGTCTCGTCATGCACTTTGTAAGTGAGAGTGGGTTAGAGCCAGCACGTGGTGACTGGAGTTCTCGACATCCGCTTTATAAGTGAGAGTGGGTTAGAGCCAGCACGTGGTGGCTGCTGGTCTCGTCATACACTTTATAAGTGAGAGTGGGTTAGAGCCAGCACGTGGTGGCAGCTGGTCTCGTCATACCCTTTATAATTGAGAGTGGGTTAGAGCCAGCACGTGGTGGCTGCTGGTCTCGTCATACACTTTATGTCAGAGTGGGTTAGAGCCAGCATGTGGTGGCTGCTGGTCTCGTCATACACTTTATAAGTGAGATTGGGTTAGAGCCTGCACATGGTGGCTGCTGGTCTCGTCATACCTTTATAAGTGAGAGTGGGTTAGAGCCAGCTCATGGTGGCTGCTGGTCTCGTCATACACTTTATAAGTGAGAGGGGGTTAGAGCCAGCACGTGGCGGCTGCTGGTCTCGTCATACACTTTATAAGTGAGAGTGGGTTAGAGCCAGCACGTGGTGGCTGTTGGTCTTGTTATACACTTTAAAGGTGAGAGTGGGTTAGAGCCAGCACGTGTTGGCTGGTGATCCCGTCATACACTTTATAAGTGAGAGTGGGTTAGAACTAGCACATGGTGGCTGCTGGTCTCGTCATACACTTTATAAGTGAGAGTGGGTTAGAGCCAGCACATGGTGGCTGCTCGTCTCGGCATACACTTTATAAGACGGAGTGGGTTAGAGCCAGCACGTGGTGGCCGCTGGTCTCGTCATACACTTTATAATTGAGAGTGGGTTAGAGCCAGCACATGGTGGCTGCTGATCTCGTCATACACT
The DNA here is from genome assembly GCA_946902985.2 of Meconema thalassinum. Classification (NCBI taxonomy): domain Eukaryota; kingdom Metazoa; phylum Arthropoda; class Insecta; order Orthoptera; family Tettigoniidae; genus Meconema; species Meconema thalassinum. The sequence continues at coordinate 237,384,415 of OX336397.1, forward strand.
TTATAAGTGAGAGTGGGTTAGAACTAGCACATGGTGGCTGCTGGTCTCGTCATACACTTTATAAGTGAGAGTGGGTTAGAGCCAGCACAAGGTGGCTGCTGGTCTCGTCATACACTTTATAAGTGAGAGTGGGTTAGAGCCAGCACAAGGTGGCTGCTGGTCTCGTCATACACTTTATAAGTTAGAGTGGGTTAGGACTAGCACGTGGTGGCTGCTGGTCTCGTCATCCGCTTTATAAGTGAGAGTGGGTTAGAGCCATCACGTGGCGGCTGCTGATCTCTTCATCCGCTTTATAAGTGAGGGTGGGTTAGGGCCAGCACATGGTGGCTGCTGGTCTCGTCATACCCTTTATAAGTTAGAGTGGGTTAGAGCCAGCACGTGGCGGCTGCTGATCTCTTCATCCGCTTTATAAGTGAGGGTGGGTTAGGGCCAGCACATGGTGGCTGCTGATCTCGTCATACACTTTATAAGTGAGAGTGGGTTAGAGCCAGCACATGGTGGCTGCTGGTCTCGTCATACACTTTATAAGTGAGAGTGGGTTAGGACTAGCACGTGGTGGCTGCTGATCTCGTCATACACTTTATAAGTGAGAGTGGGTTAGAGCCAGCACATGGTGGCTGCTGATCTCGTCATACACTTTATAAGTGAGAGTGGGTTAGGACTAGCACATGGTGGCTACTGGTCTCGTCATACACTTTATAAGTGAGAGTGGGTTAGAGCCAGCACATGGTGGCTGCTGGTCTCGTCATACACTTTATAAGTGAGAGTGGGTTAGAGCCAGCACGTGGTGGCTGCTGGTCTCGTCATCCGCTTTATAAGTGAGGGTGGGTTAGGACCAGCACATGGTTGCTGCTGGTCTCGTCATACACTTTATAAGTGAGAGTGGGTTAGGGCCAGCACGCGGTGGGTGCTGATCTCGTCATACCCTTTATAAGTGAGAGTGGGTTAGGACTAGCACGTGGTGGCTTCTGGTCTCGTCATCCGCTTCAAAAGTGAGAGTGGGTTAGAGCCAGCACGTGGCGGCTGCTGATCTCTTCATCCGCTTTATAAGTGAGGGTGAGGTAGGGCCAGCTCAAGGTGGCTGCTGGTCTCGTCATACACTTTATAAGTGAGAGTGGGTTAGAGCCAGCACGTGGTGACTGCAGTTCGACATCCGCTTTATAAGTGAGAGTGGGTTAGAGCCAGCACATGGTGGCTGCTGGTCTCGTCATACCCTTTATAAGTGAGAGTGGGTTAGAGCCAGCACATGGTGGCTGCTGGTCTCGTCATACACTTTATAAGTGAGAGTGGGTTAGAGCCAGCACGTGGTGACTGCAGTTCTCGACATCCGCTTTATAAGTGAGAGTGGGTTAGAGCCAGCACGTGTTGGCTGCAGTTCTCGACATCCGCTTTATAAGTGAGAGTGGGTTAGGACCAGCACATGGTGGCTGCTGGTCTCGTCATACACTTTATAAGTGTGAGTGGGTTAGAGCCAGCACATGGTGGCTGCTGGTCTCGTCATACACTTTATAAGTGAGAGTTGGTTAGAGCCAGCACGTGGTGACTGCAGTTCTCGACATCCGCTTTATAAGTGAGAGTGGGTTAGAGCCAGCACATGGTGGCTGCTGGTCTCGTCATACACTTTATAAGTGAGAGTGTGTTAGAGCCAGCACATGGTGGCTGCTGGTCTCGTCATACACTTTATAAGTGAGAGTGGGTTAGAGCCAGCACGTGGTGACTGCAGTTCTCGACATCCGCTTTTATAAGTGAGAGTGGGTTAGAGCCAGCACGTGGTGACTGCAGTTCTCGACATCCGCTTTATAAGTAAGAGTGGGTCAGGACCAGCACATGGTGGCTGCTGGTCTCGTCATACACTTTATAAGTGAGAGTGGGTTAGAGCCAGCACATGGTGGCTGCTGGTCTCGTCATACGCTTTATAAGTGAGTTTTGGTTATAGAAAGCAAGTGGTGATTGCAGTTCTCGACATCCGCTTTATAAGTGAGAGTGGGTTAGAGCCAGCACATGGTGGCTGCTGGTCTCGTCATACACTTTATAAGTGAGAGTGGGTTAGAGCCAGCACGTGGTGACTGCAGTTCTCGACATCCGCTTTATAAGTGAGAGTGGGTTAGAGTCAGCACGTGGTGGCTGCAGTTCTCGACATCCGCTTTATAAGTGAGAGTGGGTCAGGACCAGCACATGGTGGCTGCTGGTCTCGTCATACACTTTATAAGTGAGAGTGGGTTAGAGCCAGCACATGGTGGCTGCTGGTCTCGTCATACACTTTATAAGTGAGAGTTGGTTATGGCCAGCACGTGGTGACTGCAGTTCTCGACATCCGCTTTATAAGTGAGAGTGGGTTAGAGCCAGCACATGTTGGCTGCTGGTCTCGTCATTCACTTTATAAGTGAGAGTGGGTTAGAGCCAGCACGTGGTGACTGCAGTTCTCGACATCCGCTTTATAAGTGAGAGTGGGATAGAGCCAGCACGTGGTGGCTTCTGATCTCGTCATACACTTTATAAGTGAGAGTGGGTTAGAGCCAGCACGTGGTGGCTGCTGATCTCGTCATACACTTTATAAGTGAGAGTGGGTTAGAGCCAGCACGTGGTGACTGCAGTTCTCGACATCCGCTTTATAAGTGAGAGTGGGTTAGAGCCAGCACATGGTGGCTGCTGGTCTCGTCATACACTTTATAAGTGAGAGAGGTTTAGAGCCAGCACGCGGTGGCTGCTGAACTCGTCATCCGCTTTATAAGTGAGAGTGGGTTAGAACCAGTAATGGTGACTGCAGTTCTCGACATCCGCTTTATAAGTGAGAGTGGGTTAGAGCCAGCACGTGGTGACTGCAGTTCTCGTCATACACTTTATAAGTGAGAGTGGGTTAGAGCCAGCACATGGTGGCTGCTGTCCTCGTCATCCGCTTTATAAGTGAGAGTGGGTTAGAGCCAGCACGTGGTGACTGCAGTTCTCGACATCCGCTTTATAAGTGAGAGTGGGTTAGAGCCAGCACGTGGTGACTGCAGTTCTCGTCATACACTTTATAAGTGAGAGTGGGTTAGAGCCAGCACATGGTGGCTGCTGGTCTCGTCATACACTTTATAAGTGAGAGTGGGTTAGAGCCAGCACGTGGTGACTGCAGTTCTCGTCATACACTTTATAAGTGAGAGTGGGTTAGAGCCAGCACATGGTGGCTGCTGGTCTCGTCATACACTTTATAAGTGAGAGTGGGTTAGAGCCAGCACATGGTGGCTGCTGTCCTCGTCATCCGCTTTATAAGTGAGAGTGGGTTAGAGCCAGCACGTGGTGACTGCAGTTCTCGACATCCGCTTTATAAGTGAGAGTGGGTTAGAGCCAGCACGTGGTGACTGCAGTTCTCGTTATACACTTTATAAGTGAGAGTGGGTTAGAGCCAGCACATGGTGGCTGCTGATCTCGTCATACACTTTATAAGTGAGAGTGGGTTAGAGCCAGCACGTGGTGACTGCAGTTCTCGACGTCCGCTTTATAAGTGAGGGTGGGTTAGGACCAGCACGTGGTGACTGCAGTTCTCGACATCCGCTTTATAAGTGAGAGTGGGTTAGGACCAGCACATGGTGGCTGCTGGTCTCGTCATACACTTTATAAGTGAGAGTGGGTTAGAGCCAGCACATGGTGGCTGCTGGTCTCGTCATACACTTTATAAGTGAGAGTGGGTTAGAGCCAGCACGTGGTGACTGCAGTTCTCGACATCCGCTTTATAAGTGCGAGTGGGTTAGAGCCAGCACGTGGTGGCTGCTGATCTCGTCATACACTTTATAAGTGAGAGTGGGTTAGAGCCAGCACGTGGTGGCTGCTGGTCTCGTCATACACTTTATAAGTGAGAGTGGTTTAGAGCCAGCACGTGGTGACTGCAGTTCTCGACATCCGCCTTATAAGTGAGAGTGGGTTAGAGCCAGCACGTGGTGGCTGCTGATCCCGTCATACACTTTATAAGTGAGAGTGTGTTAGAGCCAGCTATGGTGGCTGCTGGTCTCGTCATACACTTAATAAGTGAGAGTGGGTTAGAGCCAGCACATGGTGGCTGCTGATCTCGTCATACACTTTATAAGTGAGAGTGGGTTAGAGCCAGCTATGGTGGCTGCTGGTCTCGTCATACACTTAATAAGTGAGAGTGGGTTAGAGCCAGCTATGGTGGCTGCTGATCTCGTCATACACTTTATGAGTGAGAGTGGGTTAGGACCAGCACATGGTGGCTGCTGGTCTCGTCATACACTTTATATGTGATAGTGGGTTAGAGCCAGCACGTGGTGACTGCAGTTCTCGACATCTGCTTTATAAGTGAGAGCGGGTTAGAGCCAGCACATGGTGGCTGCTGGTCTCGTCATACACTTTATAAGTGACAGTGGGTTAGAACCAGCACATGGTGGCTGCTGGTCTCGTCATGCACTTTATAAGTGAGAGTGTGTTAGAGCCAGCACGTGGTGACTGCAGTTTTCGACATCCGCTTTATAAGTGAGAGTGGGTTAGAGCCAGCACGTGGTGACTGCAGTTCTCGACATCCGCTTTATAAGTGAGGGTGGGTTAGGACCAGCACGTGGTGACTGCAGTTCTCGACATCCGCTTTATAAGTGAGAGTGGGTTAGGACCAGCACATGGTGGCTGCTGGTCTCGTCATACACTTTATAAGTGAGAGTGGGTTAGAGCCAGCACATGGTGGCTGCTGGACTCGTCATACACTTTATAAGTTAGAGTGGGTTAGAGCCAGCACGTGGTGACTGCAGTTATCGACATCCGCTTTATAAGTGAGAGTGGGTTAGAGCCAGCACGTTGTGACTGCAGTTCTCGTCATACACTTTATAAGTGAGAGTGGGTTAGAGCCAGCACGTAGTGACTGCTGATTTCATCATACACTTTATAAGTGAGAGTGGGTTAGAGCCAGCACTTGGTGGCTGCTGGACTCGTCATACACTTTATAAGTGAGAGTGGGTAAGAGCCAGCACGTGGTGAGTGCAGTTCTCGACATCCGCTTTATAATTGAGAGTGGGTTAGGACCAGCACATGGTGGCTGCTGGTCTCGTCATACACTTTATAAGTGAGAGTGGGTTAGGACCAGCACATGGTGGCTGCTGGTCTCGTCATACACTTTATAAGTGAGAGTGGGTTAGAGCCAGCACATGGTGGCTGCTGGTCTCGTCATGCACTTTGTAAGTGAGAGTGGGTTAGAGCCAGCACGTGGTGACTGGAGTTCTCGACATCCGCTTTATAAGTGAGAGTGGGTTAGAGCCAGCACGTGGTGGCTGCTGGTCTCGTCATACACTTTATAAGTGAGAGTGGGTTAGAGCCAGCACGTGGTGGCAGCTGGTCTCGTCATACCCTTTATAATTGAGAGTGGGTTAGAGCCAGCACGTGGTGGCTGCTGGTCTCGTCATACACTTTATGTCAGAGTGGGTTAGAGCCAGCATGTGGTGGCTGCTGGTCTCGTCATACACTTTATAAGTGAGATTGGGTTAGAGCCTGCACATGGTGGCTGCTGGTCTCGTCATACCTTTATAAGTGAGAGTGGGTTAGAGCCAGCTCATGGTGGCTGCTGGTCTCGTCATACACTTTATAAGTGAGAGGGGGTTAGAGCCAGCACGTGGCGGCTGCTGGTCTCGTCATACACTTTATAAGTGAGAGTGGGTTAGAGCCAGCACGTGGTGGCTGTTGGTCTTGTTATACACTTTAAAGGTGAGAGTGGGTTAGAGCCAGCACGTGTTGGCTGGTGATCCCGTCATACACTTTATAAGTGAGAGTGGGTTAGAACTAGCACATGGTGGCTGCTGGTCTCGTCATACACTTTATAAGTGAGAGTGGGTTAGAGCCAGCACATGGTGGCTGCTCGTCTCGGCATACACTTTATAAGTGGGAGTGGGTTAGAGCCAGCACGTGGTGGCCGCTGGTCTCGTCATACACTTTATAATTGAGAGTGGGTTAGAGCCAGCACATGGTGGCTGCTGATCTCGTCATACACTTTATAAGTGAGAGTGGGTTAGAACTAGCACATGGTGGCTGCTGGTCTCGTCATACACTTTATAAGTGAGAGTGGGTTAGAGCCAGCACAAGGTGGCTGCTGGTCTCGTCATACACTCTATAAGTGAGAGTGGGTTAGGGCCAGCACGTGGTGGCTGCTGATCTAGTCATACCCTTTATAAGTTAGAGTGGGTTAGGACTAGCACGTGGTGGCTGCTGATCTCTTCATCCGCTTTATAAGTGAGGGTGGGTTAGGGCCAGCACATGGTGGCTGCTGGTCTCGTCATCCGCTTTATAAGTGAGAGTGGGTTAGAGCCAGCACGTGGCGGCTGCTGATCTCTTCATCCGCTTTATAAGTGAGGGTGGGTTAGGGCCAGCACATGGTGGCTGCTGGTCTCGTCATACACTTTATAAGTGAGAGTGGGTTAGGATCAGCACGTTGTGGCTGCTGGTCTCGTCATACGCTTTATAAGTTAGAGTGGGTTAGGACTAGCACGTGGTGGCTGCTGGTCTCGTCATCCGCTTTATAAGTGAGAGTGGGTTAGAGCCATCACGTGGCGGCTGCTGATCTCTTCATCCGCTTTATAAGTGAGGGTGGGTTAGGGCCAGCACATGGTGGCTGCTGGTCTCGTCATACCCTTTATAAGTTAGAGTGGGTTAGAGCCAGCACGTGGCGGCTGCTGATCTCTTCATCCGCTTTATAAGTGAGGGTGGGGTAGGGCCAGCACATGGTGGCTGCTGATCTCGTCATACACTTTATAAGTGAGAGTGGGTTAGAGCCAGCACATGGTGGCTGCTGGTCTCGTCATACACTTTATAAGTGAGAGTGGGTTAGGACTAGCACGTGGTGGCTGCTGATCTCGTCATACACTTTATAAGTGAGAGTGGGTTAGGACTAGCACGTGGTGGCTGCTGGTCTCGTCATACACTTTATAAGTGAGAGTGGGTTAGGACCAGCACATGGTGGCTGCTGGCCTCGTCATCCGCTTTATAAGTGAGAGTGGGTTAGAGCCAGCACGTGGTGACTGCAGTTCTCGACATCCGCTTTATAAGTGAGAGTGGGTTAGTGCCAGCACATGGTGGCTGCTGATCTCGTCATACACTTTATAAGTGAGAGTGGGTTAGGACTAGCACATGGTGGCTACTGGTCTCGTCATACACTTTATAAGTGAGAGTGGGTTAGAGCCAGCACATGGTGGCTGCTGGTCTCGTCATACACTTTATAAGTGAGAGTGGGTTAGAGCCAGCACGTGGTGGCTGCTGGTCTCGTCATCCGCTTTATAAGTGAGGGTGGGTTAGGACCAGCACATGGTTGCTGCTGGTCTCGTCATACACTTTATAAGTGAGAGTGGGTTAGGGCCAGCACGCGGTGGGTGCTGATCTCGTCATACCCTTTATAAGTGAGAGTGGGTTAGGACTAGCACGTGGTGGCTTCTGGTCTCGTCATCCGCTTCAAAAGTGAGAGTGGGTTAGAGCCAGCACGTGGCGGCTGCTGATCTCTTCATCCGCTTTATAAGTGAGGGTGAGGTAGGGCCAGCTCATGGTGGCTGCTGGTCTCGTCATACACTTTATAAGTGAGAGTGGGTTAGAGCCAGCACGTGGTGACTGCAGTTCGACATCCGCTTTATAAGTGAGAGTGGGTTAGAGCCAGCACATGGTGGCTGCTGGTCTCGTCATACCCTTTATAATTGAGAGTGGGTTAGAGCCAGCACATGGTGGCTGCTGGTCTCGTCATACACTTTATAAGTGAGAGTGGGTTAGAGCCAGCACGTGGTGACTGCAGTTCTCGACATCCGCTTTATAAGTGAGAGTGGGTTAGAGCCAGCACGTGTTGGCTGCAGTTCTCGACATCCGCTTTATAAGTGAGAGTGGGTTAGGACCAGCACATGGTGGCTGCTGGTCTCGTCATACACTTTATAAGTGTGAGTGGGTTAGAGCCAGCACATGGTGGCTGCTGGTCTCGTGATACACTTTATAAGTGAGAGTTGGTTAGAGCCAGCACGTGGTGACTGCAGTTCTCGACATCCGCTTTATAAGTGAGAGTGGGTTAGAGCCAGCACATGGTGGCTGCTGGTCTCGTCATACACTTTATAAGTGAGAGTGTGTTAGAGCCAGCACATGGTGGCTGCTGGTCTCGTCATACACTTTATAAGTGAGAGTGGGTTAGAGCCAGCACGTGGTGACTGCAGTTCTCGACATCCGCTTTTAGAAGTGAGAGTGGGTTAGAGCCAGCACGTGGTGACTGCAGTTCTCGACATCCGCTTTATAAGTAAGAGTGGGTCAGGACCAGCACATGGTGGCTGCTGGTCTCGTCATACACTTTATAAGTGAGAGAGGTTTAGAGCCAGCACGCGGTGGCTGCTGAACTCGTCATCCGCTTTATAAGTGAGAGTGGGTTAGAGCCAGCACGTGGTGGCTGCTGGTCTCGTCATACGCTTTATAAGTGAGAGTTGGTTATAGAAAGCAAGTGGTGATTGCAGTTCTCGACATCCGCTTTATAAGTGAGAGTGGGTTAGAGCCAGCACATGGTGGCTGCTGGTCTCGTCATACACTTTATAAGTGAGAGTGGGTTAGAGCCAGCACGTGGTGACTGCAGTTCTCGACATCCGCTTTATAAGTGAGAGTGGGTTAGAGTCAGCACGAGGTGGCTGCAGTTCTCGACATCCGCTTTATAAGTGAGAGTGGGTCAGGACCAGCACATGGTGGCTGCTGGTCTCGTCATACACTTTATAAGTGAGAGTGGGTTAGAGCCAGCACATGGTGGCTGCTGGTCTCGTCATACACTTTATAAGTGAGAGTTGGTTATGGCCAGCACGTGGTGACTGCAGTTCTCGACATCCGCTTTATAAGTGAGAGTGGGTTAGAGCCAGCACATGTTGGCTGCTGGTCTCGTCATTCACTTTATAAGTGAGAGTGGGTTAGAGCCAGCACGTGGTGACTGCAGTTCTCGACATCCGCTTTATAAGTGAGAGTGGGATAGAGCCAGCACGTGGTGGCTTCTGATCTCGTCATACACTTTATAAGTGAGAGTGGGTTAGAGCCAGCACGTGGTGGCTGCTGATCTCGTCATACACTTTATAAGTGAGAGTGGGTTAGAGCCAGCACGTGGTGACTGCAGTTCTCGACATCCGCTTTATAAGTGAGAGTGGGTTAGAGCCAGCACATGGTGGCTGCTGGTCTCGTCATACACTTTATAAGTGAGAGAGGTTTAGAGCCAGCACGCGGTGGCTGCTGAACTCGTCATCCGCTTTATAAGTGAGAGTGGGTTAGAACCAGTAATGGTGACTGCAGTTCTCGACATCCGCTTTATAAGTGAGAGTGGGTTAGAGCCAGCACGTGGTGACTGCAGTTCTCGTCATACACTTTATAAGTGAGAGTGGGTTAGAGCCAGCACATGGTGGCTGCTGTCCTCGTCATCCGCTTTATAAGTGAGAGTGGGTTAGAGCCAGCACGTGGTGACTGCAGTTCTCGACATCCGCTTTATAAGTGAGAGTGGGTTAGAGCCAGCACGTGGTGACTGCAGTTCTCGTCATACACTTTATAAGTGAGAGTGGGTTAGAGCCAGCACATGGTGGCTGCTGGTCTCGTCATACACTTTATAAGTGAGAGTGGGTTAGAGCCAGCACGTGGTGACTGCAGTTCTCGTCATACACTTTATAAGTGAGAGTGGGTTAGAGCCAGCACATGGTGGCTGCTGGTCTCGTCATACACTTTATAAGTGATAGTGGGTTAGAGCCAGCACATGGTGGCTGCTGTCCTCGTCATCCGCTTTATAAGTGAGAGTGGGTTAGAGCCAGCACGTGGTGACTGCAGTTCTCGACATCCGCTTTATAAGTGAGAGTGGGTTAGAGCCAGCACGTGGTGACTGCAGTTCTCGTTATACACTTTATAAGTGAGAGTGGGTTAGAGCCAGCACGTGGTGACTGCAGTTCGACATCCGCTTTATAAGTGAGAGTGGGTTAAAGCCAGCACATGGTGGCTGCTGGTCTCGTCATACCCTTTATAAGTGAGAGTGGGTTAGAGCCAGCACATGGTGGCTGCTGGTCTCGTCATACACTTTATAAGTGAGAGTGGGTTAGAGCCAGCACGTGGTGACTGCAGTTCTCGACATCCGCTTTATAAGTGAGAGTGGGTTAGAGCCAGCACGTGTTAGCTGCAGTTCTCGACATCCGCTTTATAAGTGAGAGTGGGTTAGGACCAGCACATGGTGGCTGCTGGTCTCGTCATACACTTTATAAGTGTGAGTGGGTTAGAGCCAGCACATGGTGGCTGCTGGTCTCGTCATACACTTTATAAGTGAGAGTTGGTTAGAGCCAGCACGTGGTGACTGCTGTTCTCGACATCCGCTTTATAAGTGAGAGTGGGTTAGAGCCAGCACATGGTGGCTGCTGGTCTCGTCATACACTTTATAAGTGAGAGTGTGTTAGAGCCAGCACATGGTGGCTGCTGGTCTCGTCATACACTTTATAAGTGAGAGTGGGTTAGAGCCAGCACGTGGTGACTGCAGTTCTCGACATCCGCTTTTATAAGTGAGAGTGGGTTAGAGCCAGCACGTGGTGACTGCAGTTCTCGACATCCGCTTTATAAGTAAGAGTGGGTCAGGACCAGCACATGGTGGCTGCTGGTCTCGTCATACACTTTATAAGTGAGAGAGGTTTAGAGCCAGCACGCGGTGGCTGCTGAACTCGTCATCCGCTTTATAAGTGAGAGTGGGTTAGAGCCAGCACGTGGTGGCTGCTGGTCTCGTCATACGCTTTATAAGTGAGAGTTGGTTATAGAAAGCAAGTGGTGATTGCAGTTCTCGACATCCGCTTTATAAGTGAGAGTGGGTTAGAGCCAGCACATGGTGGCTGCTGGTCTCGTCATACACTTTATAAGTGAGAGTGGGTTAGAGCCAGCACGTGGTGACTGCAGTTCTCGACATCCGCTTTATAAGTGAGAGTGGGTTAGAGTCAGCACGTGGTGGCTGCAGTTCTCGACATCCGCTTTATAAGTGAGAGTGGGTCAGGACCAGCACATGGTGGCTGCTGGTCTCGTCATACACTTTATAAGTGAGTGTGGGTTAGAGCCAGCACATGGTGGCTGCTGGTCTCGTCATACACTTTATAAGTGAGAGTTGGTTATGGCCAGCACGTGGTGACTGCAGTTCTCGACATCCGCTTTATGAGTGAGAGTGGGTTAGAGCCAGCACATGTTGGCTGCTGGTCTCGTCATTCACTTTATAAGTGAGAGTGGGTTAGAGCCAGCACGTGGTGACTGCAGTTCTCGACATCCGCTTTATAAGTGAGAGTGGGATAGAGCCAGCACGTGGTGGCTTCTGATCTCGTCATACACTTTATAAGTGAGAGTGGGTTAGAGCCAGCACGTGGTGGCTGCTGATCTCGTCATACACTTTATAAGTGAGAGTGGGTTAGAGCCAGCACGTGGTGACTGCAGTTCTCGACATCCGCTTTATAAGTGAGAGTGGGTTAGAGCCAGCACATGGTGGCTGCTGGTCTCGTCATACACTTTATAAGTGAGAGAGGTTTAGAGCCAGCACGCGGTGGCTGCTGAACTCGTCATCCGCTTTATAAGTGAGAGTGGGTTAGAACCAGTAATGGTGACTGCAGTTCTCGACATCCGCTTTATAAGTGAGAGTGGGTTAGAGCCAGCACGTGGTGACTGCAGTTCTCGTCATACACTTTATAAGTGAGAGTGGGTTAGAGCCAGCACATGGTGGCTGTTGTCCTCGTCATCCGCTTTATAAGTGAGAGTGGGTTAGAGCCAGCACGTGGTGACTGCAGTTCTCGACATCCGCTTTATAAGTGAGAGTGGGTTAGAGCCAGCACGTGGTGACTGCAGTTCTCGTCATACACTTTATAAGTGAGAGTGGGTTAGAGCCAGCACATGGTGGCTGCTGGTCTCGTCATACACTTTATAAGTGAGAGTGGGTTAGAGCCAGCACGTGGTGACTGCAGTTCTCGTCATACACTTTATAAGTGAGAGTGGGTTAGAGCCAGCACATGGTGGCTGCTGGTCTCGTCATACACTTTATAAGTGAGAGTGGGTTAGAGCCAGCACATGGTGGCTGCTGTCCTCGTCATCCGCTTTATAAGTGAGAGTGGGTTAGAGCCAGCACGTGGTGACTGCAGTTCTCGACATCCGCTTTATAAGTGAGAGTGGGTTAGAGCCAGCACGTGGTGACTGCAGTTCTCGTTATACACTTTATAAGTGAGAGTGGGTTAGAGCCAGCACATGGTGGCTGCTGATCTCGTCATACACTTTATAAGTGAGAGTGGGTTAGAGCCAGCACGTGGTGACTGCAGTTCTCGACGTCCGCTTTATAAGTGAGGGTGGGTTAGGACCAGCACGTGGTGACTGCAGTTCACGACATCCGCTTTATAAGTGAGAGTGGGTTAGGACCAGCACATGGTGGCTGCTGGTCTCGTCATACACTTTATAAGTGAGAGTGGGTTAGAGCCAGCACATGGTGGCTGCTGGTCTCGTCATACACTTTATAAGTGAGAGTGGGTTAGAGCCAGCACGTGGTGACTGCAGTTCTCGACATCCGCTTTATAAGTGCGAGTGGGTTAGAGCCAGCACGTGGTGGCTGCTGATCTCGTCATACACTTTATAAATGAGAGTGGGTTAGAGCCAGCACGTGGTGGCTGCTGGTCTCGTCATACACTTTATAAGTGAGAGTGGGTTAGAGCCAGCACGTGGTGACTGCAGTTCTCGACATCCGCCTTATAAGTGAGAGTGGGTTAGAGCCAGCACGTGGTGGCTGCCGATCCCGTCATACACTTTATAAGTGAGAGTGTGTTAGAGCCAGCTATGGTGGCTGCTGGTCTCGTCATACACTTAATAAGTGAGAGTGGGTTAGAGCCAGCACATGGTGGCTGCTGATCTCGTCATACACTTTATAAGTGAGAGTGGGTTAGAGCCAGCTATGGTGGCTGCTGGTCTCGTCATACACTTAATAAGTGAGAGTGGGTTAGAGCCAGCTATGGTGGCTGCTGATCTCGTCATACACTTTATAAGTGAGAGTGTGTTAGGACCAGCACATGGTGGCTGCTGGTCTCGTCATACACTTTATATGTGATAGTGGGTTAGAGCCAGCACGTGGTGACTGCAGTTCTCGACATCTGCTTTATAAGTGAGAGCGGGTTAGAGCCAGCACATGGTGGCTGCTGGTCTCGTCATACACTTTATAAGTGACAGTGGGTTAGAACCAGCACATGGTGGCTGCTGGTCTCGTCATGCACTTTATAAGTGAGAGTGTGTTAGAGCCAGCACGTGGTGACTGCAGTTTTCGACATCCGCTTTATAAGTGAGAGTGGGTTAGAGCCAGCACGTGGTGACTGCAGTTCTCGACATCCGCTTTATAAGTGAGGGTGGGTTAGGACCAGCACGTGGTGACTGCAGTTCTCGACATCCGCTTTATAAGTGAGAGTGGGTTAGGACCAGCACATGGTGGCTGCTGGTCTCGTCATACACTTTATAAGTGAGAGTGTGTTAGAGCCAGCACATGGTGGCTGCTGGTCTCGTCATACACTTTATAAGTGAGAGTGGGTTAGATCCAGCACGTGGTGACTGCAGTTCTCGACATCCGCTTTATAAGTGAGGATGGGTTAGAGCCAGCACGTGGTGGCTGCTGATCTCGTCATACACTTTATAAGTGAGAGTGGGTTAGAGCCAGCACGTGGTGGCTACTGGTCTCGTCATACACTTTATAAGTGAGAGTGGGTTAGAGCCAGCACGTGGTGACTGCAGTTCTCGACATCCGCTTTATAAGTGAGGGTGGGTTAGAGCCAGCACGTGGTGGCTGCTGGTCTCGTCATACACTTTATATGTGAGAGTGGGTTAGAGCCAGCACGTGGTGGCAGCTGGTCTCGTCATACACTTTATAAGTGAGAGTGGGTTAGATCTAGCTCATGGTGGCTGCTGGTCTCGTCATACACTTTATAAGTGATAGTGGGTTAGAGCCAGAACGTGGTGACTGCTGGTCTCGTCATACACTTTATAAGTGAGAGTGGGTTAGAGCCAGCACGTGGTGGCTGCTGGTCTCGTCATACACTTTAAAAGTGAGAGTGGGTTAGAGCCAGCACGTGTTGGCTGGTGATCTCGTCATCCGCTTTATAAGTGAGAGTGGGTTAGAGCCAGCACGTGGTGGCTGGTGATCTCGTCATACACTTTATAAGTGAGAGTGGGTTAGAGCCAGCACGTGGTGGCTGCTGGTCTCGCCATGCACTTTATAAGTGAGAGAGGGTTATAGCCAGCACATGGTGGCTGCTCGTCTCGTCATACACTTTATAAGTGAGAGTGGGTTAGAGCCAGCACATGGTGGTTGCTGATCTCGTCATACACTTTATAAGTGATAGTGGGTTAGGACTAGCACATGGTGGCTGGTGGTCTCGTCTTACACTTTATAAGTGAGAGTGGGTTAGAGCCAGCACATGGTGGCTGCTGGTCTCGTCATACACTTTATAAGTGAGAGTTGGTTAGAGCCAGCACGTGGTGGCTGCTGGTCTCGTCATCCGCTTTATAAGTGAGGGTGGGTTACGGCCAGCACATGGTGGCTGCTGGTCTCGTCATACACTTTATAAGTGAGAGTGGGTTAGGGCCAGCACGCGGTGGCTGCTGATCTCGTCATACCCTTTATAAGTGAGAGTGGGTTAGGACTAGCACGTGGTGGCTGCTGGTCTCGTCATCCGCTTTATAAGTGAGGGTGTGTTAGGGCCAGCACATGGTGGCTGCTGGTCTCGTCATACACTTTATAAGTGAGAGTGGGTTAGGACTAGCACATGGTGGCTGCTGGTCTCGTCATACACTTTATAAGTGAGAGTGGGTTAGGACCAGCACATGGTGGCTGCTGGTCTCGTCATTCACTTTATAAGTGAGAGAGGGTTAGAGCCAGCATGTGGTGGCTGCTGACCTCGTCATACACTTTATAAGTGAGAGTGGGTTAGGACCAGCACATGGTGGCTGCTGGTCTCGTCATACACTTTATAAGTGAGAGTGGGTTAGGACCAGCACATGGTGGCTGCTGGTCTCGTCATAGAATTTATAAGTGAGAGTGGGTTACAGCCAGCACATGGTGGCTGCTGGTTTCGTCATACACTTTATAAGTGAGAGTGGGTTAGGACTAGCACGTGGTGGCTGCTGGTCTCGTCATACACTTTATTAGTGAGAGTGGGTTAGGACCAGCACATGGTGGCTGCTGGTCTCGTCATTCACTTTATAAGTGAGAGTGGGTTAGAGCCAGCACATGGTGGCTGCTGGTCTCGTCATACACTTTATAAGAGATAGTGAGTTGGAGCCAGCACTTGGTGACTGCAGTTCTCGACATCCGCTTTATAAGTGAGAGTGGGTTAGTGCCAGCACGTGGTGGCTGCTGATCTCGTCATACACTTTATAAGTGAGAGTGGGTTAGAGCCAGCAAGTGGTGGCTGCTGATCTCGTCATACACTTTATAAGTGAGAGTGGGTTAGAGCCAGCACGTGGTGACTGCAGTTCTCGACATCCGCTTTGTAAGTGAGAGTGGTTTAGAGCCAGCACATGGTGGCTGCTGGTCTCGTCATACACTTTATAAGTGAGAGTGGGTTAGAGCCAGCACATGGTGGCTGCTGGTCTCGTCATACACTTTATAAGTAAGAGTGGGTTAGAGCCAGCACGTGGTGACTGCAGTTCTCGACATCCGCTTTATAAGTGAGAGTGGGTTAGAGCCAGCGCGTGGTGGCTGCAGTTCTCGACATCCGCTTTATAAGTCAGAGTGGATTAGGACCAGCACATGGTGGCTGCTGGTCTCGTCATACACTTCATAAGTGAGAGTGGGTTAGAGCCAGCACATGGTGGCTGCTGGTCTCGTCATACACTTTATAATTGAGAGTTGGTTAGAGCCAGCACGTGGTGACTGCAGTTCTCGACATCCGCTTTATAAGTCAGAGTGGGTTAGAGCCAGCACATGGTGGCTGCTGGTCTCGTCATACACTTTATAAGTGAGAGTGGGTTAGAGCCAGCCCATGGTGGCTGCTGGTCTCGTCATACACTTTATAAGTGAGAGTGGGTTAGTGCCAGCACGAGGTGACTGCAGTTCTCGACATCCGCTTTATAAGTGAGAGTGGGTTAGAGCCAGCACGTGGTGACTGCAGTTCTCGACGTCCGCTTTATAAGTGAGGGTGGGATAGGACCAGCACGTGGTGACTGCAGTTCTCGACATCCGCTTTATAAGTGAGAGTGGGTTAGGACCAGCACATGGTGACTGCTGGTCTCGTCATACACTTTATAAGTGAGAGAGGACTAGAGCCAGCATGTGGTGGCTGCTGACCTCGACATACACTTTATGAGTGAGAGTGGGTTAGAGCCAGCACATGGTGGCTGCTGGTCTCGTCATACACTTTATAAGTGAGAATGGGTTAGGACTAGCACGAGGTGGCTGCTGGTCTCGTCATACACTTTATAAGTGAGAGTGGGTTAGAGCCAGCACGTGGTGGCTGCTGGTCTCGTCATACACTTTATGAGTGAGAGTGGGTTAGGACCAGCACATGGTGGCTGCTGGTATCGTCATACACTTTATAAGTGAGAGTGGGTTAGAGCCAGCAAGTGGTGGCTGCTGATCTCGTCATACACTTTATAAGTGAGAGTGGGTTAGAGCCAGCACATGGTGGCTGCTGGTCTCGTCATACACTTTATAAGTGAGAGTTGGTTAGAGCCAGCACTTGGTGACTGCAGTTCTCGACATCCGCTTTATAAGTGAGAGTGGGTTAGAGCCAGCACATGGTGGCTGCTGGTCTCGTCATACACTTTGTAAGTGAGAGTGGGTTAGAGCCAGCACATGGTGGCTGCTGGTCTCGTCATACACTTTATAAGTGAGAGAGGACTAGAGCCAGCATGTGGTGGCTGCTGACCTCGACATACACTTTATAATTGAGAGTGGGTTAGAGCCAGCACGTGGTGGCTGCTGGTCTCGTCATACACTTTATAAGTGAGAGTGGGTTAGGACCAGCACATGGTGGCTGCTGGTCTCGTCATACACTTTATAAGTGAGAGTGGGTTAGAGCCAGCACATGGTGGCTGCTGGTCTCGTCATACACTTTATAAGTAAGGGTGGGGTAGAGCCAGCACGTGGTGACTGCAGTTCTTGACATCCGCTTTATAAGTGAGAGTGGGTTAGAGCCAGCGCGTTGTGGCTGCAGTTCTCGACATCCGCTTTATAAGTGAGAGTGGGTTAGGACCAGCACATGGTGGTTGCTGGTCTCGTCATACACTTCATAAGTGAGAGTGGGTTAGAGCCAGCACATGGTGGCTGCTGGTCTCGTCATACACTTTATAAGTGAGAGTGGGTTAGAGCCAGCACGTGGTGACTGCAGTTCTCGACATCCGCTTTATAAGTGAGAGTGGGTTTGAGCCAGCACGTGGTGACTGCAGTTCTCGACGTCCGCTTTATAAGTGAGGATGGGTTAGGACCAGCATGTGGTGACTGCAGTTCTCGACATCCGCTTTATAAGTGAGAGATGGTTAGGACCAGCACATGGTGGCTGCTGGTCTCGTCATGCACTTTATAAATGAGAGTGGGTTAGAGCCAGCACATGGTTGATACTGGTCTCGTCATACACTTTATAAGTGAGAGTGGGTTAGAGCCAGCACATGGTGGCTGCTGGTCTCGTCATACACTTTATAAGTGAGAGTGGGTTAGAGCCAGCACGTGGTGACTGCAGTTCTCGACATCCGCTTTATAAGTGAGTGTGGGTTAGAGCCAGCACGTGGTGGCTGCTGATCCCGTCATACACTTTATAAGTGAGAGTGGGTTAGAGCCAGCTATGGTGGCTGCTGGTCTCATCATACTCTTTATAAGTGAGAGTGGGTTGGAGCAGGCACATGGTGGCTGCTGATCTCGTCATACACTTTATAAGTGAGAGTGGGTTAGAGCCAGCACGTGGTGACTGCAGTTCTCGACATCCGCTTTATAAGTGAGAGTGGGTTAGAGCCAGCACATGGTGGCTGCTGGTCTCGTCATACACTTTATAAGTGAGAGTGGGTTAGAGCCAGCACAGTGTGACTGCAGTTCTCGACATCCGCTTTATAAGTGAGAGTGGGTTAGGACCAGCACATGGTGGCTGCTGGTCTCGTCATACACTTTATAAGTGAGAGTGGGTTAGGACTAGCACGTGGTGGCTGCTGGTCTCGTCATCCGCTTTATAAGTGAGAGTGGGATAGGACCAGCACATGGTGGCTGCTGGTCTCGTCATACACTTTATAAGTGAGAGTGGGTTAGGACTAGCACGTGGTGGCTGCTGGTCTCGTCATCAGCTTTATAAGTGAGAGTGGGTTAGAGCCAGCACATGGTGGCTGCTGGTCTCGTCATACACTTTATAAGTGAGAGTGGGATAGAGCCAGCACGTGGTGGCTGCCGTTCTCGACATCCGCTTTATAAGTGAGAGTGGGTTAGGACCAGCACATGGTGGCTGCTGGTCTCGTCATACACTTTATAAGTGAGAGTGGGTTAGGACTAGCACGTGGTGGCTGCTGGTCTCGTCATCCGCTTTATAAGTGAGAGTGGGTTAGAGCCAGCACGTGGCGGCTGCTGATCTCTTCATCCGCTTTATAAGTGAGGGTGTGTTAGGGCCAGCACATGGCGGCTGCTGGTCTCGTCATACACTTTATAAGTGAGAGTGGGTTAGGGCCAGCACATGGTGGCTGCTGGTCTCGTCATACACATTATAAGTGAGAGAGGGTTAGAGCCAGCATGTGGTGGCTGCTGACCTCGTCATACACTTTATAAGTGAGAGTGGGTTAGGACTAGCACGTGGTGGCTGCTGGTCTCGTCATACACTTTATAAGTGAGAGTGGGTTAGGACCAGCACATGGTGGCTGCTGGTCTCGTCATACACTTTATAAGTGAGAGTGGGTTAGAGCCAGCACATGGTGGCTGCTGGTCTCGTCATACACTTTATAAGTGAGAGTGGGTTAGGACTAGCACATGGTGGCTGCTGGTCTCGTCATACACTTTATAAGTGAGAGTGGGTTAGGACCAGCACATGGTGGCTGCTGGTCTCGTCATTCACTTTATAAGTGAGAGAGGGTTAGAGCCAGCATGTGGTGGCTGCTGACCTCGTCATACATTTTATAAGTGAGAGTGGGTTAGGACCAGCACATGGTGGCTGCTGGTCTCGTCATACACTTTATAAGTGAGAGTGGGTTAGGACCAGCACATGGTGGCTGCTGGTCTCGTCATAGAATTTATAAGTGAGAGTGGGTTACAGCCAGCACATGGTGCCTGCTGGTCTCGTCATACACTTTATAAGTGAGAGTGGGTTAGGACTAGCACGTGGTGGCTGCTGGTCTCGTCATACACTTTATTAGTGAGAGTGGGTTAGGACCAGCACATGGTGGCTGCTGGTCTCGTAATTCACTTTATAAGTGAGAGTGGGTTAGAGCCAGCACATGGTGGCTGCTGGTCTCGTCATACACTTTATAAGAGATAGTGAGTTGGAGCCAGCACTTGGTGACTGCAGTTCTCGACATCCGCTTTATAAGTGAGAGTGGGTTAGAGCCAGCACGTGGTGGCTGCTGATCTCGTCATACACTTTATAAGTGAGAGTGGGTTAGAGCCAGCAAGTGGTGGCTGCTGATCTCGTCATACACTTTATAAGTGAGAGTGGGTTAGAGCCAGCACGTGGTGACTGCAGTTCTCGACATCCGCTTTGTAAGTAAGAGTGGTTTAGAGCCAGCACATGGTGGCTGCTGGTCTCGTCATACACTTTATAAGTGAGAGTGGGTTAGAGCCAGCACATGGTGGCTGCTGGTCTCGTCATACACTTTATAAGTAAGAGTGGGTTAGAGCCAGCACGTGGTGACTGCAGTTCTCGACATCCGCTTTATAAGTGAGAGTGGGTTAGAGCCAGCGCGTGGTGGCTGCAGTTCTCGACATCCGCTTTATAAGTCATAGTGGGTTAGGACCAGCACATGGTGGCTGCTGGTCTCGTCATACACTTCATAAGTGAGAGTGGGTTAGAGCCAGCACATGGTGGCTGCTGGTCTCGTCATACACTTTATAATTGAGAGTTGGTTAGAGCCAGCACGTGGTGACTGCAGTTCTCGACATCCGCTTTATAAGTGAGAGTGGGTTAGAGCCAGCACATGGTGGCTGCTGGTCTCGTCATACACTTTATAAGTGAGAGTGGGTTAGAGCCAGCCCATGGTGGCTGCTGGTCTCGTCATACACTTTATAAGTGAGAGTGGGTTAGTGCCAGCACGAGGTGACTGCAGTTCTCGACATCCGCTTTATAAGTGAGAGTGGGTTAGAGCCAGCACGTGGTGACTGCAGTTCTCGACGTCCGCTTTATAAGTGAGGGTGGGATAGGACCAGCACATGGTGGCTGCTGGTCTCGTCATACACTTCATAAGTGAGAGTGGGTTAGAGCCAGCACATGGTGGCTGCTGGTCTCGTCATACACTTTATAAGTGAGAGTTGGTTATGGCCAGCACGTGGTGACTGCAGTTCTCGACATCCGCTTTATAAGTGAGAGTGGGTTAGAGCCAGCACATGTTGGCTGCTGGTCTCGTCATTCACTATATAAGTGAGAGTGGGTTAGAGCCAGCACGTGGTGACTGCAGTTCTCGACATCCGCTTTATAAGTGAGAGTGGGATAGAGCCAGCACGTGGTGGCTTCTGATCTCGTCATACACTTTATAAGTGAGAGTGGGTTAGAGCCAGCACGTGGTGGCTGCTGATCTCGTCATACACTTTATAAGTGAGAGTGGGTTAGAGCCAGCACGTGGTGACTGCAGTTCTCGACATCCGCTTTATAAGTGAGAGTGGGTTAGAGCCAGCACATGGTGGCTGCTGGTCTCGTCATACACTTTATAAGTGAGAGAGGTTTAGAGCCAGCACGCGGTGGCTGCTGAACTCGTCATCCGCTTTATAAGTGAGAGTGGGTTAGAACCAGTAATGGTGACTGCAGTTCTCGACATCCGCTTTATAAGTGAGAGTGGGTTAGAGCCAGCACGTTGTGACTGCAGTTCTCGTCATACACTTTATAAGTGAGAGTGGGTTAGAGCCAGCACATGGTGGCTGCTGTCCTCGTCATCCGCTTTATAAGTGAGAGTGGGTTAGAGCTAGCACGTGGTGACTGCAGTTCTCGACATCCGCTTTATAAGTGAGAGTGGGTTAGAGCCAGCACGTGGTGACTGCAGTTCTCGTCATACACTTTATAAGTGAGAGTGGGTTAGAGCCAGCACATGGTGGCTGCTGGTCTCGTCATACACTTTATAAGTGAGAGTGGGTTAGAGCCAGCACGTGGTGACTGCAGTTCTCGTCATACACTTTATAAGTGGGAGTGGGTTAGAGCCAGCACATGGTGGCTGCTGGTCTCGTCATACACTTTATAAGTGAGAGTGGGTTAGAGCCAGCACATGGTGGCTGCTGTCCTCGTCATCCGCTTTATAAGTGAGAGTGGGTTAGAGCCAGCACGTGGTGACTGCAGTTCTCGACATCCGCTTTATAAGTGAGAGTGGGTTAGAGCCAGCACGTGGTGACTGCAGTTCTCGTTATACACTTTATAAGTGAGAGTGGGTTAGAGCCAGCACATGGTGGCTGCTGATCTCGTCATACACTTTATAAGTGAGAGTGGGTTAGAGCCAGCACGTGGTGACTGCAGTTCTCGACGTCCGCTTTATAAGTGAGGGTGGGTTAGGACCAGCACGTGGTGACTGCAGTTCACGACATCCGCTTTATAAGTGAGAGTGGGTTAGGACCAGCACATGGTGGCTGCTGGTCTCGTCATACACTTTATAAGTGAGAGTGGGTTAGAGCCAGCACATGGTGGCTGCTGGTCTCGTCATACACTTTATAAGTGAGAGTGGGTTAGAGCCAGCACGTGGTGACTGCAGTTCTCGACATCCGCTTTATAAGTGCGAGTGGGTTAGAGCCAGCACGTGGTGGCTGCTGATCTCGTCATACACTTTATAAATGAGAGTGGGTTAGAGCCAGCACGTGGTGGCTGCTGGTCTCGTCATACACTTTATAAGTGAGAGTGGGTTAGAGCCAGCACGTGGTGACTGCAGTTCTCGACATCCGCCTTATAAGTGAGAGTGGGTTAGAGCCAGCACGTGGTGGCTGCTGATCCCGTCATACACTTTATAAGTGAGAGTGTGTTAGAGCCAGCTATGGTGGCTCCTGGTCTCGTCATACACTTAATAAGTGAGAGTGGGTTAGAGCCAGCACATGGTGGCTGCTGATCTCGTCATACACTTTATAAGTGAGAGTGGGTTAGAGCCAGCTATGGTGGCTGCTGGTCTCGTCATACACTTAATAAGTGAGAGTGGGTTAGAGCCAGCTATGGTGGCTGCTGATCTCGTCATACACTTTATAAGTGAGAGTGGGTTAGGACCAGCACATGGTGGCTGCTGGTCTCGTCATACACTTTATATGTGATAGTGGGTTAGAGCCAGCACGTGGTGACTGCAGTTCTCGACATCTGCTTTATAAGTGAGAGCGGGTTAGAGCCAGCACATGGTGGCTGCTGGTCTCGTCATACACTTTATAAGTGACAGTGGGTTAGAACCAGCACATGGTGGCTGCTGGTCTCGTCATGCACTTTATAAGTGAGAGTGTGTTAGAGCCAGCACGTGGTGACTGCAGTTTTCGACATCCGCTTTATAAGTGAGAGTGGGTTAGAGCCAGCACGTGGTGACTGCAGTTCTCGACATCCGCTTTATAAGTGAGGGTGGGTTAGGACCAGCACGTGGTGACTGCAGTTCTCGACATCCGCTTTATAAGTGAGAGTGGGTTAGGACCAGCACATGGTGGCTGCTGGTCTCGTCATACACTTTATAAGTGAGAGTGTGTTAGAGCCAGCACATGGTGGCTGCTGGTCTCGTCATACACTTTATAAGTGAGAGTGGGTTAGATCCAGCACGTGGTGACTGCAGTTCTCGACATCCGCTTTATAAGTGAGGATGGGTTAGAGCCAGCACGTGGTGGCTGCTGATCTCGTCATACACTTTATAAGTGAGAGTGGGTTAGAGCCAGCACGTGGTGGCTGCTGGTCTCGTCATACACTTTATAAGTGAGAGTGGGTTAGAGCCAGCACGTGGTGACTGCAGTTCTCGACATCCGCTTTATAAGTGAGGGTGGGTTAGAGCCAGCACGTGGTGGCTGCTGGTCTCGTCATACACTTTATATGTGAGAGTGGGTTAGAGCCAGCACGTGGTGGCAGCTGGTCTCGTCATACACTTTATAAGTGAGAGTGGGTTAGATCTAGCTCATGGTGGCTGCTGGTCTCGTCATACACTTTATAAGTGATAGTGGGTTAGAGCCAGAACGTGGTGACTGCTGGTCTCGTCATACACTTTATAAGTGAGAGTGGGTTAGAGCCAGCACGTGTTGGCTGGTGATCTCGTCATCCGCTTTATAAGTGAGAGTGGGTTAGAGCCAGCACGTGGTGGCTGGTGATCTCGTCATACACTTTATAAGTGAGAGTGGGTTAGAGCCAGCACGTGGTGGCTGCTGGTCTCGCCATGCACTTTATAAGTGAGAGAGGGTTATAGCCAGCACATGGTGGCTGCTCGTCTCGTCATACACTTTATAAGTGAGAGTGGGTTAGAGCCAGCACATGGTGGTTGCTGATCTCGTCATACACTTTATAAGTGATAGTGGGTTAGGACTAGCACATGGTGGCTGGTGGTCTCGTCTTACACTTTATAAGTGAGAGTGGGTTAGAGCCAGCACATGGTGGCTGCTGGTCTCGTCATACACTTTATAAGTGAGAGTTGGTTAGAGCCAGCACGTGGTGGCTGCTGGTCTCGTCATCCGCTTTATAAGTGAGGGTGGGTTACGGCCAGCACATGGTGGCTGCTGGTCTCGTCATACACTTTATAAGTGAGAGTGGGTTAGGGCCAGCACGCGGTGGCTGCTGATCTCGTCATACCCTTTATAAGTGAGAGTGGGTTAGGACTAGCACGTGGTGGCTGCTGGTCTCGTCATCCGCTTTATAAGTGAGGGTGTGTTAGGGCCAGCACATGGTGGCTGCTGATCTCTTCATCCGCTTTATAAGTGAGGGTGTGTTAGGGCCAGCACATGGTGGCTGCTGGTCTCGTCATACACTTTATAAGTGAGAGTGGGTTAGGACTAGCACATGGTGGCTGCTGGTCTCGTCATACACTTTATAAGTGAGAGTGGGTTAGGACCAGCACATGGTGGCTGCTGGTCTCGTCATTCACTTTATAAGTGAGAGAGGGTTAGAGCCAGCATGTGGTGGCTGCTGACCTCGTCATACACTTTATAAGTGAGAGTGGGTTAGGACCAGCACATGGTGGCTGCTGGTCTCGTCATACACTTTATAAGTGAGAGTGGGTTAGGACCAGCACATGGTGGCTGCTGGTCTCGTCATAGAATTTATAAGTGAGAGTGGGTTACAGCCAGCACATGGTGGCTGCTGGTCTCGTCATACACTTTATAAGTGAGAGTGGGTTAGGACTAGCACGTGGTGGCTGCTGGTCTCGTCATACACTTTATTAGTGAGAGTGGGTTAGGACCAGCACATGGTGGCTGCTGGTCTCGTCATTCACTTTATAAGTGAGAGTGGGTTAGAGCCAGCACATGGTGGCTGCTGGTCTCGTCATACACTTTATAAGAGATAGTGAGTTGGAGCCAGCACTTGGTGACTGCAGTTCTCGACATCCGCTTTATAAGTGAGAGTGGGTTAGTGCCAGCACGTGGTGGCTGCTGATCTCGTCATACACTTTATAAGTGAGAGTGGGTTAGAGCCAGCAAGTGGTGGCTGCTGATCTCGTCATACACTTTATAAGTGAGAGTGGGTTAGAGCCAGCACGTGGTGACTGCAGTTCTCGACATCCGCTTTGTAAGTGAGAGTGGTTTAGAGCCAGCACATGGTGGCTGCTGGTCTCGTCATACACTTTATAAGTGAGAGTGGGTTAGAGCCAGCACATGGTGGCTGCTGGTCTCGTCATACACTTTATAAGTAAGAGTGGGTTAGAGCCAGCACGTGGTGACTGCAGTTCTCGACATCCGCTTTATAAGTGAGAGTGGGTTAGAGCCAGCGCGTGGTGGCTGCAGTTCTCGACATCCGCTTTATAAGTCAGAGTGGATTAGGACCAGCACATGGTGGCTGCTGGTCTCGTCATACACTTCATAAGTGAGAGTGGGTTAGAGCCAGCACATGGTGGCTGCTGGTCTCGTCATACACTTTATAATTGAGAGTTGGTTAGAGCCAGCACGTGGTGACTGCAGTTCTCGACATCCGCTTTATAAGTCAGAGTGGGTTAGAGCCAGCACATGGTGGCTGCTGGTCTCTTCATACACTTTATAAGTGAGAGTGGGTTAGAGCCAGCCCATGGTGGCTGCTGGTCTCGTCATACACTTTATAAGTGAGAGTGGGTTAGTGCCAGCACGAGGTGACTGCAGTTCTCGACATCCGCTTTATAAGTGAGAGTGGGTTAGAGCCAGCACGTGGTGACTGCAGTTCTCGACGTCCGCTTTATAAGTGAGGGTGGGATAGGACCAGCACGTGGTGACTGCAGTTCTCGACATCCGCTTTATAAGTGAGAGTGGGTTAGGACCAGCACATGGTGACTGCTGGTCTCGTCATACACTTTATAAGTGAGAGAGGACTAGAGCCAGCATGTGGTGGCTGCTGACCTCGACATACACTTTATAAGTGAGAGTGGGTTAGAGCCAGCACATGGTGGCTGCTGGTCTCGTCATACACTTTATAAGTGAGAATGGGTTAGGACTAGCACGAGGTGGCTGCTGGTCTCGTCATACACTTTATAAGTGAGAGTGGGTTAGAGCCAGCACGTGGTGGCTGCTGGTCTCGTCATACACTTTATGAGTGAGAGTGGGTTAGGACCAGCACATGGTGGCTGCTGGTCTCGTCATACACTTTATAAGTGAGAGTGGGTTAGAGCCAGCAAGTGGTGGCTGCTGATCTCGTCATACACTTTATAAGTGAGAGTGGGTTAGAGCCAGCACATGGTGGCTGCTGGTCTCGTCATACACTTTATAAGTGAGAGTTGGTTAGAGCCAGCACGTGGTGACTGCAGTTCTCGACATCCGCTTTATAAGTGAGAGTGGGTTAGAGCCAGCACATGGTGGCTGCTGGTCTCGTCATACACTTTGTAAGTGAGAGTGGGTTAGAGCCAGCACATGGTGGCTGCTGGTCTCGTCATACACTTTATAAGTGAGAGAGGACTAGAGCCAGCATGTGGTGGCTGCTGACCTCGACATACACTTTATAATTGAGAGTGGGTTAGAGCCAGCACGTGGTGGCTGCTGGTCTCGTCATACACTTTATAAGTGAGAGTGGGTTAGGACCAGCACATGGTGGCTGCTGGTCTCGTCATACACTTTATAAGTGAGAGTGGGTTAGAGCCAGCACATGGTGGCTGCTGGTCTCGTCATACACTTTATAAGTAAGGGTGGGGTAGAGCCAGCACGTGGTGACTGCAGTTCTTGACATCCGCTTTATAAGTGAGAGTGGGTTAGAGCCAGCGCGTTGTGGCTGCAGTTCTCGACATCCGCTTTATAAGTGAGAGTGGGTTAGGACCAGCACATGGTTGTTGCTGGTCTCGTCATACACTTCATAAGTGAGAGTGGGTTAGAGCCAGCACATGGTGGCTGCTGGTCTCGTCATACACTTTATAAGTGAGAGTGGGTTAGAGCCAGCACGTGGTGACTGCAGTTCTCGACATCCGCTTTATAAGTGAGAGTGGGTTTGAGCCAGCACGTGGTGACTGCAGTTCTCGACGTCCGCTTTATAAGTGAGGATGGGTTAGGACCAGCATGTGGTGACTGCAGTTCTCGACATCCGCTTTATAAGTGAGAGATGGTTAGGACCAGCACATGGTGGCTGCTGGTCTCGTCATGCACTTTATAAATGAGAGTGGGTTAGAGCCAGCACATGGTTGATACTGGTCTCGTCATACACTTTATAAGTGAGAGTGGGTTAGAGCCAGCACTTGGTGACTGCAGTTCTCGACATCGGCTTTATAATTGCGAGTGGGTTAGAGCCAGCACGTGGTGGCTGCTGATCTCGTCATACATTTTATAAGTGAGAGTGGGTTAGAGCCAGCACGTGGTGGCTGCTGGTCTCGTCATACACTTTATAAGTGAGAGTGGGTTAGAGCCAGCACGTGGTGACTGCAGTTCTCGACATCCGCTTTATAAGTGAGTGTGGGTTAGAGCCAGCACGTGGTGGCTGCTGATCCCGTCATACACTTTATAAGTGAGAGTGGGTTAGAGCCAGCTATGGTGGCTGCTGGTCTCATCATACTCTTTATAAGTGAGAGTGGGTTGGAGCAGGCACATGGTGGCTGCTGATCTCGTCATACACTTTATAAGTGAGAGTGGGTTAGAGCCAGCACGTGGTGACTGCAGTTCTCGACATCCGCTTTATAAGTGAGAGTGGGTTAGAGCCAGCACATGGTGGCTGCTGGTCTCGTCATACACTTTATAAGTGAGAGTGGGTTAGAGCCAGCACAGTGTGACTGCAGTTCTCGACATCCGCTTTATAAGTGAGAGTGGGTTAGGACCAGCACATGGTGGCTGCTGGTCTCGTCATACACTTTATAAGTGAGAGTGGGTTAGGACTAGCACGTGGTGGCTGCTGGTCTCGTCATCCGCTTTATAAGTGAGAGTGGGATAGGACCAGCACATGGTGGCTGCTGGTCTCGTCATACACTTTATAAGTGAGAGTGGGTTAGGACTAGCACGTGGTGGCTGCTGGTCTCGTCATCCGCTTTATAAGTGAGAGTGGGTTAGAGCCAGCACATGGTGGCTGCTGGTCTCGTCATACACTTTATAAGTGAGAGTGGGATAGAGCCAGCACGTGGTGGCTGCCGTTCTCGACATCCGCTTTATAAGTGAGAGTGGGTTAGGACCAGCACATGGTGGCTGCTGGTCTCGTCATACACTTTATAAGTGAGAGTGGGTTAGGACTAGCACGTGGTGGCTGCTGGTCTCGTCATCCGCTTTATAAGTGAGAGTGGGTTAGAGCCAGCACGTGGCGGCTGCTGATCTCTTCATCCGCTTTATAAGTGAGGGTGTGTTAGGGCCAGCACATGGCGGCTGCTGGTCTCGTCATACACTTTATAAGAGAGAGTGGGTTAGGGCCAGCACATGGTGGCTGCTGGTCTCGTCATACACATTATAAGTGAGAGAGGGTTAGAGCCAGCATGTGGTGGCTGCTGACCTCGTCATACACTTTATAAGTGAGAGTGGGTTAGGACTAGCACGTGGTGGCTGCTGGTCTCGTCATACACTTTATAAGTGAGAGTGGGTTAGGACCAGCACATGGTGGCTGCTGGTCTCGTCATACACTTTATAAGTGAGAGTGGGTTAGAGCCAGCACATGGTGGCTGCTGGTCTCGTCATACACTTTATAAGTGAGAGTGGGTTAGGACTAGCACATGGTGGCTGCTGGTCTCGTCATACACTTTATAAGTGAGAGTGGGTTAGGACCAGCACATGGTGGCTGCTGGTCTCGTCATTCACTTTATAAGTGAGAGAGGGTTAGAGCCAGCATGTGGTGGCTGCTGACCTCGTCATACATTTTATAAGTGAGAGTGGGTTAGGACCAGCACATGGTGGCTGCTGGTCTCGTCATACACTTTATAAGTGAGAGTGGGTTAGGACCAGCACATGGTGGCTGCTGGTCTCGTCATAGAATTTATAAGTGAGAGTGGGTTACAGCCAGCACATGGTGCCTGCTGGTCTCGTCATACACTTTATAAGTGAGAGTGGGTTAGGACTAGCACGTGGTGGCTGCTGGTCTCGTCATACACTTTATTAGTGAGAGTGGGTTAGGACCAGCACATGGTGGCTGCTGGTCTCGTAATTCACTTTATAAGTGAGAGTGGGTTAGAGCCAGCACATGGTGGCTGCTGGTCTCGTCATACACTTTATAAGAGATAGTGAGTTGGAGCCAGCACTTGGTGACTGCAGTTCTCGACATCCGCTTTATAAGTGAGAGTGGGTTAGTGCCAGCACGTGGTGGCTGCTGATCTCGTCATACACTTTATAAGTGAGAGTGGGTTAGAGCCAGCAAGTGGTGGCTGCTGATCTCGTCATACACTTTATAAGTGAGAGTGGGTTAGAGCCAGCACGTGGTGACTGCAGTTCTCGACATCCGCTTTGTAAGTGAGAGTGGTTTAGAGCCAGCACATGGTGGCTGCTGGTCTCGTCATACACTTTATAAGTGAGAGTGGGTTAGAGCCAGCACATGGTGGCTGCTGGTCTCGTCATACACTTTATAAGTAAGAGTGGGTTAGAGCCAGCACGTGGTGACTGCAGTTCTCGACATCCGCTTTATAAGTGAGAGTGGGTTAGAGCCAGCGCGTGGTGGCTGCAGTTCTCGACATCCGCTTTATAAGTCATAGTGGGTTAGGACCAGCACATGGTGGCTGCTGGTCTCGTCATACACTTCATAAGTGAGAGTGGGTTAGAGCCAGCACATGGTGGCTGCTGGTCTCGTCATACACTTTATAATTGAGAGTTGGTTAGAGCCAGCACGTGGTGACTGCAGTTCTCGACATCCGCTTTATAAGTGAGAGTGGGTTAGAGCCAGCACATGGTGGCTGCTGGTCTCGTCATACACTTTATAAGTGAGAGTGGGTTAGAGCCAGCCCATGGTGGCTGCTGGTCTCGTCATACACTTTATAAGTGAGAGTGGGTTAGTGCCAGCACGAGGTGACTGCAGTTCTCGACATCCGCTTTATAAGTGAGAGTGGGTTAGAGCCAGCACGTGGTGACTGCAGTTCTCGACGTCCGCTTTATAAGTGAGGGTGGGATAGGACCAGCACGTGGTGACTGCAGTTCTCGACATCCGCTTTATAAGTGAGAGTGGGTTAGGACCAGCACATGGTGGCTGCTGGTCTCGTCATACACTTTATAAGTGAGAGAGGACTAGAGCCAGCATGTGGTGGCTGCTGACCTCGACATACACTTTATAAGTGAGAGTGGGTTAGAGCCAGCACATGGTGGCTGCTGGTCTCGTCATACACTTTATAAGTGAGAATGTGTTAGGACTAGCACGAGGTGGCTGCTGGTCTCGTCATACACTTTATAAGTGAGAGTGGGTTAGAGCCAGCACGTGGTGGCTGCTGGTCTCGTCATACACTTTATAAGTGAGAGTGGGTTAGGACCAGCACATGATGGCTGCTGGTCTCGTCATACACTTTATAAGTGAGAGTGGGTTAGAGCCAGCACATGGTGGCTGCTGGTCTCGTCATACACTTTATAAGTGAGAGTGGGATAGGACTAGCACGTGGTGGCTGCTGGTCTCGTCATACACTTTATGAGTGAGAGTGGGTTAGGACCAGCACATGGTGGCTGCTGGTCTCGTCATACACTTTATAAGTGAGAGTGGGTTCGAGCCAGCAAGAGGTGGCTGCTGATCTCGTCATACACTTTATAAGTGAGAGTGGGTTAGAGCCAGCACATGGTGGCTGCTGGTCTCGTCATACACTTTATAAGTAAGGGTGGGTTAGAGCCAGCACGTGGTGACTGCAGTTCTTGACATCCGCTTTATAAGTGAGAGTGGGTTAGAGCCAGCGCGTGGTGGCTGCAGCTCTCGACATCCGCCTAATAAGTGAGAGTGGGTTAGGACCAGCACATGGTGGCTGCTGGTCTCGTCATACACTTCATAAGTGAGAGTGGGTTAGAGCCAGCACATGGTGGCTGCAGGTCTCGTCATACACTTTATAAGTGAGAGTTGGTTAGAGCCAGCACGTGGTGACTGCAGTTCTCGACATCCGCTTTATAAGTGAGAGTGGGTTAGAGCCAGCACATGGTGGCTGCTGGTCTCGTCATACACTTTGTAAGTGAGAGTGGGTTAGAGCCAGCATATGGTGGCTGCTGGTCTCGTCATACACTTTATAAGTGAGAGAGGACTAGAGCCAGCATGTGGTGGCTGCTGACCTCGACATACACTTTATATGTGAGAGTGGGTTAGAGCCAGCACGTGGTGGCTGCTGGTCTCGTCATACACTTTATAAGTGAGAGTGGGTTAGAGCCAGCACATGGTGGCTGCTGGTCTCGTCATACACTTTATAAGTAAGGGTGGGGTAGAGCCAGCACGTGGTGACTGCAGTTCTTGACATCCGCTTTATAAGTGAGAGTGGGTTAGAGCCAGCGCGTTGTGGCTGCAGTTCTCGACATCCGCTTTATAAGTGAGAGTGGGTTTGAGCCAGCACGTGGTGACTGCAGTTCTCGACGTCCGCTTTATAAGTGAGGGTGGGTTAGGACCAGCATGTGGTGACTGCAGTTCTCGACATCCTCTTTATAAGTGAGAATGGGTTAGGACCAGCACATGGTGGCTGCTGGTCTCGTCATGCACTTTATAAATGAGAGTGGGTTAGAGCCAGCACATGGTGGATGCTGGTCTCGTCATACACTTTATAAGTGAGAGTGGGTTAGAGCCAGCACTTGGTGACTGCAGTTCTCGACATCGGCTTTATAATTGCGAGTGGGTTAGAGCCAGCACGTGGTGGCTGCTGGTCTCGTCATACACTTTATAAGTGAGAGTGGGTTAGAGCCAGCACGTGGTGACTGCAGTTCTCGACATCCGCTTTATAAGTGAGTGTGGGTTAGAGCCAGCACGTGGTGGCTGCTGATCCCGTCATACACTTTATAAGTGAGAGTGGGTTAGAGCCAGCTATGGTGGCTGCTGGTCTCATCATACTCTTTATAAGTGAGAGTGGGTTAGAGCCAGCACATGGTGGCTGCTGATCTCGTCATACACTTTATAAGTGAGAGTGGGTTAGAGCCAGCACGTGGTGACTGCAGTTCTCGACATCCGCTTTATAAGTGAGAGTGGGTTAGAGCCAGCACATGGTGGCTGCTGGTCTCGTCATACACTTTATAAGTGAGAGTGGGTTAGAGCCAGCACAGTGTGACTGCAGTTCTCGACATCCGCTTTATAAGTGAGAGTGGGTTAGGACCAGCACATGGTGGCTGCTGGTCTCGTCATACACTTTATAAGTGAGAGTGGGTTAGGACTAGCACGTGGTGGCTGCTGGTCTCGTCATCCGCTTTATAAGTGAGAGTGGGATAGGACCAGCACATGGTGGCTGCTGGTCTCGTCATACACTTTATAAGTGAGAGTGGGTTAGGACTAGCACGTGGTGGCTGCTGGTCTCGTCATCCGCTTTATAAGTGAGAGTGGGTTAGGACCAGCACATGGTGGCTGCTGGTCTCGTCATACACTTTATAAGTGAGAGTGGGATAGAGCCAGCACATGGTGGCTGCTGGTCTCGTCATACACTTTATAAGTGAGAGTTGGTTAGAGCCAGCACGTGGTGACTGCAGTTCTCGACATCCGCTTTATAAGTGAGAGTGTGTTAGAGCCAGCACATGGTGGCTGCTGGTCTCATCATACTCTTTATAAGTGAGAGTGGGTTAGAGCCAGCACATGGTGGCTGCTGATCTCGTCATACACTTTATAAGTGAGAGTGGGTTAGAGCCAGCACGTGGTGGCTGCCGTTCTCGACATCCGCTTTATAAGTGAGAGTTGGTTAGGACCAGCACATGGTGGCTGCTGGTCTCGTCATACACTTTATAAGTGAGAGTGGGTTAGGACTAGCACGTGGTGACTGCAGTTCTCGACATCCGCTTTATAAGTGAGAGTGGGTTAGAGCCAGCACATGGTGGCTGCTGGTCTCGTCATACACTTTATAAGTGAGAGTGGGATAGAGCCAGCACGTGGTGGCTGTCGTTCTCGACATCCGCTTTATAAGTGAGAGTGGGTTAGGACCAGCACATGGTGGCTGCTGGTCTCGTCATACACTTTATAAATGAGAGTGGGTTAGGACTAGCACGTGGTGGCTGCTGGTCTCGTCATCCGCTTTATAAGTGAGAGTGGGTTAGAGCCAGCACGTGGCGGCTGCTGATCTCTTCATCCGCTTTATAAGTGAGGGTGTGTTAGGGCCAGCACATGGTGGCTGCTGGTCTCGTCATACACTTTATAAGTGAGAGTGGGTTAGGGCCAGCACATGGTGGCTGCTGGTCTCGTCATACACTTTATAAGTGAGAGAGGGTTAGAGCCAGCATGTGGTGGCTGCTGACCTCGTCATACACTTTATAAGTGAGAGTGGGTTAGGACTAGCACGTGGTGGCTGCTGGTCTCGTCATACACTTTATAAGTGAGAGTGGGTTAGGACCAGCACATGGTGGCTGCTGGTCTCGTCATACACTTTATAAGTGAGAGTGGGTTAGAGCCAGCACATGGTGGCTGCTGGTCTCGTCATACACTTTATAAGTAAGAGTGGGTTAGAGCCAGCACGTGGTGACTGCAGTTCTCGACATCCGCTTTATAAGTGAGAGTGGGTTAGAGCCAGCGCGTGTTGGCTGCAGTTCTCGACATCCGCTTTATATGTGAGAGTGGGTTAGAGCCAGCACGTGGTGGCTGCTGATCTCTTCATCCGCTTTATAAGTGAGGGTGTGTTAGGGCCAGCACGTGGTGGCTGCTGGTCTCGTCATACACTTTATTAGTGAGAGTGGGTTAGGACCAGCACATGGTGGCTGCTGGGCTCGTCATACACTTTATAAGTGAGAGTGGGTTAGAGCCAGCACATGGTGGCTGCTGGTCTCGTCATACACTTTATAAGAGAGAGTGGGTTAGAGCCAGCACGTGGTGACTGCAGTTCTCGACATCCGCTTCATAAGTGAGAGTGGGTTAGAGCCAGCACGTGGTGGCTGCTGATCTCGTCATACACTTTATAAGTAAGAGTGGGTTAGAGCCAGCAAGTGGTGGCTGCTGATCTCGTCATACACTTTATAAGTGAGAGTGGGTTAGAGCCAGCACGTGGTGACTGCAGTTCTCGGCATCCGCTTTATAAGTGAGAGTGGTTTAGAGCCAGCACATGGTGGCTGCTGGTCTCGTCATACACTTTATAAGTGAGAGTGGGTTAGAGCCAGCACATGGTGGCTGCTGGTCTCGTCATACACTTTATAAGTAAGAGTGGGTTAGAGCCAGCACGTGGTGACTGCAGTTACGACATCCGCTTTATAAGTGAGAGTGGGTTAGAGCCAGCGCGTGGTGGCTGCAGTTCTCGACATCCGCTTTATATGTGAGAGTGGGTTAGGATCAGCACATGGTGGCTGCTGGTCTCGTCATACACTTCATAAGTGAGAGTGGGTTAGAGCCAGCACATGGTGGCTGCTGGTCTCGTCATACACTTTATAAGTGAGAGTTGGTTAGAGCCAGCACGTGGTGACTGCAGTTCTCGACATCCGCTTTATAAGTGAGAGTGGGTTAGAGCCAGCACATGGTGGCTGCTGGTCTCGTCATACACTTTATAAGTGAGAGTGGGTTAGAGCCAGCGCGTGGTGGCTGCAGTTCTCGACATCCGCTTTATATGTGAGAGTGGGTTAGGATCAGCACATGGTGGCTGCTGGTCTCGTCATACACTTCATAAGTGAGAGTGGGTTAGAGCCAGCACGTGGTGACTGCAGTTCTCGACATCCGTTTTATAAGTGAGAGTGGGTTAGAGCCAGCACGTGGTGACTGCAGTTCTCGACGTCCGCTTTATAAGTGAGGGTGGGTTAGGACCAGCACGTGGTGACTGCAGTTCTCGACATCCGCTTTATAAGTGAGAGTGGGTTAGGACCAGCACATGGTGGCTGCTGGTCTCGTCATACACTTTATAAGTGAGAGTGGGTTAGAGCCAGCACGTGGTGGCTGCTGATCTCGTCATACACTTTATAAGTGAGAGTGGGTTAGAGCCAGCACGTGGTGGCTGCTGGTCTCGTCATACACTTTATAAGTGAGAGTGGGTTAGAGCCAGCACGTGGTGACTGCAGTTCTCGACATCCGCCGTATAAATGAGAGTGGGTTAGAGCCAGCACGTGGTGGCTGCTGATCCCGTCATACACTTTATAAGTGAGAGTGGGTTAGAGCCAGCTATGGTGGCTGCTGGTCTCGTCATACACTTAATAAGTGAGAGTGGGTTAGAGCCAGCACATGGTGGCTGCTGATCTCGTCATACACTTTATAAGTGAGAGTGGGTTAGGACTAGCACGTGGTGGCTGCTGGTCTCGTCATACACTTGTTAAGTGAGAGTGGGTTAGGACCAGCACATGGTGGCTGCTGGTCTCGTCATACACTTTATATGTGATAGTGGGTTAGAGCCAGAACGTGGTGACTGCAGTTCTCGACATCCGCTTTATAAGTGAGAGCGGGTTAGAGCCAGCACATGGTGGCTGCTGGTCTCGTCATACACTTTATAAGTGAGAGTGGGTTAGAGCCAGCACATGGTGGCTGCTGGTCTCGTCATACACTTTATAAGTGAGAGTGGGTTAGATCCAGCACGTGGTGACTGCAGTTCTCGACATCCGCTTTATAAGTGAGAATGGGTTAGAGCCAGCACGTGGTGGCTGCTGATCTCGTCATACACTTTATATGTGAGAGTGGGTTAGAGCCAGCACGTGGTGGCTGCTGGTCTCGTCATACACTTTATAAGTGAGAGTGGGTTAGAGCCAGCACGTGGTGACTGCAGTTCTCGACATCCGCTTTATAAGTGAGAGTGGGTTAGAGCCAGCACGTGGTGGTTGCTGATCTCGTCATACACTTTATAAGTGAGAGTGGGTTAGAGCCAGCACGTGGTGGCTGCAGTTCTCGACATCCGCTTTATAAGTGAGAGTGGGTTAGAGCCAGCTCATGGTGGCTGCTGATCTCGTCATACTTTTTATAAGTGAGAGTGGGTTAGAGCCAGCACGTGGTGGCTGCTGATCTCGTCATACACTTTATAAGTGAGAGTGGGTTAGAGCCAGCTATGGTGGCTGCTGGTCTCGTCATACACTTTATAAGTGAGAGTGGGTTAGAGCCAGCACATGGTGGCTGCTGATCTCGTCATACACTTTATAAGTGAGAGTGGGTTAGAGCCAGCACATGGTGGCTGCTGGTCTCGTCATACACTTTATAAGTGAGAGTGGGTTAGAGCCAGCACATGGTGGCTGCTGGTCTCGTCATACACTTTATAAGTGAGAGTGGGTTAGAGCCAGCTATGGTGGCTGCTGGTCTCGTCATACACTTTATAAGTGAGAGTGGGTTAGAGCCAGCACATGGTGGCTGCCTATCTCGTCATTCTCTTTATAGGTGAGAGTGGGTTAGAGCCAGCACGTGGTGGCTGGTGATCTCGTCATCCGCTTTATATGTGAGAGTGGCTTAGAGCCAGCACGTAGTGGCTCGTGATCTCGTCATCCGCTTCATAAGTGAGAGTGGGTTAGGGCCAGCAATCTATACTTTCTAGCGTATATTTACTAAAAGACTTGTTCTTTTATGAATTATGAATTTCTGTTTTATCGTTATCTTTGTTTATTCTTATAATTATTAGTTTTATTCAAAGTTTGATTTATGAATTTTTGATCTATCCATATTTAAGAATCCAGCTCTTAATTCTCAATTTCATTCTGAATGTGTATCTTTCTGTGTGTAGATGGCCTCGTAGTTCCACGAAGTTCACCCCTTTAAACCTCAATAACTAATTGATTCAGAATTGTATGTCCTATGTGCTTTTGATTTTATAATGATACTGGCTATTAACTGAGTACTGTTGTTGTTGTTGTTGTTGTTTGAGTCTTCAGTCTTTCTATTGGTTTAATGCAATTCTCCATGCTACCCTCTCCTGAGCTAATCGTTTCATCTGTACATAACTACCTCACCTTACATCCGAGGCAATCTGTTAGAAATATTGTAAACTTGGTCTACCACTACCGTTCTCATCTTTGACCCTTCCTTCTGTAATTAAGTTTGCTAATTTTGGGTGACTTATTATATGTCCTTTCAACCTATCTCTTCGCTTCATTAGAAGGAGCCACAGACATTTCCCTCTCCCACTCGTCTTGACACCTCTTTATTCGTAACCCTATCTACCATTCTGATCATCATTCTCCCGTAGCATCACTTTTCAAACGCTTCAATTCTCCTCCTTTCTGCTGCTGCAACAGTCCATGTTTCACTTCCATAGAGCGCCACGCTCCAAACAAATGTTTCCAAAAATGACTTCCTAATACCTAAATCTATATTCGATGTCAACTGATTCCTTTTCTGTAGAAATGCTTTCCTTGTCTTTGCTAACCTACTTTTTATGTCCCCTTTTGTTCATCAGTGGTTATTTTCCTTCCTAAGTAACAGAAGTCACCTACTTCCTTTAGATTTTCTCCTGCCAATTCGAAATCCATAGTGGTTTATTTTTCTTTCGACTGCATTCCAATATTTTTGTTGTACATTCATGAATTTTCAACATGAATTCCTTCCTCAAGACAGAATCCACACCATTTAAAAACTCATTCAAATCCTCTGGTGTGTTGGCTAAGATGACGATGTCATCAGCAACTCTAAGAATTGAAATTATTTCTTCTTGAATCATTACTCCTACCTTAATTTTTTCTCCAATTTCCTTCTTTGCTTGTTCAATATATTGACTAAAAAGTATGGATGATAAGTTGCAGCCTTGCCTTACACCATTCTGAAAACTAGCTTCTCTCCCATGTCCTTCCACTCGAATAACTGCTGTCTGGTTTCTGTATTGATTGTAGAGCACCCTCTTATCCCTGTACTTTATTCCAATCGTTTTCAAAATGACAAACAACTTACTCCAATCATTGTTATCAAAAGCCTATCCTAAGTCTGCCAATGCCATGGACGTTCTCTTAACTTTCCTTATTCTAGCTTCCAAAATCAGTCTTAAGACATAGTACGGCTTCCCTTGTTCCTACGGTTCTCTTGAAGCTAAACTGGTCTTCACCCAGTTCCCTTTCTATCTGTCTTTCCATCCTCTTGTAAATTATTCTAGTCAGTATCTTTGAAGCATGTGTGGTCAAGCTGAATGTACGGCAATCTTCACATCAGTCAGCTCCTGTTTTCTTCGGTATAGGTATAACAATTTTCTTGAAATCAGATGGTACCTAACCTGTCTCATAAATCCTACACACCAAGTGAAATAACCTTGTCATATCCTCATCACGTTTGCAGCTTAGCAACTCAATCGGTGTATTACTTATGCCTGGTGCTTTGTTCCTGCTTGAGCCTTCCAATTCACTGACAAATTCTGATATCAATATTAAATCTCCTTTCTCATCCTGAACAATTTCCTCTTTACTTTTCATTACAGGATTGTCAATATCCTTTCCCGTATATAAATACTCTATGCAAGCTTTCCATCTCTCAACCTTTCCTTCCCTATCTGTTAGAGGTTTTCAATCTTAGTTCTTAATATTACAGCAGTTAGTCTTCATTTCCCCTAAAGAACTCTCAACCCTTCGATAAGCTGTATCTACCCTTCCTAATTTCAGACAATTTTCTATACCTGAACATTCTCTTTCAACCATTCTTATTTTGCATCTTTGCACTTCTCGTGACCTTCATTTCTCAGACGTCTATATTCTGCTTTTCCCCTTTCATCTTTCTTATTCTTGTGCTTCCGCCGTTCATCCACAAATTCTAGTATATCCTGTGGGATCCATGTTTTTGTACCTATTCTTTCCTTCCTACCAATGCATTCTTCTGCGGATTTTGTAATTTCATTTTCAAAAGTGCCAATTCCTCTGCAATTGTAGCTTGTTCAGGATTTGTCATTAGTCCTTCCTTCATACTCGTCTTGAGTGGATTGTTCGCGTGCTTCTCTTTCGGTCTGTCTTTTGCCCACCTTTTTGGCTTTTGTCTTTTCTTCAACTTCTTCAACTAAAGTCTACTTTTCATAACAACCAGATTGTGGTCAGAGTTTATGTCGTGCAGCAGAAGGCAGTGTAGCCACCAGTTGGCTAATATTATCAATATCCTAAGCATCTATAAGACAAGTGATGATTTGATTTATTCTGAAAGGCTGCTACTGCTATTCAGAATTAAGTAATAAAGCAATTCTACAAACAAATTCTAAAATTCTATAAACAATAAAAAACCATAATATTTGTACTAGCTTTTGAAATAGTCCACAGAAATAACTTATCTTCCACAGATCGGCGAATAACCCAACAAGAGATAAATTCGGAGCACGTAAACTGTATGGCAACATAAAGGAAAAATCACCAACTCTTAGCGGAACGATCCCATACATGTGCAAAACGTGCGGAGCACACCTGAAGAGGGCGGGCGATTTAAAGAAACACATGATGGTTCATAGTGGCCTAAGACCATATTCCTGTGCAAAATGCGGTGCAAACTTTAAGTTGAAGAGACATATAAGGAAACATACGATGATCCATAGTGGTCTAAAGCCATTTTCATGTATTACATGCGGGACAAAGTTCACACGAAAGGATGGTTTAAAGAGCCACATGACTGTTCATAATGGTCAAAGACCATATTCCTGTGGAATATGCGGGGCAACCTTTGCGTTGGGAAGATATTTGAAGTATCATACGAAGACACATACGATCAGCCATAGTGGTATAAAGCCATATTCGTGTATAACATGCGGGGCAAAGTTTACCCGAAAAAGCAATCTAAAAACCCACATGTTAATCCATAGAGGACAAGTGGCAGTTGTATGTGGTACTTGCGGAGTAAAATTCAGTCGTAAAGACAGTTTAAAGAAACATGTGTTAACCCATACAGGTCTAAAGCCATATTCCTGTAGTGCATGCGGAGCAAAGTTTTCTAAGAAGGACTGTTTGAAATCACACATGATAACCCATAGTAATATAAGTCCATATTCTTGCGGGGCAAAATTTACGCAGCGGGGGAATTTGAAAGTACATATGATAATCCATAGTGGACAAAAGCCATTTTCCTGTGATACATGCGGTGCAAGCTTCGCTCTCAAAGGTAATATGAGAAATCACATGTTGATCCATAGTAGTATAAAGCCATATTCCTGTGGATCATGCGAAGCAAACTTTAAAAGGAAAGGTGATTTGAAATCCCATGTGTTAATCCATAGTGGACATAGGCCACATTCCTGTAATACATGCGGAGCAAACTTTTCGAAGGAAAGCTATTTGAAAAAACACATGCTTATCCATACTCGTCAATAGCTGTATTGCTGGGATACATGGGCAGCTATTCATTGGGAAGCTAATTGAAAAATCACAGATAAATTATAGTCGTCAGTAGCCGTATTCCTGTGGTACATGCGGAGCAAACTTTCTAAGCAAGGGAAATTGAAAGTACACATGCTTGTCCATAGTAGTCTTAAAGCAACATTTCTGTGGTAAATGCTGGGCCAACTTTGTGCATGGAGGAAGTCAGATATAACACCTGTTAATCCATAGTGGTCATAAGCCACATTCCGGTGCTACTTGCCGACAAACGGTTTGAGGAATCAAATGTTAGCCCATATTGGTCCATGACTTATATCCTGTTCTTCGTGCCAGGCGGTTTCTCATGTGGAAAGCGATTTGCAGAATCACTTGATGAATCACAATGGTGCAACGCCACATTGCTGTGGTAAAATGGAGCAAACTTCTCTAAGTAATGCTGTAAGAAAACACACTTGCTAATCCGTAGTGGTCAAGCCACATTCCTCTTCTTCTTGCGGAGCAACCTTTCCTCGGAAAGACAGTTTGAAAAAACACCTGTTAGTACGCGGTGGTCTGATTTCATATTCTTCTGGTACATGCGGAGCGACATTTGCCCTGAAAGGTCATTTAAAGAAGCAAATGAAGATTCATAATGCTGTAAAGCCAATTTTTGTGCATCGTAAAGAGGAAAGTTTACTAACAAAGGTGCACTAAAACACTTCGATCATTCATAGTGGTCTAAAGCCATACTCATAAAGTACGTGTGGAACAAACTTATTTCAAAATTTTAGCATGAAATCGGGCATGTTGATCCATAGGGGTTTTAAAGTCACATTCCTAAAAACGTTTTTTAGAAAGTTGGTTTGAAAACTCACATAATGATCTGTATTAGTGCAATGCCACATTCCTCTGGTACATGCGGAGCAACCTTTACATTCAGACGTTATATGCAGACTCACTTTTTGAATCATAGTGATATAAAGCCTCATTCTTGTACTACGTACTGTACCCGTAATTATCGTGAACATGCATTCATCGATATCCAATGAACAGCTGGATCGTGGAATCTTCAAAATCCCTGGCTGGAAACAAATGTAAATTCTACCGAAAAGTACTACCGGATGGGAACACCCTCATTTGGATTTCGTTAAGGGACACTGGGACTGAAATTTTCAAATTCTATATAAACTGAAGTACAGCTTTGAAATTTTATATGGTTATGAATAGTCATATTCTAAACCACTGTGGGAAATGTGAGCATTGTAAGTTGATTAGTTCTTCAGATATACATTATTTTGTACATTAATTGTGCTAAAAATTCAAGTTTTATAAAGGTCAGCCGCGTTGAAAAAAATCAAGATAGTGTAACTTTTAGGTAATATTCTATTGCACTATAGCAATTGGAAGAAACCTACGGATCCGTTTTTGAATTGCATTAATGTGTGTGAAGAAATTAATTTTTTTTTCATATCCAAGTTTTTTTCTACAAAAATCTTGTATTTTTCCAGTTTGATTTTTTTTTTGCAGCCAGACCAAAAATGCAATCTAAAAATCGATCCTCAGGTTTATAGTCATTGCAATGAAGATAATAAATGCCCATTTTGAAAGCAATATCATAAGATTTATGACGCGAGTAACATTTTGAATGCCTGAAAAAGTGAATCAGAGAAAACAGCAATTTTCTAAAATGATACACAATTTACAAGGTTTCAGCTCACCAAGGTCATTAGCACTGTCCTGCAGCATAGGTGACACCCTCCTTCTTCTTTTTTGCAGCCTCCTTTTTCATTTCTGTCTGTTTCACCTTCCATCGACATGCCTTTCGCTTCTCTAATGATGACCGCGGACTTTCATACTTCCTGCGACTGTCACATGTTTCAAGTGTTATGCTGGGACATGAGATACTGAAGTTTGTCTTATTTCTGATTTCAACTCTGTTGTTGCAGTACACCCCATGTTGAATTCTGCTACAGAATTCCAGACAGCAATTTCAAGTCTCTTCCGTGAAATAAAAATCACTTTTGGGCACTTCCTCCAGATAACAGATTGCAGAGAATCATTCTGATTTTCAGTAGCACCGCGGACGCATCTGGATAGTATCTCATCTGATGCCTGCCTTTGATAAACAGGCATAATCTTGACAACTAAGGGTTCTTAATGCTTTACAGCGATTTTGTCATGACTCGGTGGTGTTTTACCAGCGGCGATACTTCGATTGTAGAAGCACCAATGCTCAGAACCTTCAGGACACTTACTGTGCTGGGGCGTTTAAAGGACACACCATGCATTTAAAAGCTACGCTAGGGCTTTAAAAATGGCGGAATTCGGTTAAAAACACCGCTATCTGATCCGCAGGGGATAGGGGTGTATTAATATGGAAAAACCGAAAATCGATATTTTTCACGTATTTCACTAAAATTTTAGTCCCAGTGTCCCTTAAGGTCTACTCTACTGGGAAAAACAATCTTACTTCTTAGGGAGAGTGAGATACTACGGTTCTAGGGTCGCAACGCGATAGAAAAGGGGCAGCCAAACCCTGACCCCGTTTTCCATAACACTATCTTGCTATAGCCACTATGAATCGCGACGAATTCTTACTATAAAATCGAATACGTAAATAAATGATTTAATGTAACACGAATACAATCTAAAATAAAAACACTCATGAAAATAAATCAAAGTCATTTAATAAATGCTGGTATGCCAAAAACTGTAGCCATCACTTTGGAGCTATCAATGGAAAATAAGACTCAAATCTCGACACTCGTCAAGGACACATATTACCCTCAAACGTTGCTTCTGGCATTTAAATATGACAAATCTGTTAATTAGAATTTAAAAAACAATAAATGTTAATCCATAAAATAATTAAAATTAGAAGAAACTACGGGCTATATAACTATACAGTGGTATATTTTACTCCATACAGCATTCTGCGATGAATAATTATTCCTAACATCAATGTAATCCCACACATTTATCGTAGTCGACGATCCCCTGTTTAGTGAATCCAACGTTCATTATTTACATTTTTCACATATTTACAAGATTTATTTCTCTTTTCTTGAAATCATCACTTAATAAAGTGATTTCTTTACTCTTTTCTTCATAGTAGCTTAGCATAAAATAACTTAATATCATTTACCAATCGTGAACATCTTCTCTGATTCCTTCCATACAACTTATGGTAAATATGGCCATCCAATAAAGCCAAGCTCATATAGAGATTGTCATAAATCTTGATAAATGGTTTAAAATAACTGTTCCAAATAACATACTACTTCTC
This sequence comes from Meconema thalassinum, assembly GCA_946902985.2. NCBI lineage: Eukaryota > Metazoa > Arthropoda > Insecta > Orthoptera > Tettigoniidae > Meconema > Meconema thalassinum. The sequence goes on from OX336397.1 coordinate 237,427,620, forward strand.
AATAATATTCCTACTTCACGTTCCCGTTTTTTAATATCGTTGCTGACTCTTTCTTAAGCCTAGAAAGCCTAACGTGTGTCCATTGGGCTCTATACAATTCTATTTTGTGAATTACACTGAGTAAACATATCTTTTCCTTGATAAGAGTCCAGGAATTCCTCAACAGTTGAACGATATTGCCTATAATGTTTCCTTTTGGAATGGCTAAAAGGTTGATTATTTAATTCATAACTTAAACTCCTGACTTGAGTCCATTGTACACCAAGCCCTCAGATGTCAGTTACCTTTTTATTTTAGGACTGTTGAAAGACTTGCTTCTTATGTTATCATAGTGGCAATAGTAGATCACATTCATACACTAACTGTTGTGTTTATTTGAATTACTAGTGCATTGTCAATAGTTTTGTTCGTGGTTTTCTGCAATGTCTAGACTTACAGATAAAATAATAGATTGATTGCAGTCAGAAGTACACTAAGAGAAGGAAATGAAGAGTGTGTAGACCTTTTATCAGACATGATGAAGATTATAATCCCAATGAGTCAGACGAGGAAGATCATGTTATCATAGCCAGAGAACACAGTGGTGTCTTAGGCGAAAATGAAAGTGAAACTGAAGATGTGACTCCACAGGATGATACATACTACAGAGGTATGAACCAAACATGTCCACCTTCTACATCAAAGACTAGAGTTTGTAATATAATACAGACAACAACAAATAAGATAGTTATTCCACCACAGAAAGCAATAGGAAGTCCGAAGAACAGTTTTGAACTCTTCATTACAACAGGCATCATAAAGGTGACATTTAGCAATCTGGAAGCTGAGAATGTTTACAGGCTGAAAAATAAAAATTCATCATGGAGAGTGTGTGTTGAAGTGGACTCCTCAAAACAGTGGGTCACCTGAAAACTAATCATCATTGTAGAGCCCCAAATATGTCTCTTTTATCATCCGTGCTACCATGAGCAGCGAACGATTCAACGAGCTGCTAGGTTTTTCTCCGATTTCATGATAACTCAACCAGAAGTGCTTGTCGTGAGATAGACAAACTCGCGCCGATTCGAGATGTCTGGGTGGCAGTCTGCAAAAATCTCACTAAGTATAGCTTCCAGATATAAATACCACAGAAGACGAACAATTGGTACCATTTTGATGACGTCCTTTTCATCAATATATGGCATCTAAACCATATACGTCTGTCTATTAGGTAGTCAGCCCGAAGGCTGGTTGGATCATCAAAAAGTACCGCCGTTAGGTTATATGGGTAGATACCCACAAAAACCCAAGGCAGCGCTATATTTATGCGTACTAGGCAAGGTGAGGAGTGTGGTCGTTTGTCATTGCTTTCCTCACCGAGTCAGAACAGCCGTACTAACCCTATGAGTAGAACCTTTCACAACATCCACAGGCACTGATTGTGCCCTGAATGTCAGTACTAAGCACCGCCCATACCTCAGTAGCTTCCATATAATCACAACCATAAGCGAGACTGAGACATCGGTGAAAAGCCACATAATACTCTAGCCTGTGCCAACAGACAAATGCAAATGTACTGCATTATTCAAGAGATGGCAAACAGGCCAATGTATGTATGTATGTATGTATTCTTTATTGTCAGACAGATAGAATCCACTAGTGACAATATAATAATTAACAATAAAATGTACAAGTATAAACAAAACAATAACAGCAAACAAGAACAAAAAATAGAAATACACTAGTCTATTATAAATCAACAACCACAACCATACAGACACGCACTCAAACATCCGATCTCAAGCATTCATTCATACAATCCCTATGTACAAGAAACATTGAAATAATTACAGAAAAAACAAAACTATCTACAGTAAACGGAAAAAGGCAAAAACATAAAATGAAAGATAGAAGAAAAATCGAAAACTGGGAAAAAAGTAATATAAGAGTGACATTCGAGGATCTAAAAAAAAAAAAAAAAAAAAATTACTTCAGTCGCTCGTACATTCAATCAACCATTCATTCAACCACATGTTCAATCAATCAATCAATAAACGCAAATAGAAAAAAACACAAAATGCACACACTATTTTACAGCCCACTCGAGATGTTTCTCATAACAGTTGATAGAGAGTCGAAGTGAATATCAGTAGCACTTTTACTCTCCATCAAGCTGTATGTTGACTGCAACCGGATCAGACAAGTAAGGAATGAAAATCTTTTGGGTAAATGATTCATCAACCTAATACCCTTTGAAAGGAACTCCATACCTGGGGAAGAAAGGTACTAATGTTGCCACAGTGGTTCAGAAGCTCACTGAGCCATACAATCGCTCTGTTCGACAGTGGTTCAGCAGCTCACTGAGCCACACAAGCGCTCTGTTCGACAGTGGTTCAGCAACTCAATGAGCCATACGAGCGCTCTGTTCGACAGTGGTTCAGCAGCTCAATGAGCCATACAATCGCTCTGTTCGACAGAGGTTCAGCAGCTCACTGAGCCATACAATCGCTCTGTTCGACAGTGGTTCAGCAGCTCAATGAGCCATACAATCGCTCTGTTCGACAATGGTTCAGCAGCTCACTGAGCCATATAATCGCTCTGTTCGACAGTGGTTCAGCAGCTCACTGAGCCACACAAGCGCTCTGTTCGACAGTGGTTCAGCAGCTCAATGAGCCATACAAGCGCTCTGTTCGACAGTGGTTCAGCAGCTCAATGAGCCATACAATCGCTCTGTTCGACAATGGTTCAGCAGCTCACTGAGCCATACAACCGCTCTGTTCGACAATGGTTCAGCAGCTCACTGAGCCATACAAGCGCTCTGTTCGACAGAGGTTCAGCAGCTCACTGAGCCTTCCAATCGCTCTGTTCGACAATGGTTCAGCAGCTCACTGAGCCATACAATCGCTCTGTTCGACAATGGTTCAGCAGCTCACTGAGCCTTACAATCGCTCTGTTTGACAGTGGTTCAGCAGCTCACTGAGCCTTACAATCGCTCTGTTCGACAATGGTTCAGCAGCTCACTGAGCCATACAATCGCTCTGTTCGACAATGGTTCAGCAGCTCACTGAGCCTTACAATCGCTCTGTTTGACAGTGGTTCAGCAGCTCACTGAGCCATACAATCGCTCTGTTCGACAGTGGTTCAGCAGCTCACTGAGCCGTACAATCGCTCTGTTCGACAGTGGTTCAGCAGCTCACTGAGCCATACAATCGCTCTGTTCGACAGTGGTTCAGCTCCTCACTGAGCTATACAATCGCTCTGTTCGACAGTGGTTCAGCAGCTCACTGAGCCTTACAATCGCTCTGTTCGACAGTGGTTCAGCAACTCACTGAGCCTTACAATCGCTCTGTTCGACAATGGTTCAGCAGCTCACTGAGCCTTACAATCGCTCTGTTCGACAGTGGTTCAGCAGCTCACTGAGCCATACAATCGCTCCGTTCGACAGTGGTTCAGCTCCTCACTGAGTTATACAATCGCTCTGTTCGCCAGTGGTTCAGCAGCTCACTGAGCCATACAATCGCTCGGTCGACAGTGGTTCAGCAGCTCACTGAGCCATACAATCGCTCTCTTCAACAGTGGTTCAGCAGCTCACTGAGCCATACAATCGCTCTATTCGACAGTGGTTCAGCAGCTCACTGAGCCATACAAGCGCTCTGTTCAACAGTGGTTCAGCAGCTCACTGAGCCATACAATCGCTCTGTTCAACAGTGGTTCAGCAGCTCACTGAGCCATACAAGCGCTCTGTTCGATAGTGGTTCAGCAACTCACTGAGCCATACAATCGCTCTGTCGACAGAGGTTCAGCAACTCACTGGACCATACAATCGCTCTGTTCAACAGTTGTTCAGCAGCTCACTGAGCCATACAAGCGCTCTGTTCGACAGTGGTTCAGCAGCTCACTGAGCCATACAATCGCCCTGTTCGATAGTGGTTCAGCAGCTCACTGAGCCATACAATTGCTCTGTTCGACAGTGGTTCAGCAGCTCACTGAGCCACACAGTCGCTCTGTTCGATAGTGGTTCAGCAGCTCACTGAGACATTCAATAGCTCTGTTCGATAGTGGTTCAGCTTATCACTGAGTCATACAATCGCTCTGTTCGACAGTGGTTCAGCAGCTCACTGAGCCATACAATCGCTCTGTTCGACAATTGTTCAGCAGCTCACTGAGCCATACAATCGCTCTGTTCGACAGTGGTCAGCAGCTCACTGAGCCTTCCAATCTCACTGTTCGACAGTGGTTCAGCAGCTTACTGAGTCGTACAATCGGCCTGTTCGACATTGGTTCAGCAGCTCACTGAGCCATACAATCGCTCTGTTTGGCAGTGGTTCAGCAACTCACTGAGCCATACAATCGCTCTGTTCGACAATGGTTCAGCAGCTCACTGAGCCTTACAATGGCTCTGTTTGACAGTGGTTCAGCAGCTAACTGAGACTTACAATCGCTCTGTTTGACAGTGGTTCAGCAGCTCAATGAGCCATACAATCGCTCTGTTCGACAGGGGTTCAGCAGCTCACTGATCCATACAATCGCTCTGTTCGACAATGGTTCAGCAGCTCACTGAGCCATACAATCGCTCTGTTCGACAATGGTTCAGAAGCTCACTGAGCCTTACAATCGCTCTGTTTGACAGTGGTTCAGCAGCTCACTGAGCCTTACAATCGCTCTGTTTGACAGTGGTTCAGCAGCTCACTGAGCCATACTATCGCTCTGTTCGACAGTGGTTCAGCAGCTCACTGAGCCATACAATCGCTCTGTTCGACAGTGGTTCAGCTCCTCACTGAGCCATACAATCGCTCTGTTCGGCAGTGGTTCAGCAGCTCACTGAGCCATACAATCGCACGGTTCGACAGTGGTTCAGCAGCTCACTGAGCCATAAAATCGCTCTGTCGACAGTGGTTCAGCAACTCACTGAGCCATACAATCGCTTTGTTCAACAGTGGTTCAGCAGCTCACTGAGGCATACAAGCGCTCTGTTCGACAGTGGTTCAGTAGCTCACTGAGCCATACAATCGCACTGTTCGATAGTGGTTCAGCAGCTCACTGAGCCATACAAGCGCTCTGTTCGGCAGTGGTTCAGCAGCTCACTGAGCCATACAATCGCTCTGTTCGACAGTGGTTCAGCTCCTCACTGAGCCATACAATCGCTCTGTTCGACAGTGGTTCAGCAGCTCATTGAGCCATACAAACGCTCTGTTCGACAATGATTCAGCAGCTCATTGAGCCATACAATCGTTCTGTTCGACAGTGGTTCATCAGCTCTCTGAGCCATACAATCGCTCTGTTCGACGGTGGTTCAGCAACTCACTGAGCGTCACAAACGCTCTGTTCGACAGTGGTTCAGCAGTTCACTGAGCCATACAATCGCTCTGTTCGACAGTGGTTCAGCAACTCACTGAGCCACACAAACGCTCTGTTCGACAGTGGTTCAGCAGCTCACTGAGCCATACAATCACACTGTTCGAAAGTGGTTCAGCAGCTCACTGAGCCATACAATCGCACTGTTCGACAGTGGTTCAGCAGATCTCTGAGCAATACAAACGCTCTGTTCGACAGTGGTTCAGCAGCTCATTGAGCCATACAATCGCTCTGTTCGACGGTGGTTCAGCAACTCACTGAGCCACACAAACGCTCTGTTCGACAGTGGTTCAGCAGCTTACTGAGCCATACAATCGCTCTGTTCGACAATGGTTCAGTAGCTCCCTGAGCCGCACAATCGCTCTGTTCGACAGTGGTTCAGCAGCTCACTGAGCCATACAATCGCTCTGTCGACAGTGGTTCAGCAATTCTCTCAGCCATACAATCGCTCTGTTCAACAGTGGTTCAGCAGCTCACTGAGCCATACAAGCGCTCTGTTCGACAGCGGTTCAGCAACTCACTGAGCCATACAAGCGCTCTGTTCAACAGTGGTTCAGCAGCTCACTGAGCCATACAACCGCTCTGTCGACAGTGGTTCAGCAGCTCACTGAGCCATACAATCGCTTTGTTCGACAGTGGTTCTGCAGTTCACTGAGCCATACAATCGCTCTGTTCGACAGTGGTTCTGCAGCTCACTGAGCCATACAAACGCTCTGTTCGACAGCGGTTCAGCAACTCACTGAGCCATACAAGCCCTTTGTTCAACAGTGGTTCAGCAGCTCACTGAGCCATACAATCGCTCTGTCGACAGTGGTTCAGCAGCTCACTGAGCCATACAATCGCTCTCTTCAACAGTGGTTCAGCAGCTCACTGAGCCATACAATCGCTCTATTCGACAGTGGTTCAGCAGCTCACTGAGCCATACAAGCGCTCTGTTCAACAGTGGTTCTGCATCTCACTGAGCCATACAATCGCTCTGTTCAACAGTGGTTCAGCAGCTCACTGAGCCATACAAGCGCTCTGTTCGATAGTGGTTCAGCAACTCACTGAGCCATACAATCGCTCTGTCGACAGTGGTTCAGCAACTCACTGGACCATACAATCGCTCTGTTCAACAGTGGTTCAGCAGCTCACTGAGCCATTCAAGCGCTCTGTTCGACAGTGGTTCAGCAGCTCACTGAGCCATACAATCGCTCTGTTCGACAGTGGTTCAGCAACTCACTGAGCCATAAAGTCGCTCTGTTCGACAGTGGTTCAGCAACTCACTGAGCCATACAATCTCTCAGTGCGACAGTGGTTCAGCAGCTCACTGAGCCATACAAGCGCTCTGTTCGATAGTGGTTCAGCAGCTCACTGAGCCTTACAAGCGCTCTGTTCGATAGTGGTTCAGCAGCTCACTGAGCCATACAAGCGCTCTGTTCGACAGTGGTTCAGCAGCTCATTGAGCCATACAATCGCTCTGTTCGACAATGGTTCAGCAGCTCACTGAGCCATACAAGCGCTCTGTTCGACAGTGGTTCAGCAGCTCACTGAGCCATACAATCGCTCTGTTCGACAGTGGTTCAGCAGTTCAATGAGCCATACAATCGCTCTGTTCGGCAGTGGTTCAGCAGCTCACTGAGCCATACAATCGCTCTGTTCGACAGTGGTTCAGCAGCTCACGGAGCCATACAAACGCTCTGTTCGACAGTGGTTCAGCAGCTCACTGAGCCATACAATCGCTCTGTTCGACAGTGGTTCAGCAGCTCACTGAGCCATACAATCGTTCTGTTCGACAGTGGTTCAGCAACTCACTGAGCCATACAATCACACTGTTCGATAGTTGTTCAGCAGCTCACTGAGCCAAATAATCGCACTTTTTGACAGAGGTTCTGCAACTTACTAAGCCATACAATCGCTCCGTTCGACAGTGGTTCAGCAGGTCAGTGAGCCTTACAAACCCTCTGTTCGATAGTCGTTCAGCAGCTCACTGATCCATACAATCGCTCTGTTCAACAGTTGTTCAGCAGCTCACTGAGCCATACAATCGCTCTGTTTGACAGTGGTTCAGCAGCTCACTGAGCCATACAATCGCTCTGTTCGACAGTGGTTCAGCAGCTCACTGAGCCATACAATCGCACTGTTCGACAGCGGTTCAGCAACTCACTGAGCCATACAATCGCACTGTTCGACAATGGTTCAACAGCTCACTGAGCCATACTATCGCACTGTTCGACAGTGGTTCAGCAGCTCACTGAGCCATACAAACGCTCTGTTCGACAGTGGTTCAGCAGCTCACTGAACCTTACAAGCGCTCTGTTCGACAGAGGTTCAGCAGCTCACTGAGCCTTCCAATCGCTCTGTTCGACAATGGTTCAGCAGCTCACTGAGCCATACAATCGCTCTGTTCGACAATGGTTCAGCAGCTCACTGAGCCATACAATCGCTCTGTTCGACAATGGTTCAGCAGCTCACTGAGCCATACAATCGCTCTGTTTGACAGTGGTTCAGCTTATCACTGAGTCATACAATCGCTCTGTTCGACAGTGGTTCAGCAGCTCACTGAGCCATACAATCGCTCTGTTCGACAATTGTTCAGCAGCTCACTGAGCCATACAATCGCTCTGTTCGACAGTGGTCAGCAGCTCACTGAGCCTTCCAATCTCACTGTTCGACAGTGGTTCAACAGCTCACTGAGCCATACAATCGCTCTGTTCGACAGTGGTTCAGCAGCTCACTGAGCCATACAATCCCTCTGTTCGAGAGTGGTTCAGCAACTCACTGAGCCATACAATCGCTCTGTTCGACAGTGGTTCAGCAGCTCACTGAGCCACACAAGCGCTCTGTTCGACAGTGGTTCAGCAACTCAATGAGCCATACAAGCGCTCTGTTCGACAGTGGTTCAGCAGCTCAATGAGCCATACAATCGCTCTGTTCGACAGAGGTTCAGCAGCTCACTGAGCCATACAATCGCTCTGTTCGACAGTGGTTCAGCAGCTCAATGAGCCATACAATCGCTCTGTTCGACAATGGTTCAGCAGCTCACTGAGCCATATAATCGCTCTGTTCGACAGTGGTTCAGCAGCTCACTGAGCCACACAAGCGCTCTGTTCGACAGTGGTTCAGCAGCTCAATGAGCCATACAAGCGCTCTGTTCGACAGTGGTTCAGCAGCTCAATGAGCCATACAATCGCTCTGTTCGACAATGGTTCAGCAGCTCACTGAGCCATACAACCGCTCTGTTCGACAATGGTTCAGCAGCTCACTGAGCCATACAAGCGCTCTGTTCGACAGAGGTTCAGCAGCTCACTGAGCCTTCCAATCGCTCTGTTCGACAATGGTTCAGCAGCTCACTGAGCCATACAATCGCTCTGTTCGACAATGGTTCAGCAGCTCACTGAGCCTTACAATCGCTCTGTTTGACAGTGGTTCAGCAGCTCACTGAGCCTTACAATCGCTCTGTTCGACAATGGTTCAACAGCTCACTGAGCCATACAATCGCTCTGTTCGACAATGGTTCAGCAGCTCACTGAGCCTTACAATCGCTCTGTTTGACAGTGGTTCAGCAGCTCACTGAGCCATACAATCGCTCTGTTCGACAGTGGTTCAGCAGCTCACTGAGCCGTACAATCGCTCAGTTCGACAGTGGTTCAGCAGCTCACTGAGCCATACAATCGCTCTGTTCGACAGTGGTTCAGCTCCTCACTGAGCTATACAATCGCTCTGTTCGACAGTGGTTCAGCAGCTCACTGAGCCTTACAATCGCTCTGTTCGACAGTGGTTCAGCAACTCACTGAGCCTTACAATCGCTCTGTTCGACAATGGTTCAGCAGCTCACTGAGCCTTACAATCGCTCTGTTCGACAGTGGTTCAGCAGCTCACTGAGCCATACAATCGCTCCGTTCGACAGTGGTTCAGCTCCTCACTGAGTTATACAATCGCTCTGTTCGCCAGTGGTTCAGCAGCTCACTGAGCCATACAATCGCTCGGTCGACAGTGGTTCAGCAGCTCACTGAGCCATACAATCGCTCTCTTCAACAGTGGTTCAGCAGCTCACTGAGCCATACAATCGCTCTATTCGACAGTGGTTCAGCAGCTCACTGAGCCATACAAGCGCTCTGTTCAACAGTGGTTCAGCAGCTCACTGAGCCATACAATCGCTCTGTTCAACAGTGGTTCAGCAGCTCACTGAGCCATACAAGCGCTCTGTTCGATAGTGGTTCAGCAACTCACTGAGCCATACAATCGCTCTGTCGACAGAGGTTCAGCAACTCACTGGACCATACAATCGCTCTGTTCAACAGTTGTTCAGCAGTTCACTGAGCCATACAAGCGCTCTGTTCGACAGTGGTTCAGCAGCTCACTGAGCCATACAATCGCCCTGTTCGATAGTGGTTCAGCAGCTCACTGAGCCATACAATTGCTCTGTTCGACAGTGGTTCAGCAGCTCACTGAGCCACACAGTCGCTCTGTTCGATAGTGGTTCAGCAGCTCACTGAGACATTCAATAGCTCTGTTCGATAGTGGTTCAGCTTATCACTGAGTCATACAATCGCTCTGTTCGACAGTGGTTCAGCAGCTCACTGAGCCATACAATCGCTCTGTTCGACAATTGTTCAGCAGCTCACTGAGCCATACAATCGCTCTGTTCGACAGTGGTCAGCAGCTCACTGAGCCTTCCAATCTCACTGTTCGACAGTGGTTCAGCAGCTTACTGAGTCGTACAATCACCCTGTTCGACATTGGTTCAGCAGCTCACTGAGCCATACAATCGCTCTGTTTGGCAGTGGTTCAGCAACTCACTGAGCCATACAATCGCTCTGTTCGACAATGGTTCAGCAGCTCACTGAGCCTTACAATGGCTCTGTTTGACAGTGGTTCAGCAGCTAACTGAGACTTACAATCGCTCTGTTTGACAGTGGTTCAGCAGCTCAATGAGCCATACAATCGCTCTGTTCGACAGGGGTTCAGCAGCTCACTGATCCATACAATCGCTCTGTTCGACAATGGTTCAGCAGCTCACTGAGCCATACAATCGCTCTGTTCGACAATGGTTCAGAAGCTCACTGAGCCTTACAATCGCTCTGTTTGACAGTGGTTCAGCAGCTCACTGAGCCTTACAATCGCTCTGTTTGACAGTGGTTCAGCAGCTCACTGAGCCATACTATCGCTCTGTTCGACAGTGGTTCAGCAGCTCACTGAGCCATACAATCGCTCTGTTCGACAGTGGTTCAGCTCCTCACTGAGCCATACAATCGCTCTGTTCGGCAGTGGTTCAGCAGCTCACTGAGCCATACAATCGCACGGTTCGACAGTGGTTCAGCAGCTCACTGAGACATAAAATCGCTCTGTCGACAGTGGTTCAGCAACTCACTGAGCCATACAATCGCTTTGTTCAACAGTGGTTCAGCAGCTCACTGAGGCATACAAGCGCTCTGTTCGACAGTGGTTCATTAGCTCACTGAGCCATACAATCGCACTGTTCGATAGTGGTTCAGCAGCTCACTGAGCCATACAAGCGCTCTGTTCGGCAGTGGTTCAGCAGCTCACTGAGCCATACAATCGCTCTGTTCGACAGTGGTTCAGCTCCTCACTGAGCCATACAATCGCTCTGTTCGACAGTGGTTCAGCAGCTCATTGAGCCATACAAACGCTCTGTTCGACAATGATTCAGCAGCTCATTGAGCCATACAATCGTTCTGTTCGACAGTGGTTCATCAGCTCTCTGAGCCATACAATCGCTCTGTTCGACGGTGGTTCAGCAACTCACTGAGCGTCACAAACGCTCTGTTCGACAGTGGTTCAGCAGTTCACTGAGCCATACAATCGCTCTGTTCGACAGTGGTTCAGCAACTCACTGAGCCACACAAACGCTCTGTTCGACAGTGGTTCAGCAGCTCACTGAGCCATACAATCACACTGTTCGAAAGTGGTTCAGCAGCTCACTGAGCCATACAATCGCACTGTTCGACAGTGGTTCAGCAGATCTCTGAGCCATACAAACGCTCTGTTCGACAGTGGTTCAGCAGCTCATTGAGCCATACAATCGCTCTGTTCGACGGTGGTTCAGCAACTCACTGAGCCACACAAACGCTCTGTTCGACAGTGGTTCAGCAGCTTACTGAGCCATACAATCGCTCTGTTCGACAATGGTTCAGTAGCTCCCTGAGCCGCACAATCGCTCTGTTCGACAGTGGTTCAGCAGCTCACTGAGCCATACAATCGCTCTGTCGACAGTGGTTCAGCAATTCTCTCAGCCATACAATCGCTCTGTTCAACAGTGGTTCAGCAGCTCACTGAGCCATACAAGCGCTCTGTTCGACAGCGGTTCAGCAACTCACTGAGCCATACAAGCGCTCTGTTCAACAGTGGTTCAGCAGCTCACTGAGCCATACAACCGCTCTGTCGACAGTGGTTCAGCAGCTCACTGAGCCATACAATCGCTTTGTTCGACAGTGGTTCTGCAGTTCACTGAGCCATACAATCGCTCTGTTCGACAGTGGTTCTGCAGCTCACTGAGCCATACAAACGCTCTGTTCGACAGCGGTTCAGCAACTCACTGAGCCATACAAGCGCTTTGTTCAACAGTGGTTCAGCAGCTCACTGAGCCATACAATCGCTCTGTCGACAGTGGTTCAGCAGCTCACTGAGCCATACAATCGCTCTCTTCAACAGTGGTTCAGCAGCTCACTGAGCCATACAATCGCTCTATTCGACAGTGGTTCAGCAGCTCACTGAGCCATACAAGCGCTCTGTTCAACAGTGGTTCTGCAGCTCACTGAGCCATACAATCGCTCTGTTCAACAGTGGTTCAGCAGCTCACTGAGCCATACAAGCGCTCTGTTCGATAGTGGTTCAGCAACTCACTGAGCCATACAATCGCTCTGTCGACAGTGGTTCAGCAACTCACTGGACCATACAATCGCTCTGTTCAACAGTGGTTCAGCAGCTCACTGAGCCATTCAAGCGCTCTGTTCGACAGTGGTTCAGCAGCTCACTGAGCCATACAATCGCTCTGTTCGACAGTGGTTCAGCAACTCACTGAGCCATACAGTCGCTCTGTTCGACAGTGGTTCAGCAACTCACTGAGCCATACAATCTCTCAGTGCGACAGTGGTTCAGCAGCTCACTGAGCCATACAAGCGCTCTGTTCGATAGTGGTTCAGCAGCTCACTGAGCCTTACAAGCGCTCTGTTCGATAGTGGTTCAGCAGCTCACTGAGCCATACAAGCGCTCTGTTCGACAGTGGTTCAGCAGCTCATTGAGCCATACAATCGCTCTGTTCGACAATGGTTCAGCAGCTCACTGAGCCATACAAGCGCTCTGTTCGACAGTGGTTCAGCAGCTCACTGAGCCATACAATCGCTCTGTTCGACAGTGGTTCAGCAGTTCAATGAGCCATACAATCGCTCTGTTCGACAGTGGTTCAGCAGCTCACTGAGCCATACAATCGCTCTGTTCGACAGTGGTTCAGCAGCTCACGGAGCCATACAAACGCTCTGTTCGACAGTGGTTCAGCAGCTCACTGAGCCAAACAATCGCTCTGTTCGACACTGGTTCAGCAGCTCACTGAGCCATACAATTGTTCTGTTCGACAGTGGTTCAGCAACTCACTGAGCCATACAATCACACTGTTCGATAGTTGTTCAGCAGCTCACTGAGCCAAATAATCGCACTTTTTGACAGAGGTTCTGCAACTTACTAAGCCATACAATCGCTCCGTTCGACAGTGGTTCAGCAGGTCAGTGAGCCTTACAAACCCTCTGTTCGATAGTCGTTCAGCAGCTCACTGATCCGTACAATCGCTCTGTTCAACAGTTGTTCAGCAGCTCACTGAGCCATACAATCGCTCTGTTTGACAGTGGTTCAGCAGCTCACTGAGCCATACAATCGCTCTGTTCGACAGTGGTTCAGCAGCTCACTGAGCCATACAATCGCACTGTTCGACAGCGGTTCAGCAACTCACTGAGCCATACAATCGCACTGTTCGACAATGGTTCAACAGCTCACTGAGCCATACTATCGCACTGTTCGACAGTGGTTCAGCAGCTCACTGAGCCATACAAACGCTCTGTTCGACAGTGGTTCAGCAGCTCACTGAACCTTACAATCGCTCTGTTCGACAGTGGTTCAGCAGCTCATTGAGCCATGCAATCGCTCTAATCGACAGTGGTTCAGCAGCTCACTGAGCCATACAATCGCTCTATTCGACAGTAGTTCAGCAACTCACTGAGCCATACAATCGCTCTGTTCGACAGTGGTTCAGCAACTCACTGAGCCATACAATCGCTCTGTTCGGCAGTGGTTCAGCAACTCACTGAGCCATACAAGCGCTCTGTTCGACAGTGGTTCAGCAGCTCACTGAGCCATACAATCGCTCTGTTCGACAGTGGTTCAGCAGCTCACTGAGCCATAAAATCCCTCTGTTCGACAGTGGTTCAGCAGCTCATTGAGCCATACAATCGCTCTGCTCGACAGTGGTTGAGCAGCTCACTGGGCCATACAATCGCTCTGTTTGACAATGTTTCAGCAGCTCACTGAGCCATACAATCGCACTGTTCGACAGCGGTTCAGCAACTCACTGAGCCATACAATCGCACTGTTCGACAATGGTTCAACAGCTCACTGAGCCATACAATCGCTCTGTTCGACAGTGGTTCAGCAGCTCACTGAGCCATACAATCGCTCTGTTCGAGAGTGGTTCAGCAACTCACTGAGCCATACAATCGCTCTGTTCGACAGTGTTTCAGCAATTCACTGAGGATTACAATCACTCTGTTCGACGGTGGTTCAGCTCCTCACTGAGCCATACAATCGCTCTGTTCGACAGTGGTTCAGCAACTCACTGAGCCTTACAATCGCTCTGTTCGACAGTGGTTCAGCAACTCACTGAGCCATACAATCGCTCTGTTCGACAGTGGTTCAGCAACTCACTGAGCCATACAATCGCTCTGTTGGAAAGTTGTTCAGCTGCTCACTGTGCCATACAATCGCTCTGTTCGACAGTGGTTCAGCTCCTCACTGAGCCATACAATCACTCTGTTCGTCAGTGGTTCCGCAGCTCACTGAGCCATACAATCGCTCTGTTCGGCAGTCGTTCAGCATCTCACTGAGCCATACAATCGCTCTGTTCGACAGTGGTTCAGCAGCTCACTGAGCCATACAATCGCTCTCTTCGACAGTGGTTCAGCAGCTCACTGAGCCATACAATTGCTCTGTTCGACAGTGGTTCAGCAGCTCACTGAGCCATACAATCGCTCTGTTCGATAGTGGTTCAGCGGCTCACTGAGCCATTCAATTGCTCTGTTCGACAGTGGTTCAGCAGCTCACTGAGCCATACAATCGCCCTGTTCGATAGTGGTTCAGCAGCTCACTGAGCCATACAATTGCTCTGTTCGACAGTGGTTCAGCAGCTCACTGAACCACACAGTCGCTCTGTTCGATAGTGGTTCAGCAGCTCACTGAGACATTCAATAGCTCTGTTCGACAGTGGTTCAGCAGCTCACTGAGCCATACAATCGCTCTGTTTGACAGTGGTTCAGCTTATCACTGAGTCATACAATCGCTCTGTTCGACAGTGGTTCAGCAGCTCACTGAGCCATACAATCGCTCTGTTCGACAATTGTTCAGCAGCTCACTGAGCCATACAATCGCTCTGTTCGACAGTGGTCAGCAGCTCACTGAGCCTTCCAATCTCACTGTTCGACAGTGGTTCAACAGCTCACTGAGCCATACAATCGCTCTGTTCGACAGTGGTTCAGCAGCTCACTGAGCCATACAATCACTCTGTTCGAGAGTGGTTCAGCAACTCACTGAGCCATACAATCGCTCTGTTCGACAGTGGTTCAGCAATTCACTGAGGATTACAATCACTCTGTTCGACAGTGGTTCAGCTCCTCACTGAGCCATACAATCGCTCTGTTCGACAGTGGTTCAGCAACTCACTGAGTCATACAATCGCTCTGTTCGACAGTGGTTCAGCAACTCACTGAGCCATACAATCGCTCTGTTCGACAGTGGTTCAGCAACTCACTGAGCCATACAATCGCTCTGTTGGAAAGTTGTTCAGCTGCTCACTGTGCCATACAATCGCTCTGTTCGACTGTGGTTCAGCAGCTCACTGAGCCATACAATCGCTCTGTTCGACAGTGGTTCAGCTCCTCACTGAGCCATACAATCACTCTGTTCGTCAGTGGTTCAGCAGCTCACTGAGCCATACAATCGCTCTGTTCGGCAGTCGTTCAGCATCTCACTGAGCCATACAATCGCTCTGTTCGACAGTGGTTCAGCAGCTCACTGAGCCATACAATCGCTCTGTTCGACAGTGGTTCAGCAGCTCACTGAGCTTTACAATCGCACTGTTCGAGAGTGGTTCAGCAGCTCACTGAGCCATACAATCGCTCTGTTCGACAGTGGTTCAGCAGCTCAATGAGCCATACAATCGCTCTGTTCGACAATGGTTCAGCAGCTCACTGAGCCATATAATCGCTCTGTTCGACAGTGGTTCAGCAGCTCACTGAGCCACACAAGCGCTCTGTTCGACAGTGGTTCAGCAGCTCAATGAGCCATACAAGCGCTCTGTTCGACAGTGGTTCAGCAGCTCAATGAGCCATACAATCGCTCTGTTCGACAATGGTTCAGCAGCTCACTGAGCCATACAACCGCTCTGTTCGACAATGGTTCAGCAGCTCACTGAGCCATACAAGCGCTCTGTTCGACAGAGGTTCAGCAGCTCACTGAGCCTTCCAATCGCTCTGTTCGACAATGGTTCAGCAGCTCACTGAGCCATACAATCGCTCTGTTCGACAATGGTTCAGCAGCTCACTGAGCCTTACAATCGCTCTGTTTGACAGTGGTTCAGCAGCTCACTGAGCCTTACAATCGCTCTGTTCGACAATGGTTCAGCAGCTCACTGAGCCATACAATCGCTCTGTTCGACAATGGTTCAGCAGCTCACTGAGCCTTACAATCGCTCTGTTTGACAGTGGTTCAGCAGCTCACTGAGCCATACAATCGCTCTGTTCGACAGTGGTTCAGCAGCTCACTGAGCCGTACAATCGCTCAGTTCGACAGTGGTTCAGCAGCTCACTGAGCCATACAATCGCTCTGTTCGACAGTTGTTCAGCTCCTCACTGAGCTATACAATCGCTCTGTTCGACAGTGGTTCAGCAGCTCACTGAGCCTTACAATCGCTCTGTTCGACAGTGGTTCAGCAACTCACTGAGCCTTACAATCGCTCTGTTCGACAATGGTTCAGCAGCTCACTGAGCCTTACAATCGCTCTGTTCGACAGTGGTTCAGCAGCTCACTGAGCCATACAATCGCTCGGTCGACAGTGGTTCAGCAGCTCACTGAGCCATACAATCGCTCTCTTCAACAGTGGTTCAGCAGCTCACTGAGCCATACAATCGCTCTATTCGACAGTGGTTTAGCAGCTCACTGAGCCATACAAGCGCTCTGTTCAACAGTGGTTCAGCAGCTCACTGAGCCATACAATCGCTCTGTTCAACAGTGGTTCAGCAGCTCACTGAGCCATACAAGCGCTCTGTTCGATAGTGGTTCAGCAACTCACTGAGCCATACAATCGCTCTGTCGACAGAGGTTCAGCAACTCACTGGACCATACAATCGCTCTGTTCAACAGTTGTTCAGCAGTTCACTGAGCCATACAAGCGCTCTGTTCGACAGTGGTTCAGCAGCTCACTGAGCCATACAATCGCCCTGTTCGATAGTGGTTCAGCAGCTCACTGAGCCATACAATTGCTCTGTTCGACAGTGGTTCAGCAGCTCACTGAGCCACACAGTCGCTCTGTTCGATAGTGGTTCAGCAGCTCACTGAGACATTCAATAGCTCTGTTCGATAGTGGTTCAGCTTATCACTGAGTCATACAATCGCTCTGTTCGACAGTGGTTCAGCAGCTCACTGAGCCATACAATCGCTCTGTTCGACAATTGTTCAGCAGCTCACTGAGCCATACAATCGCTCTGTTCGACAGTGGTCAGCAGCTCACTGAGCCTTCCAATCTCACTGTTCGACAGTGGTTCAGCAGCTTACTGAGTCGTACAATCACCCTGTTCGACATTGGTTCAGCAGCTCACTGAGCCATACAATCGCTCTGTTTGGCAGTGGTTCAGCAACTCACTGAGCCATACAATCGCTCTGTTCGACAATGGTTCAGCAGCTCACTGAGCCTTACAATGGCTCTGTTTGACAGTGGTTCAGCAGCTAACTGAGACATACAATCGCTCTGTTTGACAGTGGTTCAGCAGCTCAATGAGCCATACAATCGCTCTGTTCGACAGGGGTTCAGCAGCTCACTGATCCATACAATCGCTCTGTTCGACAATGGTTCAGCAGCTCACTGAGCCATACAATCGCTCTGTTCGACAATGGTTCAGAAGCTCACTGAGCCTTACAATCGCTCTGTTTGACAGTGGTTCAGCAGCTCACTGAGCCTTACAATCGCTCTGTTTGACAGTGGTTCAGCAGCTCACTGAGCCATACTATCGCTCTGTTCGACAGTGGTTCAGCAGCTCACTGAGCCATACAATCGCTCTGTTCGACAGTGGTTCAGCTCCTCACTGAGCCATACAATCGCTCTGTTCGGCAGTGGTTCAGCAGCTCACTGAGCCATACAATCGCACGGTTCGACAGTGGTTCAGCAGCTCACTGAGACATAAAATCGCTCTGTCGACAGTGGTTCAGCAACTCACTGAGCCATACAATCGCTTTGTTCAACAGTGGTTCAGCAGCTCACTGAGGCATACAAGCGCTCTGTTCGACAGTGGTTCATTAGCTCACTGAGCCATACAATCGCACTGTTCGATAGTGGTTCAGCAGCTCACTGAGCCATACAAGCGCTCTGTTCGGCAGTGGTTCAGCAGCTCACTGAGCCATACAATCGCTCTGTTCGACAGTGGTTCAGCTCCTCACTGAGCCATACAATCGCTCTGTTCGACAGTGGTTCAGCAGCTCATTGAGCCATACAAACGCTCTGTTCGACAATGATTCAGCAGCTCATTGAGCCATACAATCGTTCTGTTCGACAGTGGTTCATCAGCTCTCTGAGCCATACAATCGCTCTGTTCGACGGTGGTTCAGCAACTCACTGAGCGTCACAAACGCTCTGTTCGACAGTGGTTCAGCAGTTCACTGAGCCATACAATCGCTCTGTTCGACAGTGGTTCAGCAACTCACTGAGCCACACAAACGCTCTGTTCGACAGTGGTTCAGCAGCTCACTGAGCCATACAATCACACTGTTCGAAAGTGGTTCAGCAGCTCACTGAGCCATACAATCGCACTGTTCGACAGTGGTTCAGCAGATCTCTGAGCCATACAAACGCTCTGTTCGACAGTGGTTCAGCAGCTCATTGAGCCATACAATCGCTCTGTTCGACGGTGGTTCAGCAACTCACTGAGCCACACAAACGCTCTGTTCGACAGTGGTTCAGCAGCTTACTGAGCCATACAATCGCTCTGTTCGACAATGGTTCAGTAGCTCCCTGAGCCGCACAATCGCTCTGTTCGACAGTGGTTCAGCAGCTCACTGAGCCATACAATCGCTCTGTCGACAGTGGTTCAGCAATTCTCTCAGCCATACAATCGCTCTGTTCAACAGTGGTTCAGCAGCTCACTGAGCCATACAAGCGCTCTGTTCGACAGCGGTTCAGCAACTCACTGAGCCATACAAGCGCTCTGTTCAACAGTGGTTCAGCAGCTCACTGAGCCATACAACCGCTCTGTCGACAGTGGTTCAGCAGCTCACTGAGCCATACAATCGCTTTGTTCGACAGTGGTTCTGCAGTTCACTGAGCCATACAATCGCTCTGTTCGACAGTGGTTCTGCAGCTCACTGAGCCATACAAACGCTCTGTTCGACAGCGGTTCAGCAACTCACTGAGCCATACAAGCGCTTTGTTCAACAGTGGTTCAGCAGCTCACTGAGCCATACAATCGCTCTGTCGACAGTGGTTCAGCAGCTCACTGAGCCATACAATCGCTCTCTTCAACAGTGGTTCAGCAGCTCACTGAGCCATACAATCGCTCTATTCGACAGTGGTTCAGCAGCTCACTGAGCCATACAAGCGCTCTGTTCAACAGTGGTTCTGCAGCTCACTGAGCCATACAATCGCTCTGTTCAACAGTGGTTCAGCAGCTCACTGAGCCATACAAGCGCTCTGTTCGATAGTGGTTCAGCAACTCACTGAGCCATACAATCGCTCTGTCGACAGTGGTTCAGCAACTCACTGGACCATACAATCGCTCTGTTCAACAGTGGTTCAGCAGCTCACTGAGCCATTCAAGCGCTCTGTTCGACAGTGGTTCAGCAGCTCACTGAGCCATACAATCGCTCTGTTCGACAGTGGTTCAGCAACTCACTGAGCCATACAGTCGCTCTGTTCGACAGTGGTTCAGCAACTCACTGAGCCATACAATCTCTCAGTGCGACAGTGGTTCAGCAGCTCACTGAGCCATACAAGCGCTCTGTTCGATAGTGGTTCAGCAGCTCACTGAGCCTTACAAGCGCTCTGTTCGATAGTGGTTCAGCAGCTCACTGAGCCATACAAGCGCTCTGTTCGACAGTGGTTCAGCAGCTCATTGAGCCATACAATCGCTCTGTTCGACAATGGTTCAGCAGCTCACTGAGCCATACAAGCGCTCTGTTCGACAGTGGTTCAGCAGCTCACTGAGCCATACAATCGCTCTGTTCGACAGTGGTTCAGCAGTTCAATGAGCCATACAATCGCTCTGTTCGGCAGTGGTTCAGCAGCTCACTGAGCCATACAATCGCTCTGTTCGACAGTGGTTCAGCAGCTCACGGAGACATACAAACGCTCTGTTCGACAGTGGTTCAGCAGCTCACTGAGCCATACAATCGCTCTGTTCGACAGTGGTTCAGCAGCTCACTGAGCCATACAATCGTTCTGTTCGACAGTGGTTCAGCAACTCACTGAGCCATACAATCACACTGTTCGATAGTTGTTCAGCAGCTCACTGAGCCAAATAATCGCACTTTTTGACAGAGGTTCTGCAACTTACTAAGCCATACAATCGCTCCGTTCGACAGTGGTTCAGCAGGTCAGTGAGCCTTACAAACCCTCTGTTCGATAGTCGTTCAGCAGCTCACTGATCCATACAATCGCTCTGTTCAACAGTTGTTCAGCAGCTCACTGAGCCATACAATCGCTCTGTTTGACAGTGGTTCAGCAGCTCACTGAGCCATACAATCGCTCTGTTCGACAGTGGTTCAGCAGCTCACTGAGCCATACAATCGCACTGTTCGACAGCGGTTCAGCAACTCACTGAGCCATACAATCGCACTGTTCGACAATGGTTCAACAGCTCACTGAGCCATACTATCGCACTGTTCGACAGTGGTTCAGCAGCTCACTGAGCCATACAAACGCTCTGTTCGACAGTGGTTCAGCAGCTCACTGAACCTTACAATCGCTCTGTTCGACAGTGGTTCAGCAGCTCACTGAGCCATGCAATCGCTCTAATCGACAGTGGTTCAGCAGCTCACTGAGCCATACAATCGCTCTATTCGACAGTAGTTCAGCAACTCACTGAGCCATACAATCGCTCTGTTCGACAGTGGTTCAGCAACTCACTGAGCCATACAATCGCTCTGTTCGGCAGTGGTTCAGCAACTCACTGAGCCATACAAGCGCTCTGTTCGACAGTGGTTCAGCAGCTCACTGAGCCATACAATCGCTCTGTTCGACAGTGGTTCAGCAGCTCACTGAGCCATAAAATCCCTCTGTTCGACAGTGGTTCAGCAGCTCATTGAGCCATACAATCGCTCTGCTCGACAGTGGTTGAGCAGCTCACTGGGCCATACAATCGCTCTGTTTGACAATGTTTCAGCAGCTCACTGAGCCATACAATCGCACTGTTCGACAGCGGTTCAGCAACTCACTGAGCCATACAATCGCACTGTTCGACAATGGTTCAACAGCTCACTGAGCCATACAATCGCTCTGTTCGACAGTGGTTCAGCAGCTCACTGAGCCATACAATCGCTCTGTTCGAGAGTGGTTCAGCAACTCACTGAGCCATACAATCGCTCTGTTCGACAGTGTTTCAGCAATTCACTGAGGATTACAATCACTCTGTTCGACGGTGGTTCAGCTCCTCACTGAGCCATACAATCGCTCTGTTCGACAGTGGTTCAGCAACTCACTGAGCCTTACAATCGCTCTGTTCGACAGTGGTTCAGCAACTCACTGAGCCATACAATCGCTCTGTTCGACAGTGGTTCAGCAACTCACTGAGCCATACAATCGCTCTGTTGGAAAGTTGTTCAGCTGCTCACTGTGCCATACAATCGCTCTGTTCGACAGTGGTTCAGCTCCTCACTGAGCCATACAATCACTCTGTTCGTCAGTGGTTCCGCAGCTCACTGAGCCATACAATCGCTCTGTTCGGCAGTCGTTCAGCATCTCACTGAGCCATACAATCGCTCTGTTCGACAGTGGTTCAGCAGCTCACTGAGCCATACAATCGCTCTCTTCGACAGTGGTTCAGCAGCTCACTGAGCCATACAATTGCTCTGTTCGACAGTGGTTCAGCAGCTCACTGAGCCATACAATCGCTCTGTTCGATAGTGGTTCAGCGGCTCACTGAGCCATTCAATTGCTCTGTTCGACAGTGGTTCAGCAGCTCACTGAGCCATACAATCGCCCTGTTCGATAGTGGTTCAGCAGCTCACTGAGCCATACAATTGCTCTGTTCGACAGTGGTTCAGCAGCTCACTGAACCACACAGTCGCTCTGTTCGATAGTGGTTCAGCAGCTCACTGAGACATTCAATAGCTCTGTTCGACAGTGGTTCAGCAGCTCACTGAGCCATACAATCGCTCTGTTTGACAGTGGTTCAGCTTATCACTGAGTCATACAATCGCTCTGTTCGACAGTGGTTCAGCAGCTCACTGAGCCATACAATCGCTCTGTTCGACAATTGTTCAGCAGCTCACTGAGCCATACAATCGCTCTGTTCGACAGTGGTCAGCAGCTCACTGAGCCTTCCAATCTCACTGTTCGACAGTGGTTCAACAGCTCACTGAGCCATACAATCGCTCTGTTCGACAGTGGTTCAGCAGCTCACTGAGCCATACAATCACTCTGTTCGAGAGTGGTTCAGCAACTCACTGAGCCATACAATCGCTCTGTTCGACAGTGGTTCAGCAATTCACTGAGGATTACAATCACTCTGTTCGACAGTGGTTCAGCTCCTCACTGAGCCATACAATCGCTCTGTTCGACAGTGGTTCAGCAACTCACTGAGTCATACAATCGCTCTGTTCGACAGTGGTTCAGCAACTCACTGAGCCATACAATCGCTCTGTTCGACAGTGGTTCAGCAACTCACTGAGCCATACAATCGCTCTGTTGGAAAGTTGTTCAGCTGCTCACTGTGCCATACAATCGCTCTGTTCGACAGTGGTTCAGCAGCTCACTGAGCCATACAATCGCTCTGTTCGACAGTGGTTCAGCTCCTCACTGAGCCATACAATCACTCTGTTCGTCAGTGGTTCAGCAGCTCACTGAGCCATACAATCGCTCTGTTCGGCAGTCGTTCAGCATCTCACTGAGCCATACAATCGCTCTGTTCGACAGTGGTTCAGCAGCTCACTGAGCCATACAATCGCTCTGTTCGACAGTGGTTCAGCAGCTCACTGAGCTTTACAATCGCACTGTTCGAGAGTGGTTCAGCAGCTCACTGAGCCATACAATCCCCCTGTTCGATAGTGGTTCAGCAGCTCACTGAGCCATACAATCGCTCTGTTCGACAGTGGTTCAGCAGCTCACTGAGCCATACAATCGCTCTGTTCGACAGTGGTTCAGCAGCTCACTGAGCCCTACAATTGCTCTGTTCGACAGTGGTTCAGCAGCTCACTGAGCCATACAATCGCTCTGTTCGACAGTGGTTCAGCAGCTCACTGAGCCCTACAATTGCTCTATTAGACAGTGGTTCAGCAGCTCACTGAGCCATACAATCGCTCTGTTGGAAAGTTGTTCAGCTGCTCACTGTGCCATACAATCATTCTGTTCGACAGTGGTTCAGCAGCTCACTGAGCCATACAATCGCTCTGTTCGACAGTGGTTCAGCTCCTCACTGAGCCATACAATCGCTCTGTTCGACAGTGGTTCAGCAGCTCATTGAGCCATACAAACGCTCTGTTCGACAATGATTCAGCAGCTCATTGAGCCATACAATCGTTCTGTTCGACAGTGGTTCATCAGCTCTCTGAGCCATACAATCGCTCTGTTCGACGGTGGTTCAGCAACTCACTGAGCGTCACAAACGCTCTGTTCGACAGTGGTTCAGCAGTTCACTGAGCCATACAATCGCTCTGTTCGACAGTGGTTCAGCAACTCACTGAGCCACACAAACGCTCTGTTCGACAGTGGTTCAGCAGCTCACTGAGCCATACAATCACACTGTTCGAAAGTGATTCAGCAGCTCACTGAGCCATACAATCGCACTGTTCGACAGTGGTTCAGCAGATCTCTGAGCCATACAAACGCTCTGTTCGACAGTGGTTCAGCAGCTCATTGAGCCATACAATCGCTCTGTTCGACGGTGGTTCAGCAACTCACTGAGCCACACAAACGCTCTGTTCGACAGTGGTTCAGCAGCTTACTGAGCCATACAATCGCTCTGTTCGACAATGGTTCAGTAGCTCCCTGAGCCGCACAATCGCTCTGTTCGACAGTGGTTCAGCAGCTCACTGAGCCATACAATCGCTCTGTCGACAGTGGTTCAGCAATTCTCTCAGCCATACAATCGCTCTGTTCAACAGTGGTTCAGCAGCTCACTGAGCCATACAAGCGCTCTGTTCAACAGCGGTTCAGCAACTCACTGAGCCATACAAGCGCTCTGTTCAACAGTGGTTCAGCAGCTCACTGAGCCATACAACCGCTCTGTCGACAGTGGTTCAGCAGCTCACTGAGCCATACAATCGCTTTGTTCGACAGTGGTTCTGCAGTTCACTGAGCCATACAATCGCTCTGTTCGACAGTGGTTCTGCAGCTCACTGAGCCATACAAACGCTCTGTTCGACAGCGGTTCAGCAACTCACTGAGCCATACAAGCGCTTTGTTCAACAGTGGTTCAGCAGCTCACTGAGCCATACAATCGCTCTGTCGACAGTGGTTCAGCAGCTCACTGAGCCATACAATCGCTCTCTTCAACAGTGGTTCAGCAGCTCACTGAGCCATACAATCGCTCTATTCGACAGTGGTTCAGCAGCTCACTGAGCCATACAAGCGCTCTGTTCAACAGTGGTTCTGCAGCTCACTGAGCCATACAATCGCTCTGTTCAACAGTGGTTCAGCAGCTCACTGAGCCATACAAGCGCTCTGTTCGATAGTGGTTCAGCAACTCACTGAGCCATACAATCGCTCTGTCGACAGTGGTTCAGCAACTCACTGGACCATACAATCGCTCTGTTCAACAGTGGTTCAGCAGCTCACTGAGCCATTCAAGCGCTCTGTTCGACAGTGGTTCAGCAGCTCACTGAGCCATACAATCGCTCTGTTCGACAGTGGTTCAGCAACTCACTGAGCCATACAGTCGCTCTGTTCGACAGTGGTTCAGCAACTCACTGAGCCATACAATCTCTCAGTGCGACAGTGGTTCAGCAGCTCACTGAGCCATACAAGCGCTCTGTTCGATAGTGGTTCAGCAGCTCACTGAGCCTTACAAGCGCTCTGTTCGATAGTGGTTCAGCAGCTCACTGAGCCATACAAGCGCTCTGTTCGACAGTGGTTCAGCAGCTCATTGAGCCATACAATCGCTCTGTTCGACAATGGTTCAGCAGCTCACTGAGCCATACAAGCGCTCTGTTCGACAGTGGTTCAGCAGCTCACTGAGCCATACAATCGCTCTGTTCGACAGTGGTTCAGCAGTTCAATGAGCCATACAATCGCTCTGTTCGGCAGTGGTTCAGCAGCTCACTGAGCCATACAATCGCTCTGTTCGACAGTGGTTCAGCAGCTCACGGAGCCATACAAACGCTCTGTTCGACAGTGGTTCAGCAGCTCACTGAGCCATACAATCGCTCTGTTCGACAGTGGTTCAGCAGCTCACTGAGCCATACAATCGTTCTGTTCGACAGTGGTTCAGCAACTCACTGAGCCATACAATCACACTGTTCGATAGTTGTTCAGCAGCTCACTGAGCCAAATAATCGCACTTTTTGACAGAGGTTCTGCAACTTACTAAGCCATACAATCGCTCCGTTCGACAGTGGTTCAGCAGGTCAGTGAGCCTTACAAACCCTCTGTTCGATAGTCGTTCAGCAGCTCACTGATCCATACAATCGCTCTGTTCAACAGTTGTTCAGCAGCTCACTGAGCCATACAATCGCTCTGTTTGACAGTGGTTCAGCAGCTCACTGAGCCATACAATCGCTCTGTTCGACAGTGGTTCAGCAGCTCACTGAGCCATACAATCGCACTGTTCGACAGCGGTTCAGCAACTCACTGAGCCATACAATCGCACTGTTCGACAATGGTTCAACAGCTCACTGAGCCATACTATCGCACTGTTCGACAGTGGTTCAGCAGCTCACTGAGCCATACAAACGCTCTGTTCGACAGTGGTTCAGCAGCTCACTGAACCTTACAATCGCTCTGTTCGACAGTGGTTCAGCAGCTCACTGAGCCATGCAATCGCTCTAATCGACAGTGGTTCAGCAGCTCACTGAGCCATACAATCGCTCTATTCGACAGTAGTTCAGCAACTCACTGAGCCATACAATCGCTCTGTTCGACAGTGGTTCAGCAACTCACTGAGCCATACAATCGCTCTGTTCGGCAGTGGTTCAGCAACTCACTGAGCCATACAAGCGCTCTGTTCGACAGTGGTTCAGCAGCTCACTGAGCCATACAATCGCTCTGTTCGACAGTGGTTCAGCAGCTCACTGAGCCATAAAATCCCTCTGTTCGACAGTGGTTCAGCAGCTCATTGAGCCATACAATCGCTCTGCTCGACAGTGGTTGAGCAGCTCACTGGGCCATACAATCGCTCTGTTTGACAATGTTTCAGCAGCTCACTGAGCCATACAATCGCACTGTTCGACAGCGGTTCAGCAACTCACTGAGCCATACAATCGCACTGTTCGACAATGGTTCAACAGCTCACTGAGCCATACAATCGCTCTGTTCGACAGTGGTTCAGCAGCTCACTGAGCCATACAATCGCTCTGTTCGAGAGTGGTTCAGCAACTCACTGAGCCATACAATCGCTCTGTTCGACAGTGTTTCAGCAATTCACTGAGGATTACAATCACTCTGTTCGACGGTGGTTCAGCTCCTCACTGAGCCATACAATCGCTCTGTTCGACAGTGGTTCAGCAACTCACTGAGCCTTACAATCGCTCTGTTCGACAGTGGTTCAGCAACTCACTGAGCCATACAATCGCTCTGTTCGACAGTGGTTCAGCAACTCACTGAGCCATACAATCGCTCTGTTGGAAAGTTGTTCAGCTGCTCACTGTGCCATACAATCGCTCTGTTCGACAGTGGTTCAGCTCCTCACTGAGCCATACAATCACTCTGTTCGTCAGTGGTTCCGCAGCTCACTGAGCCATACAATCGCTCTGTTCGGCAGTCGTTCAGCATCTCACTGAGCCATACAATCGCTCTGTTCGACAGTGGTTCAGCAGCTCACTGAGCCATACAATCGCTCTCTTCGACAGTGGTTCAGCAGCTCACTGAGCCATACAATTGCTCTGTTCGACAGTGGTTCAGCAGCTCACTGAGCCATACAATCGCTCTGTTCGATAGTGGTTCAGCGGCTCACTGAGCCATTCAATTGCTCTGTTCGACAGTGGTTCAGCAGCTCACTGAGCCATACAATCGCCCTGTTCGATAGTGGTTCAGCAGCTCACTGAGCCATACAATTGCTCTGTTCGACAGTGGTTCAGCAGCTCACTGAACCACACAGTCGCTCTGTTCGATAGTGGTTCAGCAGCTCACTGAGACATTCAATAGCTCTGTTCGACAGTGGTTCAGCAGCTCACTGAGCCATACAATCGCTCTGTTTGACAGTGGTTCAGCTTATCACTGAGTCATACAATCGCTCTGTTCGACAGTGGTTCAGCAGCTCACTGAGCCATACAATCGCTCTGTTCGACAATTGTTCAGCAGCTCACTGAGCCATACAATCGCTCTGTTCGACAGTGGTCAGCAGCTCACTGAGCCTTCCAATCTCACTGTTCGACAGTGGTTCAACAGCTCACTGAGCCATACAATCGCTCTGTTCGACAGTGGTTCAGCAGCTCACTGAGCCATACAATCACTCTGTTCGAGAGTGGTTCAGCAACTCACTGAGCCATACAATCGCTCTGTTCGACAGTGGTTCAGCAATTCACTGAGGATTACAATCACTCTGTTCGACAGTGGTTCAGCTCCTCACTGAGCCATACAATCGCTCTGTTCGACAGTGGTTCAGCAACTCACTGAGTCATACAATCGCTCTGTTCGACAGTGGTTCAGCAACTCACTGAGCCATACAATCGCTCTGTTCGACAGTGGTTCAGCAACTCACTGAGCCATACAATCGCTCTGTTGGAAAGTTGTTCAGCTGCTCACTGTGCCATACAATCGCTCTGTTCGACAGTGGTTCAGCAGCTCACTGAGCCATACAATCGCTCTGTTCGACAGTGGTTCAGCTCCTCACTGAGCCATACAATCACTCTGTTCGTCAGTGGTTCAGCAGCTCACTGAGCCATACAATCGCTCTGTTCGGCAGTCGTTCAGCATCTCACTGAGCCATACAATCGCTCTGTTCGACAGTGGTTCAGCAGCTCACTGAGCCATACAATCGCTCTGTTCGACAGTGGTTCAGCAGCTCACTGAGCTTTACAATCGCACTGTTCGAGAGTGGTTCAGCAGCTCACTGAGCCATACAATCCCCCTGTTCGATAGTGGTTCAGCAGCTCACTGAGCCATACAATCGCTCTGTTCGACAGTGGTTCAGCAGCTCACTGAGCCATACAATCGCTCTGTTCGACAGTGGTTCAGCAGCTCACTGAGCCCTACAATTGCTCTGTTCGACAGTGGTTCAGCAGCTCACTGAGCCATACAATCGCTCTGTTCGACAGTGGTTCAGCAGCTCACTGAGCCCTACAATTGCTCTATTAGACAGTGGTTCAGCAGCTCACTGAGCCATACAATCGCTCTGTTGGAAAGTTGTTCAGCTGCTCACTGTGCCATACAATCATTCTGTTCGACAGTGGTTCAGCAGCTCACTGAGCCATACAATCGCTCTGTTCGACAGTGGTTCAGCAACTCACTGAGCCATACAATAGCACTAATAGGAACGTTGAGTGCGGCAATTTCTTCACAATTTTGGAACTTGGAAACACGTTACTAAACAATGGTCTTCCAATATAAGAAACTGTTAGGAAAAACAAGACATTTATGCCTCCTGAATTTCAACCTAAGGGAACACCTATACCTCAATCATCCCTGTTTGTTTCACCAAGGATTTCAGTCTAGTGCCTTGCGTGCCTTCCAAATGTGAAGTTGTGTTTTTTCTTAGCAGTATGCATCATGCAAATGATATAGTTGACGATGAGAAAAATAAGTCTGTTATTATTCTCCATTACAATAAAACAAAGTCTGGTGTAGATACTCTGGGCCAAATGGTGCATGCCTATTTTTGCAAAAGAAAGACACAGATAGACTACATCATTCTATATGTATCTAATTGATGCTTTCGGTGCGGCTGTCTATGTAGTGTGGCTCACACATTTCTAATTTGAAATCGAAAATTGACTGATACGATAATAAACGATTTACAAAAATCCAAAATCTAATTAAAATCCTAATAACTAATGAATTTAATAAACATGGTGAAATGATTTACTCCAAAATAGTTTCAAACTACCGAAACTACATATAATGAAATTTTCTTCTACCTTTGTCGATTCTAGATGACGGCATTGCATATACCTTGATATACACCGTTCTCCTCCCTGATGGATTTCCCCCTTCGATTCCCGGCCTGCCATTCGAACTGCCCTCTTGAGTATCGAACTGCATTCTTGCTCTGGTTTCGGAACATTCAGATATGCTTCTGATATACTTGGATCGAAAGGTTGCTTTTCCTCAACCACTCTAGTATCCAGAACTCCTATACCACAAATGTATGTGGAAGAAATATGTTCTGAAGGATGATACAAATTTCTTTAATAACAAAGTACAGAATAGGAATACATTGCTCAATTAAGTACATAATAATATATATTACCATACATATCTTGCATCATTTTGGGCACATCCGAATGACCAGGAGTGGAGCAAATCACCACATCTGCAGTTTTCACTACAGGAGAAATTACCCGCTGTTCTGAAATATAAATAGGAATTCTGTTTCGGTACAAACGCTAATGACTATTCGCCTTAAGAATAACGTTATGGATTGATATATGCCAGGGTGTCTGAAATTGTCTATTAAAGGAAACTATTAATAAGTTCACTAACGTACCTACCTATTACAGGCTGTCACATCTGAACAACCGTAACCCAGAGTTAATCCAGCGAAACATTACAGAATTTTCTACCAGTATATGTAAATGGGAGCATATAGTAAGAATTATGTTGTATACCAAAGAGTATTAGCACAAACTTACTTGCAGTATGTCCAATGTATTTTATGCTGATGGGAATAACACTGATTATTGATATGTGACCAACTACACCACTGAACCTAAGTGTAGAGTTGGGTCCTCTCCTTTTCAACACATTTCTTATTCAGAGTCATCACTTATCACATTTTCAAAGGAGGCAATGAGTTGCTCTTGGTATTCGGTCACTGTGTTTACAAGCCGAGATGTAAAATTCCATCTATACCTCATCCACGCAATCTGTGAAGTAGGTTTGCGCATGCCGTCACACAGAGAAAGTGAAAAGAGACTGCTATGGCTGGAGCTTCGCAGCCCAGCCGTTGCGAGAGTTGGCTGAAGCCGAGGTCGCGCCTCCCTCCTGCTCTTATTACTCTGTGGCATCGCGCCTCATTGGCCAGTCAGCCCAGCCGTTGCGAGAGTTGGTTGAAGTCGAGTTCGCGTCTCCCTCCTGCGGTTATTATTCAGAGGCATCGCGCCTCATTGGCCAGTCAGCCCAGCCGTTGCGAGAGTTGGCTGAAGCCGAGGTCGCGCCTCCCTCCTGCTCTTATTACTCTGTGGCATCGCGCCTCATTGGCCAGTCAGCCCAGCCGTTGCGAGAGTTGGTTGAAGTCGAGTTCGCGTCTCCCTCCTGCGGTTATTATTCAGAGGCATCGCGCCTCATTGGCCAGTCAGCCCAGCCGTTGCGAGAGTTGGCTGAAGCCGAGTTCGCGTCTCCCTCCTGCGGTTATTATTCTGAGGCATCGCGCTTCATTGGGCAGTCAGCCCAGCCGTTGCGAGAGTTGGCTGAAGCCGAGGTCGCGCCTCCCTCCTGCTCTTATTACTCAGTGGCATCGCGCCTCATTGGCCAGTCAGCCCGGCCGTTGCGACAGTTGGCTGAAGCCGAGGTAGCGCCTCCCACCTGCTCTTATTACTCAGTGGCATCGCGCCTCATTGGCCAGTCAGCCGAGTCACTCCTGTGCACAGACTACGTGTTTTCACACTGGCACTTCCCACATTGATTGGACGGAGAGTAGTCTGTGCTACTTTTGGGAGTATCTTGTTCATGAATTCTTTCAGTTTTTCCGATCTTTTGGGGGGATGCTAAAAAAAGCAGTTATACTAGATAGTGTTTTGAGAAAGATTCGACATTGTGGAATGGTTGAATTGGTGTGTTGCAAAACCAAATTGAGAACATGACTGCAACAATGGACAAAAGTTGCTTACGGGTACTTTTGTTAAACTTAAGTTTTAAATCCTGAAGACTGTGGATCGCAGTCAGGGTGGGGGTTGTCGCAATGCTAGCGAAGCTGACGGCTCAAAAAGAAACTGGAAGGACAGTGGCACTACTTCTTCTTCAGCGGACCACAACCAAGCTACGCAGGATGTGCGCCGAGACTCAGCTGACATTTTAAGCCTGCTGAGTAATTCGAACCTAATCGAGGAGCTCGTGGATCGAGTTGCTAATAAGGTGATTGATAAACTAAAAGAAACAATAGATTTTAACACCCAGGTCATCAATGAACTCAGACAGGAACTTACCAGGCGAGACGACACTATAAATCAACTTGAGCTGCAACTGAATGACCGCACTGATGAACTTGAGCAGTACCAGCGTCGAAATAACTTGAGAATTTTTGGTATTCCTGAAACTCCAGGCGAGGACACCAACAGGTGTGTAATGGATGTTGCTGCCAAGTTGAATGTGACAATCGATCCCCAAAGAATAGACAGATCTCATCGTGTAGGACTCCGGGATGCTGGAAAGAAGCGGCCAATAATAGTGCGGTTCGTGTCCTATGCAGATCGAGCAGCACTCTTCAGGTCGAAGAAATACTTAAGGAATACCGGCATAACTGTAAGAGAAGATCTGACGAAAACCCGGACTGATATTGTAAAACAAGCAGTAAGCCACTTTGGGTTACACGGTGTCTGGACTGCAGATGGCGTTGTTCTGATCCGCATTGATGACACGAGGCATCGTGTGAAAACACTCCGAGAATTGGACTTTTTGAAGAAAAAGTTTCCCGCTCCTCGTACGTAAAGGACCCTCATACGTGCCAGTGTGAGGGGGCTCAACTGATCAAAGTTACAAGTGTAAGCACAAACATGTAATATGGTTACTGGTGGAACTTTAACTACAGTGTCTAGCCAAAATACAAGCCGATATTATTGATTAATATTTAAAAAATAGCTTAAGTTTTAGATTTTGTAATTTTTGATACTTCTTGTTTAACAATTTTACAATAACTTTCAATTATCTTTTGCATGGATATTAGTACCAATCAGTATGATACGCATGCCTATCTTTGTGATATAGCTGATAGATTACCCAATGATTTTAAAGTAACTCACCTGAACACGCAGTCACTTAAAATGCTAGAACATTTCGCAGAATTTGAATACACATTTGTTAACTCCGGTATTGATGTAATCGCTGTTAGTGAAACATGGTTCAATAAGTCCATTACTGATTCATCTGTAACCTTGCCAGGATATAATATCTACCGCAATGACAGACAACGTAGAGAAGGGGGTGGAGTAGCAGTGTATGTTCGACAGCACATTAAGTGCCGGGTTATCTGCAAATCCCCAAATAATAAGAATTTCAGACCTGAGTACCTATTCGTAGAGATTTGCCTGAAAGATACTAAAGTATTATTTATTTGTGTTTATAGACCACCCAAAGTCGGTTTTATGGAACTACTATTAAATGACATGCTTTCACACATTTTTAGTTATAAATATGTAATATTAGCCGGTGATTTGAATGCCCATTTTGGGTCGGCTACATTTGAAACGAAAAACATAGTAGAAACTCTAAATACTTGCAATCTGTCGTGGCTCCCGTATCAAAATACACATCACACTGCAACCTCCTCTTCTACTCTGGATCTAATAGCATCCAACTGCAATGAGCACGTGATTGAGTTTGGCCAAACAGCTGCTTCTGGCTTCTCAGCACATGATCTCTTATACGCAGTATATACCCTGTCAACTCCAAAATATAAGCCCAGTATTCGAACTTTTCGAGACTTCAGCAGGTTTAATTATGAAAGGTTTAAGGCCGATGCCATCTCAGTTCCATGGCACACTGTTTTCGAGCAGCAAACTATAGATGAGAAGGTAGAAACATTCAACACATTTTTAATTGATTTATATGATCGCCATGCCCCAGTGCGCTCAGCTAACGTGAGGCACGCACCAGCTGCCTGGATCAACACAGAAATAAAATATCTAATAAGATCTCGAAATAGAGCCAGAAAGAAGTGCAACAGAACACAGAAACCCGAGGACATTGTAGAATACAAAAGCTTACGCAACAGAACCCAGCAAGTTATTCGTAATACAAAGATACGTTACACTTATTCACTAATTAATTCAGCTAAAAACTCTACGGCTTTGTGGAGAGCTACAAAAACTCTCGGTGTTGGAAAATCCAGACACAAAAGCAATAACCCAACAATGAGCGCTGATGAGCTTAATAAGCATTATTTAAACGTATCAACCGTTGTAGACAGCAATAAAGTTTTGTCAACTGTTGCTAACTACAGGGAAAAATTTACTGACCGACGGGAAGAATTTCATTTTGGCTATATATATCCTGAGGACATTCATTTAGCCATATTTAGGATAACTTCAAAAGCCATAGGACCAGATCGTATATCTATTACGCTATTGAAAAGGAATATGGACCTCCTCATGCCAGTTTTATTGCATATATTTAACTATAGCCTGCAAATGGGTATTTATCCGACACAATGGAAAAAAGCCAACATCAAAGCAATACCAAAATTCACGAACGCCTTAAACTGTAGCGACTTTAGACCAATAAGTATATTGTGTGCAATTGGGAAAGCGTTAGAACGGATTGTTTTTGATCAGTTTTATGAATATATAAATTCCAACAATATCCTAAACCCGAACCAATCTGGATATAAATCAAAACATAGTACTCTGACAGCCCTTATCAAAGTCACAGACGACATTCGTCTAGCAATGGACCGGAAGGAAATAACTATATTATCTCTATTCGATTTCAGCAAAGCTTTTGACAGAGTTCACCATGAGATCCTACTAGTTAAATTAAGAAATCTAGGCCTTTCAAAGTCAGTAACGAACTGGTTCAGGTCTTACCTAACAGGCAGATGTCAGAGAGTAGTCCTAGCAGATGACAATGTTTCAGAATGGTGTGAAGTAACAACAGGTGTGCCGCAGGGTTCGGTCCTTGGTCCACTCCTGTTCTCCGTGTATATAAATGACCTTCCATCTGTCCTTAAATTCTGTCAACATCATATGTACGCAGATGACCTTCAGCTATATCTACACGCGGATCTGAAATCCATTCATTTGAACGTAGCTCTAATTAACAGTGACATTCAAAGCCTATCTCAGTACGCACTCGATCATAATCTAATACTTAACTTCGAAAAAACGCAACCGATCATCATCGGCTATACCAAATTACTCAGTTCCCTACCTGACCCAGTACCACCTTTACAGCTTGCATCCCAAACAGTTCCGTACCAGTCAGCAGTAAGAAATCTGGGAGTTATTTTTGACTCTCGATTATCGTGGCAGGATCACACAAACATGATTCTGAAAAGGGTTGCATCGTCATTATATCAAATTAGGCGAACTTGCTTCTATTTGCCTCAAAATGTACGAAAGATACTGATACAGAGTTTGATATTACCAATATTTGACTATGGATCTATAATTTACCATGATATGGGAGAGGTCCTCAATACAAAATTGCAAAGAATGCAAAATGCTTGCTTGCGGTTTGTTCTCAATGTACCAAGAGAGTCTCATATAACTCCATTTTACGTCCAGATTGGATGGCTTAAGTTAAAGGAACGAAGACAGTATGCCATGGCTCTGACTGTGATAAAAATTCTAAAATTCAAAATTCCGTCTTATATTTACTGCACACTAACTCCCATGCAATCAGTGCATAACCGTGCGAATAGACACACTGCACAAATGCTCCAGATACCTCATCACAGAACCGAAAAATGCAAAGGTTCATTCCGTATTTCAGCTAGTATTCTCTGGAATAAATATAAATTGCACCAGTATTCAGGACTTCCTATCAGAGCGATAAAACACTCCCTTCATTGTAATCTATCAGCTATACAATTATCATGTTCAAGGTGAACGGATGTAATAACAAGAACTTCTATTGTCAACTGTATGTATAGGTTAAGTTTTTCCTTTCTTCATTTATTTTATTGTATTTAACCGCCCTCTGAATGAAGAGAGCTGCATAAAGAGGCTTTGTAGCCTCAGTGGCCTGTATAAGAGAAACAAACAATAAATAAATGTTCCCCGCCATCACTGCTGCGCCATCATACGTCAGTGCAATTAACTACCTGCCGGTATTATACTCTGCAATTACATTTTTCAAATGCTGAAACAAATCTGCTGCAGTTTTTTTCTGAACTGACATTTGTGAAACCTGTAGGTCTTTTTTATTGTCGCCGTTACTGTCTACGTACCTTAAAACAGTGGACAATTGATTCTGATTTGAGCAGTCGCTTGTTTCATTGATAATAATGGATACGAAATGCGCATCTACTATTTCAGCTGTTATGTTCTTGATCATAAGTCCACTTACTGCAGATATTAAGAAATTTTGAATTGCAGGAGATGTATCACGAAATACTGTAGAGCTCTCCAGATGATTGGCGATAAATTGATCAAATTCACTTAGAGAATTTAATTAGTCAATATAATTTCCCTTGTGTTTCGATTGCATACTTTCATTATGTCCCCGAGAGGCTAATTCTAGCTTTTCGAGAAAACAAACCACGTTGATAAGTCGTAGTAAAATTTCACGATTCTTGTAGCAAGAGCTGATGTTGGTCGATGAGCAGAACATATTTTTTCTAGCTGTAAATCTATTCTTGAATGACCAAAATTGGCCAAGTTCATGCCACTGCAAATGTGACTATTTGAACTGTCGTGCGAAAAGTGTTCATACCGGTATTTGAAAATCCTTCCTTTGACCATACATTAACTTCATGACTAAATAGCAAACATGGCCAGCAATACAGTTTAGACAGTTTAGGACTGCCATATAACCCATTCCACGTAGCATATGTAGATGATGTTAAATGACGTGTATACTCACGGTGCTTTACCTTCACATCGGTACACAATTGCAGTTCAGGTGTAGGCCTTGTAATTTTCTTAATATGAATATTCTCATTGTCTGGACGACGGCTGAAAGGAGCTTCAAACAATATATTATACAGTCATTGGCATTTAAACCCCCGCAGGTGTTTGTTCCAACATCATCTTAAAAAATCACAACTGGCACAGTTAAAACAAGACACTACATAACAATTCTTCGGCAGACACACACTCACGGGAACCGGGACATGTGATAGGCTCAAAAATGTCTATTTTGTTTTTTAGCTTAAAAGAATCTCCCATCTCTCCTGAGGAATTTGGCGTATCAATTATTGCTTTGAAGTGATATTTGATGCATTACAATTAGGTTTAAATATAATCTTTTAGGGCGATACTGTAGCTACTAGCCCAACATTCTTTTTGTGTTTTAAGGTAAGTCATATTTTTTTAAACTTCATGTACCAGTATCTCAAACTATCCGATCAATGTATTTGAAACTAGGTAGTCTCTAAGACACTATATAGATCTACTAGTGTAAATAAATTTATTCAGGTATCTTGATTAGTTCATGGAGCCTAGCTTGAAAAGCACTGACAATTTTAAAAACAAAACCAGTTTTCAACTGGGATGTAAAAAAACTCAAATCAACTCCTGAAAACAATAGGACAAAAAGATTTAAATATTATGCATTCAAAGTTTGTTAGGTCTGGTTTGAGTATTTGCTCAGAAAAAGGGACATGAGTTAAGGGAATTTTTAACAATATATGTTTTTAAGATTTGTTCTGTAATGCTCTCTCTGACACAAAATATTCAATATAGAAGCTTCAAATTCTACCCAAATAACGATGAATGTACTCTCAATATACTGCGCCCGTCAGACGAGCTGTTAGGGTTGCCACTAACCGAAATGACTTCCCGGACAACTCATCATCCGAACACATATGCCGAGGGGGATTGGATGTACTCCTATAGGTCAGTGGGCACGAAGCTCCAGATCCCGGGACGATCTGGGCAGACAAGGTATGTGTCAAGAATGATCCGAGAAGTACATCGCAGAAACACTTGAACTACAAAATAATAACATCCAGACTTATGTAAACTCGGGTAAAATATATTTAAAAAAACAAACACCTGGCCCAGTTCGGAGGGTATCATTCGGGCTAATCCCACAAGATAATAAAAAAGAAAAATAAAGGGGTCAAGAATCCTACACTGATTGAAGTTTAAAACCCTCACGAAAGATCTAAATACAAGAAAGCAATATCAACAAAGCTAGGGTAGTGGCACGAAAAGTACACCCTGCACAGTTGAATCGGGCTACTTATGAAAAAGAGAAGTTACGTTAACAATAACCAAGCAAAAGAATTTATGATGGTACCACTCCCAAAAATTTACATTTAATTAATTAATGAAATTAGCTCATTCCTAACATTACAACAAGAGTTTACGGCGAATGACTGCCGTAACAAGCAAACATTTATAACAAAAGCTACGTGACAACCAGTAATTTTAAAAAAACATTAATTACACTTCTTACTGGCTAAGGGTACTGTCCCCGTTTACCTGGATAGTAGGCTGTCAGATATCCGCCCCCTCAATCGGATTGCCAATTAACAATCGCACCGGCACAGTTACATCAATGAAAATGGCACTGACAGACACTATCGAGATAAGAGCACAGAAATTCACTGGAAATCATTGTGGAACACACCAAAATAGACGGGGGTTTATACTTACCGTTGCTTACCTCTTAATTATCTCGGGGTTTGAGTTGACAACAGGATCACTAAAAGTCTGTTCACACAATAATCTCCGCCATGACATTTAAAAATGAACCAGAAACGAAGACGAGAACTTTGAACTGTACAAAAGCTTTATTTCTAATAAAGGGTCTGATTTTCCTAACACAACAAAATATACGTGGCTATCAGTAGCCCAAGTCAATCTGACTACGTCCTCCAGTAGGACTTGCAAAATTATTATGCAACATGATATAAAAACATTTTAGCTCCCAAGAGCTCCAAATAATGTAATATTCATAACACTATTGGATTGGAAAAGGACGTCAGGGTGTGACATATATAGAGCATTTGTTTCCTTTTAATAAACAAGAGAATGATATTTATAGTCGCAAGGCCGGAGTGTACGACCTCACTCTCTGAAAACCATATGTTGACACAGCTGCGGGCTACCTTCCAGCCTGCTGCATACTGGTCAAATGCGCTCCCTTCTCACACGCTATGTTACGTAAGAATCCAGCCTGCACTCTCAAGCTTTTAAATGTCTTACAAGACAACTCACATTATATTTACGCAAATCTTTCAAGTACTTTGATCACATCCTAATGGATCATTACATAAATTTCTTAAACTTGTTAACTTCAATCCAAATGTTTAACTAGCTCTTAAATGTTTATAACAAAATCACATAAATTATTTATAACAATTAGAAATTGTTTATAATATTTGTCAAAGACAATAAATATATTATAAGCACGCCTTTAACATCACTCTCGTTTCATATTATTTTCAAAAATATTTACAACAATTATTTACAATATTAATATTTAAATTGTTTAAATTATTAATTTAATAAATACATTAGCCACGTGTTCATTCGGTTGGTAATTTTATAATCCTGTTTAATATAATCGACCAATGAAGGTTAGTTATACATGTTAATGTCACAATCCGGTTTAATAAAGTTTTATAATAATGATTTGTGACGGCAACCTTCATTCAACATCTTGTCTCAAATTCTTTCAAAACTCGTGTTAATTATAACAGTAAATCACTTGATTAATTTTCAACGAACTATAACAATCTTACTCCAGCGGAAAATCCTTCGCTAACAAGTTAATGCACAATCTGCATTAAAAATATGCCCAAAATCATCATATATTAATCTATATGGCATTTAAAACTTTCACATCACTTACAAAACTTCCACAAATAATTCTTTAACATTTATTCCTGTGGGAACTTCCTTCATATTCAAGGGCATTATATTTCAGCGACTTTCAACACGCGCTGCACTAGCGATTATACATTCATAGTTCCACTTAAAAATTTTATAATCATAATTTGTTTCAAAACTGTTTTTCTATTTAACCTTCGTAGATTTCATTCATGAACTGAAATGAAGTCAAAACTTGCCAATCACAAACAAATTTAATAGTGAATACGCTTATATACGCCTATCTGGTCTATCAAAATTTAAGACTAACATCTTAAAAGAAAAATTGTAGTATGAAAATACTATCTTCAAATAAAGTGCGACTAAACTGCAAAGTAGTCGAATAGAATCCAATTAGATTGGGGAATGCAAACATCGTTATATAATTCTCTAATTGAGAAAAACTCCTAACAAAAGTACTTGACTTTAATGCATTCAATAATTCATTATTAACATTACTCTTTCACAAAATTGTCTATGATGCAATGTTCATTCATAACTGACGATAAATGTCTGTGTTGCAATCAATACAAATAACGACTAGTATTTCCAAGATCGTCGATCACGTAAGATTTTAACGCTCTAAAATCATTTAAATGTTCTTCCTTCTTGATGATGACAGAAAATTGTTCAAAGTAATTAAACTGGGGTAGAATTACTTTAATAAAGTGACACGCTGTCTGAATTTAAATCTGCCATAAAAATCATTAACTTACAGTCAAATCGTGACTACAAAAATATTAATTACTGAAAAATCTAAATATCAGTCTCAACTGATTCAAAATCGTTAACTATGCCCATGACATAACAATGTCTTAATAAATCGTCGAAAAATACATAACTCATCAAGGTGTACTGAGAATAAGAATCTCAACAAGAAATTAGGGCAAAATACATGAGGGTAAAAATATGGGAAAAATGGTTGCTCAAACATTACTAGGTTACTCAAATACAATAAACGTTCACGACTACCTTATCTGCCGATTGACGTTCCAGAGGAAAATTCCCCAAAGAAGACTGCTGATGGATCCATTTCACCACGTTAAAGCTGAGCTCCATCCTCGAAATAGGAAATAGCACCCTCGGAGAATCGAACTGCTTCCTTCTCCGTGAATCGCTCTGCTCCTCGAATACGAATAGACATCCTTCCGGCAATAATCTTCTTTGTGAGTCGGGACTACCCTGAACTCTCTTGAAAAATTCCCTGAAGTTCCAGTAGACAATCATCATGACGTTTTGTAGAAATTTCCGAAGAAATTATTCATATTCAGAGTATGAAATTGTTTCTATGGCTGTTCGATGGTATTCAGCCTTTACTTACGAAACATGGGTGTAGATGGTATTCACCGCATGTTCGCTTGTGTGGAATAGCAATTAGCGAAGTTCCATGTCGCTATCTTACTCCATTGAAGTATGTCCCAATTGCAATAAGCCTTCTTAGCCTTCCATCTGCACTTCAGTTGTAGTGTCAGAAGAACAAACTGCCGTATTCAAATGCTCCATTATACTGTATCGTTCTGTAAGCAAGCAATCTGAAGTCTTTCTACTCCACTCACAGCGTTAGCCTTGCGTTGTTTCTGGCTTATATAAAAGTGTTTCTCTAGTGGTGAGATAATCACTTTTGCCAGTCGTATAAAATAGTTAATATCTTTTGAAGTACTCGGTCGAAATTGTTCAGCTTTTCTCTACAATTGCATGTAGTACTGCACAATACAATTATGTTATCGTAGACCACTAACTGTTTGAAGCTAAACTTATATAAGCTTTCTAAGGTCGGTTTCAACTTCACCTAGTTTGACCTGTATCTCGTTACTATAGTGGCCTCGCCACGCGTTATAAAAACGATTCTTTTCACTTGCTGTTCACTTTGATGTCTCACTATATTGAATGTATAATAAACTGACTTTCACAAATACTTCGATGATCTGAGCAT
Source organism: Meconema thalassinum (assembly GCA_946902985.2). NCBI lineage: Eukaryota > Metazoa > Arthropoda > Insecta > Orthoptera > Tettigoniidae > Meconema > Meconema thalassinum. Next base: position 237,468,577 of record OX336397.1, read on the forward strand.
TAGATCTCAGAATGATCAGCGAACGAAAGAGAAGAGAAGAGAAGAGAGCTCCTCTATTCTGCGCAAGCCCTTTTATTACCTTCTCGAGGGGCGTTACCATCCCTTCCAAAGCGTGATACTGCGTCATCGCTAGAACTTCCAACTTCGTTAATACATGACGGATTTTCAAAATTCAAAAACTGAAAATAAATTTCACCAAAATTCCAAATCAATGCTTTTACTGCAAATGTATTTCCACAATTCTGCATTCCAAAAGTCATAAAAATACCATAGTTTCAGCAATCTCCGTCTTCCTTTAAACTATCGTTCATTGGTTCATGCCTCTCCTCCAATAGCATAGTTTCTTCCTCAGCAGAATTCCTCGTTTCCTGCGACTGCGTCGTACATCTTGGAACATTCTGGACAAAAATGCTGACGTCACTGAGAATCTCAGCTCAAGTAGCTTGCTGGCATAACATTTACGTCATCCGTGCTTACGTCATGACTACCCACGTCATAACTATGACAGCCATAACTCTAATCATAATTTCAAATATAGCCACCGTGGTCTCTACATAATTCAATTACGGGGGCATTCTCCTCCCACCACGTTTTAAAAACAGTTGCAAATTGTTTTTAAACTCAATGTTACAAGTATCTCAACTCTCTTGAACACGAAATTGAATTATTACTGGCTTACTCTAGGATAATATCTTTTTAAATTTCCAGCATTGAACTTGCCGTAAACGACATTATTCTCATCATCGTAGAGTTCATAACAGTTGTTTCCATAAGCGTTCGTAATCCTAAACGGCCCCAGGAACACTAATCCAAATTTGGGGTAGATTTTCTTGGTCATATCAGCCTTGACAGGTCTGCGTAATAATACAAGATTTCCAACTTGAAAGGGTGTACCAAAACGTTTTCCAGCTACTCTCTTCAATCGTTTCTCTGCTGCTTTCTGGAGTTGTTCCTTTGCCTTGTCAATCCTCTGCTGTCTTCCTATGTCGGGATCTCTCGGTATGTGGTTGAAAAGATTATCCCACGGCCTTTCTGGGTTTCTTCCTAGATGAAGTCGCATTGGTACTTCTCCTGTGCTCTCCTGCACTGTAGAGTTCAGACATTCCTCAATAAGGGGTACAAATCTCACCCAACCAGAATGATCATTTGGACAGAAAATTCGACAGAATTTCGAAAATTCAGCCATATATCTTTCTGAGGAATTCGATTCAGGGTAACGCACGCTTGAAAATAAGTGCTTAATGCCAAGCCTTTCCATATCCGCTGCAAATTCCACGGACGTAAACTGCGTTCCATGATCCGACAGTAGATATTCCGGTATACCAGCTTTAGGAAATACAGCATTTTCCAGTCTGCTTACTACGTTCCTCGTGTTAGCTTTTTGCATGGGACTCATTGTAACAAATTTTGAGAAAACATCCACGGTCACCAACAAGTACTGGTTACCCTGGTATCCCTTCGGACAGGGGCCAAATATATCCGTCGCCATAAGTTCGTTTGGCTTAGAAGGAATCATCGCCTTCGGTTTTCCCTTTAATAAAGCAGAAGCATACTTTGCTCTTTGACATTTGTCACAGGATCGAATGACCTTGGCAATGCTGGAACGCATGTTAGTCCAGATAAATCTCTCTTTAAGTGTATTAAGAGTTTTATCTAAACCGGCATGTCCAGTTGCATGATGAGCTACCCACACTAAATTGACAACAAGTTTAGGTGGCACGACTATTCGAAGTTTTGTATGCGCAGGGTCAGCATACTTGCATACAATGTCTCCACTCAATACAAAATGTCGTGAATTTCTCCGTGTAGTCTCATAGTCAACATCCGTATTGTCCATGTAACCCTTGAGGAACCTGTACATTTTCCTTATTGGAGCGTGTCTCTTCTGTGACACACCGATTCGGGCTAACCTCCTAACGGTTTCTTCATCTTCTTGCTCCAATTGTACATGGTGTATCTGCACATTTTTAATAGGGTTACGTGATAGAGCATCAGCCAGTAAGTTATCTTTCCCAGGCTGGTGGACGATAGTAGCGTTAAACTGTTGGGTGAACAAAGCCCAACGTGTCAATCTATCACTTGACATGTCAGTTTGCAACATAAACTGTAGTGCTTTATGGTCAGTAATAATGATGACCTTATGTCCCAGCAGGATTTTCTTCCAGGCTTGTAAATATGTCACAAAAGCTAACGCTTCAAGCTCTGTCGTGAAGTAGTTTTCCTCGTGCTTTTTCAACTTCCGACTAGTGAACGCAATGTAGTGCTTGTTGCCTGCCTCGTCTTTCTGGTATAAGACTGCACTAATGCCTATTCTTGATGCATCAGACTCAATATAGAACACCTTCTCAAAGTCTGGGTACTCCAGTTTCACATTATTTTTGAGCATCTCTTTTGCTTTCTCAAAAGCCTCGTCTGCAGCGGTACTCCATTTCCATCTGTTGTTCTTCTTGAGTAAGTCATACAGAGGAGCCATAATTTCCGAGTATCTTGGACAGTGGCTGCTAATAAATTGGCATGCACCTACAAATTCTCTGACATGTTTTACCTTAGTTGGCATTGGAAATCTCGTGATCGCATCTACTTTTTTCATGTTTGGATGATATCCATCTTTATCAATAGTATGCCCCAAGTAATTTATCTCCTTCTTCAAAAATTGACATTTTCCAAAGTTCACTTTTATGTTGGCCTCCCTTAAATTCTCGAACAACTTTCTCAAGTGCACTAAATGTTCTGCAGCGCTGGGTGAAGATACGATTAAATCGTCAATGTAGCAGATTACATTTTCTTTCACTTCGTCAGTGAGTTTACTATCAAGTGCTCGAATAAGTGCTGGTCCACTGTTAACCATTCCAAAAGGCATTCTGGCAAAGACCCATGACGTCTGGTCAAATAGGAATCCAGTGTACTGCATACTATCCTCTTCTAATTGAACTTGATAAAATGAAGACGTCAAGTCAAGAACGCTGAAACAAGCTCTTCCTTTGAATTTCCGAAGCAGATCTCTAATCTTGGGTGGTCTGTCATTTTCTGGAAGAATCTTCAAGTTGATGGTCCTGGCATCGAGACAAAGACGTATCTGACCATTACTTTTCTTCACTACTGTGATGGGGTTTATATAAGACGACGCCTGTTTTCTAATAATCCCGTCTACCTCCATTTTTCTGATTAACCCTCGTACTTCTTGATAGTATTTCTCAGGAATGGGGTATATTCTCTTCTGGTAAGGGGTTTCATCTGTCAGTCTTATCTTGTACTTATAATCCTTAATCAATCCAGGCTTTTCATCGAAAATATCTTGGAATTCCTTTATCAGATCCTCAAATTCCCCCTGAATTTCTTCAAATCCTTCAGTTTTTCTACTGGGTATTTCTTCTAAGTTTTCCACTTCATTAATTATTGTATTCAAAATTTCTTCCCTAAGGTCTATATCCAGACTGTTTTTCACGTCCTGTTCTTCTATCTCTTCTGTGATTATGTACCCATCATTAAAGCTAATACTTCTGTTCTTCATGTCAATAATAGCTCCGACCTTCGATATAAAATCGATTCCAAGCACCATATCAAAATTGATCTTGCTCACCACAATGAAGATCTGTTCATAATTCCTTCCATTGATCTCAAAGTTCAATAACACTTGAATCTTGCATTTCACTGCCTTATCTTGGAATATCCCTCTCACTTTGACGGTAGAAACAGGTAGAACTGTCATGTTCTCTCCTCTTAGCAGACTTTGATAACATTCCTCTGAAATGATGGAAATAATAGCACCAGTATCCATCAGGGCTTTGTACTGCTGTCCATCTATCCGTACAGCAATAATCGGTAAGGCACATGGTCTTTCCTCTTTAACAATACCCCTCTCTTCTAGTAAATCTTCATCGGTAACTTCGTATATCTCATTAATCATAATCAGGTGTGGTGTGGCAATGTATTTACAGGTTCTCACTGACGTTGAGAAATCGGCGTTTTTTTTTTGTGTTACCGACCTCAAAATTCTGTTGGCTCGTAGAAGGCCCAGGATCGATTACAACATCCTGCCTTTTCCTTTGATTGTCAGCTTCTTTATCCCTTAATTCTTTTAAGTATTGCTGGCTTTCCTTTTCTCTTTGCTGATATTGATCAGGTGTCATAACCGGACTTTGAGTATTCTGGTTTCTATTTTGGTTTTGGTTATTCCTATTATAGTTACGATTATACCCATTATTGTTATCTTCCATTATAGTTTCCTCGGTTGTAGTTCCAACCTCTTCTCTGTTGATATGGTCGGTAACCTTGTGATCTGTAATTTCTAAACTGATTATTCCTGTGAGGACCTACATTGTCAGTTTTCTCCTCCTCTGGCTTGTCAGTTTGTTGGACTTGGTCCATGTATACCGTATTGATTTCCTTATACTCTTGCCTTTGACCTTTCTGGACTACGTTAGGCATTAGACTTGTGTAGTCTAACCTTCTTAATAATTCATCCATGCTGGATAAATCCCTGATGTTGGACGAAATTATAAGTCTCCTCACCTCAACTGGCAGCATACGAGAAATCGCATCTATTAGTTGCTCCGTGGACAATGGGGGTTGCAAAAATCTCAAGCGGGACAACTGACTCGTAAAGAAATCAGCGTACCTCGTTGGAAGAGTACCTGAGTATTTTCTTGAATATACCTCCGCTCTTAACGAATTCTGCGCTTCTATGGACCAAAATCGTTTGATTAATGCCTCTGCTAACTCGTCAAAGTTGCTGAATGTATATCTAAAAGCTCTAAACCATTCAACGGGTCCTCCAATCAGATATCTCTCTACAATCTTCATCTCTCTCTCTCTGGGAATGTGAGCTTCGATGAAATAATCTTTGAGATTCCTTATATACTCTATAGGTGTCAAACTATCAGTGTTACTGAATTTTTGTGGTTTGTCCTCGAAATTCCTAATGACCGTCACGTTCCTTGGATATGAATCCGGATAGTTTTTCCCACTATCTCGATAATTCCACTCAGATTCCATATTCCTCTCGTCATCCTCCTCTCTGAATCTGGATACACGTTCTTCAGGAGTCACGTCTCTTTCTTCTAGATCTAGGTGACATCTTCTGGTATGCTTCCTGTTCAATTCGCAAGCAAAGCCTTCTGTATCCTTGTCGGTGATTTCTGTTAAGACTTTCTTGACTATCTCTTCCTTGTAGTTCTCCATTAAACTAGCCTCTCCTAACTTCAAATTTTTCAGTTTACTCGTCGTTTCATTTACGTCAGAGACAACTTTATGAATTTGATTCTCTAATGTAGACTTTAAAGTTTGCATATCCTGATCTAGTTGTGTTCTATCGTCAACTTGTTTTTCGGATAGCGAATTTATCCTGACGCTTAAATCTTTTCTAATCTGTACTACCTCATTATTAATTTCTATCTGCGTACTGGCAAGTTTTCTTTCAATCCTTTCCTGAATTTGGGTTACATGTTCCCCACTTGACTTATTCCACTCGTCTTTCCATACCGCTACGTTTGCTGTTAACATCTCGGCTATGTCGACTTCAATATCCTCTTTTAATACTCTATTGTGGTCTAATACCTGTGTCCTCATGACCTCTACGTCATACTTCAACTCTGCTAAAGACGTTGTTGTTCTAACCGATTCATCGACTAACCTAGTCGTTAATGCAGTTATATTACGCGTACAAAGAGTTTTTGAGTTTTCGATTTCTTCCCTGACTTTATTGACATCAGTTTGGACTTTAGTGATATCTACGAAAACTGTGTTGACCTCTACCTGAATCTTTGTTACGTCACTTTGCACCTCAGTTATATCTGCATGAATGTTGTTAATGTCTACCTGAACATTGGATACATCTGTTCTAGCTTTTTGAATTTCTTTCTGGACTTCCTCGACCTTGTCTTGGACAGTCGCTACATCGTTTTTGACAACAACTACTTCGGCTCTAGCACAAGAAATATCCCCTCGGACATTAGCTACATCTAGATTTAACATTGTAAGGTCTCTCTGTACCTTAGACACATCATTTTTAACATCAGACACATTTTTATGGACATTAGATACATCTGTGCGGATGTCACTTACAGTATTTTCAATTCCTAGGGTATTAATCTGTAAACGCGACATATTATCCTCCAAATTAGCAGCACTAGTATGAAGAACCTTCATATTCTCCTCCATTCGACTAGTATTCCTAGCTTCCATCTCCTTCATACTACTATTCAAATTACTAGCATTCTCCTCCATTCTTGCATTTAAATTAGCAGACAAATTACTAACATTCTCCTCCATTCGACTATTATTCTCCTTCATACTACTATTCATGCTAGCAGACAAATTAGCAGACAAATTACTATTATTTTCCTCCATCATCTGCTTCATGTTAGCAGACATCTCCTCTAACATTTTCTTCAAACTTTCATCTGCCATTACAATATTATTATTCAAAATGGATTGCTGTAGGGACATACATCAAAAGAGCAAAATAACAACGTTTGAGCAACACTTTTCACCATATATAAATTTGATCAATTTTCTGTCTTAAATCTAACTTATAACTACCTTATAATTAATATTCGAAGATACTTCATGTTGAAACAAACTCAAGCACATGTTCAAATTTCTCTGGCTCATTTTAAAATATCCTAACACAAATAATTTACATTTACAATCCAAATAATTAATTTTATCTTTAATATGACTGAAGTGTCATAAGCCGGTCAAATAAAATAAGATTCCAGATTATAGGCGATTTTTCTAAGTTTCCTGCCCATTTAACATTTCTCAAGTTGTATAAAATCTGATCTTTTCTGAGTGTAATTTTCCTAATACAATACAACATTTAATTCCTATATAATCACACTCTTAAATACTACAATTGGCCTAGACATCTAACAAAGAATCAACCTCTTTATTTGAGTCTAATCGAACCTCACGTTTTAGGTTTGTCAATCTTTCTAGTGTTCAACCTGGTAATCCAGTTTTGTCGAATTCGTCCCACATATTAGGGTCAATCTTACTGTTGACTCAGCCCCACGCTCTTGGGTCGCCAATCTTTCTGTCCCCGTTTACCTGGATAGTAGGCTGTCAGATATCCGCCCCCTCAATCGGATTGCCAATTAACAATCGCACCGGCACAGTTACATCAATGAAAATGGCACTGACAGACACTATCGAGATAAGAGCACAGAAATTCACTGGAAATCATTGTGGAACACACCAAAATAGACGGGGGTTTATACTTACCGTTGCTTACCTCTTAATTATCTCGGGGTTTGAGTTGACAACAGGATCACTAAAAGTCTGTTCACACAATAATCTCCGCCATGACATTTAAAAATGAACCAGAAACGAAGACGAGAACTTTGAACTGTACAAAAGCTTTATTTCTAATAAAGGGTCTGATTTTCCTAACACAACAAAATATACGTGGCTATCAGTAGCCCAAGTCAATCTGACTACGTCCTCCAGTAGGACTTGCAAAATTATTATGCAACATGATATAAAAACATTTTAGCTCCCAAGAGCTCCAAATAATGTAATATTCATAACACTATTGGATTGGAAAAGGACGTCAGGGTGTGACATATATAGAGCATTTGTTTCCTTTTAATAAACAAGAGAATGATATTTATAGTCGCAAGGCCGGAGTGTACGACCTCACTCTCTGAAAACCATATGTTGACACAGCTGCGGGCTACCTTCCAGCCTGCTGCATACTGGTCAAATGCGCTCCCTTCTCACACGCTATGTTACGTAAGAATCCAGCCTGCACTCTCAAGCTTTTAAATGTCTTACAAGACAACTCACATTATATTTACGCAAATCTTTCAAGTACTTTGATCACATCCTAATGGATCATTACATAAATTTCTTAAACTTGTTAACTTCAATCCAAATGTTTAACTAGCTCTTAAATGTTTATAACAAAATCACATAAATTATTTATAACAATTAGAAATTGTTTATAATATTTGTCAAAGACAATAAATATATTATAAGCACGCCTTTAACATCACTCTCGTTTCATATTATTTTCAAAAATATTTACAACAATTATTTACAATATTAATATTTAAATTGTTTAAATTATTAATTTAATAAATACATTAGCCACGTGTTCATTCGGTTGGTAATTTTATAATCCTGTTTAATATAATCGACCAATGAAGGTTAGTTATACATGTTAATGTCACAATCCGGTTTAATAAAGTTTTATAATAATGATTTGTGACGGCAACCTTCATTCAACATCTTGTCTCAAATTCTTTCAAAACTCGTGTTAATTATAACAGTAAATCACTTGATTAATTTTCAACGAACTATAACAATCTTACTCCAGCGGAAAATCCTTCGCTAACAAGTTAATGCACAATCTGCATTAAAAATATGCCCAAAATCATCATATATTAATCTATATGGCATTTAAAACTTTCACATCACTTACAAAACTTCCACAAATAATTCTTTAACATTTATTCCTGTGGGAACTTCCTTCATATTCAAGGGCATTATATTTCAGCGACTTTCAACACGCGCTGCACTAGCGATTATACATTCATAGTTCCACTTAAAAATTTTATAATCATAATTTGTTTCAAAACTGTTTTTCTATTTAACCTTCGTAGATTTCATTCATGAACTGAAATGAAGTCAAAACTTGCCAATCACAAACAAATTTAATAGTGAATACGCTTATATACGCCTATCTGGTCTATCAAAATTTAAGACTAACATCTTAAAAGAAAAATTGTAGTATGAAAATACTATCTTCAAATAAAGTGCGACTAAACTGCAAAGTAGTCGAATAGAATCCAATTAGATTGGGGAATGCAAACATCGTTATATAATTCTCTAATTGAGAAAAACTCCTAACAAAAGTACTTGACTTTAATGCATTCAATAATTCATTATTAACATTACTCTTTCACAAAATTGTCTATGATGCAATGTTCATTCATAACTGACGATAAATGTCTGTGTTGCAATCAATACAAATAACGACTAGTATTTCCAAGATCGTCGATCACGTAAGATTTTAACGCTCTAAAATCATTTAAATGTTCTTCCTTCTTGATGATGACAGAAAATTGTTCAAAGTAATTAAACTGGGGTAGAATTACTTTAATAAAGTGACACGCTGTCTGAATTTAAATCTGCCATAAAAATCATTAACTTACAGTCAAATCGTGACTACAAAAATATTAATTACTGAAAAATCTAAATATCAGTCTCAACTGATTCAAAATCGTTAACTATGCCCATGACATAACAATGTCTTAATAAATCGTCGAAAAATACATAACTCATCAAGGTGTACTGAGAATAAGAATCTCAACAAGAAATTAGGGCAAAATACATGAGGGTAAAAATATGGGAAAAATGGTTGCTCAAACATTACTAGGTTACTCAAATACAATAAACGTTCACGACTACCTTATCTGCCGATTGACGTTCCAGAGGAAAATTCCCCAAAGAAGACTGCTGATGGATCCATTTCACCACGTTAAAGCTGAGCTCCATCCTCGAAATAGGAAATAGCACCCTCGGAGAATCGAACTGCTTCCTTCTCCGTGAATCGCTCTGCTCCTCGAATACGAATAGACATCCTTCCGGCAATAATCTTCTTTGTGAGTCGGGACTACCCTGAACTCTCTTGAAAAATTCCCTGAAGTTCCAGTAGACAATCATCATGACGTTTTGTAGAAATTTCCGAAGAAATTATTCATATTCAGAGTATGAAATTGTTTCTATGGCTGTTCGATGGTATTCAGCCTTTACTTACGAAACATGGGTGTAGATGGTATTCACCGCATGTTCGCTTGTGTGGAATAGCAATTAGCGAAGTTCCATGTCGCTATCTTACTCCATTGAAGTATGTCCCAATTGCAATAAGCCTTCTTAGCCTTCCATCTGCACTTCAGTTGTAGTGTCAGAAGAACAAACTGCCGTATTCAAATGCTCCATTATACTGTATCGTTCTGTAAGCAAGCAATCTGAAGTCTTTCTACTCCACTCACAGCGTTAGCCTTGCGTTGTTTCTGGCTTATATAAAAGTGTTTCTCTAGTGGTGAGATAATCACTTTTGCCAGTCGTATAAAATAGTTAATATCTTTTGAAGTACTCGGTCGAAATTGTTCAGCTTTTCTCTACAATTGCATGTAGTACTGCACAATACAATTATGTTATCGTAGACCACTAACTGTTTGAAGCTAAACTTATATAAGCTTTCTAAGGTCGGTTTCAACTTCACCTAGTTTGACCTGTATCTCGTTACTATAGTGGCCTCGCCACGCGTTATAAAAACGATTCTTTTCACTTGCTGTTCACTTTGATGTCTCACTATATTGAATGTATAATAAACTGACTTTCACAAATACTTCGATGATCTGAGCATTAGATCTCAGAATGATCAGCGAACGAAAGAGAAGAGAAGAGAAGAGAGCTCCTCTATTCTGCGCAAGCCCTTTTATTACCTTCTCGAGGGGCGTTACCATCCCTTCCAAAGCGTGATACTGCGTCATCGCTAGAACTTCCAACTTCGTTAATACATGACGGATTTTCAAAATTCAAAAACTGAAAATAAATTTCACCAAAATTCCAAATCAATGCTTTTACTGCAAATGTATTTCCACAATTCTGCATTCCAAAAGTCATAAAAATACCATAGTTTCAGCAATCTCCGTCTTCCTTTAAACTATCGTTCATTGGTTCATGCCTCTCCTCCAATAGCATAGTTTCTTCCTCAGCAGAATTCCTCGTTTCCTGCGACTGCGTCGTACATCTTGGAACATTCTGGACAAAAATGCTGACGTCACTGAGAATCTCAGCTCAAGTAGCTTGCTGGCATAACATTTACGTCATCCGTGCTTACGTCATGACTACCCACGTCATAACTATGACAGCCATAACTCTAATCATAATTTCAAATATAGCCACCGTGGTCTCTACATAATTCAATTACGGGGGCAGTACAATAGGTGATTATACAATGTAATACTCAAATAAATAAAAAAATATTTAAAAGTACACAGCACTCACAATATTCCTTATTAACAGCCTGCTTACACGCCAGAATACTGTTTGTATTCAAGGGTCATCTAACAATGTAATTATGGTGCCAACGGCGTGACCAAAATCACGACTTAGGTCGCATGAGCATCGTGCACCACCAGTTAAGAACTAATTGTCCGAACGAGCTCCGTGGTCCCAAAATAGTGTATCAAAAAGTCAACAAGTCATTTCCCGCTGGAAATGGGACACATGCACATAGAATCGTCCAGCGAGCGCAATATTGCAGATCAAGATTAATTCACAGTCATAGTTAATTAGCATTTTATTTATAACTAGCTGAAGTACCCGTGCTTCGCTAAGGGTCGTAAATAAATTAAAATGTGAAGGTGACAGTTAAAACAGGGGATAGGCGAGGTGCTGCGCAGAGCGAGATTAAGGATGGAACATTTTGTCCAACTACACCGCTCTGCCTTGACCGTGTTTTATAGCACACATTTAGGTTTTACTCGCTAACGGTTGGAGATACATTTCGGATAGAAAATGCAATTTTTAACCTCGTACATGCCATCAAAAGTTTGCTATTTCTTAGCGTTCTCTTTTTATTTGAAATGGAAATATGAAAGTTTAAAACCAAAGGGTAGAGTGACGTCACTAAAATGGTCGCCATCTTTAATTAGTGCAAATTATTGTAATCAAAATTAACCTGTATGTTAACCAGGTAAATCTGCTACTTCCATGTAAAATTCATGTAAATCGGACCAGTGGTACTTGCGTGATTGAGTAATACACAGACACACACCATCTCATTTTAGTCTCTCTTCGCTCGCGTCATAGTCGTGTCATATTGTTATTCAATGAAATGCAGGTTTAACCCCGTTAACACCCCTTTAGAACCTGAATATCCAAAAATCCCTCCTTAGTAGATGTTTTCGACACACAACAAACATATCCTCAAATTATCATTCTTCTAACATTAATTGGTCGATGAGAGTGAACATCCAAAAATCATTCATTAGTGGACGTTTTTCTTCCAGAATTTCACCCCTCCCCATAGGCCCCTTAAATTGGATTTATGAAAAAACGGTCGAACACCTATTTTATTTATTTATTTATTTATTTATTTATTTATTTATTTATTTATTTTAAGCTGATTGATTTCCTCCGAGTTTCAAACTCCACGCCTATGTCGTTTAAGAGATACACGCTCCGTTAAGAATCTTTCAACCCCCACTTTTCATCCCTTTCTCCTCATAATATACACTATATCGAAAAACCATTAGACATGTGTCAGCATATTTTTAATGATTAGTATATATGCCAAGTATCAATCCCCAAATGAAACCACTCGTGAGATATTGTTATTCAATAAAATGCACGTTTACCCCCTTAACACGTATTTAGAACCTGAATATTCAAAACTCTTACCTTAGTGGACGTTTTCGACATAAAACGAACATATCCCCAAAATTTCATGTTTCCAACTTCAATAATGAGTGAGTGAGTCAGTCCGGACATTTTCTTTCATTTATATTTGATAATTTCACCCCTCCCCATGAACCCCTTAAATTGGATTTATGAAACAAACGGTCGAACACCTATTTACTTATTTAAAGCTGATTTCCCCCTGAGTTTGATGAGTGAGTAAGTGAGTCAATCAGTTAGGACACTTTCTTTCCTGTTTTATCCCCCCAGAATTTCACCCCTCTCCAAGGGCCCCTTAAATTGGATTTATGAAAAAACGGTCGAACACATATTTACTTGTATTTTAAGCTGTTTTATCCCGCCGAATTTCAAACTTCTCGCCTATGTCGTTTAAGAGATACACGCTCCGTTAAGAATCCCTCAATCCCCAATTTTCACCCCTTTCACCTCATAGTATACACGACATCGATAAACCGTTATATATATGTCTGATTATGTTTAATGATTAGTTTATATACCGAATATCACATCCCCAAAGAAACAACTCATGAGATATCGTTATTCAATGAAATGCACGTTTACCCCCTTAACATCTCTTTAAAACCCGAATAAAGAAAAATCATTCCTTAGTTGACGTTTTGACATACAGCGAACATATTTCCAAAATTTCATTTTTCCAACATTAATAGTTTTCGCTGGGCGTGATGAGTGAGTGAGTCAGACAGGACATTTTCTTTCAATTATTTTTACCAGAATTTCACCCCTCCCCATGGGCCCCTTAAATTGGATTGATGAAAAATCGCTTGAACACCTATTAAATTATTTTTTTAGCTGTCTTTTTCTCCTGAGTTTGATGAGTGAGTGAGTTAGTCAGTCATTTAGGACACTTCCTCTCTTTTCCCCCCAGAATTTCACCCCACCCCATTGGCCCCTTAAAATAATTTATGAAAAAACGTTCGAACACCGATTTACTTACTTTTTTAGCTGATTTTTTTTCGCTGAGTTTCAAATTTCTTGCCTATGTCGTTTAAGAGATAGGCCTACACGCTCCGTTAGGAATCCTTCAACCCCCACTTTTCACCCCTTTCACCTCATAATAATACACCACATCGAAAAACCCTTAGACAAATACATGTCTGCTTATTTTTAATGATTAGTTTATATGCCGAGTATCACATCAACAAATGAAACCACTCGTGAGATATTGTTATTCAATGAAATGCAGGTTTAACCCCCTTAAGACCCCTTTAGAGCCTGAATATCAAAAAATCCCCCCTTAGTGTACGGTTTTCAGATACAACGAACATATCCCCAGAATGCCATGGTTCCAACTTCAATATTTTTGACTGGGCGATCATGAGTGAATGAGTCAGGACATTTTCTTTCATTTTTTTCCTTCAGAATTTCATCCCTCCCGATGAACCCCTGCAATATGATTGATCAAAAAAACAGTCGAACAGCTATTAACTTACTTTAAAGCAGTCCCCCCCCCCCTGAGTTTGATGAGTGAGTCAGTCAATCAGTTAGGGTTCTTTATTTCCTGTTTCCCCCCACCCCCCAGAATTTCACCCCTCCCCATGGGCCCCTTAAATTGGATTTATGAAAAAACGGTCAAACACATATTTACTTATTTTTTATGCTGTTTTTTTCCGCTGAGTTTCAAACTCCTCGCCTATGTCGTTTAAGAGATACACGCTCCGTTAGGAATCTTTCAATTCTTACTTTTCACCCCTTTCACCTCATAACATACACCACATCGAAAACCCCTCAGAGACGTGTCTTGTTCCTTTTTAATGATGAGTTTATATGTCGTGTATCATATCCCCCAATGAAACCAATCGGGAGATATTGTTATTAAATGGAATGCAGGTTTAACCCCCTTAAGACCCCTTCAGAACCTGAATATCCGAAAATCCTCCCTTAGTAGACGGTTTTGACATACAATGAACATATCCCCAAACTGTCATGTTTCTAACTTCAATAATTTTGGCTGGGCGATGATGAGTGTGTGAGTGAGTGAGTGAGTCAGGACATTATCTTTCAATTTTCTTTTTTCAGAATTTCACCCCTCCCCATGAACCCCTTAAATATGATTTAATAAAAAAAACTGTCGAACAGCTGTTTACTTACTTTAAAGCAGTTTTTTTCCCTGAGTTTGATGAGTGAGTGAGTCAGTCAGTCAATCATTTAGGACACTTTCTTCCTGTCCCCCCCCCCCCCCAGAATTTCACCCCTCTCCATGGGCCCCTTAAATTGGATTTATGAATAAACGGTCAAACACATATTTAAGTATTTTGTATGCTGATTGTTTTCCGCTGAGTTTCAAACTCCTCACCTATGTCGTTTAAGAGACACACGCTCCGTTGGGAATCTTTCAATCCCCACTTTTCACCCCTTTCACCTCATGATATACACCACATCCAAGAACCCTCAGACTCGTGTCTTCTTATTTTTAAGGATGAGTTTACATGCCGAGTATCACATCCCCCAATGAAACCAATCGGGAGATATTGCAATTCAATGAAATGCAGGTCTACCCCCTTAACACCCCTTTAGAACCTGAATATCCAAAAATCCTCTCTTAGTGGGCATTTGCGGCCCTTTGGGAAGCTGCATACCAAATTTCATTCCAATCCGTCGGTGCTTTCTGAGATTTCGTGATGAATGAATGAGTGAGTGAGTGGTATTTGACAAATATATATAGTAGATGATAGTGTCAAGTCTTTGTTATGCTAAACTCGGTTGACAGTGCTGTGTGAGTAGTTGAGTAACTAACGGCATTTCAAGTAAAGATCCTCTTTTTCTATACCGGTATTGCAGAGCAGAACTGGCATCCAGTCGGCCGTGTCTCCACTTTAGCTATGTTGCCATGGAAACTATCTGGCTTGCCATTCCTTCATGAGTATATTTTATGATTTGATTAGCCTGTGCTTGAGTGCAAAAGGGCCGAAATCAGAAGAATGAGAAAGACTATCGAAAATTCATGTAGCCAGCGGTTCCTTCTGGATCCTAAACTATATGTATGCAAAATTTGGTTGAGATTGGCGGAACGGTGTAGATTTGTATACGGAACAGACCCACATACCCACATACATACAGACTTTCACTTTTATATATAAGAAGATAATTAGTTGTCATTATTATTAGGAGCACGGTTTATGTTGTTGTAGATTAATGAAGAATGCTGTTGATTCTATTTGACACCTCGGCTTAAACGGCGTGAAGTCTACTGAAAGATCATCACTAGCAATCTCGGCTCGACGGCCGGAAACACAATAACACGAGTTAGCATGACTCGAGTGCAACAATACTGTAGGGGCACACAGCTCTCCTGTACAGTCCTCAGGCTAATCCTGGAATAAAGTGGTCGCAGGGCTCTCCGTGTACGACAGTGCATCACGGGCACTCAAATATAACACATAGAAAGCCTCGAACAGGGTGTCATAATCACCACTAAATAATAGACAACAGGTCTTCCTACCAAAATCATACACTCTCAAATAGCGCTCAAACAAAGTTCGCTTTCTGAAGCGTTAACAAGACAAGTTACATGCCGTCCCATGACGTAAGCAAAAACATCTGATCGCACGATAACACTCCTGGCCTTGATCCAGAAAATGGTCATACCTTCCAAACGATAAAATATGAACATATGCGCATTCAGTCTAACAGTACAGTAGTGTCTCGCTAAGAGCGCGACGGACCGTGCGCTTGAAATCCAGTTCTCACTGGTGTGAACAAACACACTTGTCATACAGTCACGTCTGGTGATACATTACATTCAGCAGGCGTTAATTCACTCAAAAACAGTTCAATTGTGAATTACGCTGGCTCAAACATCATTATAAATAACTGTAAAATATCTGAGGCATCTGTACCACGTAAAAATACGGAGTACAATAATAGGCTATGTTACAAACTTCCAAATAACAGCTTTTCAAAGATATTCCACTGCTTGCGGAGTGCTTTGGAGTCGACGAAGAGATGTCGCTCCACTAATATTTACATTCATTCCTCGCAAAACTTTTACGTGTCAATGACTTGACACAAAACAAAGGTATAATTCAATTTGACAATCTTACTAGCAGCTAAGATGTCTGAAATGATACGAAATGGATCCGGTGTTCAATGCTCTGGCAGCTATTTTGATACAATTCCCCTCTTGTTCTAGCTTGAACTGAAGTGGCTTTAGAGCTCACGTTAACAATAAATAACTTAATGACATCAAAAAGGGTAATGACAACGGTCTGTCATTAACTGATACGCCCATACAAGGCAAAAACAGAACAGTGGCGTCAAATGGAAGTGTCGCGGAAAAGGGGTCACAATAAAAATGACAAAGAAGGGTTGTCCATCCTTCAAAATAATCTGGCCCACATGAAGGGTCGACCATACTAAATCCAAATGTTTTATGGTCATGTCTATCAGAAAATCTTAGGACTTTACAGCCTGCGAGCACATCCTGAATGCACCAAGAAAGCATGGTGTCTAACTCTCACTGTGTAGAAATAACAAATCTAACTAGAAAAATCCTACCTAGCTGCTCGTCACAAGTTCGGTTAATTTTTACATTCTAATCTACCACAGCTAAACCCGTACAAAGAAGAGAAATTGTGACTCACATTGGAGTCACCTCATGGTAATTCCATGGCAATGGAGGTGTTTCCGAGACCTGGATGGTTGTAATGGTTTTCCAGATTAGACTCCTAGCATAGAGTCACCCTCGTTCCAGTCTCCTGCGTCTACCAGTTGGTCTCACGAGAACAAGATCTCCTCCTTATAGTTTGCTGGTGGGTTGATGGACTCCTGGGCTCCATGTCCCTCAAAGTAGATGGTCAGTTCTCCTGCCATGACGAAATTGTCTCTTCTTGGATATCTCTCTCACATTGATGGGGGTCTACTCCATAACACTGATGGATAGCACTTGGATAATTATGTACACGTGGTCAGCGTTATGATAACACATTGTGATTGATTGCACACGTGTTTCACTGAGTCTATTTGATTTAGCACAGTATATAATTGGCTCACTGGCTTTACTTGCAGACTTGTTACAAAAATGGCCTTCACTGTCTGCTCCACTGATTTTACATGACACGTGGTGTCGAAAATCACAGACCCTAGTGTAATGGAGATCGAAGAATATCACAATAATCAGGCACAAAAATCACTTTACAGAGTGCATCGTTCAACATTATTAATAAGTGGTGCCTGTTCGCACATGGTGGTTTGTGAATTATTAGAACTTTGCAGTATTTAAGGTCCCTCGTGGACTTAGATTTTATGGCCCACGTGTAGAAATGTGGTGTTACTGATGGCCAAAAATATCCATGACAATGTAACATAAATTCTGCACCTTCCACTTGTGATCTGGTTGAGTTATCACACAGTTGATTTATCATTCACAATTATTATTCACTTGCAACTTACAGTTGATGATTGTAGATTTTCCTACCGCCTCGTGGACGGAATAAAATGGTCATCGTCTAACAGACGGAAATAATTCTGTCTCACACGGATTATAATGCTTTTCACTTCGAAGCACTGCACGTTATGGTAAAAAATATATACTGTCACGATTCACCTCGACATTTGTAGGATTTAAACAAATACCTTCACCCCTTCGGTGGACTTAAACTTTCTTCGTCTTCAAGATGGACGGTGTCAGCACGTCTTCTAAACAGGTAGTCTCCGATCATGGAGCTCACTTACAGTGTCTGGACGGTCTAACTTCCTCCCGCCAATCTGCGGCGTAAATTAGCTTTTACCGAAAAATAGAATTCAGAAACATCATAATGTTTCTTTTATGAAAAATTACCTCGTGGAATGTTCTGGGACTTTTGACAGCAATAAACGTGATAGTGGGTGCTCAGAAAAAATTATAAGGGTGAATGTCCAGAGTCAAGACTTCATCCATTTCTTACTGCATGCCGCGCGCTGCATCAGGGAGCGTTCAGTCACAAGGCATGACACGTTCTTCCATATTATCATAAATATCACCGAGCCATGAGCTCAGGCGGGCTCAATACTAACAAATGGATTTCATTCAAAATTGGCACAAAAGTAGAACATATAATTTCAGATTATTTCTGACCAAAACATGCATGACAGTGTTGCCGACATGAGTTTACGTGCGCTGTTAGTTCCAATGTTTAACTGCATGTAACGTCCATGCTAACCATTGGACTTCAACCAAATTTTTTATTCTGTGCCTTAAGAGATGGAACTAAGAATATAATCAATCACCAGGGCTGCCAACTGAAGTGCTCTATTAGGCTACATTATGCCAGGTATACAGTATTTCGAACTAAATGGAACTTTCGAAATTACCAATTTCATTCGTCATTATACTAGATAGATAAATATAGGCCTAGATTAATCATTGGCATGAATCTAAATTTTAAGAAAAGTAGGCTCTTTAGTTCGTCACGGAACATCTTAATGAACTTATGAGAAGTTAATATAAAAGTGAATTTTGAAGAATGTCACTTCATGCATGATAGGATAAACTTTCTAGGCCACACAATTGGCCAAATTAATTAACATCCCAATCAGAAAAAGATAGAGGCCATAATAAAGTTTTCCAGACCTACTAAGGTAAAGCAAGTTCGAGAATTTGCAGGAATGTGTCAATTCCTAAGCAACCATTGTCCTAGATACTCCGAAATTATGGCTCTGTTATGTGATCATTTAAAAAAGAATAATAGATGGAGTTGGAATAGTGCCACAGAAGAGGCTTTCGAAAAAGAAAAAGAAAAATAAATGCTTAGGTATAATGTGAATTTGATCGTATCTTCTATATTGAATCTGACGCATCTTTAATTGGAATTAGTGCTGTATTATATCAGAAGGACGACGAACGGAATAGGCACTGTATCGCTTTTTGTGGTAGAAAACTGAAGAAACAGGAAGAGAATTATTTCACTACTGAACTGGAAGGTTTTGCATTTGTAACAGCGTTACAAAAATGGAAAAAGATTTTAATTGGAAATCGGATAACAATTGTAACAGACCACAAAACACTACAATTCATGTTAATGTCAGATTTGTGTAGCAATCGACATGGGAGATGGGCTCTTTTGACGAAGCAATTTAATGCTACGATTGTTCACCAGACAAGGAAGGACAATTTATTAGCAGGTGCACTATCCAGAAACCCAATTGAAAATATCCAGATCAATATATTACAATTGGAGCAGAAAGACCAGGAACCCCTAAAAAAGCTTAAGATGATAGCTGTGTCATACAAGAGACACACTCCAATAAGATAAATGCATAGATTTTGAGGGGTTACATGGATAAACACAGACCCTGATTACAAGGAAGAGCGGAAACGTTCCTTCCGCTATGTTCTTAGTGGTAATATCGATTGTAAGTACAACGATGTGGGAAAGACGAAAGACAGAATTGAAGTCCCACCCAACTTGATAAACCGACTTATATGGATGACACATCGCAGTGTAGGCCATGGAGATCTCGATAAGACCATGAACAAACTTCAGGAAATGTCTCTTTGGAACAACATGTGAACTTCAGTCGCTGCTATTGTATTGTTATCCTTGAAGAATATCAGAGGGGAAATTTGCATGTCAGTTGATGAAGGAAAAGTCTAAAGCGATCATTCCTTCTAAACCAAAAGAACTCCTCGCTTGTGATATATTTGATCCGTGCCCAAAGGGTTATAAGGGAAACCAATACTTGTTAGTTACAGGCGATGTTTTTACAAAGTATGTTACGCTAAACCTATGCAGAAAGCTAACACGAAGCAAGTATTAAGCAGACTTGAGAAACCAGCAATCCCCAAGACAGGAAATCAATAGTTTTTTTTATCCGACCATGGAACCATATTTA
Source organism: Meconema thalassinum (assembly GCA_946902985.2). Classification (NCBI taxonomy): domain Eukaryota; kingdom Metazoa; phylum Arthropoda; class Insecta; order Orthoptera; family Tettigoniidae; genus Meconema; species Meconema thalassinum. The sequence continues at coordinate 237,488,842 of OX336397.1, forward strand.
CGTCTACTGAACTCCAAGAAGCGAAGGACAGAATGGGTGTTAATCATTTTTTCTCTGGTGTGAGATACCCTGAGTCAAATCCGTCAGAAACAATTATTTCGGAGATAGCAACATTTTGTCGAATATATTGTCCGCAAGTTCATCAGAAGTGGGTTAAGTATGTGCCATTAATCGAAGATTGTTTGAATTCTACAATTCACGAGAGTTCGTCAGATATTCCGATGAAATATCACCTTGATATGAAACCAGAGAGACCCTGGAACAATGTTTTTGAATGTATTCTTAAGCATACTGAACATTCAAGGCAGGAGAGAATTGAAGCAGCCCGATAGAGCCTGAAAGAAGGAATTTCAGATAGACGCTTGAAACGAATGCAAGGAAAATGCTTCAGTGCACTATAAGAAGAGGGATACAAAAACCAGTGAAAGCTGACCTTCCTAAGAAAAGACACAGTCAGACTGAAAGACTGGACTTTATATCAATTTTAAATGCTACAAATGCTGAAAAATGATAGAAAGGCTGCAGGCTTCTTGCTTCGCTCGAAGGCTCAGACCCTTGACATGTTAGATGATCAAGAAACAATCAGAACGCTAGAAAGTTACAAGTCATGAGGGAGCTGGAGCGCGCGGTGAATGGAGGGAGCTGGCTGGATGAAGTCACGCTCACCGTATCGTTGCCGTCTCGTAACGCCAGAGCTCACCAGTGAACTCAGTACACATGCCCTAAGCGGTACTGTTACGTCACACAACTCAGTGCATTCTCGGTACATTTCGTGACGTCGGCGTAACATAACGACGAAGTTGACTAGATCATTTAAAATGATAAAATTTATCCTAAATTCTCTTTTATATACTTAGGCCCTTACATAGTAGACACTGTACATGGCTATAACCGCTACAAAATTGTCAACATATACGATAAACAAACAGTGGGGACATTTGATGCCAAGAACTTGAAGTGGTATTATAAGTATGTGGGCTGAAATCTGATAAATACCTGTGTCAGAATATTTTATAAGAGCCAGGATATAATAGAAGCATTGGTGAAATTTTAATTACGAAGTTAGAGACTAGGAAATATAAGGAGGTTCTGGCGCATGGGCTAATGGGCAAGATGGCCGGTGCGCGCAACCATCACTATTTTATTCTTATGGAGGGGACAGTCATAGCTGACGCAAGGGCTAATGGGCAAGATGGCCGCCACACCCTGAGACCGTGAATGACGTCATAGGGAGAGGTCGGCCGTGTAGTTGCTAAATGGAATATTTATTATTATTACTAATATTATTATTATAATTATTGTTAGGTAATTATTGATTGATCATGTACAATCAAGACCAGACTTATATTGTCCAACTCTTGTGGTAGTGGCTAGCTTTCTTGGCTGTTACTGTGGAGGCCCTGGTTCGAGTCCTGGCTCTGTCAAGAAATTTTATTCTGGGCTGAGGGTTGGAATGGGGTACACTCAGCCTTGTGAGGCAAAACTAAGAAGAGGTGCGTTTGATTCCTACCTCAGTCATTCTAAGAGTGTTTTTCTGTGGTTTCTCACCTCTACTCCACGCAAATGCAGGGGAATATCTTAACTTATGGCCACGGCCGCCTCTTTCCAATCCTCATCTAAATTAGAAGTACACACACTAATACAGCCATTAAAATAGCACAGGTTATCAACGTGTTTTTACCATATTCTATCAAAATGAGATAGTTTGGTAGAACACATACTAAGACATCTTGGAAAAGCAAGCTCAGTTATGGAAGAAAGGGTTGAGGGCAAGAACTGAAGGGGTAGACCAAGGTTAGAAAATGTTAAACTGATTGTTTTTAATGTAGGTTGTGGTAGCTACGTAGAGATGAAACGATTAGCTCATGACAGGAGGCAGGGAGAGCTGTGTTAAACCAGTCAAAGACTGAAACCCAAACACACATTATTATTTTTATTTATAAGTACAGACAGACACAGGCATTATTATAATTATTTAAATCACGCACGGCGATGTATATATAAAAATGGTTATAATGTACAGTAGACCTTGCCCGACCTTGATGGATAAGAATACCCCGTAGCTTGCAATAAGTGTTAAGTTACACTTCCGTCAAAGCAGCAGCTGTCTCTACTGTGAGTGTGTGTTTGTATGTGATAAATCTAACGATTTGATTACTCAGACAAAACACACACCAAAGTACAGTATACTGGGCTGCATGGTCACAATATTGTAAGGCTCATACAGAATCAACAACAACAACAACAACAACAACTAATATTCATGAAACGTCTCTTGGTGTAATGGCTAGTGTTCTTGTCAGTCACCTATCAAGTCAGTATTTGTTTCCTGGCTCTGCTAACAAATTTAATTCAGGTTTGACGGCTGCAATGGGGTACACTCGGCCTTATGAGACAAAACTGGGAAGATGTGGGTTTGACTTTTACCTCAACCGTCCTGGAAGTAGTTTTTTGTGATTTTCCACTTCTACTTCAGGCAAATGCTGGGATATATCTAAACTGAAGGCCTTGGCCTGCCTGTTTTCAATCCTCATCAGAACTATAAATACACACACTAATACAGCCATTACAATAACACAGGTTATTAGACAAACTCCACACACCCAACTACACAGAGCTGATAACGTGCATATCCCAATGTTTTAGCTATACAGAAAGAATGAAAAAACACTGATATATTTTTTAATCTCATATCACATTAATTGGAGAAGTGAAGTGTTTTGATATGTGGTGTTACAGGAGAATGATGAAGATTAGATGGGTAAATAGGGTTAAAAACAAAGAGGTATTAAGACTAGTGGGAAAAGAAAGATGTTTATGACAACTTTTAATAAAGACAAGAAATATCTTGGTAGGGAACATACTAAGACACCCAGGATTAGCAAGCTTAGTTATGGAAGAAAGGGTTGATGACAAGAACTGTAGGGGTAGACCAAGGTTTGAATAGGTTAAACAGATTGCCTTGGATGTAGGGTATGGTAGCTATGTAGAGATGAAATGATTATCTCAGGACAGGGAGGCATGGAGAACTGCCCCAAACCAGTTAAAAGTCTAAAGACTAAAACAAACATTATTTGTTATGTTGTGGGGTTTAAAGCCATTTTTCAGTGTTGCCTAAGTAAATAAAATTTTGGTGCTTTTCAGTCGGTCAACACGAATGTACCTAGTGTATTTATTAATCTCATGTAATTTATTTCAGGATTAGGGCATAATCCAGCTCTTTTTGGGTACATTCGTGTTGACCGATTGAAAAGCACCAAACCTTTTTTATTTGATTAGCTCAGGGCAGGGAGGTATGGACAACTGCATTAAAACATTCAAAGTCTAAATACTCAAACAGTATACAATTGTTAACACTCACCTGTTTCAGCATTCGCTTGTTAGCAAAACCAACAATATTAGAATAGGCGATGCCTAGAGTTTCAAATTAGGTAGATTTCATTAGAAAGCTAACTATTGCAATGGGTACCATGTTTCGACTTCCGGAAAATTTCGACATATCTTCGCGTTTCACATCCCCCAGACCCCAAAACAACCGTCAGTTCAAAAGTTTATATATAATTTATGTATATATGTATCAGTTTTTTGTGGACACGATAACTGCCGTAATTTTGCACCAATAACTTTGAATTATTTACAGAATATGTATACCTATAAAATCTCGGTCGAGTTCGTTACTGGGCTAAATCGGTGAAAATGGGGGGGCTTTCTTCGAAAAAGTGAAATATTGCTATAACTCTTTTAATATGTGACATATCGAATCCGTTCCAAGTTCATACTATGTGTCGGATAAAGCCCAAAAATTTATGTTTGAAGAGTTTTTTATAGCACCAACCATTGACCAAAGGGGTGGAAAAAAGTGGGTTCTTCGGGAAACATTAATCATATCTCTTTTAATAGGCACAATATCAAAACCGTACAAAATGGACAATATTCCCCTTATAATTACCTAAAACTTTTGTCTGAAAGAATTTTTGATATGACCCACCATTACGCCAAGGGATGAGAAAAATGATTTCGGAATTATAAGAAAATGGCAAGACCTATCAGAGGTTGCCATGGCAACACTACTAAATAGATGAGGGATGAGCAATCAGACGTTGCCATGACAACGCACTTGCACGAGATCAGACCTAGATTTCCATCTGACTAAGTGTGAAACGGCTTCGGTGACGTAAATGGTAGCACGCTGAACTTCTATGCCCAAGGTCGCGGGTTCAAAGCCGGCCGAAGTCATCGGATTTACTAAGAGCGCTAAAAGTCCCTCAGTATGCTTTCCTTTGGAGGGGAAGTTCCAACGTTCGTTACGAGTTGCTGGTTGCGGTGGCATCTAGTAGCCAAATTCAGAGCTAGGTGTCGTTGACGGTAGTATCTGGTAGCAACATTAGGAACTACTGCTTGAAATTGACCGTCTGCAGTCCTTACCTGAATTACAGACTAATACAACCATCAAAATTCACACCGTTTATCAGACGGATTCTACACCCCCCCCCCCCCCAAAAGTACGCGGGGTTATATGACCGCGTTGTCGCAGCCCCTAAACTGAGGAACCACCCAAAATCTCTGCGGGAGATAAAATTTTGCGTGAAGACGTAACAGACCGTTAGATAGTTACACATCAGTGTCGAAACCTTGCATAAGGACAGTGTGACCACAAGTATAAAAATGGACCCCAAATGACAAGAAGGTTACCGTCCCCATACGAAAATAAAATGTTTAAAATATGCATAAAATGACGAAAAACAAAGTTAATTAAGCTCCAATTATAAAAAAAAAACTTTCTCGCAATCAATGAGGTCTGATCCTTCTACGAAAACCTGCATATTCTGCCTATTTTCGCCTATCCCCAAGTTTGCCCGGTGAAATACATCTCCGCTTTCCGGCGTGCCGAGAGGACTTTTTTTTTTACAACTTGTAGGTGACTAACTGCAGAAGATGTAAAAATATTTGTATTCAACACATGGGGTGGGGGCTCATGACACAATTGCCCCTTAACCTGAATGCACTTACATAAATGACCGAAATATTTCGTTAGCAAGCCTGGAACCCTCACAAGACTGATTTGCTGTCTCTACCATGTTCGACATGCACTGTTGATGACTTTGCAGTAATTTAATCTGTTTCCGCTTGTTTAAAATCTGTTCACATTGACTCTTAGTAGCAGTTACTAAGATACAAGAGGGAAAATGGAACATTTTATGCTGTATTGGTTAACAGTTTAGTCGGCCCCGTGGTGTTAGGGTAGCGCGCTTGCCTCTCACTTAGAGGCCCCGGGTTTGATCCCCCGGCTTTGTCAGGGATTTTAGAAACTGATGTGAGGGCTTAAATGAGGAACACTCAGCATTGTGTGGTAAAACAGGGAAGAGGTGGGTTTAGTTCACACATTAACCAACATGGATGTGTTTTTCTTTGGTTCCACACTTTTACTCTAGACAAATACTTTTTGATATTCCTAGGGCAACAATAGCTCTTTCACAAAACTGACCTAATGTATTATCACTGTAACAGCATTCGGGGGACTTTTTTAAATCCTGTTTTAAATTAATGAGGTAGGTAGGTGTTATTTTGTAACACAGTCTTACTTGCAGTAGTAATAAGCCTTTACGTTTCTGCAAAACACATAGACAGACTGCACTATCGCCATGGTCAAGCACTTGCATTAAGATCATTTACAAAGACTTAAAAATTAAAATAAAAACATGTTTCGCAAATATGAAATTTTGACATATACAAAATGAAAAAAAAATGTGTAAACAGCAAAATGGAAAATCTATGTTTTGATATTAACAAAATAAAAAACATTAAACTGACATTTAAAAAAATGTAAATGGAGGGATTGACAAAATGGCAATGCGTGAAATCTGAAATTGAAAAATAATGGACAAATGGCTATCATTATTTAAAAAAATAAAAAACATGGTGCGCTATGGTTGAGATGTGAATCAAACCCACTCTACTTATTTGGATCACCCCGAGATTGAGTAGACTTGTATTAGTTGTCATACCACTTTTAAAAGTTTGTGTTAAAGCTAGAAATTGAACCCAAGAGATTGCAGGGGAGATCGAAGGTTAGAATATGTTAAACAGATAGCCTTGGATGTAGAGTGTGGTAGCTAAATTGAGCCCGTATCCGCTCATGTGTTCAATATTTCTTTGAGAGTATACTCAGTCCACATGCTCAGTTCGATAGAACGCACTCTGAAGCTTCCTCATGAGGCGACCACCCAGCTCGGGAGGTTAGCCAACCACTTGCAACACATTCATAAACATCCATCGTCACCCCCACTCCACGTTCCGTTCCCGTTCGAGGGGACGCGAACTAATCGACGAAGAAGACTGAGAGCCACCCCCATCTTCTACTAAAACCACCCCAACTGGCAACATCATAAGACCAGAACATCACCTTTACACGGCAAGAGGCGACCACCCAGCTCGGGAGGTTAGCCAACCACTTGCAACACATTCATAAACATTAACACTACAACTAACTGGGGCAGCTACGTCAATGGAATGCTGACTAAGCAACGGCAGGAACTATAAGAAGGAAGGCCTTTTTGGAGCATTATCTGTCACACAGTGTGTGTCGCCGAAGGCCCTGTTCCAGCTACCATCATCAGGTGAGACTCAGCAAGTGTTCAGATATCCTTGACTTTGTAAACACCCATCCACAATCTTGTACACTTAACTTGTATCATTACTTACATTCCCCTAAAAGGGACTTACAATTTCACACTCACTGACCAATAAACACATGGTCAGTAAACTACACTTGTCTTGATAATTACACGCCTCTTTACATCCTCATACCCTTCCTGACTCTCGTCACGATTGACCGTGGCCATTGTAGCCAATAGTTGCTTGCTCAGGTTTCATTGTGCTTCCCGCACGCGACCGCATAGCAGCGAGCCGCTGACATAAGCACGTCTATTATATCACTCACTCCGTCCAGCTGGCAGGCCGGCATATTAGCCTGCACTCAGAGGTTCATCCCCTAGTAGACTCTTTCATCTTTGCAGGAACACCCCCTAGCATTTGAACACCAAACAACACGCTACACTGGTAAGCTCTCCCAGCTACGGGAAGCTGCCATCATTTAGAAATAACCTACCAAATTAGCACAGTGACACTAATGTTTTATCCCTAAACAACCCCCCAACTAAGGGATCTAAAACATATTGGTGGAGACGCGGCTACCACGCACAGTAAGGGTAGGACTCATACAACGAGCCCTCGTGGTAGAAACGACCCCTACCGCACGCAGCCAAGCGAAAAAGTTGAAAAATTTTTTTTAGAAGGCATAATTTTTTTCCCTTCACCATAGCTACACAAGGGAATTTTTTTTCAAACCAACCCCCCCCCCCCCCACCCACTGGAAAGAATCAGAAATCTCACACACATTTCTTTTTATACCCACCCTTAACTCAGAATGGCACCACAGGCAGAAGCAACAGAAATCTTAAGCCATAGAGCCAACAGGGGTACACCAATACTATTTACAGTATTACTAAGGTGCCAGAGGCATATACAAAGGCGACAGGCACAAATACGGGCAATCAGGACAAAGGTTGGGGCAATACAGGGCAAACAGCCATGCACTCCGTCAGAGGGTAGGACAGCGCGATTGAGACACGCACACAAGCACTTAAGGCACATACATGAACACCTCAATAGGATCCAAGTCCAAAGGAACAGAATATACGACCAATTAATCTCTATACATGGCCCGGTAACAGATAACACAACCCTAGACAGGATGAGGATTCTCTACACGATTTAATACGCCCAATACAGGGAGCTTATTCGCGAACAGGCGTTTCTCCATATGGCGGCCACAGAGCTATACAGAACGCAAACACGCCAACACAGTGATCTGCAAATAGGCCATATGCCTCAATAGGCGGTACGCCCTAATTTGGGATGACTATCGTGAGCTCCAGGCTAACAAGGCAATTTTTGAGTTCATGGCAGGGCCACAAGCCCAGCCTAGAGAGGTATATAAGCGTAGATACGCTAACGCAGCAATTTGCGAGGATGTCCCTCTCAGACACTTACACAACACAGGGGAAGGAGTTCACCGTGGCCACAGTCCAGAAGACGGCCAGGTTAGACTCCAACACACTACAGGGCCAAGGTCACATGAATACACGTCCCTCAGCTCCGGTTCGGAAGGCAATTTTGCCAAACCGAGGAGCAGAACCTAGGCCAACCCCCTCAAAACGGACGAACGAGAGGGAGTTGACGCCAGGACTCTCGGGCACACGTAATAACACAGGGGGAAAACGGGAGGTAAATATGTCATGGGCTGAGGACGTAGAGCCCGCCCCACAGCACATTAAGCCCACACAAGCCTACACACATAGGCAAACACAAGGACAGAAGTCTACCGTGGCCATAGGCCAGAAATCGGTTAGACTACACCCCAATACATCACTAGGGCAATCACAGGCAATTAAACGGCCTTTGCCGCTAGTTCAAAGGGCAATTTTGCCAGGATGGAAGCGGGCACTAGCATGTGTACCCCAGGTGCGAAGGCATGAGAGGGTGTTGCCTTCAGGCCCTCAGGGTGCACAACACACACCCGCGCACTCTGACCAGGCGCAGACATACAGTACACGGGGTATAAGAAAGGTCTTATTACCTACCCCACGAGACCAGGCAGTCAGGAATACGCACAACCCTATAAACACTGATAGGGCAGCACGGAGCGCAATTAGCCCCTCAGGCAAAAGCACACTCAGACCAGTATCCAGGCACCACGGTGAAAGTAGGCCCAGACTTACTTTGCTACAAACTCCTCCAGAAAATAGCAAAGAAGCACCTCCTCAGTGGGTTTCAGGGGCCTACACCGTAGTGACAGGGCGAAAGTATTCACCTTTCCGAGCAAGGACGCTCGGAAGGGAATAACAACTTTCACCAGGAATACAACATACACCAATGTCACTTGCACCACAATTACAGATATAGGTAGGCTCTTTTACATGAAGGAAACACTACAATGGACACACAAAGGACAGGTTCCATCCCTGTAAACGGTAGACACACAGAGACTCACGGACAAAAACTGCACATTTTTCATGTATATACAGTGGAACATGGCTAAGTCAAAAATGAATAATTCAAATTTTTTTTCTTAATTCTTTTCTTGGGCCCTAGCATTTTTAGGCCATCAATGGATTATAATCGTGGTTAATTCAGGACATATTTTGGACAATTGAAAGTTTTTAATGGGCAAAGCCAAGCGGAAGCCAATCAGCTGGGCCACGCGGCTCAGGGTCGGCAAGAACGGTCCCGAATACAGCCTAAGCAACAAACCACAGCATGGAGCTTAGGCGGGTCTTTCTAAATAGAAATGACTAAGTTATTCTAGGTAACGTTCCTACAATTTGCTAGAATCTCTTGAGATGGCCGAGAGCCCTAATCGTGAGAAACAGTCAAGAATCTCACAGTATTTTTCAAAAATAGTAGATTTCCCTGACACGATACAATCTTTACAAAGTACCGCCGTCTGGCAACCTGCTATGGTAAGCATGAAGCATTATGTCAATGTCACATAATATATTTTCTCTACTCTTTCTTAATCCGAATTTTGGATACCGCAATTTTTTTTCCCGTGAAAGGCGAATTATCCAAGTTGAACTGTATATATCTGATCCTAAGGTACACGTTATATATTACACTGCCTATAACATGAATTTTTCTCGTCCCCCATAACAGCGCGCAAACAAAACATAAACACCACAGGGTGAAAATCCCAGACTTTGGGAAAACCCACATATTCCTGGAAGGCACACAGTCAACGCACATTGCCACATAACAGTTAATACACTAGCAAAACTATCCCGGAGACACAAGCCCAAAAGGCAACAGGAATAATTATCCTGGACAAAGACGGTATCGAACCCGCAACCTCCTGAATACCAGGAATACAAGGTCGGGCAACTATCCAGTTGCAGGATAGGGAAGTAAGGGACGGTCACACTGACAGACATTTATATGCATAAAACAATAAAATTACCTCCGACACCTAGTCACCAAACAGGCGACTAGCGGCCCGGAGACACCCGTACATAAACACAGCTAACTACCAATAACAAGAATATATTCTCCCCACGCTTACAACAACAAAAAATTTGGGAACACAATATGTAGTTAAAGGAAGGTTCTTTTACGTAGCGAGGGACCCGAGACACGCCGTACATGCAGACAATAGTAAGACGTGCCAATAAACCTACACACATTGGCCTGGCACATGAGCCAGCTATCTAGCAAGCAAAGTCCTTCCTACACAGTTTTAATTTAATACCATTACCAAGTCAGCGATAACACTCACACAAAATCGTGCGACCTTCACCAGCTGCAGGCGACCTGCGAGCGTTCTAGACTGGCTGTAATACACACAGTCATTCACGCTGTTTTCAAAACCCCATAACTCTCAAAATTAGAATACGAGGGTCATTCCAAAAGACCCAAATTTTTCACGCCAAAGCGTATTTTCATCTGCGTGTCTCAAACACACGATACACGTGCCATGGGACATACAGTACAAAACAATCGTAACACCAGGACCTTAAACCAAGGCGGGTGCGAACTCACGATCACACAACACAGTCGTGCCAAAAACAAACTAACCAAAGGTATTTTTGGCGCGAAAAACACAATCAAAAGCCACACTGGGGACACACAAATCCCAAAAGACAACGCAGACATAAAACACGGAGTATTACATGGGATCGCGGGTCCGAATGCCCAGTAAAAATCGGACGCCGTGGAAAACAAATATCCAGAATACCAATTTGACTGAAATTGGCCACATACAAGTACATAAACAGGTAACACCACATTTTCTCCGGCCAAAAACCATGCAAAATTTCGATTACCCCAAGCATAGGAAATAAACTTCCCAAACACAAGTATAGCAATTTCCCAAGGCAAAGGTCTTACGGAATAAGTAACCACACAACATCGGTAAGCAAAAACAGGACAGACTAGCACACTGGCCCGCCCAGAATGCACAACAATGGCAACACTCGGACATTGGCAAAAGTCACGTTCCGGCAGCCGACATACGTAACGTCAGAGACTTCCCGTACACAAGCACATGAAAACAAAACACGACAAAACACTGACTTGCGAATTCCAGAAGCATTGCAACACTGCTGTCGGCAGACACTATTGTTATAACGGAAGTGACCATGAAATGCAGACATGACCACACTAACAAACCAATAATAATGGCATACATTAACACGGGATTCAGCGCTGTTACAATAGGCATAACATTTAGCAATGTACAGACACGATAGGCCGGATGTATCATAGGGCCACAGAAGCTTGTTTACAAGTGCGATAACAGGTTACACGCGCCGGCTGACAATTAGCATCGCGAGTCACGATAAGACGTATCCGATAAACGGCACGCGTGACAGCGCGCTGCAGGGAACACAACTACAGTCACGCAAGCCTCAGTAACCACAGCCACGGGCACCTCCTGCCACACGCGACCACTAATCAGGGGCGAATACAGACAGGTGCTCTGAAGGAACATCCCCCCCCCAATAACTACTTCTCTTTTTCCTTTTTAATCCCAAAACCATCATAGGCGATCAGGACATGACCAGTCACGCTACGATCACTTGCTACCTTAACATTACAAATGAGAGGCCAGATTAGGCCGTGACGTCATAGCGTCACCATACTTTACTATCCCAAAGAGCGGATAGAAAGCAGATATTGACCAAGTGAGGATGACAGGACTAGAGATGGATGGGGCCAGCAAGATGGCCAAGGCACCACCTACGGGCTACCATTATACCACCTTTCTCCTTCCATAACCTTGTCACTCACAACATTAGCCAACACAAACACATAAACACATAAAAACAGCTAAACTACATGCCAAAATATACATCGGGGTTGATAGACTTCATGCGTTTAAAGAGAGGGCTCACTACGCCCTGGCTCTCAATGCTAACACCCGAGTATTAGGGGTGTGTCGGAAAGAATGGCAAGCGTAATGCACATCTCAATATAAAGAGATGCGGCCACAATTAGACTAACAAATATTTTCTTATTAAATAATCCCGCATGCAAGGGACATACTATTATTATACCTCGGCCTATACCTATCCTTAAATGAGAGCGGATACGCCTCATATCCATCCGCACGCATGGAATATCCTACCCACACACCCGGGTTATTATTATTGAACCTGCATGGCACTTCTTGAAAAATTTTGCAAACTTGGGAAATACCTACCCCCGTCCACTCACTGTAAAGACATCCCAGCAGCATCACCGGCTCTCGGCCACCATTAACATGGACTCCAAAGATGCGCAACCCTCTCCTACCATGCTTTAAGCCTATTCAACAAATAACACCCCCCGGATCCTAATAACAGGGAACCCAACGCCATAAAACCCTATTAACGCCTCCAAGAAAATTAACAAGGCATTACCGCTGGAAGTCCGACGTAGCCATAGAAGGCCTAAAGTAGTCCATGCATTTAGAAGATTCTACAACCCCAGAACACTTAAAAATTTTACATTATTCACACAGTAAATTATTTACATAGTACACTCATTTTTTTATATGAAAAAGGAATCTGAGACACGCTGAATGGTGATGACAGCGTAATCAGAAGGGAAGAGGCGCCACACAGGAGCAGAGCTGGGGAAGGCGATGATGAGCCCTACCCCGGTTGGCTCAATGACCCAGACCAGAAAGATGAATTACGTAAGGTCGAAGCGCCGATGACCTGGCACGGGCAAACTTCGGAGCCCCAGGTGTACCTTGCCTGTCCCCGGGACAAAGAGATGTTACACCCACTATGTGCTACGGGCATCGAAGCCAGACCTGCAGGGGAGACTTTCTACGACTGGTGGGAGAATTAGCCAGCTCCATACCGGACTCAGGAGATGACCCTAGGGACGACCAAATTACGACTAGACTTCTAGTTTAGCATGTAAGTAAGTAGAACTTCTATGGCGGGAAGTTAGTCTCAGGATTCAGCGGGATCAATCCTAGATCCGACAAGTCCTTGCCCCGCGTAGCACAGGTGAAGACAACCAAACAAATAAAGAATGAATTAACAAATAATCAATAATATATATGGAATGAATGCGGTCATTCGAATCCGCGCCCACATAAATGGCTGACAACGGGTCGCCAGAGATATTAAATGAGGAGCACAGCGAGCCCTCACAGGGGTTCTAGTGGGCAAACCCAACAATGCCAATATAGGCGAAGAGGAGCCCGGACGCTAAAATTCCCGGATGTTATTATTATTGCCAATATAGGCGAAGAGGATCCCGGACGCTCAAATTCCCGGATGATACTATTTTATCGGACGATTTTGCCAGAACGATGTCCAGTGCCCACATAAATGGTGACGCAGCGGGCAGCCAGAGATATTAAATGAGGAGCACAGCGAGCCCTCACAGGGGTTCTAGTGGGCAAGCCCAACAATGATAACACAGGCAAGTACAACGGCGAGGCGTTTGCTTTGTGGCACCGCAGTCGCCCGCGACTTTATTAATTACTAGAATTAATCAATAATATAAATGTCGAAAACTAGTATTAAGGGAGCGGAATCCGGTGGTTTTAGAGACAACCGGTGTTTCTAGAATCCACGCGGGTGGTGATCTGGGGAGGTAAAACTGCCCCGGGCGATCGCTCTGGTCGAAATTTTAGCATGTAAGACAGTTGCATTTTGGTACGCAACTTAGAATTAAGCAAATTTAATAAGCGCTGTTGCTAAATAATAGCACAGCACATTTCGGCACTAAACTAAGGCAAAACCATTCGGCTTATAAATATCAATATTTTTTTTAATTTATCATAATTTAGACTAAATATTTCGGCACCTGGCGACTAAAAACCATTGCCAGGGTAAGCCCGATAATACATTAAGATAAGTATGATTAAGGCAAAATATTTTGGCGCCTGATGACAAACAAACCCGTCATCAGGGTAAGCCCGACAATACGTTAAGTTAGCTAAGATTAAGATGACGCGATCGGCACCTGGTTACCAAAAACCGTTACCAGGGTAAGCCCGATAACGCATAGAATAAGCTAGATAATACCTAGGCTAACCTAGATTAAGTTAGACTTAAGTGGCGCCATAATTAATTTTTTATAATATGCGCAGCGATGGAAATGCTACATGTATTAACACACTCTATTTTTTCAGGAAAGCAAGGAATGTACATGTTTCCAGATAAACGGCCATTAACTCATTTTTGTTTTGCAGATGACGAGGATTGCACACATGTCTATTGTAAATATATATCCAACACCACATTACACTACCCATCTCTGACACACCAACACACTGATCTTCGTCGTTTTTCAGTCTCACCTTTAAAGATGATGACGCCAGCAGGCAATGGCAATCAGCAGCCGTGAGATGCTGAAGGCTGTTGACCTGAGTACACAACGCATAAATGAAGAGCAATATGCGATGATCAGGGATGGCACGGCCTTTGTAAGTGCCGTACCTCACCATCAAGGTGGAACTCCTACTCATGGCAGGAAGACCATTAAAACACACAAGGAAGGAATAGCGGACTAGCCACTAAACCGCACCAGGAACGGCCGAATAGGGAGCGGTAGTCAAGGCATGATGGTAAAATGCGCACAAAGAGTAAGAGGTATAAAATAACTGGCCACGTAAAAGAGCTCTACAAGGTATATATGATAGTTGATAATTGGATATTGTAAATTATTTTGAATTTTCTCGCCATATCATGATAACGTCATGCAATTAAAAGGTTCCACATGGTTGGCCAACATACCTATATATAGGGTACCAACATGGCAACCATTATTTTTACTATGTTCATTATTATTAATATGTTAACTTATAAATTATCAGGAATATTATAAATGTAATGATTATTATTATTATTATCAGGTCATACCTGTTATCATCATCATGACCAACAATGTACACTTATACACGCACACTGATTACGCTTTTGTTTCTTTCATTTTTCTTTCTACTAACGATAAAATTTGTGAAGGTGTCCCGTTTTACCCCAACACAATAAACTATATTTTACATATTCATTTAACTTATACCCTGGGACACCTGTTTTTCTATTCTCTTCCATCTTTTAAACTATATATCACAGGGAGCAATTTTTTCCTCCACACAGCGCCGGACGGTACAACCACCCGTCCAGCCATGGGTTTTTTCCTCCCTGCACAATACCAACACATATATAATGTCAAAATCACGTATTTTTTGTTGTTGTACTTTTTAATATTTCAAATGTCAACTTTTTAAATGAACTGTTTTAAATTATCATATGTATATCCCAAAACCTACCCCTCTGAGCACAAGCTGATCTCACATCACCACGACATCAACACACACACATCTACACCAACACTGAAGAAAAGAAGAAGAGGTACAAGAAGAAACCAAAAACTATCTATCGTCACCCCCACTCCACGTTCCGTTCCCGTTCGCGGGGACGCGAACTAATCGAAGAAGAAGACTTGTACAGGCCCGGGGGGCTGTACCCCCTGAGAGCCACCCCCCATCTTCTACTAAAACCACCCCAACTGGCAACATCATAAGACCAGAACATCACCTTTACACGGCAAGAGGCGACCTCCCAGCTCGGCAGGTTAGCCAACCACTTGCAACACATTCATAAACATTAACACTACAACTAACTGGGGCAGCTACGTCAATGGAATGCTGACTAAGCAACGGCAGGAACTATAAGAAGGAAGGCCTTTTTGGAGCATTATCTGTCATACAGTGTGTGTCGCCGAAGGCCCTGTTCCAGCTACCATCATCAGGTGAGACTCAGCAAGTGTTCAGATATCCTTGACTTTGTAAACACCCATCCACAATCTTGTACACTTAACTTGTATCATTACTTACATTCCCCTAAAAGGGACTTACAATTTCTCACTCACTGACCAATAAACACATGGTCAGTAAACTACACTTGTCTTGATAATTACACGCCTCTTTACATCCTCATACCCTTCCTGACTCTCGTCACGATTGACCGTGACCATTGTAGCCAATAGTTGCTTGCTCAGGTTTCATTGTGCTTCCCGCACGCGACCGCATAGCAGCGAGCCGCTGACATAAGCACGTCTATTATACCACTCACTCCGTCCAGCTGGCAGGCCGGCATATTAGCCTGCACTCAGAGGTTCATCCCCTAGTAGACTCTTGCATCTTTGCAGGAACACCCCCTAGCATTTGAACACCAAACAACACGCTACACTGGTAAGCTCTCCCAGCTACGGGAAGCTGCCATCATTTAGAAACAACCTACCAAATTAGCACAGTGACACTAATGTTTTATCCCTAAACAACCCCCCAAATAAGGGATCTAAAACAATATTAACAAAATAAAAAACATTAAACTGACATTTTAAAAAATGTAAATGGAGGGATTGACAAAATGGCAATGCGTGAAATCTGAAATTGAAAAATAATGGACAAATGGCTATCATTATTTAAAAAAATAAAAAACATGGTGCGCTATGGGTGAGATGTGAATCAAACCCCCTCTACTTATTTGGATCACCCCGAGATTGAGTAACTTGTTATAGTTGTCATACCACTTTTAATAGTTTGTGTTAAAGCTAGGAATTGAACCCAAGAGATTGCAGGGGAGATCGAAGGTTAGAATATGTTAAACAGATATCCTTGGATGTAGGGTGTGGTAGCTAAATTGAGCCCGTATCCGCTCATGTGTTCAATATTTCTTTGAGAGTATACTCAGTCCACATGCTCAGTTCGATAGAACGCACTCAGAAGCTTCCTCGTGATTATTACGCTATTTTGACTTCGGCGAGGACAGCTTATTTTCTTCCTGAAGATATTTTACATACAATTTTGATACCACATATCTTAGGAACATGCCACATATAATTCTGTTTAATTAACCATACATCTATGCCTTTAGAATTGGTAAATATTATTTTTGGTTAAGGTATTTACACCGCAGACATGCGGGGATGGATGTAATTAGTCGCTCAAAGACTTAACAACTTCCTTGGAATCAGGAAGCAGTTCCTGGCTGCATCACACCGTCTTGACAGTCCGCTGTGACTGCTCGTGTTGTGTCCTTAGTCCGTCAGATTGACGAAGGCCACGTTTTGGCATAAGTGAATACCCCTTAGTTGTGAGGAAATTATCTACAGCCATCGTGCTGAGTGAATCGAATTATTACAGTGAATGGTATTTATTTTGGCCGTGTCAGGCCGGTGAAACGATATTCTGCAAAGCGAAAAGTATTTCGAGTGAAGTTAACATTTTTCACCGTACCACGAGGACCGTGAACACGCTGTCTGACGTCAGACGAAATATTCAGGCTACTGAAAATTATAATAGCCTAGTGAATGTCACTAACGAAACAAATCATGGCAAAGTTACGCATCACTTGTGTGCTTCAGTGTTTGCCAAGATTCTGAGTGATTTAAGAAAGTGTAGATTCTGTGAGAGATACCACGAGTATCGTAAATTCTGTTGCAGGAAACCACAGCCATTTTTATAATCACCTGCAATAGTGTAAAGCCAGTGAGAGCATTTTGTACTACGTAAAAATTTTAGAATCAATGACATTAATTGCCACCATACAGCGTGAAACGTACCAAGTGATAAATGTATCCTAACGTCTACGTGTGAACGTCCATATATATTAACTCCTTTATGTTGAGGGGAGTACCGAGGAAATAACCCAGCCATGACGGGAATGTTTGACCAGTACCCTGAGGAACAAACCGAGTACGGGATGAAGGAAGAAGAGGGCAGATTAGGAACCTTGGCCTTACCTATAAATATGCCAGGAGAAATGGAAGCAAATTAACCCTTCCAACGTGAAGTTTGGAAGGTGAGCAACATGGAATTGTAACCGTGAGTCCTGTATCTTAATCATTGTACAAGGTTTGTCCAGGCAGATTTAATTTGAAGTACTTTTAGCTGTAACTATGATAGTAGAACACTCAGGTAGGATTCGATTATGTCTTTCTTTCTTTCTTTCTTTCTTTCTTTCTTTCTTTCTTTCTTTCTTTGGCACCGGGGCAATCATTCGTTAGACACCTATACCGTGTTCTATACGGGGGGTGCATATTTCACATGAATATTTTCAGTGTATTATAGACCAGTCAAGAGCAGGCTGAATTTATGTCATGTAAAGGACATCTCAAACCTGAAGATGTAGACTTCTGATAAATTTCGGGAACACCCTAGGCTATAGGCCCTTCTTTGATTTTCAAACATATTATTAGCGTATCGTATTTCATTCGACAGATACTGAAACACTTTAGTTGACATTTTTGTGAGTACTATTTACCACCATATATCCGTGGGAGGAACGAACTCATGCCCAATAAGATTGGTGGGGACATGAGGTTAAATCTACAAGCGTATCATTTCAATACAGCATCGCAGAGGTTATTTTTTTTAATTTTGTTTAAGAATGTGCCGAGCAATGCACAAAAAAACACGTATTCAATGAATGGATGAGTGACATATCTGTCCCATAAGTGCAGTTAAGCTGCAGAAGTGTATATTCTTTGTTTAATCTTCTTTGACATTTTTGCAACGCTACATTATTTGAAATGGTAATACAGAGTAATAGACACTATTAGGAAAGTGATCATCGATTGCGACGCAATCTGCAGAAGACACCCTATCATGTGTTTCTGTCAGATGAAACGTACCGTTTTTGTGATATAAATTAATGAAGCCAAGCCATGGTGCTAGCAGTAGGAACCTGTTCTTACCAAGAATTCAGTGAGAGGCGACTTTTATTGACTTTTTATACTGCTAATCTACGTCACAATCATATGGGATGTGAAGGTCAGTGTCATCAATTACATAACCAGGCTTTGGGGAAACAGTTATTCGAACTGTGAACATCTGTTTGTTTACCACTGTAAAAGTGAGGGAATATTCGCTAACAGGAAATCCTTTTATATTTAAGCTGATGGTAAATCATCCAGCGAGCTGTAATAAAGGTTTAATACACATGTTAATTGACCTAGTTTTTGTATGTCAGGCTAGCTAATGTTATTGTTGTGTCTGTGAACACATTGTTGTAGTAAGGAAGGACGGATTAACGTCCTCTTACGTTGTTGGTTTATTCCGGCGTCAATTTGGGATGCGGCCTTGACGACCGATGATATTTGCGTGCAAATGGTGTAAGACGCGCTAACCTGTGTTATTGTCGCTTGAGCAGTTTCTTGGCTCAGAGCATTATTGTGTTGTTGACTTTTAGAAGTCACGTTCTTCGAGTGATCTCAGGTGAGATCACATGCAGCCGACGACTTGTGTCCTAAACTAATCCATTTAATACATTACATAAACCTTAATTATAAATCACATGCATAATTATCCTAAACCGACGGATTAATTAATGAAATAATTACAGCCCAGTAAATTTGTGACCATTTGCTTGTTGTTGATTTTGACACCGTGATTCTGCATCATTTCCAGAGGAAGATGACAATTTAAATGGGCTGACACTTTTTTTTTCGACGACATGAATCTCCGCGACCAGTAGTTCGTAACTTATGGCCCGCATGCATTCAAAGCTTGTAAGTCGCTGTGATGATTGTGCATTGCCAACCTAATTTACACGCATGAGATGACGACTGAGTACAAACAGTATCTCAGTGCGCGAAGGCAGGCTTGTGTCATGTGTTCATTGATTATGTCCTAGTGTATTCACCCTATTGTACCCTGTTAGTCAATAGAGTGTTTTATGCAAAGTTTTTTTGATAGTCTATGGTCAACTGTCATTTAGCTTTTGTAATAAGTCTTTGATTACGACGCCTCTCGTCGTAATATTTTTTATTCACGTCAGGATTTAGACAGATATTAAATGTAATTGTAAAGTGGACGTGGTACCATCTTAACCTACGGATTGGTTGTGCTTGATGTTAAATGTAACTTGTGCCAAGTCATCTGCTTGTAACTTTGCTTCGCGTTAGTTTTCTCTCGTACCACGCGCCTAGTTTTATTTGTTGCTTTTGTTTTATTTAATTAGGACTTCACGAGGGTTACTTAACTTCACTTTAGGGATTGACTCATTATTGCAATTTGATCAGCGGATTAGCCGATTTTAACGCTCAGAAGTAGTTTAAGGGCCTTTTTATGAATAAATCATGCACGTAATTTTACTTAGGACTGGTTCTCCTTATTGTTATCTTTGTGGTTGCAGATGTATTTCTTTGGACGTCTATGACAATTCTTCCGTGCAAATTGACCCAGATCCCCTCGATCAAGTCTCTCGTGCTATGCTATCCCTTAAAGAAATGCACCCGATCCTCTCATGTTTTGTGTTCAAAGGACGGGGTCGTTCGAAGTACCATTTTTTCGGTGGATGGTACACGGATAACCTCCTCTAACGGGCACATACCCTCTTCTCTCTTCTTGGCACCCATCCGATGTAGCCGATGTTTGTACGGAAACCATCAGCTTCACGGTTTTGAGAGGATCAGATAATTAATGTCCATAGGCAGTTGAACTGGACTGGTAAGAACTCAGAAGTCTTACAACTTTCGATAGCCACCTGGCATTCCTTGATGTTAGACCAGGGGGTAGAGTACATTATATTTAAAATTCATGAGGTATTTGTTTTGCTAATGCTCTATCTTTAGTAAATGTAACTAGTTTTTCTGCTTGTTGGTATATTTACCTTGTAACTGTAACTTGTTTGTTCTACGTTGAGTCCAGCAGTAATTCGTGATATTTGTTCATAATTAAAGGCTTTCTGCTTGGACAAACTTTCCCCTGTATTGGTGTTTTGTGGTTATTTCTGAGGTAATTCCCTCTTACCTGTCATTTATATATTTGCAATGGCAGATGAGGAGACGCTGAGACATGTCCTGGATAGGATAATGACGAACATTAACGCATTACTCAATCAGATTAGAGGTGAGCTTGGAAATGTAAGAGGTGATCTAGGCAACAATACTGCCGCCTTAGATCAAGTGAGAGGTGATTTGGGTAATGTAAGAGAGGATCTAGGCAACAACACTGCCGCCCTAGATCAAGTGAGAGGTGATTTGGGAAATGTAAGAGGTGATCTAGGCAACAATACTGCCGCCTTATATCAAGTGAGAGGTGATTTGGGTAATGTAAGAGAGGATCTAGGCAACAACACTGCCGCCCTAGATCAAGTAAGAGGTGATTTGGGAAATGTAAGAGAGGATCTAGGCAACAACACTGCCGCCCTAGATCAAGTGAGAGATGACTTAGGCACAGTTAGAGGTGATATCAATGTTGTTAGGAATGACTTCGAAGCATCCAACGTCGCATTAAATGATGTCAGGGGCGAGTTAGGCAATAACGCTGAGGCCTAAACCAAACTAACACTACTCTATTAGCCAACACAGTTACACTCAATGAAGTCAGGGGTGACATCGACCGTATAAGGGAGAATGTCGGCGCCAATACCGTGACACTTGCAGGAGTTATGCGTGATGTGGAGGAGAACAGCAACACACTAGCTAGACTTAGGGAAGATCTCACACAAGTTCACGCAGATCTTGAAACACAAAGAGCTGAATCTAATGCCAACTTACTAACAGGTTTAGCATTCGAAATATTGGATATGTTAAGACACCACCGAGAGGGTAATGACCAAATACAGGTATTATCAGATGACCTTGCGACAAACCGTACTGAGCTACAGGACCGGTTGACACAGATCGACACTAATATCCAAACCCTTTCCGATGATGTGGTAAATTTACGCCGTGAGTTGACGACCAACACGGAAGCCATCCAAACTCACAAAGACGAGATAACGATATACATCGCCACAATAAGGAATGAAGCAGAGGATCAGAAGACTAGCTTCAATACTATCGCGAAGGACGTTAAGGAGACGTTGATTTTCTGAGTGACAAATTGGAGGAAGTTGCGATTACCAAGCTCCTGAAACTAACTAATAATGTAAGACTTTCGGTCAGGGAAATCGACACAAAACTTAGAGGAGAAATTCACCGACTGAAAGAGCAGATCAAGAACTTAACGATAAAAGCGTTAGACGCACCCGCTATAGAGGAAATAGAGCAGAGACTCTTAGCGACAGTTGGTCCACAGCGGCAGAGCACCCTAATGAAAACACCCCTGATGTAAACACTTCCAACGTGAACAATAACACGCAAACTGCATCTGCAGAGGTACAACCCAGTACTGCATGTAGCAATCGCATGCAGACTGAATCATCCGCACACCTCAATTTCAACGCACCTATGTTTACTCCGTCGAGAAGCTATAGTCAAGGAGGAAATGTTATGATTATCAGACAGAAAGACGCGCAACCAGCTCAGTTTTCTGGAACAGGGAGCAGTGTAACTCCAGTCGAGTTTCTGCAGAACGTGGAATCATACCTCCGTGATACCAGAGTTACTCCCGAAAGAGAACTCCGAGTTATCGAACGCCTTTTAACCGGGCAAGCAAGTACTTGGTTCCGAGCGTTCAAGTACGCATTCAACGGGTACCAAGATATTAAAGAGGCACTCATAAGAACGTATTGGAGCGGAATCATACAGTAGGGAATTCGCGCCGAGATGTACAGTAAGCGGTACAGCACGAATCAACCCTTTAGATATTTGCAACCCCCCCTTTACTGCAGATGTTGGACGGCACTGGCCAGCAGCACGTCGGTTACTCGATAACCAACGCTTTGCTTACCAGAAAGGGACGAGTACGGGAAACGTGGATGGGCCAACTTACCTGTATTCAGGGGTCCGGGTCACTTCCGCAGCAACATCACCTCCAGATGACATGTCCCAACAGAAGAGCTCCAAAGGAGTGGAAGGAAGATGGAGAAGGGGACAACACACCCAGGCTATCGTACAAACATCCCCCAAAAACCAACGGAACTGCCGTCGGTGAAATAATGCCACAACCAAAGATTAAAAAAAAATAAAAAAGGTTTAATATTAAAAATTTAAAGAACCTTCACCCAAACTGAACATGCATCAATCCACACAAAATTTACAAGAAGGCCAGATAGCGCCTAACATGCTTGCTTGCAAAAGCCAAGAAGAGGTAAGACTTAATTTAAAATAAAATAAAATTTAACAGCCCAAAGGTTAAAATAGAATTTACATGCACAACACAATGAGAACGGGCTTGATAAATTGCAAGGAAATGCAATCACGATCCGACATGCAGATGTTGAGGCCATGCCAAAAAATTAAGGATTGAAATTAAATTAAACTTTAAAATAAAATAAAAATAAAACTGGATAGAAAATAAATAAATAAATGATATGCACGCCGGCGGAAAACACAAGGACATTACCAAAAATCACGAAATTAACATTAACAAGATTATATTAAAAAAAGATTAAGTTAATTCACAACACATCTGCTTTCGAGACCCGCGCCAAATGGACTGACAACGAGACCACAATGCATCACGGTAAACAAAAGATATGCCCACACCAAAAACATGCCGGAACGAAATTACGGCAAACAACTAATAAGATTAAATTTAAACATTAGTAGAAGGAAATGAAGGCGGAAAATAATTAGGTCTAAATGCTATTATAATCGAGAAATGCACCGGATCATGAATAAATTACAATGTCAATCCCAAGATTGACAAAGGAATATAAATAATAATTTAAACGTAAAATAAATTGGAAATGTGTCTCCACAAGGTACTGCCCCCGTAATTGAATTATGTAGAGACCACGGTGGCTATATTTGAAATTATAAGGAGAGTTATGGCTGTCATAGTTATGACGTGGGTAGTCATGACGTAAGCACGGATGACGTAAATGTTATGCCAGCAAGCTACTTGAGCTGAGATTCTCAGTGACGTCAGCATTTAGTCCAGAATGTTCCAAGATGTACGACGCAGTCGCAGGAAACGAGGAATTCTGCTGAGGAAGAAACTATGCTATTGGAGGAGAGGCATGAACCAATGAACGATAGTTTAAAGGAAGACGGAGATTGCTGAAACTATGGTATTTTTATTACTTTTGGAATGCAGAATTGTGGAAATCCATTTGCAGTAATAGCATTGATTTGGAATTTTGGTGAAATTTATTTTCAGTTTTTGAATTTTGAAAATCCGTCATGTATTAACGAAGTTGGAAGTTTTAGCGATGACGCAGTACCACGCGTTGGAAGGGATGGTAACGCCCCTCGAGAAGTTAATAAAAGGGCTTGCGCAGAAGAGAGGAGCCTCTTTCGTTCTCTGATCATTCTGAGATCGCATTCTCAGATCATCGAAGTATATTTGTGAAAGTTCTTTTCTTATACATTCATTATAGTGAGACGTCGAAGTGAACAGCAGTGAAAAGAATCGTCTTTATAACGCGTGGCGAGGCCACTATATTAACGAGATCCAGGTCAAACTAGGTGAAGTTGAAACGGACCTTAGAAAGCTTCTATAAGTTTAGCTTCGAACAGTTAGCGGTCACCGATAAGATAATTGTATTGTGCAGTGCTACATGCAGTTATAGAGAAAGGCTGAACAATTTCGACCGATTAGTTTAAATGATATTAGCAGTTTTATACGACTGACAAAAGTGATTATCTCGCCACAAGAGAAGCACTTTTGTTTAGCCAGAATCAACGCAAGGCTGACGCTGCGAGTGGAGTAGAAAGACTTCAGATTGCTTGGTTACACAACGATACCAGTATAATGGAGCAATTGAATACGGCAGTTTGTTCTTCTGACACTACAATCGAAGAGCAGATGGAAGGCTAAAAGGGCTTATTGCAATTGGGACATACTTCAACGGAGTAAGATAGCGACATGGAACTTCGCTAATTGCTATTCCACACAAGCGAACATGCGGTGAATACCATCTACACCCATGTTTCGTAATTAAAGGCTGAATACCATCGAACAGCCATAGAAACAATTTCATACTCTGAATATGAATAATTTCTTCGGAAATTTCTACAAAACGTCATGATGATTGTCTACTGGAACTTCAGGGAATTTTTCAAGAGAGGTCAGGGATATCCCGACTCACAAAGAAGATTATTGCCGGAAGGATGTCTATTCGTCTTCGAGGAGCAGAGCGATTTCCGGAGAAGGAAGCAGTTCGATTCTCCGAGGGTGCTATTTCCTATTTCGAGGATGGAGCTCAGCTTTAACGTGGTGAAATGGATCCATCAGCAGTCTTCTTTGGGGAATTTTCCTCTGGAACGTCAATCGGCAGATAAGGTAGTCGTGAACGTTTATTGTATTTGAGTTTACTAATAATGTTTGAGCAACCATTTTTCCCATATTTTTATCCTCATGTATTTTGCCCTATTTTCTTGTTGAGATTCTTATTCTCAGTACACCTTGTTGAGTTTTGCCTTTTTCGACGATTTATTAAGACATTGTTATGTCATGGGCATAGTTAATGATTTTGAATCAGTTGAGACTGATATTTAGAATATTCAGTAATTAATATTTTTTTGTAGTCACGATTTGACTGTAAGTTAATGATTTTTATGGCAGATTTAAATTCAGACAGCGTGTCATTTTATTAAAGTAATTCAACCCCAGTTTAATTACTTTGAACAATTTTCTGTCATCATCAAGAAGGAAGAACATTTAAATGATTTTAGAGCGTTAAAATCTCTTACGTTGTCGACGATCTTGGAAATACTAGTCGTTATTTGAATTGATTGCAACACAGACATTTATCGTCGGTTATGAATGAACATTGCATTATAGACACTTTTGTGAAAGATTAACTTTAATAAGGAATTATTGAATGCATTAAAGTCAAGTACTTTTGTTAGGAGTTTTTCTCAATTAGAGAATTATATAACGATGTTTGCATTCCCCAGTCTAATTGGATTCTATTCGACTACTTTGCATTTTAGTCGCACTTTATTTGAAGATAGTATTTTCATACTACAATTTCTTTTAAGATGTTAATCTTAAATTTTGATAGACCAGACAGGCGTATATGAGCGTATTTACTATTAAATTTGTTTGTGATTGGCAAGTTTTGACTTCATTTCGGTTCATGAATGAAATCCACGAAGGTTAAATAGAAAAACAGTTTTGAAACTATTAATGATTATAAAAAATTTTAAGTGGAACTATGAATGTATAATCGCTAGTGCAGCGCGTGTTGAAAGTCGCTGAGATATAATGCCCTTGAATATGAAGGAAGTTCCCACAGGAATATATGTTAAAGAATTATTTGTGGAAGTTTTGTAAGTGATGTGGAAGTTTTTAAATGCCATATAGATTAATATATGATGATTTTGGGCATATTTTTAATGCAGATTGTGCATTAACTTGTTAGCGAAGGATTTTCCGCTGGAGTAAGATTGTCATAGTTCGTTGAAAATTAATCAAGTGATTTACTGTTATAATTAACACGAGTTTTGAAAGAATTTGAGATAAGATTTTGAATGAAGGTTGCCGTCACAAATCATTATTAAAACTTTATTAAACCAGATTGTGACATTAACATGTATAACTAACCTTCATTGGTCGATTATATTAAACAGGATTATAAAATTACCAACCGAATGAACATGTGGTTAATGTATTTATTAAATTAATAATTTAAACAATTTAAATGTTAATATTGTAAATAATTGCTGTAAATATTTTTGAAAATAATGTAGAACAAGAGTGATGTTACAGGCGTGCTTATAATATTTTTATTGTCTTTGACAAATATTATAAACAATTTCTAATTGTTATAAATAATTTGTGTGATTTTGTTATAAACATTTAAGAGCTAATTAAACATTTGGATTGAAGTTAACAAGTTTAAGAAATTAATATAATGATCCAATAGGATGTGTGCAAAGTACTTGAAAGATTTGCGTAAATATAATGTGAGTTGTCTTCTAGACATTTAAAAGCTTGAGAGAACAAGCTGTATTCTTACGTAACATAGCGTGTGAGAAGGGAGTGCATTTAACCAGTATGCAACAGGCTGGAAAGTAGCCCGCAGCTGTGCCAACATATGGTTCTCAGGGAGTGAGGTCGTACACACTCTGGCCTTGCGACTATAAATACCATTCTCTTGTTTATTAAAAGGAAACCAAATGCTCTATATATGTCACACCCTGACGTCCTTTTCCAATCCAATAGTGTTATGAATATTACGTTATTTGGAGCTCTTGGGAGCTAAAATGTTTTATATATCATGTTGTATAATAATTTTTGCAAGTCCTACTGGAGGACGTAGTCAGATTGACTTAGGCTACTGATAGCCACGTTGTTTTTGTTGTGTTAGTAAAATCAGACCCTTTATTAGAAATAAAGCTTTTGTACAGTTCAAAGTTCTCGTCTTCGTTTCTGGTTCATTTTTAAATGTCATGGTGGAGGTTATTGTGTGAACAGACTTTTAGTGATCCTGTTGTCAACTCAAACCCCGAGATAATTAAGAGGTAAGTAACGGTAAGTATGAACCCCCGTCTATTTTGGTGTGTTCCACAATGATTTCCTGTGAATTTCTGTGCTCTTATCTCGATAGTATCTGTCAGTGCCATTTTCATTGATGTAACTGTGCCGGTGTGATTGATAATTGGCAATCCGATTGAGGGGGCGGATATCTGACAGCCTACTATCCAGGTAAACGGGGACAGAAAGATTGGCGCCCAACGTGGGGCTGAGTCAACAGAAAGATTGACCCTAATACGTGGGACGAATTCGACAAAACTGGATCACCAGGTTGAACAATAGAAAGATTCGCACCTAAAACGTAGGGTTCGATTAGACTCAAATAAAGAGGTTGATTCTTTGTTAGATGTCTAGGCCAATTGTAGTATTTGAGAGTGTGATTATATAGGAATTAAATGTTGTATTGTATTAGGAAAATTACACTCGGAAAAGATCAGATCTTATACAACTTGAGAAAAGTTAAATAGGCTGGAAACTTAGAAAAATCGCCTATAATCTGGAATCTTATTTTATTTGACCGGCTTATGACATTTTAGTCATGTTAAAGATAAATTTAAATTATTTGGATTGTAAATGTAAATTATTTGTGTTAGGATATTTTAAAATGAGCCAGAGAAATTTGAACATGTGCTTGAGTTTGTTTCAACATGAAGTATCTTCGAAGGTTAATTATAAGGTAGTTATAAGTTAGATTTAAGACAGAAAATTGATCAAAATTTATATATGGTGAAAAGTGTTGCTCAAATGTTGTTATTTTGCTCTTTTGATGTATGTCCCTACAGCAATCCATTTTTGAATAATATTGTAATGGCAGATGAAAGTTTGAAGAAAATGTTAGAGGAGATGTCTGCTAACATGAATCGCAGTATGAAGCAGATGTTGAATGAAAGCATGAAGGAGAATAATAGTAATTTGCCTGCTAATTTGAATGCAAGGATGGAGGAGAATGCTAGTAATATGTCTGCTAATTTGAATAGTAGTATGAAGGAGATGGAAGCTAGGAATACTAGTCGAATGGAAGAGAATGCTAGTAATTTGAAAGCTAGCATGGGTGAAAGTTTGAAGGGTATCCAAACTAGTGCTGCTAATTTGGAGGATAATATGTCGCGTTTACAGATTAATACCCTAGGAATTGAAAATACTGTAAGTGACATCCGCACAAATGTGTCTGATGTTAAAAATGATGTGTCTAAGGTACAGAAAGACCTTACAATGTTAAATCTAGATGTAGCTAATGTCCGAGGGGATATTTCTTGTGCTAGAGCCGAAGTAGTTGTTGTCAAAAACGATGTAGCGACTGTCCAAGACAAGGTCGAGGAAGTCCAAAAAGAAATTCAAAAAGCTAGAACTGATGTATCCAATGTTCAGGTAGACATTAATAACATTCATGCGGATATAACTGAGGTGCAAAGTGACATAACTAAGATTCAGGTAGAGGTCAACACAGTTTTCGTAGATATCACTAAAGTCCAAACTGATGTAAATAAAGTCAGGGAAGAAATCGAAAACTCAAAAACTCTTTGTACGCGTAATATAACTGCATTAACGACTAGGTTAGTCGATGAATCAGTTAGAACAACAACGTCTTTAGCAGAGTTGAAGTATGATGTAGAGGTCATGAGAACACAGGTATTAGACCACAATAGAGTATTAAAAGAGGATATCGAAGTAGACATAGCCGAAATGTTAACAGCAAACGTAGCGGTATGGAAAGACGAGTGGAATAAGTCAAGTGGGGAACATGTAACCCAAATTCAGGAAAGGATTGAAAGAAAACTTGCCAGTACGCAGATAGAAATTAACAATGAAGTAGTACAGATTAGGAAAGATTTAAGCGTCAGGATAAATTCGCTATCCGAAAAACAAGTTGACGATAGAACACAACTAGATCAGGATATGCAAACTTTAAAATCTACATTAGAGGAACAGATGCATAAGGTTGTCTCGGATGTAAATGAAACGACGAGTAAACTGAAAAATTTGAAGTTAGGAGAGGCTAGTTTAATGGAGAACTACAAAGAAGAGATAGTCAAGAAAGTCTTAACAGAAATCACCGACAAGGATACAGAAGGCTTAGCTTGCGAATTGAATAGGAAGTATACCAGAAGATGTCACCTAGAGGCAGAAGAAAGAGACGTGACTCCTGAAGAACGTGTATCCAGATTCAGAGAGGAGGATGACGAGAGGAATATGGAACCTGAGTGGAATTATCGAGATAGTGGGAAAAACTATCCAGATTCATATCCGAGGAACGTGACGGTCATCAGGAATTTCGAGGACAAACCACAAAAATTCAGTAACACTGATAGTTTGACACCTATAGAGTATGTAAGGAATCTCAAAGATTATTTCATCGAAGCTCACATTCCCAGAGAGAGAGAGATGAAGATAGTAGAGAGATATCTGATTGTAGGACCCCTTGAATGGTTTCGCGCATTTAGATACACATTCAGCAACTTTGACGAGTTTGCAGAGGCATTAATCAAACGATTTTGGTCCATAGAAGCGCAGAATTCGTTAAGAGCGGAGGTGTATTCAAGAAAATACTCAGGTACTCTTCCAACGAGGTACGCTGATTTCTTTACGAGTCAGTTGTCCCGCTTGAGATTTTTGCAACCCCCATTGTCCACGGAGCAACTAATAGATGCGATTTCTCGTATGCTGCCAGTTGAGGTGAGAAGACTTATAATTTCGTCCAACATCAGGGATTTATCCAGCATGGATGAATTACTAAGAAGGTTAGACTACACAAGCCCAATGCCTAACGTAGTCCAGAAAGGTCAAAGGCAGGAATTTAAAGAAATCAATACGGTATATATGGACCAAGTCCAACAAACTGACAAGCCAGAGGAGGAGAAAACTGACAATGTAGGTCCTCACAGGAATAATCAGTTTAGAAATTACAGATCACAAGGTTACCGACCGTATCAACAGAGAAGAGGTTGGAACTACAACCGAGGAAACTACAATGGAAGAGGCAGATATTACAACAATAATGGGTATAACCGTAACTATAATAGGAATAACCAAAACCAAAATAGAAACCAGAATACTCAAAGTCAGGTTATGACACCTGATCAGTATCAGCAAAGAGAAAAGGAAAGCCAGCAATACTTAAAAGAATTAAGGGATAAAGAAGCTGACAATCAAAAGAAAAGGCAGGATGTTGTAATCGATCCTGGTCCTTCTACGAGCCAGCAGAACTTAGAAAATAGAAATACTGGTCAGAAGAGAAAGTAGAGAGGAAAGAATACATTAACCACACACAACCTAGAGTAGAAGAAATTTATGATTAAGGAACATAGAGGAAATATCATACTAGAGTAAGCCAGTAATAATTCAATTTCGTGTTCAAGAGAGTTGAGATACTTGTAACATTGAGTTTAAAAACAATTTGCAACTGTTTTTAAAACGTGGTGAGAGGAGAATGCCCCCGTAATTGAATTATGTAGAGACCACGGTGGCTATATTTGAAATTATAAGGAGAGTTATGGCTGTCATAGTTATGACGTGGGTAGTCATGACGTAAGCACGGATGACGTAAATGTTATGCCAGCAAGCTACTTGAGCTGAGATTCTCAGTAACGTCAGCATTTAGTCCAGAATGTTCCAAGATGTACGACGCAGTCGCAGGAAACGAGGAATTCTGCTGAGGAAGAAACTATGCTATTGGAGGAGAGGCATGAACCAATGAACGATAGTTTAAAGGAAGACGGAGATTGCTGAAACTATGGTATTTTTATTACTTTTGGAATGCAGAATTGTGGAAATCCATTTGCAGTAATAGCATTGATTTGGAATTTTGGTGAAATTTATTTTCAGTTTTTGAATTTTGAAAATCCGTCATGTATTAACGAAGTTGGAAGTTTTAGCGATGACGCAGTACCACACGTTGGAAGGGATGGTAACGCCCCTCGAGAAGTTAATAAAAGGGCTTGCGCAGAAGAGAGGAGCCTCTTTCGTTCTCTGATCATTCTGAGATTGCATTCTCAGATCATCGAAGTATATTTGTGAAAGTTCTTTTCTTATACATTCATTATAGTGAGACGTCGAAGTGAACAGCAGTGAAAAGAATCGTCTTTATAACGCGTGGCGAGGCCACTATATTAACGAGATCCAGGTCAAACTAGGTGAAGTTGAAACGGACCTTAGAAAGCTTCTATAAGTTTAGCTTCGAACAGTTAGCGGTCACCGATAAGATAATTGTATTGTGCAGTGCTACATGCAGTTATAGAGAAAGGCTGAACAATTTCGACCGATTAGTTTAAATGATATTAGCAGTTTTATACGACTGACAAAAGTGATTATCTCGCCACAAGAGAAGCACTTTTGTTTAGCCAGAATCAACGCAAGGCTGACGCTGCGAGTGGAGTAGAAAGACTTCAGATTGCTTGGTTACACAACGATACCAGTATAATGGAGCAATTGAATACGGCAGTTTGTTCTTCTGACACTACAATCGAAGAGCAGATGGAAGGCTAAAAGGGCTTATTGCAATTGGGACATACTTCAACGGAGTAAGATAGCGACATGGAACTTCGCTAATTGCTATTCCACACAAGCGAACATGCGGTGAATACCATCTACACCCATGTTTCGTAATTAAAGGCTGAATACCATCGAACAGCCATAGAAACAATTTCATACTCTGAATATGAATAATTTCTTCGGAAATTTCTACAAAACGTCATGATGATTGTCTACTGGAACTTCAGGGAATTTTTCAAGAGAGGTCAGGGATATCCCGACTCACAAAGAAGATTATTGCCGGAAGGATGTCTATTCGTCTTCGAGGAGCAGAGCGATTTCCGGAGAAGGAAGCAGTTCGATTCTCCAAGGGTGCTATTTCCTATTTCGAGGATGGAGCTCAGCTTTAACGTGGTGAAATGGATCCATCAGCAGTCTTCTTTGGGGAATTTTCCTCTGGAACGTCAATCGGCAGATAAGGTAGTCGTGAACGTTTATTGTATTTGAGTTTACTAATAATGTTTGAGCAACCATTTTTCCCATATTTTTATCCTCATGTATTTTGCCCTATTTTCTTGTTGAGATTCTTATTCTCAGTACACCTTGTTGAGTTTTGCCTTTTTCGACGATTTATTAAGACATTGTTATGTCATGGGCATAGTTAATGATTTTGAATCAGCTGAGACTGATATTTAGAATATTCAGTAATTAATATTTTTTTGTTGTCACGATTTGACTGTAAGTTAATGATTTTTATGGCAGATTTAAATTCAGACAGCGTGTCATTTTATTAAAGTAATTCAACCCCAGTTTAATTACTTTGAACAATTTTCTGTCATCATCAAGAAGGAAGAACATTTAAATGATTTTAGAGCGTTAAAATCTCTTACGTTGTCGACGATCTTGGAAATACTAGTCGTTATTTGAATTGATTGCAACACAGACATTTATCGTCGGTTATGAATGAACATTGCATTATAGACACTTTTGTGAAAGATTAACTTTAATAAGGAATTATTGAATGCATTAAAGTCAAGTACTTTTGTTAGGAGTTTTTCTCAATTAGAGAATTATATAACGATGTTTGCATTCCCCAGTCTAATTGGATTCTATTCGACTACTTTGCATTTTAGTCGCACTTTATTTGAAGATAGTATTTTCATACTACAATTTCTTTTAAGATGTTAATCTTAAATTTTGATAGACCAGACAGGCGTATATGAGCGTATTTACTATTAAATTTGTTTGTGATTGGCAAGTTTTGACTTCATTTCGGTTCATGAATGAAATCCACGAAGGTTAAATAGAAAAACAGTTTTGAAACTATTAATGATTATAAAAAATTTTAAGTGGAACTATGAATGTATAATCGCTAGTGCAGCGCGTGTTGAAAGTCGCTGAGATATAATGCCCTTGAATATGAAGGAAGTTCCCACAGGAATAAATGTTAAAGAATTATTTGTGGAAGTTTTGTAAGTGATGTGGAAGTTTTTAAATGCCATATAGATTAATATATGATGATTTTGGGCATATTTTTAATGCAGATTGTGCATTAACTTGTTAGCGAAGGATTTTCCGCTGGAGTAAGATTGTCATAGTTCGTTGAAAATTAATCAAGTGATTTACTGTTATAATTAACACGAGTTTTGAAAGAATTTGAGATAAGATTTTGAATGAAGGTTGCCGTCACAAATCATTATTAAAACTTTATTAAACCAGATTGTGACATTAACATGTATAACTAACCTTCATTGGTCGATTATATTAAACAGGATTATAAAATTACCAACCGAATGAACATGTGGTTAATGTATTTATTAAATTAATAATTTAAACAATTTAAATGTTAATATTGTAAATAATTGCTGTAAATATTTTTGAAAATAATGTAGAACGAGAGCGATGTTACAGGCGTGCTTATAATATTTTTATTGTCTTTGACAAATATTATAAACAATTTCTAATTGTTATAAATAATTTGTGTGATTTTGTTATAAACATTTAAGAGCTAATTAAACATTTGGATTGAAGTTAACAAGTTTAAGAAATTAATATAATGATCCAATAGGATGTGTGCAAAGTACTTGAAAGATTTGCGTAAATATAATGTGAGTTGTCTTCTAGACATTTAAAAGCTTGAGAGAACAAGCTGTATTCTTACGTAACATAGCGTGTGAGAAGGGAGTGCATTTAACCAGTATGCAACAGGCTGGAAAGTAGCCCGCAGCTGTGCCAACATATGGTTCTCAGGGAGTGAGGTCGTACACACTCTGGCCTTGCGACTATAAATACCATTCTCTTGTTTATTAAAAGGAAACCAAATGCTCTATATATGTCACACCCTGACGTCCTTTTCCAATCCAATAGTGTTATGAATATTACGTTATTTGGAGCTCTTGGGAGCTAAAATGTTTTATATATCATGTTGTATAATAATTTTTGCAAGTCCTACTGGAGGACGTAGTCAGATTGACTTAGGCTACTGATAGCCACGTTGTTTTTGTTGTGTTAGTAAAATCAGACCCTTTATTAGAAATAAAGCTTTTGTACAGTTCAAAGTTCTCGTCTTCGTTTCTGGTTCATTTTTAAATGTCATGGTGGAGGTTATTGTGTGAACAGACTTTTAGTGATCCTGTTGTCAACTCAAACCCCGAGATAATTAAGAGGTAAGTAACGGTAAGTATGAACCCCCGTCTATTTTGGTGTGTTCCACAATGATTTCCTGTGAATTTCTGTGCTCTTATCTCGATAGTATCTGTCAGTGCCATTTTCATTGATGTAACTGTGCCGGTGCGATTGATAATTGGCAATCCGATTGAGGGGGCGGATATCTGACAGCCTACTATCCAGGTAAACGGGGACAGTACGAAGAAAAGAGCACAGAATTAAAATAAACCAGGAAACGTAATAAAAACAACAATAAAATAGGACCTATAAAACCAAAGAGGAACAGAAATAAAATATTACTATAAGAAGATATCGGAGCTCCATAACAATAAAATAATTAAATAAATTAAATTTAAAAAAAAACGTACCTTACATCCTTCTCTGTGGAGACACAAAAATAATAAAATAATTAACACATAATTTTATGTTATTACATGTGCTTCACAAAAAATGGCAAACCCCGGCACATGCGTTGTTTGGGTCACAATCACAGGTCACATTCCACACGTCCACTTCACGGCGAAAAGATGAAAATTCATAGCCCGAAGAGAACAGGCAATTCCTTTTTCTAGAATATATATATATTTTGTAGAGAATGAGGGCTTAAAGCCCCCATTAGTGGAGACACCTTCCACGACCAGATAGCTTGATGTTTACTTCACGACCTCTAATGGATTCCACAAAAATGGCGGAGAATCGCTCGTCATTTATCGAACTGTCTTCATGTAAATAAATATTGTCCAATTACGAAGTGACACATCAAAACAACAATGTCATTAATAAGTTCATAATTTGGCGGTATCAAGAATACACACCGTTCTTTGTTTTATGACGTAGAATCATAATGGTCTTTCAATTATGTCATGCGTATATAGAGTTTATAAAGCGAAGCCCACACCACCTATTGGGGAGAAACAGGAACTATTTGTATCTTTGCAAAGTCCGACTGCAGCTACCATCTTGTGGTGACAGACGGTACTGAGCGACCAAGCGGTCATTTCAAGTGAGCAAATACATGTTTGCAAGCGTAGGGACGTGCCCTTGCACGTATCAGTCTCCCTCCCTTAAGCGTGAACACCGTTCACGAATATGCCAAGGCATAGACAGTACTCCTTAACTTGTCGATTCACCAGAGATGCTTCCCGAAGATAATGTTCACCAGTTAACTCCAATTGATGGATGAAACCGCATCGTTTTGGTTAGGAAGAATGCAGGGTCAGATTATCAGTGAAGGGATAATTGATCACCTCGCAAACCACTTAGTTAACAGCTTCACTGTGTCCAAAAACCTTCAGAAACGCAGTACACCAGCACCAGCAGTGCTTTTCAGAGTCCGAGACACGTTAGGAAAAATTTTCAACAAGTCCAATGTAGGTCGTTTTAGATGAAGCAATGTGCAAGATACGATTCGACGCGTGGGCAGCCATTTACAAAAATAGAAGTTAATCTAGTTTCAAAAAAGTATTACAGAATTTACAATATCTTACTACATTTTACAAAGAGAAACAAGTTTGAATTTAAATGAAGAAAATTTTTGACCAAGCCCTAGATCCGTGCTTACAAGGTTTTATTAACAAGTTTACATTTTTACAGATTCGAAGTACATTACAAGATTACATGAGTTAGACGACTATACATTTCGAAGGGACCACGGTAAAGGAATGACCACTACAATTCCCAAAGGGAACAGGAATACAAGGTTACCATGAGTTAGGTCTCCCACAGAGCCCAACTTACATGTTAGCATCTCTTATGAAACATCAAATTTAGGTACACTTTTACAATTTACCATTACAATGGGAACTTCCCAACAATACAGTTTGTATCCCACCAGAGTTTTCAAATCCAATTAAATTCAAAATTCCACAAGGAACAGAGGCTTGAAGGCTTCCATGAAGGTTATGGATACTCTACATTATACAAGCTCAGTTTTACAAAATTTATGGTAGCATTTCCTCATTAGAAACGTCTCCACCTCGTTTAATGTGTGATAGATGCACTCTAGAAATTTTGTTGGCCTTAGGGTTTCGAACAAGAAGAGTAACAGGAGTCAAGAATGCCTCTACATAGCATGGGCCTTTAAAACGAGGGGTTAACTTGCTTGAGACAAGATTACTGACGCCCTTGGGCTCGAAATTGCGGACGTACACAACATCACCAATTTCCAAATCAGCTGGCTTGCGACAGGCATTGTGTCGCCTGGCAAGTTGGTCATGGGATACCTTAATATTCTCTCTAGCCTTGTCGAATTTCGCCCTCATATCCTCGGGCGTGAAACTGTCAGGAAGGAGATCGTGCAGGTTCCATAGATTAGACAACGGAGAATTAGCCATAAAGGAAAACATTAGCGAAAAAGGGGTAGCTTGCGTGCTCTCATGCACGGCGGTGTTGAAAGCAAAATTGAGCCAATGCAAATTAGAATCCCACTTGGAATGGTCGTCGTGGTGGAAAGCAATCAGAGCAGAACGGAGATTACGATTGACTCGCTCAGCAAGAGACGGGTTAGGAAAATAGGGAGTGGTGGTTACGTGCGAAATAGCATAATCAAACAAGAATTGACGGAACTGATGAGATACAAAGCACTTGGCATTATCTGACACCAGATACTGACACG
The DNA here is from genome assembly GCA_946902985.2 of Meconema thalassinum. Taxonomy (NCBI): domain Eukaryota; kingdom Metazoa; phylum Arthropoda; class Insecta; order Orthoptera; family Tettigoniidae; genus Meconema; species Meconema thalassinum. The sequence continues at coordinate 237,525,972 of OX336397.1, forward strand.
GCCCAAAAGACGAGAAGATGGAATTAAGACACTTTATGACGGAACTGGTCGTAGCCTGTCTGGTGGGGAAAATCCAACTAAACCGGGAGAAACCGTCAGTGCAAACAAGCGCAAATTGGTTTCCCCGACCAGAGCGAGGGAACGGTCCAACATGGTCGATAAAAAGCCTCTCCATGGGTCTAGATGCCGGTTCAGATGCCAACAGGCCAACTTTAGTAGAAACCGGAGGTTTGCTAATACTGCAAGCAGCACAATTCCTGATGAGCCTCCTGATGTCGCCATCCATACCTTGCCAAATGAAAAACTGTCTGATTTTAGCTCGGGTCTTGAATACTCCTAGGTGGCCACCAACAGGAGATTCATGATAGTAACGAAAGATTTCCGGAATGAGGATTGACGGGAGCACAATTTTAGGTAGGCGGTCATGACGAGACGAACAACACAACACACCGTCCTTCAGAGAGTAGGGCTTGATCACTTCACCAGAATTGATTCGGTCAATAAGGCTAGACAAGGAGGGGTCTTCTTTCTGGAATCGTCTTACATCCTCAAACAGCACAGGGGAATTGATAAGAACGGCATTGACACAATTTACAGCAGATACAAGGTTTACAGGTTCACAATCCTGAACATCTTCTTCAGCTGTTTCCTCGTACATGCGGCTTAAAGAATCAGCTACCGCATTTTCGGACCCACGAATATGTTGGACAGAGAACTGGAACGACAGAATCCTAGTTGCCCACCTAGCAATTCTACCAGTTTTGCGGGGTTTCCCCAAGACCCAGCTCAAGGCTTGGTTATCGGTCTCAAGGAGAAACTTGGTGTGCTCAAGATACATACGGAATTTTTCTAGAGCGAACAACACAGCTAAACCCTCAAGCTCGTAAATAGAATACTTCCTCTCTGCGTCCGTTAAGGTACGTGAAGCGTATGCAATGGGTTGCCGACCCAGATCAGATTCCTGCAGAAGGACACAACCAACACCACGTCCAGACGCATCAGTCTGCACAATGAACTGCTTCCCAAAATTCGGAATGGCTAACACAGGGGCGTTAGAGAGCGCAAGCTTAAGATCTTCGAAGGCTGCTTGCTGAGAGGGACCCCACTCGAACTTCACAGCCTTTTTGCGTAATTGATTTAGAGGAGCAGCCCGGTCGGCAAAGTTACTGATAAACTTGCGAAAGAAGTTGACCATTCCAATGTAACGAGCAACACCCTTGGCGTTCTTGGGTGGTTTAAAATCTCTGATGGCCTGCGTGCGAGACTGGTCCACTGAGATACCAGATTCAGAAACAATATGACCCAAGAAGGAAATTTTGGGCTTGGCAAATGAAACCTTGGACAATTTGACGGTAAGTCCAGCGTCACGCAACCGATCAAGTACAATTTTCAGATGATCAACGTGTTCCTCGAAGGACTCGGAATAGATCACCACATCGTCAAGGTAGTGGTACACAAACTTGAATTTAATTTCTGAAAATACCTTGTCCAGAAGTCTGCTCAACACAGCGGCTCCGGTGGATAGGCCAAACGGGACACGGGCATATTCAGAGAGGTTCCAGTCAGTGGAAAAAGCAGTAACATGCCTGGATTCAGGAGAGAGGGGAATTTGGAAGTAGGAAGAATTTAAATCGAGGATCGTGAACACCTTCGCGTTGCGAAACCAACTAAAACATGTGTGAAGGTCCGGCAAAGGAATGGACTGCAAAACAACTTTTTGATTAAGGGCCCTATAGTCGACCACCGGCCGAAAACCACCGTTAGGTTTTGGCACAAGAAATACAGGGGATGAGTAGGCAGAGATAGAGGGTTGGATTACACCTTCTTCTAACATCTTATCGATAATCTTACGAAGTTCAGCCATCTTGGGCGGGGCAAGGCGATACGGGCTGGAACGCACCGGCACAGAATCGGTTAGCTCAATCTTGTACTCCATCAAATGGGTTACACCCAGCTTGTCAGTAAACACATCGCCATATTCCTGACATAACCTCTTAATGGCCTCCCTTTGAAGACTCGTTAAATTTTCCAGATCGAGATCCTCAATAGTCATAGGTTCAGTAACAGAATTGACAGCAGGAGAAGATAAAAGTGGGTTAAACGATAATTTACTCTGTGGATTAAACTTAAACCATAAGTTGCGAGCACCAAAATCAAGAAGCATACCAACGTGTGACATGAAATTAGCTCCAATGACCACAGCACAAGAAAGATTTCTGGCAACCAAAAATTTAAATTTCCAAGAAAAATTTAGAATATGAATTTTGACTGTCATACTACCCAAAATATTTAAGTTTGAACAATTTGCCGAAATAAAAGATTCATTGTTAGGCTCTAACTCAGGAAATTTGCAAACACTCTTCATAGATAAAAACCAGTCCTCGCTTATAAAGGATGCGACACTACCAGAATCAAGCAATGCGGAAACGGGCTCGTCATTAACACAAATTTCAATAAACGGGGATATTCCTTTAGCCACAGGAGAAATTCCAAAATCATTACTCACTCTAACACGATTACAAGTAGGTGACGAGGACACCCGCACCACAGGTTTCACACAACGTTTAGAATTAGGCTGACTTGCCACGCCATTGCTCACCGACAGGTTAGGTAGGCCAGCGACATAAGCAGAATTAGCACATGATGAATTAGCTTTCATAGAGTTATCAAGACTATCATTGGTAGGGCGACCAGAAACTTCACAGGGTTTTCCCAAATTCTTACACACAGAAATATCCTTGGAAGTAACACCTGAATTGGTCTCCTCAACGTTCTGTCATTGGCGATACACAGCCTGGTTACTCGGACACACCTTCTTGACATGTCCCACTCCACCGCACGAGTGGCACTTAATATTAGGTCGAGGATGAAACATAACCTTAGGTGGGGGACGAGACATCAAGGAAGGAGGGGGACAAGACATCAAGGAAGGAGGAGGAACATTAGCTATACGAAGGGAATCTGCATGCTTCACAGCCATAGCCTCTATAACGACCTGTTTCAGCTCGACGAATGACGAAGGCCTGGTACACATAGTCATGTATGACCTATATTGAGGCGAAAACCCATTCACAATTGATGACACCAACTGTCGCTCGGTTAAAGGGGATGCAAAAACCTGGGCATACACCTTAATGTCACTGACATAGTCGCTAAGGGACTCGTCCAGCCTTTGGACACGATAAAGGAACCTTTGCTCGAGAGCACTTAGGGCGCTCGCAGGGACAAAAAACCACAACACTTCCCTAATAAACATGGCTAAGGACATGCGGAGGTGGATAGCTTCAACAAGCTTATCGCGCAGCATACCGGATGCAACTGGATACAAAAGTTGGAAAATCTGAACTTCCGACATCCCAAAAATCGAGGCATGGTTACCCAACTCGACCACTTGCTTTAAAAATTGAACCACTTGGATAACGTCATCAAGGTTGAAATGCTTTAATTTAGTTAAGAAACCAGAAATAGGATGAGGAATCGACCCATAATTAACGGTAGGTGAGAACGTAGCATTAGGAATAGAGACATTGTTACCAGGGTAGCCCGCTTGCACACCCTCTACAGGCGACAAAACATTAATATTACTAGAGAATGAACTGGGATGCAATGGGTCGGCAGGACCCAGGAAATCACTAGGTGACCTAACATGAGAAGAATGACCGTATGCAGGATTAAGTGGAATGGACGAGCCAGCGACAGGCAACAGAGGGGCAGGCAAACTACTACTGGTAATCGATCCCAAAACCTCAGACCTAGTAAACAGAGGTGATTCACGATCAACCCCAGAAGAACTCTCTAAATTCACAAGGTTATCGCTTAAGTCGATTAAATTGAAAACACTATTGTTGTCGGCCATTTTGGAAAACACAGAATGCAGACAACCAATATAGAAAGAAACAAAATTTCAGGAATTACAAGGACAGTTTACACTTTCACAACATTACCACAACCAGCAATTACCATCACCAAAGATCAGGCTGACACTCAAACACAGCCACCCTACTACACCAAATCATGCACCATGCTGTCCAGAACTGCACACGTCACCACCTGCTTGGCTCGAGAACAGGGAGCTAAATCACAAAAATAGGCACAAACAATCAGGCTACCAGCTTCCGACGGGGCTCCAGGATTCCTTCACACGCAGCATATAGGCTATTAGAACATTAAGAAATCCCATTTCCCATGCCAAGAACACATGTCAGACACTCACCGAGCTGCATCTTCATTGGGGATGTTGCACACAAACAGGGTAAAATACAGGGGTAAACGCCTCGTTTAAAAACAGGACACCTTACATCCAGCATACCACATGGATATCCAGAGGCAATATGAAACACAATAACGACAAGGATTAGCAAAACATAACATTAAGTACATTTTCCTGACAAAATCCCACCAACAACTGACCCATCAGTATCAGAGGGGTCCAAAAAACAGCCTGTGGGTACTGGGGAGGGGATAGTTACGGAAGTGAACATAACCACGCTCTGCTACCAAAATGCAACCCCCCCTTTACAGCAGATGTTGGACGGCACTGGCCAGCAGCACGTCGGTTACTCGATAACCAACGCTTTGCTTACCAGAAAGGGACGAGTACGGGAAACGTGGATGGGCCAACTTACCTGTATTCAGGGGTCCGGGTCACTTCCGCAGCAACATCACCTCCAGATGACATGTCCCAACAGAAGAGCTCCAAAGGAGTGGAAGGAAGATGGAGAAGGGGACAACACACACAGGCTATCGTACAAATATCCCCCAAAAACCAACGGAACTGCCGTCGGTGAAATAATGCCACAACCAAAGATTTAAAAAAAATAAAAAAGGTTTAATATTAAAAATTTAAAGAACCTTCACCCAAACTGAACATGCATCAATCCACACAAAATTTACAAGAAGGCCAGATAGCGCCTAACATGCTTGCTTGCAAAAGCCAAGAAGAGGTAAGACTTAATTTAAAATAAAATAAAATTTAACAGCCCAAAAGTTAAAATAGAATTTACATGCACAACACAATGAGAACGGGCTTGATAAATTGCAAGGAAATGCAATCACGATCCGACATGCAGATGTTGAGGCCATGCCAAAAAATTAAGGATTGAAATTAAATTAAACTTTAAAATAAAATAAAAATAAAATTGGATAGAAAATAAATAAATAAATAAATGATATGCACGCCGGCGGAAAACACAAGGACATTACCAAAAATCACGAAATTAACATTAACAAGATTACATTAAAAAAAGATTAAGTTAATTCACAACACATCTGCTTTCGAGACCCGCGCCAAATGGACTGACAACGAGACCACAATGCATCACGGTAAACAAAAGATATGCCCACACCAAAAACATGCCGGAACGAAATTACGGCAAACAACTAATAAGATTAAATTTAAACATTAGTAGAAGGAAATGAAGGCGGAAAATAATTAGGTCTAAATGCTATTATAATCGAGAAATGCACCGGATCATGAATAAATTACAATGTCAATGCCAAGATTTACAAAGGGATATAAATAATAATTTAAACGTAAAATAAATTGGAAATGTGTCTCCACAAGGTACTGCCCCCGTAATTGAATTATGTAGAGACCACGGTGGCTATATTTGAAATTATGATTAGAGTTATGGCTGTCATAGTTATGACGTGGGTAGTCATGACGTAAGCACGGATGACGTATATGTTATGCCAGCAAGCTACTTGAGCTGAGATTCTCAGTGACGTCAGCATTTTAGTCCAGAATGTTCCAAGATGTACGACGCAGTCGCAGGAAACGAGGAATTCTGCTGAGGAAGAAACTATGCTATTGGAGGAGAGGCATGAACCAATGAACGATAATTTAAAGGAAGACGGAGATTGCTGAAACTATGGTATTTTTATGACTTTTTGAATGCAGAATTGTGGAAATACATTTGCAGTAAAAGCATTGATTTGGAATTTTGGTGAAATTTATTTTCAGTTTTTGAATTTTGAAAATCCGTCATGTATTAACGAAGTTGGAAGTTCTAGCGATGACGTAGTATCACGCTTTGGAAGGGATGGTAACGCCCCTCGAGAAGGTAATAAAAGGGCTTGCGCAGAAGAGAGCCTTCTCTTCTCTTCTCTTCTATTTCGTTCGCTGATCATTCTGAGATCTAATGCTCAGATCATCGAAGTATTTGTGAAAGTCATTTTCTTATATATTCAATATAGTGAGACATCAAAGTGAACAGCAAGTGAAAAGAATCGTTTTTATAACGCGTGGCGAGGCCACTTTGTTAACGAGATACAGGTCAAACTAGGTGAAGTTGAAACGGACCTTAGAAAGCTTATATAAGTTTAGCTTCAAACAGTTAGCGGTCTACGATAACATAATTGTATTGTGCAGTACTACATGCAATTATAGAGAAAAGCTGAACAATTTCGACCGAGTACTTCAAAAGATATTAGCTGTTTTATAGGACTGACAAAAGTGATTATCTCGCCACTAGAGAAACACTTTTGTATAAGCCAGAATAAACGCAAGGCTAACGCTGTGAGTGGAGTAGAAAGACTTCAGATTGCTTGCTTACAGAACGATACAGTATAATGGAGCATTTGAATACGGCAGTTTGTTCTTCTGACACTACAACCGAAGTGCAGATGGAAGGCTAAGAGGCTTATTGCAATTGGGACATACTTCAATGGAGTAAGATAGCGACATGGAACTTCGCTAATTGCTATTCCACACAAGCGAACATGCGGTGAATACCATCTACACCCATGTTTCGTGAGTAAAGGCTGAATACCATCGAACAGCCATAGAAACAATTTCATACTCTGTATATGAATAATTTCTTCGGAAATTTCTACAAAACGTCATGATGATTGTCTACTGGAACTTCAGGGAATTTTTCAAGAGAGGTCAGGGTAGTCCCGACTCACAAAGAAGATTATTGCCGGAAGGATGTCTATTCGTTTTCGAGGAGCAGAGCGATTCACGGAGAAGGAAGCAGTTCGATTCTCCGATGGTGCTATTTCCTATTTCGAGGATGGAGCTCAGCTTTAACGTGGTGAAATGGATCCATCAGCAGTCTTCTTTGGGGAATTTTCCTCTGGAACGTCAATCGGCAGATAAGGTAGTCGTGAACGTTTATTGTATTTGAGTAACCTAGTAATGTTTGAGCAACCATTTTTCCCATATTTTTACCCTCATGTATTTTGCCTTATTTTCTTGTTGAGATTCTTATTCTCAGTACATCTTGTTGAGTTTTGCATTTTTCGACGATTTATTAAGACATTGTTATGTAATGGGCATAGTTAACGACTTTGAATCAGTTGAGACTGATATTTAGATTTTCAGTAATATTTTTTTTGTAGTCACGATTCGACTGTAAGTTAATGATTTTTATGGCAGATTTAAATTCAGACAGCGTGTCACTTTATTAAAGTAATTCAACCCCAGTTTAATTACTTTGAACAATTTTCTGTCATCATCAAGAAGGAAGAACATTTAAATGATTTTAGAGCGTTAAAATCTCTTACGTTATCGACGATCTTGGAAATACTAGTCGTTATTTGTATTGATTGCAACACAGACATTTATCGTCAGTTATGAATGAACATTGCATTATAGACAATTTTGTGAAAGAGTAATGTTAATAATGAATTATTGAATGCATTAAAGTCAAGTACTTTTGTTAGGAGTTTTTCTCAATTAGAGAATTATATAACGATGTTTGCATTCCCCAGTCTAATTGGATTCTATTCGACTACTTTGCATTTTAGTCGCACTTTATTTGAAGATAGTATTTTCATACTACATTTTCTTTTAAGATGTTAGTCTTAAATTTTGATAGACCAGATAGGCGTATATAAGCGTATTCACTATTAAATTTGTTTGTGATTGGCAAGTTTTGACTTCATTTCAGTTCATGAATGAAATCTACGAAGGTTAAATAGAAAAACAGTTTTGAAACAATTTATGATTATAAAATTTTTAAGTGGAACTATGAATGTATAATCGCTAGTGCAGCGCGTGTTGAAAGTCGCTGAGATATAATGCCCTTGAATATGAAGGAAGTTCCCACAGGAATAAATGTTAAAGAATTATTTGTGGAAGTTTTGTAAGTGATGTGAAAGTTGTAAATGCCATATAGATTAATATATGATGATTTTGGGCATATTTTTAATGCAGATTGTGCATTAACTTGTTAGCGAAGGATTTTCCGCTGGAGTAAGATTGTTATAGTTCGTTGAAAATTAATCAAGTGATTTACTGTTATAATTAACACGAGTTTTGAAAGAATTTGAGACAAGATGTTGAATGAAGGTTGCCGTCACAAATCGTTATTAAAAACTTTATTAAACCGGATTGTGACATTAACATGTATAACTAACCTTCATTGGTCGATTATATTAAACAGGATTATAAAATTACCAACCGAATGAACATGTGGCTAATGTATTTATTAAATTAATAATTTAAACAATTTAAATGTTAATAGTGTAAATAATTGTTGTAAATATTTTTGAAAATAATGTGAAACGAGAGTGATGTTAAAGGCGTGCTTATAATATTTTTATTGTCTTTGACAAATATTATAAACAATTTCTAATTGTTATAAATAATTTATGTGATTTTGTTATAAACATTTAAGAGCTAATCAAACATTTGGATTGAAGTTAACAAGTTTAAGAAATTTATGTAATGATCCATTAGGATGTGATCAAAGTACTTGAAAGATTTGCGTAAATATAATGTGAGTTGTCTTGTAAGACATTTAAAAGCTTGAGAGTGCAGGCTGGATTCTTACGTAACATAGCGTGTGAGAAGGGAGTGCATTTGACCAGTATGCGTCAGGCTGGAAGGTAGCCCGCAGCTGTGTCAACATATGGTATTCAGAGAGTGAGGTCGTACACTCCGGCCTTGCGACTATAAATATCATTCTCTTGTTTATTAAAAGGAAACAAATGCTCTATATATGTCACACCCTGACGTCCTTTTCCAATCCAATAGTGTTATGAATATTACGGTATTTGGAGCTCTTGGGAGCTAAAATGTTTAATATCATGTTGTATATTATTTTTGCAAGTCCTACTGGAGGACGTAGTCAGATTGACTTGGGCTACTGATAGCCACGTATATTTTGTTGTGTTAGGATAATCATACCCTTTATTAGAAATAAAGCTTTTGTACAGTTCAAAGTTCTCGTCTTCGTTCTGGTTCATTTTTAAATGTCATGGCGGAGATTATTGTGTGAACAGACTTTTAGTGATCCTGTTGTCAACTCAAACCCCGAGATAATTAGGAGGTAAGCAACGGTAAGTATGTACCCCCGTCTATTTTGGTGTGTTCCACAATGATTTCCTGTGAATTTCTGTGCTCTTAACTCGATAGTATCTGTCAGTGCCATTTTCATTGATGTAACTGTGCCGGTGCGATTGATAATTGGCAATCCGATTGAGGGGGCGGATATCTGACAGCCTACTATCCAGGTAAACGGGGACAGTACGAAGAAAAGGGCACAGAATTAAAATAAACCAGGAAACGTAATAAAAACAACAATAAAATAGGACCTATAAAACCAAAGAGGAACAGAAATAAAATATTACTATAAGAAGATATCGGAGCTCCATAACAATAAAATAATTAAATAAATTAAATTTAAAAAAAACGTACCTTACATCCTTCTCTGTGGAGACACAAAAATAATAAAATAATTAACACATAATTTTATGTTATTACATGTGCTTCACAAAAAATGGCAAACCCCGGCACAAGCGTTGTTTGGGTCACAATCACAGGTCACATTCCACACGTCCACTTCACGGCGAAAAGATGAAAATTCATAGCCCGAAGAGAACAGGCAATTCCTTTTTCTAGAATATATATATATTTTGTAGAGAATGAGGGCTTAAAGCCCCCATTAGTGGAGACACCTTCCACGACCAGATAGCTTGATGTTTACTTCACGACCTCTAATGGACTCCACAAAAATGGCGGAGAATCGCTCGTCATTTATCGAACTGTCTTCATGTAAATAAATATTGTCCAATTACGAAGTGACACATCAAAACAACAATGTCATTAATAAGTTCATAATTTGGCGGTATCAAGAATACACACCGTTCTTTGTTTTATGACGTAGAATCATAATGGTCTTTCAATTATGTCATGCGTATATAGAGTTTATAAGGCGAAGCCCACACCACCTATTGGGGAGAAACAGGAACTATTTGTATCTTTGCAAAGTCCGACTGCAGCTACCATCTTGTGGTGACAGACGGTACTGAGCGACCAAGCGGTCATTTCAAGTGAGCAAATACATGTTTGCAAGCGTAGGGACGTGCCCTTGCACGTATCAATATTCAAATTATTTTGCGGCTCAGTTGTCGAAACTGAGATGACTCCAGCCTCCACTTTTAGAGCTAGACCATCGCACGGCAATACCCAGCCGATGTGCAACGCACCCTTATTGCTGCGAATGCATCTACTTTCGTAGAGTGCGATCAAATCCTGAGGAGAATCGATAGCACCAACGATCAATTTGCCACTGTCAGAGCCAGAGCTCATACAGACCATCACACGGCAATTCCCAGCCGATGTGCAACGCACCCTTATTGCTGTGAATACATCTACTTTCGTAGAGTGGGATCAAATTCTGAGGAGAATCGATAGCACCAACAATCAATTTGCCACGCATAAACCCAGAGGAGAAACCCATCACGTAAACCCAATGACCGTGGATAAAGTGTCCCGGACGACCAAACCAGCACCGGTTATTTCTGAACCATAACGCAGGGATGAAACTGGACCTGATCGAAGAACCTGGAATGGTAGACCATATGATCGATCACGACCACAGGAAGATCGAGGATATTGGGGGAGACGGTTCGAATACAGGTTCAGCAATGATAACCAGCGAGACAATGGACGAGGCCGTAATAACGCCCATCATAATCAGCAATCTGGCAACATACGCCGAGAGTATCGCTATAGTGGAGGTTATCGTGAGGACCTTCATCTTAGAGTCCAAACTGACAGAGATTTGAGAGGTTGCGCCCGTGAAAGCAGTGAATACATCCAGCAGTTGCGGAACTCTCAGAATGACGAAGGGCGAGAAACAGCATCTTCGAGGGAACGGAGAGGTAAACCTAAAGCCCAGGATCAGTAGAGGAACACTACCACCGCTGACATCCACTACATTGAACCAGTGATGAACACGGAAGAGTTCAAAAGAATGCAGCAGAGGATGGACCGAGCACATCGTGACAAGGAACGACGATTGCAAGACCTCGAAGGAGATTGATTTGGAGATCTCTTCAAGGAGAATTAATGCCCATTGAGAGGCAGAATTATCTTTTCGACGAACCACTGATGACGAACGATGAACTATCCACAGAAGATGATGATGGAGAGAGATTTGGAACCTTGTAGTTTGAAGAGGACGATGCTGAAGTAAAGAAATAGGACTGGTTATGATGACAATTAAAATGCAAGTCTCACATTTTTATTTGAAACATCGGAGAGGTATATGAGCCCGTATCCGCTCATGTATTCAACATTTCTTAGAGAACATTCTCACTCCACATGCTCAGTTCGATAGAACGCACTATGAAGCTTCATCATGATTATTACGTTATTTTGACTTCGGCGAGCACAGCTTATTTTCTTCCAGGATATATTTTACAAACAATTTTGACACCACATATCTCAGGAACATGCCACATATAATTCTGTTTAATTTACCATTCATCTATGCCTTTAGAATTGGTAAATATTATTTTTGGTTAAGGTATTTGCACCGCAGACATGCGGGGATAGATGTAATTAGTCGCTCAAAGACTTAACAACATCCTTGGAATCAGGAAGCAGTTCCTGGCTGCATCACACCGTCTTGACAGTGTGACGAAGGCCACGTTTTGGCATAAGTGAATACCCCATAGTTGGGAGGAAATTATCTACAGCCATCGTGCTGAGTGCATCGCATTATTACAGCGAATGGTATTTATTTTGGCCGTGTCAGTCCGGTTAAACGATATTCTACAAAGCGAAAGTTATTTGGAGTAAAGTTAACATTTTTCACCGTACCACGAGGACCATGAACACGCAGTCTGAAGTCAGACGAAATATTCAGGCTACTGTAAATTATAATAGCCTAGTGAATGCCACTAACGAAACGAATCATGGCAAAGTTAAGCATCACACGTGTTCTTCAGTGATTCCGAGGATTCTGAGTGATTTAAGAAAGTGTAGATTCTGTGAGAGATACCACGAGTATCGTCAATTCTGTGGCAGGAAACCAGAGCCATTTTTATAATCGCCTGCAATAGTGTAAAGCCAGTGAGAGCATTTTATACTACGTAAAAATTGTAGAATCTGTGAAATTCATTGCCACCATGCAGTGTAAAACGTACCACGAGATAAATGTATTCTACCGTCTACGTGTGAACGTTATGATGAGGGGAGTTCCGAGGAAATAACCCAGCCATTACGGGAATGTTTGACCAGTACCCTGAGGAACAAACCGAGTACGGGATGAAGGAAGAAGAGGACAGATTAGGACCCTTGGCCTTACCTATAAATATGCCAGGAGAAATTGGGGCATATTACGCATTCCAACGTGAAGTTTGGAAGGCGAGCAACCTGGAATTGAAACCGTGAGTCCTGTATCTTCATCATTGTACAAGGTTTCTCCAGGCAGATGTAATTTGAAGTATTTTTAGCCGAAACTATGATAGTAGACCACTCAGATAGGATTTGATTATGTCATTCTTTCTTTCTTTCTTTCTTTCTTTCTTTGGCACTTGGGAAATCTTTCGTTAGACACCCATACCGTGTTCTATACGGGGGATGCACATTTTAGATGAATATTTTGAGTGTATTATAGACCAGCCAAGAGCAGGCTGAATTTATGTCATGTAAAGGACATCTCAAACCAGAAGATGTAGACTTCTGTTAACTTTGGGAACACCCTATGCTATAGGCCCCTTCTTTGATATTCAAACACATTATTAGCATATCTTTTTCGGTCGACAGATACTGAAACGCTTTAGTTGACATTTTTGTGAGTACTATTTACCACGATAAGTTCCGGGGAGGAACGAACTCATGCCCAATAAGATTGGTTGGGACATGAGGTTAATTCTACACGCGTATCATTTTAAAACAGCATCGCCGAGGTTAGATGTTGTTAATTTTATTTAAGAATGTGCCGAGCAATGCACAAAAAAACACGTGTACAATGAATGGATGAGTGCTGTCACTTAAGTGCAGTTAAACTGCAGAAGTGTATATTCTTTTATTTAATCTTCTTTGACATTTTTGCAACGCTACATTATTTGAAAGGGTAACACAGAGTAATAGACACTATTAGGAAAGTGATCATCGATTTCAACGCAATCTGCAGAAGACACCTTATCATGTGTTTCTATCAGATGAAACGTACCGTTTTTGTGATATAAATGAATGAAGCCAAGCCATGGTGCTAGCAGTAGGAACCTGTTCTTACTAAGAATTCAGTGAGAGACGACTTTTATTGACTTTTTATACTGCTAATCTACGTCACAATCATATGGGATGTGAAGGTCAGTGTCATCAATTACATAACCAGGCTTTGGGGAAACAGTTATTCGAACTGTGAACATCTGTTTGTTTACCACTGTAAAAGTGAGGGAATAATCGCTAACAGGAATTCCTTTTATATTTAAGCTGATGGTAAATCATCCAGCGAGCTGTAATACTGGTTTAATACACATGTTAATTGACCCAGACTTTGTATGTCAGGCTAGCTTATGTTATTGTTGTGTCTGTGAACTCATCGTTGTAGAAAGGAAGGACGGATTAACGTCCCCTTACGTTGTTGGTTTATTCCGGCGTCTATTTGGGATGCGGCCTTGACGACCGATGATATTTGCGTGCAAATGGTGTAAGACGTGCTAACCTGTGTTATTGTTGCTTGAGCAGTTTCTTGAATCAGAGCATTGTGTTGTTGACTTTTAGAAGTCACGTTCTTCGAGTGATCTCAGGTGAGATCACATGCAGCCGACGACTGGTGTCCTAAACTAATCCATTTAATACATTACATAAACCTTAGTTATAAATCACATGCATAATTATCCTAAACCGACGGATTAATTAATTAAATAATTACAGCCCAGGAAATTTGTGACCATTTGCTTGTTGATTTTGACACCGTGATTCTGCATCATTTCCAATGGGATATGACAATATAAATGAGCTGACACTTATTTTTCGACATGAATCTCCGGGACCAATAGTTCGTAATTTATGGCCCGCGTGAATTCAAAGCTTGTAAGTCGTAGGGATGTTAGAGCATTGCCAACCTAATTTACACGCATGAGATGATGACTGAGGACAAACATTATCTCAGTGCGCGAAGGCAGGCTTGTGTCATGTGGTCATTGATTATTTCTTGGTGTATTCACCCTATTGTACCCTGTTAGTATGATTTGCACACTACCAAGTTTATAACTGTTATGGTAATAGAATGATTTAGCGTTGGCTTTTATATTTAATATGTACAGTTTAAAGTGATAGAAAAGTGGTAGAGAAGTGGTAGCAAAGTGGTAGAAAAGTGGTAGCACCTATGTCCCCACGGCCGCGCCCACCATAGGTGCTACCACTTTTCTACCACTTTTCTATCACTTTAAACTGTACATATTACATATAAGAGCCAACGCTAAATCATTCTATTACCTGAACAGTTATAACCTTTGTAGTGTGCAAATCATACTAACAGGTTAGTTGCCACTATGGAACTTTCTACAACTAACCGAGGTAAACAACGTGTACTCTATAAAGGCTACTCTTATAACTATTGACGACAAAATGTAAAAGGAATAATATTCTGGCGATGCTCAAAACAAAGGTCAACAAGATGTCGAGCCGATATGAAACGTGTAAATGGTGTGGTTTTAAGTGTGAGTGATCATCAATGTAGTGCTCCAGACAAAACATTGATGGTGTTGACCAAAAATCATCAGAATAGTTAGTACAAGATAAGATGTTGCTACTCAAACATAGTGCATTGTTTAATGAGCAACGTTAAACCCCTGTTGTAAAAGTTATGTTTAATCCATCTTCCACGTCTCAAGAGTCATCAACATCACAGACTATGCAAGAGGTAGTGTTGTTGTTTTAAGGGGATGAACTACAAAGTCATCTGCCCTTGATATGCAAGTGGATCGAAAAGGACTAGATAGCAATAGACAAAAGAGAGTTGTATTTTGTATATGACTATTGTACAAGTACTTACATTAAATAAATAGAAATACTGTATGGGTAATGTCTGTTTTTCTTAATTGCTATCCCCGTGTCCTACTATTAATGCAATTGTTAACCATCAACAGTCTCTATGTTCGGAAAGAGAGTGGCCTTAAACATTACACTCTATCTATGGTTTGTGTACTGAGTATCATAATAATACGGTGTGGTCAAGCCATGTTGAGGCAATAGTTATATCAGGTAAGAGATTCAAACCCTTGCTTCCTTGTACAGAAAATTTGATCTTAAGACAAACACCCTAACCACTCGGTCAACCTGACAGTTACTAATTTAATTTGTTGTGTGGACTTGAGTGTTTATAAAACTTTTCCCAGTATACATTGCCTGAAGGACTTGCTTGTTTTGAAATATAGACTTTTGTTTGTTTTACATTGCAATTATGAGTCTTGTGAACTGGGTGTTTAATATAGGGTTAAAGGCATTTTAAAATCATTTTAGAAAAGCTCTTAGGTATCATGTCATGGGTTTTAGTAACGCATTACTGTTCGTTGACGAACATTTACCGATATACAACAATATTTTGGTGAGCTCTACATGTTGTTGTTTGAGTCTTCAGTCTTTTGACTGGTTTGATGTAGATCTCCATGTCTCTCTGTCCCAAGCTAATCGTTTCATGTCTATATAGCTACCACACCCTTCATCCAAGGCTATCTAACCTTCGATCTCCCCTACAAGCTCTTGGGTCCAATTCCTAGCTTTAAAACAAACTTTTAAAAGTGGTATGACAACTAAGACAAGTCTACTCAGTCTCGGGGTGATCCAAATAAGTAGAGGGGTTTGATTCACATCTCAACCATAGCGCACCATGTTTTTTTATTTTTTTAAATAATGATAGCCTTTTGTTCATTTAATTTCATTTTCACATTTCACACATTGTCATTTGTCAATTTTCGATTTACATTTTTTCATAAATGTCAGTTTAAAGTTTTTTTGAATTTCATGATATGGAAACATGGATTTTCCATTTTGTCGTTTACACATTTAGATTTTTTCAAATGTCAGTTTAAAGTTTTTTTAATGTTGTCAATATGAAAACATAGATATTTCATTTTGCTGTTTACACATTTTTTCATTTTGTATATGTCAAAAGTTCATATTTGCCAAACATGACTTTTTTTTCATTTTTAAGTTTTTGTAAATGATCTTAATGCAAGTGCTTGACCATGGCGATAGTGCAGTCTGTCTATGTGTTTTGCAGACACGTAAGGTCTTATTACTACTGCAAGTAAGATAGTTTTACAAAATAACACATATCTACCCCATTAAACTATAACAGGATTTTTTTTAAAGTCCCCCAAATGCGGTTACGGTTATAATACATTAGGTCAGTTTTGTGAAAGAGCTAGTGTTGCCCTAGGAATAACAACAAGTATTTGTCTAGAGTAAAACTGTGGAACCAAAGAAAAACCCGTCCATGTAGCTTAATGTGTGAACTAAACCCACCTCTTCCCTGTTTTACCACACAATGCTGAGTGTTCCTCATTTAAGCCCTCACACCAGTTTCTAAAATCCCTGGCAAAGCTGGGGGATCAAAACCGGGACCTCTAAGTGAGAGGCAAGCGCGCTACCCTAACACCACGGGGCCGGCTAAACGGTTAACCAATACAGAATAAAGTGTTCCATTTTCTCTCTTGTATCTTAGTTACTGCTACTAAGAGTCAATGTGAACAGATTGTAAACAAGCGGAAACAGATTAAATTACTGCAAAGTCATCAACAGTGCATGTCGAACATGGTAGAGACAGCAATTCAGTCTTGTGAGGGTTCCAGGCTTGCTAACGAAATATTTCTGTCATTTATGTAAGTGCATTCAGGTTAAGGGGCAATTGTGTCATGAGCCCCCACCCCGTGTGTTGAATACAAATGTGTTTACATCTTCTGCAGTTAGTCACCTACATGTTGTTAAAATTTGACACTCAAGGCATCGCCTATCCTTATATTGTTGGTATTGCTAACAAGCTAATGTTGTCTTACACGGATAAGCGAATCCTGATACAGGTGAGTGTTAACAATTCTATACTGTTTGAGTATTCAGTCTTTAAATGTTTGAATGCAGTTGTCCATACCTCCCTGCCCTGAGCTAATCGATTCATCTCTAAATAGCTACCATACCCTATATTCAAAGGCAATCTGTTTAACCTATTCATACCTTGGTCTACCCCTACAGTTCTTGTCCTCAAACCTTCCTTCCATAACTAAGCTTGTTATTCCTGGAGTGTCTTAATATGTGTCCTACCAACCTATCTCTTTTCTTTATTTTCAGCCACAAAACAACATTTATCTTTACACTTGTCTTTATTTGTTACTATATCTACCCATAACAAATAATGTGTGTTTGAGTCTTTAGTCTTTTAACTGGTTTGATGCAGTTCTCCATGCCTCACTGTCCCTGAGCTAATAATTTCATCTCTACATAGCTGCCATACCCTACATTATAACCTTGGTCTACCTCTACAGTTCTCGTCCTCAACCCTTCCTTCCATAACTAAGCTTGCTATTCCTGGGTTTCTTAGTATGTGTGTGTGAGTGTGTGACTATATACGTCCTACCAACCTATGTTTTTGTTTTGTTAGAATATACTAAAACACCTTGATAGCCTGTAAGGGTGTGTGTACTTTTATTTCAAATGAGGATTCAAAGGAGGCGGTCAAGTCCTTCAGTTAAGATATATCCCAGCATTTGCATAGAGTAAATGTGGAAAACTGGAGAAAACTGCTACCTGAATGGCTGAGGTAGGAATCAAACACAGCTCCTCTCAGTGTTTTGCCTCACAAAGCTGAGTGTACCCCGGGCCTTCGTGATGAGGGGGAAACATCTTGACCACTGAGCCATTACGCCCCTTTTTTTCTCTCTCTTTCTCTTTCTTTAGTGTTGCCTGTTCTAGTCCTAAGTCTGGATTCAAGTTAAGAATTCAAGTACTCACCACTGGACCATTAAAATGGTCGATCTTGGTTACATAATAATGTAATTCCATGTCTGTATAATAAAGCTATGATTGTAATGATTGCTACTTTAGAGCACCGCACGACAGGAAACAGATTATATTTCTGTCAACGCATCAATAGTGTCTGTCGGGCAATGTAGTAGCAGTCTTGTCTCTGAACTTGCTAATGGAACATTTGGTCATTAGTCGATCATGTTTAAGGCGACACTCCGGAGATAAAAGTCGATATTTTGTTCATTTTGGTAATTTTTTTTATGACTGAAATTGAAAGGACAGGGTTTCTTCTTTCTTGTCACAAAGTTATTCGGTTGAATTCAAACAATTTGTCACCTTAATAATGCATTGTTTGTCAGTCTGCACACATCAGAAATGGGTGTGGCATCTGCTGAACTGCTTGGTTAGATTATCTATGATGTCATTGTCATGTTTTCATTCAATCAAATCAATAAAATATCCCTGTTCTTTGCTATTACGCATCCCGGGGATGGGCCAACAGCCCCCCCCCCCCCCCGCATATATTTCTACAGAATCGAGCTGTAAGATTTATAAAGCCGGCAAAGGAATAATATTTCAGTACTTGACTCTACTGCCATTGAGCATCATTGTATGCTTGTATTGGTATTCCTGATGTCACTACAATAATGCCGATAACTATAAGTTTTGTTATTCTTGTATGTTTCTTCTTTCTTGTGAGTTCTGTGGCGGTAGGCAGTCTGTTTACTTTTGTGAAGTTCGCGCTCAAGTAACCTCTTGTAGTTGTGTATCAAGATACTAGACAAGCTTCCAGAATTACCAATATTCGTACAGAAGCTGCTAAGAAACTAAAGGAAGGAAAAACATATGGTTCTGGTGACTTCTAGGTAATGGATCAGGAAGATAACGTCACTTGAACTTTGCTTTAATTTTCCCGCCAATAGTAATTTTACATTTAAATCCTATGTTTCTCCCATAATATTCTGCCAAATGTAACAAAATTTGTATGGTATATGTATCACAGCTATATTAGGAAACCTGCGTATGGAATTCTTGATTGCAGAATTCTTCCCAGTAGTAGGGATGTGAAAGTGCAAAATTTTTGAACCAAAAAATTACACAAATTTAGTACTATAATATCTCATTGTAAAAATTATTTACAGAAAAATTGATACGTAGTGTTTTTTAAAGAAGTATTATCTACCTAATTCCAAATTTCCATTATCATGTCATTTGAAATCTATGAAAAAAATGGAATTAAAAATTCCAAAAATAAAAAATAAAAATAAATATTTTGGAAAAACTATTTATTGTATATGAAACAAATGTTTGTGATATCTCTACTTTTGTTTGGGTGACATTCCTACAAAGTTTCGTGAAAATCCATTCATTAGGTAGGAAGATAACGTCACTTGAACTTTGCTTTAATTTTCCCGCCAATTATAATTTAACATTTAAATCCCATTTTTCTCCCATAATATTCTGCCAAATGTAATACAATTTGTATGGTATATGTATCACAGCTACATTAGGAAACCTGCAT
This sequence comes from Meconema thalassinum, assembly GCA_946902985.2. NCBI lineage: Eukaryota > Metazoa > Arthropoda > Insecta > Orthoptera > Tettigoniidae > Meconema > Meconema thalassinum. Next base: position 237,545,702 of record OX336397.1, read on the forward strand.
ATGGAATTCTTGATTGCAGAATTCTTCCCAGTAGTAGGGATTTAAAAGTCCAAAATTTTTGAACAAAAAAATTACTCAAATTTAGTACGATAATATCTCATTATATAAATTATTTACAGAAAAAAGATACGTAGTGTTTTTTAAAGAAGCATTATCTACCTAATTCCAAATTTCCATTAACATGTCATTTGAAATCTATGAAAAAAACGGAATTAAAAATATAAAAAAATCTTTTGGAGAAACTGTTAATTGTATATGAAACAAATGTTGGTGATATCTCTACTTTTGTTTGGGTGACATTCCCACAAAGTGTCGTGAAAATCCATGCATTAGGTAGGAAGATAACGTCACTTGAACTTTGCTTTAATTTTCCCGCCAATTGTAATTTTAAATTTAAATCCCATTTTTCTCCCACAATATTCTGCCAAATGTAACAAAATTTGTATGGTATATGTATCACAGCTATATTAGGAAATCTGCGTATGGAATTCGTAATTGCAGAATTTTTGATCAAAAAAATTACACAAATTTAGTACTATAATATCTCATTATATAAATTATTTACAGAAAAATCGATACGTAGTGTTTTTTAAAGAAGCATTATCTAGCTAATTCCAAATTTCCATTAACATGACATTTGAAATCTATGAAAAAAAGAATTAAAAATTCCAAAAATAAAAAAAATAAAATATTTTGGAAAAACTGTTAATTGTGTATGAAACAAATGTTTTTGATATCTCTACTTTTGTTTGGGTGACATTCCCACAAAGTTTCGTGAAAATCCATGCATTAGGTAAAAAATATCTGTTTATTTCAGGAGTGTCGCCTTAAGTGTATATAAAATTGGAATAATGTGGTCATCAGGCTCATGTGTTTACATGTATGTAGGGACATTTCTGTCATCAGCCCCCATGTGTATTGTTTTTTATGTTTTCCGCCGCTAGTCACACGTAGCTTGAAAAAATGCTTAGGCTGACAGCCTCGTCAACTTAGGTGTGTAAAAAACTTTGGGACACCTTGGTCATCAGTCCCGTGTATTTCAAAAAGGAATGATTTACTAAGGTAAGTCTTACCAATTTGGTATTGTTGATTTGAATCTTCATTCTTTTGACTGATTGGATGCAGTTCTCCATGCCTCCCTGTCCTGAGCTAATCATTTCATCTCTACATAGCTACCATACCCCACATCCAAGGCAATCTGTTTAACCTATTCAAACCTTGGTCTACCCCTACAGTTATTGTCATCAACTCTTTCTTACATAACGAAGCTTGCTATTCATGGGTGTCTTACCATGTTCCCTACCAACCTATTTCTTGTCTTTATTAGCAGTTGTCAGAAATATCTCTCTTTGTTTTTAACCCCATTTGCCCATCTAATCTTCATCATTCTCCTGTAACACTACATTTCATAACACTTCAATTCTCCACTTAATGTGATATGAGATTAAAAAATATATCATTGTTTTTTCATTAGTTCTGTATAGCTAAAACATATATACGATATCAGTTCTGTGTAGTTGGGTTTGTGGAATTTGTCAAATAATCTGTGTTATTGTAATGGCTGTATTACTGTGTATTTATAGTTATGATTGAAAACAGGCAGGCCAAGGCCTTCAGTTAAGATATATCCCAGCATTTGCCTGGAGTAGAAATTGAAAACAACAAAAAGCTACATCCAGGACGGTTGAGGTAAAAGTCAAACCCACATCTTCCCACTTATGTCTCATAAGGCTGAGTGTACCCCATTGCAGCCCTTAAACCTGAATTAAATTTGTTAGCAGGGCCAGGAATCAAACCCTGACTTGATAGGTGACTGACAAGAATACTAGACATTACACCAAGAGATGTTTCATGAATATTAGTTGTTGTTGTTGATTCTTTAAGAGCCTCACAATATTGTGACCATGTAGCCCAGTATTCTGTACTTTGGTGTGTGTTTTGTCTGAGTAATCAAATCGTTAGATTTATCACATACATACTCACACTCACAGTAGAGCCAGCTGCTGCTTTGACGGAAGTGTAACGTAACACTTATTGCAAGCTACGGTGTATTCTTATCCATCAAGGTCGGGCAAGGCCTACTGAACATTGTAATCATTTTTATATATACATCGCCGTGCGTGAGTTAAATAATTATAATAATGTCTGTGTCTGTCCGTCTGTACTTATAAATAAAAATAATAATGGGTGTTTGGGTTTCAGTCTGTGACTGGTTTAACACAGCTCTCCCTGCCTCCTGTCCTGAGCTAATCGTTTCATATCTACATAGCTACTATAAACTACATTAAAAACAATCCGTTTAAACATATTCTAACCTTGGTCTACCCCTACAGTTCTTGTCCTCATCCCTTTCTTCCATAACTGAGCTTCTATTCCTAGATGTCTTAGTATGTGTTCTACCAACCTATCTCATTTTGTTAGAATATGGTAAAACACGTTGATAACCTGTGCTATTGTAATGGCTGTATTAGTGTGTGTACTTGTAATTTAGATGAGGATTGGAAGTAAGCGGCCGTGGATGTATGTTATGATATACCCCGGCATTTGCCTGGAGTAGAAGTGGGAAACCACAGATAAGCCCTCTTAGAATGACTGAGGTAGGAACAGAACCCACCTCTTTTTAGTTTTGCCTCACAAGGCTGAGTGTACCCAGTTCCAACCCTCAGCCCAGAATTAAATTTCTTGACAGAGCCAGGTCTCGAACCAGGGCCTCGACAGTAACAGCCAAGAATGCTAGCCACTACCCCAAGAGGTGGACAATATAAGGCTTATCTTGATTTTACATGATCAATCAAAAATTCCCTAATTATAATAATACTAATAATAAATATTCCATTTAGCAACTACACGGCCGACCTCTCCCTGTGACGTCATTCGCAGTCTCAGGGTGTGGCGGCCATCTTTCCCATTAGCCCCTGCGCCAGAACCACCTATATTACCTACTTTTGAGAGGAAAATGACCCCGTATTTTGCGATCTGTATATTGTGATTTCAAGATTCTATATTGTATGTTAATTTAACAAGTAAAAATTGGGAGCTGGAAGTTGACGAAGAACTGGTTTTGACACTTGTCAGTGAAGGAGTCACGTGACAGAGCAGCGAAGCGACGCTATCTGCAGAGCCAAGGGAGTGAGGAAGATCTGTTTGACTAAGAGATTTCTGACAATGGAACGGGGAGGTGTTTGTCACGGTCCAAGCCACGCGCCGGTGTCAATCACGCACCAACTCGCCTAGCGACACGCACCAAAAAGAAGTATAGTGGGAGAGAGTAACCACGTGTCTTAATGTAGCTAATCAGAGGAAGGACATATCAGGGTGTAATTGATATAGTAATATAATTACATCTAGAATAAAGAGCAGATAATATTCTACGGAAGAAAATGCAGTATTTAAAACGAAATACTTCCGTATTTTGGTATTGATAATTGGATACGAAGTACAACGAGAGTAATTACTTCCCGCGGATTGCGAAAGGATGTCACCTTGGAACCAAGGAGCAAGTGCGAGTAGATTGGTGTCTCCTTCTATCGTTGAAGGATGGACGGGAAAAACGTATTGGTTCGAGACCAGAGTGTGGTCTTCGGAACTGAGTAATTTAAACGGAGAACGCGACTGTAGATTTGGCCAACTATTGGAACAGAATGGACTTGAATTCTATTCAATATAGTGCGAAGTTATATTATTATTATATGTGCACTTGAACGATAAATAAACACTGAAATTGCTAATACACATCTACATTTCGTGGTCAAGTTAAAGACATTCAATGTGAACAAAAGTTGTGGAATTCAGTCACAGCATTAATTTGTATATTTCTACGCAGAAGAAATTACGAAGGTTAATCAAAAACAAAGTCAAACATTCTGGATTTTGTTATAACTACATCGATTGGTGACTTATAAACATTTCAACAGTATCATGCAACAAACTTGAACATGTGTTAAATCTAAAAATATTATTGTGCCTGCAGTTATTGCACTTGAAACTTCATATTGAAAAATGTTTCAACCATGTCAAAGTATTCGAAGTTCAAAGGAAAGGATATCAATTACATCAATGAAGTTATGATGCAAAAATAAATATGCAGAAGGAACAAGGCATATAAAGTAAAGAGAATGCTTCGAGTAACCTACAACATTACTCAAAGTCATGGAGAGACTGAAGCGAAACAACGCTACAATAAAATGAAATTTAAAGAAGCAAGAAGGGAAGTTCGAGTTCTACACTGTCTAAGACGATGATGATGAAGGAAAACAGTATTCCAGTACGAGAGCAGATCCAGTTCGAAACCAGAGCCAGAATGTTGTTCGATACCCGAGGAGGCAGTTCGAATGTCAGAGCGAGAATCGAAAGATGAAACTCATCTGGGAGAATGCTCTACATCATTGTAGTTATACTGTTGTTGTTTGAGTGTTCAGTCTTTCGACTGATTTGATGCAGCTCTCCGTCCTTTCCTGCCCTGAGCTAATCGTTTCATCTCTACATAGCTACCACACCTTACTTCCGAGGCAATCTGTTTAACATATTCTTATCTCGCTATACCCCTACTATTCTCATCCTCGATCCTTCCTTCTATTACTAAGTTTGCTATTCCTCGGTGTCTTAGTATGTGTCCGACCAAACTATATCTTCTCTTCATTAGCAGTTGCCAGAAACATCTCTCCTCTCCCACTCGTCTTAATACCTCTTCATTCGTAACCTAATGTACCCATCTGATCGTCATCATTCTCCTGTAACACCACATTTCAAATGCTTCAATTCTCTTCTTTTCTGCTGCAACAATAGTCCCCTTCCATAGAGTGCCAGACAAAGTCTTTCAAAACTGACTTCCTTATACCTAAATCTATATTCGATGTCAGCAGATTCCTTTTCTGTAGGAATGCATTCCTTGGCTGTGCTAACCTACTTTTATATCCTCTTAGCTTCGTCCGTCACTGGTTATTTTGCTTCCCAAGTAACATAAGTCACCTACTTCCTTTAGCTTTTCGCCTGCCAATTCGACATCCATAGGGGTTTCTGATCTATTTCGACTGCATTCCAATATTTCTGTATATATACTCCGCCATCTATATTCGACAAACCTAGGAGACAATTTCATTATATTATGTAGTTTTGTAAGTTTGAAACTATTTTGGAGTAAACCATTTCACCATGATTATTAATTCAATTCGTTAATAGGATTATAATTAGAGTTTGGAGATATTACCGTGCAATTGTATTTATGTAAGAGCCAGCAACTATATTAAGACTCAGAAATGTGAAGCAATTATATTGTTGAGAAGTAGTTTGCTTGCTATTTGGAGCAGTTAATGTAATATATACGTGAAAAATTTTGAAGTGGAACATTTATGAATGACTATTTTGAGCAGGTAAAAGTGGAGTTGGCGGAAAAGTTAGCGAGATGATGCAATACTTGTGAATTTTACTAACCATTTATCAAGAGCTATGAAAATCTACATATGAGCTTGGCTTTATTGCATGCCCATATTTGCCTTGATTTTTAGAGAAACACTCGGAGAACTTTGTCACGATTGGTAATGATCTTAAATTATTTTATGCTAAGATAATATGAAGAAAAGAATAAAGAAATCACTATATTAAGTAAAGAAATAAAGAAAAGTGAATTAAATATTGTAAAATTGAACGTTATTTTCAGTAAAGAGCTGATCGGCGAATACCATAAATATGTAGGATTACATTGATGTTGGAATAAATATTTATCGGAGAATGCTGTATAGAGTAAAATATAATATTGAAATACACCGTGTTGTTTGGTCTATTTTTAATAATTTTAGGGATTTTTTTGTAACTACGACATAGCAGATACATCTATTTTTTTTTTCAAAATTACAAAAGGCAGTGTTACAGAGTAACAAGTATCATTGACGAGTGTAAAGAATTCAGTTTTATTTTTCAATGATAGCTCCACCATGATGGCTACTGTATTTCGGCATACCAGCATTTATTAAATAACGTTAATTTATTTTAAGGAGTGTATGTTTATATTTTCAATTATATTCGTTAGAGGCTAAATAAATTCATTTACGTACTCGTTTATATAGTAAGGATTCGTCGTGATATATACTAGTTACAGCAAGATTGTGTTAAGGAAAACTGTGTCAGGTTTTGCCTAACCATAAGTTTCTCTCTCTCCCTAAGTAGTCGATAACACAGTTAGAATTTGCGTGTTCCCATCATGTAGTACTTGTCGGTAGAATTAACAGGGTTTTCTAGCCGGAGACCTTGACGATTCTACGTTCCAGCTGTTCTTCGGATTTCGACGAATGCATTGTCATAATAATAACGGGTACAGTGTGTATTACAAGAGTGTGGTTTTATGTCACTATTATTAAACATGTGTCCCTGCAAATAATCTTTGCAAGTAAAGTTTGCTCCGCATAAACCACAGGAATGTGGCATTGTACCACAATGGATCGTCATGAGTGTTTTCAGAATTTTTTAAAAAGTTTGAGGAATGCAGCTTTATACCACTATATATCATTTTACATGTTTTCCAAGTACCTTTTTGAAAATAGCTTGTTCCACACGTACTTCATGAGTATGGCCTAAGACCTCTATGAATTATGGGGTGTTTCTATAGCGCAAAATTGTTAGAACATTTTGCTCCTAAAGTAGCACAAAAAATTTGGCTTCATACCAGTATGAATCATTATGTGATGCTTTAACCTTTACCCTTCGATTTAAAATTCTCTTGGCTCTCCCTACAGCTCGTATTTAACCCTTTACTGCATAATGTAGTAAGTTTTACGGCAAACAATCAACGTCCATTCAATTGCACACATACCGGTGATGCCTTGTTTTTTTAACGTAACATACAACAAAACAGCCCGACAAGCAAAGGTACTCCTTCCGCCCCGTCAACATCCAAGCGTACCAACCACCGTTCATTTTCCGTGGGACCTCCCCATCCAGTTACCACAGGCTTCTGGAGTACCTTTGGCTCAACCTCAAAGACATTACCGACCTAAGATCGTGCAAGTATACTTGCGCATTGCAATAGGTACCCATGGCCAGTAGGCATTAATGTTCGGTCTTCGAGAGCTTCTAAGCTTAGCGTAGGAATCGCAAAAGATCATATATCAAAGTTCATATATATATTTATGTCACTATTATTAAACTTGTGTCTCTGCAAATAACCTTTGCAAGTAAAGTTTGCTCCCCATCCAGTTACCTAAGGCTTCTGGAGTACCTTTGGCTCAACCTCAAAGACACTACCGACCTACGGTCGTGCAAGTATACCTGCGCATTGCAATATGTACCCATGGCCAGTAGGCAGTAATGTTCGATCTTCGAGAGTTAGAAGCTTAGCGTGGGAATCGCAAAAGATCATATATTCCATTATGGCATTCCACATCACATACGAGTCTTAGGGTATTAGCACCAATTAAAAATTGTTGGTAAATCTAAGACACTAATCGCCAATTGAATATTGAAGCTTGACATGTTGTACACCAAACGCAAATGAAAAATAATTCATGCAGTCGAGGACACAATTATGATGTCAGGGCTCGCCCGACACACGACTGGAACGGGAAATTTGTTATGTCGCGGCTCGCCCGACTGACGAGGGGTAAGGGTTAAGTGACCTTTCAGAATAATTGTTGCTTCACAAGTAGAATAGGAATGTGGCTTGAGACCACTATGGATTAACATTTGTGTTTTCAAACTGCCTTTTAGAGTTAAGTTTCTCGCGTGTAACACAGGAATGTGGCCTTACACCACTATGGTCTAACATGTGTCTTTTCGAACTGCCTTTTAGAGTAAAGTTTTCTCCTTATGTACCACAAGAATATGGATTTTGATTGCTATAAATCATCATGTGTTTGGTAAAAGTTTCTTTCTCAGTAACGTTTACTTAGCATGTACCGCAGGAATTTGACTTTTGACCATTACCGATTAACATCTCCACGCGTAATGTTTTCTTCACATGTATGACTGAAGTGTGGCCTTAAATCACTACTGAATAATGTGTTTGTTCATATTCCCTTTCCCAGTTACGTTCGCTTCGCATCTACCACACGAAGGTGGCTTCATACCACTATGAATTAATATGAGATTTTCAAACCGCCTCCGTGTGTAAAGATTGCTCCGCATGTACAAAAGGAATGTGGCTTTAGACCTCTATTGATTAACATGCGTGTCCCAAGATGCCTCCATGCGTAAAATTTGCTCCGCTTATACGACAGGAATGTGGCAAAAGTCCACTGTGGTTAAATATGTGTTCTTTCAAAGTTGCTTTGTGAGCTAAGTGTTCTCCGCAATGTCACATCAATGTGTTCACTGTGCATTAACAGGTGTTTTTTCAAATTGCTTTTCCTTGCGATGTTTGCTCCACATGTATCACATGAATGTTGTCTGAGACAACTATGCACTAGGCAGTGCGCATTCAAATTTGATTTCAGAGTAAAAGTTTTTCTGCATCTCCCACAGGAATATGGCTTTAGTCCACTATGGATTAATATGTGATTTTTAAAATTGCTTTTTCTTGCGAAGTTTGCCCCGCATGCACCACAGGAATATTACCTTACACCACTGTGAAGAACAATATGCCTCTTCAAGGTGCCTTTCTCTGTGAAAAGGGTCTAAGACCACTATGGAGTAACATGTGCTTTTTCAAGTTGCATTTTTCAATGAACTTTGATCCACATGTTTCACATGAATGTGGCTTCAAACCACTATGGATTAGCATGTGCGAAATCAAACCCCCTTTATGAGCAAAGTTGGCTCCGCATGTATCACATGAATGTGGCTTTTAACCTCTATGGATTACCATGTGCGTTTTTAAATGCCCTTTTTGGTTAAAGTTGACTCCGCATGTACTACAGGAATATGGCTTTAGAGCACTATGAAGCATCATATGTTTACTGAATGAGCCTTTTTTTAAGTGTGCTCCGCAAGTTTTGCAAATGTTTGGCATCGTCCCACTATGAGTTGACATTTGTTTCTTCATGTCATCATTTTGTTTGAGTTTATCTCTTCTTAAGATGTTCACCAATCTGTGAAAGATAGCACTAGCACTTACTATTCTGAATAAGCTGTTAGTTATTGAGGTTTGGAGGGGTGGAAATACGTGGAACTACGAGGTCATCTGCCAGAATGGAGCATACAAATTTAGAATGAAATTAAGAATTAAGAGGAGGGAAGTTAAATATGAATCGATCGAAAATTTATAAAACAAAATTTTAATAAAAATAACAATTATAATAATGAACAAAAATTACGGAAAAACATAAATTCAAAATTCATAAAAGAACATGTCTTTTAGTAAATTTATTCTAGAAAATTTAGATTGCTGGTCCTAACCCACTCTCACTTATAAAGCGGATGACGAGATCAGGCACCACCACGTCATCGGCTAATAACAGTTTGGGTGTCATCAGTACACCAAGGTTCCTTCGTATGTCGGCAGGATCCATACATTCGGTGAAAATGTGGGACACGCTGAATACGGCTCACAAAGGTACAAAGGAAGCTTGTAGTTTACCGTATCCTTAAATCGCGCAATCTCGAGCCACGGGCCCTTCCTTTTACGTGGATTGCGAATCGCAGGACATGGCATTTCAATTCGAAATTCTCACATGTATTGTCCGAGAATCGAACCTTGGTGAGAGGCAAACAGCTGGATTACTCAGCCACCACGCCCCCTCCACAGGTACAAAGTGGGGGGGATCTTCCCTCCTCATTAGGTACGAGTGCATGAATCTTGCATGACATATCCTTACCCTAATTAAAATGCTTTCTCCCTCCGTGACCAGAAAGAGCTTCACCACCCACGAATACTTCCCTTTCGTCGCTCTCAATTTATTGGGCATTGGGTCAGCTATCCTCTGACTCGCCTAGAATGCCAGTATTTGTCGCCGTAACTGAGAGCAAACATCTATAGTCGGTACCTCCATTGGTCGAGGTGGTAGTGATACGGCATCTTTTGCAGCTAGATCCCCCAATTCATTTCCCGCAACTTGCATGCGGCTTGGATGCCACAGAATGGTGATTCGAATATCAGCGCAGCACAGCACGGCTAGTAGGTCATGGATTCGCTGCACAAATGGGTGTTGCAGGAAACATGTAGAAAATCATTGCAACAAACTCAAAGAGTCGGTACACACGAGAAAGTGGATTCTTGCATTCTGTGTGCAAACTGCAGTGCTTCATAGATGGCAACGAGCTCCGCCGTAAACCCACTACAGGCTTCAGGCAAACAGATTTTCGAATTTGCACCATCAATAACGTAAGCACAATCCACCTTCTCGTCCAGCATCGAACCATCCGTGTAGAGAATGCCAGCGTCCGGAAATTGGTGAACTATGCTGTGGAACTGCCTCCGATAAACGGAGGCATCCTTGTCCACTTTAGGACCTCGGTGTAGATCTAACCGAATTTTCGGAGACGGGACTTCCCTCGGAGACACCTCGCTGGTGACCGGATGATATAGGGACCTACAGGCACTCATAATTACACGAAGAATCGAGTTTAATTGCAACTGACCAGATGGCGCACCCCTGGTGGCATTGGGTACTAAAGAGAGTTTGATAGCTCGGATGTTGGGGCATTTGATGATAATTGGCAGAATATGATAGGTGTAACACCCGATTCGGCGAGTAGGGGCTGGACCACAAAGCTCCGGTAGTCAACCTAACGACAGTATGGCGGATACTGTCCAACATTTTGAAGGATGCCGGTACAGGACGAGGGCTTGGTAAATCCGTAGCAGCACAGCACTGTCAGCACCCCTACGTAGTGCCACTAAGGAAGTAGATCATATTCAGCTTCCTGAGACACGTGGTTTTACGTTGCCGTATATGGTGCTGCCACGTTAATTTTCTGTCAAAATGGAGCCCCAGGAAGCGATGTCAACCACCGGCAACGCAGAAAACCTGATATGTGGTTCAGGGTTCAAATGTAGCCTCCAGAGCCCACAAAAATGGAAGACGGAGTACATTGCTGCTGAAATACGAAAACCTCGGTCGTGAATGCACCTGTCGTCCCAGTTAATAGATAGCTGACATCGCCATATATAGCGTTGCCACGTGAATTTGCTGTCAAAATAGAGCCCCAGAAAATTTGCCATACTTCCAGAGCTGTAATGTAGAGCCAAATCGTCTACATACAGCAGTGGAACTACCGTGAGCCCGGCAACCACGAACAAGGTAACACTCAGCACAGAATCCTGAGGTACTCTATTTTCCTGGCAGTAAATTTGCGACAATTTCCTACCAATTCCTACACGGAAGAGCCGGACGGACATAAAATTCGCAATAGAGATTTGTAGATTTCCACGGAGTCCCCACTCGTGAAGGGTGGAACGGATTCCGTAGCACCTTGTGGTGTCATGCGTCTTATCAAGATCGAAGGAAACCATGACTAGGTGCTCTTTTCGGAGAAATGCCTCCTGTATGGCCCTCTTAAGAAGCACCAGATGGTCAGTGGTGGACCTATGAGAGCGAAATCCACACTGGCACTCTGACAAGAAGCCTCTGTATTCTAAGAACCTTACCAGTCGACGATTAACCATCTCCACCAACAGCTTACATAGACCCTTTGTCAGATAAATGGGCCTATAGATGCTGACAAGCTTGGGATCCTCTCCAGCCTTGGGAATCACGATACCCTCACGCCACTGAGATGGAAACTCACTTTGAGTCCAAATACGATTGAAAAGGATCAACTGTTTCTTTATTCTGGCATTGCACAGATGTTTCAACATTTCATAACGGATCTTATCCGTACTGGAAGATGTATCCCTGCACAGTGAACGGGCACTGCACATTTCCCATTCAGAGAATGGTACTTTGTAGAACTGCGAAGCAACAGTCGCAAAGGACAAGGGGTGAGCCTCTGCTTCTCGCTTCAGAGTCACAAATCTAGGATCATAACTCCCAGAGAAGGATACATCACAAACGTGCGATCCAATACTGTTGGCAATGGCGATATGGTCCGTAATGATGAGTCCTTTGATGGATACTCCGGGTATCGTCAATGATGTTGGTAGTCCGGGGATCCCACGAAGGTCAGTCCACACAAGAGATGTAGGTGTATGTGGCGTCAAGGACGACACATACTTCTCCCACTTTGTTGTTTTACTCTCCCGAATCAGATATCGGGCTCTAGCTTGCAACCCTTTAAAGGTAATAAGGTTGACCATGGTGTTTTGCCTCCAATAGCATTTGAAAGCACGTCGAGGGTGTTTAATGGCTGGTGCAATTTTAGTTGTCCGGTAAGGGACAAACTGCCAGCGGTAGTTGCCGTATGAGGAAGGTATTGTTTCCTCTACCGCAGCCAAATTACCATTCTTTTTGTGAGTGGCATGATCATCGACACTCTCAAAGTTATCGTCGGCAAAAACCGCACGTGCTGTGAAGTTAGGTATCAGCCCAACGGGGAAGCCATCAACTTGGTACTGTGCTCTTATATGGATATGAGCTAGGAAATTATTCATCTTTTCAAAAGTTTTCTAAATTGTCCCATGATAAAATATAGCTATGCTGGAAGCCGACACAAAACTGGTTTATACATCGCACAGTTAACCGAGTTAACCCAGCCAGCCAATGAGAATATTAGCAGTCACGAGGGGGAACTTGCAGTCAAACAGCGTAGTTCATACAAAGACCGTACGAACGTGCACGTACAAGTGTGTCTCGAGTGTGGAGGGAGAAGACGCGAGTGTGGCACGCAGCCAATGAGAAGCGGCCTTACTTAAACGACACCAAGTAATGTAATGAGCTTTGCTAAATATCATGGAAGATATTAAATAATAAATAAGAACTATTTATTAAAATAGCGACTAACTATTTATTTAATTAATTATTATTATGATCATCGACAATGAGCGAACAATCAGATCCTTGTATCGAAGCTGTCCTCTCCGATCTTTCGGGTGATGCACCTAATCTTGCTGTCGCCTCTATTCCCCAGATCCCGCAACAATTCCGCATTACTATCATGAGGTCACGATTGAAAATAACTTGACGGACCTCATTCAGCGTTTCATGTCTTGGGACCTGACCGGGAATTTCATCGAATTACGAGCATTCCAGCAACGCTTACGCTTACCTACGGTCAACGGTGTGCAGCAAGAGCTGCCCGTTAAGATCTCCAGATTTCCCCTCGGTTTCCTCGGAAAACAGTACGGATTACACCAGTTTAAAATCACTCTCGTCTGTCCTGGTAGCAACCAGGTAGCGAGTCGACTTGCCAACGGGGAAACGTGCGTTATAAGTTTCATCCCAAGGTGAATTCCCCAGGTCTATACACATTGGGATTGATCCGACACTCAAGAGATGGTTTTTAAAGGGGCCAACGTCAGATGATTTTTTAGACCGCTTACGGGTCATCCTGTTATCATCCTCCCAGGAATGCCACCTACTCCGAAAGGGGGGCGTCACTGTGGGCTATACCCAGCCAAAGCAATACCTACTTGGCGATAGTAGGTAATGCCCGGGATCCTAGTGCCTTAAAAAGAACCATACCCCTTGGCATCCACAGTGATTCATTCGGCGCAAGTATTCGGCCATGGAGGGATTTCCGTTGTGAGGCAGATCCCACTGCAAGGGTACATGGCGCACCCACCTGTCGGGGTGGGGCATACCGTCTACGCTTTATGGCTAGATGGCCAAGTTGGAGGCTCTTCCCCAAACAGCATGCACGTTTATTTCGAAGGTTCAAACCAAAATTGGAACCGGAAATCGAAATCTAACTTTGAAAAGCTCCCCCTCCCCTATTTGTCACATTTGAAGACAGGCAGGGGATATCGGGGATGAATTCTGTCCCCTACATCCAGTGGGGGTCTTCCAAATCAAAGTCAGTCATTTCAACCGGTTTAGTCGACCCTATTAGTCGCCTCCTACGACTGGCAGAAAATACCGTGGGGGATTCCGGATAATGATACAATAACCTTGTGTATGGCAAACATTCTATTAATACAGTATATAATTGTATTACACACTTATTCGAATACGTAGAGTTAAAAGCCTAAATGTAGTCTATCAGAGAAGTTTCTAACCTCACGTAATTTGCTTCAGGTTTAGGGAATAACACCCATAACAATATGGGTACTGACCAGAATATTTGCTTTTGCGAAGTCACTTTTGGCATCTGTGGACATGTTTATTGCTAAATCCCCAATTAGAAGAAGCTTGGACCATTATTAAAGAAGTTACGACGTAAAGAATCGACCTATTCATGATATGATTATTGCTGCTACAATTTCTTACGAGAGAGAAAACTCTTTATTGTATATTTTTATTAAAAGCAAACCAGAGGCGGCGTCTGACACGTCAATCCATTTAAAGTTTGTTGGCAAGGGGAGTTTCTTCTTTTGAGTCGCCGACAAACCTGTTCCTACCGAGCGGCGAGTGAGGAGAAGCTCACACGTGCAGAGAAAGACATTGAGGGGATGACATGTGATCGGCTCACTGCCGAACGGCACTAAGCAGCACGAGGCGAGAAATGGAAAGGGAAATCACATGACTCGACTGACCAATTGGAATATCATATTGGTTAATTACTTCAGTGACTCTTGTAATTACTCTAACAAGATGAATCCAAGAGAAAGAGACCAATTTCGACGTAGAAAATTATAACACATTTTTCTATCTCTCTTGCTGACAAACTTCAAATGGAAGTTAGTTGTTGAATGAATTTGAGCGGGAATTCAAGCGTCAAATTTCTAGAGGACGCCATCAGTGAAAACTGGGGAGATTATTCCTTTCGGAAATGTCCGGAGAGACAGTAATGTTACCTCGCCAAATTTGAGTGCCCGAGAAATTGAATTTGACCGGTATAGCGAGTGTTATTCCGGCCAAGCATTACGAGAGCGGAGGAACGTTACAGTGTGAATTGAACATTATAGAAGTCGATTCAAAGTGATCGACTTTATTGAAATTTATATGAATAATTCTTGGATGTATTTAGCAACATTTTATTCCAAAATTTAACATTTGTTTTGTGAAATTGAAGTTGCTCAGCGACGTATTCGTGCAAGTAGACGACTGTATAGAATATTCTCCAACACCAGAAACTACGTGGACATACGTATTGAAATTATATTTCAACAATACTTGGGAAGTATTTTTACAATTCGTCAAGCCATACAACAATCTGCTACGATTATCTACGATACGGCATTCCATAGACATTTACTAAATCTACAAAATTTTACGAGATGTATTTATCGATTTTGAAAAATTGAACTTCAGAAATTCGAGTTAAGGGGGGGGGGTTATTACAACACATTTTGAGAACGTTGAGATGACTCAGTAAACTACTATGATTTGGGAAACTGGATAATTTAACACCGCATGAATGAGAGGAGAGACTTCAAATTTCCAAATTATATTCAACATTGGAATAGCACGAGAGATCTTCCTAAATCTACACTGAATAAACTTGACGGAGCATGACTTCGAGACGGACGTATGCTGAAACAAGTTGTACGGGGCTTTGAATTCGAGTCCAGACTGTCGAAGAACGGAGATGGGAGCAGGCGAGATCCGATCCGATGCTGCTTTAACAGCTAGGTGCAGGCGAATTCAGAGATGGACACATTGAAGCGGGAGCCGCAGGAAAATGTATGATATCAAGCCGTGTATAATGAGCCTGTTCCAGTAGTTTTCAGCTAAGGTCGACGAAGACATTTTTCATTATTGTAGTAATTGTTGTAAATTCGAAACTTGGTTTTGGATTAGATTTTCTTTGAATTTTTGCGTATTTCTTGAGATTTATTACCGTTGGAAATGTTTCGTATTTTTGGAAGCATTTTTATGATGATGCTATTGTTGCAACCATTATTATGACATATTCGTCATATTTGATGCAGTATTTGAATTTGCCAGTTATTCTCAGTAGAGAATTGAGCGTTTAGCATTGTTGAATAGATATTAGTATTTTGCAGTTTTTTTCTTTATTGGAGCTGATGAGGATAGAAAGTCGAGACTTTAGGACTATGTGAATTTAAGTACAAGTTGTGAAGACAGGACTTTGCTAGGTGTTGGTCCTATTTTCAAACGTTGTTTTGCAGATCGATAATGATGATCTATGTGTCATATAGTCATGAATTATACTGTATTTGAGACATGATGTAGTCATGATTGTTAGCTATAACCTTGACTGTTCACTTAAGGTGATAATGCTACATTGAACATTTGTCGTGTAATACATTGTTATTATTAACAATCTATGATTGACAAGAATGAGGAGATGATATATGTATTTGTCCACAGTAATCCGTTGGGAGATGAATATTTTTAAGTTACGTGGAGTTGCAACAGTTATTGAAATCTTTAAGTGAATGAGCTGTGGAATATAATGGTTATTGGAAGTCATTTTGTTATGATATGGTGAAATATTTATACACGAGGATTTTTGTGTAGTTTGTCAAGTTTACTACACAACGAGAAGATTAGTTGTGTGCATTATTTTAAGGTGTGGAAGACACAGTACACTTTCAAAGTTAAGGTTGTGTTGTGAATAGGATGCTATTTAAAGCACGAATCATATTGGACTATTCAAGAACCTTCATTTACTGTAAAGTTTGTTCCGCAGTGTGACGACGATATGTACCGTAAATGTGATCAGGAATGGAATGTGAAGATATATACCACATGGTGATAAAATAAAGCCATTATTAGGAAGGTTACATTAATATTCAATGTAAAGACAGCTACTCATTTGATTAAGATAGATAAAATTTGCATTCTAGTTGTGATAAAAATAGATAACGTCAAGAGAATTCATCTTATTATTATTATTATTATTATTATTATTATTATTAAGTATTCTGACATTTTACGATTGCTAAGCTTAATCACTTGGATAATTAAGCCAGGATGTAACGAGTATTAAACGGAGTAGCGAGAAGTGAAAGTGATATTAACTCAGTGATTTGAGGGAAGTGTTCTCTCTACGGAGATAAAAGGACATTCGATGAATGTGAGTTAACTGATGTAAGTAATATGTTTGTGAAAATATTTACGTAAAATTTGAATATACTAAGCAGGGTATTCTTATTTTCATTTGTGTTTAGAATTAGTTATATTGAAAGCGGGACTGATAGGAGTCAATGAATACATTCACATCAATTTAATGTTATTAATTTAGTGACCAATAAAATTTGAATTTACTAGGCAGGGTATTCTTATTTTCTTTTGTGTTTAGAATTAGTTATATTGAAAGTGGGACTGATAGGAGTCAATGAATACATTCACATCAATTTAATGTTATTAATTTAGTGACCAAACAAAGTAAAAAAAAACTATATATTTTTTTAATTTTAGAATCGGAACGAATTTTAATGATATTTTCTCTATCTTTGAAACTCCTAGAAGTGTGTTTTTCTAGCTTGTAATTTTATAACGACAAGGTTATTGACTTAATTAGCCAACTTTCGATTTTTGCAAAAAATGAATGTAGACTTATGAGATCTACACAGGGCCAAAAATTGTGTGTCTGTGTGTGTGTGTGTGTGAGGGTGTGTTTGTGAGTGTGTGTGTGTACTCTGAATGCCTGTCCCCCCCTATAAATTCGAATACGGTGAAACTGAATTGAACGAATTTGGTACAGAGGTAGAACTAGTAAAGGGCACCTCAGTGTCATGTTTTATATCACCGCCATCTTGACGGATGCGTAATGGCTGCCACCCAAATGTTCAAAGCTTAAATCAAATTACGACTAACCTATTCATATGATCTCTACCAAATTTTGCAACAACATACCTTTATGTATGTAGAATCTTTTGATTAAACTACAAGGTCATCAGCCCAACACGTTGCGGATGGCGGCCATGTATGTGTGCAAATCGATTTCCCCTATCTATTCAAACACGGTGAAACCGAATTGAACAAAATGTGGTACAGAGGTAGCACTAGCAAAGGGAACCTCAGTGTCATATTTTATATTGCCGCCATCTTGACGGAAACGTAATGGCTGCCACCCATATGTTAAAAGATTAAATCAAATTACGACCAACCTAATAATCTGGTCTCTACCAAATTTTGTAACAATATACCTTTATGTGGGAAGCATATTTTGACCGAACTACAAGATCATCAGTCCAATAGTTTGCAGATGGCGGCCATGTATATGTGCAAATCGATTCCCCCTATGAATTCAAACACGGTAAAACCGAATTGAACGAAATTTGGCACAGAGGTACCACTAGCAAAGGGCACCTCACTGTCATGTTTTATATCGCCACCATCTTGACGAAAACCTAATGGTGGCCACCCAAATGTAAAAAGCTTGAATCAAATTACGCCCAACCTAATCATCTGATCTCTACGAAATTTTTCAACATTATACCTTTATGTATAAAAACTATTTTGAACAAACTACAAGGCCATCAACCCAATAATTTGCGAAGGGCGGCAATGTATGTGTGCAAATCGAATCCCCTATCTTTTCAATCACGGTGAAACCAAATTGAACGAAATTTGGTACAGAGGTAGCACAAGCGAAGGGCACCTCAGTGTCATATTTTATATCGCCGCCATTGTGACGGAAACGTAATGGTGTCCACCCAAATGTAAAACGATTAAATCAAATGACGACCAACCTAATCATCTGATCTCTACCAAATTTTGCAACAACATAACTTTATGTGAGAAGCATTCTTTGACCTAGCTACAAGGTTATTAGTCTAATAGTTTGCATATGGCGGCCATGTAGGTGTGCAAATCGATTCCCCCTATCAATTCAAACACGGTAAAACCGAATTGAACGAAATTTGGTACAGAGGTAGCTCTAGCAAAGGGCACGCCAGTGTCATATTTTGTATATCCGCCATCTTGACGAAAAGAGAATGGCGGCCACCCAAATGTTAAAAGCTTAAATCAAATTACGACCAACCTAATCATTTGATCTCTACCAAATTTTGCAACAACATACCTTTTTGTGGGAAGCATCTTTTGATTGAACTACAAGGTCATCAGCACAATAGTTTGCAAATAGTGGCCATGTATGTGGGCAAGGCGATTCCCCATATCAATTCGAACACGGTGAAACCGAATAGAATGATTTTTTTTTACAGAGTTAGCACTAGCAAAGGGCACCTCATATTCATGTTTAATATTGGTATAGCACGTTGTATTTCAACAAGCTACTACAACCAACATTCAATTATACACCTTGAAAATGACAAAGAGTTATAACAATACCCATGCATTTAGGAGAAAGTAGGCTATATGTTCTTTACTGAACATCTTGTTTTTAAATAATTTAAGTTTAATTCATTTAATTTCAATCCAAGTCAGACAGAATTAGGAGTGTTGATTTATTTTCAATATTCTAGTTGCTTCTAGTTAATACATTTGTAGGTACATTTTGTTTTTCTCGTCCTTTTATAGAAAATCCGTCTTATATTAGTAGTAATAAGTGAGATTATGAGCTATGGATAATTGACGCCCACTTTTCCCATCTAAACACGTTGCTACCCGAGATTCCCCATCTGTAGTGAGTATATCTATCCCTGTAGCTAAATCCATAGTACAGCATCATTTCCATCTTTAAGAATGTCCTATATTAGCAAATTGTCAGCGTTAGACTGAGGTTTGCCAAGCCAGGGACTTCAATGTTTCTTCAATCAATCTCTATCCTAGGATAATTACATGGTTTCACTTCGGCTGTATTAAGGTCAAGAAGGAGGATTGTGATGACGGGAATTGGTTTTTGTAAGGAATGTGATACACCGGACTGTTTTAGGATGCAAATCAAAGCAAAGGATCAAATAATACAGGAACTTATAACATAGCTTCATGAATCAGAAGAAACGGTGAAGGATGTGACTGCACGGCTTGCTACTGGGATCAGTGTGGCAGAGGGCGAGCAGGAGCAAACTGTTAACAATGACGTACTCATAATGGGTGATTCGATGGAGCGGGGATATATCTGGGTAAACGGGCAAGATAGTAATGGGCTATCCGGGAATTAAAATTGACCAGCTCGCTCATCAAGTTGAAGAAGTGCCAATACAAGATTGTGCCACAGTTAAGGTATTGCTTCTCCATGTTGGGAATAATGACTTAAAGAAGAAGGCTACAGCCAATGTCATTATGGGCCAGCTTTAAGAGTTAGTACGAATTAGTTAAGGAACGTGAAAATCGCGTTGAATCGTCAGTTAAAGATCGCACGGCTATGGCAAATATAAGATCAACGGTGAAGATCAGAATAATGCAAAAACTAAAATTTTTTAAAAGGAATAAAAATAGTTACGAATTGAATTTTGAATATATTAAACTTTGCTTCTTATAGAATGATGCGTGTGTTCCTTGGAAATACATAATTATAATTGTTGAAGACGATCTATGTGTGGCTCGGCTATAATAATAATATCGTTATTGTATTAGCGCCTTTAGCTGTATGTCCACCTTTAATTCAAATGTTTATGAGAGAGCGAAAACACTTCCAACGTTAGCAATATACGTATGACATAATTTATATCTCTAGGATACATAGTTAAAATATATTTAATTAAACATCATCCGATGAACCAAGTCTTCGTCTAGCCCATGTATCATAGGTAATGGCTAGTAAAATGTTCTTCTGCTTAATCAAAGTTGCCCATTTTCGAGATTTACACATTGGTATGTTTAAATAGAAATCGAACAAGAACAAGTTAATACCTGGATTCTAACTTTCGTTAACGTGATTTTGCTTTTACTGATTATGCTCCAGTCTTCACACACAATCCGGTGAGAAACAGATCCTACTTAACGACACTGAGTACAGTCAAAGACAAGTGTCGATATTACTTTATTATTATATACTTTGCCGCCAATGTTTTATTTTATTGAACGCCCGAGGCTACCAGATACTACTGTCACTAACACCTGGTGGCGAACGTAGGAACTTGGAAGAAAGTTTCTTAATAACCATATATAACCTACAAATATTACTACATTCTACCAATTGTAGTGATAGGTTCTTTTTCATGCCATAAATCTATGACATAGGCCCGCCGGCTTTACTTCCCCTCCGAAGGAAGGCATACTAAAGAATTGTTATGCTCTTAAAAATCCCACGACTACGACCGGGATTGAACCCGCGATCTTGGGCATATCAGTTCAGCATGCTACCGACGACGCCACCGAAGCGAGGGAGAGAGGCACAGCAAACTCAGCCTGTAGTTCGTTAGAATCAGTAGAGTATGGACTCAACATGACAAATGTTTTGCAATGTTATCTGGAATATTATTGTAGACACAGCGAGGAATGTGGTAAGGCAGGTTCAGCATTATTTCAAGATGCGCTCAGAACGATCTCTCCTTAGAGGCACCAAACTTCTCATTGCGGCTCCATACCTAAGAAATGACGGTTGTTTAACCAAACTTTTAAAGGTGGTGTCGTTTTGACACATCTCAGTCATTCATGAGCCACCTTGAACGCGATGCTCCCAAATAATTTCTGCCTCGATTGTTGATAAATATCGTTTAGATTTTGGGCTGTTCCTTTTCTTGGTAAACGCGTAGATACTGGGTTTGTGTATAAAATCTATGTGGTTACATGTTAACTACGGTGTCACTTGGAACAAAAAGGGAAGCCAAAACGTCTCACAACCCACCTGACGGGTAAATTCATTTCGACATATATAGAGCTCATAAAACATATTTTCACCGTCAACAAGACATGCGAATTGTGAAGCTAAAGAGAGCGTATTAATAACGTAAATATAAGAGACAAAATTCAAAGACCAGACCACCAACTTAATTAACCCGTCCGTTGCTGATCATTCGAATCACTTCGTGGTTTGATTTTACGCAGTCATGAGTTCACGCTTAAATTGCTAAACCTCAATGGTTCGAGCTATGTCTCTTTCTCATTGTCACTCGATTCAAATTTGGAGCGCGATGACTTAACATAGTAATTGCTGCAAGTCGATGAAGATTACAGAAACGTCGTAGAGCAGGCAATTTGATTGGCCTACCACTCGGCTGACTTCTTGCAGAACACGCTAATTAAACATAAGGCAAGTGACTTGGGCTTGCAAAACATACGAGCTACGGTATAAAGGGCTTCTACAAAAAAAAGTATTTTGACAATAGGATCGTTTTGGACCAGTACATACCGCCTAAAAATTTAACGTCTACGAGATAGAAAACTGAGAATTGTCAAATCATTCAGAATAGTAGAATAAAATATGGACACGCATTATGTGTTGATTTGATGAACGTGCGGCTTTTCTGCCTGCCGCATTGCAGCGCTCTCGATGACCCAACAGAATGACTCAATAAACGAAGCTGCATTATGACACTAGAATTGCAAAACGAGGCATATTCACTGCAACTATCAGAAGAAAACATTTAAAGACTAATATTCTTCATCTGTTTTTTCGCAACAACTCTTAAAGAGATACGGTTTGTTTTCTAAAGGATTATCAGACGGTATGTCTGTTCATCGGTGCAAAGTAGTGTACTTAACAACTTAACACTCAAAAAATCAACGGCTAACAAAGCCCAACCACCTCTTGTAACATCCGTTCTTCCGCTTCTAATAGACACTTGTCATATCATATATAAAATATTCATCAAGATTGTTTTCGAGAAACATGGGCTCAGTTTTTTAAAGCACGATCAGTCAATTCCTAATACAAGTCACCTCCACGTTAAATAAAGGATATAAAATATCTCTCTCAGCTGCCGGAAGGCGGTGGTATATTTCACCGGGCAAAGAAATATATTTCAAATGCACTAGATTTGCCAATTGTGTATCTACAAAAGTTCCACATGTTAAGCAAACAAGCAAACTCCCATACAGCAAGTCCAAACATAGTTTGCTCATCCCTTGGCGTAAGAGTCGATCATATCAAAAAACCTTTAAGACTGATGGTTTATTAAGTAATGTATTTTTTTTTGTCTAACGTCCATTATTCCCACTCCTTTGGTCAATCCATGGTGCTATTAAGACTCAGGATCTTGTGTCGGTTGTAGACCCTATCACTAAGAAGTCATGAGAAAAATGCATTGATATACTTTAGGAGTTACAAGGGAAACTGATCTGAATATTACAGTCTTGATAAAATGAACGAGTAAGTTATTTGCCTCAATAAAATAGCCTGTATTATGCCTAAATTTTAAAATCATAAAAAATAAATTGTTGCAGATAAAAAATTATTTCTCCAAAATGAACTAAAAGTGTATGTTTTTTTAAACGAGTTAAGATCAAGGAATTTTCGCAAATCAAGGCTATAATGATCGCATTAAAACCAGCCGTAACTCATCAAGTTCAGTCGCGAGTAACTTTTCCTCACAGTAACATCAATAAGGGGCCGATAACCTCGATGTTAGGCCCCTTAAAACAACAATTATCATCATCATCATGTAACATCAATAAAACATCCGGTAAGCTCTATGAATTTTGATTCTTATTTGCATGGATTCTCAACAATCAGCCCTATACAGTCTTAAATTGTATTAACTATACGTTCCAAAACAGACTACAGACATTGTTCATGCAATATCTGTGATTTATATCCCAGTAACAAGTAACAAAAGCACTCGGCCAACTCGAGCCGACAGGGTTTACAAGAGTTTTGATATCGGCTTTGCAGTTCATACACCTCAGCATTGCGAACTCAAGCAGACAGCTTGCGCCTCGGCGGGCTGAGATTGCGAGCAGTTTTGAGATGGGCTGCTGTTCAGTCAACCAAGCGAAAACCTTGTCTCCGAAACAACCTCAGTGGTCAAGACAGAGGTTTTGTCACTTGCAGCGCAAAATACCAGTCGGAGGAAACAAAAACCCGACGTGAATGGCAAGGAGAGCGAAATAGTACATATTTTCCAGGCAAAAATATGTAGGCTAGAACCACAAGGTTGACGCAGCAACTCTGTTACTAATTGCACAGAGAGAAACCCCCCAAAATCGAGAATCAGGGGTAGTAACCAACGCTAAAATAGCAAAGGAAGAGAGGCGAGTAATTCCAGCATTAGCCCCTGGCCTCTGGGTTTCGTATCCCCTCTACTGATGAATGTTAAATAGTTGTACATCTAGACTGTGTACTTCTCCATAAGTCGCGTAAACTACTCTAGAAGTCCTGTCTACCAATTATGTATGTCTTAACAAGACTTGTCTACCCAATGTGTAATTCTCTACAAGTCCTGCCTACCCAATGTCTACATCCCTACCCAATGAGTACTATATATATATATCGTATGGTTGTACAAGTACACAAAAGTTTACAATTATTTAAATTGAAATGTCCAAATTTGACAACCATTCCGGAGCACTTGGTGTCACTTGGTGTAGAGTCTTCAGACCACCATCAAATGCACGGAGTGGGCCCTCCTGAACAATGTGTTTTATAGTTTGGTCCTCCACTCCACAGTCACAGGCAGCAGATGTACGGAAACCCCATTTCTTCAAAGTGTGACCACACCTTCCTTGACCTGTTCTAATGCGGTTCAGCTTCGACCAGGTTTGGCGTGGAAGTTGGAATCCCTCAACCTTCTTTGTAGGATCTTGAACCACGTGAGCATTATTGGGTGGATGCTCGTTCCAACGATGTTGCCACTTGGAGGTCATGTTGAAAGAATTGATACCTTCTAAATGAACCCAGGGTGGCTTGCGTGATTTCAGACGTGTTGTTGGTGGATCTTGCAGGGCAACATACAACAGAGAGTTCTTATCAGAAGTGGTCTTCTTGAGCAAGCTTACCTTAGCTGCTTTCCTCCTTAGATCTTGCGGAGCGATATTAGCTAGGACTGGTAGCTATTGTGTGGGAGAAGATCTAACAGTACCAGTGATGACTCTCATGGCCTCATTGAGTTGCACATCAATCTAGGTGGTATGAGCACTGTTTTCCCATACAGGGCACAGTATTCACCAGCAGAATACACGAGAGCGAGTGCAGCAGAACGTAGAGTATTAGCGTCTGCACCCCAGCTGCTTCCGACAATCTTGCGAAGTAGATTCACCCTCGAGCCAAGTTTCTTCGATAACTTGATGCACTGTTGTTTGAATGCCAAGGACCGATCCAGAGTGATTCCAAGATATATTGGATTGAAGTTATGGGGTACTTCGATTCCGTCAAAAGTAACATGCAGCTTCCTTTGGGCTTCTTTATTATTTAGATGGAATGCAGTAACCTCAGTCTTGTTTGGGTTGGGTTGAAGTCTCCATTTATGGAAGTAATCACTCAATTTCGTCAGATCACCAGTTAGGGTATTCTCACAGTTCATAAGGTCTTAATTTCGGATAATTAATGCTAGGTCGTCTGAATACTGGATTTTCAAGGAATCTGTATGAGGCATGTCATGAATATATAGATTAAACAAAATGGGGGCCAAAATTGATCCTTGAGGTAGGCCATTGTTTAATGTCCTCCACCTGCTTGTTTGCCCATTCAGGAACACCCTAAAACGCCTATCAGAGAGCATGTTGGTCATTAAAAGTGCCAACTTTTGACATGGGATGATTTCAATAAACTTGGACATCAAGCCCTCCCTCCACACAATGTCGTAAGCTGCTGTGAGATCCACAAAAACCGCAGCTGATTTTAGACCTCGTTGAAATCCAGCTTCTACTATAGTTGTCAATGTTAGGACCTGGTCGCAGCAACTCCGTTGTTTCCTAAAGCCACCTTGTTCGATGGGGATGATTTGATCAACGGCCTCTTGAATGCAATTTAGAATAAGCCTTTCTAGTAGCTTATAGGTCATGCTGAGTAGTGATATCGGTCGATAGTGAGAAGCATCAGATCCGTCTTTTCTCGGTTTCAGGATAGCAATTATCTTGCCTGTTTGAACAGCTTTGGTAATTTTCCAGTTTTCAGAATCTCATTGAAAAATTCAATAAGCCACAACTTTGTTTTTGGTCCGATGGTTTTAAGAAACTCTGGATATATGCCATCAAAGCTAGCGGCTTTGTTTACCTTTAGCATACTCAAGGCTTTATCAAGTTCCTCAATGCAGAAATCACGTGAGTAGTCAGGGTGTGGTTTTAGTTGGGACTTCTTTATGTACAGTTCATTATTCACAGTTCGTGTCTGTTCTTTGTCTATTTTAGTTTTTGAAATATTCATCAGTCTGGATGCAACAGCATTAGCATTCACATGTGTAACTGTACTTGACAACCTGGGATCTGTACCAAGTTTTCTAATAAGATTCCAGGCTTTCCGACTAGAATTTGTGAAGTTGGGACCTGCCGTTGTTTTATGCCCTACCTGAACAAGATACCCAATAACTACCACTGGGAAATTTCAGGGTTCTTACTAAACCCGGTGATATCATTCAGTGTTCTCACAAGCTATGAAGTGTTATCCAACAAAAACCCAGCATCATCTTTTTGTATTATGCTCATACATGGCAAATATCTAAAATTCTCCTTGGTTTTATCAGTAATTGTATTAGTTGTAATGTATTTTCCTAGTAGTAACTTCGAGTAACGAGGAATCTGTTTACGCTTTTAGTTTCATGTTACAGAAGAATCATATTGGGCTCAGGACTCAGTGGGGAAGTTTGAAGCAATGGATGTTCCTCACTAAAATTTATTCACAATATTATCACTGCGTCATGTTTATTTCCTCCAGATAAATTTACACAAGACAGAAATAGCTCCCACCAACAGACTGACATACTTTTCTTAAATATACCCCGACAGTGAGAACACTGAACGAGAATGGATAATTTGTGGGCTGCTAAATAGAAAGTTAATATCAGTATCTACTTCATGAGACACAAACAATGAGAGACACATCTGACATTGCGAACAAATCATATTCAAATCCAAACCTTACCGGTATGCACATTTAAAGCGATAGATCGCGTATTTTGTGTGTTGAACACTTACTCATTTGAGTGATTCCCTCCTCCGACATTTTCTTGTTCCTGGATATCTTCTTCCACACCCTAGGGATAAGATGGAATAATTCATTTATATGCTTACACTTTTACATAAAAAACACACCATGTACTTTTACTGCACCGGTCATCTAAACAGGAGATATATTCACTGAACAACTTTCACACTGTCCATCTCATCCTACTGCTAGAGATGAACATTATTCGGATAAGTGGTTATAACCTCAAATTCTGTAACTTATAATTAACTATCATATTATAAGTGAATCTTGAAACGAAGGCAAATGCTGAGATAAGTACCTTTATAGAAGACGTAATAGATATAAGAATTGAGGACAAATAAACATTTATGTTAAAATTTTTAATCTTAAGACTACGAGGTGCTAGGATCCAACACGAGCATGCATCATTCAGTAACAAGTAACTAGACTGTCAATAATTGGACCAGCATAAGTTTTGAGAATACAGGCATAAATCAATCAACATTTAGAATATTATACAAAACTTCATTTAACTAATCACTGCAATTTATTATACAAATGTTTCAAAAGAAGTCATGGTATGTTTATTAAATCCCTCTAGAGTGAGTCTATTTTAGAGTATGTAAAATCAATTCCGCTGCTTTTAACAAGAATTATAGGTCTGCTACCGTAAGGGAACTCACAGTTTGTAGTACAGATACAGGCCAATGGAGAGATTGGAGTGGGTACTAATTTAAAACTCGATTCTTTGCTGCATACCGGGACTGAATCCAATATTTATAGTTCCTGTATAGAACAGATTAGAGGCTGAGCACATTACACAACTCAAAAGCGCCAGATCATGTGACCCGTCTCGGAGAACGAGTGGGAATAATCCCCACCTTCCACTAACTGGTTTTTCACAGTTCAACCGTCTTACATGCAGGATAATGCTGGGACGGTACCTCATTACTATATTTAAGAGCTTATGGGCTGGACATAGGTTCATTCGAATGCAAATCCCCGCCACATACACATACATTTCATTTACTCCCCAACACCTTACAAATGGGAATACTGAGGGTTGAAGACAGCATAACTTAAAAACTATAAGAAATATGGTAAGAAGGAAAGATTTCTTAGTACTTACAAGTAAAAGTAAGAGGAGTTAGGGATTAGCAATTACTTTCTCCGGATGGTTCAAGAATATTCTTGAACTTTCAAGTCTTATCTTCAATTATTTATTATCTTCATGCTTACAGTCAACTACATGTTTCAACAATGCTCAAGATTGGGAAGGAGTTTCTCACTGTCATAATTTAGAACCATTCCAGCAATTGCCCGTAGTTCACGTAAAAAGAACAGAAGACCACTCATGAGGGGCGTCACACCCACCTCTTCTCTGTAGCATTCATGGGAAGATCTCTGACCAGAATATAACAAATCCTAAATAATTTGCATCATCTAGACTACAAGTCTACAGCGGGCAACTAGTAATAGGTGATTAGGCCAAACATCTGTTAGCTTCCCGGAATATACTATTTCCCAATGACAATGAGCTCAGAGCTCAAAACATCACTAAAAGCCAGCAGTCACGGGTGGAAGTATCGTATGGGACAGATAATTTCATTCGCCATCTTTCCATCAACAAGGATTGTGCTTGCTGTACAAAACACAACCTAACAACCAAACAACACAATTGTGATAACACAACTCTTAATCCCTAAATGCTATTACGTGATAAGGAGATGTCTTGTAAAGAGGCATGAAGATACTTACCTCATTTGGATCTAAACATGGTGTTTCTGTTTTCCGGCAAGGAACAATCTCTGGAATAGAAGTTTCCTCAATTTTAATATTGGATTGATGGTCTGTATCATCCTGCAAAGAAATGACTTGATTTACAAATATGTTCCTTGAAAACTTGCATTGAATGATTCAAGGAATTAACAAACTGAGGATGAATCAGCCTCCCATTAATATTCTTACCTCAACAGTGACGGTTTAAGTGGAGTTAACATCCAAAAACATTTCAGTTGTTATTCACTCACTATACTTTGGCCTTGCATATTGTCACTAGCATTAAGTGTTTGTTGCGACATTGCGGTGAAGGTGCAGCTACTTAAGAGTTATCATATAATGATAATAAACACAAGCAAAGTTGAAAAATGTTGAGTTCTAAAATCTCGTACCAATCGTTGTTTGTTTTACCCTCTTGTGACCAGATTAAAGCAATATTCATATCAAGGATACTTAAGGCAGGGAGGATTTTAACACAAACGACATATACATTCCTAAAATTTGGCCGGTACTTGATATCTCATACCAATTCACATTTAAGCCAGAATTCAGGGTTCTTTGACATTCTTGAGATTAGGCAATGCGGTAACATATATAGAATATGAATATTTTTATAGGCAACAGCTAAAGAGCTTTTATGAACGAAATTGCCGACTGCAGTCTAATAATGGCTGAGGCACACAGCAATAGAGCATCTCTAGGGTGCCAGTCCAAACCGAACCTCAAACCTTTTCCTCCCCTATTCAATGCTCAGAGAAATACTGGCAGATCCTCACCATCATATTAACAATATGCGTGTACCATTGGAGGCTGTCATGGAGGGTGGACCACCGATATATTGACAGTCGCAGGTAACAGCGGAGTGTGTCATCAACGGCCGAACAAAGTCATATTGACAATCACACTCTAGGAAAATTTACAAAGTATTCTCAAAAAATCGAACCCGCTAACTTCCTCTGGTTTAGATACTATGAACTTACACCTCAGATTTTTAATCAGTTAAGTTTACATCCCCTTTAACTGCTTGAAGTTTAGAATGATGGATTTTTTGCTCCAAACAGTTATCATTGAGGCTGTGTTTCAAACTCTCACAATTATGTCAGCAGAGTGAAACTGCATTATGAATACAATAACATCAGCAACGGTTAGCCGATAAAATAAGAAACAACACCCAATAAACAAAATGTTCAAATTATTAAAAAACCATGAACATTACTTTAAGAACCTATGATCACCTGTATTTGGTTTTCCACTTTGATAACCTTGCTTGCGTCTTCAAATAGACCACCAGACTCATCCAGCAGATTGCTATATGTAGTCCTAGAATCCTAGAAGGTATCATAAAAGTATGAACGAATGTAAAACATACAGACAGAATAACAGTTCCTTGTCATGCACATGATATGTTACACAATATGCAAATTAAATACAACTTACAATATTAGGGACTTCGTCAGTATCAGAAAACCATTCAGACTCTCTCTTAATGATTGGTTGTTGCTCCATGATGTTCAGGAAACTAGAACACACAAAGTGCACTCGAGAATTATTAGGAGCCGTTCTTATACAAGTACGCGGAATAATTATCGGCTGTTATATAGGAGAACAGATACGCACCAAACTTTTTCCGAGTCCATAAACTTACAAACTGCGCAGGCGCGAGGCCACTGCGCGCGCATGCGCACGAAGGCCTCGCGCCTGCAAACAATTGAAGCACAGTGCCTGCGTCACAGATGCAGTGTAGCAACACAATCTCAAAGCAGTCTCTTAACTCTCCAGAATTGCAGTCATTTGTTCGAATTCATTGATTTGTTAAAATTCATTGAAGACAAAGAATATCGCGAGAAAGATGAGCACAGAAAGCAACTACTGTTAATCCAAGTGGGAGTGAATTTTCACAAACCGGTATAAGAAACGTTTCATCACAATGTCAATACCACACCGATCCGAAAGGCGCTGCGGGTAACTTTCCGCATATCCAATGCAAGAAACGTCTTAAAACTAACTAAATGAACACAAGACCGTACAAATCGGGGCCATACATCGCAAATTCGATTATTCCACTTAGTACATGGGAGGGGAATCGAATCCCTAACTAGAAGGGCGCTACGGGTGACTTTTCGCATATCCAATGCAAAAAATGTCTTAATACTAATTAAATCAACACGACACCATACCGATCGGGGCCATACATCGCAATTTCGATTATTCCAGTTAGTACATGGGAGGGGAATCGAATCCCGAACAACAAATGGCACTACGGCTGATTTTTCGCATAACCACGGCAAGAACGAAGAAAATATACAAACACAAAAATAGACCAAACATGTGGTATTCGTCAATTAAGCCTCGGTTAAAAATACGGGTTAGTTATTGTTGTATGAAAGGACGGAACTGCGAAGTCATCTGCCCTAATGATATACGCTATATTTAAGAGCACCCTACTGTCACAGGCAAAGCATCCATTAGCATCAATGTAAATAGAACTTATACTTTATTCTCTCCAATTTCAGATAACCTGTATTATTGAGGTGACTTGTTATAGTCGTTTAATTGCATTTCAAGTTAGGATTGGGAAGGAGGCGACCGTGACCCTACGAAAGACACCATCCAGGCACCAAGACGCTACGGCCACGGCAACACAAAACCGAACTGATCCAGGATTTAGGCCTACATCGCAAATCGAATTTACCACCGACTTCGGGAAAGCGAATCGAACACTGAAATATAAACTGCGCTACAGGTAACTATTCGTATATCCGATGTAAGATACGTATTAATAATAAAGTTATCAACAAAATACCGTACAGATGCGGATCACAAATCGCAGATTCGAATTTATAATCTACTACGGGATTCGGATTTGAAGCCTTGACCCTCCAGGGCGCTACAGGTGGCTTTTTGAAAATCTGATGTAAGAAACGACTGCATACTAATTTAATAAACACAATACAGAATAGATCCGGGTCGCAAATCGCAGATTCGAATTTACAAACATCTACTGGATTTGGATTCGAACCCACGACCCTCCAAGGCGCTACAGGTGGCTTTTTGAAAATCCGATGTAAGAAACGACTAAATACTGATTTAAACAACACAATACCGAATCGAACCGGGTCGCATATCGCAGATTCGAATTTACAAACCTCTTCCATATTTGTATTCGAACCCACGACCCTCCACTACACTACAGGTGACTTTTTCGAAAATCTGATGTATGAAATGTCAGAATACTAATTTAATCACCACAATACCGAATCGATCCGAGTCGCAAAGCGCAGATTCAAATTTTCAAACCTCTTCCAGATTTGGATTCGAACCCACGATCCTCCAGGGAGCTACAGGTGACTTTTCGAAAATACGGTGAAAGAAACTTGTGATTAATAATTTCTTCAACACAATACCGTACCCATATGGATCACATATCACAGATTCCAATTTACAAATATCTATTGGTTTTGGATTCGAACCCACGACCCTCCAGGGCGCTACAGGTGGTTTTTTAAAAATCCGTTGTAAGATATGACTAAATACTAATTTAATCAACACAATACTGAATCGATCCGGGACGCAAATCGCAGATTCGAATTTACAAACCTCGTCCAGATTTGGATTCGAATCAAGGACCCTCCAGGGCACTACAGCTGACTTTTCGAAATTCCGATGTAAGAAATGCCTTAAAACTAATTTATTCAACGCAATACCGTACCGATATGGATCACATATCGCAGATTCGAATTTACAAACATCTACTGGATTTGGATTCGAGCCCACGACCCTCCAGGGCGCTACAGGTGGCTTTTTGAAAATCCGATGTAAGAAACGACTAAATACTAATTTAAACAACACAATACCGAATCGATCCGGGTCGCAAATCGCAGATTCGAATTTTCAAATATCTTCCAGGTTTGGATTCGAACCCACGGCCCTCCAGGGAGCTACAGGTGACTTTTCGAAAATCCGATGTAAGGAACATGTGAATACTAATTTAATCAACACAATACCGAATCGATCCAAGTCGCATATCGCAGATTCGAATTTACAAACCTCTTCCATATTTGTATTCGAACCCACGACCCTCCACTACACTACAGGTGACTTTTTCGAAAATCCGATGTAAGAAATGTCAGAATACTAATTTTATCACCACAATACCGAATCGATCCGAGTCGCAAAGCGCAGATTCAAATTTTCCAACTTCTTCCAGATTTGGATTCGAACCCACGACCCTCCAGGGAGCTACAGGTGACTTTTCGAAAATACGGTGTAAGAAACTTGTGATTTCTAATTTCTTTAACACAATACCGTACCCATATGGATCACATATCACAGATTCGAATTTACAAACATCTATTGGATTTGGATTCGAACCCACGACCCTCCAGGGCGCTACAGGTGGCTTTTTAAAAATCCGATCTAAGATATGACTAAATACTAATTTAATCAACACAATACCGAATCGATCCGGGACGCAAATCGCAGATTCGAATTTACAAACCTCGTCCAGATTTGGATTCGAATCAAGGACCCTCCAGGGCACTACAGCTGACTTTTCGAAATCCCGATGTAAGAAATGCCTTAAAACTAATTTATTCAACGCAATACCGTACCGATATGGATCACATATCGCAGATTCGAATTTACAAACATCTACTGGATTTGAATTCGAACCCACGACCCTCCAGGGCGCTACATGTGGCTTTTTGAAAATCCGATGTAAGAAACGACTAAATACTAATTTAAACAACACAATACCGAATCGATCCGGGTCGCAAATCGCAGATTCGAATTTTCAAACGTCTTCCAGATTTGGATTCGAACCCACGGCCCTCCAGGGAGCTACAGGTGACTTTTCGAAAATCCGATGTAAGAAACATGTGAATACTAATTTAATCAACACAATACCGAATCGATCCAAGTCGCATATAGCAGATTCGAATTTACAAACCTCTTCCATATTTGTATTCGAACCCACGACCCTCCACTACACTACAGGTGACTTTTTCGAAAATCCGATGTAAGAAACGTCAGAATACTAATTTAATGATCACAATACCATACAGATCTGGATCACAAATCGCTGATTCAAATTTATAATATTCTACGGGATTTGGATTCGAACCCTTGACCCTCCAGACCGCTACAGATGACTCTTCGAAAGTACGATGTAAGAAACAACTGAATACTAATTTAATGATCACAATACCATACAGATCCGGATCACAAATCGCAGATTCGAATTTATAATATTCTACGGGATTTGGATTCGAACCCTTGACCCTCCAGACCACCACAGGTGACTTTTCGAAAATCCGTAGTAAGAAACATCTGAATATTAATTTAATCAACACAATACCGTACAGATGCGAATCACAAATCGCAGATTCGAATTTATAATCTTCTACGGGATTTGGATTCGAACCCTCGACCCTCCTGACCGCTACAGGTGACTATTCGAAAATCCGATCTATGAAACAACTGAATACTAATTTAATGATCACAATACCATACAGATCTGGATCACAGATCGCAGATTCGAATTTGTAATATTCTACTGGAATAGTATTCGAACCCTTGACTCTCCAGACCGCCACAGGTGACTTTTCGAAAATCCGATGTAGGAAACGTCTGAATACTAATGCAATGATCACAATACCGTACTGATCCGGATCACAAAATCGCAGATTCGAATTTATAATATTCTACGGGGTTTGGATTCGAAACCTTGACCCTCCAGACCGCTACAGGTGACTCTTCGAAAATACGATGTAAGAAACAACTGAATACTAATTTAATGATCACAATACCATACATATCTGGATCACAAATCGCAGATCCGAATTTATAATATTCTACGGGATTTGGATTCGAACACTTGACCCTCCAGACCGCTACAAATGACTCTTCGAAAATCCGATGTAAGAAACAACTGAATACTAATTTAATCAACACAATTACGAATCGATCCGGGTCGCATATCGCAGATTCGAATTTACAAACATCTACCAGATTTGGATTCGAACCCACGACCCTGCAGGGCGCTACAGGTGACTTTTTCGGAAATCCGATGTAAGAAACGTCTGAATATTAATTTGTATACATTTCGTATTACCCTTTGATGGTCTTTTTAATTTGAATGATCTAATGTTCAGATATTCACCAGGAGCCAGCACGATCACAGGTCTCGTACAACGCAACTTCAGTTGTTGCTTCCAATGATTGAAATAATTGATGTAACATCCATAAGTGACAGAAATGAGTTTCACCATTATAATCCTGGAAATGAGCAAGAGGATTCATTAAGGACATGTACAACAACCAATAAAATTGATGGGAATTTCCAATGATCAATATATTATCAAATTAAAGTGGAAGTTTTAAACATAGGATAAAACACGACCAACCAGATTCCATGAAGATCATATAACAACAGATATATAAACAAAATTTACTCTTAGATATTTTCTGACAGGAAAATCAAAACTTATTTTTGGCAAGTAAATTCAAATATTTCAATACGTCGCTTCATAACAAGACATAACATAACCCCTGGCACTACACCCCGTGAAGGGCCTAGGCCTACCAAGCGACTGCCGCCCAGCCATTTTACCTGCAGTTGTTTGGGGTGACGTGTGGTCATACATAATGTCCCCTCGGCCGTTAATCTTGGGTTTAGTTACCGGTGCCCTGCCTCCCTGTGTGACGGCTACTCAATTGTCCTCACGAGGCTGAGTGCACCCGTTTCTAAAATCCCGGGAATCAAACCTGGGGCCTCCGGGTGAGAGCCAGGTGCGCTACCCCTACCCCATGGGTCGGCAATACGACGCTTCATCAACTCCAATCTGAACATATGGTGAAAATAATACAAATATTGTTTTAAGATTGACTTTCCACTAAGAAAAGACCTTCGAAGGGTAAAAAGTTTTGTTCAAATGTTATAATTTTGCCATTTATTAGCCTATTTTCAATTTTGAAAAAATAGGCTTATGAGATCACCTTTTGTCCGTGTGTGTGCGCGTGTGTGTGTGTGTGTGTGAGGTGTGTGTGTGTCCCCCCTAATAAAATCTAAACGGCTGGAGCGATTTCAATGAAACTCAGTGAGTCATAGCGCTATTCCCGGCGACCTCGACCGTGCCCTTCAAATTTTGTTACGTCTCACCAATCCAACATGGCGGCGGTGCGAAATATTTCACTAGCATTCAATATCTCCGGAACTATTACCGATATCGCCCTGAAATTGTGCACGGTGATAAAG
The DNA here is from genome assembly GCA_946902985.2 of Meconema thalassinum. Taxonomy (NCBI): domain Eukaryota; kingdom Metazoa; phylum Arthropoda; class Insecta; order Orthoptera; family Tettigoniidae; genus Meconema; species Meconema thalassinum. The sequence continues at coordinate 237,581,520 of OX336397.1, forward strand.
GGCACTACTAGAAGTTCACCTATGAGACTTTCAAAAACCTGGTGGCTACAAAACCAACATGGCGGCCAAGCGAATTTGAGACTTTTAAATAGGCTTTTCTCACGATTTAACTATCCAAACGTAATGAAATTTGGTACAGCAATTGTTTTTACACATTGTAATGCACAGGAGTCTAATTTAGTTAAATTGTTTACATAACCTCAAAATGGCGGCTGTGCGAAATATTTCACTGACATTCTATATCTCCGAAACTATTACAGATATCACCCTGAAATTTTGTACGGTGATAAAGGGTACTGATACAAGTTTATCTATGTATATTTCATAAACCTGTAAAGTACAAAACGAACATGGCGACCAAGCGAATTTGAAATATTTTAATAGAAATTTCTCGTGATTTATCCCTCTGAGCGCAGTGAAATGTGGTACAGTAAATGATTTTGCAGATTGTAATGCACTGCCATCTAATTTAATTCAATTGTTTACATAACCTCAAGATGGCGGCTGTGCGAAATTTTAAAATTAAGTTTTTATTTCTAGTGTCGTAATCATGCGATCGAAGTGAAAGTTTGAATAATGAACCTAGGCAATAATTTGTCCTTGAATGGTACATAACTCTATGGCCTATACATATAACAATCCTAAATGGCGAGCTTCAGAAATATTTAGACGGTTCTCAATATCTATGAATCTTTTACAGCAACCAAACTGAAATTTTTTATGTTCATAGAGACAATGAACATATGTTCACCTATAGGACTTTCAGTAACCTGGTGAGCACAAATCCAACATGGCGGCGACGCGAAGTATAAATATTTAAATGGACGTTTCTCGCGAATTAACTATCCGAGTGCCGTGAAACATTGTACGTTAAATGCTTATACAAATATTGATTCACTGGCATCTAATTTATTTCAATTGTTTGCATAATCACAAGATGGCTGCTGTGCGTAATTTTAAAATCTCGTTTTTACTTCTTGTGTTCTAATCATGCGATTGAAGTTTGAATACCACACGTACACAATAATCTTAATGTAAAAGTACAAAAATAAAAATCCAACCTGGCGTCCATCTGAAATATTTAGACGGTTCTCAATATCTACGAATCTGTTACAGCAATTAAACTGAAATTTTGTATGTTGATAGAGGCAATTAACATGAGTAGGATATATGAAAATAGGCTGTATAGTTCTTCACGGAACTACTTGTTTTTATATTATATGTTTTAGATATATTTTATATAGGCTAGCCAAAACAAAATTTGGTGCTTTTCAGTCGGTGAACACGAATGTACCCAAAAAGAGCTGGGTTGTGCCCTAATCCTGAAATAAATTACATGAGATTAATAAATGCACTAGGGTGACCAGTTTCGATCGTCAAGCGATCATCATCAGATCCATTACACTTAGGTTATAAAATCTATGTTTGAGAATACAGATGAAAAATATTTACAATATGTACAATTATTTAGTTGCAGTAATGGTAATGCAACTGTCGGTGTATGCTAAATGTGGTATTTCTAATGTTAGGTGAAATGCTAAAATGGTGATTAAAAAATCCGCAGTTTGTTTGGGGTGATTATATGGTTATAATAAATCAACTATGGTTATACTGTCAGTCGACCCAAACTGGTGCGAGAGTGAACACGAAACTGCTCCAAGTTCCAGTCAGGAAGACATCCGGATAAGTATCAGCCTGTATAATTACAGTATAACCATATTTGATTTTTTATAACCATATAATCACCCCCGAACAGACAAACTCTGGATTTTTATCACCATGTTAGCATTTCACCTAACATTAGATATACTACATTGAGCATACACCGACAGTTGCATTACCATTACTGCAACTAAATAATTGTACATATTGTAAATATTTGTCACCTGTATTCTCAAACATAGATGTTATAGCCTACTGTCGACCAAAGTATTATGTGCACTCGAGTTTGAAGGTTGTTTGTGAAGTAACCAATAGACCTACATAAAATCCAATAACATCATCATTTTTATCGTTCTATTTTACGTTAGGTCATGTAGGTTTGGAATTTTTAATTTATATTTTAATATTTTTTATCGCAGTTGGAACACAGAAAGTGCACGTTTTTAAGCGTGTTTCTACCATCCGTCACATTTAAGAATTATTATCTCAAAAACCCGTCATCAGATGGAATCCAAATGTTAACACAATATTCATTGGAATGTTGTATAACGGGTTTATTAATTTCAAAATTTTGTGTGTCCAAGAAATAAAGTTGTTATCATTTTTGTAAGGTAACTTTTTCTCGGCTCGGGCTGGTTGGAAAATGTAGTTCTTGGTTGCATTGTAATCCTTATACATCGAAAAGTTATGCTGTATGACTGTGAAATACGTAAATTAATTCACTTATTTTCATGCATTATGGCGCGTCTCGCTCGGAAGTGATGGGCTCCATCTCAGCAACGCTGTACAGCTTTTCCCGGAGAGGCTAGCTGGTGAACCATGTGTTATTTCCTCGTACAAATACAAACCGATATAAAATAAGTGAATTAATTTACGTATTTCCCAGTCATACAGCATAACCTTTTGATGTATAACGATTACAACGCAATCAAGAACTACATTTTCCAACCACCTCGAGCCGAGAAAAAGTTACCTTTCAACAATGATAACAACTTTGTTTCTTGGACACACAAAATTGTGAAATTATTAAACAAGTTATACAACATTCCAATGTATATTGTGTTAAAATTTGGATTCGATCTGCTGACGGGCTTTTGATATAATAATTCTTAAATGTGACGCATGGTTGAAACACGCTTAAAACGTGCACTTTTTGTGTTCCAACTGCGATAAAAAATATTAAAATATAAATTAAAAAATCCAAACCTACATGAACTAACGTAAAATAGAACGACGAAAATGTTGATGGTATTGGATTTTATGTAGGTCTATTGGTTACTTAACAAACAACCTTCAAACTCGAGTGCACATAATACTTTGGTCGACGGTAAGTGTAATGGATCTGATGATGATCGCTTGACGATCGAAACTGGTCATCCTAGTGTATTTATTAATCTCGTGTAATTTATTTCAGGATTAGGGCATAACCCAGCTCTTTTTGGGTATATTCGTGTTGAGCGACTGAAAAGCACCAAAATTTTGTTTACTTAGGCATCACTGAAAAATAGCTTTAAACTTCACAATATTTTATATAGATTACAAAGTTTTTGATGTCCTTGTATGAGCTAGTGAATACACAGTTCATTAAAGGCTGATGAAGGGAGCAATCAATATATGATAGCCCTGAAACATGTACCGTGTTAATAAAATAATATTTACAAAATTCCTCTCGGCACGCCGGAAGGCGGAGGTAGATTTCATCAGCCAAACTAGGGGATAGGCTATAATAGGCAAAATGTGTAGGTTTTCGTAGATGGTCAGTCCTCATTTATTGCGAAAAAAAATTTTACAATTGGAGCTTAATTAACTTTTTTCTCGTCTTTCTATGCATATTTTTAACAATTTATCGTCTTATGGGGACTGTAACCTAGACATTTGGGGTCCATTTTTATACTTGTGATCACACTGTCCTTATGCAAGGTTTCGACACTGATGTGTAACTATCTAACGGTCTGTTATTTCTTCACGCTAAACGTTATCTCCCGCACTGATGTTGGTTCGATCCTCAGTTTAGGGGCTGCAACAACGTGGTCGTGTAGTCCCGTGTACTTTGTGTGTGTAGAATCTGTCTGATAACAGGTGTTAATTGTGATGGCTGTATTAGTCTGTAATTCAGGTAAGGACTGCAGACGGTCAATTTCAAGTAGACTAGTAGTTCCAAATTTTGCTACCAATACTACCATCAACGACACCTAGCTGTGAACTTGGCTACTAGATTCCTCCGGAAACAGCAACTCGCAACGAACGTTGGAACTTCCCCTCCGAAGGAAAGCATACTCTGGGAGTTTTAGCGCTCTTAGAAAATCCGACGACTTCAGCCGGGTTTGAACCCGCGACCTTGGGCATAGAAGTTCAGCATGCTACCAGTTCCGACACCAAAGTCGCTTTCCACAGACAGATGGGAAACTGAATGTGATCTCGTGCAGTGGCGTTGTCATAGCAACTGCTGATGGCTCATCTCTTATCAATTTAGTAAAGTTGTCATGGCATTTTCTTATAATTTAAATCATTTTGCTCACCCCGTGGCGTAATGGTGGGTCATATCAAAAATTCTTTCAGACAAAAGTTTTAGGTAAATATTGGAGGAATATTGTCCATTTTGTACGGTTTTGATATTGTGTCTATTAACAGAGATATGATTAATGTTTCCCGAAAAAAACACTTTTTCCCCACCCCTTTGGTCAATGGTTGGTGCTATCAACAAACTTTTCAAACATAAATTTTAGGGCCTTATCCGACACATAGTATGAACTTTGAATGGATTAAATATTTCAGTTATTAAGAGAGTTATAGCCATATTTCTCCTTTTCTCCCCCTCCGCCCATTTTTACCCCCTTTGACCGTTTTTTTCCATTAACGAACTCGACCGAGATTTTAAGGGGTACATATTATGTAACAGATTCAAAGTGGTTGGTGCAAAATTACGGTAGTTATCTTGTCCACAAGAAACTGATATCTATACATATATAAATACATAAATTATATATAAACTTTTGAACTGACGGTGGTTTTGGGGTCTAGGGGATGTGAAACGCGAAGATATGTCGAAATTTTCCGGAAGTCGAAACATGGTACCCATTGCTTTCTAATGAAATCTACCTACAAACGGAAAGGTATTGACTAGCGGAACATTCTCGTAGTTTGTATTACCAAAACACTATGTCAGAGAACACAATCTCTAGATGATGAGCCTTAAGTATTTATATCCACACTGACAGCTCATGCTTTTTAAAAAGGGTGGGACACAGCACATTTTTGAGAGAGCATACGCCCATTAAGGTAAAAGTTGCCCCTACCATGAGTGGACAAGGAAACCTATGTTACTCAATTGGTTTGAAAGTGGTGGCCTTGATAATCGTTTCTCTGGGGATTTAGTTAGTTAATGAAGTTTTAAGGAGCAGAGCAGCGAGGTCATATGCGCTCTTAACACAGATTAAATTATACAAATTTTGAACATATTAAAATTGAGAGGTGGACTCCTACTGTAAATATGAAAATGACCTAAAAGTAATAAAACAAAAAATAAAACTAATGAAAATAATAAACCAAAATTATGGAAATTACAAATAAGAATTCAAAAAGGAACAAGTCTTTGAGTTAATGTACACTGGATAAGTTAGATTGATCATAAAGCGGATGACGAAATCAGCAGGCGCCACGTCATCGGCTAATATAAGTTTGAGTGTCATCTGCAAACCAAGGTTTCTTCGTAGATCAGCATGATCCACACACTTGGTTAAAATGTGGGCCACGGTGAAATCGGCTCCACAGGTACAAAGTGGGAGTCTTCCCTTCTCATTAGGTACGAGTGGGTGGATCTTGTATGACCTATCCTCAGCCTACACAAAATGACGGACTCCCTCCGTGACCGGAAGGAGCACCGCCACACGCGAGTAGTTCCCTTGAACGCTCTCAGCTAGCCACTGACGCTCCCAAAATGCCAGACCTTGTAGGCGTAACTGAGAGTGAATATCTCTAGCGGGTACTTGCATTGGTCGAGGTGGTAGCGATACCGCCTCTTTTGCAGCTTGATCAGCTAACTCATTTCCCGCAATTCCCATGTGGCTTGGAAGCCATAGAAAGGTGATTTCAGTGTCAGTGCGGCACAACCCGGCTAGTAGGTCATGGATTCGTTGCACTAAGGGCAGTTGCGGGAAACATGTAGCAATTGACTGCAACGGACTTAAAGAGTCGGTACACACAAGAAAGAGGATTCGTGCATCCTGCAGTGCAAACTGCAGAGCTTTATAGAAGACAACAAGCCCTGCAGTAAACACACTACTGGCCTCAGGCAAAATGACAGTCTTATCAATGGATGAGCAAATACACGCCTCTTATCCGTCACCAGAGACCTGTTGGCTTCACGGTACATATATGTAACAGTAACATCTATAAGGATCCATACATCAGTAAAGCCCTGCGCGGATTTTCACCTTGCGGATATAGTTTGCATGGCTGAGCGGAAAGGGGATAAGCTGCGGATAATGTTTCGATTAAATTTGCAGATAGTTTTTAGAATACAAGGTTGAATTGGATTTTGAAAAACGTTTTTGCTAAGATCTGCATATATCACGTTTCTTGTTATTTCCCTCTTTGCTATCGCTTGGATTGCATGAGAATGATAGAGAAGTGAGAGAAGCCAGTCCTGAAAACACCCTCAATTAGTGTTGACTTATGAAAAAAAGCCATTTATACCTGCGCTTGCTCGCGTGGGTACATCCGACGACTAAGTGCTATATATTAGCCATCCGGTTTCACTTGCCGATACTCAGAGGGACACAACTCAGTCAACATTGTCTTGCGATTCACACATAGCCTAGGGGAACCAATTTTTAATCAAATGTCTAATTGTGTTGTTTAATACGGTACTTTATGTAATAAATTAGAAATATCATTGTAGTGTCAGCAGATTTAGATAAAAAACAAGCTGATGCGGATAAAACTCGTGCGGATGCGGGACGGATGCGGATAATGTTTTGTTTATCCGCGCAGGGCTCTACAGTGTAGCTAACTGCAAAGAAAATGTTGAAGCCTTTTTCAGTTCTGACTAATTAAATTTTCAATCAGTGAACACGTTTTTATAGGCAGCTTATGTAGCGTAATTGGTAGCATGCTGAGCTTGTATGGCGAAGTTTGCGGGTTCAAACCCCACCGAAGTCGTCGGATTTTTATGAGCGTAAAACTCCCTCAGCATGCCTTCCTTCGGAGGGGAAGTAAAGCCGGCTGACCCATGCCATATATGTATGGCATGATAAAGAAAATTCCACTAATTACACTTGTGTGATGCTGCTAAATTATGGATTAGATTTGACTGACGCTCTTAGGTTCCAACGTTCGCCGCCAGGAGCCGACTGCGGTGGCATATAGTAACTAAGTTCAGAACTAGTTGGTCGTTGACGGTGGAGTTTGGTAGCAAAAGTTGGAACTACTTGAAAATCGAATGTCTGCAGTCCTTGCTTGAATTAAAAACAGATAACACACACGAATACAGACATCACAATTAACACCGGTTATCAGACAGATTCTACACACACCCAAAGTACACGGGGCTACATGACCGCGTTGTCGCAGCCCCTAAACTGAGGAACCAACCAACCACGTATTTATGCTTCATTATAGTAGGCGGGATATTTAAGACTCTTGGTTGGTTGATTCCTCAGTTTAGGGGCTGTGGCAACGCGGTCATGTAGCCCCGTGTACTTTGGGTGTGTGTAGAATCTGTCTGATAACCGGTGTTAATTGTGATGGCTGTATTAGTGTGTGTTATCTGTTTTTAATTCAGGTAAGGACTGAAGACATTGAATTTCAAGTAGTTCCTACTTTTACCGTCAACGACTACTAGTTCAGAACTTGGCTACTAGACGCCACCGCAGTCGGCTCCTGGCGACGAAAGTAGGAACCTAATTAGAGCGTTGTTTAACCTATAATTAATTTAGCTTCAGACAGATGTAATTAGTGGAAGGTTCTTTAACATGCCGTAAATCTATGACATGGGCCTGCCGGCTTTACTTCCCCTCCGAAGGAAGGCATACTGAGGGATTTAAGACCCTACCCGAAAACATTTACAGCTAATCAATATTTATTTGCACAGATTACAGTTTGTTGTTGTTGTTGTTGTGAATTCGGGTTAGGGCGTAGAGGAATGTGGTCATCAGCTCCGTCCACTAATTGAAATTTGATTTTTTTCAGTCGGTCAACACGATTGTACCCAATTGTGATGGGCTATTCCCTAATCGTGAAAAATATTTACATCAGATTAATAAATAAACTTGGCTGACCAGTTTCGATCGTCAAGCGATCATCATCAGATCAATTACACTTAGGCTATTAAATCTGTCTAAAAGTATGGGTGATAATATTTACAATCATCATCATCTTCATTTCCCCTTTTCTAGTTGACACTGGGTGGGGGCAAATATGGTTCCCCTCCACTTTGTTCTGTCGTTCCACCATTCCTCTTCCAACACGGTGTTCCAATCCAGGTTCCGTTTTCTAATACTATTCTTCACCAAGTCCATCCAATGCATTCTTGGTCTTCCTCGTCCTCTCTTCCCTGTCATCCGTCGTTCAAGTGCTCGTCTTGGTAGCCTTACATCATTCATCCGTTTGACATGTCCAATCCATCTCAATCTGTTTTGCTCCATTTTGTCATTTGGTATCTGTACTCCCAGTTCTTTCCGTATATCTTCATTTCTCACTCTGTCTTTCCTCGTTTTCTGGACCATACTTCTCAGGAATCAGTATTTACAATATGCACACTTATTAAGCTAGTTGTAATGCAATGCAACTAGTCAATATTTGATAGTTATTGTTAGTTATTGTTGTTTTAAGGGGTGGAACTACGAGGTCATCAGCCCCATTAGTTATAGTCTAAGAAGGAAGGAAGGAAGCTTGTAGTTTAACGTGACCGTTAATCTTGAGATCATGAGCCACGGGACCTCCTTTTTACGTGGAATCCGAACCACAGGACATGGCATTTCACTTCGAAAATCTCACATGCATTGACCGGGAATCGAACCCGGACCGCCTTGGTGAGAGGCACACAGCTAGACCGCTGAGCCACCACGCCCCCCAGTTATAGTCTATGTGATATTTTGTTAAATTACTGAAAGTGGTGATTGACCACCAAATGTGCTTGCTTAGTGTGAGTATGTGATTGTTGTTAAATGGTCTGTTCAGATTTTATTGTCTAGGCTACTTAGCTGGTTGAGCCATACGCGATCCATCACTGTCTGCACTCAACTACTAAGGTGTCTGTTCAATTTACCTGATAACTTGTGATTTTGTGGTGACTGTAGAAGTGTCTGTAACTGTAATTATTAGGGTTGGGAGAGGGATATGTGCCCCGGGACTTGAAATAAGATACTATACCAGAATTTCTCTGGAGAGAGTGTGAATGAAATGCGGGGGAAACCTCACTCATTAGATCACTGTCAGCCCCGGTATTCGAACCTTCAATCTCTCGACTTACTGCTGCTCCACATCGATGTCGTGGTGAGCGAATTAGCGCACACGGCTGCGTCGCGAGTTCTGATTGAATCAATGAATGAAAATGTTAAGAGGATTTGGAAGGGGGCGGCCGTGGCCGGTTGGAAATTACCGTCCCAGCAATTGCATGGAGTTGAAAATGGGAAACGACAGGAAGCCATTCCAATGATGGCCAGTGGTGGGATTAGAAACATACTCGTGTCCCGAGTGTGGAGTTTTTGTTGTAGGTAATCTCCTCTATGGGGTTTGGTGTGTGTGTGCGTGTGTGTGTGGAATTTGTGTGATAACCTGTGTTATTGTGATGGCTGTATTAGTGTATGCTATGTATTTTTAAATCAGATAAGGATCGGTAAGGAGGTGGCTGTGGCCTTAATTTTGGAACCATCTCGGCAGTTGCCTGGAGTAGAAGTGGGAAAACACGGAAAACCACTCCCAGGATGGCTGAGATGGGAATCGAATCATCCTCTTCTCAGTTTTGCCTCAAGAGGCCGAGTGTACCCCGTTTCAGTCCTCAAACCCGAAATAAATTTCTTGACAGAGCAGGGAATCGAACCCGGCGACAGCCGAGAATGCCAAGCCTGGAGCAGCCTGACCCTGTTCTGAATGGACAGATGTGTGGATATTCTCTTGGATCAAAGTTACCATTAATTTGAATGCAGATTATTATTGTGGGACCTGGGAAAATGACTACAAAGAGAAGACATTGGAACTGTACAGAATGTAGTTTAAGTGCCTTTAACCTTCGCGCACTTTGTGTGGGGGCAAGTGGCACACTATTTAACGAATGCTGTCCCGGCTAATAAGTAATAAACCTCTGCCCTTTCATCTGAATGGTCTGGGACATATTTAAGTACCCAGGTAACTACACTGTTCATAGAATAATTTGTCCCTCTGGGAAGATAATGTTTTACTCACATCGGCAATGGTGCATGGCTTTCCAACCTTTATTCATACCTGGCGCGCAGCACTCATGACTTCAATGTAAATTGAAAAAATGCCATACAAATGTGTGTGCCGTGATATAGTGATCTGCGATCATAGCTGCCACCTCGGAGGTTCGAGGTTCGATTCCCAGCTCTGCCACGGAATTTGAAAAGTGGTATGAGGACTGGAAAGGGGTCTACTCAGCCCAGTTGGTCCAAATGAGTAGAGGGGTTTCGATCCCAACCTCAGCCATCCTCAGTGGTTTTCCGTGGTTTCCCACTTCGTCTTCGGGGAAATGCCGGGATGGTACCTAACGGAAAGCCACGGCTGCCTCCTTCATCTTCCTTGTCTATCCCTCCCAATCTTCCCCTCCTCTCATAAGGCCCCTGTTCGCTTTGCAGGTGAGGCCGCCTGGGTGAAGTGCTTGTCACACTCCCCAATTGTATCCCCCGTCTCAGAGTCTCAAGCTCCGGGACATTGCCCTTAGTGGCGGTAGAGGTGGGTTCCTTCGCTGAGTCCGTGGGTATAGCCAACCCAAGAGGGTAAAACGATAAAAAAGAAAAAAATGTGTTCTTAGACCCTTTACACATGGGGCAACTCAAAGAAATTGTAGTAGCATGATAGTGGATACCAGGCAACTGGGCGGCTATAAGTTACTCAAGATGCTCGTTCTCTACACATGGTATATGATGATGATGATGATAATTGTTTTTTTAAGGGGCCTAACATCCAGGTTATCGGCCCACATGGTATATGAAGCTTCGAGTAGTGGCCACTTGATAATGGTCGTATCAATGTCTCATTCTAGTAGTGAAGACTATATTACCGTCAGTTATTATTATTATAACCCCTACAAGTCGCCTCCGTAGCGTAGCGGTCAGCGTGGTTAGCTGCCGACCCGGAGGTCCTGGGTTCGATTCCCGGCTCTGCCACAAAATTTGAAAAGTGGTATAAGGACTGGAACGGGGTCTACTCAGCCTCGGGTGGTCCAAATGAGTAGAGGGGGTTTCGATTCCCACCTCAGCCATCCTCGAAGTGGTTTTCCGTGGTTTCCCACTTCGTCTTCGGGCAAATGCCAGGATGGTACCTCCTGTAAGGCCACGGCCGCCTCCATCCCTCTTCCTGACCTATCCCTCCCTTCCCTCGTGAGGCCCCTGTTCGCTTTGCAGGTGAGGCCACCTGGGCGTGGTGCTGGTCACACCTCCCCAGTTGTATCCACTCCGATCAGATGTTCCCAGCTCCAGGACACTGCCCGTAGGGGCGGTAGAGGTGAGTTCCCTCGCGGAATCCGTGGGAGCCACCAACTTGGAGGGTAAATTCGATTTTTTTTAAATAAAATAAAAATAACCCCTACAGAAAGAGACGTAGAAGAGAATTCTGGATTCATCCATATATTGAAAGAAATATCAACTGTAGATTTTCATCCCTGAAAAAAAAATGCAAGAATCGGACTCCAATTTTCGTCTTGAATATTCCTTCATGTTGAATATTGTTTTTCAAATTAGCTAACGAATTTCGGAATAAAAACTTGTTCTTCCATTGAATTTGACAAGCACCAAATTAGAAATTGGAGACTGGAATAGCGAGGGGAGAGCCTCCGTGGCTTAGGCGGCAGCCCGCTGGCCTCTCATTGCTGGGTACGTGGTTCAAATCCCGGCCACTCCTTGTGTGATTTGTGCTGGACAAAGTGGAGGCAGACAGGTGTTTCTCCGGGTACTCCGGTTTTTCCTGTCACAAATTTCATTCCAGCAACACTCTCCACTATCATTTCATTTCATATGTCATTCATTTAATCATTGCCCCAGCGGAGTGCGACAGGCTTTGGCAGCCGGCACAGTTCATATCCTCGCCGCTAGTAAAAAGGCTTATCATTCCATTCCCTGACCCGGTTGGTCGACTGGAAGCAGGCTGTGGATTTTCATTTTCAGTAGCGAGGGGGCCAGCTTTCTAGGTCACGGATACTCGAGTCAGTTCGGTCTACCTGTCTTTGCAACCCCAGTAGCGTCGCCCGACTGGTGGCATTAAAACACTCAAGCGGCGTTGCCTGGTCGCCCATTTTGCTGGTATCCAGCCTACTACAGTTTCTTTTGAGTTGCTTCCATGCTGTAGTACACATCAGAGACCACCTCGTGCTGCAGTGGATAGCATTCTTGGCTGTCGCTTCAGAGATCCGGGTTCGATTCCCGACTCTGACAACATACTCGGATTTTAGAGACCTCGGGGTGCCAGGATTTTGCCCTGATGGATATCTTTAACGTGCCAGTAAATCTTTAAATCTGGTGTGAGGGCTGGAACGGGGTATACTCAGCCTACTGAGTTAAATCTGAGAATAGGTCGGTTCGATTCTCATCTCAGACATCCTGGAAGTTTCCAGTTTTGCACTTCTACTCCAGGCAAATGGTTACTATCTTAAGGCCACGGCCGCCTCCTTCCCAATCCTCACCTATATTACAAATACACACAACTATTACTTCTACTACTACTACTACTACTACTACCACCACCACCACCACCACCACCACCGCCACTACAGACAGTACAATAATACAGGTTATCAGACAAAATCATTTTCACACACAAATACACAGGACTACATAACTACGATGTCCAATTCCCTCAAATGAAATAACAACAACAATAGGTTATTGGAAATAGGATACGAATGGTTCGCATATTTGCCTCTTTTCAGAATCGATTGCTGAAGGCAGTCGTACCGTGAGATCGATTATAGTCCCCCTTCCTCGTGTCCTGCCCAACGCGATGCTATCTATTGTACACGACGGGTGCTTCCTTCTTCACCAATTCAGTGGACTTCCTCCTGAACTTAAAATTTAATATTCTTTAAACCTTTTGCAAACAGCTTCCTTATACGATGGCGCCTGTTGTTTGTTAGGAGCTCTATGTGGTGACAGCCAGAAAGGTGGGTCGAGTTTCTGTCTCACTGCAGTCTCTATCAAGAGCTTAATTAATACATAATTAAACTTGGTGCCACGCAGATCAGAAAAAGAAACTGGGAGATGCGAACTGTGCCAATCAAATCAAAGTGGGAATATTCCCATGAATGCTTGCCTACTCTGCCATGTTATTAGATAGCTCGCCATCTACCTTTACATAGCGATACTATCTCCCTAATGCGAAATCTGAAGGCATGTGAAAATTGAATGGAAACACATTCCAATGAGACGATGCTATCACCGTTTCTTTACACTACTTGTAGGAGTTGAGCTAGTATTAGCCGAGCACACCATGTAATCTACAGGGATTATTATGGCAATATATCTGTATAATTAGCTCTGTCTAATCAAACAATCCAGCGCAAGTCAATCTCTAGCCACTGGTGTATAAAGAGGTTTGAAAATTCGAATCTGCGCTTCGCGACTCGGATCGATTCGGTATTGTGTTGATTAAATTAGTAATCAGACGTTTCTTACATCGGATTTTCGAAACAGTCACCTGTGGTGTCGTGGAGGGTCGTGGGTTCGAATCCAAATCTGGAAGAGGTTTGTAAACTCGAATCTGCGATTTGCGACCCGGATCGATTCGGTATTGTGTTGTTTAAATTAGTATTTAGTCGTTTCTTACATCGGATTTTCAAATAGACACCTGTATCGCCCTGGAGGGTCGTGGGTTCGAATCCAATTATGGAAGAGGATTGTAAATTCGAATCTGCGATATGTGACCCGGATCGATTCGGTATTGTGTTGATTAAAATAGTAATCGGACGTTTCGTACATCTGATTTTCGAAAAGTCTCTTGTAGCGCCGTGGAGGGTCGTGAGTTCGAATCCAAATCCAGTAGATGTTTGTAAATTCGAATCTGCGATATGTGATCCATATCGGTACGGTATTGTGTTAAATAAATTAGTTTTCCGGCATTTCTTTCATCGGATTTACGAAAAGTCACCTGTAGCGCCCAGGAGGGTCGTGGGTTCGAACCCAAATCTGGAAGAGGTTTTTAAATTCGAATCTGGGTTTTGCGTCTCGGATCGATTCGGTATTGTGTTGATTAAATTAGTATTTAGTCGTTTCTTACATCGGATTTTCAAAAAGCCACCTGTAGCGCCCAGGAGGGTCGTGGGTTCGAATCCAAATCTGAATCTGCGATTTGCGACCCAGATCGATTCGGTATTGTGATGATTAAATTAGTAATCGGACGTTTTGTACAACGGATTTTCGGAAAAGTCACCTGTAGCGCCGTGGAGGGTCGTGGGTTCGAATCCATATCCAGTAGATGTTTGTAAATTCGAATCTGCGCTTTGCGACCCGGATCGATTCGGTATTGGGTTGATTAAATTAGTAATCGGACGTTTCTTACATCGGATTTTCGAAAAAGTCACCTGTAGTGTCATGGAGGGTCGTGGGTTCGAATCCAATTATGGAAGAGGTTTGTAAATTCGAATCTGCGCTTTGCGACCCGGATCGATTCGGTATTGGGTTGATTAAATTAGTAATCAGACGTTTCTTACATCGGATTTTCGAAAAAGTCACCTGTAGTGTCGTGGAGGGTCGTGGGTTCGAATCCAATTATGGAAGAGGTTTGTAAATTCGAATCTGCGATATGTGACCCGGATCGATTCGGTATTGTGTTGATTAAATTAGTAATCGGACGTTTCGTACATCGGATTTTCGAAAAGTCACGTGTAGCGCCCAGGAGGGACGTGGGTTCGAATCCTAATCAGGAAGAGGTTTGTAAATTCTAATCTGCGTTTTGCGTCTCGGATCGATTCGGTATTGTGCTGATTAAATTAGTATTCAGATGTTTCTCACATCGGATTTCTAAAAAGTCACCTGTAGCACCCTGGAGGGTCGTGAGTTCGAATGCAAATCTGGAAGAGGTTTGTAAATTCGAAACTGCGATTTGCGACCCGGATCGATTCAGTATTCTGTTAATTAAATTAGTAATCAGACGTTTCGTACATCGGATTTTCGAAAAAGTCACCTGTAGCGCCGTGGAGTGTTGTGGGTTCGAATCCAAATCCAGTAGATGTTTGTAAATTCGAATCTGCGCTTTGCGACCCGGATCGATTAGGTATTGGGTTGATTAAATTAGTAATCAGACGTTTCTTACATCGGATTTTCGAAAAAGTCACATGTAGTGTCGTGGAGGGTCGTGGGTTTGAATCCTATTATGGAAGAGGTTTGTAAATTCGAATCTGCGATATGTGACCCGGATCGATTCGGTATTGTGTTGATTAAATTAGTAATCGGACGTTTCGTACATCGGATTTTCGAAAAGTCACGTGTAGCGCCCAGGAGGGTCGTGGGTTCGAATCCTAATCTGGAAGAGGTTTGTAAATTCGAATCTGCGTTTTGTGTCTCGGATCGATTCGGAATTGTGTTGTTTAAATTAGTATTTAGTCGTATCTTACATAGGATTTTCCTAAAGTCACCTGTAGCGCCCAGGAGCGTCGTGGGTTCGAATCCAAATCCGGTAGATATTTGTAAATTCGAATCTGCGATATGCGACCCGGATCGATTCGGTATTGTGCTGATTAAATTAGTATTCAGATGTTTCTCACATCGGATTTCTGAAATGTCACCTGTAGCGCCCTGGAGGGTCGTGGGTTCGAATGTAAATCTGGAAGAGGTTTGAAAATTCGAATCTGTGCTTTGCGACTCGGATCGATTCGGTATTGTGTTGATTAAATTAGTAATCAGACGTTTCTTATATCGGATTTTCGAAAAAGTCACCTGTAGTGTCGTGGAGGGTCGTGGGTTAGAATCCAATTATGGAAGAGATTTATAAAATCGAATCTGCGCTTTGCGACCCAGATCGATTCGGTATTGTGATGATTAAATTAGTATTTAGATGTTTCTTACATTGGATTTTCGAGAAGTCACGTGTAGCGCCCAGGAGGCTCGTGGGTTCGAATCCAAATCTGGAAGAGGTTTGTAAATTCGAATCTGCGTTTTGCGTCTCGGATCGATTCGGTATTGTGTTGATTAATTTAGTATTTAATCGTTTCTTACATCGGATTTTCAAAAAGCCACCTGTAGCGCCCAGGAGGGTCGTGGGTTCGAATCCAAATCTGGTAGAGGTTTGTAAATCCGAATCTGCGATTTGCGACCCGGATCTAATCGGTATTGTGTTGATTAAATTAGTAATCAGACGTCTCGTACATCGGATTTTCGAAAAAGTCGAGTGTAGCGGGGTGGAGGGTCGAGGGTTCGAATCCATATCCAGTAGATGGTTGTAAATTCGAATCTGCGCTTTGCGACCAGGATCGATTCGGTATTGGGTTGTTTAAATTAGTATTTAGTCGTTTCTTACATTGGATTTTCGAAAAGTGACCTGTAGCGCCCTGGAGGGTCGTGGGTTCGAATCCAATTATGGAAGAGGTTTGTAAATTCCAATCTGCAATATGCGACCCGGATCGATTCGGTATTTTGTTGATTAAATTAGTATTCTGACATTTCTTACATTGGATTTTCGGAAAGTTGCCTGTATCGGCCAGGAGGGTCGTGGGTTCGAATCCTAATCTTTAAGAGGTTTGTAAATTCGAATCTGTGTTTTGCGTCTCGGATCGATTCGGTATTGTGTTGATTAAATTAGAATTTACTCGTATCTTACATCGGATTTTCCAAAAGTCACCTGTAGCGCCGAGGAGGGTCGTGGGTTCGAACCCATATCCAGTAGATGTTTGTAAATTCGAATCTGCGCTCTGCGACCCGGATCGATTCGGTATTGGGTTGATTAAATTAGTAATCGGACGTTTCTTACATTGGATTTTCGAAAAAGTCACCTGTAGTGTCATGGAGGGTCGTGGGTTCGAATCCAATTATGGAAGAGGTTTGTAAATTCGAATCTGCGCTTTGCGACCCGGATCGATTCGGTATTGGGTTGATTAAATTAGTAATCAGACGTTTCTTACATCGGATTTTCGAAAAAGTCACCTGTAGCACCCTGGAGGGTCGTGAGTTCGAATGCAAATCTGGAAGAGGTTTGTAAATTCGAAACTGCGATTTGCGACCCGGATCGATTCGGTATTCTGTTAATTAAATTAGTAATCAGACGTTTCGTACATCGGATTTTCGAAAAAGTCACCTGTAGCGCCGTGGAGTGTTGTGGGTTCGAATCCAAATCCAGTAGATGTTTGTAAATTCGAATCTGCGCTTTGCGACCCGGATCGATTCGGTATTGGGTTGATTAAATTAGTAATCAGACGTTTCTTACATCGGATTTTCGAAAAAGTCACCTGTAGTGCCGTGGAGGGTCGTGGGTTCGAATCCAATTATGGAAGAGGTTTGTAAATTCGAATCTGCGATATGTGACCCGGATCGATTCGGTATTGTGTTGATTAAATTAGTAATCGGACGTTTCGTACATCGGATTTTCGAAAAGTCACGTGTAGCGCCCAGGAGGGACGTGGGTTCGAATCCTAATCAGGAAGAGGTTTGTAAATTCTAATCTGCGTTTTGCGTCTCGGATCGATTCGGTATTGTGCTGATTAAATTAGTATTCAGATGTTTCTCACATCGGATTTCTAAAAAGTCACCTGTAGCACCCTGGAGGATCGTGAGTTCGAATGCAAATCTGGAAGAGGTTTGTAAATTCGAAACTGCGATTTGCGACCCGGATCGATTCGGTATTCTGTTAATTAAATTAGTAATCAGACGTTTCGTACATCGGATTTTCGAAAAAGTCACCTGTAGCGCCGTGGAGTGTTGTGGGTTCGAATCCAAATCCAGTAGATGTTTGTAAATTCGAATCTGCGCTTTGCGACCCGGATTGATTCGGTATTGGGTTGATTAAATTAGTAATCAGACGTTTCTTACATCGGATTTTCGAAAAAGTCACCTGTAGTGTCGTGGAGGGTCATGGGTTCGAATCCAATTATGGAAGAGGTTTGTAAATTCGAATCTGCGATATGTGACCCGGATCGATTCGGTATTGTGTTGATTAAATTAGTAATCGGACGTTTCGTACATCGGATTTTCGAAAAGTCACGTGTAGCGCCCAGGAGGGTCGTGGGTTCGAATCCTAATCTGGAAGAGGTTTGTAAATTCGAATCTGCGTTTTGTGTCTCGGATCGATTCGGAATTGTGTTGTTTAAATTAGTATTTAGTCGTATCTTACATAGGATTTTCCTAAAGTCACCTGTAGCGCCCAGGAGCGTCGTGGGTTCGAATCCAAATCCGGTAGATATTTGTAAATTCGAATCTGCGATATGCGACCCGGATCGATTCGGTATTGTGCTGATTAAATTAGTATTCAGATGTTTCTCACATCGGATTTCTGAAATGTCACCTGTAGCGCCCTGGAGGGTCGTGGGTTCGAATGTAAATCTGGAAGAGGTTTGAAAATTCGAATCTGTGCTTTGCGACTCGGATCGATTCGGTATTGTGTTGATTAAATTAGTAATCAGACGTTTCTTATATCGGATTTTCGAAAAAGTCACCTGTAGTGTCGTGGAGGGTCGTGGGTTAGAATCCAATTATGGAAGAGATTTATAAAATCGAATCTGCGCTTTGCGACCCAGATCGATTCGGTATTGTGATGATTAAATTAGTATTTAGATGTTTCTTACATTGGATTTTCGAGAAGTCACGTGTAGCGCCCAGGAGGCTCGTGGGTTCGAATCCAAATCTGGAAGAGGTTTGTAAATTCGAATCTGCGTTTTGCGTCTCGGATCGATTCGGTATTGTGTTGATTAATTTAGTATTTAATCGTTTCTTACATCGGATTTTCAAAAAGCCACCTGTAGCGCCCAGGAGGGTCGTGGGTTCGAATCCAAATCTGGTAGAGGTTTGTAAATCCGAATCTGCGATTTGCGACCCGGATCTAATCGGTATTGTGTTGATTAAATTAGTAATCAGACGTCTCGTACATCGGATTTTCGAAAAAGTCGAGTGTAGCGGGGTGGAGGGTCGAGGGTTCGAATCCATATCCAGTAGATGGTTGTAAATTCGAATCTGCGCTTTGCGACCAGGATCGATTCGGTATTGGGTTGTTTAAATTAGTATTTAGTCGTTTCTTACATTGGATTTTCGAAAAGTGACCTGTAGCGCCCTGGAGGGTCGTGGGTTCGAATCCAATTATGGAAGAGGTTTGTAAATTCCAATCTGCAATATGCGACCCGGATCGATTCGGTATTTTGTTGATTAAATTAGTATTCTGACATTTCTTACATTGGATTTTCGGAAAGTTGCCTGTATCGGCCAGGAGGGCCGTGGGTTCGAATCCTAATCTTTAAGATGTTTGTAAATTCGAATCTGTGTTTTGCGTCTCGGATCGATTCGGTATTGTGTTGATTAAATTAGAATTTACTCGTATCTTACATCGGATTTTCCAAAAGTCACCTGTAGCGCCGTGGAGGGTCGTGGGTTCGAACCCATATCCAGTAGATGTTTGTAAATTCGAATCTGCGCTCTGCGACCCGGATCGATTCGGTATTGGGTTGATTAAATTAGTAATCGGACGTTTCTTACATTTGATTTTCGAAAAAGTCACCTGTAGTGTCATGGAGGGTCGTGGGTTCGAATCCAATTATGGAAGAGGTTTGTAAATTCGAATCTGCGCTTTGCGACCCGGATCGATTCGGTATTGGGTTGATTAAATTAGTAATCAGACGTTTCTTACATCGGATTTTCGAAAAAGTCACCTGTAGTTTCGTGGAGGGTCGTGGGTTCGAATCCAATTATGGAAGAGGTTTGTAAATTCGAATCTGCGATATGTGACCCGGATCGATTCGGTATTGTGTTGATTAAATTAGTAATCGGACGTTTCGTACATCGGATTTTCGAAAAGTCACGTGTAGTGCCCAGGAGGGACGTGGGTTCGAATCCTAATCAGGAAGAGGTTTGTAAATTCTAATCTGCGTTTTGCGTCTCGGATCGATTCGGTATTGTGCTGATTAAATTAGTATTCAGATGTTTCTCACATCGGATTTCTAAAAAGTCACCTGTAGCACCCTGGAGGGTCGTGAGTTCGAATGCAAATCTGGAAGAGGTTTGTAAATTCGAAACTGCGATTTGCGACCCGGATCGATTCGGTATTCTGTTAATTAAATTAGTAATCAGACGTTTCGTACATCGGATTTTCGAAAAAGTCACCTGTAGCGCCGTGGAGTGTTGTGGGTTCGAATCCAAATCCAGTAGATGTTTGTAAATTCGAATCTGCGCTTTGCGACCCGGATCGATTCGGTATTGGGTTGATTAAATTAGTAATCAGACGTTTCTTACATCGGATTTTCGAAAAAGTCACCTGTAGTGTCGTGGAGGGTCGTGGGTTCGAATCCAATTATGGAAGAGGTTTGTAAATTCGAATCTGCGATATGTGACCCGGATCGATTCGGTATTGTGTTGATTAAATTAGTAATCGGACGTTTCGTACATCGGATTTTCGAAAAGTCACGTGTAGCGCCCAGGAGGGACGTGGGTTCGAATCCCAATCAGGAAGAGGTTTGTAAATTCTAATCTGCGTTTTGCGTCTCGGATCGATTCGGTATTGTGCTGATTAAATTAGTATTCAGATGTTTCTCACATCGGATTTCTAAAAAGTCACCTGTAGCACCCTGGAGGGTCGTGAGTTCGAATGCAAATCTGGAAGAGGTTTGTAAATTCGAAACTGCGATTTGCGACCCGGATCGATTCGGTATTCTGTTAATTAAATTAGTAATCAGACGTTTCGTACATCGGATTTTCGAAAAAGTCACCTGTAGCGCCGTGGAGTGTTGTGGGTTCGAATCCAAATCCAGTAGATGTTTGTAAATTCGAATCTGCGCTTTGCGACCCAGATCGATTCGGTATTGGGTTGATTAAATTAGTAATCAGACGTTTCTTACATCGGATTTTCGAAAACGTCACCTGTAGTGTCGTGGAGGGTCGTGGGTTCGAATCCAATTATGGAAGAGGTTTGTAAATTCGAATCTGCGATATGTGACCCGGATCGATTCGGTATTGTGTTGATTAAATTAGTAATCGGACGTTTCGTACATCGGATTTTCGAAAAGTCACGTGTAGCGCCCAGGAGGGACGTGGGTTCGAATCCTAATCAGGAAGAGGTTTGTAAATTCTAATCTGCGTTTTGCGTCTCGGATCGATTCGGTATTGTGCTGATTAAATAAGTATTCAGATGTTTCTCACATCGGATTTCTAAAAAGTCACATGTAGCACCCTGGAGGGTCGTGAGTTCGAATGCAAATCTGGAAGAGGTTTGTAAATTCGAAACTGCGATTTGCGACCCGGATCGATTCGGAATTCTGTTAATTAAATTAGTAATCAGACGTTTCGTACATCGGATTTTCGAAAAAGTCACCTGTAGCGCCGTGGAGTGTTGTGGGTTCGAATCCAAATCCAGTAGATGTTTGTAAATTCGAATCTGCGCTTTGCGACCCAGATCGATTCGGTATTGGGTTGATTAAATTAGTAATCAGACGTTTCTTACATCGGATTTTCGAAAAAGTCACCTGTAGTGTCGTGGAGGGTCGTGGGTTCGAATCCAATTATGGAAGAGGTTTGTAAATTCGAATCTGCGATATGTGACCCGGATCGATTCGGTATTGTGTTGATTAAATTAGTAATCGGACGTTTCGTACATCGGATTTTCGAAAAGTCACGTGTAGCGCCCAGGAGGGTCGTGGGTTCGAATCCTAATCTGGAAGAGGTTTGTAAATTCGAATCTGCGTTTTGTGTCTCGGATCGATTCGGAATTGTGTTGTTTAAATTAGTATTTAGTTGTATCTTACATAGGATTTTCCTAAAGTCACCTGTAGCGCCCAGGAGCGTCGTGGGTTCGAATCCAAATCCGGTAGATATTTGTAAATTCGAATCTGCGATATGCGACCCGGATCGATTCGGTATTGTGCTTATTAAATTAGTATTCAGATGTTTCTCACATCGGATTTCTGAAATGTCACCTGTAGCGCCCTGGAGGGTCGTGGGTTCGAATGTAAATCTGGAAGAGGTTTGAAAATTCGAATCTGTGCTTTGCGACTCGGATCGATACGGTATTGTGTTGATTAAATTAGTAATCAGACGTTTCTTATATCGGATTTTCGAAAAAGTCACCTGTAGTGTCGTGGAGGGTCGTGGGTTAGAATCCAATTATGGAAGAGATTTATAAAATCGAATCTGCGCTTTGCGACCCAGATCGATTCGGTATTGTGATGATTAAATTAGTATTTAGATGTTTCTTACATTGGATTTTCGAGAAGTCACGTGTAGCGCCCAGGAGGCTCGTGGGTTCGAATCCAAATCTGGAAGAGGTTTGTAAATTCGAATCTGCGTTTTGCGTCTCGGATCGATTCGGTATTGTGTTGATTATTTTAGTATTTAATCGTTTCTTACATCGGATTTTCAAAAAGCCACCTGTAGCGCCCAGGAGGGTCGTGGGTTCGAATCCAAATCTGGTAGAGGTTTGTAAATCCGAATCTGCGATTTGCGACCCGGATCTAATCGGTATTGTGTTGATTAAATTAGTAATCAGACGTCTCGTACATCGGATTTTCGAAAAAGTCGAGTGTAGCGGGGTGGAGGGTCGAGGGTTCGAATCCATATCCAGTAGATGGTTGTAAATTCGAATCTGCGCTTTGCGACCAGGATCGATTCGGTATTGGGTTGTTTAAATTAGTATTTAGTCGTTTCTTACATTGGATTGTCGAAAAGTGACCTGTAGCGCCCTGGAGGGTCGTGGGTTCGAATCCAATTATGGAAGAGGTTTGTAAATTCCAATCTGCAATATGCGAC
This sequence comes from Meconema thalassinum, assembly GCA_946902985.2. Taxonomy (NCBI): domain Eukaryota; kingdom Metazoa; phylum Arthropoda; class Insecta; order Orthoptera; family Tettigoniidae; genus Meconema; species Meconema thalassinum. Next base: position 237,604,280 of record OX336397.1, read on the forward strand.
CCGGATCGATTCGGTATTTTGTTGATTAAATTAGTATTCTGACATTTCTTACATTGGATTTTCGGAAAGTTGCCTGTATCGGCCAGGAGGGTCGTGGGTTCGAATCCTAATCTGGAAGAGGTTTGTAAATTCGAATCTGTGTTTTGCGTCTCGGATCGATTCGGTATTGTGTTGATTAAATTAGAATTTACTCGTATCTTACATCGGATTTTCCAAAAGTCACCTGTAGCGCCCAGGAGGGTCGTGGGTTCGAATCCAAATCTGGAAGAGGTTTGTAAATCCGAATCTGCGATTTGCGACCCGGATCGATTCGGTATTGTGTTGATTAAATTAGTAATCGGACGTTTCGTACAACAGATTTTCGAAAAAGTCACCTGTAGCACCGTGGAGGGTCGTGGGTCCGAATCCAAATCTGGAAGAGGTTTGCAAATTCGAATCTGCGTTTTTCGTCTCGGATCGATTCGGTATTGTGTTGATTAAATTAGTATTTAATCGTTTCTTACATTGGATTTTCGAAAAGAGACCTGTGGCTCCCTGGAGGTTCGTGGGTTCGAATCCAATTATGGAAGAGGTTTGTAAATTCCAATCTGCAATATGCGACCCGGATCGATTCGGTATTTTGTTGATTAAATTAGTATTCTGACATTTCTTACATCGGATTTTCGGAAAGTCGCCTGTAGCGCCCAGGAGGGTCGTGGGTTCGAATCCTAATCTGGAAGAGGTTTGTAAATCCGAATCTGCGATTTGCGACCCGGATCGATTCGGTATTGTGTTGATTAAATTAGTATTCAGATGTTTCTTACCTTGGATTTTCGAGAAGTCTCGTGTAGCGCCCAGGAGGGTCTTTGGTTGGAATCTAAATCTGGAAGGGGTTTGTAAATTCGAATCTGCGATATGCGACTCGGATCGATTCGGTATTGTGTTGATTAAATTAGTATTCAGATATTTCCTGTGACAGTAGGCTACTCATAAATATAGCGTATATCATTAGGGCAGATGATTTCGCATTTCCGTCCTTTCATACAACAATAACTAACCCGTATTTTTAACCTAGGCTTAATTGGCGAATACCACTAAATTGTTTGACATTTTGAAATCAATTGGAATAAAGTACTGGGATAGGAGGGTGATATACAATCTGTACAGAAACCAGACAGCAGTCATTCGAGTTGAAGGACATGAGAGAGAAGCTGGTATTCAGAAAGGTGTAAGGCAAGGCTGCAACTTATCACCCATACTTTTCAATCTTTACATTGAACAAGCAATGAAGGAAATTAGAGAAAAATTTAAAGTGGGAGTGAAGATTCAAGGAGAAATAATTTCAACTCTGAGATTTGCTGATGACATCGTCATCTTGGCCGACAAGCCTGAGGATTTGAATGAGTTTTTGAATGGTATGGACTCCGTCTTGCGGACAGAATTCATGATGAAAATAAATAAATGTAAAACAAAAATACTGGAATGCAGCCGAAATAAATCAGAAACCTCTATGGAGATCAAATTGGCAGGTGAAAAGCTGAAGGAAGTAGGAGACTTCTGTTACTTAGGAAGCAGAATAACCAGTGATGGACGAAGCAAAGAGGATATAAAAAGTAGGTTGGCTCAGGCAAGGAAAGCCTTTCTACAAAAAAGGAATCTGTTGACATCGAATATAGATTTAGGTATTAGGAAGTCATTTTTGAAAGCCTTTGTCTGGAGCGTAGCGCTCTATGGAAGTGAAACTTGGACTATTGGTGCAGCAGAAAAGAGGAGAATTGAAGCATTTGAAATGTGGTGTTACAGGAGAGTGATGAAGATCAGATGGGTAGATAGGGTTACAAACGAAGAGGTATTAAGGCGAGTGGGAGAGGAGAGATGTTTCTGGCGACTGCTAATGAAGAGAAGAGATAGGTTGGTAGGACACATACTAAGACACCCAGGAATAGCAAGCTTAGTTATGGAAGGAAGGGTCGAGGACAAGAACTGTAGGGGTAGACCAAGGTTAGAATATGTTAAACAGATAGCCTCGGATGTAGGGTGTGGTAGCTATGTAGAGATGAAACGATTGGCTCAGGACAGGGAGGCATGGAGTGCTGCATCAAACCAGTCAAAAGACTGAAGACTCAAACAACATTCTCGTCTGTGAGTGTCTTGTCTTTCTCGCAATATTCTTTGCTACAATGGATGTGATCGATAACGTATATTATGCTATCGCAACGTAAATATCTCGACTCTCATCAGATATTTCATTTGTGTTGTTATCTTCTCTTCCCGTCTGATACATACTGGCGCATGCGCATTGTCATAGCTACGGACTTAGCCTGAATCCTACCGCGGTGCCGTCGGCTCTGCAGCTGAGATATTTTCAGCACTCCGAATGCAAGTTAGGTCACTGGTAAGTTAATGTGAATATATCCCTCCAGGTGCACAGAGAGAAAAAGGGGCTCACGGTAAAACCTTATTCGACAATGACACTCGCCTTTATACGATATAATTTAGGGCAGAATATCGAGCAAAATATTAGCGACTATAATTGCGATACGATGAGGAATTACTGGTGCCAGCTTGTGGAGCAGTGAAATGAAGCGCCTTATAATTGGTTTCTCTATTCCTAAGTAGGCCACACACAAACCTTAACACAATTTGATGGGCAGGCGGGACTGTCCGACGCTAAATTACATTACAAACCTATAAAAGTGGAAGTAAACTCAAGCTACTGAACGAGTATTAGGAAATGGGCAGTAACTGAATACAGTGAATACCAGAAAATACAAGACAATAGTTTCGCCTCGTGTTACAGGGAAGCCACTTCAAAAGAGATACGTCAATTCTCCCTTATTGAACAGACATAGAATGGAAGGGACTCGGGGGCGGATGTAGGGTTGGGTAAAGGAGATTGGTGGGGGGAATTCAGGGTGGGGGGTCTCGGCTGTTATATAGGAGAACAGATACGCACCAAACTTTTTCCGAGTCCATAAACTTACAAACTGCGCAGGCGCGAGGCCACTGCGCGCGCATGCGCACGAAGGCCTCGCGCCCTTCGAGCATAGAGGGCGCCAGCTATGCTTCTACCGGCTGACCGTGGGGCCAAAATAAGATCAGCTGATGTTGGGCAAAACAAACATGTCTCCCATAAGAATAGCATTATGAAGTGACTTAAAATCCCGATTCAAGCGTATTCCTTGTGATTAACAGACTATTTTTGTTGAAGGTGGCGATAACTACAATTCCTTCTGAATATTGCTGTTCTTTTTTGTATGAAAAGTGTGAAGTATAATCGTGATATGCGATATTTTGGTGTGTTGACATATCAGTGTTTGGAATGCATAGGTGACTTGTGTAGGACCTACATGGTTAGGAAATTATAAAATGGTGAATAAAATACGTTTACGTATAATTCTTATCCGTAATAATTGTCTGACTTGGTTATATTTGTAATATTTTTACATATCTAAAATAATAAACTCTACAAAGCATTCTAGTACTAGCTTACTTTTTTTAGTAACATGTAGGCCCTATGCTTCTATTATGCTGGTTTTCCTTTATAAATCAAGAAAGTTTGCCGATAATCATCAATTAAAATTCATATTTATGGTCCATATATTAAGCAATTCAGGGTCTGAAGGGAAGCTGAAATAAGCGAATACATTTAATTATGCGTACAAAGTGATATCCAGCACTGCATCTTAAAAGAAAACCAATGATATCCCCACTCCAAATATTTATCACCTACAGCAATAAATCTTACAAATATCCTAATGTTATCCCCTTCCCTATTTAGTAAATTCATTTTTGGTGGCTAGGGACTTTCGGGCCATCAGCCCTGTGTACTTGAGTAGGCCTATGTGTTGAACTTGTCTGATAACTTAAATTTCTGTGATGACTGCAGTAGTGTGTATAGCTGCATTGGTGGTTGTTAATTCATTTAAGGGGCTTGTGACATCTTGGTCATCAGCACCGTGTAGTTGGGTGTGGGTTGAACTTGTCTGATAACCTGTATTGATGTGATGATTGTAGTAGTGTGTAACTTTATTAGGGACAGGGATGAGGTGGGTGCCTCGGGACTTGAACTAAGGTGCTATCCCGGCATTTGCCTGGGGGGAGTGTGGAAAATCCTGGGGGATAAACCACTCTCGGGATAGCAGCAGTCAGCGCCGGGATTCGACCTGCGATATCCGAGCGTGCTGCATGATTTAACGAGCACGGCTACGCCGCTGGATGCCAGCTGTATTGGGAAAATGTATGTAATCAAGTCTGTGTATTTTAGGTCATATATTTTAATTCTTACCCGTGAAAAGATAGCCTGTTCCCTTTTTCAAACCTCTGACTGCAATTGTAAACAGCGCAAGATATAACCATTTTCGTTATATAACTTCACATTCAGCCTCTTACATAAGGGAAAATGCGTATTTTACATATTTGTAATATATTATACTGCAAAAATGGGCTCGTATATCGATAATTATTAAGTATAATCTTTACGCTCGCGCTGACAACTTGGGCATAGGCGCCATTTTATACCAACATCAGCTGATCTTATTCTGGCTCCATGTTCCGCTGGCCAAGGCCTCTCTATCCTATTGTATGCTCGAAGCTCGCGCCTGCAAACAATTGAAGCACAGTGCCTGCGTCACAGATGCAGTGTAGCAACACAATCTCAAAGCAGTCTCTTAACTCTCCAGAATTGCAGTCATTTGTTCGAATTCATTGATTTGTTAAAATTCATTGAAGACAAAGAATATCGCGAGAAAGATGAGCACAGAAAGCAACTACTGTTAATCCAAGTGGGAGTGAATTTTCACAAACCGGTATAAGAAACGTTTCATCACAATGTCAATACCACACCGATCCGAAAGGCGCTGCGGGTAACTTTCCGCATATCCAATGCAAGAAACGTCTTAAAACTAACTAAATGAACACAACACCGTACAAATCGGGGCCATACATCGCAAATTCGATTATTCCACTTAGTACATGGGAGGGGAATCGAATCCCGAACTAGAAGGGCGCTACGGGTGACTTTTCGCATATCCAATGCAAAAAATGTCTTAATACTAATTAAATCAACACGACACCATACCGATCGGGGCCATACATCGCAATTTCGATTATTCCAGTTAGTACATGGGAGGGGAATCGAATCCCGAACAACAAATGGCACTACGGCTGATTTTTCGCATAACCACGGCAAGAACGAAGAAAATATACAAACACAAAAATAGACCAAACATGTGGTATTCGTCAATTAAGCCTCGGTTAAAAATACGGATTAGTTATTGTTGTATGAAAGGACGGAACTGCGAAGTCATCTGCCCTAATGATATACGCTATATTTAAGAGCACCCTACTGTCACAGGCAAAGCATCCATTAGCATCAATGTAAATAGAACTTATACTTTATTCTCTCCAATTTCAGATAACCTGTATTATTGAGGTGACTTGTTATAGTCGTTTAATTGCATTTCAAGTTAGGATTGGGAAGGAGGCGACCGTGACCCTACGAAAGACACCATCCAGGCACCAAGACGCTACGGCCACGGCAACACAAAACCGAACTGATCCAGGATTTAGGCCTACATCGCAAATCGAATTTACCACCGACTTCGGGAAAGCGAATCGAACACTGAAATATAAACTGCGCTACAGGTAACTATTCGTATATCCGATGTAAGATACGTATTAATAATAAAGTTATCAACAAAATACCGTACAGATGCGGATCACAAATCGCAGATTCGAATTTATAATCTACTACGGGATTCGGATTCGAAGCCTTGACCCTCCAGGGCGCTACAGGTGGCTTTTTGAAAATCTGATGTAAGAAACGACTGCATACTAATTTAATAAACACAATACAGAATAGATCCGGGTCGCAAATCGCAGATTCGAATTTACAAACATCTACTGGATTTGGATTCGAACCCACGACCCTCCAAGGCGCTACAGGTGGCTTTTTGAAAATCCGATGTAAGAAACGACTAAATACTGATTTAAACAACACAATACCGAATCGAACCGGGTCGCATATCGCAGATTCGAATTTACAAACCTCTTCCATATTTGTATTCGAACCCACGACCCTCCACTACACTACAGGTGACTTTTTCGAAAATCTGATGTATGAAATGTCAGAATACTAATTTAATCACCACAATACCGAATCGATCCGAGTCGCAAAGCGCAGATTCAAATTTTCAAACCTCTTCCAGATTTGGATTCGAACCCACGACCCTCCAGGGAGCTACAGGTGACTTTTCGAAAATACGGTGAAAGAAACTTGTGATTACTAATTTCTTCAACACAATACCGTACCCATATGGATCACATATCACAGATTCCAATTTACAAATATCTATTGGTTTTGGATTCGAACCCACGACCCTCCAGGGCGCTACAGGTGGCTTTTTAAAAATCCGTTGTAAGATATGACTAAATACTAATTTAATCAACACAATACTGAATCGATCCGGGACGCAAATCGCAGATTCGAATTTACAAACCTCGTCCAGATTTGGATTCGAATCAAGGACCCTCCAGGGCACTACAGCTGACTTTTCGAAATTCCGATGTAAGAAATGCCTTAAAACTAATTTATTCAACGCAATACCGTACCGATATGGATCACATATCGCAGATTCGAATTTACAAACATCTACTGGATTTGGATTCGAGCCCACTTTTTGAAAATCCGATGTAAGAAACGACTAAATACTAATTTAAACAACACAATACCGAATCGATCCGGGTCGCAAATCGCAGATTCGAATTTTCAAATATCTTCCAGGTTTGGATTCGAACCCACGGCCCTCCAGGGAGCTAAAGGTGACTTTTCGAAAATCCGATGTAAGGAACATGTGAATACTAATTTAATCAACACAATACCGAATCGATCCAAGTCGCATATCGCAGATTCGAATTTACAAACCTCTTCCATATTTGTATTCGAACCCACGACCCTCCACTACACTACAGGTGACTTTTTCGAAAATCCGATGTAAGAAATGTCAGAATACTAATTTAATCACCACAATACCGAATCGATCCGAGTCGCAAAGCGCAGATTCAAATTTTCCAACTTCTTCCAGATTTGGATTCGAACCCACGACCCTCCAGGGAGCTACAGGTGACTTTTCGAAAATACGGTGTAAGAAACTTGTGATTTCTAATTTCTTTAACACAATACCGTACCCATATGGATCACATATCACAGATTCGAATTTACAAACATCTATTGGATTTGGATTCGAACCCACGACCCTCCAGGGCGCTACAGGTGGCTTATTAAAAATCCGATCTAAGATATGACTAAATACTAATTTAATCAACACAATACCGAATCGATCCGGGACGCAAATCGCAGATTCGAATTTACAAACCTCGTCCAGATTTGGATTCGAATCAAGGACCCTCCAGGGCACTACAGCTGACTTTTCGAAATTCCGATGTAAGAAATGCCTTAAAACTAATTTATTCAACGCAATACCGTACCGATATGGATCACATATCGCAGATTCGAATTTACAAACATCTACTGGATTTGAATTCGAACCCACGACCCTCCAGGGCGCTACATGTGGCTTTTTGAAAATCCGATGTAAGAAACGACTAAATACTAATTTAAACAACCCAATACCGAATCGATCCGGGTCGCAAATCGCAGATTCGAATTTTCAAACGTCTTCCAGATTTGGATTCGAACCCACGGCCCTCCAGGGAGCTACAGGTGACTTTTCGAAAATCCGATGTAAGAAACATGTGAATACTAATTTAATCAACACAATACCGAATCGATCCAAGTCGCATATAGCAGATTCGAATTTACAAACCTCTTCCATATTTGTATTCGAACCCACGACCCTCCACTACACTACAGGTGACTTTTTCGAAAATCCGATGTAAGAAACGTCAGAATACTAATTTAATGATCACAATACCATACAGATCTGGATCACAAATCGCTGATTAAAATTTATAATATTCTACGGGACTTGGATTCGAACCCTTGACCCTCCAGACCGCTACAGATGACTCTTCGAAAGTACGATGTAAGAAACAACTGAATACTAATTTAATGATCACAATACCATACAGATCCGGATCACAAATCGCAGATTCGAATTTATAATATTCTACGGGATTTGGATTCGAACCCTTGACCCTCCAGACCACCACAGGTGACTTTTCGAAAATCCGTAGTAAGAAACATCTGAATACTAATTTAATCAACACAATACCGTACAGATGCGAATCACAAATCGCAGATTCGAATTTATAATCTTCTACGGGATTTGGATTCGAACCCTCGACCCTCCTGACCGCTACAGGTGACTATTCGAAAATCCGATCTAAGAAACAACCGAATACTAATTTAATGATCACAATACCATACAGATCTGGATCACAGATCGCAGATTCGAATTTGTAATATTCTACTGGAATAGTATTCGAACCCTTGACTCTCCAGACCGCCACAGGTGACTTTTCGAAAATCCGATGTAGGAAACGTCTGAATACTAATGCAATGATCACAATACCGTACTGATCCGGATCACAAAATCGCAGATTCGAATTTATAATATTCTACGGGGTTTGGATTCGAACCCTTGACCCTCCAGACCGCTACAGGTGACTCTTCGAAAATACGATGTAAGAAACAACTGAATACTAATTTAATGATCACAATACCATACATATCTGGATCACAAATCGCAGATCCGAATTTATAATATTCTACGGGATTTGGATTCGAACACTTGACCCTCCAGACCGCTACAAATGACTCTTCGAAAATCCGATGTAAGAAACAACTGAATACTAATTTAATCAACACAATTACGAATCGATCCGGGTCGCATATCGCAGATTCGAATTTACAAACATCTACCAGATTTGGATTCGAACCCACGACCCTCCAGGGCGCTACAGGTGACTTTTTCGGAAATCCGATGTAAGAAACGTCTGAATATTAATTTGTATACATTTCGTATTACCCTTTGATGGTCTTTTTAATTTGAATGATCTAATGTTCAGATATTCACCAGGAGCCAGCACGATCACAGGTCTCGTACAACGCAACTTCAGTTGTTGCTTCCAATGATTGAAATAATTGATGTAACATCCATAAGTGACAGAAATGAGTTTCACCATTATAATCCTGGAAATGAGCAAGAGGATTCATTAAGGACATGTACAACAACCAATAAAATTGATGGGAATTTCCAATGATCAATATATTATCAAATTAAAGTGGAAGTTTTAAACATAGGATAAAACACGACCAACCAGATTCCATGAAGATCATATAACAACAGATATATAAACAAAATTTACTCTTAGATATTTTCTGACAGGAAAATCAAAACTTATTTTTGGCAAGTAAATTCAAATATTTCAATACGTCGCTTCATAACAAGACATAACATAACCCCTGGCACTACACCCCGTGAAGGGCCTAGGCCTACCAAGCGACTGCCGCCCAGCCATTTTACCTGCAGTTGTTTGGGGTGACGTGTGGTCATACATAATATCCCCTCGGCCGTTAATCTTGGGTTTAGTTACCGGTGCCCTGCCTCCCTGTGTGACGGCTACTCAATTGTCCTCACGAGGCTGAGTGCACCCGTTTCTAAAATCCCGGGAATCAAACCTGGGGCCTCCGGGTGAGAGCCAGGTGCGCTACCCCTACACCATGGGTCGGCAATACGACGCTTCATCAACTCCAATCTGAACATATGGTGAAAATAATACAAATATTGTTTTAAGATTGACTTTCCACTAAGAAAAGACCTTCAAAGGGTAAAAAGTTTTGTTCAAATGTTATAATTTTGCCATTTATTAGCCTATTTTCAATTTTGAAAAAATAGGCTTATGAGATCACCTTTTGTCCGTGTGTGTGCGCGTGTGTGTGTGTGTGTGTGTGTGAGGGGTGTGTGTGTCCCCCCCCCCTAATAAAATCTAAACGGCTGGAGCGATTTCAATGAAACTCAGTGAGTCATAGCGCTATTCCCGGCGACCTCGACCGTGCCCTTCAAATTGTGTTACGTCTCACCAATCCAACATGGCGGCGGTGCGAAATATTTCACTAGCATTCAATATCTCCGGAACTATTACCGATATCGCCCTGAAATTGTGCACGGTGATAAAGGGCACTACTAGAAGTTCACCTATGAGACTTTCAAAAACCTGGTGGCTACAAAACCAACATGGCGGCCAGGCGAATTTGAAACTTTTAAATAGGCTTTTCTCACGATTTAACTATCCAAACGTAATGAAATTTGGTACAGCAATTGTTTATACACATTGTAATGCACAGGAGTCTAATTTAGTTAAATTGTTTACATAACCTCAAAATGGCGGCTGTGCGAAATATTTCACTGACATTCTATATCTCCGAAACTATTACAGATATCACCCTGAAATTTTGTACGGTGATAAAGGGTACTGATACAAGTTCATCTATGTATATCTCATAAACCTGTAAAGTACAAAACGAACATGGCGACCAAGCGAATTTGAAATATTTTAATAGAATTTTCTCGTGATTTATCCCTCTGAGCGCAGTGAAATGTGGTACAGTAAATGATTTTGCAGATTGTAATGCACTGCCATCTAATTTAATTCAATTGTTTACATAACCTCAAGATGGCGGCTGTGCGAAATTTTAAAATTAAGTTTTTATTTCTAGTGTCGTAATCATGCGATCGAAGTGAAAGTTTGAATAATGAACCTAGGCAATAATTTGTCCTTGAATGGTACATAACTCTATGGCCTATACATATAACAATCCTAAATGGCGAGCTTCAGAAATATTTAGACGGTTCTCAATATCTATGAATCTTTTACAGCAACCAAACTGAAATTTTTTATGTTCATAGAGACAATGAACATATGTTCACCTATAGGACTTTCAGTAACCTGGTGAGCACAAATCCAACATGGCGGCGACGCGAAGTATAAATATTTAAATGGACGTTTCTCGCGAATTAACTATCCGAGTGCCGTGAAACATTGTACGTTAAATGCTTATACAAATATTGATTCACTGGCATCTAATTTATTTCAATTGTTTGCATAATCACAAGATGGCTGCTGTGCGTAATTTTAAAATCTCGTTTTTACTTCTTGTGTTCTAATCATGCGATTGAAGTTTGAATACCACACGTACACAATAATCTTAATGTAAAAGTACAAAAATAAAAATCCAACCTGGCGTCCATCTGAAATATTTAGACGGTTCTCAATATCTACGAATCTGTTACAGCAATTAAACTGAAATTTTGTATGTTGATAGAGGCAATTAACATGAGTAGGATATATGAAAATAGGCTGTATAGTTCTTCACGGAACTACTTGTTTTTATATTATATGTTTTAGATATATTTTATATAGGCTAGCCAAAACAAAATTTGGTGCTTTTCAGTCGGTTAACACGAATGTACCCAAAAAGAGCTGGGTTGTGCCCTAATCCTGAAATAAATTACATGAGATTAATAAATGCACTAGGGTGACCAGTTTCGATCGTCAAGCGATCATCATCAGATCCATTACACTTAGGTTATAAAATCTATGTTTGAGAATACAGATGAAAAATATTTACAATATGTACAATTATTTAGTTGCAGTAATGGTAATGCAACTGTCGGTGTATGCTAAATGTGGTATTTCTAATGTTAGGTGAAATGCTAAAATGGTGATTAAAAAATCTGCAGTTTGTTTGGGGTGATTATATGGTTATAATAAATCAACTATGGTTATACTGTCAGTCGACCCAAACTGGTGCGAGAGTGAACACGAAACTGCTCCAAGTTCCAGTCAGGAAGACATCCGGATAAGTATCAGCCTGTATAATTACAGTATAACCATATTTGATTTTTTATAACCATATAATCACCCCCGAACAGACAAACTCTGGATTTTTATCACCATGTTAGCATTTCACCTAACATTAGATATACTACATTGAGCATACACCGACAGTTGCATTACCATTACTGCAACTAAATAATTGTACATATTGTAAATATTTGTCACCTGTATTCTCAAACATAGATGTTATAGCCTACTGTCGACCAAAGTATTATGTGCACTCGAGTTTGAAGGTTGTTTGTGAAGTAACCAATAGACCTACATAAAATCCAATAACATCATCATTTTTGTCGTTCTATTTTACGTTAGGTCATGTAGGTTTGGAATTTTTAGTTTATATTTTAATATTTTTTATCGCAGTTGGAACACAGAAAGTGCACGTTTTTAAGCGTGTTTCTACCATCCGTCACATTTAAGAATTATTATCTCAAAAACCCGTCATCAGATGGAATCCAAATGTTAACACAATATTCATTGGAATGTTGTATAACGGGTTTATTAATTTCAAAATTTTGTGTGTCCAAGAAATAAAGTTGTTATCATTTTTGTAAGGTAACTTTTTCTCGGCTCGGGCTGGTTGGAAAATGTAGTTCTTGGTTGCATTGTAATCCTTATACATCGAAAAGTTATGCTGTATGACTGTGAATTACGTAAATTAATTCACTTATTTTCATGCATTATGGCGCGTCTCGCTCGGAAGTGATGGGCTCCATCTCAGCAACGCTGTACAGCTTTTCCCGGAGAGGCTAGCTGGTGAACCATGTGTTATTTCCTCGTACAAATACAAACCGATATAAAATAAGTGAATTAATTTACGTATTTCCCAGTCATACAGCATAACCTTTTGATGTATAACGATTACAACGCAATCAAGAACTACATTTTCCAACCACCTCGAGCCGAGAAAAAGTTACCTTTCAACAATGATAACAACTTTGTTTCTTGGACACACAAAATTGTGAAATTATTAAACAAGTTATACAACATTCCAATGTATATTGTGTTAAAATTTGGATTCGATCTGCTGACGGGCTTTTGATATAATAATTCTTAAATGTGACGCATGGTTGAAACACGCTTAAAAACGTGCACTTTTTGTGTTCCAACTGCGATAAAAAATATTAAAATATAAATTAAAAAATCCAAACCTACATGAACTAACGTAAAATAGAACGACGAAAATGTTGGTGGTATTGGATTTTATGTAGGTCTATTGGTTACTTAACAAACAACCTTCAAACTCGAGTGCACATAATACTTTGGTCGACGGTAAGTGTAATGGATCTGATGATGATCGCTTGACGATCGAAACTGGTCATCCTAGTGTATTTATTAATCTCGTGTAATTTATTTCAGGATTAGGGCATAACCCAGCTCTTTTTGGGTATATTCGTGTTGAGCGACTGAAAAGCACCAAAATTTTGTTTACTTAGGCATCACTGAAAAATAGCTTTAAACTTCACAATATTTTATATAGATTACAAAGTTTTTGATGTCCTTGTATGAGCTAGTGAATACACAGTTCATTAAAGGCTGATGAAGGGAGCAATCAATATATGATAGCCCTGAAACATGTACCGTGTTAATAAAATAATATTTACAAAATTCCTCTCGGCACGCCGGAAGGCGGAGGTAGATTTCATCAGCCAAACTAGGGGATAGGCTATAATAGGCAAAATGTGTAGGTTTTCGTAGATGGTCAGTCCTCATTTATTGCGAAAAAGTATTTTACAATTGGAGCTTAATTAACTTTTTTCTCGTCTTTCTATGCATATTTTTAACAATTTATCGTCTTATGGGGACTGTAACCTAGACATTTGGGGTCCATTTTTATACTTGTGATCACACTGTCCTTATGCAAGGTTTCGACACTGATGTGTAACTATCTAACAGTCTGTTACTTCATCACGCAAAATTTTATCTCCCGCAGAGATGTTGGTTGGTTCCTCAGTTTAGGGGCTGCGACAACGCCGTCATGTAACTTTGTGTACTTGGGGTGTGTGTTGGATCTGTCTGGTAAACAGTGTTAATTGTGATGGCTGTATTAGCCTGTAATTCAGGTAAGGACCGCAGTCGGTCAATTTCAAGTAGTAGTTCGCAATATTGCTACCAAATACTACCGTCAACGACACCTAGCTGTGAACTTGGCTACTAGATGCCACCGCAACCAGCAACGTTGGAAGTTACCCTCCGAAGGAAAGCATACTGAGGGATTTTAACACTCTTAGATAATCCGATGACTTCGGCCGGCTTTGAACCCGCGACCTTGGGCATAGAAGTTCAGCATGGTACCAGTTACGTCACCGAAGCCGCTTCCCACAGAGTCAGATGGAAACTGATTGTGATCTCGTGCAATGTCGTTGTCATGGCAACCTCTGATAGCTCATCCCTTGTCAATCTAGAAGCGTTGTCATGGTAACCTCTGATGGCTCTTGGCATTTTCTTATAATTCCGAAATCTTTTTTCTCATCCTTTGGCGTAATGATGGGTCATATCAAAAATTCTTTCAAACAAAAGTTTTAGGTAATAATTAGGGGAATATTGTCCATTTTGTACGGTTTTGATATTGTGCCTATTAATATTACAGCACTTAGTCTTCTTTTCCCCAAAAGGATTCTTAATCCTTCGATAAGCTGTGTCTACTTTTCCTAATTTCAGACAATTTTCTATACCTGCACATTTCTCTTTCAACCATTCTTCTTTCGCTTGCTTGCACTTCTTGTTAACCTCATTTCTCAGACGTCTGTATTCTGCTTTCCCCTTTTCATCTCTTACATTCTTGTGTTTCCGCCTTTCATCCATCAATTCTAGTATATCCTGAGTGATCAACGGTTTTCTACCTATTCTTTCTTTCCTACCAATGTTTTCTTCTGCGGATTTTGTTATTTCATTCTTCAAAAGTGCCCATTCGTCTGCAGTTAAAGTTTGTTTAGGGTTTTTCATTAGTCCTTCCTTTATACTCTTCTTGAATCTTTCGTTTACATCCTTCTCTTTCTGTCTGTCTATTGCCCACCTTTTTGGCTTCTGACTTATCTTCAGTTTCTTCAACATTATTCTGCATTTCATTACAACCAGATTGTGGTCAGAGTTTATGTCAGCACCAGGATATGTTTTACAATCCAAAATCTGGTTTCGAAACCTCTGCTTGACCATAATGAATTCGATTTGGTAACGCCCTGTATCCCCTGGTCTCATCCATGTGTATATTCTTCTATTGTGGTTATTGAATAAGGTGTTAGCTATGACCAACTCATGCTCGGTGCAGAATTCTACCAGCCTGCTTCCTCGATCATTCCTTTCACCTAATCAGAAATCTCCTACTATCTTCCCTTCTCTCCCTTTTCCTACCACAGCATTCCAATCTCCCATTACTAAAACATTTTCATCACCCTTGATATACCTAAGAATTTCGTCTATTTCTTCGTAGACCTTTTCAACATCCTCATCATCAGCTTGACTGGTAGGCACCACTGCGCTGCAGGTAGGTTTAGTATTGATTTTTGCTACAATAATCCGTTCACTACATTGTTCATAATATTCCACCCGCTGTCCAAGTTTCCTACTCAATATGAGGCCTACCCCTGCTTGGCCATTGTTTGATTTAGTGCTAATGACCCTATAGTCTCCTGACCAAAAGTCCTGTTCTTCCTGCCAGCGCATTTCACTAATCCCAACCAAATCCAACCTCAACCTATCCATTTCCCTAAGTTTTCTAACCTTCCACTTCCTAGCAGACTTCTAACATTCCACGCTCCGATCCGTAGAATGTCAGATTTCCTCTTTGTCACTTCTGTGATGTTAACCCCCTCTCGAGAACCCCACCCGGAGATTCGAACGGGGGACTAGTTTACCTCCGGATTGAAATTTTACAAGGGAGGAGGCCATCGTCACATGTAATTATGCATAGAGAGGTGCATATCCTCGGGAATAGCATACGGCTGTAGTTTCCCGTTGCTTTCAGCCGTGCAGCAGGACGCAGAGTAGCCATTATTTGGCTTATATTATCAATATCTTAACCGTCTATAAGACTAGTAAAGAATTGATTTATTCTGAAAGGCTGCTACTCCCTTTCAGAATAAGTAAAGAGCAATTCTACTAACAAAAATACTAACCTTCTACCGTACTAACAATTAAATAACATTGGGATTTCGGGTTGAAAATACAAAATGCAATTGAAATTGCTTACAAAATGTGTAGATTCAAACTACTCATTAGGATGGACAAAATGTAAATTAGATTCAAAATACCCACAAAATTGCAATTGAGACTTAACTACTTGAACAAAGCGGGGTAGGTTGAAAATACAAAAAGCAATTGAAATTCAAACAACTCACAAAAGCCCCGGCCCGGATATTGAAAGACTTACTAAAAAGCAATTTAGATTGTCAATCCTTACAAAATTGAAAAACACTCGCAAAATGCTATCTAGATCGAAAAGACTTACAAAATGCAACTTAGATTAAAAATACCTACAAAAAATTCGCTAAAAGGGAATTTAGATACATGGGGAACCAAGTAACAAAAACAGTGCGTGAATCTGAAAGAGAAAAGGAAATATAAGGAAAAGAGGGAAGGGACAAAAGGGGAAAACGGACCCAGCTCAGGAATCCCTCGGGGTCGCCAACTCCCGAACTCACCAGCCGTTAGCCCCTGAGGGTGTAGCATTATCTAGGGTGCACCAGAAGTGGTGGGGCTACATACACCCTGCCTCATTAAGGGCCTTGAGCACAAGGCAGGAGGTAAAAGAAAAAGAAGGCTGACCCCTCACAGAAGGAGGGTGTCAGGAAAGATGAGACAAGGGCCAATTAAGGCGGGAAAGGAAGAGACTCCCTAGGCCTCGGATACCCTAATACCGTCGGGGTCGGAAGAGAACAAGAGTTGACCAAGGGAGGTCGACAGAAAAGAAGACGGGGAGGAGCCCGGCACAAGTAAGTGGCAGCAATGCCGGACTCAGCTGGGGCCCCGTGGTCGCTAACCCACATCCCACAAGATGTGAGCCCCTGGGGGGGGGGGGGCAAATAAGTTGATCCTTAACATGTTTGACATGTTGTCAAAATTATTTTTGATAATAATAATAGATTGTTTCATTATAAAATATTCTGAATGATATTTCAAATTTCCTAATTAATATTTTCAAAGGATAATTAATTGATTTATTGATTGAATCCATGTGGAATGGAATTTATATTTTTGATAATTATATTTTTGATCGAGTCAAATTTTTGAATAGACTTTGGATTGAGATCTATGATTAAATAGATATTTTCTGTTCTTCGAATCTAAAAATGCTCAAAGTCCATGTAAATTATATTGTATTCTATTTATTATGATCAACTTTGTATTTGAACCAACCCTGATATTACTGCATCCTGAAAGTGTTAGTCAAAAATTGCTACGATATTTTTGAGAAATGAACAGTGAAAAGTGTTAATTAATAAATAATAAATATTTATAAATAATTGCAGCTTGTTAAATGCTTAATTAAGGAATAATATCATATTCGCTATTAACGCGTCATTTAGGCACATTTTTAAGAGGCGACGCCAACTTTTTGTCGAAGTGGGAGGCTTCTTATTGTTCAAGACTTCGACGAGAGTGGAGGTGTCCACGAAAACTCGGCTACATTATAATAAAACAAAGCTTGATAGTTGAAAATGACTTAGCGGAAGAAATTCTAGCAAGATATACGAAATATTAATCTCAGGAATTAATATCTACAATTGTAACAGTAACTACGATAATAGTATTGAAGAAAACTACGTGAAAATATTGAAAGCAACGCTTCGAGGTGATAGAAAATGTTATTCTACAGTCATCACCATGTCAGACATTCTGAAGTTGCGAGGGGAAGAAACAATTAAATCTACAATGATGATGATGTTCTATTAAAATGCTTCAGGGAACATAGCTACGACGATGACGAGAATATTTGAAATTACATGATAAACATCTCGTCTCTGCTACGCCGAATAACTCTACAGCTACAAAGTCATTTCACCGGATATTTTGATAGTATGGACATGTAAAACGAATGGAGGAGAATAGGATAACCAGGAGGATACACGAGACGAAGTGGGAAGGAAAGAGACCGAGAGGAAGACCTAGAGACAGGTGTCTGAAGGGGGTGGAAGAAAGCGTGAAGAAGAGAGGAGAAGACTGGACAAGGGTGGAGGCTGAGAGATGGTGGGAAGACAGAAAACGTTGGAGAGGCTTGTGTTCCAAACAGACCCGGCCAGTGGCTGGAAACTTTGCAAGATGATGATGATGATGATGACCGTCGCGATATGAGAAACAATATTTATGCATGCGTTTGTTGAATGAAGAATGCGGCCCATATTAACGCCATTCAACTCCTGCACGTCAATTTCAGTTTCGAAATCGTGGAAGGCTTGATTTTTCTTAACTACTTTATATGCTGTTTGAAATACATTGACAGTTATTTCGTTTCCCTTTTCGAAAGCCTTAGTGCATGTAGTTTCCAAAGTTTCCAATTTTGTGGTTTTTACTATTTTAACTGCAGCCTGAACTCTCTTAATGTTTAAATATTTTCTTGCTGAGAGAAAGCATTTGCTGAGATTTCTTTTCAGTTTCACCAGTTGCACAAATAGAAACTGCTGTGAAATGTTCATCCATCGTGATGTGCTTTCAGTTCCAAAGTCGCCAACTTCTTTACAAATTTTGTAGCCAAGTTTTTATTTCTTACCACCAACCATTCGTACTTACTTCAAAATTCCTGCCTTTTCTCCAAATTCCAGCATTCGAGAATGTCTTCCGTCCACTGTTACACGCGGTTGAAAGCTCTTTGTTCTGATCTTCTTTTCATCACCATACAACACTCTTGACGTTTCTCCGTCATTGTTTATGTTCGAATCATTAACTTTCAGCTATTTCGATGCCTAGGTGGATGTTAAATAGTTCGTTATTTTCTGCATCCATCAAAACCACCACACGCACAAAATAACAACTCACCCCGCCTCCAAACACTAGCTAGCGGTACGCCGAGTTACCGACCAAAGGAAACATTCGACAGATCGATTTGAATCAAGAATTACTAGAAATCTGCTTCAGCGTTGATGCCAGCTGATCGATGAACTTTCAATTCGGAAGTAATATTGGCCGGACTAGATACAAATGTACCAATGTGTTTCCTTAAACAGTCTTCAAATGTTTAAGGGGAACGTGTATCCACGCGTTCCTCTGAAAAAGGCACTGTATATATATATTGTGCCCATTTTGCGGAAGAGTCCACAGCTCTGAATGAGACGAGTTGTTTTTCTAAGGCGGAGTTCAAATGTTTGATGTTGAGGAAATCACCGTTGTGGCTGACAGCGCAGCGAGGGTCATGTCGCATCGTGAGTGATCGCCGAGTTATTTTTATAAAACGAAAACGAAAAGGTTGAATAACCAATAGATTGAGGGAATAAAGGAAGAATATTTCCATGATTAATGGAATTTATTTCATGTGAATCCAACAAGGAACTCCAGAGATATGGAATGATGCGCGAGGAGCAATGCGCAGTGGTTGTACTAGCACGTGGCGAGAGCAGTCAGTTGAAGGCAGTGGAGAGACACTCATTCCATTTCGTGCATCCGTGCGAGCATGATATTGGAGCGCTTGATCTTTTCAATATTTCGCGTACCAAAACCTGCAGCTAAAACTAGCCGTCAAGGAGATATAGTTTTCAGTGTGCTCTATGAGAGTTTTTCTAGGTGAGGCCAAATCTTGCGTGTGCAGAGTTATGTTGGATAATATCCAAACCCACAGTATAGCTAGTCTTCGTACTGGGCTAACCCCTAACCCGTGTTTTGCGCGTCTAGACGAGGACTGGGGTGGACTATGCACAGCGTGTGCAGAGTAATGTTGGATAATATCCAAACCGACAGTATAGCTAGTCTTCGAACTGTGCTAACCCCTAACCCGTGTTTTGCACGTCTAGACGAGGACTGGGGTGGACTATGCACAGGGTGTGCAGAGTTATGTTGGATAATATCCAAACCGACAGTATAGCTAGACTTCGAACTGGGCTAACCCCTAACCCGTGTTTTGCGCGTCTAGACGAGGACTGGGGTGGACTATGCACAGCGTGTGCAGAGTTATGTTGGATAATATCCAAACCGACAGTATAGCTAGTCTTCGAACTGGGCTAACCCCTAACTCGTGTTTTGCGCGTCTAGACGAGGACTGGGGTGGACTATGCACAGCGTGTGCAGAGTTATGTTGGATTATATCCAAACCCACAGTATAGCTAGTCATCGAACTGGGCTAACCCCTAACACGGGTTTTGCGCGTCTAGACGAGGACTGGGGTGGACTATGCATAGCGTGTGCAGAGTTATGTTGAATAATATCTAAACCAACAGTATAGCTAGTCGTCGAACTGGGCTAAACCCTAGCCCGGGTTTTGCACGTCTAGACGAGGACTAGGGCTGACTATGCATAGCGTGTGCAGAGATATGTTGGATAATATCCAAACCCACAGTATAGCTGGTCTTCGAACTGGGCTAACCCCTAACCCAGGTTTTAAGCGTCTAGACGAGGACTAGGGCTGACTATGCATAGCGTGTGCAGAGTTATGTTGGATAATATCCAAACCCACAGTATAGCTAGTCTTCGAACTGGGCTAACCCCTAGCCCGGGTTTTGCACGTCTAGACGAGGACTAGGGCTGACTATGCATAGCGTGTGCAGAGTTATGTTGGATAATATCCAAACCGACAGTATAGCTAGTCTTCGAACTGGGCTAACCCCTAACCCGTGTTTTGCGCGTCTAGACGAGGACTGGGGTGGACTATGCACAGCGTGTGCAGAGCTATGTTGGATATTATCCAAACCGCCAGTATAGCTAGTCTTCGAACCGGGCTAACCCCTAACCCGTGTTTTGCGCGTCTAGACGAGGACTGGGGTGGACTATGCATAGCGTGTACAGAGTTATGTTGGACAATATCCAAACCCACTGTATAGCTAGTCTTCGAACTGGGCTAACCCCTAACCCAGGTTTTAAGCGTCTAGACGAGGACTAGGGCTGACTATGCATAGCGTGTGCAGAGTTATGTTGGATAATATCCAAACCCACAGTATAGCTAGTCTTCGAACTGGGCTAACCCCTAGCCCGGGTTTTGCACGTCTAGACGAGGACTAGGGCTGACTATGCATAGCGTGTGCAGAGTTATGTTGGATAATATCCAAACCGACAGTATAGCTAGTCTTCGAACTGGGCTAACCCCTAACCCGTGTTTTGCGCGTCTAGACGAGGACTGGGGTGGACTATGCACAGCGTGTGCAGAGCTATGTTGGATAATATCCAAACCGACAGTATAGCCAGTCTTCAAACTGGGCTAACCCTTAACCCGTGGTTTGCGCGTCTAGACGAGGACTGGGGTGGACTATGCACAGCGTGTGCAGAGTTATGTTGGATAATATCCAAACCCACAGTATAGCTAATCTTCGGACTGAGCTAACCCCTAACCAGTGTTTTGCGCGTCTAGACGAGGACTGGGGTGGACTATGCACAGCGTGTGCAGAGTTATGTTGGATAATATCCAAACCGACAGTATAGCTAGTCTTCGAACTGGGCTAACCCGTGTTTTGCGCGTCTAGACGAGGACTGGGGTGGACTATGCACAGCGTGTGCAGAGTTTTGTTGGATAATATCCAAACCGACAGTATAGCTAGTCTTCGAACTGTGCTAACCCCTAACCCGTGTTTTGCGCGTCTAGACGAGGACTGGGGTGGACTATGCACAGCGTGTGCAGAGTTATGTTGGATAATATCCAAACCCACAGTATAGCTAGTCTTCGAACTGGGCTAACCCCTAACCCGTGTTTTGCGCGTCCAGACGAGGACTGGGGTGGACTATGCACAGCGTGTGCAGAGTTATGTTGGATAATATCCAAACCGACAGTATAGCTAGTCTTCGAACTGGGCTAACCCCTAACCCGTGTTTTGCGCGTCTAGACGAGGACTGGGGTGGACTATGCACAGCGTGTGCAGAGTTATGTTGGATAATATCCAAACCCACAGTATAGCTAGTCTTCGAACTGGGCTAACCCATAACCCGTGTTTTGCGCGGCTAGACGAGGACTGGGGTGGACTATGCACAGCGTGTGCAGAGTTTTGTTGGATAATATCCAAACCGCCAGTATAGCTAGTCTTCGAACTGGGCTAACCCCTAACCCGTGTTTTCCGCGTCTAGACGAGGACTGGGGTGGACTATGCATAGCGTGTGCAGAGTTATGTTAGATAGTATCCAAACCCTCAGTATAGCTAGTCTTCGAACTGGACTAACCCCTAATCCGTGTTTTGCGCGTCTAGACGAGGACTGGGGTGGACTATGCATAGCGTATCCAGAGTTATGTTGGATAATATGCAAACCCACAGTATAGCTAGTCTTCGAACTGGGCTAAACCCTAACCCGGGTTTTGCGCGTCTAGACGAGGACTGGGGTGGACTATGCATAGCGTGTGCAGAGTTATGTTAGATAGTATCCAAATCCACAGTATAGCTAGTCTTCGAACTGGGCTAACCCCAAATCCGGGTTTTGCGCGTCTAGACGAGGACTGGGGTGGACTATACGTAACGTGTGCAGAGTTATGTTGGATAATATCCAAACCCACAGTATAGCTAGTCTTCGAACTGGGCTAACCCCTAACCCGTGTTTTGCGCGTCTAGACGGCGACTGGGGTGGACTATGCACAGCGTGTGCAGAGTTATGTTGGATAATATCCAAACCCACAGTATAGCTAGTCTTCGAACTAGGCTAACCCCTAACCCGCGTTTTGCACGTCTAGACGAGGTCTAGGGCTGACTATGCATAGCGTGTGCAGAGTTATGTTAGATAGTATCCAAATCCACAGTATAGCTAGTCTTCGAACTGGGCTAACCCCAAATCCGGGTTTTGCGCGTCTAGACGAGGACTGGGGTGGACTATGCATAGCGTGTGCAGAGTTATGTTGAATAATATCCAAAACCACAGTATAGCTAGTCGTCGAACTGGGCTAAACCCTAGCCCGGGTTTTGCACGTCTAGACGAGGACTAGGGCTGACTATGCATAGCGTGTGCAGAGATATGTTGGATAATATCCAAATCCACAGTATAGCTTGTCTTCGAACTGGGCTAACCCCTAACCCAGGTTTTAAGCGTCTATACGAGGACTAGGGCTGACTATGCATAGCGTGTGCAGAGTTATGTTGGATAATATCCAAACCCACAGTATAGCTAGTCTTCGAACTGGGCTAACCCTTTACCCGTGTTTTGCGTGTCTAGACGAGGACTGGGGTGGACTATGCACAGCGTGTGCAGAGTTTTTTTGGATAATATCCAAACCCTCAGTATAGCTAGTCTTCAAACTGGGCTAACCCCTAACCCGGGTTTTGCGCGTCTCGACGAGGACTGGGGTGGACTATGCATAGCGTGTGCAGAGTTATGTTGGATAATATGCAAACCCACAGTATAGCTAGTCTTCGAACTGGGCTAAACCCTAGCCCGGGTTTTGCACGTCTAGACGAGGACTAGGGCTGACTATGCATAGCGTGTGCAGAGTTTTTTTGGATAATATCCAAACCGACAGTATAGCTAGTCTTCGAACTGGGCTAACCCCTAACCCGTGTTTTGCGCGTCTAGACGAGGGCTGGGGTGGACTATGCACAGCGTGTGCAGAGTTATGTTGGATAATATCCAAACCCACAG
Organism: Meconema thalassinum; assembly: GCA_946902985.2. Taxonomy (NCBI): domain Eukaryota; kingdom Metazoa; phylum Arthropoda; class Insecta; order Orthoptera; family Tettigoniidae; genus Meconema; species Meconema thalassinum. The sequence continues at coordinate 237,627,806 of OX336397.1, forward strand.
TATAGCTAGTCTTCGAACTGGGCTAACCCCTAACCCGTGTTTTGCGCGGCTAGACGAGGACTGGGGTGGACTATGCACAGCGTGTGCAGAGTTTTGTTGGATAATATCCAAACCGACAGTATAGCTAGTCTTCGAACTGGGCTAACCCCTAACCCTTGTTTTGCGTGTCTAGACGAGGACTGGGGTGGACTATGCACAGCGTGTGTATAGTTTTGTTGGATAATATCCAAACCCACAGTATAGCTAGTCTTCGTACTGGGCTAACCCCTAACCCGTGTTTTGCGCGTCCAGACGAGGACTGGGGTGGACTATGCACAGCGTGTGCAGAGTAATGTTGGATAATATCCAAACCGACAGTATAGCTAGTCTTCGAACTGTGCTAACCCCTAACCCGTGTTTTGCACGTCTAGACGAGGACTGGGGTGGACTATGCACAGGGTGTGCAGAGTTATGTTGGATAATATCCAAACCGACAGTATAGCTAGTCTTCGAACTGGGCTAACCCCTAACCCGTGTTTTGCGCGTCTAGACGAGTACTGGGGTGGACTATGCACAGCGTGTGCAGAGTTATGTTGGATAATATCCAAACCGACAGTATAGCTAGTCTTCGAACTGGGCTAACCCCTAACTCGTGTTTTGCGCGTCTAGACGAGGACTGCGGTGGACTATGCACAGCGTGTGCAGAGTTATGTTGGATTATATCCAAACCCACAGTATAGCTAGTCTACGAACTGGGCTAACCCCTAACCCGTGTTTTGCGCGGCTAGACGAGGAATGGGTTGGACTATACGTAACGTGTGCAGAGTTATGTTGGATAATATCCAAACCAACAGTATAGCTAGTCATCGAACTGGGCTAACCCCTAACCCGGGTTTTGCGCGTCTAGACGAGGACTGGGGTGGACTATGCATAGCGTGTGCAGAGTTATGTTGAATAATATCTAAACCCACAGTATAGCTAGTCGTCGAACTGGGCTAAACCCTAGCCCGGGTTTTGCACGTCTAGACGAGGACTAGGGCTGACTATGCATAGCGTGTGCAGAGTTATGTTGGATAATATCCAAACCGACAGTATAGCTAGTCTTCGAACTGGGCTAACCCCTAACCCAGGTTTTAAGCGTCTAGACGAGGACTAGGGCTGACTATGCATAGCGTGTACAGAGTTATGTTGGACAATATCCAAACCCACTGTATAGCTAGTCTTCGAACTGGGCTAACCCCTAACCCAGGTTTTAAGCGTCTAGACGAGGACTAGGGCTGACTATGCATAGCGTGTGCAGAGTTATGTTGGGTAATATCCAAACCCACAGTATAGCTAGTCTTCGAACTGGGCTAACCCCTAGCCCGGGTTTTGCACGTCTAGACGAGGACTAGGGCTGACTATGCATAGCGTGTGCAGAGTTATGTTGGATAATATCCAAACCGACAGTATAGCTAGTCTTCGAACTGGGCTAACCCCTAACCCGTGTTTTGCGCGTCTAGACGAGGACTGGGGTGGACTATGCACAGCGTGTGCAGAGCTATGTTGGATAATATCCAAACCGACAGTATAGCTAGTCTTCGAACTGGGCTAACCCTTAACCCGTGGTTTGCGCGTCTAGACGAGGACTGGGGTGGACTATGCACAGCGTGTGCAGAGTTATGTTGGATAATATCCAAACCCACAGTATAGCTAGTCTTCGAACTGAGCTAACCCCTAACCCGTGTTTTGCGCGTCTAGACGAGGACTGGGGTGGACTATGCACAGCGTGTGCAGAGTTATGTTGGATAATATCCAAACCGACAGTATAGCTAGTCTTCGAACTGGGCTAACCCGTGTTTTGCGCGTCTAGACGAGGACTGGGGTGGACTATGCACAGCGTGTGCAGAGTTTTGTTGGATAATATCCAAACCGACAGTATAGCTAGTCTTCGAACTGTGCTAACCCCTAACCCGTGTTTTGCGCGTCTAGACGAGGACTGGGGTGGACTATGCACAGCGTGTGCAGAGTTATGTTGGATAATATCCAAACCCACAGTATAGCTAGTCTTCGAACTGGGCTAACCCCTAACCCGTGTTTTGCGCGTCCAGACGAGGACTGGGGTGGACTATGCACAGCGGGTGCAGAGTTATGTTGGATAATATCCAAACCGACAGTATAGCTAGTCTTCGAACTGGGCTAACCCCTAACCCGTGTTTTGCGCGTCTAGACGAGGACTGGGGTGGACTATGCACAGCGTGTGCAGAGTTATGTTGGATAATATCCAAACCCACAGTATAGCTAGTCTTCGAACTGGGCTAACCCATAACCCGTGTTTTGCGCGGCTAGACGAGGACTGGGGTGGACTATGCACAGCGTGTGCAGAGTTTTGTTGGATAATATCCAAACCGCCAGTATAGCTAGTCTTCGAACTGGGCTAACCCCTAACCCGTGTTTTCCGCGTCTAGACGAGGACTGGGGTGGACTATGCACAGCGTGTGCAGAGATATGTCGGATAATATCCAAACCCACAGTATAGCTAGTCTTCGAACTGGGCTAACCCCTAACCCGTGTTTTGCGTGTCTAGACGAGGACTGGGGTGGACTATGCACAGCGTGTGCAGAGTTTTGTTGGATAATATCCAAACCCTCAGTATAGCTAGTCTTCGAACTGGACTAACCCCTAATCCGTGTTTTGCGCGTCTAGACGAGGACTGGGGTGGACTATGCATAGCGTATCCAGAGTTATGTTGGATAATATGCAAACCCACAGTATAGCTAGTCTTCGAACTGGGCTAAACCCTAACCCGGGTTTTGCGCGTCTAGACGAGGACTGGGGTGGACTATGCATAGCGTGTGCAGAGTTATGTTAGATAGTATCCAAATCCACAGTATAGCTAGTCTTCGAACTGGGCTAACCCCAAATCCGGGTTTTGCGCGTCTAGACGAGGACTGGGTTGGACTATACGTAACGTGTGCAGAGTTATGTTGGATAATATCCAAACCCACATTATAGCTAGTCTTCGAACTGGGCTAACCCCTAACCCGTGTTTTGCGCGTCTAGACGGCGACTGGGGTGGACTATGCACAGCGTGTGCAGAGTTATGTTGGATAATATCCAAACCCACAGTATAGCTAGTCTTCGAACTAGGCTAACCCCTAACCCGCGTTTTGCACGTCTAGACGAGGACTAGGGCTGACTATGCATAGCGTGTGCAGAGTTATGTTGAATAATATCCAAACCCACAGTACAGCTAGTCGTCGAACTGGGCTAACCCCTAACCCAGGTTTTAAGCGTCTAGACGAGGACTAGGGCTGACTATGCATAGCGTGTGCAGAGTTATGTTGGATAATATCCAAACCCACAGTATAGCTAGTCTTCGAACTGGGCTAACCCCTAACCCGGGTTTTGCACGTCTAGACGAGGACTAGGGCTGACTATGCATAGCGTGTGCAGAGTTATGTTGAATAATATCCAAACCCACAGTATAGCTAGTCGTCGAACTGGGCTAAACCCTAGCCCGGGTTTTGCACGTCTAGACGAGGACTAGGGCTGACTATGCATAGCGTGTGCAGAGATATGTTGGATAATATCCAAATCCACAGTATAGCTTGTCTTCGAACTGGGCTAACCCCTAACCCAGGTTTTAAGCGTCTATACGAGGACTAGGGCTGACTATGCATAGCGTGTGCAGAGTTATGTTGGATAATATCCAAACCCACAGTATAGCTAGTCTTCGAACTGGGCTAACCCTTTACCCGTGTTTTGCGTGTCTAGACGAGGACTGGGGTGGACTATGCACAGCGTGTGCAGAGTTTTTTTGGATAATATCCAAACCCTCAGTATAGCTAGTCTTCAAACTGGGCTAACCCCTAACCCGGGTTTTGCGCGTCTCGACGAGGACTGGGGTGGACTATGCATAGCGTGTGCAGAGTTATGTTGGATAATATGCAAACCCACAGTATAGCTAGTCTTCGAACTGGGCTAAACCCTAGCCCGGGTTTTGCACGTCTAGACGAGGACTAGGGCTGACTATGCATAGCGTGTGCAGAGTTTTTTTGGATAATATCCAAACCGACAGTATAGCTAGTCTTCGAACTGGGCTAACCCCTAACCCGTGTTTTGCGCGTCTAGACGAGGACTGGGGTGGACTATGCACAGCGTGTGCAGAGTTATGTTGGATAATATCCAAACCCACAGTATAGCTAGTCTTCGAACTGGGCTAACCCCTAACCCGTGTTTTGCGCGGCTAGACGAGGACTGGGGTGGACTATGCACAGCGTGTGCAGAGTTTTGTTGGATAATATCCAAACCGACAGTATAGCTAGTCTTCGAACTGGGCTAACCCCTTACCCGTGTTTTGCGTGTCTAGACGAGGACTGGGGTGGACTATGCACAGCGTGTGCAGAGTTTTTTTGGATAATATCCAAACCCTCAGTATAGTTAGTCTTCGAACTGGGCTAACCCCTAACCCGGGTTTTGCGCGTCTCGACGAGGACTGGGGTGGACTATGCATAGCGTATGCAGAGTTATGTTGGATAATATGCAAACCCACAGTATAGCTAGTCTTCGAACTGGGCTAACCCCTAACCGGGGTTTTGCTCGTCTAGACGAGGACTGGGGTGGACTATGCATAGCGTGTGCCGAGTTATGTTAGATAGTATCCAAATTCACAATATAGCTAGTCTTCGAACTGGGCTAACCCCAAACCCGGGTTTTGCGTGTCTAGACGAGGACTGGGGTGGACTATACGTAGCGTGTGCAGAGTTATGTTGGATAATATCCAAACCCACATTATAGCTAGTCTTCGAACTGGGCTAACCCCTAACCCGTGTTTTGCGCGTCTAGAAGACGACTGGCGTGGACTATGCACAGCGTGTGCAGAGTTATGTTGGATAATATCCAAACCCACAGTATAGCTAGTCTTCGAACTGGGCTAACCCCTAACCCGGGTTTTGCCTGTCTAGACGAGGACTGGGGGGGGGGGGGCTATGCACAGCGTGTGCAGAGTTATGTTGAATAATATCCAAACCCACAGTATAGCTAGTCGTCGAACTGGGCTAAACCCTAGCCCGGGTTTTGCACGTCTGGACGAGGACTAGGGCTGACTATGCATAGCGTGTGCAAAGTTATGTTGGATAATATCCAAACGCACAGTATAGCTAGTCTTCGAACTGGGCTAACCCCTAACCCGGGTTTTGCACGTCTAGACGAGGACTAGGGCTGACTATGCATAGCATGTGCAGAGTTATGTTGAATAATATCCAAACCCACAGTATAGCTAGTCGTCCAACTGGGCTAAACCCTAGCCCGGGTTTTGCACGTCTAGACGAGGACTAGCGCTGACTATGCATAGCGTGTGCAGAGTTATGTTGGATAATATCCAAACCCACAGTATAGCTGGTCTTCGAACTGGGCTAACCCCTAACCCAGGTTTTAAGCGTCTAGACGAGGACTAGGGCTGACTATGCATAGCGTGTGCAGAGTTATGTTGGATAATATCCAAACCGACAGTATAGCTAGTCTTCGAACTGGGCTAACCCCTAACCCGTGTTTTGCACGTCTAGACGAGGACTAGGGCTGACTATGCATAGCAGGTGCAGAGTTATGTTGAATAATATCCAAACCCACAGTATAGCTAGTCGTCCAACTGGGCTAAACCCTAGCCCGGGTTTTGCACGTCTAGACGAGGACTAGCGCTGACTATGCATAGCGTGTGCAGAGTTATGTTGGATAATATCCAAACCGACAGTATAGCTAGTCTTCGAACTGGGCTAACCCCTAACCCGTGTTTTCCGCGTCTAGACGAGGACTGGGGTGGACTATGCACAGCGTGTGCAGAGATATGTCGGATAATATCCAAACCCACAGTATAGCTAGTCTTCGAACTGGGCTAACCCCTAACCCGTGTTATGCGTGTCTAGACGAAGACTGGGGTGGACTATGCACAGCGTGTGCAGAGTTTTGTTGGATAATATCCAAACCCTCAGTATAGCTAGTCTTCGAACTGGACTAACCCCTAACCCGTGTTTTGCGCGTCTAGACGAGGACTGGGGTGGACTATGCATAGCGTATCCAGAGTTATGTTGGATAATATGCAAACCCACAGTATAGCTAGTCTTCGAACTGGGCTAAACCCTAACCCGGGTTTTGCGCGTCTAGACGAGGACTGGGGTGGACTATGCATAGCGTGTGCAGAGTTATGTTAGATAGTATCCAAATCCACAGTATAGCTAGTCTTCGAACTGGGCTAACCCCTAACCCGTGTTTTGCGCGTCTAGACGGCGACTGGGGTGGACTATGCACAGCGTGTGCAGAGTTATGTTGGATAATATCCAAACCCACAGTATAGCTAGTCTTCGAACTAGGCTAACCCCTAACCCGGGTTTTGCACGTCTAGACGAGGACTAGGGCTGACTATGCGTAGCGTGTGCAGAGTTATGTTGAATAATATCCAAACCCACAGTATAGCTAGTCGTCGAACTGGGCTAACCCCTAACCCAGGTTTTAAGCGTCTAGACGAGGACTAGGGCTGACTATGCATAGCGTGTGCAGAGTTATGTTGGATAATATCCAAACCCACAGTATAGCTAGTCTTCGAACTGGGCTAACCCCTAACCCGGGTTTTGCACGTCTAGACGAGGACTAGGGCTGACTATGCATAGCGTGTGCAGAGTTATGTTGAATAATATCCAAACCCACAGTATAGCTAGTCGTCGAACTGGGCTAAACCCTAGCCCGGGTTTTGCACGTCTAGACGAGGACTAGGGCTTACTATGCATAGCGTGTGCAGAGATATGTTGGATAATATCCAAACCCACAGTATAGCTTGTCTTCGAACTGGGCTAACCCCTAACCCAGGTTTTAAGCGTCTATACGAGGACTAGGGCTGACTATGCATAGCGTGTACAGAGTTATGTTGGACAATATGCAAACCCACTGTATAGCTAGTCTTCGAACTGGGCTAACCCCTAACCCAGGTTTTAAGAGTCTAGACGATGACTAGGGCTGACTATGCATAGCGTGTGCAGAGTTATGTTGGATAATATCCAAACCCACAGTATAGCTAGTCTTCGAACTGGGCTAACCCCTAGCCCGGGTTTTGCACGTCTAGACGACGACTAGGGCTGACTATGCATAGCGTGTGCAGAGTTATGTTGGATAATATCCAAACCGACAGTATAGCTAGTCTTCGAACTGGGCTAACCCCTAACCCGTGTTTTGCGCGTCTAGACGAGGACTGGGGTGGACTATGCACAGCGTGTGCAGAGTTATGTTGGATAATATCCAAACCGACAGTATAGCTAGTCTTCGAACTGGGCTAACCCCTAACCCGTGTTTTGCGCGTCTAGACGAGGACTGGGGTGGTCTATGCACAGCGTGTGCAGAGTTATGTTGGATAATATCCAAACCCACAGTATAGCTAGTCTTCGAACTGAGCTAACCCCTAACCCGTGTTTTGCGCGTCTAGACGAGGACTGGGGTGGACTATGCACAGCGTGTGCAGAGTTATGTTGGATAATATCCAACCGACAGTATAGCTAGTCTTCGAACTGGGCTAACCCCTAACCCGTGTTTTGCGCGTCTAGACGAGGACTGGGGTAGACTATGCACAGCGTGTGCAGAGTTATGTTGGATAATATCCAAACCCACAGAATAGGTAGTCTTCGAACTGGGCTAACCCCTAACCCGTGTTTGGCGCGGCTAAACGAGGACTGGGGTGGACTATGCACAGCGTGTGCAGAGTTTTGTTGGATAATATCCAAACCGACAGTATAGCTAGTCTTCGAACTGTGCTAACCCCTAACCCGTGTTTTGCGCGTCTAGACGATGACTGGGGTGGACTATGCATAGCGTGTGCAGAGTTATGTTGGATAATATCCAAACCCACAGTATAGCTAGTCTTAGAACTGGGCTAACCCCTAACCCGTGTTTTGCGCGTCCAGACGAGGACTGGGGTGGACTATGCACAGCGTGTGCAGAGTTATGTTGGATAATATCCAAACCGACAGTATAGCTAGTCTTCGAACTGGGCTAACCCCTAACCCGTGTTTTGCGCGTCTTGACGAGGACTGGGGTGGACTATGCACAGCGTGTGCAGAGTTATGTTGGATAATATCCAAACCCACAGTATAGCTAGTCTTCGAACTGGGCTAACCCCTAACCCGTGTTTTGCGCGGCTAGACGAGGACTGGGGTGGACTATGCACAGCGTGTGCAGAGTTTTGTTGGATAATATCCAAACCGACAGTATAGCTACTCTTCGAACATGGCTAACCCCTAACCCTTGTTTTGCGCGTCTAGACGAGGACTGGGGTGGACTATGCACATCGTGTGTAGAGTTTTGTTGGATAATATCCAAACCCACAGTATAGCTAGTCTTCGAACTGGGCTAACCCCTTACCCGTGTTTTGCGTGTCTAGACGAGGACTGGGGTGGACTATGCACAGCGTGTGCAGAGTTTTTTTGGATAATATCCAAACCCTCAGTATAGCTAGTCTTCAAACTGGGCTAACCCCTAACCCGGGTTTTGCGCGTCTCGACGAGGACTGGGGTGGACTATGCATAGCGTATGCAGAGTTATGTTGGATAATATGCAAACCCACAGTATAGCTAGTCTTCGAACTGGGCTAAACCCTAGCCCGGGTTTTGCACGTCTAGACGAGGACTAGGGCTGACTATGCATAGCGTGTGCAGAGTTTTTTTGGATAATATCCAAACCGACAGTATAGCTAGTCTTCGAACTGGGCTAACCCCTAACCCGTGTTTTGCGCGTCTAGACGAGGACTGGGGTGGACTATGCACAGCGTGTGCAGAGTTATGTTGGATAATATCCAAACCCACAGTATAGCTAGTCTTCGAACTGGGCTAACCCCTAACCCGTGTTTTGCGCGGCTAGACGAGGACTGGGGTGGACTATGCACAGCGTGTGCAGAGTTTTGTTGGATAATATCCAAACCGACAGTATAGCTAGTCTTCGAACTGGGCTAACCCCTAACCCTTGTTTTGCGCGTCTAGACGAGGACTGGGGTGGACTATGCAAATCGTGTGCAGAGTTTTTTTGGATAATATCCAAACCCTCAGTATTGTTTGTCTTCGAACTGGGCTATCCCCTAACCCGGGTTTTGCGCGTCTCGACGAGGACTGGGGTGGACTATGCACAGCGTGTGCAGAGTTTTGTTGGATAATATCCAAACCCACAGTATAGCTAGTCTTCGAACTGGGCTAACCCCTTACCCGTGTTTTGCGTGTCTAGACGAGGACTGGGGTGGACTATGCACAGCGTGTGCAGAGTTTTTTTGGATAATATCCAAACCTTCAGTATTGTTTGTCTTCGAACTGGGCTATCCCCTAACCCGGGTTTTGCGCGTCTCGACGAGGACTGCGGTGGACTATGCATAGCGTATGCAGAGTTATGTTGGATAATATGCAAACCCACAGTATAGCTAGTCTTCGAACTGGGCTAACCCCTAACCGGGATTTTGCGCGTCTAGACGAGGACTGGGGTGGACTATGCATAGCGTGTGCTGTGTTATGTTAGATAGTATCCAAATTCACAATATAGCTAGTCTTCGAACTGGGCTAACCCCAAACCCGGGTTTTGCGCGTCTAGACGAGGACTGGGGTGGACTATACGTAGCGTGTGCAGAGTTATGTTGGATAATATCCAAACCCACAGTATAGCTAGTCTTCGAACTGGGCTAACCCCTAACCCGTGTTTTGCGCGTCTAGAAGACGACTGGCGTGGACTATGCACAGCGTGTGCAGAGTTATGTTGGATAATATCCAAACCCACAGTATAGCTAGTTTTCGAACTGGGCTAACCCCTAACCCGGGTTTTGCCTGTCTAGACGAGGACTGGGGGGGGGGGCTATGCACAGCGTGTGCAGAGTTATGTTGAATAATATCCAAACCCACAGTATAGCTAGTCGTCGAACTGGGCTAAACCCTAGCCCGGGTTTTGCACGTCTGGACGAGGACTAGGGCTGACTATGCATAGCGTGTGCAAAGTTATGTTGGATAATATCCAAACCCACAGTATAGCTAGTCTTCGAACTGGGCTAACCCCTAACCCGGGTTTTGCACGTCTAGACGAGGACTAGGGCTGACTATGCATAGCATGTGCAGAGTTATGTTGAATAATATCCAAACCCACAGTATAGCTAGTCGTCCAACTGAGCTAAACCCTAGCCCGGGTTTTGCCCGTCTAGACGAGGACTAGGACTGACTATGCGTAGCGTGTGCAGAGTTATGTTGAATAATATCCAAACCCACAGTATAGCTAGTCGTCGAACTGGGCTAACCCCTAACCCAGGTTTTAAGCGTCTAGACGAGGACTAGGGCTGACTATGCATAGCGTGTGCAGAGTTATGTTGGATAATATCCAAACCCACAGTATAGCTAGTCTTCGAACTGGGCTAACCCCTAACCCGGGTTTTGCACGTCTAGACGAGGACTAGGGCTGACTATGCATAGCGTGTGCAGAGTTATGTTGAATAATATCCAAACCCACAGTATAGCTAGTCGTCGAACTGGGCTAAACCCTAGCCCGGGTTTTGCACGTCTAGACGAGGACTAGGGCTGACTATCCATAGCGTGTGCAGAGATATGTTGGATAATATCCAAACCCACAGTATAGCTTGTCTTCGAACTGGGCTAACCCCTAACCCAGGTTTAGGCGTCTATACGAGGACTAGGGCTGACTATGCATAGCGTGTACAGAGTTATGTTGGACAATATGCAAACCCACTGTATAGCTAGTCTTTGAACTGGGCTAACCCCTAACCCAGGTTTTAAGAGTCTAGACGATGACTAGGGCTGACTATGCATAGCGTGTGCAGAGTTATGTTGGATAATATCCAAACCCACAGTATAGCTAGTCTTCGAACTGGGCTAACCCCTAGCCCGGGTTTTGCACGTCTAGACGACGACTAGGGCTGACTATGCATAGCGTGTGCAGAGTTATGTTGGATAATATCCAAACCGACAGTATAGCTAGTCTTCGAACTGGGCTAACCCCTAACCCGTGTTTTGCGCGTCTAGACGAGGACTGGGGTGGACTATGCACAGCGTGTGCAGAGTTATGTTGGATAATATCCAAACCGACAGTATAGCTAGTCTTCGAACTGGGCTAACCCCTAACCCGTGTTTTGCGCGTCTAGACGAGGACTGGGGTGGACTATGCACAGCGTGTGCAGAGTTATGTTGGATAATATCCAAACCCACAGCATAGCTAGTCTTCGAACTGAGCTAACCCCTAACCCGTGTTTTGCGCGTCTAGACGAGGACTGGGGTGGACTATGCACAGCGTGTGCAGAGTTATGTTGGATAATATCCAACCGACAGTATAGCTAGTCTTCGAACTGGGCTAACCCCTAACCCGTGTTTTGCGCGTCTAGACGAGGACTGGGGTGGACTATGCACAGCGTGTGCAGAGTTATGTTGGATAATATCCAAACCCACAGAATAGGTAGTCTTCGAACTCGGCTAACCCCTAACCCGTGTTTGGCGCGGCTAAACGAGGACTGGGGTGGACTATGCACAGCGTGTGCAGAGTTTTGTTGGATAATATCCAAACCGACAGTATAGCTAGTCTTCGAACTGTGCTAACCCCTAACCCGTGTCTTGCGCGTCTAGACGAGGACTGGGGTGGACTATGCATAGCGTGTGCAGAGTTATGTTGGATAATATCCAAACCCACAGTATAGCTAGTCTTCGAACTGGGCTAACCCCTAACCCGTGTTTTGCGCGTCCAGACGAGGACTGGGGTGGACTATGCACAGCGTGTGCAGAGTTATGTTGGATAATATCCAAACCGACAGTATAGCTAGTCTTCGAACTGGGCTAACCCCTAACCCGTGTTTTGCGCGTCTTGACGAGGACTGGGGTGGACTATGCACAGCGTGTGCAGAGTTATGTTGGATAATATCCAAACCCACAGTATAGCTAGTCTTCGAACTGGGCTAACCCCTAACCCGTGTTTTGCGCGGCTAGACGAGGACTGGGGTGGACTATGCACAGCGTGTGCAGAGTTTTGTTGGATAATATCCAAACCGACAGTATAGCTAGTCTTCGAACTGGGCTAACCCCTAACCCTTGTTTTGCGCGTCTAGACGAGGACTGGGGTGGACTATGCACATCGTGTGTATAGTTTTGTTGGATAATATCCAAACCCACAGTATAGCTAGTCTTCGAACTGGGCTAACCCCTTACCCGTGTTTTGCGTGTCTAGACGAGGACTGGGGTGGACTATGCACAGCGTGTGCAGAGTTTTTTTGGATAATATCCAAACCCTCAGTATTGTTTGTCTTCGAACTGGGCTATCCCCTAACCCGGGTTTTGCGCGTCTCGACGAGGACTGGGGTGGACTATGCATAGCGTATGCAGAGTTATGTTGGATAATATGCAAACCCACAGTATAGCTAGTCTTCGAACTGGGCTAACCCCTAACCGGGGTTTTGCGCGTCTAGACGAGGACTGGGGTGGACTATGCATAGCGTGTGCTGTGTTATGTTAGATAGTATCCAAATTCACAATATAGCTAGTCTTCGAACTGGGCTAACCCCAAACCCGGGTTTTGCGCGTCTAGACGAGGACTGGGGTGGACTATACGTAGCGTGTGCAGAGTTATGTTGGATAATATCCAAACCCACAGTATAGCTAGTCTTCGAACTGGGCTAACCCCTAACCCGTGTTTTGCGCGTCTAGAAGACGACTGGCGTGGACTATGCACAGCGTGTGCAGAGTTATGTTGGATAATATCCAAACCCACAGTATAGCTAGTTTTCGAACTGGGCTAACCCCTAACCCGGGTTTTGCCTGTCTAGACGAGGACTGGGGGGGGCTATGCACAGCGTGTGCAGAGTTATGTTGAATAATATCCAAACCCACAGTATAGCTAGTTGTCGAACTGGGCTAAACCCTAGCCCGGGTTTTGCACGTCTGGACGAGGACTAGGGCTGACTATGCATAGCGTGTGCAAAGTTATGTTGGATAATATCCAAACCCACAGTATAGCTAGTCTTCGAACTGGGCTAACCCCTAACCCGGGTTTTGCACGTCTAGACGAGGACTAGGGCTGACTATGCATAGCATGTGCAGAGTTATGTTGAATAATATCCAAACCCACAGTATAGCTAGTCGTCCAACTGAGCTAAACCCTAGCCCGGGTTTTGCCCGTCTAGACGAGGACTAGGGCTGACTATGCGTAGCGTGTGCAGAGTTATGTTGAATAATATCCAAACCCACAGTATAGCTAGTCGTCGAACTGGGCTAACCCCTAACCCAGGTTTTAAGCGTCTAGACGAGGACTAGGGCTGACTATGCATAGCGTGTGCAGAGTTATGTTGGATAATATCCAAACCCACAGTATAGCTAGTCTTCGAACTGGGCTAACCCCTAACCCGGGTTTTGCACGTCTAGACGAGGACTAGGGCTGACTATGCATAGCGTGTGCAGAGTTATGTTGAATAATATCCAAACCCACAGTATAGCTAGTCGTCGAACTGGGCTAAACCCTAGCCCGGGTTTTGCACGTCTAGACGAGGACTAGGGCTGACTATGCATAGCGTGTGCAGAGATATGTTGGATAATATCCAAACCCACAGTATAGCTTGTCTTCGAACTGGGCTAACCCCTAACCCAGGTTTTAAGCGTCTATACGAGGACTAGGGCTGACTATGCATAGCGTGTACAGAGTTATGTTGGACAATATGCAAACCCACTGTATAGCTAGTCTTCGAACTGGGCTAACCCCTAACCCAGGTTTTAAGAGTCTAGACGATGACTAGGGCTGACTATGCATAGCGTGTGCAGAGTTATGTTGGATAATATCCAAACCCACAGTATAGCTAGTCTTCGAACTGGGCTAACCCCTAGCCCGGGTTTTGCACGTCTAGACGACGACTAGGGCTGACTATGCATAGCGTGTGCAGAGTTATGTTGGATAATATCCAAACCGACAGTATAGCTAGTCTTCGAACTGGGCTAACCCCTAACCCGTGTTTTGCGCGTCTAGACGAGGACTGGGGTGGACTATGCACAGCGTGTGCAGAGTTATGTTGGATAATATCCAAACCGACAGTATAGCTAGTCTTCGAACTGGGCTAACCCCTAACCCGTGTTTTGCGCGTCTAGACGAGGACTGGGGTGGACTATGCACAGCGTGTGCAGAGTTATGTTGGATAATATCCAAACCCACAGTATAGCTAGTCTTCGAACTGAGCTAACCCCTAACCCGTGTTTTGCGCGTCTAGACGAGGACTGGGGTGGACTATGCACAGCGTGTGCAGAGTTATGTTGGATAATATCCAACCGACAGTATAGCTAGTCTTCGAACTGGGCTAACCCCTAACCCGTGTTTTGCGCGTCTAGACGAGGACTGGGGTGGACTATGCACAGCGTGTGCAGAGTTATGTTGGATAATATCCAAACCCACAGAATAGGTAGTCTTCGAACTGGGCTAACCCCTAACCCGTGTTTGGCGCGGCTAAACGAGGACTGGGGTGGACTATGCACAGCGTGTGCAGAGTTTTGTTGGATAATATCCAAACCGACAGTATAGCTAGTCTTCGAACTGTGCTAACCCCTAACCCGTGTTTTGCGCGTCTAGACGAGGACTGGGGTGGACTATGCATAGCGTGTGCAGAGTTATGTTGGATAATATCCAAACCCACAGTATAGCTAGTCTTAGAACTGGGCTAACCCCTAACCCGTGTTTTGCGCGTCCAGACGAGGACTGGGGTGGACTATGCACAGCGTGTGCAGAGTTATGTTGGATAATATCCAAACCGACAGTATAGCTAGTCTTCGAACTGGGCTAACCCCTAACCCGTGTTTTGCGCGTCTTGACGAGGACTGGGGTGGACTATGCACAGCGTGTGCAGAGTTATGTTGGATAATATCCAAACCCACAGTATAGCTAGTCTTCGAACTGGGCTAACCCCTAACCCGTGTTTTGCGCGGCTAGACGAGGACTGGGGTGGACTATGCACAGCGTGTGCAGAGATTTGTTGGATAATATCCAAACCGACAGTATAGCTACTCTTCGAACTGGGCTAACCCCTAACCCTTGTTTTGCGCGTCTAGACGAGGACTGGGGTGGACTATGCACATCGTGTGTAGAGTTTTGTTGGATAATATCCAAACCCACAGTATAGCTAGTCTTCGAACTGGGCTAACCCCTTACCCGTGTTTTGCGTGTCTAGACGAGGACTGGGGTGGACTATGCACAGCGTGTGCAGAGTTTTTTTGGATAATATCCAAACCCTCAGTATAGCTAGTCTTCAAACTGGGCTAACCCCTAACCCGGGTTTTGCGCGTCTCGACGAGGACTGGGGTGGACTATGCATAGCGTATGCAGAGTTATGTTGGATAATATGCAAACCCACAGTATAGCTAGTCTTCGAACTGGGCTAAACCCTAGCCCGGGTTTTGCACGTCTAGACGAGGACTAGGGCTGACTATGCATAGCGTGTGCAGAGTTTTTTTGGATAATATCCAAACCGACAGTATAGCTAGTCTTCGAACTGGGCTAACCCCTAACCCGTGTTTTGCGCGTCTAGACGAGGACTGGGGTGGACTATGCACAGCGTGTGCAGAGTTATGTTGGATAATATCCAAACCCACAGTATAGCTAGTCTTCGAACTGGGCTAACCCCTAACCCGTGTTTTGCGCGGCTAGACGAGGACTGGGGTGGACTATGCACAGCGTGCGCAGAGTTTTGTTGGATAATATCCAAACCGACAGTATAGCTAGTCTTCGAACTGGGCTAACCCCTAACCCTTGTTTTGCGCGTCTAGACGAGGACTGGGGTGGACTATGCACATCGTGTGTATAGTTTTGTTGGATAATATCCAAACCCACAGTATAGCTAGTCTTCGAACTGGGCTAACCCCTTACCCGTGTTTTGCGTGTCTAGACCAGGACTGGGGTGGACTATGCACAGCGTGTGCAGAGTTTTTTTGGATAATATCCAAACCCTCAGTATTGTTTGTCTTCGAACTGGGCTATCCCCTAACCCGGGTTTTGCGCGTCTCGACGAGGACTGGGGTGGACTATGCATAGCGTATGCATAGTTATGTTGGATAATATGCAAACCCACAGTATAGCTAGTCTTCGAACTGGGCTAACCCCTAACCGGGGTTTTGCGCGTCTAGACGAGGACTGGGGTGGACTATGCATAGCGTGTGCTGTGTTATGTTAGATAGTATCCAAATTCACAATATAGCTAGTCTTCGAACTGGGCTAACCCCAAACCCGGGTTTTGCGCGTCTAGACGAGGACTGGGGTGGACTATACGTAGCGTGTGCAGAGTTATGTTGGATAATATCCAAACCCACAGTATAGCTAGTCTTCGAACTGGGCTAACCCCTAACCCGTGTTTTGCGCGTCTAGAAGACGACTGGCGTGGACTATGCACAGCGTGTGCAGAGTTATGTTGGATAATATCCAAACCCACAGTATAGCTAGTTTTCGAACTGGGCTAACCCCTAACCCGGGTTTTGCCTGTCTAGACGAGGACTGGGGGGGGGGGGGGGGGGGCTATGCACAGCGTGTGCAGAGTTATGTTGAATAATATCCAAACCCACAGTATAGCTAGTCGTCGAACTGGGCTAAACCCTAGCCCGGGTTTTGCACGTCTGGACGAGGACTAGGGCTGACTATGCATAGCGTGTGCAAAGTTATGTTGGATAATATCCAAACCCACAGTATAGCTAGTCTTCGAACTGGGCTAACCCCTAACCCGGGTTTTGCACGTCTAGACGAGGACTAGGGCTGACTATGCATAGCATGTGCAGAGTTATGTTGAATAATATCCAAACCCACAGTATAGCTAGTCGTCCAACTGAGCTAAACCCTAGCCCGGGTTTTGCCCGTCTAGACGAGGACTAGGGCTGACTATGCATAGCGTGTGCAGAGTTATGTTGGATAATATCCAAACCCACAGTATAGCTGGTCTTCGAACTGGGCTAACCCCTAACCCAGGTTTTAACCGTCTAGACGAGGACTAGGGCTGACTATGCATAGCGTTTGCAGAGTTATGTTGGACAATATCCAAACCCACAGTATAGCTAGTCTTCGAACTGGGCTAACCCCTAACCCAGGTTTTAACCGTCTAGACGAGGACTAGGGCTGACTATGCATAGCGTGTGCAGAGTTATTTTGGATAATATCCAAACCCACAGTATAGCTAGTCTTCGAACTGGGCTAACCCCTAGCCCGGGTTTTGCACGTCTAGACGAGGACTAGGGCTGACTATGCATAGCGTGTGCAGAGTTATGTTGGATAATATCCAAACCCACAGTATAGCTGGTCTTCGAACTGGGCTAACCCCTAACCCGGGTTTTGCGCGTCTAGACGGGGACTGGGGCGGACTATGCAAAGCGTTTAATAATAATCCTTATCCAGATAGGCATGAAGAGATATTATCTAGCTTGGTGAATAGCAGAATTAATTTGGAAAAAGGCTGAATACCGCGCTAATATATGAAAGTTCACAAGGAAGTCATCGTGGAAATGGTTAAACGGCCAAAAGGCGCTTATATTTCGGATCGAGAAAAACACGGTGTGAATTTTATCGAAACACGGAAAGTGTCTAGTTACGAGTTTTTGCGATAGTACAAGCTATGGTGTTAAGGGGATTCGGACAGGACATCATGGTATCGGACAGTCAGCATGAACATTTGCAATGCACCATGAATCGAATCATTATTATGGAGTTTTGAATTAAATTGGTGGTATGATGGAAGCAGGTGTCTGGGAACTTATGCCATGAACAAGGGAAAACGTGGATACCAGGAATGCACGTTGCATATCATGACGGCGGTTGGGATGGGGCATTCTACTCCAGCTGGATCCACATTTTGGAACACCTCCGATGACCCGTGAGCAGAATTTTATATTTTAGTAGCTAGTATTGGTGAATTGCATACTCTAGACTATTCCTTCAACCATATAGGGGCCATCGTTTTTAGAATTTGGATCTATTTTAAATTATACTGACGCATAAATCTCTGGAGCCTTTTGATGTTTCTCACACTTTGGAAGTCAGCGTATCCACGATGAGACAGATCGTCGTATGATATTTGTATTGGAGGCATTCTACTCTTCTTATTGCCTGGAGTGTTTCCATTTGTTTTGATAGTTAACGCATAGTTTGATGGATAGTTAAAAGTTGACTTTTGTCCTTGGATATTTTGTTATTCCTTTAGTCGTGTTATTTAATTGATGTAGAGTTGAATTTTATCCATTGCAAATGAGACCTAATAATCAGTATTGGAATAAATGAGTTCGATTTTCTGTGCTTGAGGATATTTTCTTAATAAGCATTTAATACTGTCTTGTATTTGAGATGACGAAAATAAACGAGAAGTAATGTTCAATGGAACGTAAGAAATCTCGTTGGAAATATTGAAATGGGAATCAGAATAGTGATAATTGATTAACATTGGTAATTGTTTATCATATTTACGAATAACAATAATTACAGGGTGATGTTTGAATGCACGTGTGATGTTTAAATAAATGGAGATTGATCATTGAGTTAATTTCGGAAAATTAAACGATATAAATCATGCATAATGCACATAGGAATAATGTAATGGAGTAATGTAAGGAAGAGCCTTAGGATGTTTTTTTCTTTCAGGTGTGTGTGTTTAGCTTATGTTTTAGTGTAGGATGGTTGTTGGATAATTTATTTTAAAATTGATGTTATTCATGATTTTAAAATATTTCCTTCTATCCTTTCTGCAGTGTGCATCTTGATAACAGTGAAGCTAGTTTTGTTTTTAATCAACTTTGTTGTTGCGCCCAGATAGACCCCGAGGCATGTTGAGCCTTGTGCTCAGCTGTTATCAGGATTCGCACTTGTGTGGACGTGGGACACCTGTCAAACGGTCACAATATAGTGATTGTTTTCTTACACAGAAATAGACATTGGATGTGAAATATTTGCCAGAAATCCTCCTTGAACCATGTGAGCAGGAATTGAATGAGTTGTAGCCATTGTGTTAAAGATAACCACCTTCTCCTTATTCTTGAGCCGTCGTTCCCTGCACCCACAGTCACTGAAGTGTCATCTAACACGCTCATGTTAAATAAGACCAACAATACACTCTTTGAACCAACAAGCACTCAGCAACAGCAACAAACAGAAAGCATCATGGGTAACGGTTACCATGGGTACTATGATTAGATACCCTGTGATTGGTTTGTTGTGACAAAACATTTTATTATTGAACACGCGAGGTGGACCAAACTCTCTTTTGTTCCCTATATTTTACCCAATAAATAAAGGATAATTCTGCAAGACCTTCTTATTTTCTATTCAATGGATATTATGTTAACTCTTGATAAACAATTTTTGAGCGTTTATTTAAAATCATTGTAATAATAGTGCAACCCCAATGATGGATCGAAAACACATTACAATACATTAAAAGATAAAGTATTAACATGCGACTTACTATAAATTTAGCGAGAGGAATTGACTTGACGGGAGACGAATTTCTACTCATGTACTAAGAGAGCCCCATTGCGCTTTGTAACACAGGATCGACACTTACAATTTCTCGGAAACTGGGATATATTGTTTAGCAAAAATACAAGATTGTATTGGTTGTTATATTATATCCTCAACTACATAATGTACATAACACTTCATACAAAAAAATTAGTTGTTTTGTTTCCGAGGGTGAACCTCCAGTTGAAATAACCACTCAGAGCTCCTAGGTACCCACCCTGACTGTAAGCAGATTGTTCCTATTAGAAGTATTGACATATTTGGAGCGTCACTTAGCAAATATCATTCAGGTTAGAACTGAGAGCAGATGGTTGTTAACTATATTGACGTTTATTCATAGAGGTATTGAATCACTGGAGTGTCATTAAGAAAGCATAATTCAGAATAGAGCTCCAAGATACCCATCAGGGCAGACAGTAGCTGTCACCTTAATTATGTAGAAACGTCTGCGGCGTCGATGAGCTAATACACTCAGTTTAGTGCACATAGGCACCAACCCTGACTGTGATCAGATAGTTCTTCTCAGAGGTATTGACACACCTGACGTGTCTTTAAGGTAACAACCCTCAGTTTGGAGCCCCTAGGTACCTACCAAACTGTGAGATGATGGTTCCTCTTAGAGGGGTTTTCACACTGGATTGCTGTTAAACTAATATCAGTCAGCCTAGACGAAATAGGTACCAACCCAGAGTGCGAACTGATGGTTCCTCTTAGAGGCATTGACACACTTGGAGCGTCATTTAGCTAATATAAGTCAGTTTAAGAGCTCTTAGACACACAAGCAGACGGTTAGCAGGTGGTTCTTCTTAGAGATTTTGACACACTAGTGTCTTAAAGGTATTATCATTCAGTTTAGATATCCTATATACCCACCTGGGCTCTGTGAGGATGGGTAAAATATTAAATTGGACAGATCTTAATATACACCTATGCTGATTAGAAGATTTGCTTATCAGGAAATAATTTTATTAATTCATTTTCAAAGATACTTTGGTCTACTGAATTGTACAATATTTACAGCGAAACCATGTCCCCTTATTGAATTTTCATAAGTCTCTTGTTTAAATTCATCCGCTATCATTTTCTATCTCCCACTTTGTCATATATCTTGCAATTCAATTGTTAATTTTTCTGCCAACAAGTGTAATTACTTTCCTTTTTAGCCGTTAAGAAAACAAATGACGTTATTCCTTCATCTTAGAACTTAATCGAGTCCATCTCTCGTTAAAATAGCTACCCGAAACATTCAATCAAAGGTATCCTCAGGCCCTAATGGTGGGATTTCTATCGCAGAAAACGCTGTCGCATGCCATCATAATGCCCGTTTGCCACTCCTATCCTTTTTTTTTTCCAAGGAGTCAGTGATTGACCGACGGGTTGGTGGTATTCAGAGGTAGTTATTCTCACTTTGTATGACATACAGGTGGTAAAAACTTAATTCTTCGTTGTAAACAAATTGATTTGTCTTTTTCAATCCAAAATTTTAGCCATCATCTCTAATTCACCCTTGATCACATTGCTGAAAATCAAAAACCCTCTTGATTTAATAAAGCCAGCGCCAATTACTGCCCCCAAGAGCAATATTTATAATAAAGGAAGGTTTTAGTCTGTCTATTACTGTAGTATTGAAATTGCAGCTAATTGCATTACACTGCTCACTGATATGTTTCCTTTAAAAGTTAAATGCGCGTTAATGAGGTAATTAGCTACTCATCGATTTGGTACACTCAATCTCGTGAGTACAATTGAGTGACTGTCTGACAGTGAGGCAGCGCCCCGACCAGGAAAACCAAGATTAATGACCGTGGAGACCCGATGCGCTAACAACGCGTCACCCCTATATCTGCAGGCCAAATGGCTAGGCAGCGGTCTTCAGTTCATCTTAGCAAAGCTTGCTCCTTATGTACCACAAATATATTGGCAAGATACCACTATGAATCATTTGGGTGTTCAGAAGACCTTCCTCAGTCAAGATTGACCCACACGTACCACAGGAATGTGGCTTTAGACCACTATTGATCAACATGTCTCTCTCCAAAATCCTTTTTAAGTACATTTTGCTTCGGATGTACCTCAGGCATTAGGTATAAGACCACCATGGATAAAAATGAGTCCCTCCAAAATGCATTTCCAAATAACCTTTGCTTCGCAGGTACCACAGGAATGTGACTTTTGACCACTATGAATCAGCATGTGGCTATCGAAACTGTATTTCTGGGTAAATTTTTCTTCGCATGTACCACAGGAATGTGGCATTAGACCACTATAGATCAGCATGTGTCTCAAACTGCCTACCAGGAAAATTTATGCTTCGCTTCTATCACAGGAATATGGTCATAGACCACTATGTGTCTCTTCAAATCACCCTTCTGAGTAAACTTTGCTTCGCACGTACCACAGGAATAAGGTTTAAGACCAGTATGGATCAACATGTGTTTCTTCAAAGTAAACTTAGCTGCGCATGTACCACAGGAATAAGGACTGATAACAGTATGGATCAACATGTGGGACTTCAAATTATCTTTCAAACGAGACGTTGCTCCACGTGTATCACAGGAATATGGTTTCAGACCACTATGGATCATCTTGTGTCTGTTCAAACTGCTTTTCTCAGTAAATTTTGCGTCGCATGAACCACAGGAAAATGGCTTACGACCACTATGGATCAACATGTGTGTCATCAATTCGTACTTATGAGCAAATTTTTCTTCGCAATTACCACAGGAAAAAGGTTTGAGACTACTATGGATCATCAAGTGGCTCTTTAAATGACCTCTCTGGGTAAATTGCGCTTTGCATGTACCACAGGAATACGGTTTTAGACTACTATGGATTACCATGTGTCTCTTCAAACCTCCCTGCTCAGTAAATGTTGCTTTGCATGTACCACAGCAAAAAGGTTTTCGACCACTATGGATCAACAAGTGTTTCTTCAAATTGCCCTTCACAATAAATTTTGGTTCGCGAGTTTTCTCCGAATTGTGGTTGTATCTGTAATGAATTTCTAATTTTATTACGAGTAAAATGCCCGTTACCATTATAATATCAAAAATCACATAGCACAACTTCAGATAAATATAAGCCTACAATAATAATCTGCATTCGAAGACACAGATATAAAGGCCTAAATGTAATGCGTATAAGTTTGGTTAGTGGAAGGATCACTTACACCCAATAAATCTATGACATGGGACCGCCGGATTTTTTCTCCTGCGAGGGAAGGCATATTGAAGGATTTTAACGCTCTTAAAATTCGATGAATTCTGCCGGATCTGAACCCATGACGTTGGGCAAGCTACTAACTACGCCATCGAAGGCTATGCTAGATGATCAAGGGAAACGGAGTAATAACTTTGCGATCAAGAGATCTACAGTACAGTTTGTAGAAAGTTAACACCCAGAAGAAATGGTCGGAGACACTCCCAGAACAGAAAATACACATACGAATAAACTTAATAATTTTTAAAAATTGTTTTATTGTTTTTAATATTTGTGTGTGTGAGCATCTTTTATAATGAGATATCTTTGAGAACGCACGATGATATTGAGGAGATGAAGTGGCTGAAGAAGGGAGCAGCATGGCCCCGAAACATGTCCCACGAATGTGAGTGTTGATACAGTTTAACATATTTGTTTGGTATTGATTGACGGGAATATATTGTACTATATTGGTTTATATTCCTCATTACTCTCTCTAGTACTATATTGAACAGCAGCGTGGACAATATGTCTCCCTGTCATAAGCCTTGGTTTACCTCAAAAATATTTGAGAGTCTTCCTTCAACTTCAACTCGACATTTTGTGCCAGTAAGAGTCATTTGCACCAATCTGATTAGTTTTGGTGGGAATCCCATGTCCATCAATGTCTGATACAAAGTTTTCCTTCTTACACTGTCATAAGCCTGTTTGAAATCCACATATAGTTGGTGCACATCCACATTATATTCGTAACACTTTTCCATTATTTGCCTTATTGTGAAGATATGGTCCGTCGTCGATCTACCCTGTCGGAATCCACACTGGTATTCTTCAAGTTTCTCTTCAACAAGAGGTGTAAGTCTCATAGCCATTACCTTGGCTAGGATTTTATAGACCACACTAAGCAGTGCTATGCCACGATAATTTTCACACTTTGCTTTATCATTCTTCTTATGGATTGGGCAAATAATAGCCGTGTTCCACTGTTCTGACATCACCTCCTTCTCCCATATCTCCACAATCAACTGGTGTACCAGCTTTGCCGAATGTTCCCCACCACACTTAATCATCTCGGCTGAAATATTATCTCCTACAGGGGCTTTGTTAATCCTCAAGCGTTTAATTGCCAAACTAACCTCCTCCAGCGTCGGCACGGTTACTGGCATTGCATCAGTGTTATCCTTGCACCATGGTTGGTCATTCTCTTGATCCTCCTGTTCTAGCAATACCGTATCTGCAGTAGCATTGAGCAGCTCGCTGAAATATCCAGCCCATCGATGTTAAATCTGTTCTTCTCCTATGAAATTTCCTTTTTTATCTCTGCAGAAAACTGCACGGGGTTGAAAGCCCTTCTTCACTTCCTGTATTCTTTTATAGTACTTTCTTACTTCTTGATTATTGTATTCGTGTTCTAGCTCATCAATCTATTTCTTCTCTGATTCCCGTTTCTTTCTTCTACAAATTCTTTCTGCCTTTTTCCTTTTCTCTTTACGTTCTTCTGTATTGTTTCTCGTTGGTCTACTTATCATTTTCTCCCTTGCAGCATTACTCTCCATTATAGCTATTTTACTTTCTTCATCGAACCAGATTTGTCTTTTAATCCTTTCTTCTGTCCCCAGTACTTCTTCTGCAGCTTCGTGTAGTGCGTCCCTCATTAAACTCCATTTTCCTTCTACTCCCTCTAAATCCCAATTTTGTTTAGTCTCCAACTTCTTCTGTAAATGTGTTTCATATTGTTCGGCAGTTTCCGTTTCTTTTAGCTTTAAGATATTATACCTTCTAGGGTCCTTCCTCACCTTTCCAGATCTGTACACTGCTATATGCTGCCTATATTTTACTCTTACCATGAAATGGTCAGAGTCACAATCCGCTCCTCCACAACGATCAACTTCGAGTATATCAGATGCGTGTTTTCTATCAATTACCACATGGTCAATTTGGTTGAATGTGCTTCCATCTGGTGAGCACCACGTTACTCTCCTTATGTTCTTTTTTTGAAGCCATGTACTTTTCACAATCATTTCATGTCCCATGGCAAAGACGATGAGTCTTTGTCCATTATTGTTTGATACCTCATGCAGACTTTCCTTTCCTACCGTCTCTCTAAATGCTTCTTCTTTTCCCACCTTCGCATTGAAATCACCTAACAGGATTTTTACATCTTGCCTTGCTAGACCCTCGAGTTCCTGTTCAAGCTGACTGTAGAACGTGTCTTTCACCTCATCCTCTTCTGTGGGAGCATATACACATATAAAGGTGATATTAAAGAATCGTGCCTTCATTCTCAAAGTACATATCCTTTCATTTACAGGTTCAAATTTCAGTACTGCTGTTTTATATCTATTATCCACGAGGAAACCTGTGCCACCTATTCTTCCACTGTCGCCTCCACTATACATTATTGTATGGTTATCACTTCTCAATATACCATCTCCTCTCAATTTGATCTCTTGGATCGCTGCCACTCCTATACTACTGTATATTTCTCCATCTCTTCCTTAAGGCCCTTCAAAGCTCCAGGTTTGTTCAATATTCTCACATTCCAGGTTGCTATATACATATCATTTTTCCGTTTACATTTTCCTTTTCCTTGAAAAAGGTTGTTTATCATTATCATCAGTGCGGCATTTATTGGAGTTTCATAACAGGCAATTTTTTTCGATATGGGGTTGTTAGCCCCATGATGAACCCCCAACCTGGAGGACCAGGGTATCCCTCTTTGTCTGACCCATCACCTTTGACCTGTCCGGCATGGGTGGCCCTACCAGGAGCTCACGCTCCCGCCGGCATAAGACATCTCGGAATAAGACATCTTCCCTCTTCTTTTGGAATTGATGACAGTTTAACAAGCATAGCAGTGCATTGGATACACGAGTGGTTGGATCACGAGTGCACAGTCTGTAGACAGATAACAGAATTGAGATTTTACTTTTATATTCAACGGTATCCATCACCACTGTCGCATTTCCCTTGTCAGCATGAAGAATAGAAAAGGTGTCATTATTTCTCAGTTCCTTCAATGCCTTTCTTTCACCCCGAGTTAAATTGGGTGCGGGTACTTGAGAGGATCTTAATATCCTCACACTTTCTTTCTAACTTCTTCAGCTTCATCTGGAGGTAAATTGTAGAAGGCAGCCTCAACGGATGTGATCAACTGCTCTGTAGGAATTTTGGAGGGTGCGAGAGCAAAGTTGAGACCTCTGCTTAGTAAAGTTGTTTGATAGTCATCTAAAGGGGTATTAGAAAGATTGACTACAACTTTACTAGTATCAAGAACCGTACGAGGAGCTGTTTGTCTCGAGGACAATCGAAGGAACTTAGCTCTTTGTCTATCTACAGCCCGACAAAAATTATTCTTGGCCTGAATAGCGGAGATACGTTCAAAGAACAGCCACAATTCCTCTGAGAGAATGCTACTAAGAAGCAGATGTAAGTGTAATAACTCACGGGAAACTGCGTCCAATTCAGTACGAGAGTTCTGGATCCTCTCGATATCGAGTGCCTTCTAGCGCGCTGATAAATTCTCATAGCTTTATGAGTGTGTATAGTTTGCTTCAATTTTACACAGTTGGGAATGACGTTATGATCCCTGCATCTAAGAAAGAAGGACAACGATGAAAGGAGAGAGCTCCTTCTTCGCCTCAACTTACTAAAGCCCGCCGATGAGCCTAGCTTGGTGTCCTAGGCGAAACCCCACACAAGACACGGCACAAACCTAAAAGAATTGCTGAGTTTTTACTAAATTTAGATGATTGTCGAACAACTTCCTCCCCATAGAGGTTTCTAATTCAAAAGCATGAATTATTTATATAATAATCCGGGCCGTGAAAGCCTTAATATGGGAAATATAATATTGCTACACGGCAACATGAACCTTATAAACACGGACTCAAATATCATGGGAATTGACATGAATATGAATACGCAAATTATGCTGCACTAAACCAATAAAGGGGCCACCATGGGGTGAACGGTCGTGACGAGATGGAAGCGTGGACCAGGAATGGGGCGTCAGGAGACGGCGTCGCTGAGGGTGACGCGTTGCAACCTGTGGGCGGACATGGACGTCGCCAGAAGATCGAGAGGTGCCGGGGCGCCGACCTCTACCAGGACGCTGGGAGACCCTGGAGATGACATCGCGGAGACGCTGGAAGAACGACGCCGCCCAGATGACCAGAAGACTCCGACGCCTAAGATTTCCGAGGACATGGATGCATCACGACGCCGGATATAAAGTAAGACGTTTCATTTCCATTCTTGTTCATCGTGAAGAAGAGAACATCTACTTCGAATAATCACGCCATGAGATGACCTGAGATCGTGTAGCTTAACGCCACTCGTATAATTTTACGCCATTCATAATGATTTATCCCAGATTGAATAAGAGCATCATTTTCTCATAGGGTTGTACTCGAAGTAAAAATATGAGTCGTTTTAACTTTCATAAATTAACAGCATCAATGTTAGGAATAAGACATACATTTATTATTTGAGATATGATAATAATAATAAAAGTTAGAATTTTGTAACGAAGATATGAGATGCCCATTTTGCTTGGAGACTTTGGCATTACAATTTCTGAGGAGGTTGATAAATACCGCTATAGTCAGTATACGAAATAGGGGATAACGTTCATGCATAGTCGTGAGATAGAATTGTCAGCAGTAGAGTTGTACACGGAGGTCATGGAAGGAACTTAGTGCTAAATGGTTTATTGTGAATCACAAAGAATTTGATAGCCAAATGACATGCTGGATATGGTAGAAAATTGTCAAGTAAGGTTCCGTGGATAGGATTTCATATTATCATACGACCTCGTTGTCCAGATAAAGTTGACACGCTCTGATAAGTGTGGGTTCTTGAGACATGCCAATAGTGCATGATTTTGTAATGATGTGTGAAGTTAATGTGATACTTAAATATGGTATTATTTCGTCAAGTGTGACGAGGTTATTCACGGGGCGACGTACGACCGTTGAATTGAATTTTTGAGGACAGGGTCCTTTATTCTTGACGAATGTGTTACATTTATGGATAGGTTTTAGTATTGAAGGGAGAAGTGGTGTGATCTACTGTGAGATTGTTCGGATCCTCACACAGAGTATTCGACGAAATGGTTGCGATTAAATGTTCGTTTTGAAAATGAAATATACTTGGGAGTCTAATTACGAGGTTCTTAACCTATTCCTAAACGTCAGACAATGCTATAATTCAATTAAAATAAACGATTACGACATTGGGGATCAAAGTGGTGGAACAACAATGAATACAAATCAGTAATAATAACAAGAATTAGTAGTGTAAGTATTTGATCATAATCTGTGTGTGTTAATAATGTATGATATAATTAATTGTTGAATGTCATATTATGTGAGGCTGATTAGATGTTTGAAAATGTTGATGCGATATTTGATACTCTTTAATTAATAATTTGCTGTTCGATAAAGGAGATCTGTCCATCGCTGTATGAGGGTAGACAGTTGTGATATACACATATATTCTATATTTTCTTGAGTTTTTGCCGCAGGTGAACTTGGTGATAAGTGGCCAGTGATGTATACATGCGTGTGCACCGATAAATTAAGGATTAATTTACTTTTTGAAAGGCAATCTCCTTGTCGGAACTTAAAGTGAGAACACACACGAGTTAGAATAAGTATCTTATCATTTCAAATGATCTTGTGGACTTCGTCGTTATGGTTGGGGTCAATCGTTATGCATTACGGACACGGACACGGTGACGGACGTGACGTCATGCAGCCGCGCGGGAAGTGACGTCATGCAGCAGCGCGGGAACGTGACGTCATGATTACGCGGGGAGCGAGAACCAGACGCTAATGATTATTGGAGTCTGTTGAAAGAGGCCTGGCGTCGAGCGACCTTTTAAAAATCAGAAACTCACTCCACCATTCTGTAAATCAGTATTCTTCCCTTATTTCAGATACACTATTCATTAAACAAACATATATGGCATCTTTTATGACCCCTTCATGGAGTAGGCTATTGTCTAAATCTGGACACTCATACTACATCCTTACACTAATTCAAATTTACGGCCAAATGATCCTTCTGACAGGGAGGCAAAGGTTTCCGCCGGCTTGCCTGGGATGATGGGCCACAAAACCGCTATCAAGAAGTACTCAATTTACGCTTTATTCAACCAAACACATCTCTAATACAAGTACAAGAAACACATTTCTTCCCGTGACCCTCAAGGAGGTGCCCGCTCGGGAAGCCTAAGTTAATGGGTAATGCAGTCTGTTGAAAGAGTCCTGGGGCTTCGAGCAAAGCGAGAAGCCCACCTGAGCCTTTCTAACATGTGTAGCATGCGTCATTTGAAATGATACAACGTCTAGTCTTTCATACTGACTGTGATTTTTGTTTTGTTTAGGGATCATGAACTTTATATTTTTTTTATATTTTGGACTTTGTCCCACCCTAACCTTGATACTTATGCGTAGTATGTTTTGTTTATCCTTTGACCAATAAAGGAGCAGTGTGTTTTTACGAAGGGCTTTCATTCCTTGTTTGTTAATATAAGTTAGGGTGTTTGCCTTTGAATATTGGTTCAGTTTATTTTCCATCCTCGACCCGTAAATGACCCGAGATACTTTGTCTCTGGCTCGCTTAAGCATTTCTTTTATTCTTTGTTTGCTTTGATCCAAAATGCACGCCCTTATTTTCTTACCCACCCCCTTGGGCGTTTCTTCCGATGGAGCCGAGATATTAGCCGGGTAATCGCCTGTCCCATTGGAGGAGCGGGCACAGTTTGTTATAAACATAAGGAAAATGCCAGAATTCCGATGTGTATCGCCATCTTAACCACACGTCGTATATAGGTGAAGTAAAGATTGGGATACATATTTTGCAAATATCAGCTAGAATGCCAAAATATGGATGTGTATCGGGATCAAGTTAAGATGGGGATACATGTTTTATAAAGAAAAGCGACAATACGAAAATTTGGAAAGCTATACACTTCTCATTCCCAAGTGTTATTCTAAATGCCATTCACCAACCCAAAACCCTTTATTCCCAGACAATTTCCCATTTTGCCAGGTAAACATTTAGTGTCCTTCGTGATGTCGTCGATACATCATCACTGCAACCATTTTGTTAATAAGGCTTTCCAGACATACACTATGTGTTTTGATATGAAAGGTTATCACTAAAGCTGTGTTTCATCTTCCGACAAATATGCCAGAAGAGTGAACCTGCATTACAAATAAATTAGCTAATGTTAGCACAGCGTGTGGTGTAGACTTCAGGTACAATAGATCCCAGGAACTCGCATTATGATAACAATAACATCAGCAATTGCTCACTGCTAAAATAAGAAATATTTAAATGAGAGGAAATATAGAACCTATGATCACCTGTATTTCAAGTTCCGATTTGACTGCCAAGCTTTTATCTTCATAATTATCACCAGCTTCATCCTTCAGATTATAAGAGGGTAACAGGTCAATTGATTCCTAGAAATTATTATACAAGTATGAGTAAACGTAAAACATGCACACAGAATAATTACTATGTGTAAACATAAAATATTAAACATCCTGGTTAGCCTACTATTTGGTAGCAAGTAATAAGTCACTAAACCTTGCTTGTCATGAACATCACTAAGATTGCTATGTTACACGATATACATAATAAATACAACTTACAATATTAGGCAATTCATCAGTTTGAGACGGCCATTCTGGCTCACTCTTAATGAGTGGTTGTTGTTGTTGCTCCATAATGTCCAGGAAACTAGAACACACCAAGTACCCTTAAGGATTATAAGAAGCCATACTTATGACAGTACGCCAAATCATTATCATTATCAACTGAGTTAATTTCAGAACTCAGAATTCAAATAAGACTACAGTCATGACTCATGAGAATATATGCCTCCCGGTGCACAGTGAGAAGAAGGGGTTAGCGCTCGACTTTATATGATATTGAATAATATCGAGTAAAATATTGAGATCTATCATTGCGATAGAATGAGGAATTATGGAGCCAGGCACAGAAATGAAGCGTCCAATAAATTGGTTTTACACAAATATGAGCACAATATGACAGGGCAGAGAATTACACTACAAACCTATCAACGTAAAAGTAAACTCAAGTCACACCACCAGTAGGCCAACTTGGAATTTGGCAGTAACTGGATACAACGAGTTTCAGAAAATACAAGACAATACTTCTGCCTCGCGTTAAAAGAAACCCACTTCAAAACAAACAAAACATTTCTCCCTCAGAACCAACAGTTAACGGAAGGGATTCGAAGATTTATTTATCCGTACCAACTTATAAATACTATCACGGGGTACCTTGTATAATTGTCGTCATAAGGAAGTTTCTCTTTACACGTTTAAACCTGTGTTTCCGCTGCAATCAAATATCGTAAAATACTGTAATCTACGCGGGGCTGGTACATGTCCATGTCCAAGCAGACTCTGGTCCTAAGAATCGTCATTATGAAATTTAGTCACGTCTGTAAAGAACTAAAGAGTACTCTTAATATCCGTAAATGGAACTCTCAGATCTTAATATTTTTCCGCGAGGGACCGTACATGGAAGACACTAATTCGTTTTTTTTAGCGTATGTCTTTTAGTGCCGGGAGTGTCCGAAGACATGTTCGGCTCGCCAGTTTTGTAGCTGCTTCGAGACGGGCACCCAATGGGTGAGCTACAAGTACCGTTGGGGAGGGAAGTTGGAATGTAAGGACAAGGAGTTGGAAGGTAGTGGCTGTGGCCTACCAACCCCGGCATTTGCCTGGAAGGAAGATGGGAAACCACAGAAGACCATCTTCAAGGTTGCCGGCGGGGGGATTCGAACCACCTCGCCTCCCGGATGTGAGCAACTGCCAGCAGTCATGCCGTAACGACCACGGTTAACTCACCCGGTACTAACTCGGTGACGATATTGCTAGCAACCATAAACACTTCGGGGCGCTCTTGTTGCTGATGATAAATAGCCTAGGCACAGTGTAAGAAAAACAATGAGACTAGGGATGTTTTTCTAACACAGATCAGATTATTAGTATTATTATTATATTCGCTATTCTTATGCACCGGTGACATATTACAAAACTTAATGAAATAAATGCATATTCCATTAAAAACTTAAACTTAATTGGCATCTTCTTTCCCGAAAACTGGCACTTAAAACCCTTTGCCCCAATTACCAAGCCCTTTTCTTTATTCCTCTTAGCGTTTTGGAACACGGAATATAAGATGCCCAGCCAAACTGGTACCCGGAAAAATAGATACCGTACCGGACCGGTAAATTGATCATCAAACTAGAACTCTGCTATTCTGGAAGTGGTTTCACACTCCTACTCTATGCGAATGCTGGGATAGTACCAAACCGAAAGCCATGGCCGCTTCCTGCCCTAATTCTACTTCAATAACAAATACACAGTAGTTTAGGCTTGACAGAGTTGGGAAAAATACCGGTCCTTCCAATGTGTACCTTTTGTACATAAAAGTGAAAGTCTGTATGTATGTATGTATGTATGTATATATGTATGTGGGTTGGTTCCGTATACAAATCTACACCGTTCCACCAATCTCAACCGTATTTTGCATAAACATAGTTTAAGACCCAGAAGGAACCGCTGGCTACGTGAATTTTCGATAGTCTTTCTCATTCTTCTGATTTCGGTCCTTTTGTACTCGAGCAAAGGCTAATATAAAGTCATAAAATATACTCATGAAGGAATGGCAAGGCAGATTATTTCCATGGCAACATAGCTCAAATCGAGACACGGCTGACTGGATGCGTGTTGCGCTCTGCACTACCGGTATAGAAAATGAGGATCTTTACTTGAAATCCCGTTAGTTACTCAACTGCTCACACAGCACTGTCAACCGAGTGTAGCATAACAAACACTTGACACTATCTACTATATATTTGTCAAATACCACTCACTCACTCACTCATTTATTCAACACGAAATCTCAGAAACCACCGAACGAATTCGAATGAAATTTGGTATGCAGCTTCCTCAAGGGTCCCAGACACCCACTAAGAAAGGATTTTTGGATATCCAGGTTCTAAAGTGGGTGTTAAGAGGGTAGACCTGAATTTTATTGAATAGCAATATCTCCCGATTGGTTTCATTGGGGATGTGATACTCGGCATATGAACTCATCATTAAAAATAAGAAGACACATGTCTGAGGGTTTTCGATGTGGTGTACATTATGAGGTGAAAGAGGTGAAAAGAGGGGGTTGAAAGATTCCTAACGGAGCGTGTATCTCTTATACGACATAGGCGATGAGTTTCAAACTCAGCGAAAAAAAAACAGCATAAAAATAAGTAAATAGGTGTTCGACCGTTTTTTTTTCAAAAATCCAATTTAAGGGGCCCATGGGGAGGGGTGAAATTCTGGAAAAAAAAATCAGGAAAGAAAGTGTCCTAACCGATTGACTCACTCACTCTTCAAACTCAGGGGGAAAAACTGCTTAAAATAAGTAAATATGTGTTCGACAGTTTTTTTTGATAAATCAAATTTAAGGGGTTCATCGGGAGGGGTGAAAACCTGAAGAAAAATAATGAAAGAATATGTCCTGACACACTCACTCACTCATCATCGCCCAGCCAAAAATATTGAAGTTGGAAACATGGCATTTTGGTTATAAGTTCGTTGTATGTCAAAACCGTACACTAAGGGAGGATTTTTGGATATTCAGGTTCTAAAGGGGTCTTAAGGGGATTAAACCTGCATTTCATTGAATAACAATATCTCACGAGTGGTTTCATTTGTGGATGTGATACTCGGCATAAAAACTAATCATTAGAAATAAGCAGACATGTGTCTAAGGGTTTTTCGATGTGGTGTATTATTATGAGGTGAAAGGGGTGAAAAGTGGGGGGTTGAAGGATTCCAAACGGGGCGTGTAGGCCTATCTCTTAAACGACGTAGGCGAGAAATTTGAAACTCAGCGAAAAAAATCAGCTTAAAAAATAAGTAAATCGGTGTTCAACCGATTTTTCATAAATTAATTTAAGGGGCCAACGGGGTGTGGTGAAATTCTGGTGGAAAACAGGAGAAAAAGTGTCCTAACTGACTGACTAACTCACTCACTCATCAAACTCAGGGGAAAAAGACAGTTTAAAAAATAAGTTAATAGGTGTTCAACCGTTTTTTCATCAACCCAATTTAAGGGGCCCATGGGGAGGGGTGATATTCTGGTAAAAACAATTGAAAGAAAATGTCCTGTCTGACTCACTCACTCATTACGCCCAGCGAAAACTATTAAAGTTGGAAACATGAAATTTTTGGAATGTGTTCTCTGTATGTCGATAACGTCCACTAAGGAATGATTGTTGTTTATTCGAGTTTTAAAGAGGTGTTAAAGGGGTAAACGTGCATTTCATTGAATAACGATATCTCACGAGTTGTTTCTTTGGGGATGTGATATTCGGTATATAAACTAATCATTAAAAATAATCAGACATGTCTAAGAGTTTATCGATGTGGTGTATATTATGAGGTGAATGGAGTGAAAATTGGGGGTTGAGGGATTCTTAACGGAGCGTGTATGTCTTAAACGACAGAGGCGAGAAGTTTGAAATTCTGCAGAAAAAGACAGCTTTTTTTTTCATAAATACAATTTAAAGGGCCCTTGGAGAGGGGTAAATTCTGGGGGAAAAACAGGAAAGGAAGTGTCCTAACTCACTCACTCAACAAACTCAGGGGGGAAGAACAGCTCAAAAATAAGT
Organism: Meconema thalassinum; assembly: GCA_946902985.2. Classification (NCBI taxonomy): domain Eukaryota; kingdom Metazoa; phylum Arthropoda; class Insecta; order Orthoptera; family Tettigoniidae; genus Meconema; species Meconema thalassinum. The sequence goes on from OX336397.1 coordinate 237,662,205, forward strand.
AAATAGGTGTTCGACCGTTTTTTTTTTCACAAATCCAATTTAAGGGGTTTCTGAGAGGGGTGAAATTCTGAAAAATAAATGAAAGAAAATATCCTGACTTACTCACTCATCATCGCCCAGCCAAAATTTTTGAAGTTAGAAACATGACATTCTGGGCTATGTTCGTTGTATGTCGAAAACGTCCACTAAGGAAGGATTTTTAGATATTCAGATTCTAATGGGGGTATTAAGGGGGTAGACTTGCATTTAATTGAATAACAATATCTCCCGATTGGTTTCCTTGGGGATGGGATACTTGGCATATAAACACATCATTAAGAATAAGCAGACATATGTCTAAGGGTTTATCGATATGGTGTATATTATGAGGTGAAAGGGGTGAAAAGTAGGGGTTGAAAGATTCCTAACGGAGCGTGTATCTCTTTAACGACATAGGCGAGGAGTTTGAAACTCGGAGGAAATCAATCAGCTTAAAAATAAATAAATAAAATGAATACAGTAGGTGTTCGACCGTTTTTTCATAAATCCAATTTAAGAGGCCTATAGGGAAGGGGTGAAATTCTGGAAGAAAAACGTCCACTAAGGAAGGATTTTTGATGTTCACTCTCATTGACCAAACAACACTATTAAAGTTAGAAGAATGATATGTTTGTTGTATGTCGAAAACGTCCACTAAGGAGGGATTTTTTGATATTCAGGTTCTAAAGGGGTGTTAACGGGGTTAAACCAGCATTTCATTGAATAACAATATGACACGACTATGACGTGAGCGAAGCGAGACTAAAAATGAGAAGGTGTGTGTCGGTGTATTACTCATTCACGCAAGTACCACTGGTCCGATTTACATAAATTTTACATGGAAGTAGCTGATTTACCTGGTTAACATATAGGCTACTTTTGATTTCAGTACTTGATCTATTTAAAGATGGCGACCATTTTAGTGACGTCACTACATCCTTTGGTTTCAAACTTTCATATTTCCATTTCAAAAAACAAGAGAACGCTAAGAAATAGCAAACTTTTGATGGCATATACGAGGTTTAAAATTACATTTTCTATCCGAAAGGTATCTCCAACGGTTAGCGAGTACAACCTAAATTTGTGCTATAAATCGCGGTCAACGCCGAGCAGTGTAGTTGGACAAAATGTTCCATCCTTAATCTCCCTCTGCGCAGCACCTCGCCTATCCCCTCTTTTAACTGGCACCTTCACATTTTTATTTATTTATGACCCGTAGCGAAGCACGGGTACTTCAGATAATACAAATTAAACAATACCGTACTCACAATAGTATTTTAGGTACAAATTACCGATTCACTTACACATTTACGGAAAATACAGAATACTATTTACAAATTCATTTCAAAATACAAAGTACTTTCATCCATTTAGACTGTTCAAAATAACAATAATATATTACTATTAGAAATATTACTGTCGTTATTGACCTGAACGGATACGCGCGTTAACGTGCAAGGCCACCGTCAGTCCCCTTGAAAAGTTTCTCCTCACCTTGTCTCCGATCCTGTGAAATGGGGAATAATATGTAGAGATAATTATTATTATTCTTTCGTTTCACCCTCTTTGGGGTACGTTGAATCAATCATTTCTCTGTGTGTTGTTCTTTCCTTTGTGCCCGGTATCTCTTCATTCTTTCTGATCTTTTCCTCTCTTCATCCGAGATGATGGATCTGGATATAATGTAGATTTGTTCTGAAAACGTACGGTATATTTTCGCTTTTAGTAATTAGTTTTGCTTGTGAATTGAGCAGTACATTTTCAGTAAATAATGATTGTTTTAAATTCTACTAAGCAGTTTTCAGTTTCTTGAGACCATGTGGGTTTTGGTTTGCGGTTACGGAAGAAATCAAAGATTTGATTAATCTGTTAGAGTTCATTCTGAGAAGATTACCGTAAAGATTCATCCTCCCTTTGTCATAGAATCTGGAAGTTATTATTATTGTTATTATTAGGCCATCTACTCTCCAAATTCAGCACAGCGAAACCAGCACTGTATTGGTTAGTTTGTGGCTTTTGTCTTGCAATCATCAAATGTGATACGAGGGATCTCTTACGAGATCGCCGGGAATCAATCCACCGAGCTATTGGCAACTCCAGCTATCTGATATGACATCTAGCGGTAAAAATGAGATACTTACCAAGTAGCGTACATTTTGTCACATGGTGACTGTTTGTATATGCACCCCGATTCTGTAACTTCACTCCTTAACAATCCACCAACATGGTTACGACGGAATCGTAACCATAGGCATAAAAACAAATGGCTAGCGAGGCTCAAAGTGGTATTCTGTAAGGCACCTTGTTATGACACTTGTTTCGAGTTCAGGATCAGGATTTCATAGCCATCTTCATAGTACGAAAGCCTTTCACTAGATGACGTTACGCTGTCTGTTCACATGAATATCTATTTCAGTTAGGATTTTATTTAGCTATTGCCTTAATTAATACCTTATTTTATTTAGGAGTATCTTATTTATAGTATTCAACGGATACTGTATTCCAGCGGATCATGTCAACCTTATACACCCAACTCCCTTTCGGAGAGAAATTACATTGCCTGTCCCCATAAATATTCATTTTAGTTTAGTAGGAATCAAATAGTGTGTTTTCTGGTTGATTACAACATGAACTGTATCAGAAACTTAAGATAAATGTTTTATGTGGCCAGTACGATATTGGGCAACGTACATGTGGGCCTAATTGACTACTGAGAGCAGTTTAACACATGTACAACAATACTGTAAGAATACGTGTATAAATTCAGAATGCTCAAAAATCTCCAAGAATGAGGTATCAACTCTTTGGGCAGTAACACAATAGATGTTAATGGTATGCCAGTTTTTCTTCGCGGTAAGCCTACTGTAGTGTTATAGTCTGTTCTAGTCAGAACACCACATTGCTCCTATGGCTGCAGCCAAGAGAGTCAAAGAGTGATTTAATGATCCATCGTAATACCAGCCTTCAATAATAAAACTGAGGTGGCAAGAGGTCCGTGTAAATTGTAGGAAGCCAAGATCAGGATCATTTAGACTGCAGTTTAGTATTATTCTCCTTAAAGGTACTTCTCACATTAAGAACTGTGAGCAGAAAGGAGTGGGGTATGGGTGCATTATGTTGATCTGTCGCACCTAAAATGATGAAAAGCTCATGCCACTGGAACTACCCACAGAATCCCTTACGCCCGTCAATGTTTAAGTCTAGGACTGTTGCGTACGATAGGTCTACATGTTAAGTTACAAGTTTGCAAATTAGTAGAAAGAAAGTATCAGTAGGCCATTGATGTGCTTCTAACTCCTTATCCTAGAATAAAACTACATTCTACATTTTAGCAATATTTACAACTTAATGGAATTTATTCCAGTTTTCTTCAGATGCAGTTATTTATTAGCCTTCTTTTAAATTCAATATATTCTACCTAGCCTAATCCCTTCGTCTCTATATGGCCCTAGGGCATAGCAATCACAATAACTCAATGCTCCTCCGAGATTCTACACAGAAGGGAGGAGGCACTCGACTACGAGTATGACCTTTGATCCTCACACTCAATGTATTATTACATGAAGGAAGGGGGAGAGAGAAAACAGAGGTTTGTATCAGCACCATGAAGATTAAAAAATCTCTGGGGAATTGGGTGCAGGGGTTGATCCATCCCTAGCGTGCCCCACAGGCAACACCTTGTCCCTAAGTACTTCTACTACTGGGAATGAGATAAGACTAACTATATTAAAATATTATGTGGATAACATAACTCTCACCTGAATTTTTTACATTCTTATCACATACAGTAGTATGGCACAGTCTACTTTCTAATTGCAGAACCTTCGTAAGGACATAAAGGAGTGTGGAGAATGAGTGAAAAGGAGCACAGGGAAACACACAGCTTGCTAACATAACGCCATCTTATTTAACTCCAAAGAACTTACGTACAGATATGAACACTTTACACTATATACACAAAGTACAACATACACAAAGATATGTCAGTCCTTCACATCCTCCCCACCCTGGTCGACCTCTAGAGGTTTGACCAGCTGAATTGGACGCGTTATCCGGTTCCTGTCTGGCGTGCGAAGGATGACGATCCTGAGTATTCCGTCTCGTCCAGGTCGTAGTTCCTCGATTACGCCTCTGCCCCATACGTGGCGAGGACGGTTGTCTTCTTGCAGCAGGACCAGGTCACCTACCCGGAATTTCGGGGTTTTGCCGCATGTCTGTCGTACGTGGTAATGGTTGCGTAGTTCCAGAAGATATTCCTTCATCCAGCGTTTCCGGAAATCTTCTGCCGCTTGTTGCTGGAGCCTGTATTCCCTTTTCAAGTCCTTCTTAATAGCAGGCTCAGGTTCTGTAGGGATTGTCGTCAGCTTGTCGCCGTGGATGAAATGGCTTGGAGTCAAGGTTGTAGTTCCTTCATCCTGAAGGAGAGGACGGGAATTTATGGCGGCTTCAATGCTAACGAGAATGGTGTACAGGGTTTCCTCATTCACTTACCGCCGGCCTAAAACTTTGCGCAAGCAGCGTTTCGTAGTGACGACCATTCGTTCCCACCATCCTCCCCACCAAGCCGCCCGTGGTGCGAAGAATTCCCAGCGGATGCCATTTGTGGAAAGGTAGCTCGATGCGTCGTGGTCGTGGAAGATCACAGAAAGCTCTCTAAGTTCTCTATGAGCTGCGTGAAAAGTGGTGGCATTGTCGGAATATATGGTATGAGGTAGGCCTAGGCGGCTGACGAATCTTTGGAAGGCCATCAGAAACTTATTTACTGTCATATCCGACGCTAGCTCCAAGTGGACAGCTCTGGTAGTAGCACATGTAAGCAAAAGGATGTAACTTTTGCGAACGGTGTTATCGTGGCGGACGTATAGTGGGCCCGCAAAATCGAGTCCTGTTACGGTGAACGGTCTGGAGTATCGTACACGATCGGTCGGTAATGGAGCTTCGTTCTCCTGTCCAGGAGGGTTTCGTGATAACTTACCAGGCAGACACGAATTCAGTACCTTCCTAATGCTTTGCCTTGCTCGTAGAATCCAAAATTCGCTTCGTAGCTCGGAGAGCACAATCCGTGATCCCAAGTGGTGCAGCCTGATTTGAGTATGGCGGATTAGAAGACAAGTGAAGGGATGTCCGCCGTCTAAAAGTATTGGGTGTTTTTCGTCCTTGATTACTCGAAAACAAAAGAACCGTGTTAGATCCCTGTCGCTGGAGTCAAGTGAGAGCTGCAGGCAGAAAGGCTTGCTTTATATCTCCAAGAATAGCATATTGGTACAATCTAAACCGAAGCAGGATACTCATTACGTCGGGGAAAAGATTAGGTCCGATTTCTAGGACGTCATTCAGCGATAGAGATCCATTTTCATGAGATGTAGCATCGAATACAACGCGCCACTTAGTTACGTTTTGTTTCGTCTTCTTGACTGCATGATGTGGGAGATAGTACACAGAAGTTGCTCGGTTGTCTGGGTTCAACATCTCTACTTGGCCTTGGATGATGTAGTCGAGCATTCTTTCGTTGTGCATGGCGTTATAGTCTCTATTTCGTTGCAGTTTCTTCGTCAAGGCTTGGAATCGTCTCTCAGCGTTAGTGCTGTTATCCGATGCAAATTCCTGGTTTTTCTTAGGAAAAAAACAACTCTCCGTCCATCTTGAATGCAGTGAGCTTCATGAAAGTTTTTGAGGATATCGAGATCCTTGGAGCTCACCGTGTGGGATCTTGGTTCTTCTTCCTTGATTCCAATTGCTTCAAGGTTCCAGAAGTTACAGACTTGGTGCTCGAGAAGTGAAGGGTCATCCTGCAGTGTTATTTTGTTGACGGTTAGCTGGTTGACGGTGACTCCGGATCTATTGCCACTGAGTACCCATCCGAAAAGTGAAGGAAAGAGTACCAAAGACGGAGATATGCGTACAGGTTGTGTGTCCTTGATCAACTACCAGTAGTGATCTCCTCCAACTAGAATTTCAATTGGGAGATCGTGTAAGTCATACTTAGGGTCAGCTAATAATAACTTGCGTATGGACTTCAGGGAAGAGACGTCTTGTGGCACTGTAGGGTGCATTGAGTAAGTGTTTGCACTTTCGAGTGCGGTGATGCCTATTGACGCGTTGGTCTGGGTGCCCTGTAACTGGAAACTGACCAGACGACGCTTTTGAGGGATAGTTGTGTCAGATTCGAACGCTGCTATAGATATGTCTCGTTCCGTGACAGTAGGAAGCTTCAATATGTCGACAATAGACTTGCTTATGAATGTAGACTGGCTGCCTCCATCGAAGATGCAACGTGTCGTTTTACTTAAGCCAGTTGGTCCAACAATTCGAATACGCGCAGTTTGTAAGTGAGTATAGTCAGGAGTCTGAGAGTGGATTTTGTTGACCGAAGTGGAGGTTACATCATTGCTTGAGCAAATGGAGTAGTGATGGGACAGCGTACATTTTGAACAAGATGCTCTCCCCCGTCTACTGCAATTCTTCGAATTATGCCATCGATTCAGGCAGAGGAAACAGCGATTATTCGTCCTTAGCTTCTCAATTCGGTCATGAACAGTTTTCACCTTCCTACAATCTTGCGCCCAGTGGCCTCGTTGGTCGCAAAATGCACAGAATGGTTCTGTTTGCTTCTTTGTTTGCTGCAATGGTTTTTTAAACTTAGCGTTTAATTGAAGTGCAGCTGTCGTGGGGACGAGACTGGTTGAAAACACTGGGTCAACTCTGATCTTCTGGGTGACTAGCGCTCCATCGACTTCTTCACCAAGAAATTCCATCAGTTTCAGAATGTCACCTTCCGATATATTATTCCGTATGGTGTGTATTATCCAACGTCTACATATATCGTCAGGGAAGGTTCGGAGTATCTTGGGAGCAAGTACCCGCCCATATGCGTTCACATCTTCGCCTAGGGCCTGTAATGCCTGGATACGGCGGTTGCATTCAATGTATGTCGTGTTTAGCGATTCCGGACAAACAGTGTTGATAGGTCGGATATCTTCTAGATAATCGATATGCGCCTGTATTATCCGATTCCGATCTCCGTATTTGGCCTTTAAAATGTTCTTAGTGTCCTCGTAGGTAGAAGCAGTCACGGCAATTCCGTCAACCAGATGTTTCGGTTCACCTTCGAGATACCCGCGTAGAAAGACATGTTTATGTATTGTCGATAGTGACTTGTCTTTGTCAATGGATGCTTCAAATTGTTCCCAAAATCTCATCCAGCTTTCGATATTGCCGGAGAATGGTTCCAGTTTCACTGGCGGTAATTTAACAGAATGGGTGAACGTTGAAATGGGAGTGATGGGACTCTCGCTTATGGTCATGTTTGAGGTAGCAGAAGAAAGTTTAATTTCTGCCCCTCGTGTGGCTTTCTGTAAACCACGTTTTGCTTTATCTATGTATTCTTCGCAACTTTGAATATCGGTGTTGTATTCTGTGTCAGGAAGAAGATCGTGAAGTGAGTCATCTAATTGGATTAGCCGAGTTAACGTTTCCTGAAGTCGCTCTCCATAATACTTGTTGTCTTCAATACTAGTGTTCTCAGTAAAACTTTCAAAAGTGTTTAGAAACCGTGTCGCATTGTTTCTCTCTCTTGTTCGACTTCTTTTCAATTTGTGTAGACGAGCTGCAAGGTCCTCTTGGGTTGCCATAATGAGGGGGCAATAAATCTTAGGATTAGCTGACAGTCAGGTAGCTTCCCGTCTTGGTTTGTAGGAACGTCTTTCAGTGTAGATATTAGTTTCTTTGGCAGAGTGCGTGTTTAGTCAAGACTCCAACGTTGGCTAACAGAATGGGCAAGTGGGGTAGTTGAACGTGACAATTTTATAGTTCGGGAAGTAACTGACAGGTGCGCATGCGCTGTGCAGAGGTGCATGCAGTTCCAATGATTGCAGATAGATCACGCTACTAGTTATGTGTCAGTAACGTACTGTACAATTATTGGTATTTCTTGAAGTAATTAAAGTAGATCTCACGCAGGTTATAATCACGTGTACTGGAAAATACTCAGATGAAAGATATTTCTGGTGGCGTTGAGCGAGGATTAGTGGTGTCCTTTTCTCGCTGACAAATAGAAATTGCAGGGTGCAAGCTTAATTGTTTACAATACGGAGTTCCCTGTTACTCCGATAGATGGCGGATGCGTCACTTCTGGGATCGCATTTAATGAAATTAGCCCATCTGTAGGTTTCAAAAGTATTTTCCTGCTGATGTAGAGCATGCATTATTAAAAGGATGTCAATTTGTGATGGATTGACTTATCTGAAGTGGATTAGTTGGCAATGATAACTCTTGAAGCGTGTTGTAGTTGAAGGCGTGGCGTGCTTTAAGCTGACGTGATGTCTTCTCGGTAGTGTATAATGTTCTCGGCGTCGAGTGTCCTTCCGTAGTGTGGAAGGCGACAAAGAAGCACTAGCACTGTTCACTAACACTAGTAAAAACACGTGTTACTGGTTTTGTGCGAGTTTTCGGCACCATAATGTGGAGAATGAGTGAAAAGGAGCACAGGGAAACACACAGCTTGCTAACATAACGCCATCTTATTTAACTCCAAAGAACTTATGTACAGATGTGAACACTTTACACTATATACACAAAGTACAACACACACAAAGATATGTTAGTCCTTCACAGGAGTAAAACAGAAACCTCGTGAATTAGGAGGAATGCCTACTGTTTCTGGTAGGAACAGTTGGTGTTAGGATTGCAGCAGTTCAGGAAGCAAGGCTCAAATCATACACAATGTTTTCTTTAACAAATTATTATTCAAATAGAACAATTAATTTATAACATAAAATAATCAGTTGAAAATACAGCAGTTTGCAGATCATTGGTAAAGCAACTGTGGAATGTGTCCCATTGTAGAGATATTCAAATTCAGTTTCTTTCTTCGTCTTCTCATTCCGACCAGGGCACTGGAAGGTGTTTCACAGATTGTTTGGCAGAGAATCCTGGAAAATTGAAAATCAATCCCTGATATTGTTACCAGTACTGTGACAAAAAGAACTATAAACAAATTTCCAGATTTATTTTTGGACCATGAACTGGAGATGTGCTCGTGTACACTCTACACTACATTCTTAAACTCAAGTTAGCCATTATAGTGTAAGAAAACAATTTAATCCGGCTACATCCTTATGCGAAAACAAGAATAATTATTTTAAATAATAATGTGATTTATTTTATTTTTTGAGGAGCTGTCTTTTGTAGTAGTTTGCTAAATTTCCAAGCTGGGAAGTGTCTGGAAATACTCTCAAGAAATGAGAAAACTGCCCTTCCTATACTACTGAGCAAGACCAATAAATGCAATCACTTATCAGACTCAATCGTCACAAATGGACAACACATTAAGGAACGCCTAACCTCATGTCATGCAAAGTATGAACCATCTTCAAATTACAGATTAATAATATCATTTATTACTCAGTCAGGCAGATGACCTTGATGTAGTCTGTCATTTCGATCACCACTAAAAATAAAATAAAGTTACCCAGCATATAATACAAGTGTACATTAATTCGGTAGACCAGCATATAAAAGGCAAAATTTCAGCTGTGGCCGCCACTGTTCACATCAATCATAATCAAAACAGTTCTGCCAAACTGGCACTAGCGGTACTATGCCGCACCAACATCCAGCCATTCTAACCTTCGTTTTGTCCAATCCAATGGCTTTTGACAATGGTTACAGCATAACGCGTCCCGATTAATGTTTTTATCAACTAATTTTGTATCCCACATGTTGGTAACAATTTGTGCACCTTGGTGTGTGCCGCTAGAGTGCGCCTCGTTGCCAGTTGAACAAGACGCAAGAGCATGTCAGCCGTTTTTAAAAGAGCAATAATTAAAGTAACATATTTACGTATTTAAGCACATATATGAGGTGCAGTAGTGACCGGGGTTCCTAATTCCAACGCTACCTAACAATTATTGGTCTAGGCGTAAACCATTGGTCAGCCGGATGCGATATAGTATCGAATACGTGTGGTTGGCAATAGATTTTTTATTAATTTATTAATTCCATTTGATCAATACATGCATTCAATACATTTTTGATGGTGCTAAAAATGGCAAAATCAGATGGAATTTCATCTATATAAGTCATGATCCTATTTGAGATGGCTGGGTGGGTTACAGACAGCAAAGGAGTAAACATCTATTACTATATCGTCTCCAGATACCATTACTGCAGGTATTTTGACTAATTTCAGTAGTTAAAGAATTTTTTACTTCGGTTCAGGTAAACTCCACTCTTGGAAAGCTTTACACCTTGTTGCATGTAGGTTAGTTCTCAAATGATAACACAATGAAATAAAGAAAATTGACGTACCTTGATGTTAGACATAAACTCCCAAAGCACCATGTTGTGATTTTTCTTTCTCATCTGATCCATTTAGATGACCGAGCTGTGTCATACCAGGTTATTAAAACTGTGAGAACTATTTGGAACATTTGTGATGTTTATTCCTCGTAAGAACAATCTAGCAGGATTTAAATTTGTAGTAAATAACTAAGACTCAACCAAGTGGCCAGAATCACCTATAACAGCAACATGATTAATCACATTTTAATTGCCTACTGGTAATACACCATATGAGTGTCTACAGAAACAATTCACATGAGTCATTTAGAGACACTATAAAAAAAACATAGTCCTTGTATTGCAATTCTCAGCAGATGCTGCTTCAGGCCAAATGGAATACAGATCCTAGTATCATTACTGGGCTCGGGTGACATTTAGAGAAACTACGTGTAGCCAGTGCTATGGTTTTAGTTTCCAGCAGAAGCATGCAATGTAATCTCTTACATGAAAGTCCTCCCTTCGCAATGACAACTTGCCAAGCAGACTGACCAAAAACTTTAGTTCATTTGGGGTCTGATATTATTTCTTATTTCTCTCCTACACTGTTAATCGACTGTATGCATTACATGTAACATTAACTTCCCTAATTAGTTCAATATGAAAGCATAGTACAATACTGGTACTCTTTATGTTCCAGCCTGCCTACTAACGCTATTTTCCAAGGGTTTAAATGATAACCTATTGTTTAAATACTTACTGGATCAGGATTGAATGCTTTGATACTACCAGTTCTGACGATGGAGATAACATTTCCTCTCATCCTCTTAGGTAAATGAGTTAATTTCAGTTTGTGAAAGTCCATTATGATAATCATATTGTCATGTCTATTCAAAACAATTAAGTTAATTATAATTGACCAATGGCATAGGCCAAGGCCGAGAAGAAATGTGAACATTTGCAGCCTTAATTTAAATAAATAAAAGCACAGTTGCCGCACATTAGGTAGGTATTCGTCTTCATACTTCTGACAGCAATTATTTCCATAACCAAGAAACAAGCTTGGAAGGCTACTGACTACAAGCTTCCGCAAATATGATTCGAATTCTGCAATTCAAATGAAAGCTAATTATTTCCAAAGTAGTAAAATGGCGCTTAAGTTTCTTCCCCATCAAATAATCGTTTTAGATCGCTTACTGCATCTGAAAACAAAAATAAAAGTGTAGGTTAATAACATTACACGGGACGACATTATTCACATTAAGTACCGGTATGCTATTTACCATAATCGTCAAAGAAAGATATTTGCACAACTTGAAGAATCAAAAATATGTTGTTTTGTAATTACCTTAGCCCATCTTTAATGAATAACTTAATATTCAAGCTATTAAGTGATAACATACATATCAGCTGTTCGCTTCCATCTTTGATCTTTCGTTGCAAATAAGCTAACCATGGACTAGAAAACGGCTAACAAGCCCTCGGAACATGCCTTTACGGTGGATGGTTCAGGGGTAAGACCTACGTCACAACAAGGATGCTATTTGGCGTTACAGAATACCAATTCGACTGCTAACCAGTCTTTTCGGGTCCTAAAGACTTGTTATGGCTTAACCATTTCTTACAGAATCGGGGTGATGATTTCTTGTATTGGTAAGCAGATCGTAGTAAATTCTTCGTGTCTTTATACATAAGTAATAAGTTTTACTCGTTGTTAGAGTGCAAAATGAGTAAAAGCAAAGTATATTGCTCAAATTACGGCTGTAAGTCGATGTATAAGGGGGCTGCGGATATAAGTTTTCATCACTTCCCAAAAGATGCAAATAGCAATAGCCGAAAGGTGAAGATACGAAATAAATACGGTCAACAGGAGCGGGTTGGACCTCTCACCACTACACACACTGACGACAGGACGAGTTGTTCACTGTTACGCCGAGCCAATCCGCACCTAGACAGCCAAGCACAGTCTCGCCGAGCCAAGCCGTACCAAGAGAGCCAAGCCTACATCAGCCGAGAACAGCCAAGCTTCATCAGTCAGGTATCCTTCCCCGCTCCCTAGTTCATTTCCAATAACCCTACCAACCGCCATCACCTAGCTCTTCGATATCCGAGCCATTCCACTACGAGTCATATAGGCCTAATTTTGACTTCGCAGGGTAAATATCTCCTCTGCAAGAACCTGCTACCAGTCCGATATTCAACACCAAACCTACCTGCTAACCATCCAAATCAAGCAATTCCTGTCTCCCCCAAGTTTTAATATAAGTTAAACTCATCCCTTCGCCCTACCAAGCAGCAAATAATTTCTAGAATCTATGGTACAGTGAACAAACTCAAATATACGGTAGCTTTTAAACGTAACAGCGCCATGACTCGAACTGCTCAAAAACAAATACCATCAGTCAACCGATGCTTGATAATATACAATTGACACATAAAATCCAGTGGAACACACAAATTAGATAACGTGTATCGCACATTTATACATATATACAATTAAAAATAACACTGTCATTATTTTATGGACCACATTTACTGATTATAACCGAAAAATAAAAAGTGTTCCTTATCAAACGTGTGTTATTGAGTATTTTACCGTACTTATCCAGACCCACCGCAGCGCCCCAAGTGTTAGTTTGAGTTGCCAATAGCAGTATGTTCTGTTTACACGGGGTGTAACTCTTGACTAAACGCTGTCATCTAAGAAACACTGCTGCCAAACTCAAGACACGGAACCAGTGTGTTACCAATACTCTCTTCTATCGCTGAATTCTGTTCCCCAGTTTGATCAATCGTTTGTTGTTGTTGATTGATATAAGGACTTTGCGACATATTTAATGAAATGAATCAATCAAACCTCGACAGGTTTCTGGAAATCCAGACCTGGAAACGTTGGACCAAATGTCATTATTACTATTATTATCGCCGTGGCTTAGTTTATTGCGGATTTTGAGGGACGTGAGCTCGATCCGTTCTGCGTGGTTTTCCATTTTCAACTCCAAGCAAATGCTCGGAACGTACCCTTTAATAGGTCACGGGCGCTTCCTTCCAATGCCTTGCCTAGTTTCATTATCCTTCACTCATTTCGTCTCGTATTAACTCCTCTCAAGAGGTTGGGGTTAGTTAGGGCATTTGGCCATTAAATCACTCTCCACAAGGAAGACAGGAATCATTACATCCCATCCCCAAGCCCGTTCAATCGGGAACAATAAGAGACAGACATGCTGTATATATGATCAGGGACGTCAAGAGGAAAGGGGGACAAATGCATAGGGGGCCGTAAGGCATGGGGGCCCATAAGATAGTGATTCTTAACTTTTTGCGATATTTTTAAATTTATGTACTGATAAAGGAAGGAAGGACGCTTGTAGTTCAACGTGACCGTTAATCTCGCGATCATGAGCCACTGGACTTTCTATTTCGTGGAATCTGAACCACAGGACATGGCCTTTCACTTCGAATATCTCACATGGGTTTGTACTGATAGACTACTATACACAACAACAGTATTAATTTTGTTGACTTTAATATACCCTTTAACCAGTTATCGGAACAATCATAACCATTTTTAAAAGCAACAGAATACCGTTTTCCTCGCGCTAGTTGAGCTTACTGTATTAACCACACCATCTAGGAGTACCTCGCTTATCTTGGTCTCTCCTTAATCAAATGCGCGCGATCAGTGCCTCCAACCCATACGATATAAAGGTATGGTTACCAACCATCCGGCTTTTGCCGGACATGTCCTGCTTTTCAATCATTTTGGTTATGTCCGGCCGGCATTTCTAATTTATCGACATTGTCCGGCATTTTTCGTTACAAGATTGCTCACTTAGGTTTTAGGCTGAAGACAGCATGTTATTGCATCGTACATCAACTCCATGTGCTCAGGGTGCTACTTCCGAGGGTGGAAATAAGTAATACTAATATTCGATATATTGAACTCGAAGTCCAGGCATCGATCGACCAATCAACGCGCTTTATTTCCACGTTTATATGTTGAGGAAAACCAGAAGTGTCGAGAGCTACAGTTTACATGCGCTTGCCACATGATTTGCAGCTATCGTGTTTGGTTATCTGGCGGTCGCCGTAAATTATAGTGCGAGTATGCAGCGAGTGGAGTGAAATATTAATCTCATTGCATCCTATTACGTACCGATATGTCATCTTTGCAACCTGAAAGGAGTGAATCTAAAAAGAGACAGTGTACATTTTCGGATAAACTAAAACATAAGTAACCTTGCTTTACTCACGGACGCAGTGAAAGTGAAGCGAAATGTGCAGCGTGTGATAGTTATGTTAATGTCGGATACAAAGGTGTTGGTGACTCGGAAAGACACGTTAACAGTGAAATACACAAAAAGATGGTGAGAACTACGTCAATATCATGTTCAATGTTATCATTTGCCATTCCCAAATATTCACCAGATGATAAACAATGTCAAGCCGCAGAAGCTACAATGTCATTTCATACAGTTTTCCATCACCAGTCGTACAGATCAATGGACTGCACAGCTAATTTGAATAAGCGTATGTTCTTAGGTTCTGAAGTAGCACAGAAATTGACCTGTGCAAGAACTAAAACAGAAGCTATTATAAATAATGTTATTGCTCCTCACTCGACAGATATTATAATTGAAACTCTTAACAATAAAGTTCCATTTTTTGGCCTAGGAACAGATGCAAGCAATCATGGTGCACTAAAGTTGTTTCCAATTGTCATCCAATTCTTTGATTACAAAAATAATGGCATTCAGATAAAAGTTCTTGATTTACAAGCATGTGCTAATGAAAGTTCTGAATGTATTTCCTTCTATATTTCAGATACTCTCAAAAAGCATAAAATTACTTCTCGCTGCATTGCATTTTCTGGAGACAATGCCAATGTTAATTTTGGAGGCCTTGCACGCAGGGAAGGGAAGAATGTATTCTCTGCTCTCAAAAAAGACTTGAATGAAAACATAGTAGTTGTTGGATGTCCTGCTCACATTCTACATAACTGTTTGCAACATGGAGCTGATGCTCTTCCTGTTGGTATTGAGTCGGTGGTGATGAAAATTTTCAATTTCTTTCATATATATGCAGTGTGCACTCAGGAACTGAAAGACTTCTGTGAATTTGTTGATGTAAATTATCTGCAGCTTTTAAATCATTCTAAGACTAGGTGGTTAACATCGTATCCAGCAGTTGAAAGAATCCTGCAATTGTTCCCAGCTCTGAAATCCTACTTTCTTTCTCAGGGTAGGAAGTCAGTGCCTTCATCAATTAGAAACATCCTTGAAAATGACTTTTCAGAGCTCTATCTTTTGCTTCTTTCCTCGACCATGCACATTTTTCACTATAAAATTTTGTCAATTGAGAAAGAAAATAATTCATTTGTAGAAGTGCTTGAACTATTAGAATCTGTCAAATCTCCATTGAAAGGCAGACTTGAAGGTCTATTCATTCCTCTTAAAGTCAGACAGATGATAAATACATTTTCATAAGATGGTTTGGATAAAGAATGCAAAGTGTTTATGGAGAATGTATCTTGTTTCTATGAAACTTGCACTGAGTACTTGGGATAAATGGGTGCATCCTATAGAGGAATTCAAGTGTTTCAATTGGTTGAAACTTAAAAACATTAAAACCTCAGCTTTGAAGATATTGTACCATGTATTCAGTACTTACAGTCAAAAGGTGTAGAAATAGATGATTCAAAATTATTCGACCCGTTCTGCAACGTAAGGGTTTATTCTGAAACTTCAACTTTGGACAAAGATACAACACTAGACCAACAATGGTCTGTTTTTTTAATAAGTGCCAGAACATTGAGGTATTTTCTGAACTTTTGAACATTAGCCAGTTCTTCTTTGCCATGCCAGCCAGCAATGCCTCCACTGAACGTGTTTTATCATTCATAAATGCTCAATGGACAAAGGAAAGAAACCGTTTGTTGGTAGAATCAGTGAACGGACAATTTCAAAGATGTGTCGTGGGAAGAATTTTATAAATATGTACTTCAAGAAAATAACTTGCGTGTTCTTCCAAAAATAGGTTCTGTTGAAAAATACATTTTCAAGGAAATGAACTTCAGCAAGGACTGATCATTAAGTAAGGTATTTCCTTTTGTAAAAAGTTGTGTGTAATACATATATAATTTTGTTATCGATTGGAATTGTCAGGCATTTTTCTTAAATGTCCTGCTTTTTGCTAAGCAATGTTCTGCATTTGGAAATTTTCAGTTGGTAACCCGATAATAAAGGGGATATAAGATTGGACTTGATCACAATGTACGATAATATTATTGTGACAATCAGAAAATAATAATAACATTGTAATGTAGCTATATGATAGGCCTGCCCTTCAAATCCCTTTGATCTGTATGTCTACATTGTGCATATGCGGTCCAGGATACTAGATGAAGATATCAGTCCCGTTTTATCAAACGTACCAGAATAAATATTGTTAGGTACAACAATGAACAAGGTTACAGGTGCCGTGTTACTTCTAATTCAATGAACTGCCCTTAATAATTGCCTGACTCCTTGTTGTTCCATCTTGCGCCCTGTCACTGATTGACAACAATAGACTCAACAATGCATTATCGGTCGCAAATGCAGAGCTTGCTGAATAGGAACGGGATGAAGCCTAACTTATTATTGAAACTTGAGCCCTCAACACTTGTCTGCCGTTGGCAGTTTGTTTCAATCATTCTGCTCTTTTGAACGAGTTCTATTTACACAAAGACTCAGCTTACTTTGTGTGCGTGTTAATATAATCCGTTTCATAGAAATGGTATTATGCTACCATAATTACATAATATGAATTTTTTCTTACACTATCCTTGGATGAGGGAGTTGTACGATACTTAAGAATCGTTGGATAGTTCCTCAGTTTAAGGACTGCGACAACGTGGTCTTTGGATTCGGTGATACAATTCTCACGGGTTGTTGGCAACAGTGCCCATTTTTCTGTTGCCCGTATTTCTTGTCATAACGTTGTGAGTGCTGCGTAGTAACAGTTTGGGTTGTCTCTATTTATCATATGTCTTCACCATTTCATCGCCATATTGTGTAGTGTTATATGTCGAGCCAGAAGCTGTGAAGCGCAAGGAAAGAATTAAAAGTTTGGACGGTATTAATAAACGTAGTAGAACATTTTTTGACATCGGTGTGAAATTCAGTGTCGATAATGAAGGTACTGAAGATGCAAAAGCTGATCAAATCACAAGCTCGTCTGCTCTGGTTAAAGAGAATAAAGGCGTTTCACATTCAGAGAGGAATGATGATTGTGACCATTTAGAAAATAACTCTGATGACACCAATGACGCATTGGAAGAAGAGGACAATAGCAAAAATGGTGAACAATCAAAATACTATGAAGTGTAGCCGCCAACTCTCAGTCATGGCAAGTAACATGCGACCTTGGAAAATTAAAATCTGCTGGGCCAAGTGTAAGTGATATTGAAGATATATAACCTTGCGAGTGACGGAACAAGAGCTTTCCCGAGAACAGTTTTATTTTCAAAACTACAGGAGGGAGAATGTGTTGTGTTCGTAGAGACAGGTTAGTATGGTGTGATACAAATCAGTCAATATACTGCTTTTCCTTGCAGATTATATGGTCGCAACTCTGAGTTCCATAAGTCAGTTTTAGTTAGCGACGAAGGCTGGAAAAAGGATCATTCTTGGTGTAAGCTGTAGCCTATAATAAGCTGCCAGCTCTTGAAATGAGTTCTAGTCACAAACAATGCTATATTGAATGGAGAGAATTATAAACAAGACTTTCACATGGAAGTGACATTCGGTGTCATTTGAATTTTGAAATTGTCTCTAAACTGAAATATTGGAGGGATTTATTCCACAATACTAGCTGATGCTACTCCGGTTACTTCCCATCAAGAGCAAATTACATTAATTTTGAAATATGTTCTGGACTGTGATTCTTCATATAAAGTAATGGAGAGGTTTAAAAGTTGTGTACAGTGGTACAAGAAAACTGGACGAGACATTGCTATAGCAATAACTGAAGAATTAGATAAGCACAAAATCCCTTTAAAAGAATGCTGGAGGCAGGGATATAACAATGGAGTGATCATGGCTGGTGCCTACAATGTCTCGCAGGCCATTATAAGAAATAACAATCCGTTTGCCACGTTTTGTAACTGTGGTGCACAGTCTCAATTTGTGTGGTGGGAATGCTGCTGAATGCTGTGAAGATGCAATTACGATTTTGGTATGGTTCAAAAAACTTATAATTTATTTTCAAAAAGTCCTCAGAGATAGGAGATACTTGAGAATAAAATAGCTTGTTCCTTGCATGGCCTATAAAACAGGAAGGTCAGCTCGTGTCGACAGTGTTAAACTATTTAGCAAACACCTATCACTTATCAAGCATGCATTAAATGAATGCAAGAATTAAAATTTCTCAGCTGAGTGTAAAACAGAATTGATGGGAATAAAAATATAACTTGAATCATTTAAGTGCACTTTGATGGCAACCATCTGGTTTAAAATTCTCTCAGCATTTGATATTCGCAACAAAGCTCGTGATTCAATTCTTGATAAAATTCGCGAACTAATCCAGGAGCTGACAAACTGCGTGATAAATGGAATATTTTATTAAATGAAGCAATACTAGTGACCACTTCATTACCAAATGATCTTCCTGCAGAAACAGATATTCTAACATGAGAGTGAAAAGAAGAAAAACTTCCTTAGGCGAAAGAAAAGAAGATCTTCTATAATTTCGTAGGAGTGAAGAACGAGAGTTCAGACAGAATGTGTTCTATAGAGTGATTGATTCAGTTGTTTATGGACTTACGAGTCGTTTCATTCTAGAGCAAAAGGTAAATTACATATTTAGGTGTTTATTGCAGTTTCCAAACAATGAAGAACATGATCTTGAAAATATGGGTGCTATTTAGCATTAAAAGTATTTTGAGGATAATAACAGTGATGAACTGAAATATTTATAATCAATTCAAGCATCTAATTTAGGGTCAGGCCCATTGACACCTCTGAAACTTTTAAACTTTCTTAGAGAACTAAAACTGGATTCTCCGCCCGGACCCCAACAGGAGTCCTAAGCTCTCGTTCGATGTCGCTTTGAAATACACTCAAGTGGAATTGGATTTACTCATGACAAGACTATACCTATGCGTTTAGGAGAAATTGGGCTGTTTATATGCCTGGAGGTGGAAAACAATTTTCAGGATGGCCAAGGTGGGATTCATTCTTCCGATGCCAATAAGCACGAAATAGTACGTCACCGTGTTCGAGTTAATTTTCCTCTGTCATATTTAATTTTATTTTTTGTGCGTATTTTTCGTTGGGGTGATCTTTGTGATTTTCATTTGTTTCTTGTAGTTCAGGCAGCACTCCCTAGTTCGTGGTTACATAGGTAGCACTAGTTAAAGGCACCCCTGTGTCCTATTTTTATCGCCGCCATTTTTCTAAAACAAAATGGCATAAACCCCAATATCAAAACTCAAATGAAATTACGATTAAGTACCTAACTCTACTAAACATTCGAAAAAAATACTTCAATTTGGGAAGCGCTTTGCTTCCAAAGTACAAGGTTATCGGGCAAAGCGTTTTCAAGATGATGGTTGTACGAAACATCCAAGCTTTATTATACATGACTTATGATTCGATGAATCACTTACAGTGCTTCACATTCCGATATATTTTAAATAAGGACCCTCTGTTTCCAACGTTGAGATTTTATGATCACGAATATCATGATATAAAAATATAAAATATATAATTATCAATACCGTACTTAAGAGCTACAGGAGCTACAAGGTATGTCCGTATGTGTAGCCTTGTATGAGGAAAGCAAAAGAATAGACTCTGCATACTTTTGAGACGGTGGCTCCGTGAATTATTAGAACATAATAGTCGGCAGCCCTGAAATAAATTGGGTAGGCCTAATTACCACAACTCTTGAGTATCATTAAGGCCTCCCACTTGCATTGGTCAAAAGAATAACTCTGGACGTTATTGCGCAATTAAGGCGAAACTTAGTAGAAGACGAGTAATATGTTAGATGCTTCAGTTGGGTTGCTGATGATATTATCACAGTGAATAGAGCACGTAGTGGCCATCTGCAAATTGCATTGTTTACAAAGAGATAACTTTCTATACTTCGGACTGCAATAATGAAAGTTAGTCAGTAGGTTAGAACCTGTGGAGTAGCGAAAGCCTAAAGCAAAATAACAGCGATATTAAATTTTCACGGTGGCGGTCGGGCTTAAAATTAGAACGTTATAGTGAATCTTTCGGAAAGTAATAGCGCAATTTTCATACCCTTCCAAGCTGGAATTTTTCTATATAAGGCATGATATTGAAAGGGATGGTCGGTAGAGTTATAGGCAGCGGAGGAGTGTACTACATCATTTCCAGACCAATTTTAATCATTACAAAAGTTATTTAAGAATTTCCTTTCATAGGTTCTCGTCTCCTTCACGGTTACTGACTGAGTCTAATTTGATACGCTTAGACTACGGTACTTTCAGGAGGGAAACCCCCAACGTTTATATCGCAGAACTACTACTCACTAGAATGGAAATAATACAAAACAAGGTAATTCCAAACAGGCAATCACTTACGTTACACTACTTAATTGTATGTGAAATGTTTCCACAGGACGATCTGAGGTTATGTGCACCATGTAATATAAATACTGTATACCTTACCTTTGTTGTTTTACTGACTGTTAACGTTTCTCTTGTGATGGCTTGGTTCACTTCTTTGGCAAGCGTGCTTCTTTCGGCAAAGAAAACACTTGTACTTTTGGTCCCGTTGGATAATTTCCTCTACACACAGCGCCTATATGGCATTTTGCTGATCAATAATAATGCGGCTTCGGTGGCGTAGTTGGTAGCATGCTGAACTGCTGTGCCCAAGATCGCGGGTTAAAACGCGGCCAAAGCTTTCGGATTCTTTAAGAGCGTTAAAATCCTTCAGTATGCCTTCTTTTGGAGGGGAAGTAAAGCCGGCTGTCCCATGTCATAGATTTATGGCATGTAAAAGATCCTGCCACTAACTTAACTTGTAAGAAGTTAAATTTCGAACTTAGATTTCGTGGAAACGCTCTATTTAAGCTCCTACGTTCATCACTAGGTGTCAGTGACATCTGGTAGCGACATTTGGAACTACCTGAAATTGAATGGAACTTGAAGCGAAATCCATTATTGAATTATTAGAAAAGTTTTCGAGACATAGGCACTGTGTTGAAAATTTCAAATCAAGTATCATTGAACATTTTCCACAGCTATGTTAGGTAGATTTCATTAGAAAGCTAAATATTGCAATGGGTACCATGTTTCGACTTCCGGGAAATTTTGACATATCTTCGCGTTTCACATATCATAGACACCAAAAACACCGTCAGTTCAAAAATGTACATATAATTTATGTATATATATATATATGTTGTTATACCCGTAGGGTATGCCCCCCCATCCCCTAATAATTACACCCCCTACAAACTCATACTTATACATGACTCAAACCAAATTCTACAATCTACGACCACATCTACAAATCAGAATACTTCAATGAACTCAGGTGGCCTCATGCCTGAACTCCAACAACCCCGACAGGGCTTCGACACTCAAAGAATGCGCAATTCTGCACATACTGCACACCGACTCCATAAAACCTCGGAGAGTTCATGACTCGAGGTCATTCTCAGACAGACGTTGTATTGTAGTGTTGAACCTCTGCTGGGCGCCGTCACGGATGCTGCCATCTTGGTAAGTGTACAGCGAGTAGCTACACACACATACACATACACTTTCATCCCCTATTATTGTACTGGAATTGCATTAGCACTTTAGCTGTTCTGCCAACTTTGTTAATACTTCTTCATAGAAGGAAGTACATTAAAACTAGACGTCTCTAGATAACTGGTCCTTACATTTATTTAACTAGCTAGTATGTTCCTACCCTTTAAATTTCCCCCGGGTAGGATCCACTAGTCTTATTGTTTAATTGCTTCGTGGCATCAGCAGACGACCACTTGCTACGCCGTCACAGTGCTTGAATCAGCAGGCTCTCTCTCAGCCTTCGCTAGCCAGCTTACGCTAGCATTAAGCCGAGTAGCGGCCGCAGCCTTTAAATCCTCATTTGCTAAATCTCCCCCAACACCACTTTTACACCCCCCGAGCTCTCCCGGCTATCTGAACAATCGGGAAGCTCGTCTACAGAGCTACGTCTTTGCCCCTAGACAGCTCAATCACTCTACCCGCTCCATTGACATTTTAACTTCCCCCTAAACACTCCATTGTAGGGCACCCCCACAAAGAATCCCTACAATTGGTAGAGGCGCAGAGTACCGCGGCATTGTCTTAGGACATTGTCTAAGGGGTCACAAACAACGTGATTCCGCGGTAAAGATCACTAGTTACCTTTTGCAAGCCAAGCAAAGTAAACGCCAGAATACCCCTAGTTTTGGATTTTTTTTCTGAGCACGCTCTAACATTAACAGAGAAGGCACATTCTTAATAATTGCCCACCCAACCCCACCCAGACAGGCATAGGCCTTTGATAACATCCTTAAACGAAAACCGATTTTTTGTACCCCCAAATAGAAAGGTACACATTGTACAATCGATAGATCATTATATTAATTGATTACACGCCCACCCGAACCCCCAGTTCCCCAGAAGGGATAGCAAGGGTACTATTACGTACACCAACCCTATAGAGTAAGGGGAGATTGCCTACAGAGAGGGACACTACTCCCACAGCTTAGATAGCCCATAGATATTTATACAGTCACTGCTTCAGAGGGAATAGCATACTCAT
The DNA here is from genome assembly GCA_946902985.2 of Meconema thalassinum. Lineage (NCBI taxonomy): Eukaryota > Metazoa > Arthropoda > Insecta > Orthoptera > Tettigoniidae > Meconema > Meconema thalassinum. The sequence continues at coordinate 237,685,298 of OX336397.1, forward strand.
AATATTTAACGCCACCCTGGAGAGTTCAAGCCCCGCTAGTATATAATTCTACACTATGGCATATCATGCCGAAGTACCGGATGTACCGAATGCACAAGGGAGGATGCACTCCAGACACACTGATAGGACATCCGAACTACTATTTACACTATTCCGAAGCAGCCAGCGGCGAATGCGAAAAGTACAGTGCCTTATACAGACATTGCAGGCAAGGGTGGATACGGCACACAATAAATAGTTCCGCACCCCCACCGATACGCGGAGAGAATTACTCATCCGGTCACACCGGAATCTACACAACATCCACAGGGCCTTACGCGCCAAACATGTCAAAACGCAGAGGATCCATATCCGAATTGACATGGTTTACAATCCACTCCCTTTCAACGCGACCCTCCAACGTATAAGGGCGCAGTATGCGATATTGCATCGTCATTACGCACAGCTCCTTGCCGAACACATGCCGCTGAGCGCCCAATTCATCGCACTCTACACAACAAACTCCATTTAGGAAGGAGGTCGTCGTGGCCCATAGGACCATCTCCACACAGAACATCCCCATTAGGAAGGAGGACCCCGGGTTCGTGCCACACATTAGATCCACACTTGAAAAAGGTGCACAATTACATACACTTAAGCCTCCACGTGCACATATTCCACCCTCCACACTTACACCGCCCCCTAGGACATTACTGCACGGGCTGACGAACATCAGTCCTACATCCTGCCGAACACGCGTACCAGTACACCGGCGGATACCATTTACACCCCCGGAGGAGCGCAGGCAGCATAAGCCTAAAATCACCTCCCTCAGACCGCACACAGAATGCTCACCCAGAGTGGATTCCGGGAGCTAAGACTGCATTAGCCATCCGAGGGCAACAGAGATACTCCTTGCGTTAGAAACCCGATCAGGGAATAACATGGTAGCGCACATACTTACAATCCAGGGACATTTTTCCTTTAGACACCTAAAGTGGAGAAGAGCAAGGGGATATCAAACCCAGCACTACAAGATCCTCCACTAAGTCTTATCATGCAGGGCATACATTCGCCGACACAACTAAAACTATACCAATGAAGAGTAAGACACGTGGAGGAAGACTCCAAAGCCACATGACTCAGCTGCACGCGTCGAACTATCCCCATAAGTCCCCATGGACATAGCATGCCAGAAAGCACAAACAAGAGCGCCAATTACGCTATGGCATCGAGTAGTCCACGCTCGCAAATAGGTGTCGGTGCCATTTCCACAAATGCCTTCTAACATACCCACGATTTGGCTACCCCGAAACTCAGGCGTCGAGCTATGCACACACAATACCCTCACATTTCATACCTATATACAAAAGTCCCCCATTGAACTCAGGTCCTCTTAATACAAAATAACCCGTCGTTCCCATAATTAGGCACACTTTCACCACCTATACACTGACTATTTATAAGTTGCATGATAAAATGTCACTGTTCCCAACACAGTGTATTATTTTGTTGCATAGTTTTAAGATACAATATGCATGTACAAATTTTCAGGAAGTGAATGGTACATACCGCTTAACACATGTTTCAACGCAGCAAGTTCAGGTCATTTCCCTACACAACCAGGATGTAGTAACCCGACCCACTTCGTCAACTCAGCGCTCACAACTTCCTTCCATTATAACAGATGTTCGCTGCAAGTCACATACCCTGGCACACTCATACACAGCCGTGCGAACTGCAGAACATTCCCCGGAGTACACATGTGAGGTCGCAGAATGGTTCACTTACAGCAGACGACCACGCACGCAGTATAGCTCACACAGCATTATAAAGAGAAACATATCCACCTAAATCTTCACATTCACAATCACACCCAGGTGTAGGTCCATTTGGCGACCGACCAAAGATTAACTTATTTGGAAACAAGATCAATAGGACTTGCATAACTTCACAAGGTAACTGTATACACATTATACACTAATAGCGACCCACACACGTTATAATTCTGTATACATTCGATAGCGACAAACGGAAGATTAAAATAAAATAATACAACAATTAGTTGCCCCGCATAACATAACGAAAGCCATTTATATACAGATATACAAATACTAGAATTACCACGAATAATACCGCACATATAGGACCGATACACGTAACTAGACTACACACACAAGCACGAGGTGCACGGATTACAGAATCGACCTCATACACAGGCGAGATTACAGCCTCGTTCAACTTAAGTGTCACCAAAGCGGATAGTACATTGGCAGGATTAATTAAATATACCGTGCCCACATACGATAACACGCGTAACTTACAGTTAACCTAAGGGACACCACAATAACACAGGTTAGCGGTCCTCAGCATGACAAAAAAAACTGCCTACCACAATAACACAGGTTAGCGGTCCTCAGCATGACCGAAAACTGCCTACCACAATAACACAGGCTGCCATACACTCAGGGCATAGGACACAACCGGTCATCAGGACAACACACTTGGAAAAGGATAAGGACATACTTACATAGGTAATACAGTATCACACGCAATACATTCATATTACATTGTCTAGTACATTTCACTGGCCCCTACGGACCAACATTCGCACTGATTACCCGCAGCGAGACAAGGTTCACAGGCGCTGTACCGGAAGCGAGGGAGATGACGCAACACACACCTTCACAATGCTCACAGCATGTAATCGACAGGGTGACCACGATGTATACGCCGCGTGCGGCCCACTTCACTCACATACACACGCATTTTATCTTTCCCCACAGTGGGTCTTTATATTTTTTCTTTTCTCTGAGGTCAAATTGACCATAGTATAACGACATAAGGCCAGACAATGCAACCAGTTCCTTAACAAGGCGTCACCATTTGTAGTCGACGAATAGAGACTACTCATTTGAAATTTAATTGTTTCATTCATCGTAAGGCAACGCAGATCAGGACTCACAGCCAGACTGCCTGGATTGGGCTATTCCCATTACTGATCATATAGGGAATCATACTTTCATCTAGACGCCTCGTTATGAACTGCACGTAATGAACAGCCCTATGGCAACGTAACGCAATATCATACAGTAAAACCATATTTCAACGAGGGCCGCAAGGCCACGGACGGACTCCACAGTCCATGCTTTCCAATTGCCTCCAGGATCATTCTTTGGCCAACAAAGTCATCCGCGCATCAATTATGCATACATAGATACATGTATATATCTCATATATACATACACTTCCTATCAACGACAAGGCTCATAATTACTTTACGATTCGCGGGGGAACATCGTGGTGATCCACGTCAAAGAACCTCCTCCCAAAAACAATGTAAAATAAATATCTAGCCATTTCTACAGAGGGAACTGGGAATTCTTCCGTTTTGCAGTTTCATGTTTACCGATTTGTGTACTAAGGAGTCATGGCTGTTAGAACAACAGAGGACATCCCACACCATCCCTGTGTGTTAATTTTAGGACGCTCATAGACTACGTCCCAATCATCCTATCAATTCACACACTAAATGGGCACTTGCATTCACAAAACATACGACACGAATTTCAGGACCACTTTCCCTTAATTTCACATTCGCCTACAGAATTCCACTCTAACACACCTCAATTGCGGACTGTTATTTTTCCAGAGGGTTATACAATATGTACCCAGACTTAAAATCACCCTCATACGAGGTGCAATACTCAATTTACCACACCATTCCGTAATTACATTATAGCTTCCGTCTTACGAAGAGGAAACACAAGAGTACATACTATTTTCCGTCGTAGGAAAGTGACGGCATCAGTACTCAATCACTACAGTGGAGATACCATCTGGATTATACTATTTACCCCATAACAGACAACCAAACATTGGAACTACACCATATTTCCCCTTACAAAGGAATTAATATTAGGCCTACAATATTTTCCGCCTTAAAAAAATAAAAACATCAAAATCCCACTATTTTCCGCCTTACACAGATAGCGGCATCGGATATACACTATTTTCCGCCTTACGAAGTTGAAAACGTCAAAACCACACTATTTTCCGCCTATACAAAGATAACGACATCGGAAATACACTATTTCCGCCTTACGAAGTTGAAAACATCAAAACCACACTATTTGCCACCTTACAAAAATAACGATATCGGAAATACACTATTTTCCGCCTTACGAAGTTGAAAACATCAAAACCACACTCTTTGCCGCCTTACAAAAATAACGATATCGGAAATACATTATTTTCCGCCTTACGAAGTTGGAAACATCAGAACCACATTATTTTCCGCCTTACAAAGATACCAACATTCGAGATACTATATTCCCAGGCATACAAAAGAAAGACACACAGAATTCCACCATTCCACACTAAAGGCGACAGAATCTTTTACATAGCCTATAGAAGTAAAACACTATTCACTATACCAGCAGTATAAACAGTGAATACTATAATGCCATTAGACTGACGCAACTCAACACGCGTCTACACAATGTAAACACAAGCCATTTCTCAACCAGACCGATAGCCGCTGCGACCCAATCACACGCGTGGATTCAACAGCCCACCTCCTACAGTATTATACCACCAGTCACAGCGACCCACTCCACTGATGATAACAGAACATATTGTTACACCTGCCCACCAGACACGGGACACTATCTCTTAGTCAGGTATCATACCACGTGACAATGCAGGCCGGCCATTAATTTTCAGGGCGCACAGGAGCGCGCTACATTTGAATCCTGTTATCATAGCAACACATGTTTGATAGCATCTGTACGCAATATACCGCTGAACAGCATATTCAATGCTTACAGGAGCCTAGTACATTCCTTGCCCGACAGAGTTAGTGAACATTCACCCTTAGGATACTAATATTCCCATCGATATTCAAAGAGCGAACATAGTGCTTCTCGCCGCTTGGTGACTGTCATCCATAACACTTTCATACCTTTTATTCTTTATACAATACTGTTCACACATGAGGGGATCGGAACAGACATCCCACACGTCGATTGGTCTCGACATAGCTAGTTATTTCGGACTAGGGACATATTCACAGTCCACTATGTATTTGGGCACCAATTGCTGTTTGATGATCTCCACCTCCATTCTGAGAGTTTATCGGGGAGTCCCTCCATTAAGATTACCGACCAGCAAGGTCTATCACGGTAATCCCACACCGTTCTTCCCATAAATCCCATACAAGGGTCCACACTTACATGTTATTGTTATTATTATTCTTATTCCACTATTATTCCCTACATACCCCCCAGATGTACCTATAATACCAAAAAAGTACTCTTTACGAACTTGAATGCCAAAGACATAGGTTGGCAAGACACATGTAATATAGCACTAGCCTCCACACCACAAATTGCGTCTCTTGGAGACATAGTCCCACCAGTGGACACGATTCCACCTTACTTATGTTAAAATGAGCACACGGGTGATAGAATGTCAGTCCCAGATACACAGATGAAACGATCCGTGCAGGTTAAGGCAAAATACACACTTGCAGCCTCCCAGCTAGGATAGCAGAATACCGTTATACAGCGATAGTATAGTGTACTTGCGGGAGTCGGCAGCCATGGAGCGCGCCATTTGACACAGTGTCAATTACAAATACGATGATCGGATACATATACCTACACATAATTCTAGGTAATACCTAGTATTGAATATACCTCAGGGTATACTCTCACCAATATTCCTAATGGGTAACATAGTTCACAGGGTATCCTTATACAACCCGGTGACCGTCCCATAGATATTAAGGAATATGTATAAGATGACCAGTTACTTGATAGGATATACATATATATATATGAGAGAGTTCTCATATAACAAAGTCAGACAGCAGTGCATTCCTATGACCGGGTACAGATTCCCGATGTCCTTTAAAGAGAGTACAAGTCCTTGACCACTGCCACACAAATTATACATTGACATATTAACACACCAAGTTGCGCCCAAGGCTCTATACATTCCCCTCACTAACAATACTATTATTATTACATTATTTATATTTTTATACCCGCATGTTATATTTTTACCTGCATGGGGGATACTTAACACCCGACCAGTAGCATGTTCCGCACCATTTAAAACGTCCTGCATCCCTATAGTACCGCAGGACCCCATCCCATTGTAGCTTTACTATTATCCAAATAATAACATAACTTAACATGTCTATCTAATTAATAACATGGGACATACCTTCCCACTCCCGTCTTCACCTACTAACTGTGCATAAATGAAGAGCATCACTGAATTTAGCTGGGAATCTGAAAGCTAGGCGCAATGAGCGCGCACTGTGCCACATTCTCCCCTCCCCCGTAAAAAAGCACACACTATTTCCCCACACTCACAAAATCTCGCCATACACTGTACTTGGATTGTATGTCCACAAGGTGCATAATTAAAATTGAAAAGTGCAGATTGGGCAATAAATTGCAACACAGCCCGAAAGACCACTGATATTGTAATGACCAACTTAGACCAGACAAACTGCAAGACCTGACAAGGCAATAATAGACCATGCCTTAGACTTTGACATAACGACGGAAGGTCGAAGCGACAATGACGTAGTGTGGGTGAACGTTGAGTTCTTGGATGACCTAGCCTGTCTCCATGTCAGATAAGGTTACGCCCATTATGCGCTACTGTCGGCGTAGCCAGATCTGCAGGTGGATACTTGACTGTCCGATGGGAGAAATAGCTCACTCAGCGTCGGACATTATAGAACATCCATCTAGGGACGACCCATTTGACAAGACTCGTAGTTAGCTTGTAAGTAAGTACGGTACTCCTTGTGCGTGGGAGTCAGTCCTGTTCGTGAACACTGGCACGCTAGTCCTAATATACATAGCAGGTGAAGTCTACATAACTCCTTTTACGCGGAAGGTGAAATCTAAAGTCCTCTTTGTATGTTAGGTAAAATCATGTCATTAAAGTCTTATCATTATAGGTGACGTCCTCAAGATTCTCTCCCTGGCCGAGGTATTGGTCACCGATGGTCTCTATGATCATACCCCAGGTGAAGAATACACATATATATAAAGTCCTATTATTATAGGTGAAGACAAGAATTTTTTGTTTAATCCCACGCCCGCGGAACTTGATTGATAAGGAATGTTGGGCAGTGCATTCAACGCCCACGTAAATGAGCATTCAGTGGAACTCACAGATTTTCATGTCGGCATTGCGCGCCCTGAGGGCTTGGGCAGCCAAGATATGCGTCATGTAACGCCACAGAGTCCTATTAATATAGGTGAAGATAACGCGTAGCCCACGTAAATGAGCATTCAGCGGAACTCACAGTTTTTCATGTCGACATTGCGAGTCGTGAGGGTCTGGGCAGTTAATATCATGATCATCGCTCCCTGATGATATTCGGGGACACCCGATTTATTGCGATGAATGAACCTCATGAACGATCGATAGATAATCGATCGGACTCGTAAGTCCAATCAATTCAGCGCTGTAAGCCCGATAATACGGTTATCACCGTTACGACGATTACATGCGTTTATTCGCAGCAATGAATCGAAAATGGTTTCCGATGCACATATGCGATAGGTGAACGATCGATAGATAATCTATCGGCCTCGTAAGTCCGATCAATTCGGCGTTGTAAGCCCGATAATACGGTTATCACCGATGCGACGATTACAGGCGAACGATCAGCAAATGATTTATGATGCTTCGACACCACACGGCCGTTTTGAGTATAAATAGACGAGCGATACACTTTTCATACCTATATGGTAGTGAAAATCCATAGCTGAGCGACAGGAGCACACAACTACGAGGTTAGACAGGAGTACACATGGCCATTGACACTCACGATAATATGTTTAATCGATTTTTTCTTTTCAGCAAGAACTCCGACGTGGGACGCCAGACACCAACACATGGTACCGAGTGGTACTCTCCATATATGTATGACAAGAGTAGCGCCATCCTGGGTACTCTCAGTGTTCACTAATGATAATACACCTATGGGTTTGTTACTATTATGTTTTACATATTGACCTGTTTTCCCATGCACATCTACAGGTACTGATACAGCATCGGCGATCGACAAGAGTACCAAATAATACCCATGGGGCACGGTACCATTCTCCTTGATACCAGTATGTTTTACAGGCCCGCACAGCAGCCGGCAGGAATGACACCCTACACTTGTACTTCTTTTTCTTTCTTTTCCAACAGGTGGCGATATTGTATATAGTCCCTTGTATATATTTTGCCAACGCCCTAACACGTGCCAGCCGCAATCTCTCCCATACACAGAGCTCACACCCCCAGCTCTTACACTTTTCCCCCACACATCTCCCTACTATTACCAATATCCGTACCACGGTAAGGGATAACTGTGGGATATCAAGTCCCGAGGGACGGATCCCACGATTCACCTTCAATGAGAGGTGACATGCGGCTGCGAGGATCGTACCCACAGGGGACAACCCATAAAGATATAATTTATATGGACTGGCCATAGACTTAAATCCTAGTTAAGGTAATTTTAGCCATTAGCGCGCATAGGATTACTATTCACACGGTTATATTGTATGTGACACAGAATGAATATTGGATAGTCGGGCGACTATTCCGTTTATATATTGATGCTACTATGTCAGAGCTCATCTGCGAACACCACTCATATTGTGAGGAAGGTACCATTGCCAACTATTTTGAATCACCAGTGTTATCATGTAATACACCATGCTCACTCTCATAATTCCACGTTTGTCAGGTACACATGCTCTATGCCACACATTGTTTTCTTTTTCCTTTCTTTTCTTCTAAAATACATATTGTAAAAATGCCTTCTTTCTTCCCGCACAATAAACACGTTTTTTTCTTCCCCTTAATTATACACCAAGGCATTTGTTTCTCTTTCTCTGTTCTATCACTCGATCTATTATTTTACACTTTATACAATTATATGTACGACTGTATTATGGCTACCCGAGGGCAGTTTTTCACCCCGTCCTTAATAAGCGGACGGAGGGTAATACCCATCCTGCCAGATGTTTTTTCCTCTCGAGATAGCCACCTCTTGTGTTTGTTTATGCTTCTTTATGTGATTAGGTTTCAAATTGTTTTTATAATGTTTTTATTATTATGACACAGTTTCCATTGTATTAATTGTTATGTGCCCAGGGCACCGATATTGTAAAAAGATACAAATGTAAAAAGAAACATTGTTCCCACACCCACACATTTACACATGCTCGCTCTACACACACCAACGGCGCCCAATTCACATCCTACGAGGCAGTGTCTACACACAATTCCAACACATCAATCTATGTTCTATCCCATGAGGCACTCCATCTTTCTGTCTATCGACTCTAATCTCCAATCCACGACTCGCCTACCACGAGGCCATCTACACACCCCCACCAACGATCCTACCCTTTTCCAAAGGGACAAGAAAGAAGAGAAGAACAGAAGAAAGAAAACTTACAAGAAAGAAGAGGATGTTCCTATTTTCAAAAACCTACCCTTACGTCTTCGTCTCGTCCCATCATGGATGACGATGACTAACTCCGCCAGGGGAGTTGTTATACCCGTAGGGTGTTCCACCCCATCCCCTATTAATCACACCCCTACAAACACATACTGATACTTGACTTCAGACCAAATTCTACAATCTACGATCTCATCTACAAATCAGAATACTGTACAGGCCCGGGGGGCTGTACCCCCTGAGAGCCACCCCCCATCTTTTACTAAAACCACCCCAACTGGCAACATCATAAGACCAGAACATTATCTTTACACGGCAAGAGGCGACCGCCCAGCTTGGGAGTTCGGCCAACTACTTGCGACACACACATAAACATCTACACAACAACTAAATGGGACAGCTACGTCGGCGGAATGCTGACCAAGCAACGCCGAGAACTATAAGAAGGGAGGCCTTTTTGGAGCATTATCTGTTACACAGTGTGCGTCGCCGAAGGCCCTAGCCGACATCTGTTCCAGCTGCATCATCAGGTGAGACTCAGCAAGTGCTCAGAATCCTTTACTTTGTGAACACCCACTCACCCACTTGTACACTCTACTTGTATCATTGCTTACATTACCCTAAGAGGGACTTACAAATTCACACTCACTGACCAATAAACACATGGTCAGTAAATTACACTTGTATTGATAATTACACGCCTCTTTACATCCTCATACCCTTCCTGACTCCCGTCACGATTGACCGTGACCATAGTAGCCAGTAATTGCTTGGTCAGACTTCATTGTGTTCTCACACGCGACTCGACTACATAACGCCGAGTCGCTGACATAAGCACGTCTACTGTATTACTCATTCCGACCAGCTGGCAGGCCGGTATAGTAGCCTGCATATAGAGGTCCTTCCCCTAATCAACACTTGCATCTTTGCAGGAACACCCCTTAGCGTTTAAACGCTAAACAACACGCTACACTAGTAAGCTCTCCCAGGTACGGGAAGCTACCCTCTCCTAGGAACCACTTTCCAAATTAGTACAGTGACACAAGTGTTTTAGCCCTAACTACCCCCAACTAAGGGATATAAAACATATTGGTGGAAGCGCCGGGTACCACGCACAGTAAGGGTAGGACTCAAACAACGAGCCCACGTGGTAGAAACGACCCGTACCGCACACAGCCAAGCGAAAAAGTTGATTTTTTTTAAAAGGAAGGCATTATTTCTCCTTCACCCTAGCTACACAAGGGAATTTTTTTTCAAACCAACCCCCACCCCCTGGAGAGAATCAGAGATATAATACATTGCCAAGCATACACAGTTTTTATATATATATATACATACACTTTATACCGCCTAGCTGTGTTGAGGAGCATTGGGGAATACCAGGAGTTAATTGCCTGGCACAAGGTCTTTGAGACAAGACAGGACTATCTCACAAGGTTTCAACAGCTCCTGCACGCCCAGTAGATGCGAATTATAAGGGCACTTGTCCGGCCACTCCGCAGCGCTAAGAATCGCAAGATTCGAGCGAAAATCCCCACCCTCCGCACTCAAATCATTAAGGCACACTGGCAACTACACTGCCGACACGAATTCGTGTTCCAGCAATGGGAAACAATCATCAGGGAACACCAACGGATAGGGACTAATGGCACCAAAGTTGCCGAACAGGCCATATGCCTCAATAGGCAGTACGCCCAAATTTGGGATAACTAATGCGAGCTCGAGTCAAACAAGGCCATGTTTGAATTCATGGCAGGACCACAAGCCCAGCCTAGAGAGGACATAAGCGTAGATACGCTAACGCAGCAATTTGCGAGGATGTCCCTCTTAGACACTTACAAAACAAAGGGGAAGGAGTTCACCGTGGCCACAGTCCAGAAGACGGCCAGGTTGGACTCCAACACACTACAGGGCCAAGGTCACAGCAACACACGTCCCTCAGCGCCGCTTCGGAAGGCAATTTAGCCAAACCGAAGGGCAGAACTTACGCCAACCCCCTCGGAACGGACGAACGAGAGGAAGTTGACGCCAGGACTCTCGGGCACACATAATAACACAGGGAGAAAACGGGAGGTAGACATGTCACGGGCTGAGGACATAGAGCCCGTCCCACAGCACATTAAGCCCACACAATCCTACACACATAGGCAAACACAAGGGCAGGAGTCTACCGTGGTCGTAGGCCAGAAAGCGGTTAGACTACACTACAATACATCGCCAGAGCAATCACAGGCAATTACACAGACTTTACCGCTAGTTCAAAGGGCAAGTTTGCCAGGATGGAAGCGGGCACCAGCATGCGTACCCCAGGTGCAAATACATAAGAGGGTGTTGCCTTCAGCCCATCAAGGTGCAAAACGCACAACTGTGCACACTGACCAGCCACAAACACACAGTACACGGGGTATAAGAAAGGTCTTATTACCTACCCCACGAGGCCGGGCAGTCAGGAATACACACACCCCTATAAACACTGCTAGGGTAGCGTGGAGCGCAATCAGCCTCTCAGACACAACCACACTCAGACCAACAGCCAGGCACTACGGTGAAAGTAGGCCCAGGCTTAATTTGCTACAAACTCCTCCAGAAAATAGCAAAGAAGAGCCTCAATGGGTTTCAGGGGCCTATGCCTTAGTGACAGGGCGACAGTATCCACCTTCCCGAGCAAGGACGCTCGGACGGGGATAACGACTTTCACCAGGAATAAAAGATACACCAATGTCACTTGCATCACAATTATAGATACAGGTAGGCTCTTTTAAATGAAGGAAACACTACAATGGACACACAAAGGGCAGGTTCCACCCCTGTAAACGGTGGACACGCAGAGACTCATGGACAAAACTGCACATTTTTCATGTATATACAGTGGAACATGGCTAAGTCAAAATCGTATAATTCAATTTTTTTTAGTTTTTTCTTGGCCCTAGCATTTTTTAGGCCATCAATGGATTATAATCGTGGTTAATTCAGGACATATTTCGGACAACTCAAAGTTTTTAATGTGCAAAGCCAAGCGGAAGCCAATCAGTTGGGCCACGCGGCTCAGGGTCGGAAAGACTTGTCCCGAATACAGCCTAAGCAACAAACCACAGCATAGAGCTTAGGCGGGTCTTTCTAAGTAGAAATGACCAAGATGTTCTATGTTCCGTTCCTACAATTTGCTAGAATCTCTTGTGATGGCCGAGAGCCCTAATCGTAAGAAACACTCAAGAATCTCAAACTATTTTTGAAACATAGTAGATTTCTCCACGACATAACTAGATTACTGCCTTACTAACGGCGTGAAATAGGTTTCAGCTTTCATTTGAAACTTTTGAAATTAATTACGGTACAATCTTTATAAAGTACCATCGTTTGTTAATTTGCTTTAGTGAACGTAAACCACTAGGTAAACGTCATACAATGTACTTTCCCTACTCTTTCTTTCTTAATGCGAATGTTTGCATAACTCAATTTTTCTTTCACTAATCCCGTGAAGTGCGAATTATCCAAGTTGAACTGTATATATTTGATCCATAGGTATGCGTTATATATTACACTGCCTATAACATGAAGTTTTCTCGTCCCCCATAACAGCGCGCAAACTAAACATAAACACCATAGGGTGAAAATCCCAGACTTTGGGGAAACCCACATATTCCCGGAAGGTACACAGTAAGCTCAAATTGCTACGAAACATCGGTAACACTGCCAAACTGTCCCGGAGACACAGGCCTAAAAGGCACCAGGAATAATTATCCTGGACAAAGACGGTCTCGAACCCGCGACCTGCTGAATACCAGAAATGCAAGGTCGGGTAACTATCCAGTTGAAGGATAGGGAAATAAGGGATAGTCACACTGACAGACATTTATATGCATAAAATAATAAAATCACCTCCGACACCTAGTCACCAAACACGCAACTAGCGGCCCGGTGACACACATACATAACGACATCTAGTACCACTAACAGGGATATATTCATCCCAGGCCCACAATAACACAAAAAATTTGGGGACACAAATATATATAGTCGTAGGGTCTTATACATTACAAGGAACCCAAGACACGCTGTATATGCAGACAGTAGGAAGACGTGTCGGCAAGCATACACAAATTGGCCTGGCACATGGGCCAGCCATCTAACCGGCAAAGCACTTCCTTGCACTGCTGTTATCCAATACTATCGCCGGGTCAGCGATAACACACACACATAATCACGCGGCCTTCGCCAGGCGCAAACCAACTAACAGCTCTCAGCTCTGAATGTAGTAGACACGAACATTCACGCTAGTTTCAAAACCCCATAACTCCCAAAATAAGAGTACGAGGGTCTTCGCAAAAGGCACAAAACACTCACGCTAAAATATACTTTCATCCGTGTGTCACAAACACACAATACACGTGCCAGGGTACATACAGTACGGAAATTGTAACACCAGGACCTTAAAACAAGGCGGGTGCGAACACACGACAACACCATACATCGTGCCAAAAAGAAACTAACCAATGGTATTTTGGCGCGAAAACACAATAAAAAGCCACACCAGGGACACACAAATCCCAACAGACAACGCAGACATAAAACACGGAGTATTACACGGGATCGCGGGTCCGAATGCCCAGTGAAATCGGACGCCGTGGAAAACAAAGATCCAGAATCCCAATTAGACTGAAATTGGCCCCATACAAGCATATAAGCGGGTCAGATACACAATTATAATGACAGGGAGGTTCGTTACCATGCATATAGGAACATAGATTCGTTCCAAGATACTCGCCACCACAGCCTACTTAGGGCATTAGCGACCACAAAATACTTTCCTCTGAACCATAGCGCCCAACACCTAGATACGAGAGACGCCACGCCCACAGACACAAAACAGGTAACAACACATTTTTTTCCCGGCAAAAAGCCATGCAAAATTTCCATTACCCCAAACATAGGAAATAGACTTCCTAAACACAAGTCATAGCAATTACACAAGGCAAAGGGTTTACGGAATAAATGTCCACACAACATCGGTAGTAAAAACAGGACAGATTTACACATTGGCCCTCACGGAATCTCAAACAATGACGACACACGAACACTGGCAAAAGTCACGTTCCGGCAGCCGACATACGTAACGTCAGAGACTTCCCGTACACAAAAACATGAAAACAAAAACACAACAGAACACTGCGTTGCGAATTCTCGCGCATTTCAGCATTGCTGCCGGTAGGCATTCCTAGAGCACTCAGACGTGCTGGTGACACGCAAATATGATGACGCTGTCATAAACCAGCAATAATAATAGCATACAGTGACACAGTACTCAGCGCTATCATAATAGGCCTGACATTTAGCAATGTACAGACACGATAGGCCGGATTTATCTTAGGGCCACAGAAGCATGTTTACAAAGATGTTGACAAGCCACACGCGCCACCTGACACTCAGCCACGCGACACACGATAGGACTTAGACGATAACAGCCCGCCCGCCAGTAGGCGCAGCGGAACGCAACCACAGCCACGGGCACATCTTGCCCACACACACACACGCCCACTAATCAGGGGCGAATTCAGACTGATTCCCTGAAGGAACAACCCCCCCCCCAATAACCACTTCTCTTCTTGTTTTTTTAAATCCTAAAACCATCATAGGCGATCGGGACATGACCAGTTACACTCACGATCACTTGCTACCTCAACATTACAAATGAGAGACCAGATTAGGCCGTGACGTCACAGCGTCACCGCACTTCACCATCCCAAGGAGCGGATAGAAAGCAGATATTGACCAAGTGAGTATGACAGGTACAGAGATGGATAGTGCCAGCAGAATATCCAAGATACCACCTACGGGCTACCATTATACCACCCTTCTCCTTCCATAGCCTTGTTACTCATAACATTAGCCAACACAAACACATAAAAACAGCTAAACTACATGCCAAAATATACACCGGGGTTGATAGACTTCATGCGTCTAAAGAGAGGGCTCACTACGCCCTGGTCTTCAATGCGTACGCCCGAGTATTAGGGGTGAGTCGGAAAAACAACATTAAGCGTAATTCACATCTCAAAGCAAGAGATGAGGCCAAATTCATAATAACAATTCTTTTTTACTAAATAATCCCGCATGCAATGGACATAGGATTATTACACCTCGGCCTACACCTATCCACAAATGAGAGCGGATACGCCTCATATCCAGCCACATGCATGGAATATCCTACCCACACACCTGGGTTATTATTATTATTATTACACCTGCATGGAATTTTTAAAATTTTTGCAAACCTGGGAAATACCTACCCCGTCCACTCGCTGTAAAAGCATCCTGACAGCATCACCGGCTCCCGGCCACCATTAACATGGAGCCCAACGATGCGCAACCCTCTCCTACCACGCTTTAAGCCCATCCAGCAGATAACACCCCCGGATCCTAATAACAAGGAACCCAACGCCATAAAACCCTATTAACGCCTCCAAGAAAATTACCAAGGCATTACCGCTGGAAGTCCGACGTAGCGACAGAAGGCCTGAAGTAGTCCATGCATTTAGAAGATTCTACAAACCCAGAACCCTTAAAAATGTACATAACTACACAGTAAATTACTTACAATCACACTATTCTTTTTTTTTAACACAAAAGGAATCTGATGACACGCTGAATGGTGATGACAGCGTAAACAGAAGGGCAGAGGCGCCAGACAGGAGCAGAGCTGGGGAAGGCGATGATGAGCCATACCCCAGTTGGCTCAATGACCCAGACCAAAGAGACGAACTACGTAAGGTTGAAGCATTCATGGCCTGGCGCGGGCAAACGCCAAAACCGGGGTTGCGTCTAGCCTACCCCCTCGGCAGAGGAAAGTTACACCCACTATGCACCACGGTCGTCGAAGCCGAGGCCTGCTGGGGAGACTTTTGACAAACGGGGGGAGAATTAGCCAACTCCGCATCGGACTCAGGAGAGGAACCAAGGGACGACCAAATTAGGACTGGACTCCTAGTTTAGTATGTAAGTATGTAGAGCTTCTATGGCGGGAAGTTAGTCTTCTACGCGCAAGAAGTGAAGAAGAATCTCAGGATTCAGCGGGATCAATCCTAGATCCGACAAGACCTTGCCCCGCGTGGCAAGGTGAAGACAACCAAAGAAATGAATAATGAATAATCAATTGATGAATAATATATATGGAATGAATGCGATCATTCGAACCCGCGCTCACATAAATGGTAACGCACCGAGCGGCCGGAGATATTAAATAGGCATGCAGCGAGCTGCCTAAAGGGGTTCGCGTGGGCAAACCCAACAATGCCAATATAGGCGAAGAGGATGCCCGGACGCTCAAATTCCCGGATGATATTAATCTATCGGACGATGTCCAATGCCCACATAAATGGCTGACAGCGAGTCACCATAGCTTAAATGGTAACGCAGCGAGCGGCCTGAGATATTAAATGAGGAACGCAGCGAGCCCTCACAGGGGTTACAGGGGGCAAACCCAGCAATGATGAATACATCAATGAATGACACAGGAAGAATGATGACAACACAGGCAAGTACAACGGCGATGCGTTTGCCCTCCAGCGGCGCAGGCGTCCGGAACTTTAGTAATTACTAGTTATAAATCACTAGTTATGAAGGGGAGCACCCCACAAAACACATGGGTGACAATGTGCAAGGGAGGTCACTAGGTAGGGGTAACTCCTCCTAGGCGCAAGGTAATTCCAAACTACTATACGTACGAGTCCGATGGAGGAGCCGTGTTGAGCACGAAACGTAGTGCCCAAACCACAATCTGCATGCGTAGTACTCGGATTATCGACACCACACTGCAAATTGGGCGAAGGTCCCTGGGTACTATACGCATGCTCGCGTATTTCGATAGTCAAAGGCGCAGGTAAACCCTAGTAGGCACCCGTAATCCCAATACCCCCCTACATATTGCACGCCATCAAAATTCTAGCATGAAAGACAGTTGCATTTGGTACGCAACTTAGAATTAAGCAAATTTAATAAGCGCTGTTGCTAAATAATAGCACAGCACATTTCGGCGCTAGATTAAGGTAAAAACATTCGACTTATAAATACCAAATATTTTTTTTCATTTATCATAATTTAGATTAAGATAACACGCTCGGCGCCTGATGACAAACAAACCCGTCATCAGGGTAAGCCCGACAATACGTCAAGTAAGTAAGATTAAGATAACACGTTCGGCCCCTGGTGACAAACAAACCCGTCATCAGGGTAAGCCCGACAATACATTAGGATAAGTAAGATTAGGACGACAACATTAGGCTAAGATAGAAATCTTGCCGGCGTAGAATAAGAATAGAGTAAGGCGCCAAGGGCGACTGGAAGGTATATACATGTATGAATGACAACAGTGCATTGGCCAATATAACCATACCCATGCGTTCTCTTTCAGGATTGCAGAAAGGAAACATGGATAGCAGCACACCCACTAACAAAAGATTTATGTCTTACAGGTCAAGATCATTGCACTGTACATACACCCTGTAAATACATATCCCGAATCACACACAAATGTAAAACACTGATGTCACACAAACACATACACTTTGCCTCATTTTCAAGTCGCGCCGATAAAGTGACGGCGACGCGATCAGCAACGTGAAGTGATCGTGGGACACTGAACGCCACTGACGCAACTCTTAGAAAGCGCTTAAATAATGAGCGACCTACGGCAGCCAGGGACAGCGCAAGGGTTGTAAGCGCTCACCTTTGCTGCCAAGGTGCAATTTTCTCACCCACGGGGGAAAATGCACGACAGGTGTGAATTAGCGGCACAGCCACTATAACACAGTAAAATGGCTGGGTAGAAAATGGCCATGGATGAAAAGATGAGTACAAAGAATAGCGGGCACGCAGGTACATATAGGGTATGGCCGTCTAGATATAAATAGCTAAGATAAATATAAATGTATAATAATGTAACAATGTAATGTATACCAATGTAACAAGGTAATGTAATAATGCAACAATGTCAAAGAAAATGTAACACTTATATGAGGCACCCTATACGAAATTTATCAACAAGGATGCCACACATTTAATATTTGTTCTCATGTACGCACTGATTTTCATTTCCACCCTTCTAACTTAAAATTTGTGAAGGTGTCCCGTTTTACCCCAACACAATAAACTATCTTTTACATATTCCTTTAACTTATACCTTGGGACACCTACTTTGGCTATTCTCTTCCATCTTTTCAACAATACACTGAGGGGAGCAATTTTTTCTCCATACAACGCCAGACGGCGCAACCATCAGTCCGGACATGTTTTTTTTTCCTCCCTGAAAGTTAACAACATATATATGTTCAACGGCGAGAACATGCATTTTTTGTGTTTCTATCTTTATTATCACCATGTCAACTTGCAAAAATAAGCCATTCTAAAAATTAAATATAACATGTATAACCCAAAACCTACCCCTCTGAGCACAAGCTGAACTCACATCACCACGACATCAACACACCTACATCTACACCAACTCTGAAGAAAAGAAGAAGAGGTACAAGAAGAAATCAAAAACGATCCATCGACACCCCCACTCTACGTCCCGTTCCCGTTCGCGGGGACGCGAACGAATCGAAGAAGAGGACTTGTACAGGCCCGGGGGGCTGTACCCCCTGAGAGCCACCCCCCATCTTTTACTAAAACCACCCCAACTGGCAACATCATAAGACCAGAACATTATCTTTACACGGCAAGAGGCGACCGCCCAGCTTGGGAGGTTGGCCAACTACTTGCGACACACACATAAACATCTACACAACAACTAAATGGGACAGCTACGTCGGCGGAATGCTGACCAAGCAACGCCGTGAACTATAAGAAGGGAGGCCTTTTTGGAGCATTATCTGTTACACAGTGTGCGTCGCCGAAGGCCCTAGCCGACATCTGTTCCAGCTGCATCATCAGGTGAGACTCAGCAAGTGTTCAGAATCCTTTACTTTGTGAACACCCACTCACCCACTTGTACACTCTACTTGTATCATTGCTTACATTCCCCTATGAGGGACTTACAAATTCACACTCACTGACCAATAGACAGATGGTCAGTAAATTACACTTGTATTGATAATTACACGCCTCTTTACGTCCTCATACCCTTCCTGACTCCCGTCACGATTGACCGTGACCATAGTAGCCAGTAATTGCTTGGTCAGACTTCATTGTGTTCTCACACGCGACTCGACTACATAACGCCGAGTCGCTGACATAAGCACGTCTACTGTATTACTCATTCCGTCCAGCTGGCAGGCCGGTATAGTAGCCTGCATTTAGAGGTCCATCCCCTAATCGACACTTGCATCTTTGCATGAACGCCCCTTGGCGTTTAAACGCTAAACAACACGCTACACTGGTAAGCTCTCCCAGGTACGGGAAGCTACCCTCTCCTAGGAACCACTTTCCAAATTAGTACAGTGACACAAGTGTTTTAGCCCTACCTACCGCCCAACTAAGGGATCTAAAACAATACGTCAATGAACTCAGGTGGCCTCATGCCTGAACTCCAACGACCCCGACAGGGCTTCGACACACAAAGAATGCGCAATTCTGCAAACACTGTACACCGACTCCATAAAACCTCAGAGAGTTCATGACTCGAGGTCATTCTCAGACAGACGTTGTGTTGTAGTGTTGAACCTCTGCGGCGCGCCGTCACGACCGCTGCCATCTTGGTAAGTGTACAGCGAGTAGCTACACACCCATACACATACACTTTCATCCCCTATTATTGTACTGGTATTGCATTAGCACCTTAGCTGTTCTGCTAACTTTGTTAATACTTCTTCATAGAAGGAAGTACATTAAAACTAGACGTCTCTAGATAACTGGTTCTTACATTTATTTAACTAGCTAGTAAGTTCCTACCCTTTAAATTCCCCCCGGGTAGGATCCACTAGCCTTATTGTTTAATTGCTTCGTGGCGTCAGCAGACGACCACTTGCTACGCCGTCACAGTGCTTGAATCAGCAGGCTCTCTCTCAGCCTTCGCTAGCCAGCTTACGCTAGCATTAAGCCGAGTAGCGGCCGCAGCCTTTAAATCCTCATTTGCTAAACCTCCCCCAACACCACTTGTACACCCCCGAGCTCTCCCGGCAATCTGAACAACCGGGAAGCTCGTCCACAGAGCTATGTCTTTGCCCGTAGACAGCTCAATCACTCTACCCGCTCCACTCACATTTTAACTTCCCCCTAAACACTCCGTTGTAGGGCACCCCCACAAAGAAACCCTACAATATATATATATATATATATATATTGTGCCCATATGGATGAGGGCCACCGATTGATTTTCTTGGGATGAATTAACTGTTTGAAGAGCGCGCGGAGTCGAGGTGTTTTGTTTCATCAAGATGACAACAGATGGGGCAAGCATCGACTTGAGGAACCTCATATTGTATAATTACGTGTTTTAATGTGAAGAGGTCGAACCACCAAAACATCGTGGGAACATGCATTACTCATTTCTGGGAAAAATACCGAAGAGATCAAGAGAATCCGATGACTGGGTCAGGAGATATTGTAAAGCGAAGATTCCATGGCGCAAGGATTATGTTTGTCATCCGCGTGGCTGGTGGTTGTTAGGCCACATGCAACAAGTGTCAGGTGATGCGAGGAGACCCTGGCTTGTGACGTCAGGCGCACGAGGTCAAGTCGCGCTTGGTAATTGAGTTTGAGGATACCAGTCTAAAAGATTTGGAAAGCAATCAACGAATATGATGTGGGCCCTAAAATCCATATATCATAAATAGGCAACGTAGGCAAGCCATTGCTTTAGTGTGTGTGGAGCTTTGGGGAATAATATTCCTTAGTAATCTAGGGAATGTAGCCTAGAAACTAGAAATAGAACTAGTGTACTACGTAAACCTCTCCTAAGATTGTCAGTGTATCGCTACAAACATCAAGGCCATAAGCAAGTACGCGAGGATGGAACGTTACAGTCGTGGTTGCAAAATGATTTCAAACCCGGTGTAAATATTCTAGAACGGGAAAATGAACCAGTCGAGTTGGGAAGAATTTTGTGGCACAAAGCTGCAAGTGTTAGATTGGGACTCGACTATTTATAACATTATGTTGTTCGACATGCATCATATTTGTTTGAGAATGATAGATCGAACCGTCATCAAGATGTGCTAAGAGAACTGGAGGTGAGATGTCAGGGGATATTTGGGAACTTCGTCGTGAGTGATGGAGTTAGGCAAAACGTGAAGCGGAACGTCTGCGCACGGGAAGACATGTACAGGGTCATCAATTTAAGTCTCGCATCCGATACCGATCACGGCGCGGCAAGCTCTCGCGCTGACACCCGCTCGCTGGCCGGTAAAATGTGCGCGACTTCTCCCCACTACTTCGCGTCAACATACAGTCATTTAATAGCAATTTCTCGTGAAAATAATTATATACAAACTTACCTGGTTTTACAAGAAATGTTCAAAGTGTTGTCCGTCAGCTCGCAAGCATGCCTGGCACCTCGTAAACTAGTTTCTAGACACACGGCGAATTTCTTCCTGGGTGACGTTCGTTATAACTTGGCGAATATTTTCTTTTAACTCCTCACTTGTGAGGATTGTTTGCATATGAATCAAAAACGGCACTCTCTAACAGAAGAATACTTCGCATAAGAAAGCACAATGAATACACGTTGTTCTATAGGAAACATCACTTCGCATAACAAAACACAATGAATACACGTTGTTGTATAGAAACATCACTTTAAGGCAACACATAAACTGTAAAATTGCCCCGAGACTGCACTGTATGTTAGGTCAAATCAACTAGCACTTCACAAGCTTGAATACGCGGGAGATACTGACAGCTTATTGCAACATTGCCGATCGCAGCGCACGTGTTCATTGCGGGGAGAACGCCAAGGCCACCTTGACCGGCCTAGCGGCTGCATCTGCCAAGGCCACCTTGACCGGCCTAGCGGCTGCATCTGCCAAGGCCACCTTCACCGGCCTAGCGGCGCGTACATGCGGGAAATAAAATAATGACCCGGTATATCAGCTGGTATACACGGACCCTACGTCAAAAGGATTCTGCCTACAAGAACTTCACGATGTAAGCCAACTTCATTTTTAGTTACTAGTGTTACTGCTTTCTCAATTTCGACTATACTGTCTGCTAGTAGGATTCTGCGTTTGGATATTTATTTTCAAGAAGTTACAGTACATTTGTGGATTTATCAGCCAATTTATAATAATGGATATCTTTGATGGAAATCTAGTGTTTGGGGAACTCAGCTGGAAATGCCACGATATAGCAGTAGGCTACGATGCGGTGGTTATTTTGAACCATTCTACGTCTAAACGTTATGTTAGGGAACTTTGATAATGCTGTTGGAGTTTGTTCAAATATATCTGTTTATAATTAAATAAATTGTTTATAATATTTTTGTCAAGTTTTATTATTTTAGCATTTTGATGAATGAGTAATGTGGATAGCCACATTGCGTTTAAATATTATTCCTCGGGAATAATAATTTACTGGAACGGAATTTTCTGTGAATTTACAAATTTTTACATTTGAATTTAAAGTAAATGTTGTTAAATATTTTCTTTGTAAATGAAGTTGAGATATGATATCAGAAGGCTCTATGGCTGGTAATCAAGCCATAATGATGATAATAATAATAATAAGTAAATGATTATATTGTTTGGAACATTTTCCAATAATAATAATAATAATTCCTGGTAATAATAGTGATTAATAATTGGATGAATAATGGATCGTAGTTGATAATATGGGAGTTTATTTTGAATAGAGAGACATGCCGAAAATGTTATTTTTTATACTGGGAGCGGAATTTTGTATAAAATGATGAACTATGTATTCGAAATAATACGGCAGTTAAACAGGGGTGTGTTGGAAAATTCGTTAAAAGTTTATTACACTTATGCCTGAGGCCGAGATATTTAAGGTGATTGTGAGGGAGAGCATGATCCCATATCCTGGTTATTTAGAAGCCATTGAACCCAGCCTGCGTAGCTGAGGGGTCATTATAAAAATAAGAATATAATGGTCAAATGTTAAGTGAAAATAAAATATGAATTAATGAAGGAGGTTTTTGAAGTTGAGTTTTGAGGGTCAAATAATTGCTCCATGCTCAAATATGATTAAAATGAGGACAATATATTCGCTCATATGGGAAGCTAATGGCCTATCGTCTGTGAAATTCTACATTCCTAAACTGTTGTATAATAGCCCACATGTTGTAGTCGTTTAAATATGCATAAGTTGATGTCTCATTCTAGTTTTTGCTGAATGCCTTACCGAGTCCTATTCTACATATTTACAGTATGAGAGGCTTTTTTGTCCAGAGGATGGTAAATAAATTTATAATTTAAGCTGATACCTGATTGGTTTGTGGATCCATTAATTTTCATAAAATACCAGTTTGGATTATTCTAAATAATAACAAATTAAATGAACCAAAGGAAATAAATAAAGGAATTAAATTAAAGTGAATTAAACTAAAGAAATTAAATCAGAGGATTTAAATAAAATATGTAGTGCGGAATAAAATTTATTTATGATAAATATGTGGAGGAATGTTTGGAGTACATTCAGATTTTTGAATTTGGAAATGATGGTCATGGTGGTAGTAATATTGACTTCACATCGTTTTGGGTATATGATTTTCCAGATATGAGTTAGGATATGTGAATTTCACCGCAGAGGTTGAAACAATTCTGGAATTTTGATTCAAGTGATACTTTTGTAAAATTAAAATCACGGTGTCAGGATGGACTGATATTTTCCTGCACATCAGTGATAAATGTACAGTTTACACAACTAATTTAAAACAGATGCTGAGATGGACTAAAGCATTTCTCAAACATCAAATTAAATTTTGAAAATAGTGAATTTATTTTGGTCAAAGGTTGTGAATAATTTATTTTATGCGTTATGTAAATTATATGTTGATGAGGGGCCCAGGGGAAGCGCAGGATGTCTTTTTTTTCAGGACTGGAATATTAGATTTTTCCCTGGGGGAGCATTGTATTCTAATAGGACCAGCAGATAGTCAAATTAAACTGAGGTGCTTTTAAGAAGTTGGTGTTATTCACAAATTATTTGCACTTCCTTCCCTCCTTTATGGAGTGTGAATTTCGATATCTGTCCGGCTAGTTGTGTTTAATTTGCTTTATTTTACTCAGATGGACCCCGAGATGTTGAGTCTTATGCTCGGCTGATGTTGAAATTCAAATTCGTGTGGACGTGGGACTTCGGTCAAACGTTCACAGTATATGTATATATATATACTAGCAGAAGTACCCGTTCTTCGAAAAACTTTTAGTACTTGCTGGCCTAAATCATTCTTATAATCACACATGTAATGTAGTTATGTTATTTCGATGTTACCAACTAAATCCTTAACATAACCAGCGGAACCGAAATAAATAGTCTCAAACAGCTCAATAGTAGTGATTTGATTGCTTTCCGTTACATTGATGAAGTAGAAAGTGAACCAAGTTAGTCTTCAAAACTAAATAATAATTTGAACACTTTAAGTCAAGTAGGCTAGCTTAACGACATCGATAACACAGAAACAAAACTGAAATACCAGTTAAATCGTGCTCTTTGAAGTAACCAAATAAAAGGACTGAAATTAAACAATGAGTGACGCGTAAGTGCAATAACCAACACCCAGGACTATCCTATAAACAAAAGCTGAATATACTCCTTAGTATTACAACAGAGAACACCTCAGCTGAAATTGCCCGATATGTTTTTAAGAAGTCTTCGAACAGAGCAGAGTTTTAAAATGTACAGTTTGCCCCGTTAATGTACTGTTCCATTTGTCAACAATAACGATTAATTCAACGATCACTAATAGCAAACCACTGATTTTATGTGATCGTTATTGTGACGTCTTAAACAACGGAACATCTGTCTTACGTGGAGTCTGAACCACAAGATGTGCCTTCTGAACTTTATGAGTCGAATAAAGCCCAGTGTTAACTTTGTGACCATAACGCAGCCGCAGTTTTCACGCCCGTAGCACTGATTGGCTTCTGCTTGATAATTCACAATCCCTCTATGTAATCCACAAATGAATAAGAGATGACTGAAAGCCACTGATCTGTAGTGATTGGATCACTGACAATTTGCAAGAATGGTGATGAAAGATGAGTAGTCATAGTGACTTAAAAACATACGAAATCCTTGTTGAAGGCCACGGCTGCCTCGTCCAATCCTTATCTGAATGACAAATACTCACACTAACACAGCCATCGCAATAAGACAGGCTATCAGGCAAATCCCTCACACACCCTAGTAAATGGGGCTACATGACCACAATGTCGCAAACCCCCAAAATAAATCATCAGCCACAACAACAACAACATCATAAATAACACCAACACGATTGCAAGTATCAAAGAACGGCAATAGAATTAGTCGTAAAACTGACTGAAATGTCAGCTTCTTCCTAACGTCAAGTGTCACAAAGAGTGTAAAATTCGACTCAAAATAACGTTGTTTCGCGACCCCATAATAGCATAATAATTAGGAAATATTATATTATTAAGAATATTAAAAGAGAGTGAATTTCCAAATGTCCGTTCTAAGTGGGTGTTACCGTCACGGAAAGGAACCAAATTTCATACTATATCAAGGGGTTAATGCTTTCTTTTTCTAAATTGTATTAGCCATGCGTGTTTTGTCGAACAGCAACATTTCAAGAGGATAATGGTAGTCTGCAGATAAACGCTGAGAATCCCAGCTTCATAGCCATACATGCATTTGATATGGGAAATAACGAATAGCAAAAACAAGATGTTCAGTAAAGAACATATAGCCTACTTTCTCCTAAATGCATGGGTATTGTTGTAACTCTTTGTCCTTTTCAAGGAGTATAATTGAATGTTGGTTGTAGTAGCATGTTGAAATACAACGTGCTATGGGGATATTAAACATGAATATGAGGTGCCCTTTGCTAGTGATACCTCTGTAAAAAAATTCATTCAATTCGGTTTCACCATGTTTGAATTGATCTGGGGAATGGATTTGCACACATACATGGCCGCTATTTGCGAACTATTGGGCTGATGACCTTGTAGTCAGTCATAAGATGCTTTCCACAAAAAGGAATGTTGTTGCAAAATCCGGTAGAGATCAAATTATTAGGATGGTCGAAATTTGATTTAAGCTTTTAACATTTGGGTGGCCGTCATTCCGTTTCCGTCAAGATGGCGGCGATATAAAACATGACACTGAGGTGCCTTTTGCTAGTGCTACCTCTGTACCAAATTTCGTTCAATTCGGTTTCACCGTGTTTGAATTGATAGGGGTAATCGATTTTGACACAAAGATGGCCGCCATCCGCAAACTATTAGGCTAATGACCTATTAGATTTGTTAAAGGATGCTCCCTTCATAAAGGTATGTTGTTGCAAAATTTGGTAGAGATCGGATGATTAGGTTAGTCGTAATTTGATTTAAGCTTTTAACATTTGGGTGGCCGTCATTCCGTTTCCGTCAAGATGGCGGCGATATAAAACATGACACTGAGGGGCCTTTTGCTAGTGCTACCTCTGTACCAAATTTCGTTCAATTCGGTTTCACCGTGTTCGAATTAATAGGGGGAATCTATTTTCACACAAAGATGGCCGCTATCCGCAAAATATTAGGCTAATGACCTATTAGTTTGGTCAAAGAATGTTCCCTCCATAATGGTATGTTGATGCAAAATTTGGTAGAGATCGGATGATTAGGTTAATCGTAATTTGATTTAAGCTTTGAATATTTGTGTGGCCGCCATTACGTTCTCGTCAAGATGGCGGCGATACAAAACATGACACTGAGGTACCCATTGCTAGTGCTACCTCTGTACCAAATTTCATTCCATTCGGTTTCACCGTGTTTGAATTAATAGGGGTAATCGATTTTGACACAAAGATGGCCGCCATCCGCAAACTATTAGGCTAATGACCTATTAGATTTGTTAAAGGATGCTCCCTTCATAAAGGTATGTTGTTGCAAAATTTGGTAGAGATCGGATGATTAGGTTAGTCGTAATTTGATTTAAGCTTTGAACATTTGGGTGGCCGCCATTACGTTTCCGTCAAGATGGCGGCGATATAAAACATGACACTGGGGTGCCCTTTGCTAGTGCTACCACTGTACCAAATTTCATTCCATTCGGTTTCACCGTGTTCGAATTAATAGGGGTAATCGATTTTGACACAAAGATGGCCGCCATCCGCAAACTATTAGGCTAATGACCTATTAGATTTGTCAAAGGATGCTGCCCCCATAAAGGTATGTTGTTGCAAAATTTGGTAGAGATCGGATGATTAGGTTAGTCGTAATTTGATTTAAGCTTTGAACATTTGTGTGGCCGCCATTACGTTTCCGTCAAGATGGCGGCGATATAAAACATGACACTGAGGTGTCCTTTGCTAGTGCTACCTTTGTACCAAATTTCGTTCAATTTGCGCTCACCGTGTTCGAATTGATAGGGGGGGGGACAGACATTCAGAGTACACACACTCACACACACAGACTCACACACACACATACACACACACAGACAGACACACTTTTTTTTCGCCCTGTGTTGATCTCATAAGTCTACTTTCACTTTTTGCAAAAATCGAAAGTAGGCTAATCTATATATATAAAAATCAATGTTACGTGATAGTTTGTCTGTCTGTGGGTATGTATGTCTCCTATGCGTTCATATACCATTCGTCCGATTGCGATAAAACTTGGGTGAGATGTTGAGTACACTCCAAGGAAGGTTTCTGACTTAGTAAATCCATTTTACAATAGGTAGCGCACGCATAGATTCAACAAATGAGCGACGATGCGCGAAGCATTTCAACAAAGTCCCGTATGCGTTCATATACCATTCGTCCAATTGCGATGAAACTTGGGTGAGATGTTGAGTACACTCCAAGGAAGGTTTCTGACTTAGTAAATCCATTTTACAATAGGTAGCGCACGCGTAGATTCAACAAATGAGCGACGATGCGCGAAGCATTTTAACAAAGTCCCGTATGTGTTCATATACCATTCGTCCGATAGCGATGAAACTTAGGTGAGATGTTGTGTACACTTACGTCAAGGTTTCACAATTAGTGAATACATTTCACAGTAGATAGCGCACGAGTAGATTCAACAAATGAGCGACGACACGCAAAGCGTTTCAACAAAGTCCCGTATGCATTCATATACCATTCGTCCGATAGCTATGAAACTTGCGTAAAATGTTGTGTACACTGCAGGGAAATTTTCTGGCTTAGTACATCCACTTTACAGTAGGCAGCGCATGAGTAGATTCAACAAATGAGCTACGACGCGCGAAGCATTTCAACAAAGTCACGTTTGCGTTCATATACCATTCGTCCGATAGCGATGAAACTAGGCTGAGATTTTGTGTGCACTCCAGGGAAGGTTTCTAGCTTAGTAAATCCCTTTACAAATAGGTAGAGCACGAGTAGAATCAACAAATTAGCGACGACGCGCGAAGCGTTTCAACAAAGTCCCATATAATTTCATATACCATTCATCCGATAGCGATGAAACTTGGGTGAGATGTTGTGTACACTCCAGGGAAGGTTTCTGGCTTAGTACATACATTTTACAATAGGTAGCGCACCAGTAGATTCAACAAATGAGCGATGACACGCGAAGCGTTTCAACCAAGTCAGGTATAAAGTCATATACCATTCGTCTGATAGTGATAAATGTTTGGTGAATTGTTGTGAACACTCCAGGAAAGGTTTCTGGCTAAGTAAATCCATTTTACAATACGAAGCGCACGTTTATGTTCAACAAATGAGTGACTACGCGCGAAGCGTTTCGACAACGTCCCGTATACGTTCACATACCATTCATCCGATTGCGATGAAACTTGGGTGAGATGTTGTGTACACTCCAGGGAAGGTTTCTGGCTGAGTACATCCATATTACAATATGTAGCTCAAGAGTAGAATCAACAAATGAGCGACGACACGCGAAGCGTTTCAACCAAGTCCCGTATGCATACATGTACCATTCGTCCGTAGCTATGAAACTTGGGTGAGATGTTGTGTACACGTCATGGAAAATTTCTAGCTTAGTAAATCCCCTATACAATATGCAGCGCACAATTTGATTCAACAAATGAGGGACGACGCGCGAAGCGTTTCAACAAAGTCCCGTATAAGGTCATATACCTTTCTGCCGTTAGCGGTGAAACTTGGGTGAAATATGGTGGACACTTCAAAGAAAGGTTTCTGGCTAAGTAAATACTCTTCACAGTAGGTAGCACACGAGTAGATTCGACAAATGAACGACGACACGCGGAGCGTTTCAATACAGTCCCCTATGTCTTCATATCCCATTAGTCCGATAGCGATGAAACTGGGTGAGATGTTGTGGACACTTACGTGACGGTTTATAACTTAGTAAATACATTTTACAGTAGGTAGCGCACGAGTAGATTCACCAAATGAGTGACGGAGCGCGAATCGTTTAAACAAAATCAGGTATGCGTTGTTCATATACTATTCATCCGATTGCGATGAAACATTGATCAGTTATTGTGTACCCGCCAGGGAAGGGGACTTAGTAAATCCATTTCACAATAAGTAGCGCAAGAGTAGATGCAACAAATGGGTGACGACGCGTGAAGCGTTTCAACAAAATCCCCTATTGCGTTCATATAACATTCTTCGATTGCGATGAAACCTTGATGAGTTATTGTGTACACGCCAGGGAAGGGCTTCGACTTAGTAATACATTTCTCAATAGGTAGCGCACGAGTAGATTCAACAAATGAGTGACAGCGCACGAATCGTTTAAACAAAACCACCTATACGTGCATATACCATTCATCCGATTGCGATGAATCATTGATGAGTTATTGTGTACACGCCAGGGAAGGGTTTCGACTTAGTAAATCCATTTCACAATAGGTAGCGTACGAGTAGATTCAACAAATGAGTGACAGCGATGGAACTTTTGAAAGTTGTTGTGCACGCTCCCACGAATGGTTCTAAATTAGAAAATCGATTTTACGATAGCTTAGAGGCAGTTAACATGTTGTGTATCCAAAAGCACTTCAAGAAACAGAATTTCAACGCCAACACTTTCTTTGATTGGCATTGCAACGCATGCCGGGTACAGCTTGTATATATATAAATACCATCTTAGAATTAGTATGTCCACTCATGTATGTCCATAAGAACTACTCATACAAGTGCAGAGACACCTTGTGACCGCGAGCGAAACTAACTGTTATCAGACAACACATCACCCAGATGACCAAACCTGGAGGTGAAAACCATATAACAAAAGGAACCAGGTTCTATGTGATGGAGAAATTTTGACGACAAAGATTAGATGATTTGTAACAAATGCACTCTGAAGCTATATTTACCAAAGCTCCCCATCTTCAGATAAAATCAATATGGACACACTCGTACACGAAAAGCAACACATACAGTATAAAAAAGAACATTGAAAAAAAAATGCACCAAGGCTAGCTATTGTCTATGCTCAGTGCTAAAGGGCCGAAAAAACTCACTTACAAATAGAATTTTCAATTACCGTGTCTTAGTGAATCCCTACAACCTAGGATCAACCAACATTACTATTATTATTAATATTATGATCATCATTATTACACTATCAAGAAGGGGCCGTGTTGGTGCTGTAGTCACGTTGCTTGATTCTCACCAAGGATGACGGAGTTTAATTCCCAGCCATAGCATTTGTGTAGACTACATGCATTTTTATTCACCCAATTATTAATCAGAGGTAGGAAAGTGAAAATCTACAGCCTCCTTTCAGTCGACCGACCGAATCAGGGAATGGAATGAATGAATCCCCCATCTAGCGGCGAGGAGATGAACTGTGCCGTCTGCCGAAGCCTTGCCGTTGGGGCATTGATTAAATGAATGACAGATGAAATGAAATGCTAGTGGAGTGTTGCAGGAATGAAATTGTGACAGATAGAACCGGAGTACCCGGAGAAAAACCTGTCTGCCTCCGCTTTGTAGTTAGGAAAGTGCGTTTATATATTGGATACAAACATTAGCTTCTATGTAGTAAAATATAAATAACCTTTCTTAAATATTGAACACCATTCTTTTAACGTCTTCGTACTCTATTAAAACATATAAACATCAAACTTGGTAGCAATTGTCATATCCGCAGTAAGTAATATTGGGGAAACTACGCATCATGTCATGATAAAGCGTAATAGTAACAAAATAAACTTTAATCATCCCAAGTAATAATAACAAAATCAGTTTTAGTCAGAGCAAATTTTCTAAGTTTTTGCCGTGTCTTGTGCGAGATTTCGCCTAGTAACTCGAAAGATGGCTCATCAGGGAGCTCCTGTTGTTTATTTGAGGACCACCAAAGGAGCAGCGAACTGAGCGCTAACTAAATTCTTATCTAGAGCACCTCCGGTACTTGTCTGCGAGAGCTAAACGCTCAAGCAATATTTCACCTCCCGATAAAGGCTTCAAAAAAGGTTGTATATTGAATTTTAGGGCCAAGGAATTAAAACTCAGCAACTTTTCTGGGATTAGGCCATGTCATGTGCGGAATTTCATTGGCCGTGGAAGCCAAAATACCAACTTTATTGAAATAAGTTTGCCAAATTCCTCTGTAAGGGTAATTAATAAAACTAAATAAATTAATGTGACAGCCGGTAGAATACTCCACATTCGTCTGTGAATATGGATAGCTGATCATGGTAAAATACGATAAGAGCAGATCAATATTGGCAAACAGAAATATTCAGTTAACAATAAACTAATTTATATAGAAAAAGAAAGCATACCGTTCAAAGTAGATCTCTACCTTCTAAAATAGCGTAAATATCCGAAAACTCACTTACAATAACAAGCTCAAAGAGTATAAAATTAGACTCAAAATCACGCTCGTTTCAGACCCCACAAACCACCTCTATAAATAAAACAGTTCATGTAGGGATATAAGATTTGAACATTCTCACACATTCCTTACCTCATTGACCCACTTACTCCCGGCTAGGATCACGAAATTTGGCATGTATGTGAAAGTTGTATCTGGCAAATTGCATGCCAAATTTCACGCTCCTTGCGATCAGACAAGTATGGAAAAACTAATAGAATGTGCTGAAATGTGCAAATTAGGACCAAAATGTATTATTTCATGGCGATCTGAGGCGTAAAGGTTGGAGGTACAACAAAATGTCATATAACCAAATTTGTAGAAAACGAACGGTTTTCGAGATATTGCCAGAAAACTATCTCCGGTCTGCGAAATTGCAGCGGTTATCATAGTAACGTTGATCTGTTTCTCAGAGGGAACACTGTTTTTTGGGAATATCTCCGAAACCGTTCAAAGTGGACATTTGCATAACTTATCAAAATCAATACGGGAAAACTTGGAAAAATGACTTAAGTCATAGATATTCATCCTTAAAAAGTGTGTTTCGGGGTCCCTCCGAGTATTGTTTCTCGTATCTGGCAGCTTAAAATGAGCTAAATCCGGTCTTTGTACCTTTTGTCCATGCTCAGCACCAAAGGGCCAAAAAATTTCACTTACAAATAGAATTTTAAAAAACTGTTTCTTAGTATGTATGTATTCTTTATTGTCAGACAGATAGACTCCACTAGTGACAATATAACCTCGGATCAACCAACATGCAACATTTCAGCTTTCTTGGTCTAGTGGTTTGAGCTCTGCGTTGATGAGTCAATTTTGGATTTTATATAAGAGATGCATATATATCACTTTCTTGTTGACACGATGACTACCGCAATTTTGCACCAATCACTTTGAATGTTTTACATAATATATATCCCTATAAAATCTCGATCGAGTTCGTTAGAGGGCACAATCGGTCGAAGGAGGTGAAGATGGGGGTCTTTTATCGTATTTGAAAATTCCTCTCGGCACGCCGGAAGGCGGAGGTAGATTTCACCGGGCAAACCAGGGGATTGACTATAATAGTCAAAATGTGCAGGTTTTCGTAGACGATCAGACCTCATTTATTACGAGAAAGCATTTTAAAATTGGAGCTTAATAATTATCTTTCTTTTCGTCCTTCTATGCATATTTTTAACATTTTATTGTCTTATGGGGACGGTAACAATCTTGTAATTTGGGGTCCATTTTAGCCTATTTTCATTTATGAAAAAAATAGGCTTATGAGATCACCTTTTGTCCGTGTGTCTGTCTGTGTGTGCGCGTGTGTGTGATGGTGTGTGTCACCCCCTAATAACGTCCAAACGGCTGGAGCGATTTCAATGAAACTCGGTAAGTTCATAGAAGTATTCCGGACGGCCCCGACCGTGCCCTTCAGATTTTGTTACGTCCCACCAATCCAATATGGTGGCTGTGAAAATTATTTCACCAGCATTCAATATCTCCGAAACTAATACCGATATCACCCTGGAATATTTTACGGTGACAAAGGGAACTACTAGAAATTCACCTATCTAACTTATGAAAAACTGGTAACTACAAAACCAACATGGTGGTCAAGCGAAGTTGAGACTTTTAAATAGACGTTTCTCGCGATTTAACCAACCAAACGCAATGAAACTTGGTAGAGTATATGTTCATACATATTGTAATGCACCGACATATAAGTTCGTTCCATTGGCCAAAGGGGTGGGAAAAAGTGTTTTTTTCGGGAAAAATTAATCATATCTCTCTTAATAGGCACAATATCAAAACCGTAAAAATGGACAATATTCCCCTAATACTTACTAAATTGTTTTGTCTGAAGGAATTTTTGATATGACCCACCATTACGCCAAGGGATGAGAAAAATGATTTCGGAATTAGAAGAAAATGCCAAGAACCATCAGTGGTTGCCATGACAACACTACTAAATTAATTAGGGATGAGCCATCAGACGTTGCCATGACAACGCCACTGCACGATATCACATTCATTTTTCCATCTGACTCTGTGAGAAGCGGCTTCGGTGACGTAAATGGTAGCATGCTGAACTTCTATGCCCAAGATCGCGGGTTCAAAGCCGGCCAAAGTCGTCGGATTTACTAAGAGCACTAAAAATCCCTCAGTATGCTTTCCTTTGGAGGGGAAGTTCCAACGTTCTATGCGAGTAGCTGGTTGCGGTGGCATCTAGTAGCCAAGTTCACAGCTAGGTGTCGTTGACGGTAGTAGTTGATAGCAAAATTAGGAACTACTACTTGTAATTGACCGTCTGCAGTCCGTACCTGAATTACAGACTAAGACAGCCATCACAATCAACACCGTTGATCAGATAGATTCAACACACAACCAAAATACACGGGGCTACATGACCGCGTTGTCGCAGCCCCTAAACTGAGAAACCCACCAAAGTCTCTGAGGGAGATAAAATTTTGCGAGAAGAAGTAACAGACCGTTAGATAGTTACACATCAGTGTCGAAACCTTGCATAAGAACAGTGTGACCACAAGTATAAAAATGGACCCCAATTGACGAGAAGGTTGCGGTCCTCATAAGACAATAAAATATTTAAAATATGCATAAAATTTAAAAACAAAGTCAATTAAACTCCAATTATAAAATACTTTCTCGCAATAAATGAGGTCTGAACCTTCTATGAAAACCTGCATATTCTGCCCATTTTCACCTATATCCAAATTTGCCCGGTGAAATCTACCTCCGCCTTCCGGCGTGCCGAGAGGAATTTTTTATTTTAATTAGCATCGAGGTCAACAATCTGTGATTTTGTCTTCAATAATGTGCTTTCTTGGCCCGGAAATTCTCGATGAAAACCTTGACAAGCTGTTCCATTTTATCTAACATTCAGGATTGTTCAATCTCCTCCCCATTTTTCGGTGATAGGAACAATGTTACGCAATCTTGTAAGTTTCACTAGCATTCCACATTCATATACTTTTATGCAAACCCTAAGGATTTTGTTAAATCAACGTGTATTTAAGCGACCAAAGGTTGACTGTTACCAGAAGGCCTGGACCTCTTCCTATTGCCAGGCTTTAATGAAACGAGGCTTGCGCCATTTATTAGGAATAGATATTGATTGTTTTCTTACATAGAATAGTCGTTTGATGTGACATATTTGCAGGAAATCGTCCTTGAGCCATGTAAGCAGGGGTTGAATGAGTTATAGCCATTGGGTTCATGATAACCGCTTTCTCTTCTTGTTTTTTTTGGGGGGGGATTTACTCTACTTTTTCTCGAGCCATCGTTCCCTGCACCTACAACCACTGAAATGTCATCTAACACACTCATATTAAATAAAAGCAAACGAAATTAACAATACACACTTTGAACTCACAAGCACTCAATTGAATATGCCTTTTGAACAGCAACTAACACAAAGCATCATGGGTAACAGTTACCATGGGTACTATGATTAGATACCATGTGATTGGCTTCTTGTGACAAAACGTTTTCTTATTGAACACACAAATTGGACCAAACTCTTTCTCTTAGGTTCCCAATATTTTAACCGAAAAATAAGGGACAATTCTGCAAGGCTTTCTTATTTTCTCATCATCATCATATTTTTCAGTCAAGCGACTGGTCTGCCCCTACAATGAGTCTTTTCCACGTTGTTCGGTGGATATTATGATAACTCATGATAAACAATTTCTAAGTATTTATTTAAATGCATTGTAATAATAGTGCATTTCCTCGCATTTAAGAAGACGACGACCCCGATGATTACACATTACGATACAGTAAATGATAAAGTATTAACAGGCGGCTTGCTATAATTAAGTTTAGCGAGAGGAATTGACTTGACTCTACTCATGGACTAAGAGAGCCCCATTGCGCTTTGTAACACAAGATCAACACTTAAAATATTTCGGAAACTTGGACATATTGTTTAGCAAAAATACAGTAATAGTCAATTTTGACCGATGAGATCAGTGTAATTGGTTGTTTTATTATATCCTCTACTACATTGTATAGAAAATACTTCATACAAACAATTAGTTTTTTGATGGGTGAACCACCAGTTGAAATAAACACTCAGAGCTCTTAGGTACCCACCCAGATTGTAAGCAGATAGTTCCTATTAGGGATATTGGCACATTCAGAGCGTCACTTAGCAAATATCATTCAGTTAACAATTTAGAGCAGATGGTTCCTAAGTGTATTGATATTTACTCATAGAGGTATTGACTGACTGGAGTGTCTTTTAGCTAATATAATTAAGAATTGAGCTTCTAGGTACCCATCAAGTCAGTCAGTAGCTGTTCATCTTCATTACGTACACACCCCGTCTGCGTCACTAAGCTAATATCTCTCAGTTTAGAGCACCAAGGTAACAGCCCAGACTGTGGTCAGATGGTTCTTCTCAGAGGTATTGACACACCTGAAGTGTCTTTAAGCTAACCACCTTCAGTTTAGAGCTCCTAGGTACCTACGAATTTCTGAGAAGATGGCTCCTCTTAGAGGTATTTTCACACAGGATTGCTGTTAAACTAATATCAGTCAGTCTAGAGCAGTGGTTCCCAACCTTTGTCAGCTGACGCCCCCCTTTCAGATACGGGAGTTCATCGCGCCCCCCCTCACCCCCCCCCCCCTTCCTCTCCCTCCACTCCACACCCCTCCATTCCCCCTCTGCACCTCTCATCGCTTCTATAACCTTTTCGATTGACGTGGAGGATATAGACCTAACCTAATAAAACTACATAATGGAAGAGGCCTATCTATTACATGCTAACTTCATTTTAGCACAATACAAAGACCATATTTTTACAACAAATCCTCAAATTAGTCAACAAATGTCAGTGAGAGGCTTGACACTGTTTTCTCTTGGTAAGATTCGGTATGCTTGGTTTAGGAATTATGAATGTTTACATAAGGGAATGCTTAGGGAATAGTAAGTGGTTGGCAAATGAACAGCATGGTTTCAGAGAGGGATTTTCTTGTGAATCAAAACTATCAGGCTTTCAGCAAGATATCAGTGAGGCCTTGGATAATAGAGGTCAAGTTGACTGTATTGCAATCGATCTTTCAAAGGCTTTGGATAGGATCAATCATGATATCCTATTAAGGAAAATGGAGGCTGTTGGATTGGACAGGAGAGAAGTACAATGGGTGAGATCTTTTTTGGAGGGGGGAAGTCAAAGGGTAAGGAATGGAGGGTCAGAGTCAGAACAGTTAAAGGTAGGAAGGGGGGGACTCAGAAAAGAAAATTGGGACCTTTGCTATTTCTCATATATGTAAATGACATAGGAGTTGAAATAACATCCCAAATAAGATTATTTGCTGATGATATAGTAGTATACAGGAGGATAAATCATCTGGAAGACTGCGGCATTTTGCAGAGGGACCTGACTGTCATACAAAGCTGGGCTGATGAAAGTGATATGATGATAAATTCAAAGAAATGTCAGGCAGTGAGATTTGTTAACAAAAGGAATCATATTGTTTTTGAATATTCAGTAGGGGAAAATAAAGTTGTATTTGGGGACGAATGTAGGTATTTAGGTGTAACTCTGGGGGGTGGGAATTTTCACTGGGGTAAGCACATTGGGGAAATAGTGAAGAAAGCATACAAGTCACTACATATGGTTATGGGAGTATTTAAAGGGCTGACAGAGAGATTAGGGAAAGGGCATAAATGTCCCTAGTCCGTCCTCTGCTGGAATACGCTGGGGGAATGTGGGATCCATACCAAATGTATTTAATAAAGGAATTGGAATGAGTACAAAGGAAGGCCGCCAGGTATGTATTGGAGGACCACAGATCGACGAGAAGTGTAAGTAGGATGATTCAGGATTTGGGATGGGAAAGTCTGGCTGGTAGACGT
Source organism: Meconema thalassinum (assembly GCA_946902985.2). Lineage (NCBI taxonomy): Eukaryota > Metazoa > Arthropoda > Insecta > Orthoptera > Tettigoniidae > Meconema > Meconema thalassinum. The sequence continues at coordinate 237,723,525 of OX336397.1, forward strand.
TCAAGAGCAAGACTAGGGGGTATTTTATTAGCTTACAAGGGGGAAATTGCTTGGGAAGACATTCATGAGGGATTGGGAAAGGGAGGTACTTACATGGGCAGATACAGTCATTCGTGTAAATTAAAATTAAGTCAGTGGAATAGTAACTGGGGCAAATTTTCTTTCATTGGGAGGGGGAAGTAGAATGGAACAGTTTACCAGGGGACATTTTCAGCCCTTTGCCTTCTAATGTTGGAAAATTTAAAGAGTTGGTGAGAAAGCAGCAGATCAGGAGCCAGTGACATGACGTGGATGAAGAATAGTGTAAATTATCCTTATTCGTATTTTATATTTGTTTCTATTATTATTATTTTCTTATACCAATTATTCCTTGTATCTAAAATTTATTCTATTAGTTGTATGCATAATTTATTTTGCTTAGTGTTTTTTGTTTGTTGTTGTTGTAATTTGCCACCATGGACAGCGTCCACATCTGCAAATAAATATATGTATGTGTATGTGTATGTATTCCTGGCACTCACACCTGCCCAGCACCTCGTTGGTCACTTCTCCTGGCCCTCACTCCTGCCCAGAACCTCGTTGGTCACTTTTCATGGCACTCACACCTGCCCAGCACATCGTTGGTCATTTCTCCTGGCACTCACACCTGCCCAGCACCTCGTTGGTCACTTCTCCTGGCACTCACACCTGCCCAGCACCTCGTTGGTCACGTCTCCTGGCACTCACACCTGCCCAGCACCTCGTTGGTCACTTCTCCTAGCACTCACACCTGCCCAGCAGCTCGTGGTCACTTCTCCTGGCACTCTCACCTGCACAGCACCTCGTCGGTCACTTCTCCTGGCACTCACACATGCCCAGCGCCACTTCTCCTGGCACTCACACCAGCCCAGAACCTCGTTGGTCACTTCTCCTGGCACTCACACCTGCCCAGCACCTCGTTGGTCACTTCTCCTGGCACTCACTCCTGCCCAGCACTTCGTTGGTCACTTCTTATGGCACTCACACCTGCCTAGCACCTCGTTGGTCACTTCTTACGGCACGCACACCTGCCCATCACCTCGTTGGTCACTTCTGCTGGCACTCACACCTGCCCAGCCCCTCGTTGGTCACTTTTCCTGGCACTCACAACTGCCCAGCACCTCGTTGGTCACTTCTCCTGGTACTCACACCTGCCCAGCACCTGGTTGGTCACTTCTCCTGGCACTCACAAATGCCCAGCATCTCGTTGGTCACTTCTCATGGCACTCACACCTGCTCAGCACTACGTTGGTCATTTCTCCTGGCACTCACACCTTCCCAGCGCCTCGTTGGTCACTTCCCCTGGCACTCACACCTGCCCAGTACCTCGTTGGTCATTTCTCCTGGCACTCACACCTTCCCAGCGCCTCGTTGGTCACTATTACTGGCACTTACACCTGCCCAGCACCTCGTTGGTCACTTCTCCTGACACTCACACCTGTCCAGCACCACATCTCCTGGCACTCACACCTGCCCAGCAACTCGTTGGTCACTTCTACTGGCACTCACACCTGCCCAGCGCCTCGTTGGTCACTATTCCTGGCACTCACACCTGCCCAGCACCTCGTTGGTCCTTTCTCCTGGCACTCACACCTGCACAGCACCACTTCTCCTGGCACTCACACCTGCCCAGCACCTCGTTGGTCATTTCTCCTGGCACTCACACCTGCCCAGCACCTCGTTGGTCACCTCTCCTGGCACTCACACCAGCCCAGCATCTCGTTGGTCACTTCTGACAGTCACACCTGTCCATCACCACTTCTCCTGGCACTCACACCTGCCCAGCAACTCGCTGGTCACTTCTCCTGGCACTCACACCTGCCCAGCACCACGTTGGTCACTATTTCTGGCTCTCACACCTGCCCAGCACCTCGTTGGTCATTTCTCCTGGCACTCACACCTGCCCAGCACCACTTCTCCTGGCACTCACACCTGCCCAGCACCTCGTTGGTCATTTCTCCTGGCACTCACACCTGCCCAGCACCCCGTTGGTCACTTCTCCTGGCACTCACACCTGCCCAGCGCCTCGTTGGTCACTTCTCCTAGCACTCACACGTACGCAGCACCACTTCTCCTGGCACTCACACCTACCCAGCAACTCGTTGGTCACTTCCCCTAGCACTCACACCTGTCCAGCACCACTTCTCCTGGCACTCACACCTGCCCAGCAACTCGTTGGTCTCTTCTCCTGGCACTCACACCTGCCCAGCGCCTGGTTGGTCACTATTCCTGGCACTCACACCTGCCCAGCACCTCGTTGGTCACTTCTCCTGGCACTCACACCTGCCCAGCATCTCGTTGGTCACTTCTCCTGGCACTCACACCTGCCCAGCACCTCGTTGGTCAATTCTCATGGCACTCACACCTGCCCAGCACATCGTTGGTCACTTCTCCTGGCACTCACACCTGCCCAGCACCTCGTTGGTCACTTCTCCTGGCACTCACACCTGCCCAGCGCCTGGTTGGTCACTATTCCTGGCACTCACACCTGCCCAGCACCTCGTTGGTCACTTCTCCTGGCACTCACACCTGCCCAGCACCTCGTTGGTCACTTCTCCTGGCACTCACACCTGCCCAGCACCTCGTTGGTCACTTCTCCTAGCACTCACACCTGCCCAGCAGCTCGTGGTCACTTCTCCTGGCACTCTCACCTGCACAGCACCTCGTCGGTCACTTCTCCTGGCACTCACACATGCCCAGCGCCACTTCTCCTGGCACTCACACCAGCCCAGAACCTCGTTGGTCACTTCTCCTGGCACTCACACCTGCCCAGCACCTCGTTGGTCACTTCTCCTGGCACTCACTCCTGCCCAGCACTTCGTTGGTCACTTCTTATGGCACTCACACCTGCCTAGCACCTCGTTGGTCACTTCTTACGGCACGCACACCTGCCCATCACCTCGTTGGTCACTTCTGCTGGCACTCACACCTGCCCAGCCCCTCGTTGGTCACTTTTCCTGGCACTCACAACTGCCCAGCACCTCGTTGGTCACTTCTCCTGGTACTCACACCTGCCCAGCACCTGGTTGGTCACTTCTCCTGGCACTCACAAATGCCCAGCATCTCGTTGGTCACTTCTCATGGCACTCACACCTGCTCAGCACTACGTTGGTCATTTCTCCTGGCACTCACACCTTCCCAGCGCCTCGTTGGTCACTTCCCCTGGCACTCACACCTGCCCAGTACCTCGTTGGTCATTTCTCCTGGCACTCACACCTTCCCAGCGCCTCGTTGGTCACTATTACTGGCACTTACACCTGCCCAGCACCTCGTTGGTCACTTCTCCTGACACTCACACCTGTCCAGCACCACATCTCCTGGCACTCACACCTGCCCAGCAACTCGTTGGTCACTTCTACTGGCACTCACACCTGCCCAGCGCCTCGTTGGTCACTATTCCTGGCACTCACACCTGCCCAGCACCTCGTTGGTCATTTCTCCTGGCACTCACACCTGCACAGCACCACTTCTCCTGGCACTCACACCTGCCCAGCACCTCGTTGGTCATTTCTCCTGGCACTCACACCTGCCCAGCACCTCGTTGGTCACCTCTCCTGGCACTCACACCAGCCCAGCATCTCGTTGGTCACTTCTGACAGTCACACCTGTCCATCACCACTTCTCCTGGCACTCACACCTGCCCAGCAACTCGCTGGTCACTTCTCCTGGCACTCACACCTGCCCAGCACCACGTTGGTCACTATTTCTGGCTCTCACACCAGCCCAGCACCTCGTTGGTCATTTCTCCTGGCACTCACACCTGCCCAGCACCACTTCTCCTGGCACTCACACCTGCCCAGCACCTCGTTGGTCATTTCTCCTGGCACTCACACCTGCCCAGCACCCCGTTGGTCACTTCTCCTGGCACTCACACCTGCCCAGCGCCTCGTTGGTCACTTCTCCTAGCACTCACACGTACGCAGCACCACTTCTCCTGGCACTCACACCTACCCAGCAACTCGTTGGTCACTTCCCCTAGCACTCACACCTGTCCAGCACCACTTCTCCTGGCACTCACACCTGCCCAGCAACTCGTTGGTCTCTTCTCCTGGCACTCACATCTGCCCAGCGCCTGGTTGGTCACTATTCCTGGCACTCACACCTGCCCAGCACCTCGTTGGTCACTTCTCCTGGCACTCACACCTGCCCAGCATCTCGTTGGTCACTTCTCCTGGCACTCACACCTGCCCAGCACCTCGTTGGTCAATTCTCATGGCACTCACACCTGCCCAGCACATCGTTGGTCACTTCTCCTGGCACTCACACCTGCCCAGCACCTCGTTGGTCACTTCTCCTGGCACTCACACCTGCCCAGCGCCTGGTTGGTCACTATTCCTGGCACTCACACCTGCCCAGCACCTCGTTGGTCACTTCTCCTGGCACTCACACCTGCCCAGCATCTCGTTGGTCACTTCTCCTGGCACTCACACCTGCCCAGCATCTCGTTGGTCACTTCTCCTGGCACTCACACCTGCCCAGCACATTGGTCACTTCTCCTGGCACTCACACCTGCCCAGCACCTCGTTGGTCACTTCTGACAGTCACACCTGTCCATCACCACTTCTCCTGGCACTCACACCTGCCCAGCAACTCGCTGGTCACTTCTCCTGGCACTCACACCTGCCCAGCACCTCGTTGGTCACTTCTCCTGGCACTCACACCTGCCCAGCATCTCGTTGGTCACTTCTCCTGGCACTCACACCTGCCCAGCACCTCGTTGGTCAATTCTCATGGCACTCACACCTGCCCAGCACATCGTTGGTCACTTCTCCTGGCACTCACACCTGCCCAGCACCTCGTTGGTCACTTCTCCTGGCACTCACACCTGCCCAGCGCCTGGTTGGTCACTATTCCTGGCACTCACACCTGTCCAGCACCTCGTTGGTCACTTCTCCTGGCACTCACACCTGCCCAGCAACTCGCTGGTCACTTCTCCTATCACTCACACCTGCCCAGCACCTCGTTGGTCACTATTCCTGGCACTCACACCTGCCCAGCACCTCGTTGGTCACTTCTCCTGGCACTCACACCTGCCCAGCGCCTGGTTGGTCACTTCTCCTGGCACTCACACCTGCCCAGCATCTCGTTGGTCACTTCTCCTGGCACTCACACCTGCCCAGCACATCGTTGATCATTTATCCTGGCACTCACACCTGCCCAGCACCTCGTTGGTCTCTTCTCCTGGCACTCACACCTGCCCAGCACATTGGTCACTTCTCCTGGCACTCACACCTGCCCAGCACATCGTTGATCATTTATCCTGTCACTCACACCTGCCCAGCATCTCGTTGGTCACTTCTCCTGGCACTCACACCTGCCCAGCATCTCGTTGGTCACTTCTCCTGGCACTCACACCTGCCCAGCATCTCGTTGGTCACTTCTCCTGGCACTCACACCTGCCCAGCACATTGGTCACTTCTCCTGGCACTCACACCTGCCCAGCACATCGTTGATCATTTATCCTGGCACTCACACCTGCCCAGCACCTCGTTGGTCACTTCTCCTGGCACTCACCCCTGCCCAGCACCTCGTTGGTCTCTTCTCCTGGCACTCACACCTGCCCAGCACCACTTCTCCTGGCATTCACACATTGCTTTGTTGTCGGTACGAACCATGCACTGACAGCGCGAATAGAACACTGAGATCGAACTCAAAGTGAGCTGCGCAAAGAGACAATGCTCGCACTGTGCGAGGATAAACCATTGGGAACAGCCTAAAAGGAGCGGCTCATTTATACAGCGTGGCTTGACCCCATCTGGAAAGTGGACCATGCATTATGAACTGTATATTATAGTACTTCTTTGCTGGTGGAACTATAACTCCCTCAGCATTTTCTTTTCTAGCGGTGGCGTTTAGTGCCGTGAGTGTCCGATGGTATGCTCTGTTCTCCAGAGATTATAGCTGTTTCCATGCGGATACCCATTGGTTGAGCTACAAATACTGTCGCGTGTGGAGTGTTCTCCGAGGAAGAAAGTGTGAATGTAAGGACGAGGAATTGGAAGGTAGCGGCTGTGGCCTATAGTAAGGGACCAACACTGGCATCTGGCTGGGAGGAAGATGGGAAACCACAGACGACCATCTTCAAGGTTGCCAGCAGGGGGATTGGAATATCCTCGCCTCCCGGATGTGAGCGACTGCCTGCAGCCACGCCGTAACGACCACGACTAACTCACGCGGTCCCTCAGCATTATCTTATCCCTATAAAGGTACCAAAAGAAGGAATATTGCCTTTCGTAGCCGACCGGTTCACAGTATAAACCTTGAAGAATTGCTGGAGTTTAAGAGATGTGTGGTGTAGAGGTGTGACGTTTGTTTTTGGCCGGTGGCCGTAAAATCTGCGCATCCACTGTGCTAACCGTTCAACCTCCTTCCTTCTTTCCTTCGTTCCCTCTGAAAGTGCGCGGATGCAGTTGTTAATTAAATTGCAGACCAAAGTTGACGATAACTGTTTGCTCTTCTAACGACATCTTTGTTCGTAGCATTATCAGTTCAGGGTATATTTAACATTCTTCGATGGATTCAGATTTTCAAAGCCTCTAGATTTTTCATGGTCTGAGCCCGCAAAGTCCAAGCCTCCATACCGTATAAGAGTTAGTATATACCCAATATTATTAGTACCTATCCACCAAAGCCCAAGTCTCCACACCATATAAGAGTTAGTATATACCCAATAGTATTAGTAGCTATCCACCATAGTCCAAGCCTCCATACCATATAAGAGTTAGTATATACCCAATAGTATTAGTAACTACCCACCAAAGTCCAAGCCTCCATACCATATAAGAGTTAGTATATACCCAATAGTATTAGTAGCTATCCACTCAAGTCCAAGCCTCCATACCATATAAGAGTTAGTATATACCCAATATTATTAGTAGCTATCCACCAAAGTCCAAGTCTCCATACCATATAAGAGTTAGTATATACCCAATAGTATTAGTAGCTATACACCAAAGTCCAAGTCTCCATACCATATAAGAGTTAGTATATACCCAATAGTATTTGTAGCTACCCACCAAAGTCCAAGTCTCCATACCGTATAAGAATTAGTATATACCCAATAGTATTAGCAGCTATCCACCAAAGTCCATGTCTCCATACCGTATGAGTTAGTATATACCCAATAGTATTAGTAGCTACCCACCAAAGTCCAAGCCTCCATACCATATAAGAGTTAGTATACACCCAATAGTATTAGAAGCTATCCGCCAAAGTCCAAGCCTCCATACCATATTAGAGTTAGTATATACCCAATATTATTAGTAGCTACCCACCAAAGTCCAAGTCTCCATACCATATAAGAGTTAGTATATACCCAATAGTATTAGTAGCTACCCACCAAAGTCCAAGTCTCCATACCGTATAAGAGTTAGTATATACCCAATAGTATTAGTAGCTATCCACCAAAGTCCAAGTCTCCATACCGTATAAGAGTTAGTATATACCCAATAGTATTAGTAGCTACCCACCAAAGTCCAAGTCTCCATACCGTATAAGAGTTAGTATATACCCAATAGTATTAGTAGCTACCCACCAAAGTCCAAGTCTCCATACCGTATAAGAGTTATTATATACCCAGTAGTATTAGTAGCTACCCGCCAAAGTCCAAGTCTCCATACCATATAAGAGTTAGTATATACCCTATAGTATTAGTAGCTATCCTCCAAAGACCAAGCCTCCATACCATATAAGAGTTAGTATATACCCAATAGTATTAGCAGCCACCCACCATAGTCCAAGCCTCCATACCGTATAAGAGTTAGTATATACCCAAAAGTAGTAGTAGCTATCCACCAAAGTGCAAGCCTCCATACCATATAGGAGTTAGTATATACCCAATAGTATTAGCAGCTATCCACCAAAGTCCAAGCCCCCTTACCATATAAGAGTTAGTATATACCCTATATTATTAGTAGCTACGCACCATAGTCCAAGCCCCCATACCATATAAGAGTTAGTATATACCCAATAGTAGTAGTAGCTATCCACCAAAGTGCAAGCCTCCATACCATATAAGAGTTAGTATATATCCAATAGTATTAGCAGCTACCCACCATAGTCCAAGCCTCCATACCGTATAAGAGTTAGTATATACCCAATAGTAGTAGTAGCTACCCACCAAAGTCCATGTCTCCATACCATATAAGAGTTAGTATATACCCAATAGTATTAGTAGCTACCCACCATAGTCCAAGCCTCCATACCGTATAAGAGTTAGTATATACCCAATAGTATTAGTAGCTATCCACCAAAGTCCAAGCCTCCATACCATATAAGAGTTAGTATATACCCAATAGTATTAGAAACTATCCACCATAGACCAAGCCTCCATACCATATAAGAGTTAGTATATACCCAATAGTATTAGTAGCTATCCACCAAAGTCCAAGCCTCCGTACCGTATAAGAGTTAGTATATACCCAATAGTATTAGTAGCTATCCACCAAAGACCAAGCCTCCATACCATATAAGAGTAAGTATATACCGAATAGTATTAGCAGCTATCCACCATAGTCCAAGCCTCCATACCATATAAGAGTTAGTATATACCCAGTAGTATTAGTAGCTACCCACCAAATTCCAAGCCTCCATATCATATAAGAGTTAGTATATACCCAATAGTGTTAGTAGCTACCCACCATAGTCCAAGCCTCCATACCGTATAAGAGTTAGTATATACCCAATAGTAGTAGTAGCTACCCACCAAAGTCCATGTCTCCAATCTCCTAAATCGTCAATCAGAAGCTGCTGAAGACTTCCTCTGTGATGTGCCGCAACAACCTGAACAACTGTGGTAGGCAGTACCTCCTACTTATCATGAATTCAGTGCAGCTCTCACCTAATTGAAACCCAGAAAAGTACCTGGCCCAGATAACATCCCTCTGGAACTAATTCAAGCCGGAGGTCATTCCCTCAAAACAAGAATTTTCATCCTTATTCTCAGAATATGGGAATCAAGAAAGGTACCTGGAGACCTAAAGAATGCCACTATCGTCACTATCTTTAAAAAGGGTGATCGCAGTGTTTGTGGCAACTACCGTGGTATATCACTGCTATCAATTGTGGGGAAGATTCTTGCAAGAATTCCACTTAACCGCCTCAAGGTTATCTCCGAGAGGGTCCTCCCAGAGTCACAATGCGGATTTAGAACTTCCAGAAGCACAATTGACTTGATTTTCTGTGTGAGACAGCTACAAGAAAAATGTAGAGAACAACAGAATCCACTCTTCCTAGTCTTTTATGACTTGGAAAAGGCATTTGATTCGGTTCCAAGACCAGCCATGTGGGCAGTGCTGAAGCGGTTTGGTTGCCCTCAGCGTTTTGTAGATCTAATCAAAGCTCTCCATGATGGCATGACAGGTCAGGTTTGCCATCAGAATAAGATGTCCGATGAATTTCCCATTACCCATGGACTGAAACAAGGATGTGTACTGGCTCCAACGCTTTTTGCGCTGTACTTGGCTGCAATGCTTTATGATTCACCCACAAACATCCCAGGTGTGGAGGTCAAGTATCGTTTTTATGGAGGGCTTTTCAACCTAACTCTTCTCCGCTCCTTGAGGAAATCTCAGGTTACTAAGGTTACTAACATGTTGTATGCAGATGATGCTGCGTCACCAACTCTCACTCCAGAAGAGCTGCAAGAGTCAGTTAACTCTTACAAAAGTGCATGTGATCGCTTTGGTCTTACCATAAATGTCAATAAGACTAAAGTCTTGGCACAACCTTCACCAGGCACACCTCTTCCTCAGTTCAATATCTCCATTTCAAATTTGCCATTAGAACAGGTTGACCACTTCTCGTACCTGGGCAGTACCATTTCTGTGAGCTGTACCCGTGAGCAGGATGTGGATAAGAGAATTGGCGCAGCCCATGCAGCATATGGACGATTAGCGCACCGGGTCTTCATGAATAAAGATCTATCCATGAGTACAAAGCTTATGGTGTACAAAGCAGTAGTCATTTCTACATTGTTGTATGGCTGTGAAACGTGGACCCTTTACCGACGTGATCTTAGGAAGCTTGAGCGTTTCCACCAACAAAAACTTCGATCAATCCTGAGGATTAAATGGGAAGACCGCATTACCAATATTGCTGTTCTGGAAAAGGCTCAAATCAACAGCATAGAATCATCCATAATAGGTCACCAATTTAGATGGATTGGTCATGTTCATCGGATAGATGATGTGAGATTACCTCGTCAAATGCTATATGGTGAGTTATGCTATGGCACCAGACCTCATGGTGGTCCTAAGAGGCGCTACAAGGACCAATTTAAGCAGACCCTGAAATTGACAGGTCTTGATTCACAAACCTGGGACATGCTGGCTGAAAACCGCTCAACTTGGCGCCGTACCTTCTAGGATACTGTAAAGACGTTTGAAAGGGATCGACGCATACATGAAGAGGCCAAGCGTCAAGCTAGGAACTTCGAGCAGCCCAACCACGTCCTCCTCCAGCAATACTATGCGACTTGTGTGGTCGCTTGTTCCATGCCAGGATTGGACTCTTTAGTCACCGTAAACACATTCACAAACTGGACTGAAGGAAGAAGATTTATACTCGGATTCGAGTTAAAGCCGATGACGAGTAGCTACCCACCAAAGTCCAAGCCTCCATACCATATAAGAGTTAGTATATACCCAATAGTATTAGCAGCTATCCACCATAGTCCAAGCCTCCATACCATATAAGAGTAAGTATATACCCAATAGTATTAGCAGCTATTCACCATAGTCCAAGCCTCCATACCATATAAGAGTTAGTATATACCCAATAGTATTAGTAGCTACCCACCAAAGTCCAAGCCTCCATACCTTATAAGAGTTAGTACATACCCAATAGTATTAGCAGCAATCCACCATAGTCCAAGCCTCCATACCATATAAGTGTAAGTATATACCCAATAGTATTAGCAGCTATCCACCATAGTCCAAGCCTCCATACCATATAAGAGTTAGTATATACCCAATAGTATTAGTAGCTATCCACCAAAGTCCAAGCCTCGATACCATATAAGAGTTAGTACATACACAATAGTATTAGTAGCTATCCACCAAAGACCAAGCCTCCATACCATCAATAGATGTTCATCAAACATTCAAAAATACGTGGAATATAATTCTTCCCCAATATGGTCCTCTTCTCTACATTCAGGAAGTTTCTAATTAATTGAATTTAATCTACCAATAAGTAAGTTGAATTCAAATAACAATACAAATCGAAAATTGTATGCACTCGTTATTCGAGCCCAAATCCAATCGAGCATGGGGTGAGTCATTAATAAGACATCATGCCTAAACTCCTGCCGTCAATCTTACTACTGAAAACGAGATGGCAGCAATGACAACATTGGAATGTCAAAGCTTCACTACTAATGATAAGACTGGCTTCTTTGTACCTTAGATGATTCTTGTAGTCGGTGTATAGAGCAATGGCATGCCCTGATATCACATCCCCTTACATCCTGGGAAATAGTTTGAATTCTCCTGGTCTCCGAGAATTGAATCCGGGAACTCAACTCCTCATTCCCCTGGTTCAGGAATGTCATCTGGACTGCTCCAATACAGCATGCATGGTCTCCTCCGTTCCCACGTATGCTCAACTAGTTAGAAAGGAGGCAATCGTCTCATAATAGTGCCCCGACACTCGAATGAAACCGCAAAGTATGTTCATCTTAACAACGATTGAACTACAGCAAAATGTCGTGGTTGACACGGTAACAGCTGTTCAATACGTCACTCGAATATGTGTATTGCAATGTTGGTCCTCACGAAATGTGCGTTGCATTGCTTAGAAAGTGGTATCCACGTTTGCTATTTAACCTGCCATGATGATAAATATAATACTCATAGCAATCATTCCTCCTGACGTTCTGTTATTGAATGTGACGTGAATAATTGAGGAAGTTATATAGTCAGAGTTCGTATAAAGTAACTGTGTTACTGAATGTATACACAAATAAAAATTGCACTCTTGAAATATATGGTAACTAGTTCCTTGAATGTCCAAGTATGGCTACTATTCATATCACTCCGCGTGATTAATTAAGGTTCCTGTTTGTGAACATATCGTATAATAGATTTGAAATACTATAAGTTCCAGCCCGATGTGCTATCGAAATACCCACTAACATGTGTGATATTTTCAGAGTTCCTTCCGACACTTGGAACTTGTACGAAGTGTATATGTATATGCACCTGACACGACCGTGCTGCACATTCCCGATGGTTTGAAGTTTATTCAATCGAGGCGTAACATGATCTGCTTACTCCTGGCCAGCAGTGGGTCGCAAGTAAGCTCGTCTTCCCCCCACTCCAGTGCTGTATATATCGATATTAAAGGTATTGGTGCATAATAAATACAACTCAGGTATTCTACAATACTCATAACCATGAAAACACATTATCATTCACACCATGCTATATCGTGATACCTTCTAATACACTGAAAAGTGCGTATAAAGTTCTTACTTCTCTAGATTATATAAAAATGATCCATGGTGGGCGGTTCGATATGAGTAAACATTATCGATTGCCTATGTCGTCATTCAACGTGAGTCTGACTTCGTAGATACTCGGGGACAATGGCGTGCGTTCGGCGAGCTTCGGAAATACCGCTACGCTAGGCAGTCAGCTGTGAGATACCACATATGTGGCTGGCTGACTTGCTTTCCTCAAGTTGAAATGCCACGCTAAAATACTTCGAATTACAGACATGAGAATAATGGTACAGTTCCAACCAAGGCTGTGGTCGGTAGGTTCCTCTTAGAGGTATTCACACACCTGAAGTGACTTTAAGCTATCATCCTTCAGATTAGAGCTCCTAGGTACCTACCAAAATGTGCAATGATGGTTTCGCTTGGTGCATCATTAAGCCAATATCAGTCAGCTTAGAGCTCATAGAAACCCATGCAGACGGTGACTAACTGGAGTGTCATTAAGGTAATATCATTCAGATTAGTGCTCCTACCAAACCTAGCTGTTAGCTGATTGTACTGCTTAGAGGGATAACATTCAGTAAAGATCTCCTATAATCCATCACGAACCAAAAGGCAGAGTTCTTGAAATAAAGGAAGAAATCGAGAACCACTTAGCTTAGAGAAACAACCCCAATAATTTAAACGAACACATTTTCATGGGGAGTTCACCCCTCTCCATTCTACTTGAAAACACACCCCGTCAGAAACAAGACACAACATAACGATGTAGCCAATATAGATAAGGGATTAATAAGGGAAACATGTTATTGGATCAGGATGTGCCAGGTATCTTTTTCTTCAATAAACCTAGGCCGGTACTAACGGCAGTATTAAAGGTGCCGGGACAATCTCATTAGTCCGTTTGCACTTAAAAAGGGCATTTTAGCAAATTTGTTGAGAGTTTGTAACCAGGTCTTTAATAGTTGAAGATTATCCTCTATACAGAAACATACACCACATTAGAGAGACTAGATTTGTCAATTTACTACACACACATTTCCACGAGGAACACTTAGCACTGAGGAATCCGAGAGCGGGAATAGCCGATCGAGATAAGGGACCCTATGACACAGGAATTGCCCGTCAGTCGAGTATCAGTCGAGTGCAAACAGTGACCAAGTGAACAGCTCTCAACAGGACCACGTATGACTCAACCAGATAAGTAGCCTGTACAATACAACCTGAATTGACCATTCACAACAACCACATATTCACTCCAAACAAGCAAATATCTGAGTTCAATCACCGCTTCCAGTATCTCAACTAAACATCACATAGACTACAACTAACAAATATTGACGAGTAGCATTATCTCAACTAATACTGAAACAGAATAAGTGTATATATTGAAAATATTATCACCAATACTTTCTGACATAGATTATATAGCCAAAGTGCAATGGATCTGATGATGATCAAAACTAGTCATCCAAGTGTATTGATTAATCTCGTGTATTTTTTTTTTTTTCAGAATTAAGGAATAACCCATCTCATTTGGATACAATGGTGTTCACCGACCGAAAAACAGCTATGGAGCAGTATGTGAGTCGTCTAGTATCAAAACCGGCCAGGTCACTGAAGGCATATTTTTCAGTATGGATGAAAAACCACTCGAGACAAAGCAATGGTGGTCACAAAAGATTTTATTGCATAGTTATATCCGTAATGGTTTTATATTTAAGTTCTGCTATTTTGAGAAATCTGATTCATAATGAACCCATTCTTTTTGCTAATATTAATTTTGACTTGGCCGTTTTTGTTGCAATTTGGTACATTTTAGTCATTTTTTGTAAAACTTTTATTTTAAGATTCCAAACTCCAGTGAAAAAAGGCAATTAAATTAAAATAAATTGACATTTTAATTACCTGTCTTTATTGCAATAAAAACGAAAGCATTCTGCTTAAATTGGGTAGTAACATGCAAATGAACATCAGAAAGCAGAGGAGAATACAAAATAGGTATTATATCATTAAAAGTTAGTAGTTCACTAGATTTCGAACACAGTAAAAGGAAATGAGTCACTTATGTTAATAGAATCATTATTAAAATAGGAAGAATATACACGTTACACTACACAATAATGACAAAATACGAGTACACAGGAAATACGATTGCTTTCACGCCAATGCGGTAAGAAGCCCGCGAATACGGAAGTCAGTGTTGCAAACGAACAAAATACAAATTATTATGATTTCGAAGAGTAATCAATATCAGGAACAATATTGCCTACTGATTTCACATTCTTGCATAATCTTACAACGCTAGATTCCAGACAATAATGCTGCGACATGAAGATTGCTACTCGTTCTTTGACATGGCCCATTTTGTTGCACGACCAAGAATTCAGTGCTCTGTAACATGAAGACATGGACGATTTTGAAGCATATTCTTCTTCTGATAGTGCTGTACTTCTACTTCAAATTGATAACCATAACTCATTTTCGTAAATTTTGTGACTTGGCTGGTTTTGATACTAGCTGTGTGCCTTCAAATTACATCTTCTAATAAGGTAACTGCACAGGAACTTCACGAATGTGGCCTTAGACCACTATGGATCATCAAGTGTGTCTTCAAGATACCTTTCCGAGTAAATATTGCTCTACACATACCATAGGATCCTGGCTTGAGACCGTTATGGGACAATATGTGTGCCATTTAAATACACTTCCAAGTAAAGTTTTCTCCACATGTACTTCACCAATGTGGCTTCATGCAATTTTTCTTTTCGAATTTCCTCTGTCAATCAAGTTCTCGATACACTTACCACAGAAATTTAGCTATAGACTACCATGGGCCAATCTGTGACTTCAGGGAACCACTTGTATCACGGAAATGTGGCTACAGACCACTATGAATTATCAAATGTTCGTATAGTCTACCTTTCGTTGTAAGCTTTGCTCCACATGTTCCACAGCAATAAGGCTTTATACCATTATGGATCATCACGTGTCTCAAGTTGCCTTTTTCAGTGAACTTTGCTCCACATGTTCCACAGGAATACGGCTTTTCACCACTATGGATCATCATGTGTGCCTTCAACCGTCCTTTCCGTGTAAACTTTGCATCGCATACGTCACAGGGATGTGGCCTGAGACTACTATGAATCATCATGTGTGTCTTTAAACTACTTTTCGCGGTTAATTTTGCTCCGCAGGTTATGCATATGTATGGCATCTTTATTTTGTTACCATTTTGATTGAGTGAGCCTACGAATCTATCTCTTGTTAAAGTGCTCTCTGAATAGTGCTCGTTTCTGTGAAGAATTTCTGATGTTAGAACGAGTAAAATACCCACTACCACACTACACTGGTCAAAAAAGTTTTGCATTTTGCAATATATTGTATTTCTTTACCAAATATCATGCAACGTGCTTTATCCGATAATAGTGTTCACTACAAACAGAAAAAACAAACAAGTTATCTTAGAGTCAGCACATGAGCCAATGTGCAAAAACCAATATGTCGTCATAACAGCAATGTTAACTCCTCACGTTATCATTAAACCACAATTTAAGTCGATTTTCTGAGTAATCAGTAGTGTGTGTGGCCTTCATGAGCCCTATGACATTCCTGAAGGCGGTTTCGCATGTTCAATACCAGCTTATACAGTGTATCTTGTGAAAGATTGTCCCATTCCTCTATAGCAGCAGGGATAAGGTCTTGCAGGCTCTGTGGTGGTTGATGACGGTTGGATATTGCTATTTTCAGTAATCTCCATACATGCTCCACGCGATCCAAATCAGGAGACGATGGTGGCTACATCATCCTGAGAATACCATGTCTTTCCAAGAACCTATTCACAGATTCTGCGCGTTGGGCATGAGCATTGTCGTCCATGAAAGTGAAAACTGCTACAGTTTTAGCTCTAAATCCACGAACAACGTGTTCAAAGACATTGTTTTCGCATTTTCGTAACGTCATATTGCCCTGGACGTGGGATGTGGTCCATCATTATTCCTCCCCAGAAGAGTGCTGAACCACCGCCTTGCAGGTAGCGTTCAACAATGAAAGCTTCATTGAAACGTTGACCATTTGCCCTCCAGACATGAATACTTTTGTCATCTGGATGCAACGAAATGCGTACCTCATCTGTAGATAACGTTTGCGCCCATTGTACCTGGGTCATAGTTTCATTTCTTCTTATCCATTCTACACGCTGGCGTCTGTGGCGATATTCGAGGCGTGCTCCCCTGAATGGCCTTTGAGAACGTAGTCCTATATTGTGGAGTCGATTTCGCACAGTTTGTGTACACACATTGACTCCTGTAGCTGCTCGAAACGTCCTCCATATGGTGGTTGCTGTGCTCCTAGGTTGTCTCCTAGCGGACATACGGATGTATCGGTCTTGCGCAGCGGTTGTTTTGCGTTATCAACCTATCTTAGGCTATCAGCTTTGGTGTGTGTCTGCTGGAATTTCCGCCACAATCTGGAAACGTCACTTTGATTACATCGCACCACTTGAGCTACTTCGGCCTGTGTCATGTGACCATGTTACATTAAGGTCATTATTCAAACTTATCTGCTGCTGAAATCGTCTACCGTGACATTGCTGTTACTGTGATGCAGTAAACCAGTATTATCACGTTCTTTTCATTTGCACTCTATCAGCTCAACGTCGCATCCGATCAGAATCGCTCACAGGTAGTGACTGTATGAGCACAGTGGCAGGAAAACAAATGTAACGCGTTTCAACGAAGATACAAAACAAACAAATGACACATAATTTACCGGTGGTGTTCAGAAATACAACATCTTGCAGTATGCAAAACTTTTTTTGACCAGTGCAATATCAAAAACTACATACCACATTTCCGGATAAGTATATAATAATCAACTGTATTTATGGACCTAGATATAAGAGTGGAGATTTAATGCGTATGATGATGATCGGAAGAAGTCACCCAGGGAAATTTTTAGCCTCATGTAATTTGTTTCAGGGAATAACACCTTTATCAACAATTTCGGTACAATCGTCTTGACCAACTCAAAAGCATTTTATTTCGCTACGTTAGATTATCAAGGGAAACGGAAAGGTCAAGAGATCTAACTAGTGAAAACTTTACCAGTGCATTTGGAGCTATTTGCATTTATTTGCAAGTCTTCCTTAAATACTAGGAACTGCGCTCGTTTCTACTCTCAAATGGAGTGTTGCTCGTGCAGTTTATATATATAATACAAACAATAATGCTTTATACTGTATGTCATTTTTTTAAAATTTATAGTTCTTACAGATGAACGTGTTAATCCTTTTATAGAAAAAAAAAGCGCTTGTGTCAGTCAACATGATCTTTCAACGTCTTGATTAAATGGATAAGTAACAAGTAGCTCCTTGAAGAACTATGCAGCCTATTTTCATACATCCTACTCATGTTAATTGCCTCTATCAACATACAAAATTTGAGATTGATTGTTGTGATAGATTCGTAGATATTGAGAAGCGTCTAGAAATTTCAGATGGTCGCCAGGTTGGATTTTTATTTATGTACTATTACTTGAAGATTGTTGTGTACGCGTCGTATTCAAACTTCAATCGCATGATTAGGGCACAAGAAGTAAAAATGAGATTTTAAAATTTCGCACAACTGCCATCTTGTGGTTATAAAAACAATTGAAATAAATTAGATGCTAGTACGCATTTAACATGCAAAGTTTCACTGCACTCGGATGGTTAAATCGCGAGAAATGTCCATTTAAATATTATACTACACGACGCCACCATGTTGAATTTGTGCTCACCAGGTTACTGAAAGTCCTATAGGTGAACTTATGTCCATAGCCTCTATGAACATTAAAAAATCTCAGTTTGTTGCTGCAATAGATTCGTAGATATTGAGAACCATCAAAATAATTAGGATGCTCGCCATTTTGGATTGTTATATGTGTAGGCCATAGAGTTATATACCATTAAAGGAAAATTATTGCGTAGCTTCATTATTCAAACTTTCACTTCGATCGCATGATTACGACACAAGAAATAAAAATTTAATTTTAAAATTTTGCACAGCCTCCATCTTGAGGTTATGTAAACAATTGAACTAAATTATATGCCGGTGCATTACAATATGTAAAATCATTTACTCTACCACATTTCACTGCGCTCAGATGGTCAAATCACGAGAAAAGTCTAATAAAATGTTTCGACTTCGCATGGCCGCCATGTTCGTTTTGTACTTTACAGGTGTTTGAATGTTACATAGATAAACTTGTAGCAGTGCCCTTTATCACCGTACAAAATTTCACGATTTTTTTATCGTATGGCTTCTTGTGCCGGGATTGTCCGAGGACATGTTCGGCTCACCAGTTTTGTAGCTGCTTCGAGACGAACACCCAATGGGTGAGCTACAAGTACCGTTGGGGAGGAAAGATGGAATGTAAAGACGAGGAGTTGGAAGGTAGCGGCAGTGGCCTATAGTTAGGGACCAACCCCGGCATTTGCCTGGAAGGAAGATGGGAAACCACAGAATACCATCTTCGAGGTTGCCAGCGGGGGGATTCGAACCTCCTCGCCTCCCGGATGTGAGCGACTGCCAGCAGTCATGCCGTTACGACCATGGCTAACTCACCCTGTAATTTCACGGTAATATCTGTAATAGTTTCGGAGATACAGAATGCCAGTGAAATATTTCGCAAAGCCGCCATTTTGAGGTTAAGTAAACAATTGAACTAAATTAGACGCCATTGCATTACAATGTGTATTAACATTTGCTGTACCAAGTTTCATTACGTTTGGATGGTTAAATCGCGAGAAAAGTCTATTTGAAAGTCTCAACTTTGCTTGGCCGCCATGTTGGTTTTATAGATACCTGGTTTTTGAAAGTTTCATAGGTGAACTTCTAGTAGTTTCCTTTATCACCGTACAAGATTTCAGGGTGATATCTTAAATAGTTTCGGAGATACTGAATGCTGGTGAAATATTTCGCACAGCCGCCATGTTGGGTTGGTGAGACACAATTTAATTTGAAGGGCAAGGTCGGGGTCGGCCAGAATTTTACCGAGTATCATTGAAATCGCTCCAGCCGTTTAGAACTTATAAGGGACACAAACACACACGAATCACACACGCAAACATAGACACACGGACAAAAGGTGACCTCATAAGCCTATTTTTTTTTTCATAAAATTAAAATAGGCTAAAAATTGGGTGCTGCTCTATACTTTTAAGTACGAGAGTTGAGGGGAAGGAGGGATCCTATCCACGGGATATTTGAATAGGCAACCCGCAATCCACGGACAAGGGTGTGCTCTCACGAACGAATAAGAGCCAAGAAAGTCGTGTAAAGGCACAAACGAGAGCGCTCTTTCCCCTTATCTAAAGGACGAATCTACTCCACCCTTAAATAAAAAATATCCACACTTCCGGGGAAATAAGGACTTTTTAAAGTACATGCCTACTTGAGGCCCTTCAGACTTTATGAAAGATGCCTCCATACACCCTCAACTTCCCCCAAGATCCATCCCATCACCACCCTCAGTATTCCCTAAAATTCCAAACAGTGTTCTCCAAATTTAATAAGATTTTACACAAAAGTCCAGCATTGCTTCCATTTACTTGCGCCAGGCTCATCTCTGTTGACCTACGTTGGTTAGTTTCAGTTCTCTTCTAACTTATTTATCGATTTAATTATTATTTCATATTTATGTATTTATAAATATTTATTTATTATTGATTTACCGATTACTGATGAACTACAAGGTCATCGACCCGACGTTTCCGAAAATAGTCGATATCACCCGAGCGATAATCAGAGAAAGTCATGTGAGTGCTCAAACGAAAGATCAAGGCTCCCTCTATGCATAGGACTGTTCAGTTTCAAAGTTCATTTCCTTTAATGGTCGACGTTTCCGAGGATAGGTGAGGTTCGGAGCTGTTTCCACAAAGTCATGTAACATGAAACGTAGCTGCCCACGACAGGATAGCCCGAGCAGTTGATCCATGATGGCCACCGATGGATTATTGTTATCATTTTTTATTTATTTAATGTTTATTCATTTATTATTATCACTATTATCCGATTCAACCGCTTCCGTCCCTGAGCAATAGTTCTATCCCAGTATTCCCGCATGAATTATCTGTGGGCCTCCTTTCTTTCTACAGTCCACTCTTTCCCTGTTTTCAACTTAGGCTTTTCTGAGAATCGCTGGTGTGTTCCAAGTATTCTCTGAATAGGAGCACGTTCCAGGATGTCTTCGAACGTGATCCCTACTTCTAGAAGATATCTTTCAATCTCGGTGAAACGTATTCCCTTCGTTTTCTTGTTTACATTGTAGGAAGAGATGCGGTTGGTGATTCTCTGAGAGTTCGTGCGTGTTATGTGGCCATAGAAATTAATCCTCCTTTTCCTTATGCTGCCTGTTGTCCTTTCCACACTTAGGTAGAGTTCGTTGATGTGCCAACTCCTGAACCCTCCGTTTTCCCAGATTGGTCCCAGTATCTTACCTAGGATTTTTCAATCTTTAGCCTCTACCTTTTCAATCAAAACTTTCCCGCAGAATGCAAGGCATTCTCCTGCGTACAGGATTTCTGGACGAATAACTGAACAATAATGTCTAAGCTAGGCATTGAGGGAAACAGATCGTTTATTATAAACATTCCTAGTTAGTTGGAATGCCACTTCCACCTTGTTGATCCTTGATGTGGATGCTTCTTTCTCAGAATTGTTTGGTGTTATCCACTCACCTAAATATTTCAACGTCTCTGTCCGCTTGATTATTCCCTGCTCCACAATTGACTCTCTGGGGGCTAGCTTGATGTTAGTTATAAACTCCGTTTTCTGAAAGCAGATCCGGAGGCCTGTTTTGCTGCTTGGGTTTTGAGTTGGTTGATTTGGAAAGGTCCATCAATAAAAAAAATATTGAAAATTGATAGAGGGGATGGAGACCTTTTGTTTAAGCCCACCCGCAACTTTCTCCAATTACGCGTTTGGGTGATATCCACTATTTTTGGAAATCTGTGATCAATGACTTGGTAGTTGTTCAATAACCGATAAATCGATAATCAATAAAAAAATAATGTAAAATAAGAAATAAATCGATGCATAAGTTGGAAAAGAACAGAAAATGACCAATGGAGGTCAACGTGGATGAGCACAGCGAAAGTTAGTGAAAGTAAGTGGAAGCAATGGAGGACTTTTGTGTTAAATCTAAATAAATTTGGAAAATCTGTTTGGAATTTTAGGGAATTCTGGGGGTGGGGATGGTGGGGGATGGAGGTAGAGAGCAGAGAAGGAGGTATGCAGGAATCTGCCATAACGTTTAAAACCCCGCCATCTTAGAGGAGCCTAGATACGCATGCGCACTAAAAATCCTTAATTTCGCCGGGGTTGGGGGTACATTTTACCTTAGGGGGAAATAGACTTGTCCCACAGGTAGAGAGGATGGAGCCTTTTTGATTGAGCCCTCACACGACTTTCTCCGACTACAGGTTCGGGAGTACGCTCGGCCCTGCCCCTGGATGTATTGCGGGTTACCCCTGGGATAGGAGCCCTCTACTTACGAGCACGGGCAACTGTACAACAAGTAACTAGCAATGTTCAAATGACACAAATTAATTCGCTATACATTAGCCTAGTTGGAGTATATATGTGTTATAATACTTGACTATTGAAAACCTAACGGATGAATGGAGAGCACTATTTAGGGCTACACCCATTGTGTAGAGATGATTGATTTACCTGGCACATATGGCATATAGAGTGGTCTCTTATAATGTACAGAAGGTGGCAACACTTTAAGAACCACACTACACAGCGCACGCTTATCCAACTCTCAGCATACAAACTGCTTGCCTCCCCTCTAGCGTCCCACATTTTAACTGGCACCATTTATTTTGAACGTTTACTTTTATCACCACAATGGATTAATCTCCCGTAGTAGTATTTAACAATTCTGTACCTGTACTCGCAATCCAATTAGATTACACTATGTACACAGTATTTCCAAAATAATTTCTGGGCCTCTACTGACAATTGTTGTGTATAAATGCGAGTTAATTGGGCGTCACGATACGTAATTAATTATATTCTTAAAGAAATGACGTAGCCTCTACAATTAAACTTTGTCAGTCCTGCTTTTATTCTTGTGCCATGGAATGAAGCGATTGCTTAACTGATGAGATTTTGTTCCAAGTGGATGCAAATGGTTGATGGCTTGACCAGGTATATATATTTTGTGTGGATGGAATTGTTCATATCGCCATGATTGGGTTTTAACGTAATATATTGTTTCATTTTGAGGGTATTATTCTAAAATTCATCCGCCACGGTGTAATGTAATTTTACGATAACTAACCAATTACTGAATGTGAAAAAGGTAAACAGTTCAGTTAGCCACAGAAGAGTCAGCGAGACAGCCGAGACACATTCTACTCTCATCTCCTTTATAAAATACACTACTAGTCCGTTGCCACATTGCTAGAATTTGTGTGTGAGCGAAAAAAATATAGTGTCATTTCTTTAAGTGAAATTAAGTATTTTACCTTAAGCCACAAAATGAGACTCACTCAAAACATTGTGGCATTATTAAGTATCGTTATAAAATTATATTTTGAGTTCGCCCTGAATAATAATACATTAAAAATGCTTAATCAATTAATAGTGTTGAAATGCTTGAAGTTTGTGGCATGATTAAGTACCTCTATACAAATATTTTATGAGTTTGCCCAGAATAATAATAATGAACTATTAACGCTTAATTAATAATAGATTGGAAATATGTGAAAGTCATTTTGAAGCTGAAAGATTAGCATCCGCATTAAAATAGGAAAAGCCTAAACAGTCCTACAAAGTGGGTAAATATAAAGTAACATGCTGTTTGTATGTTTAAAACTTACTCATTTAAGTGATTTCCACTTGCATCTGCTTCTTCATTCTGATTTTCTTCTTTTACATCCTGGGGATAAGATGGAATAATTTATGTCAGTGTTATCACCTTATACTTTTACACAAATGACAACCCATGTAAATTTACAGCACTGCTCAGCTGAAGTGAAGATAAAATCGCTGAATGACTTTCTACTAACCATCAATTCCTTGTGCTAGAGATAAACTACATACATCAAAAAAAGTTTTGCATCACCTCGGTTCCCAGATCTCCGGCATATAGACGTTGACTGTGTATATTGTATCCAAGATATAGTCCCTTTGACTGTTCATAGATGTCACTAAAACTGCTCAAAGATGTAAACAACCATGCATGAGCAGGGCCTATTAGACGGAGGGGGTACGACAGCCGATCAGTTCCAGTCATTCCACCAGGACGAAGGTACGCTGCTCATGTTGTCTGTAGTTCTACCATGCCTAGAAGGTCAATACCGCAGTTCGATCGCGTCCGCATTGTTACTTTGTGTCAAGAAGGGCTCTCAACAAGGGAAGTTTCCAGGCATCTCAGAGTGAACCAAAGCGATGTTGTTCGGACATGGAGGAGGTACAGAGATACAGGAACTGTCGATGACAGGCCTCGCTCAGGCCGCCCAAGGGCTACTACTGTAGTGGATGACCGCTACTTACGGATTGCCGCTCGGAGGAACCCTGACAGCAATGCCACCATGTTGAATAATGCGTTTCGTTCAGCCACAGGACGTCGTGTTTCAACTCAAACTGTGCGCAATAGGCTGCATGATGCGCAACTTCACTCCCGACGTCCATGGCGAGGTCCAGCTTTGCAACCCCGACACCATGCAGCGCGGTACAGATGGGCCCGACAACATGCTGAATGGACCCCACGGAATTGGCATCACGTTCTCTTCACCGATGAGTGTCGCATATGCCTTCAACCAGACAATCGTCGGAGACGTGTTTGGAGGCACCCTGGTCAGGCTGAACGTCTTAGACACACTGTCCAGCGAGTGCAGCAAGGTGGTGGTTCCCTGATGTTTTGGGGTGGCATTATGTGGGGCCGACGTACGCCACTGGTGGTCATGGAAGGCTCCGAAACGGCTTTACGATACCTGAATGACATCCTCCGACCCATAGTGCAACCATATCGGCAGAATATTGGAGAGGCATTTGTCTTCATGGACGACAATTCTCGACCTCATCGTGCACATCTTGTGAATGCGTTCCTCAAGATAACGACATCGCTCGACTACAGTGGCCAGCATGTTCGCCAGACATGAACCCTATCGAACATGCCTGGGATATGTTGAAAAGGGCTGTTTATGGACGTCTTGACCCACCAACCACTCTGAGAGATTTACGCCGAATTGTCGTTGAGGAGTGGGACAATTTGGACCAACAGTGTCTTGATGAACTTGTGGATAGTATGCCACGACGAATACAGGCATGCATCAATGCAAGAGGACGTGCTACTGGGTATTAGAGGTAGTGGTGTGTACTGCAATCTGGACCACAAATGCTGAAAGTCTAGCTGTATAATGGTACAACATGCAATGTGTGGGTCTCATGAGCAATAAAACGAGCTGAAATGTTGTTTGTGTTGATCTCTATTCCCTTTGTATTTAAAGGTTCCGGAACTCTTGGAACCGAGGTGATGCAAAACTTTTTTTGATGTGTGTATATACAGAAAGTGGTTAAAATCCCCAGTTCTGAAACTTATAATGCACTCTTAGAGACCAAGCGAATGAAAATGCGAAGATCAGTGCCTTAATGGTACTTAAAGGATTGAGGACAAATTAACTTTTATTTTTCATTCTTTTAGCCGTAAGACCATAAGAGAGGTACAGACGACAACACAATAGACCATAACAGGCCCCACGGTCCCGGACGTGCACATATCATTGAGTAACAAACAACTAGACTGCCAATACGAGCATAACTTTTGAGAATAGAGGCATTTCTTCATAATTCACTGCAATTTAATGTTTAATGATCAAAAAGAAGTTACATTGAGTCAATGAAATGCCTCTATGGGGAGTCTATTGTAGAGCATGCTAGTATCTATAAGAGTTATGTGTATATCAGTGTACGGGAGCACACAGTTTGCAAAGGAGATTAGAGCAGCTAGCAACTCTAAAAATTATGTGTCTTCTCGAGTACGGGAGCTCATAGTTGTCAAAGTAGATTCGAGCAGCTAGTAATTCTAAGAATTATGTGTCTGCAAGTGTACAGGAGCACACAGTTTGCAAAGAAGATTAGAGCAGCTAGTAACTCTAAGAGTTATGTGTCTATTAGTGTACGGGAGCACACAGTTTGCAAAGGAGATTAGAGCAGCTAGTAACTCTAAGAATGATGTGTCTGCTAGTGTACGGGAAAACACAGTTTGCAATGGAGATTAGAGCATGCTAGTAACTCGAAATATTATGTGTCTACTAGTGTACGGTAGCACAGAGTTTGTAAAGGAGATTAGAGCATGCTAGTTACTCTAAGAATTAGGTGTATGCTAGAGTACGGGAGCGCACAGTTTGGAAAGGAGATTAGAACAGCTACTAACCGCCAAACGATTCCGATTGTCATCAACATTATTGTGAGAAAACAACTCTTAATGCCTGAATGGAATTATGACATACGGAGATGTCTTGAAAATAAGCATGAAGTTACTTACCTCATTCAGATCTGAAGATGATGTTTCTGTTTTCATGCATGTAACGATATCCGGATTGGAAGATTCCTCAATCTTAATATCCGTGTGATGGTCTGTATCGTCCTGCAAAAAAATGACTTGTTTCACATATATGTTCCTTTGCGTAGGTGGAATTATAGCTTACAGATGGCTTGTAAACTTGCACTGAAGGAATCAAGGAATAGAATAAGATACTGAAGGTAATTCAAACCCGCATTCATAGTTTTCATTCGTCCATAGCCACATGGCAAAAAAAACATAACAGTTATTGGGCAGTTTTTATCAAAAAGCATTTCAGTTAGAATACACTCGCAAAACGTAGGCCTAGCATATTGTCACTAGCATTGAGTGTGTGTGTTGCGACTTTGTGACGTAGCTGCAGTTACTTAGAGTTACCATATAACGTCAATAAGGACAAGCAACGTTGATAATTTTGGGTTAAGATATTTCTTACCAAGCGTTGACAAAACAATTTTAATCTCATGGATACCAAACTGAGGGAGTAATTTTACGAGAATGATAAACATATAGGGGTTTATTTGTAAGTACAGTGGAAGCTACATTAAGTCTCATTTCATATAAATTCACTTGTAATACATAATACACGAGTCATTGTGGTTATCAGAATGATTACGCAATGTGTTTATACATAGAGAACTGAATAAGAATATTTGTATACACAACAGCTTAAGAGCTTTTCTGAACAAAAATGCTACTCCTGGTCAAATAAAATGCTGAGAAACACCACCATAGACAATCTGTTGGGAGTTTTCCGCGGATACTTCGTGCCTGTCCTAAACAAGACACATCGCTCTTCCTCCTTCGTTCAAACCTAGAAAAACGAAGAACCCCTAACTATCAAATATGTGTACAACATTGGAGGCTATGATGAAGATACTGACAGTCACAGCTAGCTGTGGAGGCTGCCTTCAAGGGTGGACCATCAATATATTCACAGCCATGGCTACCTGCTGAGGGAGGCATCAAGGTGGGAGGAGGACCAATATCATATTGACAGGGCAAGCAGTGAAGGTCGCCCCAAACCTTACGTGAGTATTCGGACACTTCTGATCTCTTAATTTAAAATTACCATATAAATCCTACGCACTCGACAACACACATGCCTCACGGGCCAGTCTAGGATTTGACAGGGGGTTTCATTTTCAGGGTGTAGTACAGATCGCGATACATTTCCGTATAAAATTCCCTTAAAAGAAAATGGCGGCGTTGGTGACGTAATCGACGACGTCAAGAAAGACACTAGATTTTTTTTAGTAAGCTTACGGGAAACTCCTAGGGAATCGTGAGTTTTGGGTGGGGGAAACATAAACAGAAATCGGCATTTACAATAATCCTTCAAAACGTGATACAAATAGAAATTTTTGAATTTATCTAATGTTTATAAAATATGTATCACCATCCTTACTTGACCTTCATGGAAATTTTGGCATTTTAGCTTATACTTACAAAATATGTATCACCATCTTTACTTCACCTATACAGGATATCTGGTAAAGAACCTGATACACATGTCATATCCAAGTGTAAATGTAAATTGCAAAAATTTGCTTGTGTATTGGGATCATTACCAGACATCCTTTATGGATGTCAAGTAAACATGGGCATACATATTTTATAAAATAAGCTAAAATAACAAAATTTCGATGTCTATCAGCATCTTTACCAGACATTATATAGGTCAAGTAAAGGTGGTGATGCATCATATACATAAAAGTGAAAGTCTGTATCTACGGAGGTTGAGTCATAAGTCATGGCAACTATTTCTTTTCTCGCGAACAGGAGACAACACAATGGAACTCAACAAGCAGGAGCAACGATCGTATATTAAAATCACGGCAGAAATGCACGCCAATGCCATGCAGAGCAGCGGGAAGCATTAGGTGCGCATGCCATACCCTATAGAACAGTGGCGTGGTGGGTGGAGACGTTCAGACGGGGTAGAGTATCAACTGCCAATTTGCCTCGCCCAGGCCGTCCAGTGTCCATGGATCTTTGTGAGAGCCTCGATAGTGACCACCGATTATTAGTAGCAGAAATGAAAGACTTTCACATTCCAAAGTTTCTGACCAGGAAGTTGCCTAGATCAAAGTGTGGGAGCTCAAACAAACAGAAAAGAGAAAAGCTTATCAGTACAAGATCAAGCGTGAAAGTAAGGGATGACGCAATGATTGAAGACCTTCAACGGACATATCAAGATAAGAAACTGGAAGTCAAAAGGATAGTTCAAGAAGAGAGAGCCAAGAATTGGGAGACATTCGCTGAGAAATTGCAGGAGGATAGTAGAGGCAACATGAAACTGTTATACAGAGTAGTCAAAGATGAAAGGAATCAAGTAGATAAGATCAAAGCACTAGAAGATGACAACGGGAACCTTGTCAGGAAGGACAGTGACAGCAGAGAGATCCTCAAGAAACATTTTGATTAGCTGTTAAATAGATCAGAGGAAGGGCAGGAAAACATAGAACCAGATGTGGAAGCCTGTGTAGAGGAACCCCCATCACCTGGACAGAAACAGAGACAGCATTAAAAGCCATATCAAGGGAGAAATCTCCACGAATGGACGAAGTAAATGCTGACATGATCAAAGCAGCAGGCCCACAAGGTATCCAATGGTTGCACAGAGTGCTGAGTGCAGTATGGAGGGATAAGAAGATACCTCCCGACCGGAGCAAAGGTGTTATCATTTTTATAGTCCAGAAAGGGAGTAGGCGGAAACCCTCCAATTACAGAGGGATTACTCGATCACACGGACTAAAAATTCTTGAAATGCTAATAGAGAACCATCATCCAGCTTCAACTAGGAGAGTAGCAGTATGGCTTCACAGCCAACAGATCAATTATAGACCGTATCTGCAGTGCCCGCATGCTAATAGAGAAGCCCTGGGAGAGAGAAAATGACCTGTTGATGGTCATCCTTGACATCGAAAAGGCAGTATCGCAAGAGAGAAGATTTGGCAATGCTTGAGGAAAAGGAAGGTGCCGGAAGGACTGGTAAGGAAAATAATGATGCTGTATGAGAACTGTACCAGCTGGAGGGGCAGTCATCATGGTTCCAGACAAAGAGTGGAGTCCAGCGGGGCAGTGCATTGTCCCCACTACTATTCATCACAATTATGGATGATATAATGAAGATCATTAAGGAACGTCAAGTGAACTCAGTGCAGTTGCGTTTGCTGATGACGTAATGATCTGGGGAGAAACCGACGAATAAGTCCAAACAACGCTCTAGGCATGGATAGCAAAGTTCCAGGAGTTTAACCTCAAGATCAGCGAGACTAAGAATGTCGTATTGACAGAGAACAGAAATGCCCGTCCAACAAGCAACAAACTGGGCGACTACCAGCTGAAGAGTGTGGGCAATTTAACATACCTGGGTAGTACAGATTCCAAGGACAATCTAGCCAGGAATGAAAGCATCAACAGGGCGCCCCTTCACTGGGATGACAAAATCAACTATGTTGGAACGTCAACAAATCCACACGATTAATCACTTCCCTGTATTACCTACAGTTTTCTCATCATATTTATTAGCATAATACACTGGCAATTCCACTCGAATTCAACTCTATGCATTCCCCAATAATAATCAAATCAAAACGGAAAAATCTTATTCCAAAGAACTAACAAACTCAATCTGGTTTGCCCAAGTCTCGAGAGGCGCAATTTTCTGTCCTCATTTCTAACATCCTCCCACCTTCTGATTTGAAACAAATAATCAAAACCTATCAATTGCCATATTTGAAAGTCAACTATGTTCAACACTTACTTTGTACCAACCTTGATGTATGGTATCGAAACATGCACCCTCACAAAGCGAGACTCATCAAGACTTCAAGCATCAAAGATGAAATTCCTGAGGTCCACCATCCTGAGAACCAAGATGGATAAGTTAAGGAGTGAAGTGGTAAGGAGGAGAGCTGGGATCAAGACATGTCTACTTGCCAGAGTCAGCTCATCACGACTTCAGTGGTTTGGACACGAGATGAGAATGGAACCTACCAGGTCAGCAAACGAAGGGTGGGAAGACCATGAACTCGTTGGATAGACATGGTCAAGTCAAACATTGCAACCAAGGGAAGGTCACTAGATGACGTCATGAAGAAAAGGAGAGTGGAAGAGGCTTGTCAACAGTACCCGGGGAACTGGAACTGTAAATTGATGATGAAGATGGCCTAAATAATGTGGAGTGTGTGTCACATGGCCTACGATAGTTCTTCTACAGGATATCTAATAGGCTACCCTACTACCATTACCGTACCGTATGAATTTGGTACCGGTATAATCACTGGTGGTATGATGATAGAAACTATTCTGGCAATGTTTTTAACCTCTAAATGGGTTGCAAAAATAAATTGTTATAAAATGAGAACACGCATTGTGTCGTTATAGCCTGTAGGCCTAATAGCACTCGACTTGTACTGGCACAGAACAACAGGGTGTACAGGTGATCAAATTATTATAAAATGTTACAAACCGGTCATGTTTTTGATATTTATCTAAAACGAAACAAAAATATTGTTCACGGATCTGAATAAGACACGATTTTCAGGACAACGGCATTCTTCCTCGTCAATAAAATCCAAAAATAATGGAATGCAGCCGAAATAAATCAGAAACCTCTATGGACATCAAATTGGCAGGTGAAAAACTAAAGGAAGTAGGAGTTTTCTGTTACTTAGGAGGAAAAATAACCAGTGACGACGAAGCAAAAAGGATATAAAAAGTAGGTTGTCTCAGGCAAGGAAAGCATTTCTACGGAAGAGGAATCTGTTGACATCGAATATAGATTTAGGTATTAAGAAGTTATATTTGAAAGCCTTTGTCGGGAGCGTGGCTCTCTATGGAAGTGAAACTTGGACTATTGGTGCAACAGAAAAGAGGAGAATTGAAGTGGTTGTAATGTGGTGTTACAGGAGATTGATGAAGATCAGATTGGTAGATAGAGTTACAAATGAAGAGGTATTAAGGCGAGTGGGAGAGGAGAGATGTTTCTGGCGACTGCTAATGAAGAGAAGATATAGGTTAGTAGGACACATACTAAGACACCCAAGAATAGCAAGCTTAGTTATGGAAGGAAGAGTCGAGGGCAAGAACTGTATGGGTAGATCAAGGTTGGAATAACTTAAATAGATTGCCTCGGATGTAGGGTGTGGTAGCTATGTAGAGATGAAACGATTAGCTCAGGACAGGGAGGCATGGAGCACTGCTTCAAACCAGTCAAAAGATTGAAGGCTCAAACAACAACAACAACATTCATCATCGATGAGAGCGGGCACGCAAAAATTGAGCCTGAGTCCAATATAATCTACTAATGTAAAAGTTTTATGTTATTTCTCTTATAAATACAGCCTAGACCTGGAAACTATGGGCTACAATGTTTCACGGACAGCAGTTCTGAACTAAGATTAACAGCGCTGAACCGAGTAATGTCGCCCGGTCGAATAACAAGGGGCGATGATCATAGATTAACGTTTATACAACAACAATTCTGAGGTCAGCACGCGCGAAGATCAACTGAAACCGGTGCAATGAGTTCAAATACTCCAAAGTTTAAACAACCTGCCCATAAACATCCTTATAAAATCTTGCAGAATGAACCAGAATTGCCAATAAATTAGTTACTGTTTGCACAGGTGTAGACTTCACCTACAATAGGGCCCAGGGTGCCAACAGAGTGTACCTGCATTACCTATAAATTAGCTACGGTTAGCACAGCATGTGAGTAGACTTTACCTACCCAAATTATGAGTAAGGTACAATAACATCAGCAACTCTTCACTGCTTAAATAAGAGATATTTATATAAGGGGAAATATACAATATAAATAAAATATAAATAAATATACCTGTATTTCAGGTTCTGATTTCACTGCCCTGCTTTTATCTTCGTACTTATCACCAGACTCATCCTGCAGATTAGAAGTGGGAAATTGGTCAATTGATTCCTAGAAAGTATTATCAAGGATGAGCCAAAATAAAACATGTAGACAGAATAGCTGTACTATGTTACGTGTAACAATAAAATATTAAACATCCTGGTTACCTACTATTTGGTAGCAAGTATTAAGTCACTAAACCTTGCTTGTCATGAACATCACTAAGATTGCTATGTTACACGATATACATAATAAATACAACTTACAATATTAGGCAATTCATCAGTTTGAGACGGCCATTCTGGCTCACTTTTAATGAGTGGTTGTTGTTGTTGCTCCATATTGTCCAGCAAACTAGAACACATAAAGTGCGCTTAAGGATTATAAGAAGCCATACTTTTACCAGTACGCCAAATCATTATCATTATCAAATGAGGTAATTTCAGAACTCATAATTCAAATAAGACCACAGTAATGAGAATATAACCCTCCAGGTGC
This sequence comes from Meconema thalassinum, assembly GCA_946902985.2. Taxonomy (NCBI): domain Eukaryota; kingdom Metazoa; phylum Arthropoda; class Insecta; order Orthoptera; family Tettigoniidae; genus Meconema; species Meconema thalassinum. The sequence continues at coordinate 237,755,933 of OX336397.1, forward strand.
ACAATGAGAAGAAGAGGTTAGCGCTCGTCTTTATATGATATTAACTGAGCTAGGGATTAATATCGAGTAAAATATTAAGATATATCATCGCGATAGAATGAGGAATTACTGGTGCCAGCCACAGAAATGAAGCGTCCTATAAATTGGTTATACACAAATATGAGCACAATATGACGGGGCAGATAATTCCACTACAAACCTATCAACGTAAGAGTAAACTCGAGTCACACCACGAGTAGGCCAACTAAGAAATTGGCAGTAATTTGATACAATAAGTTTCAGAAAATACAAGACAATACCTGCACCCAGTGTTACAAAAAGCCCACTTCAGACCAAACACCACATATCTCCCTCCGAACCAACATTGAACGTAGGGACCGTAAGATGTATTTATCTTTACCAACTTATAAATACTATCACGGGCAACTTACTCACACATTTAATCCTGTGTATCCTCGACAATCAAATTTCGTAAATTAATCCACATGAGGATCGAACATGTCCAAGCAGAACTCAGGTTGAAAGAAACATCTTAATGAAAGTTAGTAACGTCTGTGAGGAGAACTTCAAATATCCCTACATGGAACTCAAAAATTCTCTGATCATAATATTTTGCCGCGAGGCACTTGGAAGACAAAATTTGACGATATTGCTAGCAACCTCGCCCCTCAGATGATTAACAGCCTGGGCACGGTGTAAGAGAAACTGTAAGACTAGGGATGTGTTGTTAACTCGAATCAGATTACTTATATTACGGTATATATTATTATGCCCTTGTGACAATCTATAAAACTGAATGAAATAAATAGATATTCCATCAATAGCCTAAAGTAAGCCTACATTTATCACGATCATAAAACTATCCAACACAGTTCTCTCCAATAATCATGTAATACCGTATAAAAGATTTGTCACTTTTTGTTATAGTATTGCCGAGAGACCGCAGTGCCTGAGGCAATGTTCTGCTATAACAAGTCTAGCAACATATAAAGCCATCTGAATATCGCCTTTATTCCTACACGTAATTGAACAGTATGATATGCGTAGGGGTATTCATTATTGATGAAAATAACACAAACATAACTGCGCCATTCGCTAGGCACTGAAATATAGGCTACGTCCAGACAGGAAAACAATACGTTTTGATATAAATGTCAATGTGGCAATAGATTTGTCACGAAGGACACAATTATGCTGTTCTGGAGCTTAATTCACCTTTAGGCTACCGTAATTAAACATTGCTGTCCTACTGAACAGAATTGTTGGGTTGTTTGATGAATATAAGAAAATCTGTCCAAATGCACATGCGGCAATAAATTGCCGTAACCTCACTTTTCGCATACCAAACCTGCTGCCACCCACCCCTTCCCCTTCGCCCTAAACCACAAATTGCATTGCAATGCAAAGGAGAATGGAGAATGGGTAAGAAAAAAAACATGAGGTGACATGCACACATGTATTCTATATTCTAACTTATCTTATCACATGGACAAAACATTTATTCGAGAGTGGTCAATATTGCCCACTCATATTACACATGGTCAACACACCTGGTGAAGGATAATTTACACAAAAATTAAAGGAAATATTCCAATAACAGTGTAGGCCTACAGTACATTCATGCACACTTATTCAAACATAGCCTACTGGTTAGTTTACATTACATGTTGGCTGTAACTTGGTTCCTCCAACAGGGCTGTATTAGAGTGTTGCTTTGGTAAAAGCATAAACTAATTGTAAATTTGGTTATATCTGTTAGAATGTCTTATTATCATGAAGATAGTCAATTTTTCTGTACAACTTAAGTTTTTAATTTTAGTTCTTAAGTATGTAGGAAATGCTTGTTTTTCACAACCCGGTATGTTGTATTTACAGTGACTTTATGATGAGAAGGCTGTGACTTCCTGTGTGTATTCATTGGTCAACATGTATGTACTCCCTCATGTCGAAATGTGCCAAAATACATCTAGTATTCAAGTATCAATCGGTGTGCCTTTTGATTAACTAACAGGTTATGGGCCCAGACCGGACTAATAGTGCGTGTTTGAAACTAATATTCAACGTTACTCAGTGAATACTTAGAAACGGTGTAGCCTATTTACACATTATGGCAACAGCGATTGAGTCAAATGCCTCAACCACGTTTTACGCATCGACTTCTGTTATCTCTGGGATTACTGTTTCGTCTTCAGTGCCTAATATAGAGAAACTAGAACGACAGCCAAATTAAGGAAGCTGAAAGTTCGCAATGAGAATGTGTCTTATGTTAGAGGGATTGTTTGGTTATGTCGATGGAACAATTCCCGTTACTTCACATGTGGACACAATTCGTGACCAGAGTGCGCTGGCAAAAATATGCCTGGCCATTAAACTTTCGTGCTATATTCATGTGCATAACGCTACCAACTCGAAGCATGCCTGGAATAACCTCGAAAAGGCCTTCGAGGGATGTAGTATGGCCACAAAGTTCGAGCTGACCCGGAAATTTTTCAACATGAGGCAAGAAAGCAGCACAATGGAAGAGTACATCAACAACATCATGATGACCGTGCAGAAACTCACCGATATAGGTGAAACTATTGAAGATAAATGGGTCTCATTCGTTATGAGGAATGGTGTCTCAAACGAATATGAAAATTTCGTGGCGGCACTGAACCAGCAGCTGAAGGAAGATTTCACTACAGAAGATGTTAAGGTTGCTCTTCTGGGTGAAAGCGAGAGGAGAAGAGTGAAGGGAGAATGTGAATCATCATCTGCCACTGCTTTGTTCTCCAATCAATGCAAGAAGAAAAATTATAACAAGAGAAAACCAGGCGATCCAGGATTTAAATGTTATGAGTGGGGCAGCCCTGAACATGGTCGACCCATTTGTGCGAAGTTGAAACAAAGCAAGAAATTTCAAGCGAACCGTGCATCAACTGCTGACCGAATATCAGGCGGGCAGAAGATTCTCCTCACCAAGGCGTTGACTACCAAGGTGGCTTCCTCAGCATGGGTCATCGACTCAGGTGCAACGTCCCACATGACCAAGGAAAGGGCATCACCACAAGATGTTGACTCAAGTGTTCGTACGTCAGTCCGCGTTGCAGACGATTCTGAGATATTATCTGAACGTGTCGGGAAGGTTGTGCTAAATCTTGGTAATGATAATATTAAAACAGTGACTGATGTACTTTATGTTCCAAATTTATCTACAATCTTGCTCTCAGTACAAAAATGACAGAAAAAGTGTACAATCTTGTCTTTGACAATGAGTCCTGTTAATGGATCAATTTTTTCTGTTGATGGAAATTTAGAGTTTAAGTGTGTAAAACAAGATGTTTTATACTCAACAGCTGAGTGTTCACAGGAACCAGTGAGGGCATTGTCCGCTGAAGGTATCTCTGATGGGGAACTGTGGCACAAAAGGCTGGGTCCTTTAAATCGTAAAGGTATGAAAGAACTACTACATATGGTCACTGGCATGAAGTTTAATCAATTCAATCAAAATGCTTGTGTTACCTGCCTGGAAGGTAAGCGAACAGTAAAGTCATTTCCTAAAAAAGGGAGCAAAGCTAAATCTGTTCTAGATGTTACTCATAGTGATGTGCAAGGTCCCACGGAGGTGCAATCGTGGGGCGGAGCAGGATACTGTTTGATTTGTGTCGATGACTTTACTAGGAAAGTATTTGGATATATGATTGCTTCTAAATCTGAAGTTTTTTCTAAATTCCGCCTCTTCAAGGAGATGGTAGAGAACCAGCTCAATAAAAGCATTAAGTGTCTAAGAACCGACAATGGAAGAGAATATACTAGTACGGAATTTGAGTTGTATTTACAGGAGAACGGAATTATTCATCAAACCAGTATTCCATATAGTCCTCAGCAAAATGGAATTGCTGAAAGGACTAACAGGAATTTGGCAGAGAAAGCTCGCTGCATGCTGTTTGAGTCAGGTCTATAAAAGAGATTCTGGGCAGAGGCTATGAACACTGCCATCTATCTCAAGAACCGATCACCCACAGCTGCCGTGAGGGATCTCGTACCAGAGGAGGCATGGTCTGGAGTAAAAGTTGATATTTCCCACCTTAAAATTTTTGGCTGCAAAGCACAGGTTCGTGTCCCTGATGTTAAAAGGCAGAAGTTTGACAAGAAATCTGATGAGATGATATTTGTAGGTTATTGTGAAACACAAAACAGATACCGCCTTGTAAGAAAAAGTGACCCAAAGCATATTGTCGTAGCTATGATTGTTGTTTTCCTTGAAGGTTCATCATTCCAAGTGAATGCAAATAATCCAGTAATTAATGCCGTAAATGACATATCAGTATTGTCGGTGCGTGTAAGTAATACTTTTGTTGATCACAACAAAGTTGATGTTATGAGTGATGGAACTGAAAGGGTTGTGACTGTGTCCAATGACACTACTCCAGCTGAATCATCTGATAGTGATAGCAGTTTTGACATTTCTAACCTCTATATTGGTAGTGATGACAGCTCAATTGAGGATATTGTTATTCTTGAGCCTGGTCCCCAGCATGACCATCCTGATACAATGGGGGGCAGATATCCCCAACCTACCAGAGCGGCCAGGAGAGATGAGGATTATGAATAGTCTTTTCTGGCTGTTGGGCCACAAGATCCTAATAATTATTCAGAAGTATGTTCGTGGTCAGATCAGAAGCTGTGGAGAAATGCCATACGAGAGGAAATGTGGTTAACTAACAATCAAACTTGGAGATTGGTCGATAGACCATCAAATCACAATGTTATTCAGAGTAAGTGGGTCTACAAACTTAAGAAAGGACTGGATGGGTCCAAGCGCTACAATGCAAGACTTGTGGTGAAAGGATTCACTCAGGTTCCCGGTAGAGACTACGATCAGACATTTACACCTGTTGTCAGGCTCTGATCGCTAAGAGTCCTAATTGCCCTCGCTGCCGAGTCAGACTGGGAAATAAACCATGTGGACGTAACAACTGCTTTTCTTAATGGTGATTTGTCTGAAACAATTTACATGGAGCAGCCGGAAGGTTTTCTGGAAAAGGGCAATGAAGGTAAAGTGCGTACATTGCAAACGGCTTTATATGGTCTCAAGCAAGCTGCCAAATCCTGGAATGATAAAATTCATGATTTTCTTATTCAACTTAAGTTCCAGAATTCAAAGTATGTTGCATGTGTCTACACTACGAACGAAGGTAAAACATGTGTAGCGATTTGCTTGCATGTTGATGACTTCTATATTTTCTAAAACTGTAAGCAGGAAACTAAGAAACTTGAGGAAACTTTGCCTTTAAATGTTTTCAAATAAGGGACTTGGGTGTTGTAAGTGAATGTCTAGGTATGAGAGTGACAAGAGACCGGAAATCTCATTCAGTTAAGTTGGATCAAGAGAGCTATGCTCTCGACATTGTTAAAAAGAATGGTATGGAGGAGTGTAAACCAGTGAACACGCCCCTAGCACTTGGTGTAAAACTTGTCAGGCCAATGAATTCTACAAATCATCCACTGTATCAAAAATTGATAGGTGCCCTTACGTATCTGGTGGTAGGCTCCAGACCTGACATCTGTTTTGCTGTTAGTTATTTAAGCCAGTTCAACAGTTGCAATGATGATGAACATTTCAATACTGCTCTGAGAGTGGTTACATACAGTACCTGAAGGGCACAATGGGCTTAGGGCTAAAATATTGTAAAGGAGGTTGTAGTTTAACTGGTTATGCAGATGCTGATTTTGCTGCTTGTGCTGTTGATAGAAAATTTGTTACTGGTTATGTGTTCAAGCTAGCAGGTGGAGCCATTAGTTGGCAGGCAAGAAAACAAAGATCTGTAACTAATGCAGATAGCACTACTTTTGCTGACTATATTTCTACAAGTGAATGTGGTAAGGATGGTGTGTATTTATGAGGTCTTCTTGGGGAATTATCAGTCTCAATCAAATGTATTAAAATATTTAATGATAACCAAGGAGCGATTAATATGTGTTTGAACCAGTTATCTGGCAGCAAAATTAAACACATTGATGCCAGGTTTCATCAAATAAAGCATTGGGTGAAATGTGGTGTTGTCAGTGTTCAATACTTGTCAACTGAACAGATGATTGCTCATGTGCTAACCAAAGTACTTTCAAGAGCAAAACATGATTTTTGGATTGCATCTATGTGGGTGGCAGATAAGTAGGGGAGTAGTGGTGCTTCCAAATAGTGTCATGGCCGCCGCGTGAGTCCAAGCCAATATCTCGCAAACCGATGGTCGGATTTTAATAAATGACGTGTCGTTGGACTCGGGCTGACGGGGGCTTTGCTATGGACCACTCATTTCAACCCCTAAATAAAACCTACCCCTACTAGGGGGTGAAATTGTAATTTTTAGTGAAAGTCTCTTTTCAAATACGACATGTATAAGGTGCGCTGCTAAAATGAACTTAAATGTTGTTGCTCATATCGCGCATGCGTTTTACGAGATGCCGCTATGGATGAACATTTTTGTTTTTGTTTTTTACGCATGCGCACTTGGGATTTTTGTAAGAGGGCGAGCTCTTTGAAAAAAATGATTGATAAGAAGAGGTTTTGGTGGTGAGGAGAGAACCAGATAATCACATACTTTCCTACGACGTTTGCCGATATCTCTCGAACGCAAGGTCGGATTTGGACGTGTGACGTGTCAAATCGCTTGTCTCAAAGCCCTATATATGTTATTAATAGGTTAAAGTTTTGAGAATGAGGGAAACAGGCGTTTTGGGGTAAAATTATGATTTTAGACTTTTTCTGATATTTCACGAATGCCTGGTCGGATTTGGTCCTATGACGTGTCAAATGGCTTGTCTCGAAACCCTCTTTATTTTGGTAATAGGTTAAAGTTTTTGAGAATGAGGGAAACAGAATTTTTTGTTGTAAAACCGTGATTTTAGACTTTTGGTTATATCTCACAAACCAATAACGCCAGAGACGTATACGAGGGGTCGTAGGACTCGGGGTGACGCCCCTCTCCTCTCTCTCTTTCGAATATAGTATTTATGTTTAAAAAAATGCGAAAGAGCCTAACGACACTTATGTTGAAAACATTTCAGTTTTTAAAACTTTTCTTAAATTTGTCTAAAATGTTCATGACGAGTGGTTGTAGATAGAAAGAGACGATACCACTGGACACGTGTTTCAACGAAGCTATTACTGGCCACGGTGGTGATATACCAATACAGTATTCGCTATTTCGATGAGACGGCGGGTCGAGGGTTCGTTTTCTGATTTTTCCTATGATGGAATTCCTAATTCCTAAACCCCCTGAAGGGGGTCTTTAACGTGTAAACGATTATGAGTGACATGACAAATGATAATTCCTTGATTCGATGAAGTTGGCTTTAGATAGAACAAACAGAACTTGGTTATATGTTGCTTGAAGTGAGTATAGAAAACAAACTTGCTGGGGCAGACTGACAGGATGTGAATGTTATTTGATCTTATTGGAATGCATTGACTTGACAGGGCAATGAAAAAAAGCACAGAGATGCTGAGGACACTTGAAGGTCAAACGATATGGCAACCATGGTGGGAGGGGGAAGCTAGGATGATGTCGCCGATCATGTTCAATGGATGAATTTATATTTTGCGAAGCATTGTTCGGAGAGGGTCATGGGACGACTTGTTTTAAGGGTATTTATTTTTTCGATGTTTCCTATGGTGGACTCATTGATTGAAATAATCCAAAACTGCTAGGGCATGGCCTTGAGATTTTATAAACCGATAATGGGATTTTGACATACAAGATCCACTCAGAACTTGACATGATGTCATTCTTTTTATGGCTTATGAATTTCCCCAAAAAAGACCCAAAACAACAAGATCATGGACTTTTGCTTTTCTTAATATATTGCAAACCCATAATGTAAGATGTTTACTGTGAGTGACGAAATCTAGCTAGGTAACGAAAGAATTATTGTAGGATATATGTATGGTGACTGACACGTCTTTGACCATTGGAACTTGTTTTCAGATCTGACTGTAGTACATAGGGAGTATAGGTTGTAGGCATGGATTGACAAACGGTGCACACAAAATTCAATTTATCGATTCAAGAATTAAGAGTAGACTATCATTAATTAATTGGTTAAAGAGTGTAGCTAAAAATAAAAAAATGCTGACTACATTAAACTAAACTGAACCAAGTCGAATCAAACCCAACCGAACCAAACCAAGCCTAAAGCAAACCAAACCTAATCAAGAACAAGCCAAGGGCTTAAGTGTAAAACTTGTGGGGGAATGCAGTCATTGGCAATGTCCAAAGGAAGGGATAACGCTCTACCTCTAGAGGGTAAGGTAAAGCTAGCGCATGGTGCTAATGCATATTCCCAAGTACATGAACCACACACAACTATCCTATGCTGTTTTTATGAGTTAACTGTTAAAACTTACTCAGTGGTTACTGAGCAAGATGGTCGCTACACACAACAAGCTTTAAATACTTGAGGCTAATAATCTATACACACACACACACGCTTGTTCTAAACTAAACTGTCTTGCTGGCAGTGCTCACACAGTAGGCAAATGACAGAAATGCTTGGCTAACAGAAATACAATCATTTTCGTTTGTCTAATGTTACCAGCTAACCATTACATGCTATAGTGGTGAGCACATGTGCCTCTTGCACTGGAGATCGTAACTCGATTTCTAGCTCTAAGGCCTAGAATGAATCAAACTAAGAAAGAAGGGTATGGTGACGCAGTGGTTAAACTGTTAGCCTTTCACTAAGGTAGACTAGGGTTTGATTTTAGGTTAATATACATGTCATAAACAAACAAACAAACAAACAAACAAACAAAAAAGCAGAGATAATGTTTAAAACTGATTACACTTGTCTCTTTTCAAATTATTACTTAGATTGCAAATACAAAGGTGGACTGGGTTTGATATTCAGTTAATGCTGCCTATCGCATACTAGCCTGTAAGAAAGCCAAACAAGCAAAAGGCGTAGGTAGAGCAGTGGTAAAATCGCTATGTGTAGAGAACTACCTAACGGTTTTATGAACTGGCAATGGTATGTCGCATAAACAGTGCAGGATACAATCCAGCAACCATAATTTGTATCTTGTGGAGCAGAGAAAACATATATATAGAGAAAGATATAGAAAGCTAGTGTATGTATGGGTAGCATTGATAATTTGACCAGAGAAAATACGATGAGGTAGGGTGGGGAGAGGGAGAATTAACACTTATATATGAATGAATGGTAAATAGTATTTTAGTTTTTTTTCCCCAATAGTTTTGTTTTTTAAATGCAGTGGTAGATAGTCGTTATTTTGTAAAACATTCTTACTTGCAGTAGTAATAAGACTCTATGGTTTCGCTAACACATAGATAGACTGTATTATTGCCATGGTCAAGCACTCACATTAAGATCATTTACAAAATCATAAAATGAAAAATAAAAAATCTTGTTTTGGAAATATCGTTTTTCAACATACACAAAATAAATATATAAAAAATTTGTAAACAGCAAAATGGAAAATCCATGGTCAAGCACTCACATTAAGATCATTTACAAAATCATAAAATGAAAAATAAAAATCTTGTTTTGGAAATATCGATTTTTTTCAACATACACAAAATAAATATATAAAAAATTTGTAAACAGCAAAATGGAAAATCCATGTTTCCATATAGACAAAATTTTAAAACCTTAAACGGACATTTAAGAAAATATATGCAAATGGGAAATTGACAAATGTGTAAATATGAAAATGGAAAAATCCATGTTTCCATATCATGAAATTGAAAAACATCAAACTGTCATTTAAAAAAATGCAAATGGAAAATTGACAAATTGCAATGTGTGAAATGTGAAATTGAACAAATGGCTATCATTATTTAAAAAAAAAAAGAACATGGTGCTCTATGGTTGAGGTGTGAATCAAACCCTTTCTACTTATTTGGACCACCCGAGACTGAGTAGACTAGTTTAAGTTGTCATACCACTTTTAAAAGTTTGTGTTAAATCTAGGAATTGAACCCAAGAGCTTGTAGGGGAGATCAAAGGTTATAATATGTTAAACAGATAGCCTTGAATGAAGGGTGTGGTAGCTATATAGAGATGAGACGTTTCGCTCGGGGCAGGGAGGCATGGAGATCTGCATCAAACCAGTCAAAGGACTAAAGACTCAAACAACAACATGTACGTTCACCAAAATAATGTTGTGTAACGGTAAATGTTAGTCAACGAACAGTAATGCATTACTAAAACCCATGACACGATACCTAAGAGCTTTTCTAAAATGATTTTAAAATGCCTTTAACCCTATATTGAACACCCAGTTCACAAGACTCATAACTGCAATGTTATGGTAAAACAAAACAAAATCTATATTTCAAAACAAACAAGTGGTTTAGTCAATGTATACTGGAAAAAGTTTTGTAAACACTCAAGTCCTCAAGACCAATTAAATTAGTAACTGTCAGGTTGGCCGAGTGGTTAAGGTGTTTGACTTAAGATCAAATTTCTGTATAAGGAAGCAAGGGTTCGAATCCCTTACCTGACATAACTATTGCCTTAACATGGCTTGGCCACACTGTATTATTATGATACTCAGTACACAAACCATAGATATAGTGTATTGTTTAAGGCCACTCTCTTTCTGAACATAGTCAGAGACTGTTGATGGTTAACAATTGTATTAATAGTGGGACATGGGGATAGCAATTAAGAAAAAACAGCCAATACCCATACAATATTTTTATTCATTTTAGTTTTTTTTTTACAATAGTTACACACTGAATACAACTTTTTATCTCTTTACCATTGTTTGATATAGATTTTAAACACAACGCTTGTTGTAGATCCTTTTACAACTTTCTCTAGGTACTCTTGTTCTTAAAAACTGGGGAAGCCGCAATGGTTTTATAGACATTAAACCCTCATTCTCTTTTTTTTCATCATCATAATCATCATTATTATAAATATTATCTTTATAATTATTATAGTCATTGTCACCATCATTATCATCATCATCATCATCCTCAACATCACTAGAACTATCCAATTCCATTTTTTCCTTTTCAAAAGGGATCTCTTGAAGAGTCTGTGTTGCTTTTGATAGTGTTACGGGTTTATTGAACGTTGACAACTGTCCTAACATGACTTTTTGAGGAGATAAATGTTTTTTCATAAGGAAGTCACTATGTTGAGTAACACTATGTTTTTGTCGGACTTGCTTTTTCTTGTTCTTTTGATCATGTTTTGTTAACACTAACGGTGTTTCATTTGGTATACCACATTGATGAGTACCCACACTTAAGACCTCACTATGTTTACTTTTTAGATGACCTAGACATTTTGTTGTTCTTTGTTTTGAGCACTGCCAAAATATGATGCCATTCGCATTTTCTCGCTTATAGTTATAAGAGTACCCATGATACAGGGCACGTGGTTTACCTTTATTGGTTATAGTATATTCCATAGTAGTCACTGACTTGTATAGTCGATCCGCCTACTACAATGGTCTGAACACTTGTGGTGAAAGAATGATGTTGTGTTGACGTTTTATGCAGGATAATGTTGGTGGCATATGTGGGTGGCTTATGTTGATGACATGTGTTGTTGGCTGATTTTGGTGGCTTATGTTGATGGTTTATGGTGGTGGCTTATGTTGATGGCTTATGTTGGTGGCTTATGTTGATGACATATGTTGGTGACTTATGTTGATAGCTTATGTTGGTGGCTAATGTTGATGACATATGTTGTTGGCTTATGGTGGTGGCTTATGTTGATGGTATATGTTGCTGGCCTATGTTGATGGTTTATGTTAATGGCTTAGGTTAATATCTTAGGTTGATGGCATAAGTTGATGGCTTATGTTGGTGGCTTATGGTGGTGGCTTATGCTGGTGGCTTATGCTAGTGGCTTATGGTGGTGGTTTATGGTGGTGGCTTATGTTGATGACATATGTTGGTGGCTTATGTTGGTGGCTTATGTTGGTGGCTTATGTTGGTGGCTTATGGTGGTGGCTTATGGTGGTGGGTTATGGTGGTGGATTATGGTGGCTTATAGTGGTGGCTTATGGTGGTGGTTTATGGTGGTGGCTTATGTTGATGACATATGTTGGTGGCTTATGGTGGCTTATGGTGGTGATTTATAGTGGTGGCCTATGTTGGTGGCTTATTTTTGGTGGTTTACGTTAATACCTTATTTGTAATGGCTTATTTGACAAGTTATTGTTGTCAATGTATTTAGAGGATTTTTCTCTTGGTTTTGGAAAGTATCTCAACTCTTTTTTATGGTAGCATAATGCTTACCGCCATGTTTGTAAGCAACAACAACACACTAAAATTCCAAGAATCCAAAGTACTCTAAGGTTAATGATTGTCTCTCAACTCCATTCAACGTCTAGTCAAAAAACATTATATATTTTTCACATTTTACAAAAAAGGTAAATTGGGAAAGTAAGCTATATGTTTAAACTAAAAATCATATCAAATCATATGCTAACTCCAACACCTACGTCTACCCCAATCTCAGTCAAAAAAATATAATATTCTTCAAATTTTTCCAAAACAGTATTTGGAAAGTAGGCCATATTTTGAAAACTAATCATTCTATAAAGTCATATATATATATATATATACTGAAACCAATGGCTTTTATATCCTTAATCTTAAGAACAAAATATGGAATTTTTGACATTTTTTCCAAAAATGTTCATTTTAAAACGGGGCTATATTTTGGAAACTAGGAATTTTACAAGAAAGTTTGTTTAACGTAAATGGCAGGTATTTACCCCCACTACCCGCAAACCAAGTCCCAGGTCTCTGGGGAAAATCCAAAAAAAAGTTCAATTTGGAAAGTAGGCAATATTTTGAAAACTAATCATCCTAAAAAGTCATATATAGACTCAAACCAATGGCTTTTATGTCCTTAATTGGTAGAACAAAACTTAACATTTTTTCAGTTTTTCCAAAAAAGTCCAATTTTCAAAAATTGTCTATATTTTGGGAACTAAGAATTTTACAAAAAAGTTTGTTTAACGAAAATGAAAGGTCTTTACCCCCCTCTACCCAAAACATAAATTTCAGGTCCCTAGGACAAAAACTGTGCAGTGTATATATATATATATATTTTTTTTTTGGGGGGGGGGAGGGGGTCTATATTCACTTTACCTCCCCACTTCACAAGATGGCGGCCATAGCTTAACTTAACCTAGCCTAACCTAACCTGACCTACGAGGTGTGATCAAAAAGTTCCAAAAATGTGGCTGCAACTTAACCATACCTAGCCTAGCCTAACCTAACCTCCCTGTTGACTAGCCCCCTTTGGACGGGTCCTTTTGAAGGGAGTCATTTTTTTTACGTGTCCCGGAGGACGGGTCCTTGTTGACGGGTCCCAGTGGCGGGTCCTTTGGACTGATCCCTATGGACTGGCCTTGCATTTTATCCAAATTATGTCAAAGGGGACCCGCCACTGGGACCCGTCAACAAGGACCCGTCCTCCGGGACACGTAAAAAAAATGACTCCCTTCAAAAGGACCCGTCCAAAGGGGGCTAGTCAACAGGGAGGTTAGGTTAGGCTAGGCTAGGTATGGTTAAGTTGCAGCCACATTTTTGGAACTTTTTGATCACACCTCGTAGGTCAGGTTAGGTTAGGCTAGGTTAAGTTAAGCTATGGCCGCCATCTTGTGAAGTGGGGAGGTAAAGTGAATATAGACCCCCTCCCCCCCAAAAAAAAATATATATATATATATATATACACTGCACAGTTTTTGTCCTAGGGACCTGAAATTTATGTTTTGGGTAGAGGGGGGTAAAGACCTTTCATTTTCGTTAAACAAACTTTTTTGTAAAATTCTTAGTTCCCAAAATATAGACAATTTTTGAAAATTGGACTTTTTTGGAAAAACTGAAAAAATGTTAAGTTTTGTTCTACCAATTAAGGACATAAAAGCCATTGGTTTGAGTCTATATATGACTTTTTAGGATGATTAGTTTTCAAAATATTGCCTACTTTCCAAATTGAACTTTTTTTTGGATTTTCCCCAGAGACCTGGGACTTGGTTTGCGGGTAGTGGGGGTAAATACCTGCCATTTACGTTAAACAAACTTTCTTGTAAAATTCCTAGTTTCCAAAATATAGCCCCGTTTTAAAATGAACATTTTTGGAAAAAATGTCAAAAATTCCATATTTTGTTCTTAAGATTAAGGATATAAAAGCCATTGGTTTCAGTATATATATATATATATATGACTTTATAGAATGATTAGTTTTCAAAATATGGCCTACTTTCCAAATACTGTTTTGGAAAAATTTGAAGAATATTATATTTTTTTGACTGAGATTGGGGTAGACGTAGGTGTTGGAGTTAGCATATGATTTGATATGATTTTTAGTTTAAACATATAGCTTACTTTCCCAATTTACCTTTTTTGTAAAATGTGAAAAATATATAATGTTTTTTGACTAGACGTTGAATGGAGTTGAGAGACAATCATTAACCTTAGAGTACTTTGGATTCTTGGAATTTTAGTGTGTTGTTGTTGCTTACAAACATGGCGGTAAGCATTATGCTACCATAAAAAAGAGTTGAGATACTTTCCAAAACCAAGAGAAAAATCCTCTAAATACATTGACAACAATAACTTGTCAAATAAGCCATTACAAATAAGGTATTAACGTAAACCACCAAAAATAAGCCACCAACATAGGCCACCACTATAAATCACCACCATAAGCCACCATAAGCCACCAACATATGTCATCAACATAAGCCACCACCATAAACCACCACCATAAGCCACCACTATAAGCCACCATAATCCACCACCATAACCCACCACCATAAGCCACCACCATAAGCCACCAACATAAGCCACCAACATAAGCCACCAACATAAGCCACCAACATATGTCATCAACATAAGCCACCACCATAAACCACCACCATAAGCCACTAGCATAAGCCACCAGCATAAGCCACCACCATAAGCCACCAACATAAGCCATCAACTTATGCCATCAACCTAAGATATTAACCTAAGCCATTAACATAAACCATCAACATAGGCCAGCAACATATACCATCAACATAAGCCACCACCATAAGCCAACAACATATGTCATCAACATTAGCCACCAACATAAGCTATCAACATAAGTCACCAACATATGTCATCAACATAAGCCACCAACATAAGCCATCAACATAAGCCACCACCATAAACCATCAACATAAGCCACCAAAATCAGCCAACAACACATGTCATCAACATAAGCCACCCACATATGCCACCAACATTATCCTGCATAAAACGTCAACACAACATCATTCTTTCACCACAAGTGTTCAGACCATTGTAGTAGGCGGATCGACTATACAAGTCAGTGACTACTATGGAATATACTATAACCAATAAAGGTAAACCACGTGCCCTGTATCATGGGTACTCTTATAACTATAAGCGAGAAAATGCGAATGGCATCATATTTTGGCAGTGCTCAAAACAAAGAACAACAAAATGTCTAGGTCATCTAAAAAGTAAACATAGTGAGGTCTTAAGTGTGGGTACTCATCAATGTGGTATACCAAATGAAACACCGTTAGTGTTAACAAAACATGATCAAAAGAACAAGAAAAAGCAAGTCCGACAAAAACATAGTGTTACTCAACATAGTGACTTCCTTATGAAAAAACATTTATCTCCTCAAAAAGTCATGTTAGGACAGTTGTCAACGTTCAATAAACCCGTAACACTATCAAAAGCAACACAGACTCTTCAAGAGATCCCTTTTGAAAAGGAAAAAATGGAATTGGATAGTTCTAGTGATGTTGAGGATGATGATGATGATGATAATGATGGTGACAATGACTATAATAATTATAAAGATAATATTTATAATAATGATGATTATGATGATGAAAAAAAAGAGAATGAGGGTTTAATGTCTATAAAACCATTGCGGCTTCCCCAGTTTTTAAGAACAAGAGTACCTAGAGAAAGTTGTAAAAGGATCTACAACAAGCGTTGTGTTTAAAATCTATATCAAACAATGGTAAAGAGATAAAAAGTTGTATTCAGTGTGTAACTATTGTAAAAAAAAAACTAAAATGAATAAAAATATTGTATGGGTATTGGCTGTTTTTTCTTAATTGCTATCCCCATGTCCCACTATTAATACAATTGTTAACCATCAACAGTCTCTGACTATGTTCAGAAAGAGAGTGGCCTTAAACAATACACTATATCTATGGTTTGTGTACTGAGTATCATAATAATACAGTGTGGCCAAGCCATGTTAAGGCAATAGTTATGTCAGGTAAGGGATTCGAACCCTTGCTTCCTTATACAGAAATTTGATCTTAAGTCAAACACCTTAACCACTCGGCCAACCTGACAGTTACTAATTTAATTGGTCTTGAGGACTTGAGTGTTTACAAAACTTTTTCCAGTATACATTGACTAAACCACTTGTTTGTTTTGAAATATAGATTTTGTTTTGTTTTACCATAACATTGCAGTTATGAGTCTTGTGAACTGGGTGTTCAATATAGGGTTAAAGGCATTTTAAAATCATTTTAGAAAAGCTCTTAGGTATCGTGTCATGGGTTTTAGTAATGCATTACTGTTCGTTGACTAACATTTACCGTTACACAACATTATTTTGGTGAACGTACATGTTGTTGTTTGAGTCTTTAGTCCTTTGACTGGTTTGATGCAGATCTCCATGCCTCCCTGCCCCGAGCGAAACGTCTCATCTCTATATAGCTACCACACCCTTCATTCAAGGCTATCTGTTTAACATATTATAACCTTTGATCTCCCCTACAAGCTCTTGGGTTCAATTCCTAGATTTAACACAAACTTTTAAAAGTGGTATGACAACTTAAACTAGTCTACTCAGTCTCGGGTGGTCCAAATAAGTAGAAAGGGTTTGATTCACACCTCAACCATAGAGCACCATGTTCTTTTTTTTTTTAAATAATGATAGCCATTTGTTCAATTTCACATTTCACACATTGCAATTTGTCAATTTTCCATTTGCATTTTTTTAAATGACAGTTTGATGTTTTTCAATTTCATGATATGGAAACATGGATTTTTCCATTTTCATATTTACACATTTGTCAATTTCCCATTTGCATATATTTTCTTAAATGTCCGTTTAAGGTTTTAAAATTTTGTCTATATGGAAACATGGATTTTCCATTTTGCTGTTTACAAATTTTTTATATATTTATTTTGTGTATGTTGAAAAAAATCGATATTTCCAAAACAAGATTTTTATTTTTCATTTTATGATTTTGTAAATGATCTTAATGTGAGTGCTTGACCATGGATTTTCCATTTTGCTGTTTACAAATTTTTTATATATTTATTTTGTGTATGTTGAAAAACGATATTTCCAAAACAAGATTTTTTATTTTTCATTTTATGATTTTGTAAATGATCTTAATGTGAGTGCTTGACCATGGCAATAATACAGTCTATCTATGTGTTAGCGAAACCATAGAGTCTTATTACTACTGCAAGTAAGAATGTTTTACAAAATAACGACTATCTACCACTGCATTTAAAAAACAAAACTATTGGGGAAAAAAAACTAAAATACTATTTACCATTCATTCATATATAAGTGTTAATTCTCCCTCTCCCCACCCTACCTCATCGTATTTTCTCTGGTCAAATTATCAATGCTACCCATACATACACTAGCTTTCTATATCTTTCTCTATATATATGTTTTCTCTGCTCCACAAGATACAAATTATGGTTGCTGGATTGTATCCTGCACTGTTTATGCGACATACCATTGCCAGTTCATAAAACCGTTAGGTAGTTCTCTACACATAGCGATTTTACCACTGCTCTACCTACGCCTTTTGCTTGTTTGGCTTTCTTACAGGCTAGTATGCGATAGGCAGCATTAACTGAATATCAAACCCAGTCCACCTTTGTATTTGCAATCTAAGTAATAATTTGAAAAGAGACAAGTGTAATCAGTTTTAAACATTATCTCTGCTTTTTTGTTTGTTTGTTTGTTTGTTTGTTTATGACATGTATATTAACCTAAAATCAAACCCTAGTCTACCTTAGTGAAAGGCTAACAGTTTAACCACTGCGTCACCATACCCTTCTTTCTTAGTTTGATTCATTCTAGGCCTTAGAGCTAGAAATCGAGTTACGATCTCCAGTGCAAGAGGCACATGTGCTCACCACTATAGCATGTAATGGTTAGCTGGTAACATTAGACAAACGAAAATGATTGTATTTCTGTTAGCCAAGCATTTCTGTCATTTGCCTACTGTGTGAGCACTGCCAGCAAGACAGTTTAGTTTAGAACAAGCGTGTGTGTGTGTGTATAGATTATTAGCCTCAAGTATTTAAAGCTTGTTGTGTGTAGCGACCATCTTGCTCAGTAACCACTGAGTAAGTTTTAACAGTTAACTCATAAAAACAGCATAGGATAGTTGTGTGTGTGTGGTTCATGTACTTGGGAATATGCATTAGCACCATGCGCTAGCTTTACCTTACCCTCTAGAGGTAGAGCGTTATCCCTTCCTTTGGACATTGCCAATGACTGCATTCCAAGTTTTACACTTAAGCCCTTGGCTTGTTCTTGATTAGGTTTGGTTTGCTTTAGGCTTGGTTTGGTTCGGTTGGGTTTGATTCGACTTGGTTCAGTTTAGTTTAATGTAGTCAGCATTTTTTTATTTTTAGCTACACTCTTTAACCAATTAATTAATGATAGTCTACTCTTAATTCTTGAATCGATAAATTGAATTTTGTGTGCACCGTTTGTCAATCCATGCCTACAACCTATACTCCCTATGTACTACAGTCAGATCTGAAAACAAGTTCCAATGGTCAAAGACGTGTCAGTCACCATACATATATCCTACAATAATTCTTTCGTTACCTAGCTAGATTTCGTCACTCACAGTAAACATCTTACATTATGGGTTTGCAATATATTAAGAAAAGCAAAAGTCCATGATCTTGTTGTTTTGGGTCTTTTTTGGGGAAATTCATAAGCCATAAAAAGAATGACATCATGTCAAGTTCTGAGTGGATCTTGTATGTCAAAATCCCATTATCGGTTTATAAAATCTCAAGGCCATGCCCTAGCAGTTTTGGATTATTTCAATCAATGAGTCCACCATAGGAAACATCGAAAAAATAAATACCCTTAAAACAAGTCGTCCCATGACCCTCTCCGAACAATGCTTCGCAAAATATAAATTCATCCATTGAACATGATCGGCGACATCATCCTAGCTTCCCCCTCCCACCATGGTTGCCATATCGTTTGACCTTCAAGTGTCCTCAGCATCTCTGTGCTTTTTTTCATTGCCCTGTCAAGTCAATGCATTCCAATAAGATCAAATAACATTCACATCCTGTCAGTCTGCCCCAGCAAGTTTGTTTTCTATACTCACTTCAAGCAACATATAACCAAGTTCTGTTTGTTCTATCTAAAGCCAACTTCATCGAATCAAGGAATTATCATTTGTCATGTCACTCATAATCGTTTACACGTTAAAGACCCCCTTCAGGGGGTTTAGGAATTAGGAATTCCATCATAGGAAAAATCAGAAAACGAACCCTCGACCCGCCGTCTCATCGAAATAGCGAATACTGTATTGGTATATCACCACCGTGGCCAGTAATAGCTTCGTTGAAACACGTGTCCAGTGGTATCGTCTCTTTCTATCTACAACCACTCGTCATGAACATTTTAGACAAATTTAAGAAAAGTTTTAAAAACTGAAATGTTTTCAACATAAGTGTCGTTAGGCTCTTTCGCATTTTTTTAAACATAAATACTATATTCGAAAGAGAGAGAGGAGAGGGGCGTCACCCCGAGTCCTACGACCCCTCGTATACGTCTCTGGCGTTATTGGTTTGTGAGATATAACCAAAAGTCTAAAATCACGGTTTTACAACAAAAAATTCTGTTTCCCTCATTCTCAAAAACTTTAACCTATTACCAAAATAAAGAGGGTTTCGAGACAAGCCATTTGACACGTCATAGGACCAAATCCGACCAGGCATTCGTGAAATATCAGAAAAAGTCTAAAATCATAATTTTACCCCAAAACGCCTGTTTCCCTCATTCTCAAAACTTTAACCTATTAATAACATATATAGGGCTTTGAGACAAGCGATTTGACACGTCACACGTCCAAATCCGACCTTGCGTTCGAGAGATATCGGCAAACGTCGTAGGAAAGTATGTGATTATCTGGTTCTCTCCTCACCACCAAAACCCTTCTTATCAATCATTTTTTTCAAAGAGCTCGCCCTCTTACAAAAATCCCAAGTGCGCATGCGTAAAAAACAAAAACAAAAATGTTCATCCATAGCGGCATCTCGTAAAACGCATGCGCGATATGAGCAACAACATTTAAGTTCATTTTAGCAGCGCACCTTATACATGTCGTATTTGAAAAGAGACTTTCACTAAAAATTACAATTTCACCCCCTAGTAGGGGTAGGTTTTATTTAGGGGTTGAAATGAGTGGTCCATAGCAAAGCCCCCGTCAGCCCGAGTCCAACGACACGTCATTTATTAAAATCCGACCATCGGTTTGCGAGATATTGGCTTGGACTCACGCGGCGGCCATGACACTATTTGGAAGCACCACTACTCCACTACTCAGATAAATTCATGTGTTGTGTGTACAAACAATCGATTAAGTGAAGGTGTTAGAATGTTTTATTATCTTAAAGATAATCAATTGTTCTGTACAACTTTAGTTTTTAATTTTAGTATGTTGGTAATGCAGTGGCGGCTGGTAATAATTCTCCTGGTGGGCCCAGCAAATTCAAAATTTGCAATCAAATCGTTCAAACGTTGCAAGTATAGACACTGCATATTTTGCGCTATAGGCCTAAGGTTCAGTATTTAACTGTGTAATTGTACAATAGCCGCAATACATCCGTTGCACTCGATACAATTATACACAACAATAATTTAACAACGCTACTACTGTATTGAATACTTGAAATGCCACCAGAAAGGTTAACAAACCCGAGAATTTGTATCTGCGTACTGGTAGGCGTAACTGTGTCACCAACTTAAACCAACGAAACAAAGCAAAACTTACTACAAAAAGTCCGGATTGTTACATTATAAATAGAGAAATAACTATTCCTGCCACCAATATGAGTGTGAAAAAGTCGCTAAATGTCTAACAAGAAAGAACTAAAATTTCGTCCCTGTTGTTTTGCACTTTGTTTATTTACAGTGACTTTGTGATGAGCAGGCTGTGACTTCCTGATTCTGTTTGTATTCTTTGGTCAACATGTATGTACTCACTCATGTAAAAATGTGCCAAAATACATGTAATATTCAACTATCAATCCGTGTGTCATATAATTATCTAACACTACGTACTTGTCGAGTTGCGGTAAGCCTCCGTGGCTTAGGCGGCAGCACGCCGGCCTCTCACCGCTGGGTCCATGATTCAAATCCCGGTCACTCCATGTGAGATCTGTGCTGGACAAAACGGAGGCAGACAGGTTTATCTACGGGTACTCCGGTTTTCCCTGTCAAAATTTCATTCCTGCAACACTCTCCACTATCATTTCATTACATTCGTCATTCATTTAATCATTGCCCCTGAGGAGTGCGTCAGGCCTCGCCAGCCGTCACAGTCCATATCCACGCCACTAGATGGGGGCTTCATTCATTCCATTCCTGACCCGGTCGGAGACTGGAAACAGGCTGTGGATTTTCATTTTCACTTGCATAGTTGCGCGTCTTTCGCCGACCACCCGCCCTTGTCTTGCCATTCGTGTGGGTTGTGATTTATGTCTGTGTGGCATTGAAACTTCATTGTTAGAACGATGCTATTGTTGAATGAGGTAATCTCTCAGTATACAACATGTAATGTAAGATATGATGTTAGAAACAACATCATGTGAGGCATATTTTGTTTGCGTAGATAATAATCATACCTAAGCGCGACTTACTTCCTATAAGCGCACAATATTACATTTATTCTAGGAACGTATTAGTAATATTCACTGGAGTGATCCTGGGATATTACATTATTATTTAGCGTATGGCTTTTACTGCCGGGATTGTCTGAGGACATGATCGGCTCGCCAGAGGCTGTAGCTGCTTCAATGCGGACACCCATGGGGTGAGCTACAAGTTCCGTTCAATTTCAAGTAATTCCAACTTTCGCTAGGTACCAGATGTCACTGACACTTAGTGGTGAACGTTGGAAAATTGATAGTGCGTTTCAACGAGATCTAACCTAGAAATTCAGTTTCACACAAGTTTAGTTAGTGGAAGGATCCTTTACATGCCATAAATCTATAACATGAGCCCGCCGACTTAACTTCACTTCCGAAGGAGGGCATACGGAAGGATTTAAACGCTCATAAAAAATCCGACGACTTTGGCCGGGTTCGAAACCACGATCTTGGGCAAAGAAGCTCAGCATGCTAACAACTACGCTAGGATATTATATGTCCGAGTCGAATAATATTATAGGAACATTATACAGTGAGGGGCCTCTATATAGAACGGACCTCGTAGAGGACAGGTCGCCATGCACTGGCTGCTGTCATAGCATTTCTTACATACGCCTGTGGCCCGATACCTTAGTTGTGATAATTAAAACTTGCTGTGAAGTACTGCAGCCTACCTCGTATCACGTAATCAGGGTTAGTTATGTCTCAAAATATAGAATTTTCCGTGCGATGTTTACTTGTGGAGGAACCTCAAACAAAAGGTAGCCGATATAGAAACAATCCGCGTACTCTGGAGGCTCTCAATATCAGTGAGGATGAATTACAGCGAGTGTATCAAAACTTCCTACTTTGGTGCAACAAGTGTTTAGAAAATGAAGCACAGCATTTCCAGCAACTACTCTGCAACTTATATAAGTAACTGTGATTATTTAATACGTTCAACAGTGTAAAGTGTTAACTAGTTGGGCGCTATGCTGCTACTAGCATCAATGCCTTGCTCGACACGCTGCAATACACTGTGCCCCAGCCGCCACACGGCCACGGCGAGTCTCCGTTCTATAGGGAGGGCGCTCACTGTGCAATATCAAAAGAATTCCTGAAAAGTCCAAACTAGAAACCACATGTGCAGATTTAGAAAGAGGTTTAACCGGTGGGAAAAATGTGACACATTTGGTTGTGAACTGGTTGAGGAACTTTTACACTTGAATCCATCGTTGAATGAGCTTGAATCAGCAGAACCAATAGACGCTTTTCAACTTATTAAACAAAATGGTTGGCAAAATATATTCCATAACATGTGGACAGCAATTCGAATTTTGCTCACCATACTTGTCATTGGCGCTAAAGGGGAACGAGGATTCTGTAAATTAATACTTATAAAAATGTATTTATATTCGATCGTGTGTCAGGATTGACCGTCAAATCTGGTAACTTTATCTATTGCCTTGGACTTGAATTATTCAGAATTAACAAAAACATTTGCAGCGCAAAAGGGAAGAAGGTAGTAATCTAGACGTTTTCACAGGGGAGTGGGGCCACATTGAGCTCTCGCACCCTCTGGAAACCTTGCTAGGGTCGCCTCTGAATATAAGATGCCCAGCCATACAGGGGAGGGGGCACAACAATGAGCTCTCGCACCCCCTGGAAACATTGATAGGGCCGCCTCTGAATATAAGATGCCCAGCTATACAGGGAAGGGGGCACAACAATGAGCTCTCGCACCCCCTGGAAACCTTGCTAGGGCCCCCTCTGAATATAAGATGCCCAGCCATACAGGGGAGGGGGCACCACAATGAACTCTCACACCCTCTGGAAACCTTGCTAGGGCCCCTCTGAATATAAGATGCCCAGCCATACAGGGAAGGGGGCACCACAATGAGCTCTCGCACCCCCTGGAAACCTTGCTAGGGCCCCTCTGAATATACGATGCCCTGCAATACAGGGGAGGGGGCACCACAGTAGTGTGTTTTGGCCGGTTCTGTATCCTCCCCCTCCTCACCCTCCTCACAAGATGGCGGCGGCGCGATATCTCTCGAACGCATAGTCGGATTTTCATGAAAGAGGTGTCATTGAACTCGGGCTGATACCCCCTTTCCAATGGACAACATATTTCCACCCCAAGATAACCCTACCCCTACTAGGGGGTGAAAATGTACTTTTTTAGATAATCTCGCTTTCCAAGTGCAACATGTGAGAGTTTGAATGCCAATATGGAATTAAACGTTGTTCTACACAAGAGACATATATACGGTGGATAGCCAATATGAATTAACTTGCTTGTTTTTTGTTTTTATGCATGCCCACTCGTAGCTTTTGTAAGAGGGCGGGCTTTTTAAAAGATGGCGGCTGTAGTGTAACCTAACCTAACCCAACCTAACGGGTCATTGTTGACGAGTCCTTGTTGACGAGTCCTTGTTGACAGGTCCTTGTGGACGAGTCCTTGTTGATAGGTCATTGTGGGCGAGTCCTTGTGGACAAGTCCTTGTTGATGAGTCCCTTTGGACTGATCCCTTTGGACCGGTCCCTTTGGACTGGTTCCTACGGACTAGCCCATTAATTAATTTAAATTATGTCAAAGGGCCCAACTACATTTTGCGTGTAAAGCAGTGTGTTGAACTGACGTTGTTCACCAGTCCCCCACTACTATAATGTGATAACGATATGAAAGGAAAGTGACGAAATACATGCGAACATACAAGGGCTCTAACTTAGAGGATGGATGTGTTCTAACGAGTCATTTGTAGTTGAAATAGAATAATACATGTTCTTAAGATGTTAAAATTGTGGAGATGGTACGTGCAGTAAGACGTCTTGTTATTTCCTGTGTCATATTACAGACATGGCAGAGAGCGCACAGATCTGTTGCTATAACTAACGCTGCAGTAATTTGAAACCGCAAGTGTTCATTAAGACAATGCGTGATGATCATGCAAAGATAGCATTTATTGAATATTACACAGGTGTTCCTTCCGGTGTCATGTTGCTGACATGGCAGAGAGCGCATACTGCTGTTGCTATGACTGACGCTGCAGTAATTTGAAACCCCAGGTGTTGATCAAGACAATGGGTGATGATCATGCAATGTCAGCAGCAATTGGACACCACACAGGTGTTCCTAGTGTACTTTGAACTCTCAGCTGTATTGAGAAAGGAATTGCAATGATCTGCAAAAAACTGCTGACACGAGCGATGAGAGTTTATATAAGATAGGTGTCATATATTTCCCTACTGTCAGTCTTTATTACTCGCTTTGAGTGAACAGTGCTCTATTACTGCTCAAGAATTGTATAAAAGCCTTTTTGGTAGAAAATCATTAAATTATTTTTCAAGGTAAGTACTTATTATTAATGGATTGTAGTCTTTTATTACTAATTGATGTTGAAGGTATTGATTGGAATGTATTTATTGATTGATTGATTGATTTGTTTACAGATAATTGGGTACCTGTAGGTTACCAGATTCCTACAATCTGTTCATTCAGTGGCAGCAGTTGACAAATTATAAAAAGGTAAGTGCCCCCTCTAATAACTTTTAAACAGTTAGAGTGATATTTTCCAATGTTCACCACTACATGTCAGTGAAAATGGTATATTTGGCAGTCAAAAGGTGGAACTACTTGACCATGGTGTGTAAAGCTAGTTTTGTAGGTTAGATTTTGATTACCGCTCTATTAAGTCTGAATATTCTTTGCTAGGTGTCAGTGACAGAGGGAATATTTAAAGACTTAACCTCAGTTCACCTAACATAACCTAACTTACCTAACTTAACCTTGTCACGTGACATGTTTTACAAGTTTAGACTTGCTTTATGACTGACTATGACTTCACACTTAGCTCACTTAACTGGTGGCTGCTGGTTTCTATCACGTGACATGTTCTACAAGTTTAGACTTGTTTTAAGACTGGCTATGACGTCACACTTAGCTCAGTTAACTGGCGATCGCTGGTTTCTATCACGTGACATGTTCTACAAGTTTAGACTTGTTTTAAGACTGGCTATGACGTCACACTTAGCTCACTTATCTGGCGATCGCTGGTTTCTATCACGTGACATGTTCTACAAGTTTAGACTTGTTTTAAGACTGGCTATGACGTCACACTTAGCTCAGTTAACTGGCGATCGCTGGTTTCTATCACGTGACATGTTCTACAAGTTTAGACTTGTTTTAAGACTGGCTATGACGTCACACTTAGCTCACTTAACTGGCGATCGCTGGTTTCTATCACGTGACATGTTCTACAAGTTTAGACTTGTTTTAAGACTGGCTATGACGTCACACTTAGCCCACTTAACTGGCGATCGCTGGTTTCTATCACGTGACATGTTCTACAAGTTTAGACTTGTTTTAAGACTGGCTATGACGTCACACTTTACTACATTAACTGGTGGCTGCTGGTTTCTATCACGTGACATGTTCTACAAGTGTAGACTTGTTTTAAGACTGGCTATGACGTCACACTTAGCTCAATTAACTGGCGATCGCTGGTTTCTATCACGTGACATGTTCTACAAGTTTAGACTTGTTTTAAGACTGGCTATGACGTCACACTTAGCTCACTTAACTGGCGATCGTTGGTTTCTATCACGTGACATGTTCTACAAGTTAAGACTTGCTTTAAGACTGGCTATGACGTCACACCTAGCTCACATAACTGGCGACCGCTGGTTTCTACCACTCTATCATGTTCCAATGTTCACCGCTAGGTGTCAGTGACAGTGGTATATAGTAACCCCCAGTTAGAACTACATGAAGTTAGACTTGCTAGGAGTTCACAGATGATCGATTTAAATACCCTGCTATAACCATTGACTGGATTGTAATTAAACTATTTATATTGTACTTTGTTTTGTCATTTATTATCATTTATGATTTCTTTCTTTTATAGGTAATTTCGAAAGTGATCATCATGTTCAAGTGTGGTGACTGTAAGAAACAGTTCTCAAGACCCGACAGCCTTCAACGACACGCAAATGCTAAACATGACATTAAAATGTTTGTGTGCAGTCATTGTGCTACCAAATTTAACAGACAAGATAGTCTTGGACGGCATGTAAATTTAATGCATGTCAGTTCAGCACCTTTTTCATGTTCAGTTTGCGAACTTGGTTTTTCTGCTCCAAAGCGATATCAATCCCGCATGGTTGAAGTGCATGGTGAACAACAAAAATTAAAAACTGTAAAACTATCAACCAGCACGGAACCTTTAAACGAATGTGATGCTCAAAAGCGTAAACGTTCTCAAGATTGTGAAAATAGTTGTGCAACAAAAAGAAAGAAGAATGGTGAACCTTCGATAACACATTGTGATGTATGTAATATTGATATACCTTCTTCAATCATTCATGGACATTTACGCAGTATTCATCATAAAAATAACGCTTGCCATGAAAGAAATTCTGGAAATATTCAACAAATTGGTAGTGCATTTAAAAGTCGAATTGCTAGTTAAAGACTTTATAGTAAAGAAAAAACTCAAAGTATTGAATCATTTTTTAAAAAATGTTCAACGTACTCTGTTTGGCTTGGTAGGTAATGTTTTATTAGAGCATAAAACAATTAAAATGATTTTAGAACTTTTTGGACTCTATGTAAAAACTGGGAGCGAAGGTGAAATTACGGATATTAAATCCTTTAATACAAAAACATAATTGTTAGAGAATCAACTAATATTAGTGATATATACCAAAATATTTCAAGTGCTATCATTTTGAAGAGTGAAGAGTTCCAGGAAAGGGAGTCAGGCTGGGCGTTGGTTGAAGTACATTATTTAGAAACCAACCTGAATAAATATAACCCCCTTCGAGCATCATCATACATTAATAATAATAATAATAATAATATCGTATGGCCTCGGGTGCCTGTTGCAAGCTTTGTTAATTTACACCCAGAGGGTAGCTTGCATGTCGAATTTCGTCGTTCCTTTGAACGCTATGAAAGTCAAGGAGGTTAGATATCTAAACTCCTTGACATTACAGCGCTTTCAAGTAGAGAATGGAGGAACTTTGTGTTGGCGGAAAATCCCGAGATTAATTTTGCCATTGAACACGGTCTACTGAATTCAAATGGGTTCTTTAACATGCCAACAATGTAAGTAGGGGGATGGTGGGTGTTCCAAATAGTGTCATGGCCGCCGCGTGAGTCCAAGCCAATATCTCGCAAACCCATGGTCCGATTTTGACAAATGAGGTGTCGTTGGACTCGAGTTGACGCCCTCTTTGCTATGGACCACTCATTTCAATCCCTAAATAAAACCTACCCCTACTAGGGGGTGAAATTGTAATTTTTTTAGTGAAAGTCTCTTTTCAAATGTGACATGTATAAGGTGCGCTGCTAAAATGAACTTAAACGTTGTTGCTCATATAGCGCATGCGATTTTCTGGCTGCCGCCATGGATCAACATTTTTGTTTTTTGTTTTTACGCATGCGCACTTGGGATTTTTGTAAGAGGGTGAGCTCTTTGAAAAAAAAAGATTGATAAGAAGGGGTTTTGGTGGTGAGGAGAGAACCAGATAGTCGCCTACTTTCCTACGAAGTTTGCCGATATGTCTCAAACGCAAGGTCGGATTTGGACGTGTGACGTGTCAAATCGCTTGTCTCGAAGCCCTATACATGTTATTAATAGGTTAGAGTTTTGAGAATGAGGGAAACAGGCTTTTTTGGGGTAAAACCGTGATTTTAGACTTTCTGTTATATCTCACAAACCAATAACGCCAGAGACGTATACGAGGGGTCGTAGGACTCGGGGTGACGCCCCTTTCCTCTCCCCTTTCGAATATAGTATTTATGTTTAAAAAATGCGAAAGGGTCTAACGACACTTTTGTTGAAAACATTTTAGTTTTTAAAACTTTTTCTTTTAATCTGTCTAAAATGTTCATGAAGAGTGGTTGCAGATAGAGACGATACCACTGGACACGTGTTTCAACGAAGCTATTACTGGCCACGGTGGTGATATACCAATACAGTATTCGCTATTTCGATGAGACGGCGGGTCGAGGGTTCGTTTTCCGATTTTTCCTATGATGGAATACCTAATACCTAAACCCCCTGAAGGGGGTCTTTAACATGTAAACGATTATGAGTGACATGACAAATGATAATTCCTTGATCAGATGAAGTTAGCTTTAGATAGAACAAACAGAACTTGGTTATATGTTGCTTGAAGTGAGTATAGAAAACAAACTTGCTGGGGCAGACTGACAGGATGTGGATGTTATTTGAGCTTATTGGAATGCATTGACTTGACTTGACAACAGGGCAATGAAAAAAGCACAGAGATGCTGAGGACACTTGAAGGTCAAACGATATGGCAACTATGGTGGGAGGGGGAAGCGAGGATGATGTCACCGATCATGTTCAATGTTCAATGAATGAATTTAAATTTTGCGAAGCATTGTTCGGAGAGGGTCATGTGACGACTTGTTTTAAGGATATTTATTTTTCCGATCTTTCTTATGGTGGTCTCATTGATTGAAATCATCCAAAACTGCTAGGGCATGGCCTTGAGATTTTATAAACTGATAATGGGATTTTGACATACAAGGTCCACTCAGAACTTGACATGATGTCATTCTTTTTATGGCTTATGAATTTCCCCAAAAAAGACCCAAAACAACAAGATCATAGACTTTTGCTTTTCTTAATATATTGCAAACCCATAATGTTAGATGTTTACTGTGAGTGACGAAACCTAGCTAGGTAAAGAAAGAATTATTGTGGGCTACATGTATGGTGACTGACACGTCTTTGAACATTGGAACTTGTTTTCAGATCTGAGTGTAGTACATAGGGAGTATAGGTTGTAGGCATGGCTTGACAAACGGTGTACACAAAATTCAATTTATCGATTCAAGAATTATGAATAGACTATCATTAATTAATTGGTTAAAGAGTGTAGCTAAAAATAAAAAAAAGTGACTACATTAAACTGAACTGAACCAAGTCGAATCAAACCCAACTGAACCAAACCAAGCCTAAAGCAAACCAAACCTAATCAAGAACAAGCCAAGGGCTTAAGTGTAAAACTTGTGGGGGAATGCAGTCATTGGCAATGTCCAAAGAAAGGGATAACGCTCTACCTTTAGAGGGTGAGGTAAAGCTAGCGCATGGTGCTAATGCATATTCCCAAGTACATGAACCACACACACACACAACTATCCTATGCTGTTTTTATGAGTTGACTGTTAAAACTTACTCAGTGGTTACTGAGCAAGATGGTCGCTACACACAACAAGCTTTAAATACTTGAGGCTAATA
Organism: Meconema thalassinum; assembly: GCA_946902985.2. NCBI lineage: Eukaryota > Metazoa > Arthropoda > Insecta > Orthoptera > Tettigoniidae > Meconema > Meconema thalassinum. The sequence goes on from OX336397.1 coordinate 237,786,126, forward strand.
ATCTATACACACACACACGCACTCGCTTGTTCTAAACTAAACTGTCTCGCTGGCAGTGCTCACACAGTAGGCAAATGACAGAAATGCTTGGCTAACCGAAATACAATCATTTTCGGTTGTCTAATGATACCAGCTAGCCATTACATGCTATAGTGGTGAGCACATGTGCCTCTTGCACTGGAGATCGTAACTCGATTTCTAGCTCTAAGGCCTAGAACGAATCAAACTAAGAAAGAATGGTATGGTGACGCAGTAGTTAAACTGTTAGCCTTTCAATAAGGTAGACTAGGGTTTGATTTTGGGTTAATATACATGTCATAAACAAACAAACAAAAAAAGCGGAGATAATGTTTAAAACTGATTACACTTGTCTCTTTTCAAATTATTACTTAGATTACAAATACAAAGGTGGACTGGGTTTGATATACAGTTAATGCTGCCTATCGCATACTAGCCTGTAAGAAAGCCAAACAAGCAAAAGGCGTAGGTAGAGCAGTGGTAAAATCACTATGTGTAGAGAACTACCTAACGGTTTTATGAACTGGCAATGCTATGTCGCATAAACAGTGCAGGATACAATCCGGCAACCATAATTTTTATCTTGTGGAACAGAGAAAATGCAATTTTACCTTGATGGATAGGAAATGAGTGCAGATGAATGACCTATGCATTAGCCTACCATAGGGTTATAACCACGAGGTGGAGGTGTGACTTTTATATTTTATTGTTTAGAGACATGGCTTTTTTGTAACCAGTAGATTTAGTCTTTTGTAAATATTCATTTTTGTAATTGTAAATAGTGGAAACATTTTTTTTTTGTAATAGTAAATGTTAAATGTATAACTAAAAGTTATTTGGGATAAGTGTGCATGTCAAGGATAAATAGCGTGGTTGTATTTGTTTTCAAAGACAGGTATGGTTGTGTGAATGTATGACTACAAATAGAATGATAGAGAGAGAGAGAGAAAGCTTGTGTATGTGTGTGTGTGTGTGTGTGTGTGGGTAGCATTGATTTTTCAACCAAAGCAAACACGGCAAGGTAGGATGGTGGGGTAATTAATGTATATAGCAAATGGTAAATAGTATACTATATTTTTTTAACACTTGTGTTTTTTTAATGCAGCAGTAGATAGGTGTTATTTTGTAAAACAGTCTTACCTACAGTAGTAGTAGTAGTAGTAGGCCTATATGTTTTTGGAAACAAACAGAAAGAGAATGCACTATTGCCATGGCCAAGCACTTCCATTAAAGTGATTTCAAGAAAATTTAAATCAGCAAATGTGTGTTTTACAAAACTAAACATTCAGCATGGACTAAATCATAAACGTGTCTTCTGTGATATGGAAAAAATAGGAAATCCATGTTTCCATATCAACACAATTTAAAAACTTAAAACTGACATTTAAAAAATGTAAATGGGAAATTGGCAAATGTGTAAACAACAAAATGGAAAATTCTTGTTTCCATATCATGAAATCCAAAAACTTTAAACTGACATTTTCAAATCGTGTACATGGAAAATTGACAAATGGCAATGTGTGAAATGTGAAAATGAAAAAATATGAACAAATGGCTATCATTATTTTAAAAAAATAAAAAACCGTCGTGTTCTATTTTTAAAGTGTGAATCAAACCACATCTACTTATTTGGATCACCCGAGACTGAGTAGACCTGTTTTAGTCCTAATATACTTTTAAAATTTTATGTTAAAGCTCAATTTGAACTCAAGAGCTTTAGAGTGCCAGCTAACTATTATAACCGTTACGTCACAAAGACAACTTTACACTACTCTTAATAAACAATAATAAGAAAAAGAATAATAAATGTTGAATTTATTTTTAAGGATGAACATGGTGACACTGTTTCTGTTGCACAGTCTGCTAGCTACTAGCCAGCAGCTGGGGTCTTAGAAAACGATACAGTTGACATTTTGTAATGAGATGTGACATGTTTCAAAGTACAGTATTATGGGTTGCTGTTGAGTAAAAACTAATCCTGTACAAGGAAGCAAGGGTTCGAACCCCTTACCTAACATTACTATTGCCTGAACATGGCTTGACGACACTGTATTATTATGATACTCGATACACAAACCATAGATAGAGTGTATTGTTTAAGATCACTTTCTTTCTGAACATAGGTGGAGACTGTTGGTGGTTAACAATGGCATTAATATAGTAGGACGTGGGTATAGCAATTAAGAAAAAACAGACAATACCCATACAATATTTTTATTTATTTAATATAAGTACTTGTACAATAGTTACATTCAAAATACATTTCTTTTTTCTCTATTACTATTTAGTCCTTTTTGATTCTCTTGCATATGAAGGGTAGATAACCTTGTAGTTCAGCCCCTTAAAACAACAACAACATAACCTTTTGCATAGTCTGTGATGTTGACGACTCTTGAGATGTGGAAGATGGATTAAACATAACTTTTACAGCAGGGGTTAAATGTTGCTCAATAAACACTGCACTATTTTGAGTAGCAACATTTTTTTCTTGTACTAGCTTTTTAGCATTGTCATGATTATTTGTTGACACCAACAGTGTTTCATCTGGTACACCACATTGATGATCACTCACACTTAAAACCTTACCATTTCTACTTTTTAGATTGCCTCGACATTTTTTTGACCTCTCTTTTGAGCATCGCCAAAATATTATTCCTTTTACATTTTGACGATTATAGTTATAAGAGTAGCCTTTATAGAGTACACGTTGTTTACCTTTGTTAGTTGTAGTAAGTTCCATAGTAGCAACTAACCTGTTAGTATGATTTGCTCACTACAAAGGTTATAACTGTTCTGATAATAAAATCATTTAGCGTTGGCTTTTATATTTAATATGTACAGTTTGAAGTGATAGCAAAAGTGAGAGCAAAATGGTAGCAGAGTGGTAGAAAATATAACATGTATTGTTAAGAAATAGTTTAAGCTGTTATGTGGATCCATTACATAATAATTTTAGCACGACGAAGTTCATTTTCTATATCCAATAGTTCTTCCTCATATTCAGTATAACCAGCCTGTTTATAGACATGCAGTTGCTGAAGCCGCCGGATTAGCTTACTTGGATTGTTCCAGTAGACAAATTTAACAAATGATTTTTTAGTTGTAAACAAAGCATTACCATTATCATTATTATCTTCATCATCAACATCATCATCATCATAACCATTATCATTATCATCATCATCATTATCATCATCATCATGATCATTATAATCCTCATCACTATTACTATATAGTCCTTTTTGATCCTTTTGCAATACCACATTTTGCACAGTCTGTGTTGCCCTTGATAATGTTGGGAGTTTTTCAGACATTGACAACTGTCCTAACACGACTTTCTGAGGAGATGATACATGCTTCTTAACAAACAATGCACTATCTTGAGCTGCAATATCTTTTTCTGGGACAAGTGTTTTAGCATTTTGAAGAGTTTTTTTAAACAGCAACGATGTTTTATCTGGTACACTACATTGATGATCACTCATACTTAAGACATCACTATTTTTACTTTTCAGCTCACCTCGACACTGTTTTGAACGATGTTTTGAACAACGCCAAATAACAGTTCCATTTTTATTGGTTCGTTTTACAATATATTTATATCCTTTATAGAATGCGTATGGCATACCATTGCTATTTGTTGATACTTCCATGTCAATTGTCAAGCATGAACTAATCTCTAGCAAAGTTCACTCGATAATATAAATAATTTCTAAACCCCAGTAGTGAATAGTCAGTTGTTTTTGATCTATGCAAGCGTAAACATGTCACATACACTGGTGATGGATACTCAAGGCTTTAAGGTCAATGAAAACAAGTACAGTATATATTTAAATAGGTGGCTATCATTGATTGCACAACACGCGGGTCACCATATCTTTTTTTCTTTCGGACTAGTGTTTTAACATTTGAAGAGTGTTTTAAACAGCAACGATGTCTTATCAGTCACACTACATTGATGATCACTCACACTTAAGACCTCGCTATTTTTACTTTTTAACTCACTTTGACACTGTTTTGAACGATGTTTTGAACAACGCCAAATAACAGTTCCATTTTTATTGGTTCGTTTTACAATATACGTATAACCTTTATAGTATGCATATGGCTTACCATAACTATTCGTTGATACTTTCATATCAATTTTCAAGCATGAAATAATCTCCAATAAATTTCGCTCGATAATAGAAATAATAGTTTAAAGTGGGTGCGAAGGTGGGTGCAAAAGTGGGTGCAAAAGTGAGTGTAAAAGTGGGTGTAAAAGTGGGTGCAAAAGTGGGTGCAAAAGTGAGTGCAAAAGTGGGTGCGAAAGTGGGTGCGAAAGTGGATGCAGTTTATAGTAGGCACCATTTTTACTAGAATGTGATTTGAGTAAATGTAATTTCTAAACCCAAGTAGTGAATAGTCAGTTGGTTTTGATTTATGCAAGCGTAAACATGTCTCATACACTGATGATGGATACTCAAGGCTTTTTGGTCAACAAAAACAAGTATATAGTTAAAGAGGTAGCTATTATTGATTGCACAACACTGAATCTATTTTTGAAATTTTGACAAAGGGTCTAAGTGCACTTTTGTTAATATCTCGCGAACCAATAAGACTACGGCATTGTATGAGGTATTGTTGGACTTTTTGCCGAAGACTGCTGGTAAACACTTATGTTCCCACGACCTTTTTAAAGATGGCGGCTGACCCACGAGGGGTGATTAAAACGTATTCCAAGCGACGCTTGTCGATAAGCAAACCAATAATCAAAGGGGGGTGTGACAGAGCTTGAGGCGATAACCCCTTTTGATTGATCCCTGTTGATTTGCCCCTTTGGACTGGTCCCCGTTGACAAGTCCCTCTGAACGGGTCCTTTTTGAAGGGAGTCATTTATGACGGGCCCCTGCTGACGGGTCACTGTGGACGGATCCCTGTGGACAGGTCCCTGTTGACAGGTCCAAAGGGATTAGTCAAAAGGACCTGTCAACAGGGACCTGTCCACAGGGATCCGTCCACAGTGACCCGTCAGCAGGGGCCCGTCATAAATGACTCCCTTCAAAAAGGACCCGTTCAGAGGGACTTGTCAACGGGGACCAGTCCAAAGGGGCAAATCAACAGGGATCAATCAAAAGGGGTTATCGCCTCAAGCTCTGTCACACCCCCCTTTGATTATTGGTTTGCTTATCGACAAGCGTCGCTTGGAATACGTTTTAATCACCCCTCGTGGGTCAGCCGCCATCTTTAAAAAGGTCGTGGGAACATAAGTGTTTACCAGCAGTCTTCGGCAAAAAGTCCAACAATACCTCATACAATGCCGTAGTCTTATTGGTTCGCGAGATATTAACAAAAGTGCACTTAGACCCTTTGTCAAAATTTCAAAAATAGATTCAGTGTTGTGCAATCAATAATAGCTACCTCTTTAACTATATACTTGTTTTTGTTGACCAAAAAGCCTTGAGTATCCATCATCAGTGTATGAGACATGTTTACGCTTGCATAAATCAAAACCAACTGACTATTCACTACTTGGGTTTAGAAATTACATTTACTCAAATCACATTCTAGTAAAAATGGTGCCTACTATAAACTGCATCCACTTTCGCACCCACTTTCGCACCCACTTTTGCACTCACTTTTGCACCCACTTTTGCACCCACTTTTACACCCACTTTTACACTCACTTTTGCACCCACTTTTGCACCCACCTTCGCACCCACTTTAAACTATTATTTCTATTATCGAGCGAAATTTATTGGAGATTATTTCATGCTTGAAAATTGATATGAAAGTATCAACAAATAGTTATGGTAAGCCATATGCATACTATAAAGGTTATACGTATATTGTAAAACGAACCAATAAAAATGGAACTGTTATTTGGCGTTGTTCAAAACATCGTTCAAAACAGTGTCAAAGTGAGTTAAAAAGTAAAAATAGCGAGGTCTTAAGTGTGAGTGATCATCAATGTAGTGTGACTGATAAGACATCGTTGCTGTTTAAAACACTCTTCAAATGTTAAAACACTAGTCCGAAAGAAAAAAAGATATGGTGACCCGCGTGTTGTGCAATCAATGATAGCCACCTATTTAAATATATACTGTACTTGTTTTCATTGACCTTAAAGCCTTGAGTATCCATCACCAGTGTATGTGACATGTTTACGCTTGCATAGATCAAAAACAACTGACTATTCACTACTGGGGTTTAGAAATTATTTATATTATCGAGTGAACTTTGCTAGAGATTAGTTCATGCTTGACAATTGACATGGAAGTATCAACAAATAGCAATGGTATGCCATACGCATTCTATAAAGGATATAAATATATTGTAAAACGAACCAATAAAAATGGAACTGTTATTTGGCGTTGTTCAAAACATCGTTCAAAACAGTGTCGAGGTGAGCTGAAAAGTAAAAATAGTGATGTCTTAAGTATGAGTGATCATCAATGTAGTGTACCAGATAAAACATCGTTGCTGTTTAAAAAAACTCTTCAAAATGCTAAAACACTTGTCCCAGAAAAAGATATTGCAGCTCAAGATAGTGCATTGTTTGTTAAGAAGCATGTATCATCTCCTCAGAAAGTCGTGTTAGGACAGTTGTCAATGTCTGAAAAACTCCCAACATTATCAAGGGCAACACAGACTGTGCAAAATGTGGTATTGCAAAAGGATCAAAAAGGACTATATAGTAATAGTGATGAGGATTATAATGATCATGATGATGATGATAATGATGATGATGATAATGATAATGGTTATGATGATGATGATGTTGATGATGAAGATAATAATGATAATGGTAATGCTTTGTTTACAACTAAAAAATCATTTGTTAAATTTGTCTACTGGAACAATCCAAGTAAGCTAATCCGGCGGCTTCAGCAACTGCATGTCTATAAACAGGCTGGTTATACTGAATATGAGGAAGAACTATTGGATATAGAAAATGAACTTCGTCGTGCTAAAATTATTATGTAATGGATCCACATAACAGCTTAAACTATTTCTTAACAATACATGTTATATTTTCTACCACTCTGCTACCATTTTGCTCTCACTTTTGCTATCACTTCAAACTGTACATATTAAATATAAAAGCCAACGCTAAATGATTTTATTATCAGAACAGTTATAACCTTTGTAGTGAGCAAATCATACTAACAGGTTAGTTGCTACTATGGAACTTACTACAACTAACAAAGGTAAACAACGTGTACTCTATAAAGGCTACTCTTATAACTATAATCGTCAAAATGTAAAAGGAATAATATTTTGGCGATGCTCAAAAGAGAGGTCAAAAAAATGTCGAGGCAATCTAAAAAGTAGAAATGGTAAGGTTTTAAGTGTGAGTGATCATCAATGTGGTGTACCAGATGAAACACTGTTGGTGTCAACAAATAATCATGACAATGCTAAAAAGCTAGTACAAGAAAAAAATGTTGCTACTCAAAATAGTGCAGTGTTTATTGAGCAACATTTAACCCCTGCTGTAAAAGTTATGTTTAATCCATCTTCCACATCTCAAGAGTCGTCAACATCACAGACTATGCAAAAGGTTATGTTGTTGTTGTTTTAAGGGGCTGAACTACAAGGTTATCTACCCTTCATATGCAAGAGAATCAAAAAGGACTAAATAGTAATAGAGAAAAAAGAAATGTATTTTGAATGTAACTATTGTACAAGTACTTATATTAAATAAATAAAAATATTGTATGGGTATTGTCTGTTTTTTCTTAATTGCTATACCCACGTCCTACTATATTAATGCCATTGTTAACCACCAACAGTCTCCACCTATGTTCAGAAAGAAAGTGATCTTAAACAATACACTCTATCTATGGTTTGTGTATCGAGTATCATAATAATACAGTGTCGTCAAGCCATGTTCAGGCAATAGTAATGTTAGGTAAGGGGTTCGAACCCTTGCTTCCTTGTACAGGATTAGTTTTTACTCAACAGCAACCCATAATACTGTACTTTGAAACATGTCACATCTCATTACAAAATGTCAACTGTATCGTTTTCTAAGACCCCAGCTGCTGGCTAGTAGCTAGCAGACTGTGCAACAGAAACAGTGTCACCATGTTCATCCTTAAAAATAAATTCAACATTTATTATTCTTTTTCTTATTATTGTTTATTAAGAGTAGTGTAAAGTTGTCTTTGTGACGTAACGGTTATAATAGTTAGCTGGCACTCTAAAGCTCTTGAGTTCAAATTGAGCTTTAACATAAAATTTTAAAAGTATATTAGGACTAAAACAGGTCTACTCAGTCTCGGGTGATCCAAATAAGTAGATGTGGTTTGATTCACACTTTAACGATAGAACACGACGGTTTTTTATTTTTTTAAAATAATGATAGCCATTTGTTCATATTTTTTCATTTTCACATTTCACACATTGCCATTTGTCAATTTTCCATGTACACGATTTGAAAATGTCAGTTTAAAGTTTTTGGATTTCATGATATGGAAACAAGAATTTTCCATTTTGTTGTTTACACATTTGCCAATTTCCCATTTACATTTTTTAAATGTCAGTTTTAAGTTTTTAAATTGTGTTGATATGGAAACATGGATTTCCTATTTTTTCCATATCACAGAAGACACGTTTATGATTTAGTCCATGCTGAATGTTTAGTTTTGTAAAACACACATTTGCTGATTTAAATTTTCTTGAAATCACTTTAATGGAAGTGCTTGGCCATGGCAATAGTGCATTCTCTTTCTGTTTGTTTCCAAAAACATATAGGCCTACTACTACTACTACTACTACTACTGTAGGTAAGACTGTTTTACAAAATAACACCTATCTACTGCTGCATTAAAAAAACACAAGTGTTAAAAAAATATAGTATACTATTTACCATTTGCTATATACATTAATTACCCCACCATCCTACCTTGCCGTGTTTGCTTTGGTTGAAAAATCAATGCTACCCACACACACACACACACACACACACACACACATACACAAGCTTTCTCTCTCTCTCTCTATCATTCTATTTGTAGTCATACATTCACACAACCATACCTGTCTTTGAAAACAAATACAACCACGCTATTTATCCTTGACATGCACACTTATCCCAAATAACTTTTAGTTATACATTTAACATTTACTATTACAAAAAAAAATGTTTCCACTATTTACAATTACAAAAATGAATATTTACAAAATACTAAATCTACTGGTTACAAAAAAGCCATGTCTCTAAACAATAAAATATAAAAGTCACACCTCCACCTCGTGGTTATAACCCTATGGTAGGCTAATGCATAGGTCATTCATCTGCACTCATTTCCTATCCATCAAGGTAAAATTGCATTTTCTCTGTTCCACAAGATAAAAATTATGGTTGCCGGATTGTATCCTGCACTGTTTATGCGACATAGCATTGCCAGTTCATAAAACCGTTAGGTAGTTCTCTACACATAGTGATTTTACCACTGCTCTACCTACGCCTTTTGCTTGTTTGGCTTTCTTACAGGCTAGTATGCGATAGGCAGCATTAACTGTATATCAAACCCAGTCCACCTTTGTATTTGTAATCTAAGTAATAATTTGAAAAGAGACAAGTGTAATCAGTTTTAAACATTATCTCCGCTTTTTTTGTTTGTTTGTTTATGACATGTATATTAACCCAAAATCAAACCCTAGTCTACCTTATTGAAAGGCTAACAGTTTAACTACTGCGTCACCATACCATTCTTTCTTAGTTTGATTCGTTCTAGGCCTTAGAGCTAGAAATCGAGTTACGATCTCCAGTGCAAGAGGCCCATGTGCTCACCACTATAGCATGTAATGGCTAGCTGGTATCATTAGACAACCGAAAATGATTGTATTTCGGTTAGCCAAGCATTTCTGTCATTTGCCTACTGTGTGAGCACTGCCAGCGAGACAGTTTAGTTTAGAACAAGCGAGTGCGTGTGTGTGTGTATAGATTATTAGCCTCAAGTATTTAAAGCTTGTTGTGTGTAGCGACCATCTTGCTCAGTAACCACTGAGTAAGTTTTAACAGTCAACTCATAAAAACAGCATAGGATAGTTGTGTGTGTGTGTGGTTCATGTACTTGGGAATATGCATTAGCACCATGCTCTAGCTTTACCTCACCCTCTAAAGGTAGAGCGTTATCCCTTTCTTTGGACATTGCCAATGACTGCATTCCCCCACAAGTTTTACACTTAAGCCCTTGGCTTGTTCTTGATTAGGTTTGGTTTGCTTTAGGCTTGGTTTGGTTCAGTTGGGTTTGATTCGACTTGGTTCAGTTTAGTTTAATGTAGTCACTTTTTTATTTTTAGCTACACTCTTTAACCAATTAATTAATGATAGTCTACTCATAATTCTTGAATCGATAAATTGAATTTTGTGTACACCGTTTGTCAAGCCATGCCTACAACCTATACTCCCTATGTACTACACTCAGATCTGAAAACAAGTTCCAATGTTCAAAGACGTGTCAGTCACCATACATATAGCCCACAATAATTCTTTCTTTACCTAGCTAGGTTTCGTCACTCACAGTTAACATCTAACATTATGGGTTTGCAATATATTAAGAAAAGCAAAAGTCTATGATCTTGTTGTTTTGGGTCTTTTTTGGGGAAATTCATAAGCCATAAAAAGAATGACATCATGTCAAGTTCTGAGTGGACCTTGTATGTCAAAATCCCATTATCAGTTTATAAAATCTCAAGGCCATGCCCTAGCAGTTTTGGATGATTTCAATCAATGAGACCACCATAAGAAAGATCGGAAAAATAAATATCCTTAAAACAAGTCGTCACATGACCCTCTCCGAACAATGCTTCGCAAAATTTAAATTCATTCATTGAACATTGAACATGATCGGCGACATCATCCTCGCTTCCCCCTCCCACCATAGTTGCCATATCGTTTGACCTTCAAGTGTCCTCAGCATCTCTGTGCTTTTTTCATTGCCCTGTTGTCAAGTCAAGTCAATGCATTCCAATAAGCTCAAATAACATCCACATCCTGTCAGTCTGCCCCAGCAAGTTTGTTTTCTATACTCACTTCAAGCAACATATAACCAAGTTCTGTTTGTTCTATCTAAAGCTAACTTCATCTGATCAAGGAATTATCATTTGTCATGTCACTCATAATCGTTTACATGTTAAAGACCCCCTTCAGGGGGTTTAGGTATTAGGTATTCCATCATAGGAAAAATCGGAAAACGAACCCTCGACCCGCCGTCTCATCGAAATAGCGAATACTGTATTGGTATATCACCACCGTGGCCAGTAATAGCTTCGTTGAAACACGTGTCCAGTGGTATCGTCTCTATCTGCAACCACTCTTCATGAACATTTTAGACAGATTAAAAGAAAAAGTTTTAAAAACTAAAATGTTTTCAACAAAAGTGTCGTTAGACCCTTTCGTATTTTTTAAACATAAATACTATATTCGAAAGGGGAGAGGAAAGGGGCGTCACCCCGAGTCCTACGACCCCTCGTATACGTCTCTGGCGTTATTGGTTTGTGAGATATAACAGAAAGTCTAAAATCACGGTTTTACAACAAAAAATTCTGTTTCCCTCATTCTCAAAAACTTTAACCTATTACCAAAATACACAGGGTTTCGAGACAAGCCATTTGACACGTCATAGGACCAAATCCGACCATGCATTCGTGAAATATCAGAAAAATCTAAAATCATGGTTTTACCCCAAAAAAGCCTGTTTCCCTCATTCTCAAAACTCTAACCTATTAATAACATGTATAGGGCTTCGAGACAAGCGATTTGACACGTCACACGTCCAAATCCGACCTTGCGTTTGAGACATATCGGCAAACTTCGTAGGAAAGTAGGCGACTATCTGATTCTCTCCTCACCACCAAAACCTCTTCTTATCAATCATTTTTTTCAAAGAGCTCGCCCTCTTACAAAAATCCCCAGTGCGCATGCGTAAAAAACAAAAACAAGAATGTTCATCCATAGCGACAGCCAGAAAAACGCATGCGCTATATGAGCAACCACGTTTAAGTTCATTTTAGCAGCGCAGCTTATACATGTCACATTTGGAAAGAGACTTTCACAAAAAAAAATTACAATTTCACCCCCTAGTAGGGGTAGGTTTTATTTAGGGGTTGAAATGAATGGTCCATTGGAAAGAGGGCGTCAGCCCGAGTCCAACGACACCTCATTTGTCAAAATCGGACCATGGGTTGACGAGATATTGGCTTGGACTCACGCGGCGGCCATGACACTATTTGGAACACCCACCATCCCCCTACTGATGTATGACATGAGTATCGTGATTTTTGTCACCTTCAAAAATCACTTACCATGGCCAGGGGCGAACCTGCAATCTTGGGGTTGGTAGTCCGACACTATAACCACTCACCCACCGTGGCAAGCTATCATATATTGATTTGCCAGGATGGATCAAACGAAAGAAATCTGTTGTGAACGTTTTGAATAATGATGACGCATGTTTTGCGTGGGCTGTAACTTCAGCTCTCCATCCAGCAGTGGAGAATATGGATAGATCATCATCTTATCCTCACTATTCTTCAGTGTTAGATTTAAAAGAAATAGAATTCCCTATGGCTATAAAAGACATTCAACGTTTTGAAGAGCTGAACAATGTAAGTATTAATGTTTATGGAATTGAAAATAAGAGTATAGTAGGTCCTCATTATTATACTCTGAAAAAAAAAAGGATGCTCATGTAAATTTACTGTACATAACTGAAGGTGAAAACGCCCACTATTGTTGGATAAAACATTTAAGTAGACTTGTCAGTAGTCAGATAACAAAAAGAGAACATAGGAAGTGGTTGTGTGATGGTTGTTTACTATGTTTCAGAAAAGAGGATCAACTAACTCAACACCAAAAATGGAGATGTAATCATGTTTGTACGGTATTACCGACTCCTAAAAATAACATTCTAAAATTTAAGGATTATGAGAAACAGCTTCGGGTACCATTTGTTATATATCCTGACTTCGAGGCTTTGCTAAAACCATTTAATATATGTTCATCGAATCCAGCCCAACCTTTCACCAACACTACTCACATTCATGAACCTTTTAGCTTTGCATATTATATTAAATGTAGTTACGATGACTCGATAAATAAGTTTGAGCTCTATAGTGGACCTGATGCACCTAAAGTTTTTATGGAAAGACTTGAGAAAGATGCCATCCGTATATCCTCTATTTTAAATTCAATCATTCCAATGAAACCACTAACATTATTACAGCAAATGCGTTTTGAAACTGAAACTAATTATTTATATGTGGTGAATGTTTATATATGGTCAGGGTTCGCGATCATGACCATTTAACAGGAAAATATCGTGGTGCTGCTCACCAAGAATGTAATTTAAATTATAGAGTAACAATATTCATTCCGGTCATTCTACATAACGGTAGCAAATACGATAAACACTTTATCGTTAAAGAATTTGGAGCTTCAGATGTGAAAATTGATGTGATTGCAAATAATAAGGAACAATACATATCGTTCACAAAGTACATCAAAACTGTCAATAAAAAACTATAAAACTGCGATTTTTAGATTCATTCCGCTTTATGCCAAGTAGTCTTGATAAGCTGGCTAGTAATTTAAAATCAGATCAGTTTCATGAAATTCAACGTGTCTTTCCTAAAGAAGATGATTTTAATTTGATTCGTCAAAAAGGTATATTCCCTTATGAATATATTAACTGTGCGGAAGGTCTTGAGGAGTGTTCTTTACCACCAAAAGATGCATTTTACAGTTCCTTAAGCACAAGTCATATTAGTGACCAGGAATATTTACATGCACAACGTGTATGGACACAGTTTGACATTCAAGCTTTAGGTGAATTTTCAGACATATATTTGAAGAGAGATGTGTTATTATTAGCAGATGTTTTTGAAAATTTTCGGAATGTTTGAATGAAAACTTATGACCTTGATCCTTCAGTATTTCACTGCTCCGGGGTTAAGTTTCAGTTCAATGTTGAAAAAAACGAAAGTAAATTTAGAATTAATGGCTGATATAGACATGATAAATTTTATAAAATCATCAATTCGCGGTGGATTAAGCCAATGTAGTGGGCGATATTCTAAAGCGAATAATAAATACATGCCTAGCTACAACCCTTGTGAAGAGTCAAAGTATATTGTCTACCTCGATGCAAATAACCAATATGGTTGGGCTATGAACCAATATCTACCACTGAAAGATTTTCTGCTGGCTGACACAACCTGAAATTGATGTCTTACATGTTAACACTATTATTGATAACGATGATAAAGGATATATTTTAGAGGTAAATCTTGAGTACCCTAAAGAGTTACATGATGATCATAATGATTTACCATTTTGTGCTGAGAATATGAAATCTCCATACATCACATCACGAACAAGAAAGTTAATTGCTAATGTAAATGATAAATGTAAATATGTAATACATTATCAAAACTTGAAACAGTGTCTACAGCATGGATTGAAATTAACTAAAATTCATCGCGTATTACAATTCCATCAGTCAGCATGGCTCAAACCGTATATTGATCTAAACAATAATTTAAGAACACAGTCAACAAACGCGTTTGAAAAAGATTTTTTATAAACTCATGAATAATAGCATTTTTGTAAAGACTATGGAGAATGTTGATAAACGAGTTGATGTAAAGCTGATAACAAAGTGGGAGAATGATGGTAAAAGGTATGGTGCGAGCAACTTAATAAGCAAGCCTAACTTTCATAGCTGTTCAATTATTCATGAGGATATAGTTGTAATACAAATGAATCGTCTTAAAGTAACATACAACAAACCCATATATGTGGGTTACACCATTCTGGAATTGTCAAAAACACTTATGTATGAATTTCACTTGATTATGTAAAGAAAATCTGTCTTGATAATGCTAAATTACTCTACACAGACACAGATTATTTTATTTATGAGTTTAAAACTGACGATTTTTATGAGGTTATCAAAACTGAGCTAAATAGGTTTGATACAAGTGACTATCCAGAGGTTAATATTTACCATTTACCTCTAGTAAACAAAAAGGTTCTTGGGAAATTTAAGGATGAATGTGCTGGTGTTATTATAGACACCTTTGTAAGCACAAAATCTAAATCATAGAGCTATATGACAATTGATGATGTAGTAGTAAAAAAATTAAAAGGAGTGAAAAAGAATGTTAGTGAAGAGTTAGATATAAGTGATAAAACTGTATAGTTAGTAACCCACCTCTATTATATAAGAAAATGTGTGTATTTAGAAGTAAAAATCATCAGCTACATACCAATTTGCTGAACAAAGTTGCTTTAAGTAATGAAGACAACAAACGATTCATTATACCCAACACATTTGATACTTTTGCTTGGGGAAACAGTCGCATTGACGACTATTACTTTACTAAGTCTAATGATCACCATATCGTAATATTTGTAGTGTGTTTTATATTGTAATATTTTTTGTAAAAACTGTAAGTAGAATGTATAATGTTAGGTTACTGTAGTTTAGTAAAAATAAGATAAGTAATACATTTTAGTGTAAAATGTTTGCTTTTGTATATTACGAAAAAGATTATTAAAAATGTACAGAAGGTGTGAACTAAACAAGGGGAATGTAAAAAGTTGAAAAGTGGAAATTGTAAATATTCATGTGTGAAAAAAATGAAAATGAAGAATTGGCTATCACCATTTTAAAATTAAAAGACATTGTGATCTGGTAAATCTTGCTTTTATTTCACAACAACAAAAATGTACAGAATGTGCAAACTAAACAAGGAGAATGTAAAAAATGAAAAGTGGAAATTGTAAATATTCATGTGTGAAAAAATGAAAATTAAGAAATGGCTATCACCATTTTTAAAATTAAAAGACATTGTGATCTTGTAAACCGTGTTTTTATTTCACAAAAAATATGGCTTTACACAATAGAACACAAAGAAATACCAATTCCTCAATCCTTTTCAATGTCCATGTCCACTCATCATTAACTTTCCTTTTATAGCACTAATCACAATGAGGGCTGCCAACCTCTCCCCCACTGAGACATCACAGGATGTCAAACGTTATTTAGCTTTTCAACGATACTTTATCCGCTACACGTCTTAATGCAGAATGCCTATGGGGATAAGAAAGTTGCATGCTCGATCCAAAAGGATTAATAGGTATATCACCACGCTGCAAAGGTTCTTCAAGACAAGTTCCAGGACCGCACAAATAATAACCAGGTAGGTAGATTTCGAAAGTCAAGTATTGAATTACTTTGTCAATGATGTCATTGCCAGTACAGGTCTGACATATCCTTTTCTATAGGTGGAGAAAAGGTTTGATCTTCCTCCTCCTCTGTGGATGATGTTTGTTGTTGCTGCTTTTTTTCTCCATCACACCCGTGGAATGAAGAAACAAAGTCTTTACATGGACTTTTATGACCGTGATACAATTTGACCAGCTGGCAAATGTCGCATAGATGGTATTTTTGCCATAGCCACTTGCGTATGGTGATCATAATCCGTACATGGTTGCAATTCACTTAACACAGGGTCTTGAGTCCATGATTTTGGTACATGTTGCCAGATTTCTTACACGGCATTTGCTGCCACATAATAAATGAATGATTTTGGAAGAGCCAATAATTCTTCTTTGGTAAACTGTCTAGTTTCTTTTTGCAAACAAAGAACTTTCCAATCGCTTTATCGGTAGCATCCCCATTCTCCATGGTATCACGTTGATGTTTACACGTCGCTTGTAGAAATCTCACTGGTGTCATCCACAGATCAACCTTCAGTTTTAATTTTATTTAACAACTCCCAGCAGGCATTGGTGGTTAGCCAATGAAACAATTGCCACACCTGTGCCAGGGCTTTATGGGTAATATTGTTACAGGGGTAGTGGTCCATGAGTGTTTGCAGCGAGGGACAGCCCATGCCCATTAAATCGATGCATTGACAGTAAGACGCTAAAAATGGTTGTAGCCATTGACGTTTTTCACTACCTATCACAAATACCACATGGGCAGAGGACAAATGGGCTTTCATGACCATGTCCTGGTGCTTATATGAAATGGTTCCTTGATTCCACTCTAGTTGCATATGAGTTCCAATCCACTGGGTTTGTTTACGGTCTCTTTCACAAAACAAATCAAACGCATAAGGTGGTTTAAACACTAAATGGGTAGCTTGCGATGTCCAAAAAGTGGAACAATCAATGGTGGCCAGTTCATTAAATATAAATTTTGTATCTCCAATTTTAAACCCTCGATAATCCACAATCAGTGTGCGCAACATGTTCACTCTTGTCTGGACCAAGTCCAACTGACCACAGACTGACGATCGTCCAGTAAGTTGTACCCATGACAATTACTTACATTCCATTCCATCACAGACTAGTCACTATTGAGGTTAGGGAAGGACAGGGGACATGTGAAATAATATTAACAACCATAAAATATTTTTTTATTACATCATTTTATTATCATAACACGTCTTACAAGCTTTAGTCATTTTGGGGTAGGGACGATACCAACTCATACAACAATACAGTATTTTGTGTTTGTAACGTCCATAGCAACGATGATGTCCCAATGTCTCTAAACTAGACGTTTTTGATGGTGAGCTGCTCACCGAAGCACCATTGACACCATACAGACCACACATATCGTAACTTGTTTTTACATTACTCAGAGGTATGAGTGAGGGATAGCTTGAATGACAAGGTATATTTCCCTCCTCCATTCTGCATAGGTAGGGGCAGGCGGGAGACCAGCGCTGATGTTCTTGCATAGGTTCATCACTCTCTTGCCATGGGTCTATGGTTAGGTGAGCTAAGTGTGTCGTCATAGTCAGTCTTAAGCAAGTCTAAACTTGTAGAACATGTCACGTGACAAGGTTAAGTTAGGCAAAGTTCGGTTATGTTAGGTGTGCTGAGGTTAAGTGTTTAAATATTTACTTTCTTTGAGATACTTTCCAAAACCAAGAAAAAAAATCAACTAAATACATTGACAAAAATTACTTGTCAAATAAGCCAACACACAAAAAGCCGATAAAAGCCAACACAAAAGCCAATAAATAAGGCAATACATAAGCCAACATAAAAGCCAACACACACAAGCCATTGTTTATTTTGCATGTCATAATCCCCTTAGGTACATCGTAAGGTGTATATATCAACATACTGATTAATACATGCATCCGTAGAAAAATAACTTATCATACAAGCCAACAGAAAAGCCGATATGTAAGCCAACACAAAAGCCAATACGCAAGCCAATACATAAGCCGACACAAAAGCAAATACATAAGCCAACATAAAAGCCAAAACATAAGCCAATATATAAGCTTATGGTAAGTCACTCTATCACCAGAACAGTTGTAACCTTTGTAGTGTGAACATCATACTGACAGGTCAGTTACTACTAAGGAACTTACTACAACCAACAAAGGTAGGCAACGTGAACTCTATCACGGCTACTCTTATAACTATAATCGTCAGAATGTGAATGGATTAATATTCTGGCGATGCTCGAAAGAGAGGTCAACAAAATGTCGAGGCAATCTAAAATTAAAAATGGAAAGGTTTTAAGTGTGAGTGTTCATCATTGTAGTGGTCCAAACAAACCACGGTTGCTGTTTACAAAAAATCATGAAAATGCTAAAAAGCAAGTTCAAGAAAACTATATTGCTGCTCAAGATAATGTAGTGTGTGTTCAAAAGTACTTATCATGTCATCAAAAAGTCATGTTGGGACAGTTGTCAACGTCTAAGAAATCCTCAACACTATCAACGTCAACACAGACTATGGGAGAGGTCTCTGTGGAAAAGAAACAAAAGGAATTGAATAGTTTTAGTGATGTTGAGGATAAAGTTGATCGCAATGATGGTGATTATAATAATAGTGATAGAGATGCTGAGGATGATGATGATGATAAAGACAATGGCAATGCTCTGTTTACCCCTAAAAAGTCATTTGTTAAATTTGTTTACTGGAACAATCCCAGTAAGCTAATCCAGCGGCTTCAGCACTTGCATGCCTGCAAACAGGTTGGTCATACTAAATATGAGGAAGAAATATTGGATATAGAAAATGAGCTTCGTCATGCTAAAATTATTGTGTAATGAATCCATGTAACCGCTTAAACTATTTCTTAACAATACATGTAATATTTTCTACCACTTTGCTACCACTTTTCTAGTTTGCTACCACTTTTCTACCACTTTGCTACCACTTTTCTACTACTTTTCTGCCACTTTACTACCACTTTTCTACCACTTTTCTACCACTTTGCTACCACTTGACTACCACTTTTCTACCACTTTAATACCAATTGTCTACCACTTGTCTACCACTTTGCTACCACGTTTCTACCACTTTTCTATCACTTTAAACTGTACATATTAACTATAAAAGCCAACCCTAAATAATTCTATTACAAGAACAGATATAACCTTTGTAGTGTGCAAATCATACTAACAGGTTAGTTGCTGCTATGGAACTTACTACAACTAACCGAGGTAAACAACGTGTACTCTATAAAGGCTACTCTTATAACTATAGACGACAAAATGTAAAAGGAATAATATTCTGGCGATACTCAAAACAGAGGTCAAAAATATGTCGAGGCAATATGAAAAGTAGAAATGGTGTGGTTTTAAGTGTGAGTGATCATCAATGTAGTGCTCCAGACAAAACACTGATGGTGTTGACAAAAAATCATCATAATGCTAAAAAGTTAGTACAAGAGAATGATGTTGCTACTCAAAATTGTGCATTGTTTATTGAGCAACATTTAACTCCTGTTGTAAAAGTTATGTTTAATCCATCTTCCACGTCTCAAGTCATCAACATCACAGACTACGCAAGAGGTAGTGTTGTTGTTGTTTTAAGGGGCTGAACTACAAAGTCATCTGCCCTTGATATGCAAGTGGATCGAAACGGACTAGATAGTAATAGTCAAAAAGAAAGTTGTATTTTCTATATAACTATTGTACAAGTACTTACATTAAATAAATAAAAATAGTGTATGAGTATTGTCTGTTTTTCGTAATTGCTATCCCCTTGTCCCACTATTAATGCAATTGTTAACCATCAACAGTCTCCAACTATGTTCGGAAAGAGAGTGGTCTTAAACAATGCACTCCATCTATGGTTTGTGAACCGAGTATCATAATGATACAGTGTGGCCAAGTCATGTTAAGGCAATAGATATGTCAGATAAGGGATTCGAAACCTTGCTTCCTTGTACAGGAAATTTGATCTTAAATCAAACACCTTAACCACTCGGCCAACCTAGCAGTTACTAATTTAATTAGTCTTGTGGACTTGAGTGTTTACAAAACTTTTTCCAGTATACATTTACTAAAACCACTTTCTTTAAAATAATGATACCCATTTGTTCATTTTTACATTTCACGCATTGCAAATTGCCAATTTTTCCTTTGCATTTTTTTAAAATGTCAGTTTGAAGTTTTTTGAATTTCATGTTATGGAAGCATGGATTTTCCAATTTGTTGTTTACACATTTTATTTTTAGCCTATTTTCAATTTAGAAAAAATAGGCTTATGAGATCACCTTTTGTCCGTGTGTGTGTGCGTGTGTGTGTGTGTGTGATTCGTGTGTGTGTCCCCCCCTAATAAAATCTAAACGGCTGGAGCGATTTCAATGAAACTTGGAAAGTTCATAGCACTATTCCCGGCGACCTCGACCGTGCCCTTCAAATTTTGTTACGACTCACCAATCCAACATGGCGGCTGTGCGAAATATTTCACAAGCATTCACTATCTCCGAAACTATTACCGATATTACGCTGACATTTTCTATGGTGATAGAGGGAACTACTATAAGTTCACTTATGTGACTTTTGAAAATCTGGTAATTACAAAACCAACATGACGGCCAAGCGAATTTGCGACTTTTAAATAGACGTGTCTCGCGATTTGACCAACCAAACGCAATGAAACTTGGTACAGTATATGTTTATATACATTGTAATGCACCGACATCTAACTTCGTTCAATTGTTTACAAAATAATAAGATGGCGGATGTGCGAAGTATTTCACCGGCATTCTATATCTCTGAAACTCTTAGCGGTAAAACCTGAAATTTTGTACGGAGATAAAGGGCACTACTGGAAGTCCATCTATAAGACTTTCAAAAACCGGTTAACTACAAAACGAACATGGCGGCCAAGCGAATTTGAAAATTTTAAATAGACCTTTCTCGCGATTTAATGTTCCAAGCGCACAGAAACCTGGCACAGGAAATATTTATACACATTGTAATCCAATGGTATCTAATTTAGTTCAATTGTTTACATAACCTCAAGATGGCGGCAGTGCGAATTTTAAAATTAAGATTTTATTTATTGTGATGTAGTCATGCGATCGAAGTGAAAGTTTGAATAATGAACCTACGCAATAATTTTCCTTTAATGGTATATGACTCTATGGCCTATACATTTAACAATCCAACATGGCGACCATCCGAAATATTTAGACGATACTGAATATCTACGAATCTATTTTAGCAATCAAACTGCATTTCTTAATGTTCATAGGGGCTATGAACTTAAGTTCACCTATAGGACTTTAAATAACCTGGTGATCACAAATCCAACATGGCGGTGACGCGAATTATAAATATTCACATGGACGTTTCTCGCAACTGAACCATCCGCGTGCAGTGAAACTTGGTACAGTAAATCCTTATACGAATGTTAATCCACTGGCATCTAATTTCTTTCAATTGTTTCCATAACCTCAAGATGGCAGCTGTGAAAAAATTTAAAATCTCCTTGTTTTTTCTTGTGTCCTAATTATGCGATTGAAATTTGAATACTACACGTTCACAATAATCAGCATGTAACAGTACATAACTCTAGGACCTACATATATAAAATCCAACATGGCGACCATCCGAAATATTTAGTCGGTTCTCAATATCTACGAATCTATTACAGCAATCATAATGAAATTGTGTATGTTGATAGTGGCAATTAACATAAGTAGGATATATGAAAATAGGCTGTATAGTTCTTCACGGAACTACTTGTTTACTTTGTAAACGGTATGTCAAAAGTTCATATTTGCGAATCATGATTTTTTCATTTTACGTTTTTGTAAATGGTGTTAAAGCACGCAAACTTTTTAAGGTTATGTTTATACTTGCGTGCCGTTGAAGGTTGCCAGTTCTTGAAAACTGTTTATTACATTCACCACACTTAAACCTTTCAAATTACCTATAAAAGAAAGTAATCATCAATGTTAATAAAATATAAAACAAAGTAAAATATAAATAGTTTAATTATAATATGAAAATTAGAGTCAATGGTTATAGCAGGGTATTTAATTTAATCGTTTGTGAACTCATACTAACTCTAATTTTAAGTTGTTCCAACTTTTGACTACCATATATGACTTAACAAGTGAACAATGGAACTTGATAAAGCGTTAATCAAATCTAACCTACAAATTTAGCTTCAAACCATTGTCAAGTAGTTCCAACTATAGTTAGTAGATACCATTGTCACCGACACCTAGCAGCAAACGCTTGGACTTAATAGAGCGGTAAACAAGCCTAACCTACAAATGTAGCTTCACACACCATTGTCAAGTAGTTCCAACTTTGGCTATCAAATATACCATTGTCACAGATCAAGCGGCGAACGTTCAAATTAATAGAGCGTTAAACACATATTTTACTTGATCTCTTGTTTTTAAATATTAGAAACCAGCGGTCTCCTGTTAAGTGAGTTAAGTGTGACGTCATAGCCAGTCTTAAAGCAAGTCTAAACTTGTAGAACATGTCACGTAATAGAAACCAGCGGTCGCCAGTTATGTGAGCTAAGTGTGACGTCATAGCTAGTCTTAAAGCAAGTCTAAACTTGTAGAACATGTCACGTGATAGAAACCAACGCCTGCCAGTTAACTGGGTTAAGTGTGACGTCATAGCCAGTCTTAAAGCAAGTCTTTTAAATATTCCCTATGTCACTGACACCTAGCAACGAACATTCGGACTTAATAGAGCGGTAATCAAAATCTAACCTACAAATTTAGCTTTACACAACATGGTTAAGTAGTTCCAACTTTATCTACCAAATATAGCATTGTCACTGACATCTAGTAGTGAACATTGGAAAATATCGCTCTAGCTGTTTAAAAGTTATTAGAGGAGTACTTACCTTTAATAATTTATCAACTGATGTCACTGAATGAACTAGGTATAGGAATCTGCTAACCTTAGAGGTACCCAATTATTTGTAAATAAATAAATAAATAAATAAATAAATACATTCCAATCAATAACTTCAACATCAATTAGTAATAAAATACCACAATCGATTAATAATAAGTACTTACCTTGCAAAATAATTCCATGATTTTCCACCAAAAAGTACTTTTTTTAACCCTTGAGCAATAACTGTTCACTCGTAGCGAGTAATAAAGACATACAGTAGGGAAATATATGACACCTCTCGTATACAAACTCTTATCGCTCGTGGCAGCAGTTTTTTACAGATCATTGCAATTCCTTTCCCAGTACAGCCGAGAGTCCAAAGTACACTAGGAACACCTGTGTGGTATCCAATTACTGCTGACTTTGCATGATCATCACCCATTGTCTTGATCAACACCTGGGGTTTCAAATTACTGCAGCGTTAGTCATAGCAATAGAACTGTGCGCTCTCTGCCATGTCAGCAACATGACACCGGAAGGAACACCTGTGTAATATCCAATGACTGCTAACTTTGCATTATCATCACCCATTGCCTTGATGAACACCTGGGGATTCAAATTACTGCAGCGTTAGTCATAGGAACAGATCTGTGCACTCTCTGCCATGTCTGTAATATGACACAGGAAATAACAAGACGTCTTACTGCACGTACCATCTCCACAGTTTTAACATCTTAAGAACATGTATTATTCTCTTTCTACTGCAAATGACTCGTTAGAACACATCCATCCACTTAGATCCCTTGACCTGCCCTCAAATGGTATGTGCCTCGTGTAGTAGGGTGTGTGCATTAGTCCTAACGTTCCATCCATCAAGTTAGATCCCTTGACCTGCCCTCAAATGGCATGCGCCTCGTGTTCTAGGGTGTGTGCATTAGCCCTAACGTTACGTACGAACTAACCGAATGTAACTTGTTTGCTCTTATCGTGCTCGTGCTCATGAACTTGCATTTTCTCACGAATGAACCAAAACAGAATGTGACTTGTTTCACAAGGAGGACGGTAATAATGTCATATCACACGTGTTCACATGTATTTCGTCACTTTCCTTTCATATCGTTACCACATTATAGTAGTGGGGGACTGGTGAACAACGTCAGTTCAACACACTGCTTTACACGCAAAATGTAGTTAGACCCTTTGACTTAATTTAAATAAATTCATGGACTAGTCCGTAAGACCCAGTCCAAAGGGACCGGTCCAAAGGGATCAGTCCAAAGGGACTCATCAACAAGGACTCGTCCACAATGTCCTGTCAAAAAGGACTCGTCCACAAGGACCTGTCAACAAGGACTCGTCAACAAGGACCTGTCAACAAGGACTCGTCAACAATTACCTGTCAACAATAACCCGTTAGGTTGGGTTAGGTTAGGTTACACTACAGCCGCCATCTTTTACGAAGCCCGCCCTCATACCAAAGCTATGAGTGGGCATGCATAAAAACAAAAAACAAGCATGTAAATTCATATTGGCTATCCACCGTATACATGTCTCTTGTGTAGACAACGTTTAATTCCCTATTGGCATTCAAAATCTCACATGTTGCACTTGGAAAGCGAGATTTAAAAAAAATCACCCCCAGTAGGGGTAGGGTTTATTTGGAGGTAGAAATAGGTTGTCCATTGCAAAGGGGGTATCAGCCCGAGATCAATGACACCTATTTCATCAAAATCCGACCATGCGTTCGAGAGATATCACGCCGCCGCCATCTTGTGAGGAGGATGAGGAGGAGGAGGAGGAGGAGAATATAGAGCCGGCCAAAACACACTACTCACCACAATGAGCTCTCGGACCCCCCTGGAGACCTTGCTAGGGCCCCCTCTGAATATAAGATGCCCAGCCATACGTTGGGGAGGGGGCACCACAATGAGCTCTCGCACCACCTGGAAACCTAGCTAGGGACCCCCTGAATATAAGATGCCCAGCCATACGGGGGAGGGGGCACCACAATGAGCTCTCGCACCATCTGGAAACCTTGTTGGGCCCCCTCTGAATATAAGATGCCCAGCCATACAGGGGAAGGGGCGCCACAATGAACTCTCACACCCCCTGGATACCTTGCTAGGGCCCCTCTGAATATAAGATGCCCAGCCATACGGGGGAAGGGGCGCCACAATGAACTCTCGCACCCCCTGGAAACCTTACTAGGGCCCCTCTGACTCTAAGATGCCCAGCCATACGGGGGAGGGGGCGCCACAATCAGCTCTCGAACCCCCATGGAAATCTAGCTAGGGTCACCCTGAATATAAGATGCCCAGCCATATAGGGGAGGGGGCACCACAATGAGCTCTCGCACCATCTGGAAACCTTGCTAGGGCCCCCTCTGAATATCAGATGCCCAGCCATACAGGCGAGGGGGCGCTACAATGAGCTCTAACACCCCCTTGAAACATTGCTAGGACCCCTCGGAATATAAGATGCCCAGCCATACAGGGGAGGTGGCGCCACAATGAACTCTCGCACTCCCTGGAAACCTTGCTAGGGCCCCTCTGAATATAAGATGCCCAGCCATACTGGGGAGGGGGCCCCACAATGAGCTCTCGTACCCCCTAGAAACCATGCTAGGGCCGCCTCTGAATATAAGATTCCCAGCCATACAGGGGAGGGGGCACCACAATGACCACCCGTTCCCCTTGGAAACCTTGCTAGGGCCCCTCTGAATATAAGATGCCCAGCCATACCTGGGAGGGGGCGCCACAATGAGCTCTCACACCCCCTGGAAACCTTGCTAGGGCCGCCTCTGAATATAATATGCCCAGCCATACAGGGGAGGGGGCATCACAATGAGATCTCGCACCCCCTGGAAACCTTGCTAGGGCCCCCTCTGAATATAAGATGCCCAGCCATACAGGGGAGGGGGCACCACAATGAGCCCTCACACCCCCTGGAAACCTTGTTAGGGCCACCTCTGAATATAAGATGCCCAGCCATACAGGGGAGGGGGCGCCACAATGAGCTCTCTCTACCCCTGACAACCTTGCTAGGGCCCCTCTGAATATAGGATGCCCAGCCATACAAGGGAGGGGGCGCCACAATGAGCTCTCACACCCCTGGAAACCTTGCTAGGACCCCCTCTGAATATAAGATGCCCAGCCATACAGGGGAGGGGGAGCCACAATATTCTCTCGCACCCCCTGGAAACCTTGCTAGTGACCCTCTGAATATAAGATGCCCAGCCATACAGGGGAGGAGGCACCACAATGAGCTCTCTCACCCGCTGCAAAACTTCCTAGGGTCCCTCTGAATATATGATGCTCAGCCATACAGGGGAGGGGGCACCACAATTAGCTCTCTCACCCCCTGGAAACATTGGTAGGGCCCCTCTGAATATAAGATGCCCAGCCATACTTGGGAGGGGCCACCACAATGAGCTCTCTCACCCCCTGAAATCCTTGCTAGGCCCCTCTGAATATAAGATGCCCAGCCATACAGGGGGGGGGGGGGGCGCCACAACGAGCTGTCACACCCCCTGGACATCATGCTAGGGCCCCCTCTGAATATAAATTGCCCAGTCATACAGGGGATGGGGCAACACAATGAGCTCTCACACCACTGGAAACCTTGCTAGGCCCCCTCTGAATATAAGATGCACAGTCATACAGGGGAGGGGGCAACAATGAGCTATCTCACCACCAGGAAACCTTGCTAGGGTCCCTCTGAATATAAGATGCCCAGTCATACAGGGGAGGTGCACCACAATGGTCTCTCGCACCCCCTGGAAAATTTGCTAAAGCCCCCTCTGAATATCAGATGCCCAGCCATACAGGGGAGGGGGCGCAACAATGAGCTCTCACACCCCCTGGAAACATCGCTAGGGCCCCTCAGAATACAAGATGCCCAGCCATACAGGGGAGGGGGCGCCACAATGAACTCTCGCACTCCCTGGAAACCTTGCTAGGACCCCTTCTGAATATACGATGCCCAGTCATACCGCTGAGGGGGCGCCACATGAGCTCTCGTACCCCCTGGAAACCTTGCTAGGGCCACTCTGAATATAAGATGCCCAGCCATACTGGGGAGAGGGCACCACAAAGAGCTCTCGTACCCCCTAGAAACCTTGCTAGGGCCGCCTCTGAATATAAGATTCCCAGCCATGCAAGGGAGGGGGCGCCACAATGTGCTCTCGTACCCCTGGAAACCTTGCTAGGGCCCTTTGAATGTAAGATGCCCAGCCATACCGATGAGGGGGCGCCACAATGAGCTCTCACACCCCCTGGAAACCTTGCTAGGACCCCCTCTGAATATAAGATGCCCAGCCATACTGGGTAGGGGGAGCCACAATGAGCTCTCACACCTCCTGGAAACCTTGCTAGGGTTGCCTCTGAATATAAGATGCCCAGCCATACAGGGGAGTGTGTACCACAATGAGCTCTTGCACCCCCTGGAAACCTTGCTAGGGCCCCCTCTGAATATAAGATGCCCAGCCATACAGGGGAGGGGGTACCACAATGAGCTCTCACACCCGCTGGAAACCTTGCTAGCGCCGCCTTTGAATATAAGATGCCCAGCCATACAGGGGAGGGGGCGCCACAATGAGCTCTCCCCACCCCTGGAAACCTTGCTAGTTCTCCTCTGAATATAAGATGCCCAGCCATACAGGGGAGGGGGCGACACACTGAGCTCTCACACCCCTGGAAACCTTGCTAGGACCCCCTCAGAATATAAGATGCCCAACCATACAGGGGAGGGGGCACAACAATGAGCTCTCTCACCCCCTGGAAACCTTGCTAGGGACCCTCTGAACATATGATGCCCAGCCATACAGGGGAGGGGGCACCACAATGAGCTCTCTCACCCCCTGGAAACATTGGTAGGGCCCCTCTGAATATAAGATGCCCAGCCATACTTGGGAGGGGCCACCACAATGAGTTCTCTCATCCCCTGGAAACCTTGCTAGGCCCCTCTGAATATAAGATGCCCAGCCATACCGGGGGGGGGGGCACAAAGAGCTGTCACACCCCCTGGACACCTTGATAGGGCCCCCTCAGAATATAATTTGCCCAGCCATACAGGGGAGGGGGCAAAACAAAGAGCTCTCACACCCCTGGAAACCTTGCTAGGCCCCCTCTGAATATAAGAAGCCCAGTCATACAGGGGAGGGGGCGACAATGAGCCATCGCACCACACGGCAAACTTGCTAGGGCCCCTTTGAATATAAGATGCCCAGTCATACAGGGGAGGGGCTCCACAATTGTCTCTCGCTCCCCCTGGAAACCTTGCTAGGCCCCCTCTGAATATAAGATGCCCAGTCATACAGGGGAGGGGGCACAACCATGAGCTCTCGCACCACCTGGAAACCTTGCTAAGGCCCCCTCTGAATATAAAATGCCCAGCCAAACCGGGGAGGGGGCACAACAATGAGCTCTCGCACCACATGGAAACCTTGCTAGGGCCCCTCTGAATATAAGATGCCCAGCCATACAGGGGGGAGGGGCACCACATTGAGTTCTCGTACCACCTGGAAACCATGCTAGGCCCCCTCTGAATATAAAATTCCCCGCCATACAGGGGGGAAGGTCACCACAATGAGCTCTCGCACCACCGGGAAACTTTGCTAAGCCCCCTTTGAATATAAGATGCCCAGCCATACAGGGGGGGGGAGGGGCACCACAATGATCTCTCGCACCCCCTGGAAATCTTGCT
This sequence comes from Meconema thalassinum, assembly GCA_946902985.2. NCBI lineage: Eukaryota > Metazoa > Arthropoda > Insecta > Orthoptera > Tettigoniidae > Meconema > Meconema thalassinum. Next base: position 237,814,986 of record OX336397.1, read on the forward strand.
AGGGACCCTCTGAATATAAGATGCCCAGCCATATAGGGGAGGGGGCACCACAATGAGCTCTCCCCACCCCTGGAAACCTTGCTAGTGCTCCTCTGAATATAAGATGCCCAGCCATACAGGGGAGGGGGCGTCACAATGAGCTCTCGCACCACCTGGAAACCTTGCTAGGGCCCCTCTGAATATAAGATGCCCAGCCACATAAGGGAGGGGGCTCCACAATGAACTCTCGCACTCCCTGGAAATTTGCTAGGGCCCCCTCTGAATATACGATGCCAAGTCACACCGGTGAGGGGGTGCCACAATGAGCTCTCGTTCCCCTGGAAACCTTGCTTGGGCCCATCTGAATATAAGATGCCCAGCCATACATGGCAGGGGGCGTCACAATGATATCTCCCACCCTCTAGAAACCTTGGTAGAGTCCACTCTGAATATAGATATCCAGCCATACACGTGTGGGGGCGTCACAATTAGCTCTCTCACCCTTGGAAACCTAGCTAGGGCCGCCTCTCAATATAAGATGCCCAGCCATACAGGGGAGAAGGCGTCACAATGAGCTCTCCCACCCCCTGGAAACCTTGCTAAGGCCCCTCTGAATATACGATGCCCAGCCATACAGGTTCGGGGGCGCCACAATGAGCTCTCGCACCCCCTGGAATCCTTGCTAGGGCCGCCTCTCAATATAAGATGTCCTGCCATACCGTACTGGTACCCGGGAAAATTGATACCAAACCGGTAATTTGATCAACAAACCGTCTCGTTGCGCAGTGAATACCGTGGATTGGCCGACGGGGTGGAGGCATTAGGCGGTAGTTAAACTCACTTTGCATGACATGCGAATAATTCTTTGTTTAAACAAATTAATTTGTCTTGTCTCCTCCCAAAAGTTATCATTCAACTCTAATTCTTCCTTAATCACATTTCTAAAAATAAAAACCGTCAAGATGTAATCAAGCCAGCGCCAATTACTGCCATGAAGAGCAATATTTGTAATAAAAATAGGTATCAGTCTGTGTGTTACTGTTGTTCAGATGTCTGATTAAATATGCAGAAGGGAACACTACGCTAATAATGTTTCAGTAAATATGTAGAAACGTAAACTACGATGAGAATATATTACTGCAGCAAGGGGAATAACTTCATATATTAACGAGGAAGTACAGAAGGCTGAGTAAATATGCTGACGGAAAACAGATATTCCTCCACATTCAGGCGAATATAACACATTACATATTGTCAAACAACTGACAATGAACACATCTTCCCCTACCTCCAGGCGAATATAAACATTACATATTGTCTAACAACTGACAGTGAACACATCTTCCCCTAACTCCAGGCGAATGTAACACATTACATATTGTCAAATAGCTGACAGAGAACTGATATTCCCCTACATCCAGGAGAATGTAACATAATACATATTGTCAAACAACTGAGAGTGAACACATCTTCCCCTACCTCCAGGCAAATGTAACACATTACTTATTTCAAACAGCAGACAGAGAACAGATCATCCCCTATTTCCAGGCGAATGTAACACATTAAAATTTGTCAAACAGCTGAGAGAGAACAGATCTTCCCCTACCTCCAAGCGAATGTAACAAATTACATATTATCAAACTGCTGACAGGGAACAGATCTTCCCCTACCTCCAAGCGAATGTAACACATTACATATTATCAAACAGCTGACAGGGAACAGATGTTCCCCTACCTCCAGGCGACTGTAACACATTACATACTGTCAAACAGCTGACAGTGAACAGATCTTCCCCTACCTCCAGGCAAATGTATCACATTAAATATTCTCAAACAGCTGACAGGGAACAGATATTCCTCTACCTCCAGGCCAATTTAACTCATTACTTATTGTCAAACAGCTGACAGGGAACAGATCTTCCCCTACCTCCAGGCGAATGTAACACTTTACATATTGTCAAACAGCTGACGGGGAACAGATATTCCCCTGCCTCCAGGCGAATGTGACACATTACGTATTGTCAAACAGCTGAGAGTGAACAGATCTTCCCCTACCTCCAAGCGAATGTAACACATTACATATTATCAAACAGCTGACAGGGAACAGATCTTCCCCTACCTCCAGGCGAATGTAACACGTTACATATTGTCAAACAGCTGACAGGGAAAAGATCTTCACCTACCTCCAGGCGAATGTAACACATTACATATTGTCAAACAGCTGAGCGAGAACAGATCTTCCCCTACATCCTGCGAAATTAACCCATTACATATTATCAAACAGCTGACAGAGAACAGATCTTCCCCTGCCTCCAGGTGAATGTATTACATTACATATTGTCAAACAGCCGGCAGGGAACAGATCTTCCCCTGCCTCCAGGCGAATGTAACACATTACATATTTTCAAACAGCTTACAGTGAACAGAGCTTCCCCTACCTCCAAGCGAATGTAACAAATTACATATTATCAAACAGCTGACAGGGAAAAGATCTTCCCCTACCTCCAGGCGAATATAACACATTACACATTGTCAAACAGCTGACAGAGAACAGATCTTTGCCTACATCCAGGCGACTGCAACACATTACATATTGACAAACAGCTGACAGAGAACAGTACTTCCCCTACCTCCAGGCGAATGTAACACATTACATATTGTCGAACAGCTGACAGAGAACAGTTCTTCCCCTACCTCCAGGCGCATGTAACACATTACATATTGTCAAACAGCTGAGAGAGAACAGTTCATCCCCTACCTCCAGGGGGAATGTAACACATATTGTCAAACAGCTGTCAGAGAACAGATCTTCCCCTACCTCCAGGCGATTGTAACACATTACATATTGTCAAACAGCAGACAGAGAACAGTTCTTCCCCTACCTCCAGGCGAATGTAACACTTAACATATTGTCAAACAGCTGACGGGGAACAGATATTCCCCTGCCTCCAGGCGAATATGACACATTACATATTGTCAAACAGCTGAGAGTGAACAGATCTTCCCCTACCTCCAAGCGAATGTAACACATTACATATTATCAAACAGCTGACAGGGAACAGATCTTCCCCTACCTCCAGGCGAATGTAACACATTACATATTGTCAAACAGCTGACAGGGAAAAGATCTTCACCTACCTCCAGGCGAATGTAACACATTACATATTGTCAAACAGCTGAGCGAGAACAGATCTTCCCCTATATCCTGCGAAATTAACCCATTACATATTATCAAACAGCTGACAGAGAACAGATCTTCCCCTGCCTCCAGGTGAACGTATTACATTACATATTGTCAAACAGCTGGCAGGGAACAGATCTTCCCCTGCCTCCAGGCGAATGTAACACATTACATATTTTCAAACAGCTTACAGTGAACAGAGCTTCCCCTACCTCCAAGCGAATGTAACAAATTACATATTATCAAACAGCTGACAGGGAAAAGATCTTCCCCTACCTCCAGGCGAATATAACACATTACACATTGTCAAACTGCTGACAGAGAACAGATCTTTGCCTACATCCAGGCGACTGTAACACATTACATATTGTTAAACAGCTGACAGAGAACAGTACTTCCCCTACCTCCAGGCGAATGTAACACATTACATATTGACGAACAGCTGACAGAGAACAGTTGTTCTCCTACCTCCAGGCGCATGTAACACATTACATATTGTCAAACAGCTGAGAGAGAACAGTTCATCCCCTACCTCCAGGGGGAATGTAACACATATTGTCAAACAGCTGTCAGAGAACAGATCTTCCCCTACCTCCAGGCGATTGTAACACATTACATATTGTCAAACAGCAGACAGAGAACAGTTCTTCCCCTATCTCCAGGCGAATGTAACACATTACATATTGTCAAATAGCTGACAGAGAACAGGTATTCCCCTATTTCCAGGCGAATGTAACACATTACATATTGTCAAATAGCAGACAGAGAACAGATATTCCCCTACATCCAGGAGAATGTAACACATAACATATTGTCAAACAGCTGACAGAGAACAGATCTTTCTCTACCTCCAGGAGAATGTTACACATTACATATTGTCAAACAGCTGACAGAGAACAGATATTCCCCTATTTCCAGGCGAATGTAACACTTTAGATATTGTCAAACAGCTGACAGAGAACAGATATTATCCTACCTCCAGGAGAATGTAACTCATTACATATTGTCAAACAGCTGACGGAGAGCAGATCTTACCCTACCTCCAGGAGAATGTAACATTTTACATATTTTCCAACAGCTGACATAGAACAGATCTTCCCCTACCTCCTGCGAAATTAACACATAAAATATTGTCAAATAGCTTACAGAGAACAGATATTCCCCTACCTTCAGGAGAATGTAACACATTACATATTGTCAAACAGCTGACAGAGAACAGATCTTCCCCTACCTCCAGGGAAATGTAACACATTACATATTGTCAAACAACTGACAGAGAACAGATATTTTTCTACATCCAGGCGAATGTAATACATTACATATTGTCAAATAGCTGACAGAGAACAGGTATTCCCCTACCTCCAGGAGAATGTAACACATTACATATTGTCAAACAGCTGACAGAGAACAGATCTTCCCCTACCTCCAGGCGAATGTAACACATTACTTATTGTCAAACAACTGACAGATAGCAGATATTCCTCTACCTTCAGGCGAATTTAACACATTACATATTGTCAAATAGCTGACAGAGAACAGATATTCCCCTACCTCCAGGAGAATGTAACACATTACATATTTCAAACAGCAGACAGAGAACAGATATTCCCCTACCTCTAGGCGAATATAACAAATTACATATTGTCAAACAGTTGTCAGAGAACAGATCTTCCCCTACTTCCAGGCGAATGTAACACATCATATATTGTCAAAGAGGTGACAGAGAACAGATCTTTTTCCACCCCCTGTAGAACCTAACACATTACATATTTCAAACAGCAGACAGAGAACAGATCCTCCCCTACCTCCACGCGAATTTAACACATAACATATTGTCAAACAGCTGACGGAGAACAGATATTTTCTCTACCTCCAGGCGAATGTACCACATTACATATTGTCAAACAGTTGTCAGAGAACAGATCTTCCCCTACCTCCAGGCGAATATAACACATTACATATTGCAAAAACAGAAGACAAAGAACAGATCTTCACCTACCTCCAGGCGAATGAAACACATTACATATTGTCAAACAGCTGACAGGTATCAGATCTTCCCCTTCCTCCAGGTGAATGTAACACATTACATATTGTCATACAGCTGACAGAAAACAGGTCTTCCCATACCTCCAGGCGAATGTAACACATTACATATTGTCAAACAACTGACATATCTTCCCCTACCTCCAGGCGAATGCAACACATTACATATTGTCAAACAGCTGAGAGAGAACCGATCTCCCCCTACTTCCAGGCGAATGTAACACATTAAATATTGTCAAACAGCTTACAGCGAACAGATCTTACCCTACCTCCAGGCGAATGTAACACATTACATATTGTGAAACAGCTGACAGAGAACAGATCTCCCTCTACCTCCAGGCGAATGTGACACATTCAATATTGTCAAACAGCTGACAGAGAAAAGATCTCCCCCTACTTCCAGGCGAATATAACACATTGCATATTGTTAAACAGCCGACAGAGAACAGATCTTCCTCTACATCCAGGCGAATGTAACACATTAACAACAGATCTTAAGGGACACTGGGACTGAAATTTTCAAATTCTGTATAAACTGAGTTACAGCTTTGAAATTTTATATGGTGGTGAATAGTCATATTATAAACCACTGTGGGAAACGTGAGCATTGTAAGTTGATTAGTTCTCCAGATATTAATTATTTTGTACATTTATTGTGCTAATTATTCAAGTTTTATAAAGGTCAGCCGCGTTAAAAAAAACAAGATAGTGTAACTTTTAGGTAATATTCTATTGCACTATAACAATTGGAAGAAACCTACGGATCCGATTTTGAATTGCATTAATGAGTGTCAAGAAATTAATTTTTTTTCATATCAAAGTTTTTTTTCTACAAAAAATCGTATTTTTTCCAGTTTGAATTTTTTTTTGCAGCCATACCAAAAGTGCAATCTAAAAAACGATCCGCAGGCTTATAGTCATTGCAATGAAGATAATAAATTCCCATTTTGAAAGCAATATCATAAGATTTATGACGCGAGTAACATTTTGAATGCCTGAAAAAGTGAATCCGAGAAAACAGCAATTTTCTAAAATGATGCACAATTTACAAGGTTTCAGCTTACCAATGACATTAGGATTGTCCTACAGCATAGGTGACACCCTCCTTCTTCTGTTTTGCAGCCTCCTCCTTCATTTCTGTTAGTTTCACCTTACTCGACATGCCTTTCGCTTCTCCAATCATGACCGCGGACTTACATTCTTCCTGCGACTGTCACATCTTTCAAGTGTTTATGCTGTGACATGAGATACTGAAGTTAGACTTATTCCTGATTTCAACTCTGTTTTTGCACTACACCCCATCTAGAATTCTGCTACAGAATTACTAACAGCAATTTCAAGTATCTTCCGTGAAATAAAAATCTCCTTTGGGCACTTCCTCCAGATAACAGAATGCAGACTCTCATTCTGATTTTCAGTAGCACCACGGATACTTCTGGATAGTAGCTCATCTGATGCCAGCCTTTGATAAACAGGCATAATTTTGACAACTAAGGGTTCTTAAAGTTCTACAGCCATTTTTTCATGACTCTGTGGTGTTTTACCAGCTGCGATACTTCGATTGTATAAACACCAAGACTCAGAACCTTCAGGACACTTACTGTGCTGGGGCGATTAAAGGACACACCGTGCATTTTAAAGCTTCGCCAGGGCTTTAAAAATGGCGGAATTCGGATAAAAACACTGCTATATGATCCGCAGGGGATAGGGGTGTATTAATATGGAAAATACCGAAAATCGACATTTTCCACAAATTTCACTAAAATTTCAGTCCCAGTGTCCCTTAAGAGATACAATCTTATTTTGGAACTATTTACACCTTATTCTATTATCATAATATGAAAACTTAATTCTATAAATATTGCAACTTACAGCTAGGTATTACAATTAAAATAGAAAAGTAAAATATAATTATAGATTTCATCGTTTCTATAAACTAAGATATTCAACTACAGACTAAAAACAATGGCACTGCAGATAAGCTTTCAACATTCTAAAAAAGGTTTTTATTTTCGGGGCAAGTTTTATATACTGGGGTAGTTTATTGTATAATTTAACTCCTGTGTGATGAGTTCCTTTTTGATATATGCTTGTGTGTGTGTGTGTGAATATGAATGTTTTGATTTTGTCTTGTGTTATGCCTATGAACATCATTGTTTGTTTTAAGAAAAACATCCCTTTTCATTAAATTCTTTTTACAAAACGTAATACTTTCAAAAATATGAGCCAGCCACTCCGAAAAAACATACTGGTTCTTATGGATATTGGTGTTTACTCAAAGTGGTATTGACAACCCGGAGTGTCTTTAAGCTAATATAATTCAGAATAGAGAAACTAGGTACCCATAAGACCATTAGTAGCTCTTCACCTTAATGAACCTAATACCACTGCTGCGTCATTAAGCTAATATCTCTCAGATTAGAGCACGTAGGTACCAACACAGACTGTGGTCGGAAGGTTCTTCTTAGAGGTATGGGACACCTGAAGTGTCGTTAAGCAGTTTATAACTCCTAGATACCTACCAAACTGTGATGTGATGGTTTCCCTTGGAGGTATTTTCATACTGGACGGTTGGTAAGCTACTATCAGCCAGCATAGAGCACCTATGTAACCACCCTGACTGAGAGCAGATAGTTCCTCTTGGAGCGTCTTTAATCATATATCAGTCAGCTTAGAGCTCATAGATACCCACGCAGACGGTGACTAACTGGAGTGTCTTTAAGGTAATATAATTAAGAAGAGTGCTCCTACCAAACCCATGCTGTTAGCAGATTTTACTTATTAGTGGTATTGACACAAAATCTCCTATAATCCAACACGAACAAAACGGCAGAACTCTTGACATAAAGGAAGCAATCGAGATACACTTAGCTTAAAGAAACAACTCATGCAGTATTTAATGACACTGTACCTTTCATAAAAACGCATAGAAAACGTTCATACCCTAGTTGGTTTAATTTAAATATTATCAAAAATTTGAAATTGAAGGAATATCATAGAAAGAAAATGAAATCATCTTCATTCCACAAGGAAAATTTTATCAGATTAAGAAAGATAACCAAGGCTTTGATTGAGACTGAATATAAGAAATATATAAATGACTCTGAAAATTTAATGCAGGAAGATCCCAAACAATTCTGGAATTATATTAAAAATAGAAAGGTAAAACTAGGGCGAATTATCAACAGATGAAACTTGGCCAAAACTTGTTAAAAACGAATAAGGAAATTTCAGATGGATTTGCAGATTTTTTAAAGCAGTATATGAAGGTAAAACAACATCTTATGCACTCGATGAACATACAACAATGATCCCAACTATCACCTCTCATTCATTATTCATAAAAGCCATAACCATAAAAGAAGTTGAAACTGCCATCAAGAAATTGAAGCATAAAAAGTGCAGTGGCCCGGATAATATACCTCAATATATTATAAAGGCCTGTGTTGATGTCATAAAATATCCACTGTTTCTCTTGTTCAATCTCATTCTAAGACATAGCACATTTCCAGCAATATGGAAATTATCCAGAGCATGTCCCATCTTCAAATCCGGTGACTCCTCTCAAATTGAGAATTACAGACAAATAACGATCATCTCTGTACCTGCCAAGGTTTTCGAACAAATTATTTATTATAGAATTCTCAATCATGTAAAGCCATATATAAGTAATTTTCAACATGGCTTCGTTCCAAACCGATCTACAACTACAAATCTGTGTAACTTTGTACAGTTTGTCTCGAATGCATTAGATTCTCGATATCAAGTTGATGCCATCTACACCGATTTTTCAAAAGCCTTTGACAATATTAATCATGGTATATTATTACGGAAATTATCAGCCTTAGGATTCTCGAATCAAATGTTAGAATTAGTGGCATCGTACTTATCAAACAGAAAACAGTATGTGTCCTATAGTGAAGCTAATCCCTACACCTACATTGCTAAGTCTGGCGTGCCGCAAGGCTCAAATTTGGGTCCGTTATTTTTTGTGATTTTTATAAATGATCTTCCCATTTCTATTAAAGAATCAAAATGTATCCTATATGCTGAAGATCTAAAAGTGTACAGAGTTATTAAAAATGAGCAGGATGTCCAGAAATTGCAAAATGATATAGATAACATTCACAAATGGAGCCTAGACAATGACTTATTGTTTAATATAAAAAAATGTAATTTCATCATCTTCAGTCGGAAAAGACAATGCTTGGAATCTAGCTACAGAATGGATGGAAATCTTTTAACTAGACTGAATACGGTCAAGGATCTAGGGTTGTATATAAATCATGATTTGAGTTTCAAATATCATATTGATAAGGTAGTGAATGATGCACTTAGAAGTCTGGGCTTTATTTTTAGAAATTCCAAGGAGTTGACGAATGCAAAGACAATCATTACGCTCTTCAATGCATATGTGAGAAGTAAACTGGAGTTTAATGCGGTAGTCTGGTCTCCAATGTACGAGTCACATATAAAAAACATAGAAAGGCTGCAAAAGAAACTGTTACGCTTCCTATATTACAAGAAGTACTCTGTATCGGCCATCCGTTGTAGAATTCCATACTCTAACTTGTTGTCAGAATTCCAAATGACTAAACTTTCAACACGCAGGCTTATTGCTCAGCAGATATATTTATATAAAATTATCAATGGTATCTCAGACACGAGTGAAACTTTAGAGCAAATAAATTTCAATGTGAGAAAGAAATGTCTCCGAAAACGAGAACTCTTAATAGTTAAAAAATCTAATACAAATTTCCATAAAAATTCACCGATATTGAATATGTGCTGTACTTACAACAGGCTCTCAGCTGACAACAATTTAGATTTTGGAATGTCCTTGCTAAATTATAGAAGGCAATTACACGTAGTTTTAGATGTCAAATGATTCATTATAACGTAGATATTAAATTTAGGTTTCACTTTCTTACCATCTTCCATTGCTATTGTATTAGTACCTTAAGATATGTATCTAGTTTTACATTATGTGACCAAATATTAAAAATCAAGCTTTATTTACTGTTATTGTGACTTGAACTTGTGTATATTCCTTGCTAACAATTTCTTTTTTTTAATTTAAGTTTTAATTTTTAATCTTCAATTTTTAATTTTCAATTTTTACTTTGTATTCTAATGTACTTTTTTATCTTGTATCTTAATGTATTTTCATGTATTATCTGTGTGTAAACAATTGTTTAATTGTTTGCTACTGTAATTGGGGCACTGCCCTGTTGTGGCAATAAATAAATAAATAAACTCCAATTATTTAAACGAACAGACTTTCATGGTGAGGTCACCCCTCTTTACTCTACTAGAAAACACACCCCGTCGCAAAGAAGACACAACATTACGATGTAGCCAAGCTAGATAAGGGATTAATAATGGATATTATTGAATTTAAAATTCAGTATCATGTGAGACGATGGTCTTTATTCATCTGCATATGAATTTTCTACGACACAGTTTCAGAACAGACATGATTTAATTTTTGGAATTTTATTTAATTATTTTAGGACGTCTTAGATTTTGTTTAATTTAATCTCATACAGTTTTTGAGTCTTGAATACCCATTTAATTTTGAAATAAATGAATTGGGCATCCTTATTGTTAGAAGAAATATTAGTAGGAGAAGAAATATGCGTGTAATTTATTATTTAAATATTAGATACGACGCTCTGGCAAGAAATATTCGTCATGAATAGGCAACGAACATTTATGTATGCAACTATACTCCTAAGAGGAATTTATTTCATGATTTGACTAACCATTTGACTTAAAAGAAAGCTGTGAGCTTTCTGTAAATGTACCTTTATTAAGAGAGATCTTCTTAGAAGATATGATTTCATTCGACTTGGGAAATTATAGGGACATCTTTATTTCAGCCACTATTGAATGTAAATAGACACTTCAATAACATTTTTAAAAAATTAAACATATTTTTGTAACATATCAGTATGGAGAGACAATATAATGTATTTTTATTTCATGTTTAGTAACAGAGGTTTTTATGACAGAGTATCTATACTTAGTAAGCCTTCGATAGGTCTTCCCATAAGCAACTTCAGTTGTCGGGAAAATGAGTACTGTATAATAACAGTAGATATTTTTGTTAACAATGTAATGCAGTTGTATAGACAACATGTCTGAGAAATAGTAAATGCAAATACTACACTAAGGTTGAAATAGACCATTGTAACTCAGTTGTTTGAGTTTGTTAAAGATATACGAGGAAAGGTAATGCCGTATATGACATTGTGTCAAAGTATAAATTCAGGATCCTGCGTGGAGATATTATATGAAGCAATTCGAGGGTGCATTCCATATTGACATTTACAGAATTATAGTACTGTTGTGTTGAGATTCGAATCATTGGTATTGTGTAATGAAGTTAATTATTACTCAGATGAGTAAGACTCCAACATTGAGGGGATTGACGGTAGGGAGTAGGATGGAACGGTATTTGCGAAATGAAGTATAACCTTAGAAAACTAACCTTTATTAACTTTTATTAAACCGGGACTATAATAATCAGATGCCTTATCTTTATTGATTGGTCATTGTAGACTTGACATAGACATTTAAACCTGACCTAGACAATGGCATAGTATTCTAAACTGAGATAGTAGAAGGAGAAATACTATTTTAAATAGTAAACCTAAACATTAATATTTGTTAATTTTAATAATCGCAAGTTTTAGTAATTGTTTTAAACATTTAAACATTATTATAAACATTTGTTTAATAACAAATTAACTTTGTTGTAAATATTATAAACATTTCAAGGGTATTTAAATTGTTTTACAGTATTTGAGAATGCAGCGATAGTCGTGTATGTACAGTTTTGTGTGGAATTGAATGAGAGAGTTGCAAATGATGTGAACAATTGTAAGTATGAGAGTGTATTTAAACGTTATATTTTGTGAGTAAGATTGTAATACTGCACATTTATGAAGAAGTTTTAACGATAGTAACAGAGTGGAGACTCTATTGTCAGTTTGGCGGCAGATTTACGTGTTTATTGAGGGAAGTCGCCCAGCTGCGTGTGTTCAAGCAGGCTGGGAGGTGATGCTCTCGCATAACGGAGCGAGGTATAATGTAACCGTGTCACAGGTGTTCTAGGCGAACGGGATTCAGCTGAATGTAAACAATCGCACGGGAATAAAGCACGCAATCTTAGCCCCAGTGTTAAAACTCGTAAGAGCAAATAACTTTTGTATTTGGATCATTAGAAGTGCAGTAACCATCTGAGCTGTATAAATACAACTGAGTGCATGTTATGAAGTCATTTGGACTTAGATATTAGTTATTGAGGGAGGAGAATGAGCCTCATTTCTTTATTGTTATTATTGTTTATTTATTGTTATTAATTCAGGATCAGGATTTTGTTAATACATTTTATTTCGTTCTTTTCATTCATCGTGGTGTTGCGTGACTTATTTTAATTATAGTGGAGAGATTATGTTATGGTTCCCCAGATCAGGTAAGGCTTCCTTTTACCCGTATACTCTCTGAGAATAGGTAGGATTATCACTTTACCGCCCAGTTATTTTTTTAGGCATAACATGATCATTGCAGCTGTGTGTAATAATGGAGTGCTTGCTTGTAGGTCTTTGAGGGTTTTACTAGCCGGGAACTTTCTAGATTCTACGATCCTGCCCAACTTCGCATTTCCTGCAAGAGGCTCCTTGATTTATACGGGTACATTACCAACCAAGAATTTGGTCGGAAGGTTCTTCTTTGAGGCATTGGCACACCTGAAGTGTCTTTGGGCTATCATCCTTCAGTTTAGAGCTCCTAGGTACCTACCAAACTGTGAGGTGATGGTTCCTCTTTGGGGTATTTTCATACTGGAGGGTTGTTAAGCTGCTATCAGCCAGTTTAGAGCACCTGAGTAACCACCCACACTGGGAGCAGATGGTTCTTCTTGGAGCGTCTTTAACCTAATATCAGTCAGCTTAGAGCTCATAGATACCCTTGCAGACGGTGACTAACTTGTGTGTCATTAAGGAAATATCATTAGGATTAGTGCTGCTACCAACCCAAGCTGTTAGCAGATTGTACTTCTTAGAGGGATTGACACATTAGAGTGTCTTTAAGCTCATATAAATCAGCTAAGATCTCCTTTAATCCATCACGAACAAAAAGGCAGAGCTCTTGACATAATGGAAGCAATCGAGATACACTTAGCTTAAAGAAACATCCCCAATAATTTAAACGAACACACTTAGATGGAGAGTTCACCCCTCTTCACTCTACTAGAAAAAACACCCCGTCAGAAACAAGACACAACATTACGATGTAGCCAAGCAAGATAAGGGACTAATAAGGGAAACATGCTATTGGATCAGGATGCACGATGGATCTTCTTATTTAATAAACCCAGGCCGGTACTAACGGCAGTATTAAAGGTGCAGGGACATTCACATTAGTCCGTTTGCGCATAAAGAGGGCTTTTTTGGCTAATGTGTGGAGTTTCAAACAAAATGTTTGTTAGTTGAAGATTAACCTGAATACATTAACATACACCATATTAGAGTGATTAGACTTGGCAACTTACTACAGGTGCATTTACACGAAGAATTCAAGAGGAATTCAAGAGGGGGAATAGCCCAACGAGATAAGGGACCCTCACACTCTGGAATTTCCCGTCAGTCGAGTGTAAACAGTGACCAGCTGAACTGGTTTCAACAGGACCACGCATGACTCAACCAGATAAGTAGCCTGTACAATACAATTTGAATTGACCATTTACAACAACGACTTATTCACTCCAAACAAGCAAATTCCGAAGTTCAATCAGCACTTCCAGTATCTCAACTAAACACCACATAGACTACAACAAATATTGACGAGTTGCATTATCTTAACTAATACTGCAACTAAATAAGTAAATATATTGCAAAAGTTATCACCCATACTCTCAGACATAGATTTTATAGCCTAAGTCTAACGGATCCGATGATGATCGCTTGACGATCAAAACTGGTCGTCCAAGTGTATTTATTAATTGCATGTAATTTTTCCAGGATTAAGTAATTGCCCATCTCATTTGGGTACAATCGTGTTCACCGACTGAAAAGCATCAAACTTTTGTTTACTATGGAACAACATGTCCGTACCTCAGAACGAGACGAACGTAACTCCAAAAATTATCATTTTCAGGTTATTACTTCATTGTATGTAGAATTTGATTCTAAATTAAGCCACAACAACTTGAGTTCGTGGAAACAACGCTTTTTGTATTTACTAAGGGTTGAAAGATTGTAAGTCCCAACCTATGACTGAGCCAGACAAACTTAAATCCACTTACGTTATTATGGTTCTGAAGCTTTAGGAATACATTAACACGCAAGTCCACACCTGGACGTACGTTAGACTGGCTGAAATGTTCATGAGTAAGAAGAAGAAGAGACTAAGCGGAAAAGAGTATATTGATACAAAAAATGTTGTCACTCATGATAAATCTATAAAGCCTCTCTGCCATGCTAATTATCGTCCAAAATGCAATCAGAAGTTTATAGAGGAGCAGCGTTTGAAAATACACTCTGAGTTTTGAAATGCTGAGATTAGCTGGGACTCAAAAAGACAATTTGTAATGTCTTCTGTACAAACAAAACCTGTTGTTAGGCAACGGATTCAAGATGGCACAAGGGAAAGTAAAACCGAGAGGAATACATTTTTAGCCTACTTTCGACTTTTGCAAAAAATGAAAGTAGACTTATGAGATCACTACAGGGCGAAAAAAAGTGTGTCTGTCTGTGTGTGTGTATGTGTGTGAGTCTTTGTGTGTGTGTGTGTGTGTGTGTGAGTGTGGTGGACTCTGAATGTCTGTCCCCCCCCTATCAATTCGAACACGGTGAGTGCAAATTGAACGAAATTAGGTACAAATGTAGAACTAACAAAGGACACCTCAGTGTCATGTTTTATATCGCCGCCACACAAATGTTCAAAGCTTAAATCAAATTACGACTAACCTAATCATCCGATCTCTACCAAATATTGCAACAACATACCTTTATGGGGGGAGCATCCTTTGACCAAACCAATAGGTCATCAGCCTAATAGTTTGCGGATGGCGGCCATCTTTGTGTGAAAATCGATTGCCCCTATTAATTCGAACACGGTGAAACCGAATGGAACGAAATTTGGTACAGAGTTAGCACTAACAAAGGGCACCCCAGTGTCATGTTTTATATCGCCGCCATCTTGACGGAAACGTAATGGCGGCCACCCAAATGTTCAAAGCTTAAATCAAATTACGACTAACCTAATCATCCGATCTCTACCAAATTTTGCAACAACATACCTTTATGAAGGGGGCATCCTTTGAAAAATCTAATAGGTCATTAGCATAACAGTTTGCGGATGGCGGCCATCTTTGTGTCAAAATCGATTACCCCTATTAATTCGAACACGGTGAAACCGAATGGAATGAAATTTGGTACAGAGGTAGCACTAACAAAAGGACCTCAGTGTCATGTACTATATCACCGCCATCTTGACGGAAACGTAATGGCGGCCACACAAATGTTCAAAGCTTAAATCAAATTACGACTAACCTAATCATCCGATCTCTACCAAATTTTGCAACAACATACCTTTATGGAGGAAGCATCCTTTGACAAATCTAATAGGTCATTAGCGTAGTAGTTTGCGGATGGCGGCCATCTTTGTGTCAAAATCGATTACCCCTATTAATTCGAACACGGTGAAACCGAATGGAATGAAATTTGGTACAGAGGTAGCACTAGCAAAGGGCACCTCAGTTTCATGTTTTATATCGCCGCCATCTTGACGGAAACGTAATGGCGGCCACAGAAATATTCAAAGCTTAAATCAAATTACGATTAACCTAATCCTCCGATCTCTACCAAATTTTTCATCAGCATACCATTATGGAGGGAGCATCCTTTGACCCAACTAATAGGTCATTAGCCTAATATTTTGTGGATGGCGGCCATCTTTGTGTGAAAATCGATTCCCGCTATTAATTCGAACACGGTGAAACCGAATGGAACGAAATTTGGTACAGAGGTAGCACTATAAAAGGCCACCTCAGTGTCATGTTTTATATCACCACCATCTTGACGGAAACGTAATCGCGGTCACCCAAATGTTAAAGGCTAAAATGTAATTACGACCAACCTAATAATCTAATCTCTACCAAATTTTGCAACAACAAATCTTTATGTGGGAAGCATATTCTGACCAAACTGCTAGATCATTAGCCCAATAGTTTGCAGATGGTGGCCAAGTATGTGTGCAAATCGATTCCCCCTATCAATTCAAACACGGTGAAACCGAATTGAACGAAATTTGGTTCAGAGGTAGCACTAGCAAAAGGCACCTCAGTGTCATGATTTATATCGCCGCCATCTTGACGGAAACGGAATGATGGCCACCCAAATGTTAAAAGCTTAAATCAAATTTCGACCATCCTAATAATTTGATCTCTACCGGATTTTGCAACAACATGCCTTTTTGTGGAAAGCATCTTATGACTGACTACAAGGTCATCAGCCCAATAGTTTGCAAATAGCGGCCATGTATGTGTGCAAATCCATTCCCCAGATAAATTCAAACACGGTGAAACCGAATTGAATGAATTTTTTACAGAGTTAGCACTAGCAAAGGGCACCTCATATTCATGTTTAATATCCCTATAGCACGTTGTATTTCAACAAGCTACTACAACCAACATTCAATTATACTCCTTGAAAAGGACAAAGAGTTATAACAATACCCATGCATTTAGGAGAAAGTAGGCTATATGTTCTTTACTGAACATCTTGTTTTAAACTTACATCATACGGAGGAAGAAGTCTGCAAAACTTTAACCCAAGTCACGATTTATTTTGTTTTTCTGATTTACATAATTGTTATATCCATCAATTTAAGACAAGGTTAAACATTGCAATAAGAAGGAATTACACAATTTTAGCACACAGTTTTTGAGATATGCCCCGTCCTAAAAATAGGACACTGGGATCATGGAGTACGAATATGTCATGTATTGTTCCCCATGGAAGTAATATATTTCTGTTTCACTTTTGCCCATTTCTTTTATTACTTGTGATACAGAGGGAAGCACTGAATGCACAATGTATTATCACATTTTTGGGAGTACGACCTTGGTTTTCCCTTGCATTCTGGTAGAGCACAACGCCTTTGCCTTTGCGTTCTTGTGAGGAAGTGGCCAACACCATCAATCCTGACATCTGGTATTATTTGAAAATGACTGCTTGGTATCGCGAAGGGACGTCGTACGGCCTTACGATCAGTATCAAGTTTTGAAATTTAATAGATAAAGAGAATTGGATCCATGAATATGTCTATATAGGATCCAAGTTTTTATAACTGTCATGTGTATAATTCGTGTAAACAGCAGCTAGTACCACTTCTTACCTCTCACAGCAATGTCATACTTCCCTACCAACCAATCATGGCGTCAACACCTCCCAAATGAGTGTTGTAGGTCTTAAAAGTTTTTGGCTGTTGTATGCCAACCCTTTACTTCAAATATCTGTTCCACCTGGCTGCTGAATGAAGTGAAAGAATAGTGTGAAAGTTTGTGCCAATAGTGGCACATTTGTTATCTTACCAACGAATTAAGAGAACTTCCCCATTGAGATCAAACTGATGATCCTTTCCTTTCTGGTGGAAGCTTGTGATACCCAGTAAATAACACACATTCAACAAACACTCTCACTCCATTAGCGCTTAGTACATATTCTTGATCATTCTTTAGTTGCGAGGCATATCGAACAGTCTTTCACATTGTGTTCGTATAATATGTTATCAGTTATTAGTGCCTCACACAGCTGTTTGGGTGTCAGTGAACTGTATTCATGCTTCAAGTGTTCGGATTTTCCTTTCGACAGGTTTCCTTTATCTGGTAGTTTTGTAAACACTGCTTCGGAATTCCTCCAGTCCCTCGGCATGTCGGTCAAGCGAGATCGTTTAGAACTGCTCTTTTTTTCTTTAACGAGCTGTTGATTTTGAGAGGTTTGATCCATACCTGCACTTATTTATGATGAGATATAATGAATTTCAAGTGTCCCAGGAACATCATGAATATCAGCAGTTCCAATTGCATCATCAGCACCTTCTTCTTCATCAGCCAACTTGTCTGCAGCAGTTGGGCACACAACTACATCAATATGATCCTGGTCCTCAGATACAGATTCTTGAAACTCTGATAAATGCACTATGTCCACTATTTCCTGTAGTGTAAGAACATCTATCTATTGGAGGGACAGGAAATATAGCACACTAAGAACACTATCCACGAACATACAAGTACAATCATAAAGCCACACTTACCCCCTGTCATACATAGACAATTAATGAATGTGTATTATGAAATACCAAAGATGAATTGTTTCTTAACAGAATAAATCTCACTGCTCACCGCTGTAGGTTCCTGGCTACTGCTTAGTCTAGTGACTGAGAGAGGCACAAAGAAGTACTGTATTGTTGAAACTTTCCTCCAATAAACAAGTCAGTCTGTTGTAACAAAGAACGCATTGCCGATACTTATTCACAGGGACCAGTAAGCCAACATCACACACCTATGTCCCAGTGTCCTATTTTGAGGACATTAATGTTTAGACGCCATTCAGGGCTTAACTCATTACAATTATATAAATTTGCTTATGATTATAAGTGATTGTTAAGCCCTTCAAACCAGAATTCTTACAAGGTTTGCGTAATGCTTGTCAACTAAGCTAAATATAGTTATTCAGGGAAACTCGTGTGTTTGGGTAACAGAAAAAGAGAAAAATGAGAATTCTAAAGGAATATTAAAATATATGAAACATTTTCGAGTTTGATCCGCAACAAGAAACTCCTTACTAAATATAGCACTTATTGAATTACATGCGAATTGAAAATCATTTTCTTAAAATAAAAAATAATGCAATGTCCTCAAAATAGGACACTTTCAATTTCTGAAACGTTTATGAGAGTTACCTTAAAAAGAGCCAGTGAGTCTGGTTTGGTGACACACGATATTAGACGGAAGCATATTCCAGCAAATAAATTACCAAGTGATAGCTTGGAGAGGATTAAAAATCACATTTCTAAGTTCCCTGTGTACCAAGGCCACTACAGAAGAGAAAGATCAAAACGAAAATATTTAGGCAATCATTTGAATATTTCTATAATGCACGCAATGTATGTAGATGAGAGCGGGAAAGAAACAGAGGAGAAATGGATCAATTCCAAAGTTTTAATGGCGACTTTAACTTGTCTTTCCACTTGCCAGTCAATGACACATGTGATGTTTGTGACGAACTAGACTACCAAATTAAAAAAAGAGAAAAATGATGCAAATGAACTCAAACTACAAAAGGAAAATCACCTGAAAGAAGCTTCACTTAGGTATGACCTCAAGAGGGAAGACAAGGTAAATGGTCGTGCTACTCAAGGTTTCAGAGTTATGTCTGATCTACAAAAGTGTCTTACAACTCCAGATTTGAAGAATTCCCAAAGATTTTACTCAAGAAAACTCTGGACATTAAACAGTACAATTTATGATGCCACCGTAGACAAAACTTGGTGTATAATCTGGGATGAATATACAGCCGACCGAGGGGGAAATAAAATTGCATCCTGTTTATTTACCTGGGCACATGAAGAGCTTCGAAATCCTTAGAAACCTACCGAAAACTTAACAGTCTGGACTGATAACTGCAGTGGCCTGAACAGGAATATTAACATGATTGTTATGTACATATGGATGATGGAAAAGGTTCCCACACTTAAAGAAGTCAACCATAAGTCCTGCTTGCTGGACATACTCACATAGAAGTTAATGGCAAGCGTAGTGTGACTGAAAGAGCAAAAAACCAAACAAAAACCCACACTATTTTTACCACAAGTGACTGGGCGAATTTTATTGCTTCATTCTCTAAAATGAACCCCTTTGTTGTGAGAAGGATGCGTCTTGAAGACTTTCTACATTTTCTTTACTTAAGGAGAAAAAAGAAGGGGCGTTCGTTACCAGGCAGAAAAACACAGATAATGACCATTTTTAATATCGCATGCAGTGTGGTTACAGGTTCGTAATGGAGATACGAAGATAATACCAGTTTCAACAATGATACTTTAAAAATGTCGATCTCAAAAGAAAGTGGAGCGAAGAAGGGATTGTTTTGCCAGCGGAAAACCCACCAATGAGATTAACCAAAAGAAAGATACGTAATGAGAAATACAGAGACCTTATGAATTTATTGCAATTGGTTCCTGAAGAGTGCAGATCATTCTTTGAAAATATTCCCCATGGGGAAAAGGAAGGGAAATTTCCTGAGATTGACTCAACCGCTCTAGATTAGAAATTTTACTTATAATCTGCAATTTCTTTCAACCTTTAAAACCATTTCACCATATGATGTATGCACTTTTTGTTACAATGATTGTTTTGTAGTGTTTTTAACACACCTTGTCATAGTGCTAAGTCCTAACCCTGGTTTCATAAGTACAGCCAAAAAACCTTCAGTCAAGACCTGACTAAATATTGCGTTAATTCCAAAGGAAATGCCAATAAAGGGGTGAACCAGTATTTCAATGCATGTCTCAGCCGAGATTAAAGGCATGTTTTATTTTCCTGTATTAAAAGCGGGATTCAAACCTAGGATGGGAAAGGAGCTCGAAATTATAACAGATCGTGTATGTTTGGAAACTCGTATTATCGTTATATTTTCCGAGCCAGGCAGGCGAGAAAGCAAGGCCAGCTCGGCCAAGGTCAATTGTAGGGGCGAGGGATGGGTTGTACTTGTGAGCGGGGCATGTCGGCGATTTACTGAAGCTTTAATTAAGGCATCCATACTATTACAGAAGAAACGGAAGAATTAAGAAATTCCCAGGAAATGTTTTATTATTTTAGCGACATTACCATCTGTTCTGATAGAAAGTTATGCATATTTATGTGATTTGGAATTGATATGACGATTTGAGAGGACTAATTTTTGTTGGCGGAAGGGTTGACGTTTTCCCAAGGAGAATGTGAGGTGCAATCAGCCGAGACACGTGAGAAGGGACATGTGATTGAACTCTTGACGCGTTCGGAGTAAGTCGTGGTGCGTGATGTAATTCTAACCGGGTCCGGGAGTGTTTAACTTAACCGTGCCTTCAAACTGAAGCACAGTGTAAAGTCGGGCGACTTGAAATAGTGAAACTGAGGGCTTTTGACTAGAGTATTAAGCAAAATTCACGTCATGTTAAGCGAATACAGGAATTATGTTACGATAGTGAGATTTTCACGGAGGCTTTAAAGCACGGATATAAACAGTGGTGTTTGTGAAACAGAACGCTGAGCGTTGTAATATTTTCGAACATTGCCGTCATACGAGGGATGCTCAATAAAAAATTTCCTTCTAGAACATTGTTTCGGCACTTCGAGAATTACGGACTTATGAAGTGGATGTCACGCCATATGACATATAATATAACCAAAGAAACCAGACGAGGGAGGTTCATAGATGTATTTAGAAAACTTCGGCTGAAAATGGAATTCATAGCTTCAGTGTGGGAAATCGAATTGGACATGCGTGCTGAGATGGAAGAGTAAATTTGAATAGAGCATGCTTCAATGAGACCATAGGAAAATCTTGAGAAACCAACAACTGATTTTACAAAATTTTGGAGAAATGTCAAAGCTACGCAATATAAATCTGTGCTATTATGAGTATGGAAAAGAAGTTTCCAGAGCGTCAGTACATGCCTGTTTGAGGAGGAAGAGATTACGTAGGAGGAGCAATATGGACCCAGCACAAATGCATCGACAATCCAGTTTGAGACCGGACGAGGACGTACTTGGATATCGGACCAGGCAATTTAGCAGAGGTTGGAGACATGGAGTTCAAGTGGCTGTTCCTATATTACCAGGGATGGTAATGTGTATGCCAATTCCTTCAGAGGGAGCTAAGTTCATCGCAAGGTAGCAGACGACTCATTTTACACAGTTTTTGCTGTAGAATATTGGAAAAATCTTGAGTACCATTTGCGATGTTTTATATTTGGATATTTAATTGAATTTTCATATTGAGATTTGGAGTAGTGGTTAGAGGAGATGTTTGCTTTTTCAACGATTTTCATTGTGGCAATTTTCGGATTTTCCTTGGCTTTCATGTTTTCGAGTACGTTAGATATTTTCTTCGTTTTAGCTAAATTTTGGCTAGGAGCTTTGCCTGTCTCGATAGGTTTTGATATTATAGGAAACGATTTTAGAAGCGTTTATATTTTGCTGCGTTAGTTTTCCTTGTATTTTTGATCCACGTTTGCATCTCTGGGATGAATCGAATTTTTTTGCTAATATTTTGTAACTGCTGTCTGGGAACAGCTGATAGCTGGAATGTTGGTTAGGGACATTCTAGTCTTGTAACAGATTTGATAGAGGCTTTGTAAAGTTCATTGCAAAACTGAGCTATGAAAACATGATTAAAATGTATTGTATATTATAATGTTATTTTTTCTTTAATACAACGTGAGATTGCCTGTTTAATTAATGGACATAATTTATCAATGCCGATTGGTGCATTTACGAATGACCAGAAGGAAGTGCATAATATTGTTATTACATTTTGATGTCAAGATTGTTATAAAAATTATGCTTTTGTGAAATGTTAAATACAAGCACCACATATTTCGAAATTGTTTGCACAGTTGTACTTAAGGGGGAACGCACTGTCAATTATTTTATGGCATTTTGAAAATAGAATGTTTTCGAAATGGAACTCCAATCTGTCAAGGTAACGATGGGAATGTTTAAAAATGGTTGTTATTATGGAAGTAAATTATTAATGTGGATTTATTAGAGGAATATGATAATTATGAGATGCCGTTAAGAACTGAATCTTGACAGGATCAGTTATTATACAGTTTGTGGGAGATGTGATTCCCCGTGCATTTTGTTGAGAGTTGGTTTAATTGAATGCTGCGTTATTTAATTATCAAGTGCTATGACAGGCTTGTATGATTGTTGAATGAACATGAGACTTAAGCAATTTTATTGTGGACAATTAACATTGTTTTTATTAATTATTGATCCTGATTAAAATGGTTTTCACATGAGCTAGACTTCATTGGACGGCTTTATGTCCCACATTTCTTCATATATGGGTAGTGTTGTGAAAATAATTGCTGTTCCGAATTTTTACTAAATCCAAGTTGATCTATGGAAGTGAAACTCACGTTCACTATCCGCAAGGACATGAGTGTCATATTAAGTGTATATAAGTTGTAGGAGAGGATATCAGAGATTAAGAATATATATGTTTAGCTTTGCTTTTTTTTGCATCAGTTCACATGATTTCAGTTAGGGATTATCGATCTTAGAGTTAATAATCTCCGAAGGTAAGGTTTCGGAGGATCAGCTTAGTTCTTTATGGTGTTCCACGCACTTGGCATTGTGAAATCTAGACTTTCAGAATGTTTGATATTTATGGCGAAATACATTTTGTTGTGGAAAGAGGTGTCAAGAGCGACATTTTTTTTAATGTATATCGTCTTCTGAATAAATCCCGAACACGAGTTTTTCGTATGTTCGACTTTCTATTTTAATCGTTTTCTGATTTATCTAAGCAAATGAAAGTTGTTCTACGGGAACTACAATTGATGCCCACCAATTTTTCTTGTAATCACCCGAGATTTTTGAGTTTCTCAGCGCTATCGGAGTTGTATTTTTTCTGTTTTCTTGTCGTTGTCCTCGATCAACTTTAGAAGAAGAGTAGTTTCTATCCTTTTTATCAGGCATTTTCTATTAGCGGTTGATCTAGCCGGGGGCCGTGAACATTCGGTGATCCTGCCCATCTTGTATTCTGACAAATAGTCCGGATAAAAGGCACAGTATATACAACTTTAACAATGGCAATATTGTTTTGCAGGCTAATTCAAGTGTTAGCTTTGCAGTCAGACATAGAGTTCATTTTCTACAGTTTGTATACACTCCTGAAAAGCTGGCATAATGTACATACGTTAGTCTGTTTCCGAGTTATAGATGTGTATCTTCAAATCACATTTTCTAATAAAGTTATTCCTCATGCACCTTACGAATGTCACTTTAGAACACTATGAATCATCATGATTGTTTTCATATGTATGAGGGATTAGATGACTATGGACCAACAAGTGTGTCTTCAAATATCTCTCCGTAGTAAAACTAACTTCGCCAGTACTACATGAATTTCGCTTTAGACCAGTATGGATCATTATTTGGCTCATCCAATTGCTTTTGAAGGTAATCTTTGCTCCGCATCTACCAGAGGAATATGGCGTTAATCTACCATGGTTGTCTTCATAGTACCCTTATAAATAACTTTCCCTCCGCATGTACTACATTGGTTTTGCTTTATACCACTATGGATCTTCAAGTGGGTCTTCAGGATACATTTGCGAGTAAAGTTTGCTCTTCATGCACCACAGGATTCTGACTTGAGACTATTATAAAACATCACGTGTGCCTAAAAAAAACTTCCTAGTCAAGTTCGCTCCGCATGTACTTCACGAATGTGGCCAAAGGCATCTATATATGGACGAGTTTCTTTTCAATTTTCCTTTCTCAGTAAAGTTCGCTCTACATTTTCAGAGCAATTTAGCTTTTAGAGTACTATAGACCATCATCTTTGTCTTCAGGGAACCTGTCCGAGTAAAGTTTTTCAACTGTTATAAATGATCATGTGTCTCCTGAAAGAGCCTTTCCCAGTAAAGTTTCCTCCGCATGTATCACAGGAAGAAGGATTTATACCACTATTGATCATCATGTGTGTCTTCACCTTTCAAAGTATAGTTTGCCCATCATGTACAACTGGAATAAGGCCTTACGCCATATGGTTCATCACATGTTTCTTTCAAGTACCCTTCTGAGTAAACTTTGCTCCACATGTTCCACAGGAATAGGGCCTAAAACCACTATGGATCATCCTGTGTCTCTTCAAGTCTCCTTCCTGAGTAAAACGAACTTCGCATATACCACAGGAATGTGGCTTGAGACCACTATGATTCTTCATGTGTTTCTTTACCCTTTTCTTCTCAATAAACTTTGCTCCGCATGTTACACAGGAATAAGTCATCATACCACTATGAATCATCATGTGTTTCTTCAGGTAATCATTCCGAGTAAACTTTGCTTCGCATGTATCACAGGAATAAGCTTTTACGCCACTATGCATCATTATGTGTGTCTTCAGGTGTTGATTTTGAGTAAAGTTTGCTCCGCATGTATTACAGGAATGTGGCTTGAGACCAATATGAATCATCATATGTCTCTCTATACTGCCTTTCACAGTAAACGTCGCTTCGCATATATCACAGGAGAAAGGTACTATTCAATTATGGGTCATCATATGAGTCTTCAACTGACCTTTCTGAGAAAATTTCGCTCTACATGTAGCACAGAAATGTGGCTTTAGACCATTATGAATCATCATGTGTTCCATTACACCTCCTCTCTCAGCAAACTTTGCTCCGCATGCATCACAGGAATAAGGTTTCATACCACTATGAATCATCATGTGTTTCTTCAGGTCACCTTTCCGAGTGAACTTTACTCCGCATGTTTCACAGGAATGAGGCTTCATATCACTATGAATTATCTCGTGTCTCTTCAGGTCACGTTTCTGAACAAAGTTTGCTCTGCATGTGCTACAGGAATACGGCCTAAGACCACTATGGACCACCATGTGATTTTTCAAATTCCACTTGTTTCCAAAGTTTACCTCACAGGTTGTGCATATGTATGGCTTCTTTATTTTGTTACCATTTTGATAGAGTGAGGCTACGAATCTATCTCTTGTTAAAGTATTCTCTGAATTGTAGTTGTTTCTGTGGAGAATTTATAATGTTAGAGTTAGTAAAATACTCACTACTATTATAATACCAAACATTTTACAGCACAATTCCGGATAAGTATATAATAATCCTCTGTATTTGTAGGCATAAATATAACAGCCGAGATGGAATGCGTATAGTGATGATCGGAAGTAGTCACCCAGAGGTTGCTAATATAGATTGGTTCAGGGAATAACAACTTTTACAATTTCGATACAACCGTGTTGACCAACGCAAAAGCATCTTATTTCGCTATGTTAGATGATCAAGGGAAACGGAATAAAAACATTGGGTTCGAGAGATCTAACTAGTGAAAACGTAACAAATGCATTTTGAGCAATTTGCATTTATTTGCAAGTTTTCCTTCATTACTAGGAACTGAGCCCGTATCTACTCTTAAATGTAGTGTTGCTCGTGCTGTCGATATAAAATATATAAACAATACTGTTTTTTACTGTAAGTCGGTGGTTTTGGGTTTACAGTTCTTACGGATGAACTTTTATAGCAAGAAAATAGCGCTTGTGCTAGTCAACATGATCTTCCAAAGTCTCGATTAAGTGGATAAGTAAAAATTGGGTGCTGCTCTAAACTATTAAGTACGAGAGTTGAGGAAAAGGAGGGATCCTATCCACGGGGTATTTGAATTGGCATCCCGCAATACAGGGAGAAGGCCATGCGCACTCCCGAACGAGTAAGAGCAGAGCAAGTCGTGTGAGGGCTCAAACGGAAGGAGAATCTATTCCACCCTATAATTAAAAATATCCACACCCCCGGGGAAATAGGAAAATTTTGAAGAACTTGCGCAATTAAGGCCCTTCCAAGATGGCGGGCTTTTCAAACTTTATGGAAGATGCCTCCATCCCACCAACCACCCTCAGAATTTCCTAAAATTACCAACTGAGTTTTTAAAATTATATTAGATTTTGCACAGAAGTCCAGCATTGCTTAAACTTACTTGCGCTCATCTCTGTTGACCTACCTTGGTCAGTTTCTGTTCCCATCCAACTTATTTATCGATGCATTTATTATTTCATATTTATGTATTTATAATTATTTATTGTGGAAATGAGTAGGGGTTGCTTTGGTGGTGTTGAATGTTTGTCCTGTTTAATAAAATGACTTTTATTTCCTGCTTATTGCCTTTTATCTTATCAATGCCATGGTTGCTTTTTTCAATTGACTGCCGACAGCGCATCGTTATGAACTATCTAAAACCACGGCCCACTGGATGCGAGATGCACTCTCCAAAAACTGACAAAATTAGTCCATACATACTCATAGCAGTACATTAGCATACATGATTACCGATTTACCGATTTTTAAGAACGTTTCCAAGAGTAGGTGAGGTTCAGAGCGGTTTCCACAAAGTCATGTAACATGAAACCCAGCTTCCCACGACAGGAGAGCCCAAGCGGTCGATCGAAGATGACCGTCGATGGATAATTTGTATTATTTCTTATTTATTTAATGTTTATTCTTTTATTATTATTACTAATATCCGATTTGGCCAACTATGGACCACGTTAATTCAACCGCTTCCGTCCCTGACCTTTACTTCTATCCCAGTATTCCCGCATGAATTTTCTGTGAGCCTCCTTGCTTTCTAGAGTCCACTTTTTCCCTGTTTTCAGCTTTGGTATTTCTGAGAATCGCTGGTGTATTCCATGATTTCTATGAAGAGTAGCACGTTCCTGGATGTCTTCAAACGTGATCCCTACCTCCAAAAGATCTCTTTCAGTCTTGGTTAATCGAATTCCCTACGTTTCCTTGTTTACAAAGTGGAAAAAGACGCGGTTAGTCAGTCTCTGAGAGTTCATGCGTGTTATGTGGCCTTAGAAATGGATCCTCCTTTTCCTAATATCTGTTGTCCTTTCCACACTTAGGTAGAGTTCGTTGATGTGCCGCCTCCTGAACTTCCATTTTCCCTGATTGGTCCCAGTATCTTACTTAGAATTGTTCAATCTTTAGCCTCTACCTTTTCAATCAAGCCTTTCCTGTTCAAAGCAAGGCATTCTCCTGCGTACAGGATTTCCGGACGAATAACTGACAATAACGTCTAAGCTTGGCATTGAGAGGCACTGATAGTTAGTTGGAATGCCAATTTCACCTTGTTGATCCTAGATGTTGATGCTTCTTTCTCAGAATTGTTTGGTGTTATCCACTCACCTAACTTTCTATGTCCGCCTGATTATTCCCTGCTCTACAATTAACTCTCTGGGGGCTAGCTCGATGTTAGTTATAAACTCCGTTTTCTCACAGGAGATTTGGAGGCCTGCCTGGGTTTTGAGTTGGTTGATTTCCGTGTAGCAGTTTCTAGGGAATCAGAGAAGATCGCCAGATCATCTGCAAAAGTTAAGCAGTCAACAGTGAGATCCATTCTCTTGTAGCCTATTCAGAGACCATTCCCGACCCCTTCATTACGTATCTCTTTGCGCCATTCTCGGATGGCATTTTCAAGTGCGCAGTTGAAAAGTAGAGGCAAAGACCATCTCCTTGCCTAACACCTGTTTTGATTTAGAAGGCGTCTGAAATCTCTCCCCTGAATATCACCCTGGAGGTAGTGTTGGCTAAGGTCTGTCGAATGATTGTACTCGTTTTGATATGTAAGCCCATTTCCTTTAGAAGTTGGAGGGGGGTATGTCGATCAATAGAATCGTAGGCCTTCTTGAAGTAGACGAAGGTCACCACATACTTGCTGTTCTTAAACTTCTGATATGAAAGAATATATTTAAGGTTCATTATCTGCTTGGCACTTGAGCGTCCTTTTCTAAGACCTCCATGATATTCTCCCAGTTGTGAGTCGAGTTGATTTTCTGCTCGGGTCTGAAATGCTTTCGAGAGAATTTTGTATGATATCGAGAGGAGCGAGACGCCTCGGTAATTATTTACAACAGCTTTATCACCTTTCTTGTGAGGGGGATAAATTAGGGCTGATGTCCAGTGAGTTGGGAGTTTCTCGGTTTCCCAGATCTCTCGAATGATCTCTGCCAGTCTGTCAATCGCCTTATCACCTGTGAATTTATTATGTAATATGTATTTATTATTAATATTTAATTATTTTTACAATTTATTTTATATTCATTATTAATTATTATAATTGTTATCCAAAGTGTAGGTTCACATTATCATGACGGCTTTTGGATACACAATATATATTTTTCAATGTTATATCAACCGCTGGGGCTATGCTGTCGGGGCAGCTAGGTATCATGTTATATCAACCGCTGGGGCTATGCTGTCGGGACAGCTAGGTATCATGTTACATCAACCGCTGGGGCTATGCTGTCGGGACAGCTAGGTATCATGTTATATCAACCGCTGGGGCTATGCTGTCGGGGCAGCTAGGTATCATGTTACATCAACCACTGGGGCTATGCTGTCGGGGCAGCTAGGTATCATGTTATATCAACCGCTGGGACTATGCTGTCGGGGCAGCTAGATATCATGTTACATCAACCACTCGGGCTAACCTGTCGGGACAGCTAGATATCATGTTACATCAACCACTGGGGCTATGCTGTCGGGGCAGCTAGGTATCATATTACATCAACCACTCGGGCTAACGTGTCGGGACAGCTTGGTATCATGTTACATCAACCACTGGGGCTATGCTGTCAGGGCAGCTAGGTATCCTGTTACATCAACCACTGGGGCTATGCTGTCGGGGCAGCTAGATATCATGTTACATCAACCACTCGGGCTAACCTGTCGGGACAGCTAGATATCATGTTACATCAACCACTGGGGCTATGCTGTCGGGGCAGCTAGGTATCATGTTACATCAACCACTCGGGCTAACCTGTCGGGACAGCTAGGTATCATGTTATATCAACCACTGGGGCTATGCTGTCGGGGCAGCTAGATATCACGTTACATCAACCACTCGGGCTAACCTGTCGGGACAGCTAGGTATCATGTTATATCAACCACTGGGGCTATGCTGTCGGGGCAGCTAGATATCATGTTACATCAACCACTCGGGCTAACCTGTCGGGACAGCTAGATATCATGTTACATCAACCACTGGGGCTATGCTGTCGGGGCAGCTAGGTATCATGTTACATCAACCACTCGGGCTAACCTGTCGGGACAGCTAGGTATCATGTTACATCAACCACTGGGGCTATGCTGTCAGGGCAGCTAGGTATCATGTTACATCAACCACTCGGGCTAACCTGTCGGGACAGCTAGATATCATGTTACATCAACCACTGAGGCTATGCTGTCGGGGCAGCTAGGTATCATGTTACATCAACCACTGGGGCTATGCTGTCGGGGCAGCTAGATATCATGTTACATCAACCGCTCGGGCTAACCTGTCGGGACAGCTAGGTATCATGTTACATCAACCACAGGGTCTATGCTGTCGGGGCAGCTGGATATCATGTTACATCAACCGCTTGGGCTATCCTGTCGGGGCAGCTAGGTATCATGTTACATCAACCACTCGGGCTATCCTGTCGGGGCAGCTAGGTATCATGTTACATCGACCGCTCGGGCTATCCTGTCGGGGCAGCTAGGTATCATGTTACATCGACCGCTCGGGCTATCCTGTCGGGGCAGCTGGGTATCATGTTACATGACTGCAGAAACCACTCCGAACATCACCTACACTTGTAAAGTTCCATCAATAAACAAGATGCTCAGTAAAGAACATATAGCCTACTTTCTCCTAAATGCATGGGTATTGTTATAACTCTTTGTCCTTTTCAAGGAGTGAAATTGAACGTAGGTTGTAGTAGCTTGTAGAAATACAACGTGTTATACGGATATTAAACTTGAATATGAGGTGCCCTTTGCTAGTGCTACCTCTGAACAAAATTTCATTCATTTCGATTTCACCGTGTTAGAATTGATATGGTGAATCGATTTGCACACATACATGGCCGCTATCTACAAACTATTGGGCTCATGACCTCGTAGTTCAGTCTAAAGATGCTTCCCACAAATGGTATGTTGTTGCAAAATTTGGTAGAGATCAAATAATTAGGTTGGTCGTAATGTGGTTTAAGCTTTTATCATTTGGGTGGCCGCCATTCCGTTTTCGTCAAGATGGCTGCGATATAAAACATGACCCTGAGGTGCCCTTTGCTAGCGCTACCTCTGTACCAAATATCGTTCAATTCGGTTTTACCGTGTTTGAATTGATAGGAGGAATCAATTTTCACAAATACATGGCTGCCATATGCAAACTATTGGACTGATGACCTTGTAGCTTGATCAAAGAACGCTTCTTATATAAAGATACGTTATTGTATTATTTGGTAGAAATCAGATGAATCGGTTGGTCGTAATTTAATTTAAGCTTTGAACATTTGGGTGGCCGCCTTTACGTTTTCGTCAAGATGGCGACGATACAAAATATGACACTGAGTAGCCTTTTGCAAGTTAACCTCTGTAACAAAATTCGTTCAGTTCGGTTTCACGGTGTTTGAATTGATAGGGGAATCGATTTGCACACATACATGATCGCTATCTGCAAACTATTCGGCTGATGAACTTTTCGTTTAGTCAAATGATGCTTCCCACATTAGGGTTTGTTGCTGCAAAATTTTGCAGAGATTAGGTGATTAGGTTGGTCGTAATTTGATTTAAGATTTTAACATTTGGGTGGCCGTCATTACGTTTCCGTCAAGATGGCGGCAATATAAGACATGACACTGAGGTGCCCTTTGCTAGTTCTACCTCTGTATCAAATTTAGTTCAATTCGGTTTCACCGTGTTTGAATAGATAGGGGGAATCAAATTGCACACATACATGGCCGCCATTCACAAATTATAGGGCTGATGACCTTGTACTTCGGTCAAAAGATTCTCCGCCATTACGTTTCCGTCAAGATGGTGGCGATATAATACACTGGGGTGCCCTTTGCTAGTGCTAGCTCTGTAACAAATTTCATTCCATTCGGTTTCACCCTGTTTGAATAGATAGGAGGAATCAATTTGCACACATACATGGTCGCCATCTGCAAATTATTAGGCTGATGACCCTGTACGTTGGTCAAAAGATTCTTCGTACATAAAGGTATAATGTTGCAAAAATTGGTAGAGATCAGATGATTAGGTTGGTCGTAATCTGATTTAAGCTTTTAACATTTGGGTGGCCGCGATTACGTTTTCGTCAAGATGGCGGCGATATAAAACATGACACTGAGGTAGCCTTTGCCTTTGGTTCCATCGTGTTTGAATTGATAGGGGGAATAGATTTGCACGCATAAATCTGCAAACTATTGGGCTGATGGACCTTGTCGTTTAGTCAAAAGCGCTCGTCGTATGGATATATATGTTGTTGCAAAATTTGGTAGAGATCGGATGATTATGTAAGTCGTAATTTGATTTAAGCTTTGAATATTTGGGTGGCCGCCATTACGTTTCCGTCAAGATTCACCGTGTTCGAATTGATGGGGGGGACAGACATTCAGAGTACACACACTCCACACACACACACACACAGACTCACACACACACACAGACAGACACACAATTTTTCGCCCTGTATTGATCTCATAAGTCTACTTTCATTTTTTGCAAAAATCGAAAGTAGGCTAAAAAATATTGAAAATATATAGTGGGGATGGACACCTTTCGTTCAAGCCCTCACGCACCTTTCTCCGATTGCGCGTTTGGGAGACATTCGCTATTTTCCGAAATCTCGGGTCGATGACTTTGTAGTTGTTCAACAATCGAAAAATAGATAATCATTAAATATAAATAATAAATAAATACGAGGGTTGGGGCAAAAGTCATCACAACTATTCTTTTTCTTGTGCATACGTGAACGGATCACAAACGTACATGTGTCGTGTGGACGTTCTGCAGGCATAATGGCTCTATGATAGCTGGTAATGGCGCAGTGAGGGCTGTACAATCAGTCAGTTGGTGCGGGTCGTGCGAGATGGAAGTAACCCGTGTTGAGCAGCGCGCTTCCATCTAAATAGCCGTCCTCCCAGGGAGAAATGCGATGGAATGTCACAGTGAATTAGTGAAAGCCCTTGGAAATAATGCCCTACCATGCCGTACAGTAGCACGGTCGGTAGGAAAGTTTCAGCAAGGAAAGTTTCAGTGAGGAGCATCGTTTGGAACGACCTGTCAGTGTGCGGACCGCCGTGGCACATGACGTAATCAAGCAGCTCCGAGATAAAGACAGACGATGGACGCTACTGGAGTTAGAGACGGCAAGTGGCATCGAGAAACGCACCGTCTACAGGATATTGCGTAATGAGCTGCAACTACGCAAAATCGCTTCGCGGTGGGTCTCGCATGAACTAACGGAAGTTCAAAGGTGGGTGCGCTATGCAATATGCTCCCACCACCTTGCACGCTGGCAACAGGACGGCGATCAATTCTTGTCACGAATAATCGCCATCAATGAATTTTGGGCCAGGGCATACGAAACAGAACTGAAACGTCAGTCCGCGGAGTGGCGACATGCTGGATCACCAAGGAGGCAGAGTTCCATCAGAATCCTTCCCCAGTCAAATTGATGGTGATCGTCGCGTATGACGTCGGGGGTGTCATTGTTTGCCACTTTGTTCCACTTGGCAGAACAGTGACCGCACAGTACGTAAGGGACTTCCTGGAGCGACAGGTACGACATGGCGTTCGGGAGAAACGTCCGGATCTTGTGGACAGTGCAATAATACTGCAACGACCATGCAAGGCCACGTAAAGCAGGATGTGTAGGGCAGTTACTGCGACGTTGGTGATGGGAAGAATTGGAGCACCCTCCGTACTCTCCCGACAATTCGCCCCGTGACTTTGATCTTATTCGAAAGATTAAGGAACCACTATGTGGTAGGCGGTTTGCAACACGAGAGGACATTGCTAATGCTGTACACCAACAGGTGATCCGATTCACAATTGGTGCGGTAAATGCTGGGGCAGATGGTATTATGTGCCTCCCACAAGGTTGGCAGCGTGTGGGGACAGTAGCAGGGAACTACTTTGAGGGTCTTTGGGTCCAGGTTTGTCATGTCAATTGTATGTGAACTGTGTTGTCACTCTCTTGCACCGTGAAGGCCATATTGCCCTGTATACTACCGTAATAAATTACGATATTTCAGTGCTATTCATTGTCCACACATGTAGTTAACACCTTGTCCATTCGTCTGTATATGTCACATTTTCCAACCGGACTGGTATGTTCATGACCAAAAATAGTAGCCATGACTTTTGCCCCAACCCTCGTATTAAATAATACATAAATCGATGCATAATTTGGAAAAGAACACAAACCGACCAAGGGAGGTCAACATGGACGAGCCCGGCGGAAGTAAGTGGAAGCAATGGTGGACTTTTGTGTTAAATCTAATTACATTTGGAAAATCTCATTGGAAGTTTAGGGAATTCTGGGCCTGGGGATGGTGGGGGATGGGGGTAGGGAGTAGAGAAGGGGATATGCAAGAATCTACCATAACGTTTGAAAATCCCGCCCTCTTAGAGCAGCCTAGGTGCGCATGCGTACTCATCATCATCATCTTGTACAGTTTCCAGCCCCAGGCTGGGTCTGTTTGGAACATAAGCCTCGCCACTTAGTTCTTTCTTCCCACCATCTCTCCGCTGTCACTCTGGTCCAGTCCTCGCCTCTCTTCTTGACACATTCCTCCACTCCTTTCAGCCATCTATCTCTTGGTCTTCCCCTTGGTCGTTTCTTCTGCATCTGCATCTCATGTATCCTTTTGGGAATCTTCTTCTCATCCATTCTCTTTAAGTGCCCATACCACCTCAGTCTTGATGTCTCAATCCTACCTTGCAAGGGCTCCTCTTTCACCATTTCCCTGACCTTTTCATTCCTTACCCTGTCTCTTCTTGTTACTCCGATCCTACTTCGCAGAAACTTCATTTCACCTGCCTGTATTCTGCTTATGTCTCTTTTCTTCATTGTCCACGTTTCTGAAGCATAGGTCAGTATTGGGATATAGTAGCTTCTGTATAACACTTCCTTGCTTTTTTGTGGGACATCTTTATTCCACACTAAGCTCCTAATGCTTCTCAGAAATGCTTCTGCCTGTCTGCCACGTTCCGTAATCTCTTTGTCATTTCTCCCAGTTTCCTCCACTATACTACCCAAGTACTTGAGACTTTCCACCTTCTTCAGCTGTCCACCTCCAAGTGTTATCCCACTCATTGGTCTGTCCTTTTTCCTGGTCGTTAACAGGATCTCACATTTACTGATGTTGAACTTCCATCCGTACTCTCCCACTGTTTC
Source organism: Meconema thalassinum (assembly GCA_946902985.2). Lineage (NCBI taxonomy): Eukaryota > Metazoa > Arthropoda > Insecta > Orthoptera > Tettigoniidae > Meconema > Meconema thalassinum. Next base: position 237,850,222 of record OX336397.1, read on the forward strand.
TTCCCAAGCCTTCAGTTGCTCCTGAATTTCCTCCTCCTTGTTTCCCCAGACCATGAGATCATCTGCAAACACCATTGCTTTCATCTTATCTTCTCCTATCTTTCCTGCTATCCGTATCATTACCTCGTCCATAACCACAATAAAGAGAAGGGGTGACAGCGCACTACCCTGTTTCAGGCCACTAATTTGTCTGAACCAGTCTGTTCTTTCCCCTCCAACTTTCACACAACTCACACTTCCACAATACATCTCCTTCACTCTGCCTACAGTCTCTCTTTCCACTCCCATGTTTTCCATTGCTTTCCAAACCTTCTCCCTGCACACACTATCATAGGCCTTTTCGATGTCCAGGAAGGCCATCAACAGATCCTCTCCAAATTCGTAGTGTTGTTCCTGGAGCTGTCTCACTGAAAATATGAGATCCACTGTTGATCTCCCAGGTCTGAATCCATACTGTTCCTCTCTCAATTTTCTCTCCACTTTGGCTCGTATTCTACTTTCTAATATCTTTTCATATATCTTGGCACAGTGAGGTATGAGTGTGACTCCCCTGTAATTTCTGCACTCCTTTCTGCTTCCTTTCTTAAATATTGGGACAATTAATCCTTTCTTCCAATCTTCTGGGGTCTTTTTCTCCTTCCATATCACCCTCATCACACGGTACAGCCACTGTTTCCCAACCACCCCTGCTGCCTTCACGAATTCAACACCCACTTCATCCACACCTGGTGCCCTTCCTCCTTTCATCTTGTCTATAGCTATTTCCAGTTCTCTCCAAGTCAGGTCCTTTTCCATTCCTGTGTTGTCTTCTCCATCTTCCAATACATTGTCTTCCTCCCTATGACCATTTGGATTCAGCAAATCCTCAATGTACTCTTTCCACACTGTCTTGAGTGTCTCTTTGTTGTGTACCTCATTTCCGTTTTTGTCCATCATTACCACATCCTCTCGCAGACCTCTTCTCTTACTTTTGACCATCCCATAAAGAACTTTCTTATTTCCTCTGCTGTCTTCCTCCATCATCTCTGTCCACTTTACCATCCACTTCTTCCTCTCCTCTGCGACAATCTTGTTTGCTTCTTTCTTCTTTATCTTATAATCTTCCCTTGCCAGATCAGTTCTTTCCTGGAACCACACTCTGAAAGCCTTGTTCTTCCTTCCCACAGCTTCTTTTACTCTCTCATTCCACCATGGTGTCTCTTTACACCGCTTTCTGTTGCTTGTTCTTCCACATACTGCCACTGCAGCTTCCACCATTGTGTTTTTGAATTGCTTCCATTCCTCTTCCCCTGTTTTGCTTTCAAATCAGGAACAGGCATGCGTACTAATAATCCTTAATTACGCCGGGGGTGCGGGTAGTTTTATCTTACGGGAAAATAGACGTCCCATAGTTAGAGAGGGTAGAGCCCTGTCGTTCGATCCCTCACACGACTTCCTCAGATTACTCGTTCGGGAGTTCCTACGACCTTGCCCCCGGATGTATCGCGGGTTGCCTATTCAGTTACACCTGGGATAGGATCCCTCTACTTACGAGCACGGGCAACTGAACAACAAGTAACTAGCGATGTGTTCATGCGACACAAATTAATTCGCTATATAATAGCCTAGTTGGAATATATATGTGTTATTATACTTCACTATTGAAAACCTTATGGATGAATGGAGAGCACTATTTAGGGCTACACCCATTGTGTAGATGATTGATTTACCTGGCACATAGTACATATAGTGTGGTCTGTTATAATGTACAGAAGGTGGCAACCCTTTAAGAACCACACTACACAGCGCACACTTATCCAACTCTCGGCATACCACTGCATGCCTCCCCTCTAGCGTCCCACATTTTAACTGGCACGAATATTCTGAACGTTTACTTTTATCACCACAATGGCTTAATCTCCCAAAGTAGTATTTAAAAATACTCTACCTGTAATTGCAGTCCAATTAGATCACACTATGTACACAGTATTTCCAAAATAATTTCTGGGCCTCTATTGACAATTGTTGTGTATAAATGCGAGTTAATTGGGCGTTACGATACGTTATTAATTATTTTCTTAAAGAAATGACGTAGCCTCTATAATTAAACTTCGTCAGTCTTGCTTTTACCCTTGTGCCGTGGAGTGAAGTCATTGCTTAACTGTTGAGATTTTGTTCCCAAGTGGATGCCAATGGTTGATGGATTGACCTGGTATACATGTTTTGTGTGGATGGGATCAACTGGAGTTGTTCATTTCCCGATGATTGGGTTTTAACGTACTGTAATCCAAACTTTCATTTATAAGGTTATGTTTTGAAATTCATCCTCCAGGGTGGTAATGTAATATCACATTAACTAACCACTTACTAAATGAGAAAAATGGAAAACAGTTCAGTGAGCCACAGGAGAGACAGCCGCAACACATTCCACCCTCAACTCCTTTATAAAACACATTCCCACAAAGAGGATAAATATAAGGCAAACGAAAGAACATGTTGTTTGTATGTTTAACACTTACTCATTTAAGGGATTTCCTCTTTCATCTGCTTCATCATTCTGATTTTCTTCTTTTACATCCTGGGGATAAGAAGAAATAATTTATGTCAGTGTTATCACCTTATAACTTTACACAAATGACAACCCATGTAATTGTACAGCACTGCTCAGCTGAAGTGAAGATGTATTCGTTGAATGACTTTCTACTGTCCTTCACATCCTAGTGCTAGAGATAGACTTTATACATATAAGTGGTTATAATCCCCAGTTCTGAAACTTATAATACACTTTTAGAGACCACGTAAAATTTAGAGGGAGTGAAAATGCGAAGATCAGTGCCTTAATGGAAGTATTAGCTATAAGGATTGAGGAGATATGAAGTTTTACTTTTAATTATTTTAGTCGTAAGACCATAAGAGGATGCAGACAACAATACAATAGACCAAAACAGGTCCTACGGTTCAACACGTGCTAGTGTACCGGAGCACACAGTTTGCTAAGGAGATTAGAGCATGCTAGTAACTCTTAAGAATTATGTGTCTCCTAGTGTACGGGAGCAAACAGTTTGCTAAGGAGATTAGAGAATGCTAGTAACTCTAAGAATTGTGTGTCTGCTAGAGTACGGGAGCACACAGTTTGCAAAGGAGATTAGAGCAGCTAGTAACTCTAAGAATTATGTGTCTGCTAGAGTGCGGGAGCACACAGTTTGCTAAGGAGATTAGAGCAGCTAGTAACTCTAAGAATTATGTGTCTGCTAGAGTACGGGAGCACACAGTTTGCTAAGGAGATTAGAGCAGCTAGTAACTCTAAGAATTATGTGTCTGCTAGAGTGCGGGAGCACACAGTTTGCAAAGGAGATTAGAGCAGCTAGTAACTCTAAGAATTATGTGTCTGCTAGAGTGCGGGAGCACACAGTTTGCTAAGGAGATTAGAGCAGCTAGTAACTCTAAGAATTATGTGTCTGCTAGAGTGCGGGAGCACACAGTTTGCAAAGGATATAAGAGCAGGTACTAACAGCCAAACGATTCCGTTTGTCAACCACATAATAGTGAGAAAACAACGCTAAATCCCTAATTGTTATTAGGAGATAAGGAGATGTCTTGGAAATAAGCATGACGTTTCTTACCTCATTCAGATCTGAAGATGATGCTTCTTTTCTGATGCATGTAGCAATCTCCGGAATAGAACATTCCTCAATCTAAATGTCTGTGAGATGGTCTGTATCGTCCTGCAAAAAAATGATTGTTTCACATATAAGTTCTTTACGCAGGTTGGAATATATCTTACAGATGGCTTGTAAACTTGCTCTGAAGGAATCAAGGAATAAACTAACATACTGAAGGTAATTCAACCCCGCATTCATAGTTTTCTTTCATCCATAGCCACATTGCAGAAAATCCAACAGTAATTGTGTAGTTTTTGTCAAAAAGCATTTCAGTTAGAATACACTCGCAAAACGTGGGACTAGCATATTGTTACTAGCACTGAGTGTCTGTTGCGACTTTGCGGCATAGCTGCAGTTACTTAAGATTTACCATACAACGTTAATAAGTACAAGTAACGATGATGCATTTTGGGTTAAGATATTTCGCACCAAGCGTTGATAAAACAATTTTGATCTCGAGGATACCAAACGGAGGGAACGATAAACAAATAGTGGCAGCTACTTGAGGTCTCATTTCATATATAAATTCACTTGTAATACATGATACATGAGCCATTGTGGTTATCAAGATGATTACGCAATGAGTTAATAAATAGCGAAACGAAGAATAATATTTTTAAAGACAACAGCTTAAGAGCTTTTCTGACCGAAAATGCTGCCCGTGGTCTAATAAAATGCTAAGAAACACCTCCATTGACAATCTGTGGGGAGTTTTCCGTGGAGACTTCGTGCCAGTCCAAAACAAGACACATCTCTCTTTCTCCTTCGTTCAACCCACCTAGAAAACCGAAGAACCCTTAACTATCAAATATGTGTGCAACATTGGAGGCTATAATGAAAATACTGACAGTCATAGCTAGCAGTGGAGGCTGTATTCAAGGGTGGACCATCAATATATTCACAGCCATGGCTACCTGCGGAGGGAGGCATCAAGGTGGGAGGAGGACCAACATCATATTGACAGGGCAAGCAGTAAAGCTCGCCCCAAGCCTCATGTGAGTGTTCGGACACTTCTGATCTCTTAATTTAGATTTGCAATAAAAATCCTACGCGCTCTAGAACACATATGTCTCACGGGACAGTCTAGGATTTGACAGGGGGTATCATTTTCAGGGAGTAGTATAGATCGCAATACATTTCCCTATAAATTTCCCTTAAAACAAAATGGCGGCGTTGATGATGTCATCGACGACGTCACGAAAGACACGATATATTTTTATAGTAAGCTTACGGGAAACTCTGGGGAATCGGGGGTTTAGGGTGGGGGAAATATAAACAGAAATCGGCTTTTACAAATACCCTTCGAAACGCGATAGACATCGACATTTTTGAAATTACCTAATATTTACAAAATATGTATTCCCATCTTTACTTGACCTACATCGAAATTTTGGCATTTTGGCCTATATTTACAATATATGTATACCCATCTTTACTTGACCTACATAGGTTATCTGGTAAAGATCCAGATACACATGTCATATCCAAGTGTTACTATAAATTGCAAAAACGTGCATGTGTATCGGGATCTTTACCAGACATTCTTTATGGTATAGATGGGCATACATCCCTATGTATATTATAATTGCAAAAGTTTGTGTGTGTGTGTGTGTCCGTGTATTAATTCGTTACCTCTTAACGCTAAAACGGCTGGACGGATTCAGATGAAATTTGAAATAGAGATAGCTTAAACCCTGGATTAACACATAGGCTGCCTTTCATCCAGAAATAAGTCATTGTTCCCGTGAAACAGCCAACTTAATTGAAAAGTCACCGAAAATACACAACTGGGACAAAATTTTGGAGTTGTCGGATAAAGACCGGACATAGCTCATTTTATGCCCATCGATGCGAGAAACAATACTCGGTAGGTCCCTATGGGACACCGAAAACCATATTCCAAGGCTCTAAAACCAACAGTTCTAAAGATATTCCCAGAAAACTATCTGCGCTCTGATTGATGAACTAATCGCAAGTCCGTATCCATGGCAACAGTACCCTCTGATAAACTGATGAACGAACCGCAAGTCCGTATCCATGGTAACACTAGCTCGAGACATGGCATCCAATTTTCCATCTATCCCTGTAAGAGGCAATGCCAATCCATTTATTATCCAAAACACGATAGACTGGCTCAGCGGTAACGTTCTCGCTTGCTGGGCCCAAGGTTGCAGATTCGTATCATGGCGCAGTCAGCTAGCATTTGAGGATGCGAAAATGCAAAGGAGTCGGGTCAGTAAATGTACTGGAACGTTAATTAAAAGGAACGTAAATCCAATAACATTATTATTAAAACACGATAAGAACATTAGAAATCTAAACGGTTGTCCCTCTTTCAAGATATATCTACAGTATGTCATGATTTAAAAATAAATAACTTTCTGTTTTAGAAATACAATAACGAAAATTAGTGAGAGATAGCGCCTTAAATACCACCTTTAATTTTTAAACACTACAGTAGCGGCTACTAAATAAAGGTAGCGATATAGCTACGTTCAATTTCACAAACACTGCGTTCACAAATACCGTATAGTTTAGTGCAAATATCAGTCTGCCGTTATGTCAGTAGCAACGAACTCTGTGGCGGCTATTGCCGTTTCCGTAATACTAAAGACATCCCGCCGTCACATACAGCAATGTGCACTTACAGAATTGTGAAGCAATGTATTTTCCTGAAAATAATTTCCAAGAGCGAGTATCCACTCCGCCAAAAACCACACTCACTACCTTTTCCAAAATTTACACAAAACATGATAATGAATGGACTCTTCTGTATGTTGAGGTACAGATATATTACACATGGAAAGATACAAGAAAATGTTGGCAAATCTGAGTTCAAGGATCTGCTGTTCAGAATACGCCTTGTGTTAAATCTGCAGAAGCTTTCGGTACAGGTTATGCGGCCCATGTTCGTAACATGGAATGTTTTCCTTTGACAATGCATCTACACCATTTGCGAGAGCAACGCATTTCAAAGATCTCTAAAAAATACAATAATCAGGAAATTGGAGAAAATGTAAAGAATATTCAAGGAGAAATAATTTCAGCTCTGAGATTTGCTGATGACATCGTCATCTTGGCCGATACGCCAGAGGATTTGAATGAGTTTTTGAATGGTATGGACTCCGTCTTGAGGTAAGAATTCAAGATGAAAATCAATAAATGGAAAACAACAACATTGGAATGCAGCCCAAATAAATCACAAACCTCTATGGACATCAGATTGGCAGGTGAAACGCTTCGGGAAGTAGGAGAATTCTGTTACTTAGGAAGCAAAATAACCAGTGATGGACGAAGCAAAGAGGATATAAAAAGTAGGTTGGCTCAGGCAAGGAAAGCATTTCTACAGGAAAGGAATCTGTTGACATTAGGTATTAGGAAGTCATTTTTGAAAGCATTTGTCTGGAGCGTGACACTATAAGGAAGTGAAAGTTGGACTAATGGTGCAGCAGAAAAGAGGAGAATTGAAGCGTTTGAAATGTGGTGTTACAGGAGAATGATGAAGATCGGATGGGTAGATAGGGCAACAAATGAAGAGGTATTAAGACGAGTGTGAGAGGAGAGATGCTTCTGGCGACTGCTAATGAAGAGAAGAGAAAGGTTGGTAGGACACATTAAGACACCCAGGAATAGCAAGCTTAGTTATGGATGGGAGGGTCGAGGACAAGAACTGTAGGGGTAGACCAAGGTTAAACAGATTACCTCGGATGTTGCGCGTAGTAGCTATGTAGAGATGAAACGATTAACTCAGGACAGGGAGGTATGGATTGCTGTATCAAACCAGTCAAAAGACTGAAGACTCAAACGACAACAATCCGGAATTTTAATTATTTAGAGAGACATGTGAGACAAAAGGGTTGTTGGAGAATTACAATCCCTGGGATGTAACACTGGAAAAAGCTGCACATTGTACATCAGCGGCCAAGGCGAGAGATAAATTTTGCTATTGGTCTATTAATAGCGACATGTTAACGTTAACATCATCAATAATTGTGGGAAAAGTTCACCCTGAATAGCTTAAGAAAAATACATTTAGTTACCCATATTGAGATTATTCAGAACAGTATTCGCAATTATTGTTAACAAAGTGCAATGACAAGCACTGACAGCAGCAGGTATATATTTAGACAAAACCAGTTTTCTCAAGGGCAACTTTATGTGGCGTGCTCACGAGAATCCGGACAACAAAATCTTTATGTCTCAGCAGAACATGGCAAAACCAAAAACGCTATTTTCACATGTGTTCACATAATGTAACATCGTACCCTGCAGACTTTCTCAACTCTATGAAATTCCCACTTTGCTGCTCATATCAATCTACTGTATGTATCAGAATTTGCTGTAATAGAATAGACCAATTATCAGCAATAATGCATCGTCCCCAATGGTTTCATCGCGAGCGAAGCCGCGGGTACCTGCTAGTATTTTATAAAAGCTAAAATACCAAAATGTCGATGTGTATCGCCATCTATACCAGACATAATATATTTAGGTCAAGTAAAGATGGGGATACTTCCTATACATAAAAGTGAAAGTCTATATGTATGTATGTATTTGGATTTGCTCTCTAACGAACTCTTCACCGAACCACCACTTCAAAACCAAATTTTGCAAGCACAGAGTTCAGGATCCAGAAGAAACCGCTGGCGCTGGCTACATGGATTTTGGATAGTCTTTCTCATTCTTCTGATTTCCGCCTTTAGGCTCTCGAGCAAAGGCTAACAAAGTCAGAAAATAAACTGATGAAGGAATGGCAAGGCCGGTCGATTCCATGGCAACAGTAGCTCAATACGAGACCACCAAGTTTCCATCTATCTCTGTAAGAGGCAATGTCACTCCACGTTCTCCACGGCGAGAGTAGCTCAAGACGTGACCACCAGGTTTCCATCTATCTCTGTAAGAGGCCATGGCACTCCATTTTCTATCTAAACCACGATAAGAACATTATGAATCAGAACGCCATAAAAATCTGAATACGTTTTTTTAATGTTATTAACAGGGGTCGTTGTAGGGAATTGAAATGAATAAAGAAATACATTGGCTAACCCTGCATGTGGCATAACGTTACAACAGCTGAGATATCATCAAGAGCTTAAATAATTCTGTTGTTGATTAATTTAGAAGCTTTGCAATATCATAGCCCAGGCAAATAAGACATATGTTTCCCAAAAAATCGTCCAAGGCTGGAATGTGTTTTAATACCGTTTGGGGGTCCCAAATAAGAGTCCTGTGAGTTTGCGACGGATTCTGACTTCTGCTTAATTTTTGGGAGTCAAAAAACCGCGAAATTTTCCCACTTTTTTCAGTTTTTTGCTTATAACTTCTAAACGACGCATTCTACGGAAACGTTTCCTCGTAACGGTTTTAAAGAACGTTACATTCTGCGTTGAATGGGTTTCATTCTGTCTAAATCTGCCCAGTCGTTTAGCCGCAATCGATTTCTGAATTTGGGGCCAATTTTACCAAATTGGTTAAAATGTTGATTCTTTGTTTAGTTTTTCGCTTTATACTCCTAAACAACGCATCCTATAGAAAATTGTTTTCGAAGCGTTTTTTAGAAAATTAAATACTGCGTCGAATGGTTCTTAGTTTGTGAAAATCGGCCCAGCTGTTTAGCCGTAATCGATTTTTTTTGAGTTGGGCCATTTATACCATCGCTCATGTCTCATGTAATTTTCTTTTCCAATCGTGGAGTTTTCGAAGTGGCAAAGGAGCAAATCCGGGTTGGCCCGGTTCCCCCACTTGGCATTGAGAACCTCTATCTTCTTCAATTAATACCAGTGCAATCAGTGGTCGGCAGGTGAAACAACTATAGAAAAGGGCACAGACAGTATGAAAACTACAATGAAGTTAAAACTAGCAGAAAAACCGAGTAGTGTCTCTACGAGCCGTGAAGGCTACAGCAAACATCAACGGAGAATCAGTCCCCATCAGTCCGGACATGATGTTCCGCCGCATTCCATTTCACATGAAATCCCAGCTTCAGCTTGAATCGTACTTTGAATTCGAATTGGCCCCACTCTCACTGTTTGATGATGATGGCATGATGCGGAAGAGTCGAGTATCAGAACTGTACAAGCTATTCACTCCAGTCAAAGTAGATCTCACTGTGAATGCAGACTACGTAGAGGATGGTGGTTACCTCCTGCACAGATTTGTGTGGAACAGCGGAGAACAGTTTTCCAATATCATTCAGAAGTACGTGAATTTCGTGAAATCCAACTACAAGTCTGACAGTATCACCATAGTGTTCGATGGGTACCCATAGGATGTGGCCGAGAGGAGTATAAAGTCAGCTGAAAGAGCGCGAAGAGCCTGGGTTATGTCATCTTCGTCGGTTATATTCCAGGAAAATACAAAGGCCACAATGTCCAAAGGTCGTTTCTTGTTGAATGATCACAACAAAAAACGTCTCATATCGATGCTGACAAGCAAACTGATGGACGAGGGTATTCACGTGAAACAAGCCGTTGAAGATGCATATTCTCTGATTGTGAGCACAGCCATGGAGAGGTCTATGGAAGGAGGCAATGTTTTCATAGTGGGAGAGGACACCGATCTATTGGTCATGCTCACTTTTCATGTTGCTGTCTTTGAAGAGCCCATCTCCAACGAATTCCTCATCAAACCCGGGAAACAGAACCAGGAAACTGTCGTTTACAGTCAGAGCAATTGCCAGCTGCCTGAAGACATGAGGAAGCATACCCTGCTTCTCCATGCCTTCACGGGGTGCGACACCACATCCTCATTTTTCCGCCAGGGGAAAATAAAATGTATGAAGAAATTCATGGCAGACCAAAACCTCTTTCATCAGGCCTCTATTTTTCTTCACCCGATCTCAACCCCTGACCAAGTTGCAAATGCAGGTTTTCACATCATAAAAAACCTGTACACGGGTGGCAACAGTAAGTCCCTCAATCAAGTGAAGTTTGACCTCTTCCAGAGGTCGCTTTAAAAACAGAATTTCAACCTGGCGTCCTTGCCTCCTACAGAAGCGGCTGCTCGCCAACACTCCTTCAGAGTTTATTTACAGGTGCAGGTATGGAGGAGTAATGTACTAGATCCAGAGAGATGGAGATGGAAAATAACCACCAATGGCGTAACTCCCATCACAACGACTGATCCACCGGCTCCACAAAAACTTCTCAACTCCATATCGAGCACATGTAAAAAAAAGGGTGCAAAGCAACTTGTTCCTGAAGGAAAGCTGGGGTAAAATGCACCACCATCTGCATGACCTGCCAAGGGCACACATGCCTGAATTCCATCTCTGAAGACAAGGATGTTATACTGGATACCACCCAGTGTGACGAGGGGATTGATATCATCGAAGAAGAGCAAGAAATGAATCCTCATTCTCAAGATTCCGAGGATAAGGAGCTAGATGACGTGATCGGCGAAGAGCCACCGTTATCTCCTAAACGGCGAAAGAAATCGTCAACATGAGTACCTTGTACGTCTTTCACATTATGATGTTTCATGTACACAACTAATACCTCTTTCTGTACATAATTTATATCGTTATCGCTTACGTAAACATCTTATGTAAATGTATCTTATGTATACTTCTTTTGTTACTTTCAATGAAACATTATTCATAATAATGTCTTCTTATAATTTGAAACCACATAACATCATTTCGGAGTGGCTGCTCTTGGGTTGTCAAGGCCACGTGGGGGAACCGGGCCAACCCGGATTTGCTCCTTTACCACTTCAAAAACTGCACGATTGGAAAATAAAATTACATGAGACATGAGAGATGGTATAAATGGCCCAACTCAAAAAATCGATTGCGGCTCAACAGCTGGGCCGATTTTGACAGACTAAAAACCATTAGACGCAAAATTTAATGCTCTTGAAGCGCTTTGAATAAAATTTTCTATAGGATGCGATGTTTAGGAGTTTTAAGCGAAAAACTAAACAAAGAATCAACTTTTTAAGCAATTTGGTAAAAATGGCCCAAATTCAGAAATCGATTGCGGCTAAATGACTGGGTTGATTTAGACGAACTAAACACCATTCAACGCAAAATGTAAAGTTCTTTTAAAAACGTTACGATGAAACGTTACTGTAGTATGCGTCGTTTAGAAGTTATAAGCAAAAAACTGAAAAAAGTGCAAATATTTCGCGGGTTTTTGACTCCCAAAAATTAAGCAGAAGTCAGAATCCGTCGCAAACTCACAGGAATCTTATTTGGGACCCCCAAACGGTATTAAAACACATTCCAGCTTTGGACGATTTTTCGGGAAGCATGCCCTTTTTTTGATCTAATTTGCCTGGGTTATCATGCTCATATAGCCCATGAACTTGAGTGTGTACGGAATTTTTCTGATGACATGTGTTACTGTGATGGCTGTAGTAGTGTGTGTATTTGTAATTCAATAGAGGATTGGAAAGGAGGTTGCTATGGCCTTCAGTTAGGAACTATCTCGGTGTTTGCCTCCAGTATAATAAATAACCCTTGGCACTTCAGCCCATGAAGGGCCAAGGCCTACTAATCGACCGCTGCCCAGCAATTTTACCTGCGTGGTTAGCGCATCGAGTCCCCTCACCGCTTAATCTTGGTTTTCGTGACCGAGATTTGCTTCGAGTGAAAGTGGGAAACCACGGAAAATAATTACCAAATTAAATACTAATACACCTGGTCGTCTAAATGATTTCTGCATCTTATGTATAATTTTATTTAATAACTAGCTGAACCCGGCTAGCGTTGCAACGCCAATCAAAGTAAGTTTTGGCGTTGTAATTTTGTTTCTCGAAGTGGTTTTGGATACACAATTCTTTTTTTCAATTTCCGCTAACTGCCTCCAAACTATCGTTAAATGGATTAACTAATTAAGAAACATTCGCGGGAACGTCCACAACAACTCACCAATGTTTCATTGCAATCGGATGAATGGCATATGAATACATATGGAATTTGATTTATACGATTCGTGTGCTGTCACTCATTTGTTGAATCAACTCGTTCGCTACCTACAGTGAAAAGGATTTACTAAGTTAGAGACCTACACGTAAGTGCACATAACAACTCATCAAAGCTTCATCACAATCGATGAATGGTATATGAACGCATACAGGATTTTGTTGAAACGCTTCAAGCGTCGTCACTCATTTGTTGCATCTACTCGTGCGCTATATATTGTAAAATGGATTTACTAAGTCGAAACCCTTCCCTGGCCTGTACACAAGTAGGGAGGCTGTGGGGGTTTTGAACCAAATACCGTTATTTATGCAAATGAGGGGGGCGTGGCAAGGTCAATGGCCTTTGAGGTAGGTCATGCTCAATGACCTTGAGGTAGGTCATTGACCCCCAAGGTCGCCGGGACCCCGGAAGGTAAACAAACCTTGGAGGGTCCAGGAACCGGTTTGAGGGGGTGTGGGTGGAGGGGGAGGAGTGGGGGTGGGGAGGGGGAGTGGGGAGGGGGAGGGGGAGGGGGGTGGTGGCGAGGTTGGGAGATGAGGGGGAAGGATGGAAGAGGGTCTGCACGAGACCCTCCTCGACCCAGTCTCTCTCTTGGACTGAGCGCCTTCACTGATATTATCCTGGGCTATATAGCTTTGCTTTGATCCCGACGAGATCCGAGTGTTGCCGAAGGTTTCCGAATCCTTGGTTGTGAATGAATCGTCAGAGAATTGAACGGTCAACTGGTGTGTGTGACGTCACAGCAGATTACGGGATGTGAGGTAGGTCATGAACGGGAGTGTTTTGAATGGAAAACATTAGTGTAACTGGTGTGTGTGACGTCACAGCAGATTACGGGATGTGGGGTAGGTCATGAACGGGAGTGTTTTGAATGGAAAACATGAATGGCAGTGGATGGCGGTGGTTGTTTGGACCCTGACGCGGTAGGTTGGTTAGGTGTGAATGGGTCTGAGAGACAAACAAGATGGGGTTGAAAGCGCTCAATGGTAAACAAACATCAATGGTATCGGGAGTAGTGAATGGAATTGAGAGAGAGGGGGAATGAACTGGTTGTTGAATGTGCTCAATGGTAAACAAACGTCAATGAATCAGGAGTAGTATTTCCTGTAAATGGTAGGGTGGGGGTAGGATACAAATCGCATAGCATGTTGAGTCGGCCAGCTCGAAATGAAATAAAAACAAGAAGGTGTACACCAGATCCGATTTATTAATCCTTATTCTTCCTCTTCATCTTCCTCTTCATCATCATCATCATCTTCTTCTTCCTCATCCTCTCCTAATCTCTCACACCCTTCCATCGCCGTCATTAATTGGGTAAAAAACTCCACCAACACTGGATCATTTCCAAAGCTATAAAAAAAATAAAAAATGTATACAATAAAGAGTACAACAAAATTGTTTTATAACGCTTGTTTATCTAAATATTGTATTGTGAATTGCTGGGAGTGTGTGAGAGCAAGTACAGTTCACCTAAGTCTGCAGCAGCTTCCAGCGGACGCCCTTAGGGTGAGCTACAAGTTCTGTTCATTTTTAAGTAGTTTCAAAATGTTGCTACTAGATATTAATGATACCTAGTGGTGAATGTTGGAACTTGAGTATAGGTTTCAGTGCTGGCAGTGTTCACGAACATGTGTGACTCACTTGAGTATGTAGGTGCTGTGAATTGCTGGGAGTGTGTGAGAGCAAGTACAGTTCACCTAAGTCTGCAGCAGCTTCCAGCGGACGCCCTTAGGGTGAGCTACAAGTTCTGTTCATTTTTAAGTAGTTTCAAAATTTTGCTACTAGATATTAATGATACCTAGTGGTGAATGTAGGAACTTGAGTATGGGTTTCAGTGCTGGCAGTGTTCACGAACATGTGTGTCTCACTTGAGTATGTAGCTGCTTCCAGCAAACACCATTAGAGTGAGCTACAAGTTCCAAGTTTTTTGCTACCAGATAATAATGCCATCTAGTGGTAAATGTTGGAACTTGTTTTGACAAAATCTAACCTGTCAATTTAGCTTCACACAAGTTTAGTCTGTGGACGGATCTTTTACATGTCATAAAGTGAGAACATGTAACCGCTGGCTTTACTCCCCCTCCAAAGGAAGGCATACTAAAGGATTTTAACACACTTAAAAAATCTGACTTCCTTCCCAATCCTTTTTTTTTATTCATCGCAATAACACGGGTTATCAGACAAATTCTACTCACACCCAAGTAAACATGGGCTACAAAGGCGGTAACTACGCTCAGTATTTCTAATCATTTTGAAGAAGAAAAAAAAACACCGCTTGCTTCCAGTATTTGATCAGATCAGGAATGGAATGAATTAAACTCCATCTAGCGGCGAGAAAGATCTGTGTTGGCTGCCAAAGCCTGTCTCACTTTTTAGAGTCAATGTTTAAATGAATGACAGATAAAAAGAAATGATAGTGGAGGGTGTTGACGGAAGAAAATTTTGACAGGGAAAACTGATGTTCCCAGAGAAAAACCTGTCTGCTTTTGGTTTGCCCAGCACAGATCTAACATAAAGTGACTGGAATTGAACCACGCACCCAGCCGTGAGAGAGTGGCGTGCTGCTACATAAGGCTTTAGTAAATAAATAATACTTACATTAACAGATCCAGCGTCAATTCCTCCTGGTTATCTTCTCCTTCCATCTCCACGACTTTATCGATCTTGTCCCCAGACATTGTAGCGAATGATATGTTGTGAAAAGGAACATCCTCCTTATATACTGTGTGTGGTTTCTGGTGAAAGGCGGATTAATTAGAAGTGTTTAAACTAGTTGTACAGGGTTATACAGTGTGGAGCTATTTCTGGTGAAAGGAAGGTCAGTAACGATTCCTGTATTAACGCAGGGTAATGCCGTATGGAGGTCATGTTTGTGTGAAAGGAACGGTAATCCAGAGACGTTTCCTGTATTCGGAGGGGTATAAATACTCGAGCAGAATTGAAATGAAGGTAGAGTTGACCACGAGCTTACAGCGTTCACACCAGATTGTAATTGGATCCTTGTCTATCAGGTAATATTCAACATACTTAAGTATATAACTTTAAAGTATATCCTAGTGTATATATTTGACTATGTGCTACTGGGAGACTAACTCATTCAGATGGTTTACAAAATAAGTGATTGTACTGTACAGAAAAGAGGAGAATTGAAGCATTTGAAATGTGGTGTTACAGGAGAATGATGAAGATCAGATGGGTAGAGAGAGAGTAACAAATAAAGAGGTATTAAGACGAGTGGGAGAGGAGAGATGTTTCTGGCGTCTGCTAATGAAGAGAAGAGATAGATTGGTAGGACACATATTAAGACACCAGGAATAGCAAGCTAAGTTATGGAAGGAAGGTTCGAGGACAAAAACTGTAGGGGTAGACCAAGGTTAGAATATGTTAAACAGATTGTGTCGGGTGTAGGGTGTCGGAGCTATGTAGAGATGAAACGATTAGCTCAGGACAGGGAGGCATGGAGAGCTGCATCAAACCAGTCAAAAGACTGAAGACTCAAACAACAACTGTACATTACAGTACTTGTAAATGCTGAGATGGTATGTTTAAATCCACATGAAGATGTTTAGAATTTTAATAGTATAATGGCCTATTGACAAAGCTGGTTTAAAAGTCAGACGGTACGAATCAGACAAGCAATAATTACTTCAAGTATGAAACGAGCAGAATTCATAGCATGTAATAAGATTGGTTTTAACGTGACTTGCATCTTAAACCACTAGCTGCCTGGGATATATAAAATGAATGCAGCTCAATTATATATAATTACTGTTATTATCCAATTAAATGTTGCCGATTTCACTGCATTGCCCCGCGAGATAATGACGGTGCTCGAGGCATTCACGGAATAGATAATGATCTCTTATGTAACATTAGCTCCGAGACATGGATTCACTTTTATACTTTAGTTCCAAGTCAAGTAACCTATTTAGTTAAGGACATTTAAATCATTACCTCCCGACCAATGTAGTCCCCCCCCCATGCACTTGGGTGTATTGAACACATAAATTATTTAACCAACCTGCGACGGCTTCACCCGGGAACAGATATAATATACAAACAACCCGACCCGGCTTCGCCCGTGAACAGTTATGTTATACCAGAAACCCAACCCGGCTTCGCCCGCGAACAGTTATATTATACCAAAAGCATGCACCGACTTCGCTCGAGAACAGTTAAATTATACACACATCAAAAAAAGTTTTGCATCACCTCGGTTCCAAGAGTTCCGGAACCTTTAAATACAAAGGGAATAGAGATCAACACAAACAACATTTCAGCTCGTTTTATTGCTCATGAGACCCACACATTGCATGTTGTACCATCATACAGCTAGACTTTCAGCATTTGTGGTCCAGATTGCAGTACACACCACTACCTCTAATACCCAGTAGCACGTCCTCTTGCATTGATGCATGCCTGTATTCGTCGTGGCATACTATCCACAAGTTCATCAAGACACTGTTGGTCCAAATTGTCCCACTCCTCAACGACAATTCGGCGTAAATCTCTCAGAGTGGTTGGTGGGTCAAGACGTCCATAAACAGCCCTTTTCAACATATCCCAGGCATGTTCGATAGGGTTCATGTCTGGCGAACATGCTGGCCACTGTAGTCGAGCGATGTCGTTATCTTGAAGGAACGCATTCACAAGATGTGCACGATGAGGTCGAGAATTGTCGTCCATGAAGACAAATGCCTCTCCAATATTCTGCCGATATGGTTGCACTATGGGTCGGAGGATGTCATTCAGGTATCGTAAAGCCGTTTCGGAGCCTTCCATGACCACCAGTGGCGTACGTCGGCCCCACATAATGCCACCCCAAAACATCAGGGAACCACCACCTTGCTGCACTCGCTGGACAGTGTGTCTAAGACGTTCAGCCTGACCAGGGTGCCTCTAAACACGTCTCCGACGATTGTCTGGTTGAAGGCATATGCGACACTCATCGGTGAAGAGAACGTGATGCCAATTCCGTGGGGTCCATTCAGCATGTTGTTGGGCCCATCTGTACCGCGCTGCATGGTGTCGGGGTTGCAAAGCTGGACCTCGCCATGGACGTCGGGAGTGAAGTTGCGCATCATGCAGCCTATTGCGCACAGTTTGAGTTGAAACACGACGTCCTGTGGCTGAACGAAACGCATTATTCAACATGGTGGCATTGCTGTCAGGGTTCCTCCGAGCGGCAATCCGTAAGTAGCGGTCATCCACTACAGTAGTAGCCCTTGGGCGGCCTGAGCGAGGCCTGTCATCGACAGTTCCTGTATCTCTGTACCTCCTCCATGTCCGAACAACATCGCTTTGGTTCACTCTGAGACGCCTGGAAACTTCCCTTGTTGAGAGTCCTTCTTGACACAAAGTAACAATGCGGACGCGATCGAACTGCGGTATTGACCTTCTAGGCATGGTAGAACTACAGACAACATGAGCAGCGTACCTTCGTCCTGGTGGAATGACTGGAACTGATCGGCTGTCGTACCCCCTCCGTCTAATAGGCCCTGCTCATGCATGGTTGTTTACATCTTTGAGCAGTTTTAGTGACATCTATGAACAGTCAAAGGGACTGTATCTTGGATACAATATACGCAGTCAACGTCTATATGCCGGAGATCTGGGAACCGAGGTGATGCAAAACTTTTTTTGATGTGTGTACATGCAATCTGCCCCGGCTTTGTCCGGGAACAGTTAAATTATACAAACAATCCGCCCCGGCTTCGCCCGGGGAACAGTTAAATTACGCAAGCAGTTTACCCCGGCTTTGCCAGGGAACAGATAAATTATACAAACAATCTGACTCGGTTTCACCAAAGTACAGTCATGACCAGCACCTGACCATGTAGCACCTGGGTGTATAACTTGTTTGATAACCTGTGTTCTTGTAATGGAATGAGGAGAAGTAGGAAAATGGTGAACGCAAGCTGCTGACAATTAAATAAGTGGCTAGCGATAATGGGTGTGTAGAAGGGTTTTGATAACTTTTGTGTGTATATACATATTTGCTAATGGCTTAGGTATACTAAAACACTATTATAGATATCAAATTCGATTTCAGAATGTCGGCAATAAAAAATGCGAATTCCATAGGGAAAGATGCTGGAGCAGAGACTAAACGACTACAGGATCTGCAGGTAAACGAGTCTTATTTGGTAACTGCTGTTCGTCGAGTCAAGACGAAATTTGGGGAACGTATTCTTTGTGAACTGGAGGACTTTGTAGTATTTCTACCGTCGAGATTCAAGGAACTCAGCGAGGAAGATGTAGCCGATCTCAACAAAGGAACCATCTATTTAAAATACATGGGACTGGAAAACAAAAGATGTCTTGTTGAATTCATAGAAGAAAAAAATAAAATTTAAAATTAGTTTATGTAAAAACGGAATTTGCAGGAAAAATAAACTTTGGTTCACTCTCTCTGCAATCCGTTTAGTTTTTGTAATTGTTAAGTACTAAGGGACATCATGTCGTCACCGATACAAAGTTGGGAAGATGTGGATAGTTGTTTCAATAACAATATCTGTTCCACTAAAGTCAATAATGATGCAAACATTTTAAATCTCAATGAATATTTAAACACTAGTTACAACATTTTTCAAAACAAAATACAAGACTGTTTAAGAGAACATGTAGCGTTAAAGGTTAACGCTGAATTATTATGTGACTTTGCTATTTTGAAACAAGGTGTCGAAATTATTCAGCCAATCTATTTACACACCCACATGACTAAATTATACCGCACTGATAATATACACAGTTGGTATAGTAAAAACATTGTTGATAAACTCACAACACGCTTTGCCGAGTTTTAAGAATTAGAAAGCGGCAAATCGCTGGAAGCTATCAATCATCTTAAAATTAATGTATGCACCTTTGATCCCATAAATAGTGGGTCATCTCATGTTAATTTGCCTAAACAGTTGGAAAACCGTCACGCAGTTATCAATGTGGATAATAATGATGCTTTCTGCTTTGTGTGGTCCCTGGCTGCTGGGCTATGTTCTGCAAGTAAACATGTTCACAGAATGGGCAAATATCACCAGAAATTTATGAAATTAATGATCAGTCTAAATTTAGCAGACATAGAATTCCCAATGGACCTCAACGCCATTTCTCGTTTTGAATCTAAAAATCTGCTTTACTCCATTAATGTATACGGAGTTGAAGGGGACAAAGTTATTGGGCCACTCTATGTGACAAAGGAAAAAAAAGAAAAGCATTTTAATTTATTGTACATTGAAGGGGAATTGTGCAACCATTATTGTTATATCAAAGATCTTTCCAGACTAGTTCGTTCACAAGTTACAAAGAGTAAAAATAGGGTATATATATGTGATCGCTGTTTGCAATATTTTACTAGCAATCAAAAGTTGACAGCCCATACTATTGATTGCATTACACAACCAGCTGTAAAAATTACATTCCCAGAAAAGGATAAAGCCAGTATGAAATTTCAAAATGTGTCTCGTCAAGAACCGCTTCCATTTACAGTATATGCAGATTTTGAATGTTTAACCACACCCATTGACACATGTAACCCGGATCCAGCACGCCCGTACACTCAACAAGTACAGCAACATGTGCCATTCAGTTGTGCTCTGAACGTGATTTGCTCATATGACCCTTCGCTTTCTTACTTCAAATCTTATCGCGATGCAAATGCTGCTGCTTGGTTTTTAAATGAATTGGACGCCTTGGCAGATCGGGTGTACAATATCCTGGAAAACCCAATTCCGCTTCAAATGTTGGATGCAGACGAGGTGGCTTTTGCAACAGCAACCACTTGCCACATTTGTCAAAAACCAATAGCAACTTGTGACACGCCGGTGAGGGACCATAATCGG
Organism: Meconema thalassinum; assembly: GCA_946902985.2. Lineage (NCBI taxonomy): Eukaryota > Metazoa > Arthropoda > Insecta > Orthoptera > Tettigoniidae > Meconema > Meconema thalassinum. The sequence continues at coordinate 237,870,627 of OX336397.1, forward strand.
TACACTGGCAAATTTAGAGGAGCGGCTCATAGTGCATGTAATTTGGCCTATAAAAGAGCACGCTATATTTCTTGTTTCTTGCACAACATGTCTCGGTATGACAGTCATCTAATTATTAAGGAATTTGTTAACCTTGAAAACCAAAAGTTTTCTTTAATTCCACAAAATCATGAAAATTTTATTTCGTTTACAAAATGGCGAAATGGAATTAGTATACGATTTTTAGATTCGTATAGATTCCTCGCATCATCATTGGATGCGCTGGTTCAAGGGCTTCACCCAAACAATTTGAATTCTGTACGTCAAAACTTTACTGGTGACGAACAATTTGAATTATGCATTCGAAAAGGGGTGTTTCCCTATAATCATGTAAACAATTGGGCATGTTTGCAGGAAACTGCACTCCCTTCAAAGGATAAATTTTACAATGACTTAACAAAAAGTCATATTTCTGAAGAAAACTATTTACACGCCCAAAAAGTATGGGACGTGTTCAAGATATCAACTTTGGGCGAGTATGCTGATTTATACCTCAAAATTGATACACTACTTTTGACAGACGTGTTTGAACACTTTCGCAAACTGTGTCTTGAAATCTACAATCTAGATCCAGCCCATTACTACACCCTTGCCGGATACAGTTGGGACTGTATGTTGAAGGTGACTGAAATAGAACTGGAACTATTAACTGACATCGACATGTTGCTCTTTTTTGAACGCGGGATACGTGGCGGGCTTGTATCGCTTGTGCAAAAGCATGCCAAAGCAAATAATCCATATATGGATACATACAAACCAAAGCAACCTACAACATACCTCACCTACCTGGATTGTAACAATTTATACAGATATGCTATGGAAAAACCGCTTCCGTATCAAAATTTTCGATGGTTGACTTCAGATGAAGTTTCAAATTTTAATTTACAGGACGCGTTGAGCAATAACACACGTGGCTATGTTCTAGAAGTTGACATATTATATCCCCGCGAGATACACAATGATCATTCTGATCTACCATTTTGTGTTGAAAAACTACAACCTCCCAGTTCACGTTCCAACAATAAAAAGTTGCTGGCAACGTTAAATCCGAAAAATCGCTACGTCATACACATCGAAAATTTAATGCAATGTTTGAAACACGGTTTGAAGCTACAAACCATTCACCGCATTATTTGTTTTGATCAGAAACCATGGTTGCAACCGTACATGCAATTAAATACTCATTATCGGCAGCACGCCAAGACTACATTCGAGTCAAATTTTTATAAATTAATGAACAATGCATGCTACGGTAAATCTTTGGAAAATATTAGAAAGCAAAGAACTATTCATTTGGTAAACCACTGGGATGGTCGATATGGCGCACGAAAATATATTGCTATGCCCAATTTCCATTCAGTACGAGTTATTGAAACTGATTTAGTAACCATTGAATTGTCAAAGACAGAAATCATGTATAACAAACCAATTTACTTAGGAATGGTAATACTTGACTATTCAAAATTTGTAATGTATCAATTTCATTATGAGTTTGCCAAACAAAAGTTTGGAGATGTAAAATTACTGTATATGGATACAGACAGTCTTATTTATCAAACCAATAAGACGGATATTTACTCTGTGATGAGAGAACATCCAAGTTACTTTGATACCTCAAACTATGAGGTTAACAATATGTTTGGCATAATTCCCATGAATAAAAAACACATTGGTCTATTTAAGGATGAGTGTGCTGGTGATGTTATGACGGAATTTGTGGCTTTGGCGCCGAAAATGTACGCATTTTCAACACAAAAGAATAAAGGTCAATGCAAAGCGAAGGGTGTTCTTCGTAGCGTCACACAATTCCTCAATGTTGAGGAATATCGATGTGTACTCTACACAAACACCTCTCGCTTGTACCAGCAAACACGCATTCTTTCAAAGAACCATAATATATTTACAGTAAATCAAAATAAAACATCGCTGTCTACATATGACAATAAACGGTTGTGGGATGGTGTAAATAGCTTGCCTTTTGGACATTTCCACACCTAGTAACTAAGAACACACTTTAATTTTTCAATTCTTTTTTATTACAATTGTGTGTTTTTACAAGAAGAAACCAAAACATCTTTTGTGAATGCTGTAATCTGGTGGACTGACTCTCAAATAAATACTTAACAATATTTGATTCATGGTTATTTCTTTGTCCTTTTCCTCGCTAATCCACAACCACCACCAATCATTAGCTTTGACTTCATAGCTCCTGCCACGATCAAGGCTGCAATCTTTTCACCAATGGAAGCAGTAGATGATGTCACGCGCTGCACAGCCTTTCTTAGAAGAATGTGGTCTGCAACTCGACGTACATCTGCATTCTTGTTGCTGTAAGCAATGTCATGATCTCTACACGCAGCATCCAATTTGTTGATTCCAGAATTACCTTGTGCTAGACGTTGGTTTAGTTTAGTCCCAGGTCCACAAAATTGATAGCCGGGAATATGCAGTTCAATGGGAAGTACAACAATGGCCTTGTTAACTAGACCATGACCAGCAAAGGTCCGATATATCTTTTTCAATCGTTGTCCTACTTTTTGGTGCTGGCGATACGGCCGCTGCTGTCTCTTCTTCCTCTTCTTCATCACAACCATGGAATGATGAAGCAAAGTCTTTACAGGACGGTATATTTGTATGGCCGTGGTACAATTTGATGAGCTGACACGTTCCACACTGTCTAATGGATGGCATTTTAGTAATAGACACTTGCTGGTGATGACTAAAGTCAGTGCATGGTTGTAGTTCACGCAGACCAGGATCTCTGCTCCATTCACTAGGTACACTGTGCCAAATATTTTTCACCGCGTTTGAAGCAACATAAAAAAGGAACGCCTTGGGCAAAGCGTTCAATTCCTCATCTGTGAAACTGTCAAGCTTCTTTTTACAGGCAAAAAACTTGACAATAGCTCGCTCTGTGGGGTTTGAGTCCAAACCTTCAATTGCTGCCATATTACTACACGTCCACACTGATCACTGGTATGTCTCACACTGAAGCTGACGTTACGACGCTTTGCACTCGACATGCAAGTTTTGACATGCTCTGCGAGCTAGCCAATCAAAAAGCTTCCAAACATTTTGAAGTGTTTTATTTTGTAGAGGTTCATCAGGCACGGACAGGTTGTACAGTGCAGGACATCCCAGATCATGAAGGTCAACAAGTTGACATGTTGAATTAACATACTGACGCAACCATTCCTTTTTTTCACTTCCCTTTACAAATACAAGGTCAGCACCAAACAAGTGAGCTTTCAGAACAAGTGATAGATGCTGGTAAGGAATGTCGCCTTCTTTCCAGACTAGTCCCAAATTGCGTTGCAACCACTCTGTTTGTCTTCTGTCCTCGTCTGACTGCAAATGCAATGGAAACGGCGGTTCAAAGACAAAACTGGTTACTCTTGGTGCCCACATGGTTGTGCAGTCAATAATTCCTACTTCTTTAAATACAAACTTGTTTCCGTTCACCTTGAAACCCTGCACGTCGACAATCAATGTTTTCGGCATGGCGACGGATATCACACCTTCCACGACCGCTGCTTCTTAACAACTAACTGATTGGATAGGAGCGGGAAAATAATATACACACAAAGAATCAATTACACAATTTTATTCATAAAGTTATCAGTACATCGCTTACAATTTTTTATCATAGGATTTGGACCATCCCAATCACAGTGAGAATCTCCTCGATGCATAAAGTGTCTACGACAAGGACGACAGGCTGCAACATCCGCCGACATACGGAGGTGTAATGGTAGCTTATCCCAATTAAGGTCAATGTCGTGTGCACCGTACGCGGTCAGAAATCCAGCTGGTAAATAGGCAATCAGATGCTGCGGCATTTCACGAAGAAATTGTGCTTTATGGTAGGCGCGTATTGCTAAACTCACCAGGGTGCGATAAATCTCAAATGCTGCATCAGCGTCTCGACTTGTTGAGCAACGATCGCATTTGCAGTCCATACAATCTACCCGCTCTCCAACATGACAAGATGAAGCTTTGGCAACGCCATCGTCCACATTATTTGTTTGATTAGCGATGGGCTTGTTGTTGTAGCCCCTGTCATGAATACCAAACGTAGACATGAATCCATCTGGTAAATAGTGAACCAGATGCGGCGGCATTCTAAGCACAGTATGATTCTTGTGATAGGCAGTTATAGCTTCACTCACTAGGGCGCGATAAATGGTAAACCTTGAATCTTCATCTGAGCCTGGTGAATCACTTTCACATTTGCAGACCCACCTCGCAGAGGGGGTTGTGACTTCATCGTAGCTTTCCATGACTGTGAAGGTCAATGGAGGAAGACATGCTATTTATACTCTGGTCACCATATTGGACAGCGGTTGATAAAACACTTGCGCCTCGTGAACAATAAGGCAATAGGCTGTTGTTTTTTCTGGAATAACTGTAGATGTTTCAAATTCTAGTCTGATATCAATTGTTGTTTCCTTCATCGACTCCTCCAAATACGAACAGTCCATCACCACCAGAGGCGCCTTGGACTTGAAGTCTTGTGGTGATAATAGCGGACATGCCTCTTTCTGATAATAGGAAGACTGAAAGTTTACAAACATGTCATAGAGCTTACCATATTTGTTCTTGTTAAAGTTAAAATCCATTCCCTCATAGGGAAAGGTAACTCCGTTCAAAAAGAGTCGTATATTTCGTAATTGGATGTGGTCAAATTTTGATGCATCTTTATTCTGTTGATATTTGCGATCTGTTTGAAATCCAACCAGGACGTAGAGTGGCCGCTCTGTATACCGTGAGGTTTTTATAGACCAAGTATGTGTATCGGAGAGTGGTAATACCGGGTATTCATGCAGCTCCCAGCTTCTAAATTGAATGGGTAAAGCTGTATCCTTCTCCAAAATCTTGAGCAGACTCAATTTTTTCTGATCTGATAGAGTAACGTGCGGTACTTTCCATAGAATTCGTTGCAGTAGAATTTTTGTATCTATTGGCGCTGTATCAGCTCCCTTTAGCGCATTATAATCACTCCTGTCTCGTACAAGAATCAGATCCTGTCTTGCGTTCACAACAATGCGCTTATGATCCTCTGCAAAGCCTAGTATTAATTTTAGAGGTAAATGTCCAGTAAATGTACCATCATCGTTAATCATCCAGTCGTTGGTTGAGTTGGGACACCAACCAGCCATACAAAAAGCTTTACTCTCTTCGCTTCCGTACGAGGGATAAAGTTTCATGACACTTGTTATGCCAACATTTCGAGTAGTATCCACTTCAATACCGTTGATCACGTAGCGAACCTCAGAAAACAAAAAGGCCAAAGCATTGTTGGCCAACTTTGACGTTGTTGGAATGGTACCATCCAATTTGGTGAGTTGCCCTTCAATCTGGATGTAACTTTCATGTGGAAGCGTGTAGATATCTTGTTGGTTAATAGTAATTCGAATCTCATCATTATTATTTAGTCCCTGAGTATATGGTTGGTAGGAATGGTGTTCAATTCTTACAATACCCTCCTGAACTTCGACAGGGTTTGTCACGTCTAGAATCGAATTCATGACGTAAGATGTAACCAAGTTGTTGTAGGATCTGCTTGTTAACACGTGTTAACCTGTACACGCGTTGAGCACAACTAACACCTGCTCTTGACAGCGTTGCCGCTTTATACACTTGTTTCATGCTGGCTTCAAATACAGTTTGTAGGTCACAGGTGTATGAGGGTCTAACCGGATGAGACGTTGGTTTCTATTCACCAGTCTTAAGGTAATATTCCTGATGTTGCTCACACTCACAGGATGATAGAGCACCACCGACGGGTTTTCGCGGATGATATAACCACCAGGTGAAGTAACAATAAAATCATAAAGCGAATGCGAGGGATCTTGATTGGTGTAGACGTCTGTAATAATATTACACGTGACAGATACGTGATGATCTTCAATTATTTTCACCGGTTGGTCAGACTTGTGTATCACGTTCGGTACTAACACTTGTGGTGAATAGCCCATCAATGACCCAATCGAATCTGGTTGAGATTTAAAATCAATCCTAAAAGAAGAAAGAATACTGCAGCGATGTGTCACGTTGTTGGCTATGAGTTCAAACTTGCGTGTCCCGTCCAGAAATGCTTTTAGACTAAATTCTTTGGTGAGAGTTGTGTAGATGTGATCGTGAATATCATCTACGGTGTAGCTGCCAGACGGTAGAGTTAACACATAGTCATCGTAGTAGAACTTATCATTGACGTCTTCAATTATGTTGCAGATTCTATTATAGCCTTCAAACGAAACAAGTCCCAGCACGTAGGGTCGTCGTCCCAATTCAATAGGAGGATAAAAGTCAACAGTTACTTCCGCACCTTGTCCGTGCACTGTAAACGTTCTACTTTCTGTTGTCATAATGACCACGTCACCCGCCGTGCTCGGTCTTATATAGAAAAGTCAAACATAGACGACCGCACTGTTGCGTGTTAAAATTTTGCACTCGTTTCACATTATAGTGTATTGTTGCACTGCTTCCAAAATAGCGAACAAGCTCTGTCGGAGGAGGAAGATTTCCAAAACTGTCAAAGTACCACACGGTTCGACCATGCTTTATGTAGGCCACATAATGCGTTCCCGGTCCATGACTGTCATCCAAATTGACAACTGCACTTTCATGGCTCCGTGGTCGAGACGGTAGTTGGTTGCGCATAAACACGCCTCGAAAGTGGGAGATCTTAAGCTGTTTTGCATATCTTATAACTTCCTCATGCGTCATGGCTCGTCGTGGCAGTGCATCGATTAACCGTTTTTTGGCGACATGTAAATGCCGAGTCCTTTCTTGTAGGGTGCTAGCTTCATGTTCACACCTTTGCCGCGCAGTGCTATGGCCTCCATAGTTTTATTATGCCTTTCACTTTCCTTCAACTGTTGCTTCGCCTCCTCAATAGCTTTCACCGTTCGTGCTACCGCACTTGCTCCTCCAAGAAGTGAACCCAGGGCTGCTAGTCCAGCAAACAGTGCAGGTAAAAATCCACCACGTTTCGGCACAGGAATAACTCGGGCACGTTTTCTAAAACGTAGTTTACTTTTGGGATTCGCATGCAATCGTGCTGCTCGGAGTGCTTTCTTAATAGCCAACTCACTATTTGTTTCTCCGCGCGAAGCTTGACGTGCCGCATGAAGAATAGCTTTAAAGCCTCCCTTTCTTGACAACTTCTTCCTCTTCTTCACCACATATCTCTGTTTCACCATCGCGACCAAAGAACAAGACAACCTCACACCGCAAAGTATAGAACACAACTAACACTCCTCTGGAAGGGAACCTGTAGTTATTTATTCAATGGTGGCTGTATATTCAAGTTCTATATACAGAGGAAAATCGTTCATCGTTTTCCCCGCCTCTTTTTCTTCAGACGAGAGTTTCAAGTGAAAGAATAATTTGTCTCCGGCTTTCACCGGTTGATCAATAAGTGGTTGAACACTACCGTTTAATCGTACCTCTAAATGTTTCAAATCTGGTGCATACTCAATTACACGAATGGCACCATCATACATTAAACGGTAATTGTCATACCCCGAACGTAGTATGTAGGCGAGGTTATTGGGATCTTTTACCGGTTGTTGGTTTACAATGTGAAGCAGAAATATAGAGGGTATTGATTTAATAAAAAGCGATAACCGTTGTTCCAAAAATCGTTTGGTCGTCACGTCGTGAGGTTGCACAGGATCAGCAACTTCGGCTATTCGTCTTCGCTTCATCTGTAGAGCGTTCTCCTTAATTTCCCACACCTTTTCCATTTCAGAGTTTAAAAACCGTTTTGTACAAACATCTTGATCACCTTCAGGATCGGCCACATGCACAAGGCGTGCATTATTTGCTGTATAGCCCTTTACAGTTAGGGTGGGCACAATACTGAGCACCTGTTTAACCTTGTTATCTACATAGTCCTTTCGAGCAGCGTCCGTGTTGTTTGTTGGAAGAGCCAGCTGAGTGATTCGACGTTGGTGTACGTCATAGTCCTTTGCTTCTGTTAACACCACAGCATTGGTTAACACATAGGCTTTGGTGCACACATTTTGATCGTTCACAGGATCTGCAACGCCTGTAATACGTTTATTCTGAGCCTCATAATCTCCTTTGATACGTCGTAATCGATAATAATCTACATACTTTTTTGAACATGCGTCCGAGGGTAATACGGGTTCTGTTATATTGGTCAATCGCTTTCCGTTAAAGTCGTAATTGCCACCTGTAGTGCGTGACAATACATTAGCATCGACATATCGTTTAGTAGCCGGATCTGTATCATGTTTTGGATCGTTTGTCAAAGCAAATCGTTCATTTGTTTTGAGAGTTCTTCCAAAGGCGTCCATGGTTACACTGGAACTGAAACACCCGTTTGCCTCATGTATATAGAGACCAGCTCTTCCCCTTTCACATTTAGTTGATATGCAGATTATTAAGCAACAACATTCACTTCCGGTGGGAGACTTGGTTTCACACCTCTTCTCAACATCGTCCGAACAACGTCATGGATCACTCTTCCCATCCTCCATTCGCTGTCTCATCGCCGGCCCGTCGGGATGTGGAAAAACCAATCTTCTGCTTACCCTCATCACCTCCTTAAACGGAGTGCGCTTTCAAAATATCTATATTTTTGCCAAATCGCTGTATCAACCGCTGTATGTGTTCTTGGAACAGGTCATGTCAGGTCTGCGCAACATGGACTACTTCACATTCGCAGCGCACGAAGATGTCATTTCTCCAGACAATGTTCGCCCCCATTCGCTTATGATTTTTGACGATGTGGCCACAGAACGACAGGGCATTATTCAGGCTTACTTTAGCATGGGACGTCATAAATATATTGATTGTTTTTATCTCGCTCAAACCTATTCGCGAATACCAAAACAGTTGATTCGCGACAATGCCAACGTGATTGTTCTCTTCCGTCAGAATGAGCGCAACATGCATCACGTCTACGATGATCACGTGAACCCAGACATGACCTTTCAAGCCTTTACACAGTTGTGTACCATGTGTTGGAACGCTCATCACCACAGTTGTCTTGTTATTGATAAGCAGAGCAACATCAACAATGGACGCTACCGCATGGGATTTGATCATTTCATTCGTATTTAAGTAGCTGCATCGCTTTTCTAAACATCATTAGTTCAGATGTCATGGCGACAACAGGGAGTCAATTAAAAAAGCACATAATCCGTGCGCGAAATAGCATTCGACAAAAGTTTCGCTATCTAAAACGTACACATGCCGACAGTGAATTGTTTGTCGAAAAACATTTGAAATCACCTCTGGAAGCTGTGTTGAAAGGAACAACAAAGCCTAGTACACGCTCAAAAGAAACTCAAACAATTGAAGAGGAGGAGGAAGAAAATGATGAAGAACCTGAGGATGTTTTTTCTCCATTGCTTCCGTCTTCTGACTCCAAAGAATCACCGCTGCCCCAGTTTTTGAAAACATCAATAATTGCTGAAACACCCACTAGACTCAAAGAAAAGCAGCCTACTCTTAAAGAAATATTGAATACGCCTGAACAATATGTGCGGTTAAATCCATTTTACTACAAAATTATGGTGCGTTGGTTACCCCCTTCCTTGAAGATCTTTTTACTAAGAAAACTGATACTACCTATGGTGTTCGCTATGAAAACAATAGATTTCGAATTGGCGATTCAGCAATCAAGATAAGTGACAATGTTTTGATTGTTAAAACAGTTCGTTACAAATTGACGCCAGGGCTTTTAGAACTTTTATTTTCACGTACACCTTCTACCGAGGACTATGATAAAGAAGATCTTGAAAAGTATAAAGACATCTTGATGGCTACAAATGGTTTTAGACGTAATTATAAACGTTCTGAAGCAATAAATGCTAATAAGGGCTTCAAATATAAAACCATCATATCAAAATTGTTTCCCACCTATGCAAGTGTTCGCCGTGCAAATTCAGCGTCCGGTATCACGTTTAATACTTTGAAACCATTCATCGATTTCGCCTATTGGAACAATCCAAATAAGTTGGTTAAACGTCTGCAACTGTTGCGTGCATCGGAACAGGCCGGTCATACCGGACACGAGGCGGAAGTTTTAGAAATACAAGAGGAGCTTCGTCATGCTGGCATTATTGTCTAATGAGTCAACGTGTTCACACACCCTCGCCTGTTAAGGCTGCCATTGCTCGCGAGTTGCATAGACCAGCTCGTCGTCTCTACCATCGTCGTCGTGTCATCACACGGGGCGTTGACGATCTTTGGCAAGCTGATCTGGTTGAAATGATTCCCTATACCAAAGCTAACAACGGGGTCAACTATCTGCTCACCGTCATCGACGTTTATTCCAAAATGGCCTTTGTTGAACCTGTTCGAAATAAATCTGCACAACTGGTCACCGCTGCATTCAAGACCATCGTTCAGCGGTCAAGACGACAACCTCGTTTGCTTCAAACAGATCAAGGCAAAGAATTTTTCAACAAGACTTTTTCCGCTTATCTCAAATCGCTTGACATCCATCACTATTCCACTTTTAGCAATCTAAAGGCAAGTGTTGTAGAACGTTTCAACCGCACACTCAAGACGCGCATGTGGGAACAATTTACAGCAAGAGGATCCTATCGCTGGCTAGAACTTGTAGGCGACCTGGTGACACGTTACAACAACACTAAACATAGAACCATCAAAATGAAACCACGCCTTGTAACCAAGAACATTGCGCAATTGGATCGCATTCATCACAAAATCAAAACAGTAGATCCACGACGTCATCAATTACGTATTGGTGATTATGTGCGCATCAGTAAACATAAATCAATCTTCGCTAAAGGATACACACCAAACTGGAGCACAGAAATATTTCGTATTCGCAAGGTAAAACTTTCTAATCCAGTTGTTTATTTACTTGACGACCTCAACAAGCAGCCAATCCAAGGAGGATTCTACATGGAGGAACTGCAAAGGACGCAATATCCCAATCATTATCTTGTTGAAAAAATTGTACAAAAACGTGGCAATAAACTTTTCGTTAAGTGGCTAGGTTTTAATGCCACATATAATTCATGGATTAATAAATCAGATCTGGTGTACACCTTCTTGTTTTTATTTCATGTCGAGCTGGCCGACTCAACATGCTATGCGATTTGTATCCTACCCCCACCCTACCATTTACAGGAAATACTACTCCTGATTCATTGACGTTTGTTTACCATTGAGCACATTCAACAACCAGTTCATTCCCCCTCTCTCTCAATTCCATTCACTACTCCCGATACCATTGATGTTTGTTTACCATTGAGCGCTTTCAACCCCATCTTGTTTGTCTCTCAGACCCATTCACACCTAACCAACCTACCGCGTCAGGGTCCAAACAACCACCGCCATCCACTGCCATTCATGTTTTCCATTCAAAACACTCCCGTTCATGACCTACCCCACATCCCGTAATCTGCTGTGACGTCACACACACCAGTTACACTAATGTTTTCCATTCAAAACACTCCCGTTCATGACCTACCTCACATCCCGTAATCTGCTGTGACGTCACACACACCAGTTGACCGTTCAATTCTCGGACGATTCATTCACAACCAAGGATTCGGAAACCTTCGGCAACACTCGGATCTCGTCGGGATCAAAGCAAAGCTATATAGCCCAGGATAATATCAGTGAAGGCGCTCAGTCCAAGAGAGAGACTGGGTCGAGGAGGGTCTCGTGCAGACCCTCTTCCATCCTTCCCCCTCATCTCCCAACCTCGCCACCACCCCCCCTCCCCCTCCCCCTCCTCACCCCCACTCCCCCTCCCCACCCCCACTCCTCCCCCTCCACCCACACCCCCTCAAACCGGTTCCTGGACCCTCCAAGGTTTGTTTACCTTCCGGGGTCCCGGCGACCTTGGGGGTCAATGACCTACCTCAAGGTCATTGAGCATGACCTACCTCAAAGACCATTGACCTTGCCACGCCCCCCTCATTTGCATAAATAACGGTATTTGGTTCAAAACCCCCACAGCCTCCCTACTTACACAATATCTCGTCAACGTTTCATCGCAATCGGATGAATGGCATATGAACGCATACGGGATTTTGTTTAAACAATTCGTTAAGTTGTCACTCAATTGTTGAATCTACTCGTGCGCTACCTATTGCAAAGAGCATGCACTAAGCCAGAAACCCTTCCTGGACTGTACTCAACAATTCTTCAAAGTTTCATCGTAATCGGATGAATGTTATATGAACGCATACGGGCCTTTGTTGAAACGCTTTGCACGTCGTCGCTCATTTGTAGAATCTACTTGTGCTCTACCAATATTGTAAAATGGATTTACTAAGTTTAAGACCTTCACTGGCGTGTACACAACCACAAATCAAAGTTACATCGCAATCGGATGAATGAAATATGAACACACAAGGGATTGTGTTTAAACGATTCGCCTGCCGTTACTCATTTGTTGAATCTACTCATACGTTACCTATTGTAAACAGATTTACTAAGCCTGAAACCTTCCCTGGAGTGTACTCAACGATTCACGAAAGTCTCATCGCAATCGGATGAATGGTAAATGAACGCATGAGGGAATTTTTTTAAACGAATCAGACGCAATTTTGTTAAAGCTACTCGCGAGCTATCTATTGTTAATTGGGTTAACTATGCCCATAACGTTCCCGGAAGTGTGCGCAACAACTCACCAATATTTGATCGCAATCGGATGAATTGTGTATGAACGCAATGCCATCACCCATTTGTTTAAACTACTCGCGCGCTATCTATTGTAAATAGGATTAACTACGCCTATAAATATCCCGGGAGTGTGCACAACAACTCATTAAAGTTTCATCGCAATCGATGAATGGTATATGGACGCATTACGGGTCTTTGTTGAAACGCTTCGCGCCTCTTTGCTTATTTGTTGAAACTTCTCGTGTGCAACCTATGGTAAAACGGTTTTACTCAGCCTGAAACCTTCCCTGGAGTGTGTATAATATCTCATCCAATTTTCATCGGTATCGGACAAGTGTTATATGAACGCATATGGGACTTGGTTGAAACGCTTTGCGCGTGATCGCTTATTTGTTGTATCTATTCGTGCCCTACCTACCGTCAAGTGGATTTACTAAGCCTGAAACCTTCCATGAAGTGTACACAACATCTCACCCATGTTTCGTCGCTATCGGACGAACGGCATATGAACGCATACGGGACTTTGCTGAAACGCTTCGCCCGTCATCGCTCATTTGTTGAATCTTCTTGTGCGATACCTATTGTAAAGTGGATTTACTAAGCCAGAAACCTTCCCTGTAGTGTACACAATATCCAACCCATGTTTCATCGCTATCAGACGAATAGTATATGAACGCATACGGGACTTTGTTGAAACGCTTCGCCCGTCATCACTCATTTTTTTGAATCTACTCGTGCGCTACCCATTATAGCATGGATTTACTACCACAAAAACCTTGCCTGTAGTGTACACTACCTCTCACCCAAGTTCCATCGCTATCGGACGAATGGTATGTGAATGCATACAGGACTTTGTTGAAACGCTTCGCCCGTCGTCGCTCATTTGTTGAATCTACTCGTGCTCTACCTATGATTAAGGGGATTCACTAAGCCAGAAACCTTACCTGAAGTATACAGAACTTCTCACACAAGTTTCATCGAAATGGGTTGAATGGTATATGAACTCATGTGGGACATTCTTGAAACAAACGCACTCCATTTTGTTGAAGCTACTCACGCGCCATCTATTGTAAATTGGATTGACTACGCCTATAACTTTTCCGGGACTGTGCACAACAACTCACCAAAATTTGATCGCAATCGGACGAATCGTATATGAACGCATAGCCATTACGCATTTGTTTAAACTACTCGCGCGCTATCTATTGTGAAATGGTTTAACTATGCCTATGACCATCCCGGAAGTGTTTACAATAACTCACCAAAATTTGATCGCAATCGGATGAATGGTTTATGAACGCATAAAAGACGAACAAACGAACATTCATTTTTATATATATACTAGCTGTACCCGGCATGCATTGCAATGCCAATCAAAGAAAATGTTGGCGTTGTAACTATGTTTGTTGAAGTGCTTATGGGTTTCCCAATATGTTTTTTCTTTTTCCGTTAACCTCCTCTAAACTATTGTAAAATTGATTTACTATCTCAAAAAGAATTATGGGAGCGTGCTCAACAACTCATCCAAGTTTCATCGCAATGAAATGAATGGTATATGAACGCATACAGGACTTTGTTCAAACGATTCGAGCGCTGTCACCCATTTGTTGAATATACTCGTACGCTACCTAAAGTAAAAAGGATTTTCTAAGTCGAAAACCTTCCCTGGCTTGTACACAACAAATCATGAAAGTTTCATCGCAATCAGATGAATGGCATATGAAAGCATAAGGGATTTTGTTTAAACGATTCGCGCGCCGTCACTCATTTGTTGAATCTACTTGTGCGCCACCCATTGAAAAACGGATTTACTAATTCACACACCTTCGCAGGACTGTACTAAACACCCCAAAGTTTTAACATAATCGGATGAATTGTATATGAACGCATGCGGGACTTGGTTAAAAGGATTCACGCACTGTCACACATTAATTGAATCTACTCGTGCGTTAGCAATTGTAAAATGGATTTACTAAATCGGAAATCTTTGCGGGAGTGGAAACAGTATTTCTCCAAATTTCATTACAAACGCATGAACGGTATATGAACGCATACGGATTTTTTTAAACGATACGCGCGCCGTTACTCATTTGTTGAATCTACTCGTGAGCTACCTATTGTAAAAAGGATTTACTAAGTCAGAAACCTTTCCTTTAATGTGCACAACAAATCAACCGAAGTTTCAGAGCAATCGGATGAATGGTATATGACTTTGTTTAAGCAATTGCGTGCCGTAGCTCATTTGTTGAATCTACTTGTGCGATACCTAATGTTAAGTGGATGTACTAAGCCAGAAACCTTCCCTGAAGTTTACAGAACATCTCACCCGAGATTCATCGCTATCGGACGAATGGTATATGAACTTTGTTGAAATGCTTCGCGCGTCTTCCCCCATTTGCTGAATCTACTTGTGCGCTACCTATTGTAAAATGAATTTACTAAGCCTGAACCTTGAAACTTTCCCTGGATTGTACACAACAACTCACCCGAGTTTAGTCGCTATCGGACGAATGGTATGTGAACGCATACAGGACTTTGTTGGAAAGCTTCGCCCGTCGTCACTCATTTGTTGAATCTACTTGTGCGACACCTATTGTAAAGTGGATTTACTAAGCCAGAAACTTTCCCTTTAATGTACACAATATCTCACCCAAGTTTCATGGCTATCAGACGAATAGTATATGAACGCATACGGGACTTTGTCGAAACGCTTCGCGCGTCGTCGCCCATTTGTTGAATCTACTCGTGCGCTACCTATTATAACATGGATTCACTAAGCTAGGAACCTTGCCTGTAGTGTACACAAACTCTCACCCAAGTTTCATCGCTATGGGACGAATGGTATGTGAACGAATACAGGACTTCGTTAGAACGCTTCGCCCGTCGTCGCTCATTTGTTGATTCTACTCGTGCGCTACTTATTGTTAAGTGGATTTGCTAAGCCAAAAACCTTACCTGATGTGTACAGAACTTCTCACTCGTCTTTCACGCAATGGGATGAATGGTATATGAACACATGCGGGACTTTCTTGAAACGAACAGACGCCATTATGTTGAAGTTACTCGCGCGCCATCTATTGTAAATTGGATTTAATACGCTTATAACTTCTCCGGATCTGTGCACAACAACTCACCTTTATTTGATCGCAATCGGATGAATTGTGTATGAACACATCGCCATTACGCTGTTTAAACTACTCGCGCACTATCTATTGCGAAATTGAATAACTACGCATATGAACATCCCGAAAGTGTGTACAACAACTCACCAAAATTTGATCGCAATCGGATTAATGGTTTATGAACGCATAAAAGACGAACAAACGAACATTCATTTTTATATATATACTAGCTGTACCCGGCATGCGTTGCAATGCCAATCAAAGAAAGTGTTGGCGTTGTAACTTTGTTTGTTGAAGTGCTTTTGGATTCCCAATATTTTTTCTTTTTCCGTTAACCACCTCTAAACTATTGTAAAATTGGTTTACTATCTCAAAAAAATCATGGGAGCGTGCTGAATAATTCACCAATGTTTCATCGGAAAGAAAAGAATGGTATATGAACGCATACGGGACTTCCTTGAATCGATTCGAGCGCCGTCACACATTTATTGAATATACTCGTACGCTACCAATTATAAAATGGATTTACTAAGTCGAAAACCTTCCCTGGCGTGTACACATTAACTCATGAAAGTTTCATCGCAATAGGATGAATAGCATATGAACGCTTACGGGACTTGGTTGAAACGATTCACGCACTGCCGCACATTAATTGAATCTACTCGTGCGCTACCAATTGTGAAATGGATTTACTAAATCCGATATCTTTGCGGGAGTGGAAACAACATTTCTCCAAATTTCATTGCAACGCATGAAAGGTACATGAACGCATACGGATATTTTTTTAAACGATGCACGTGCCGTTACTCATTTATTGAATCTACTCGTGCGCTACCTATTGTAAAAAAAAGATTTACTAAGTCAGAAACCTATCCTGGAGTGCGCACAACAATTCAACCAAAGTTTCATAGCAAACGGATGAATGGTTTAAGAACAAATACGGAACTTTGTTGAAACACTTCGCGCGTCTTCACTCATTTGTTGAATCTACTTGTGCACTACCTATTGTAAAAAGGATTTACTAAGCCTGAAACTTTCCCTGGAGTGTACACAACAACTCACCCATGTTAAGTCGCTATCGGACGAATGGTATATGAACGCATACGGGACTATATTGAAACACTTCACGCGTCGTCGCTCATTTGTTTAATCTACTTGTGCGATACCTATTGTAAAGTGGATTTACTAACCCAGAAACCTTTCCTGAAGTGTACACAATAACTCACCCAAGTTCCATCGTTATCAGACGAATATTATATGAACGCATACGGGACTTTGTTGAAATACTTCGCGCGTCGTCGCCCTTTTTTTTTAATATACTCGTGCGCTACCTATTATAACATGGATTTACTAAGCCAGAAACCTTGCCTGTAGTGTACACAACCTCTCACCCAAGTTTTATCAATATCGGACGAATGGAATGTGAACGCATAGAGTACTTTGTTGAAACGCTCCACCCGTCATCGATCATTTGTTGAATCTACTCGTGTGCTACCTATTTTTAAGTGAAATTACTGAGCCAGAAAACTTCCCTGAAGTGTACACAACATCTCACCGAAGTTTCATCGCTATCGGACGAATGGTATGTGAACGCATACAGGACATTTTGGAAACGATTCACCTGTCATCGCTCATTTGTTGAAACTACTCGTGCGCTACCTATTGTTAAGTGGATTTACTAAGCCAGAAACCGTTCCTGATGTGTACAGAACATCTCACCCAAGTTTCATCGCAATGGGATAGATGGTATATGAACGCATGTGAGACTTTCTTGAAATAAATGCACGCCATTTTGTTGAAGCTGCTCACGCACCATCTATTGTAAATTGGATTTACTACGCCTATAACTTTTCCGGGACTGTGCACAACAAATCACCAAAATTTGATCGCAATCGGATGAATTGTGTATGAACGCATCGCCATTACGCATTTGTTTAAACTAATCGCGCACTATCTATTGTGAAATTGATTAACTATGCCTATGAACATCCCGAAAGTGTGTACAACAATTCACCAAAATTTGATCGCAATCGGATGAATGGTTTATGAACGCATAAAAGACGAACAGACAGACATTCCTTTTTTATATATATACTAGCTGAAGTACCCGTGCTTGCTACTGGTCATAAATAAATTGAAATATGAAGGTGACAGTTAAAACAGGGGATAGCCGAGGTGCTGCGCGGAGGGAGAGTTAGGATGGAACATTTTGTCCAGCTACACCGCTTGGCATTGACCTTCTTTTATTGACCTTCTTATACTCGCTAACAGTTGGAGATACACGTTAAGTGATAAGGACCATTCTGAATGAAATTTAAATTTTAAACCTAGTATATGCCATCAATAGTTTGCTATTTCTTAGCGTTCTCTTTTTATTTGAAATTGAAATATGAATGTTTGAAACCGAAGGGTGTATTGACGTCACTTAAATGGTCGCCATCCTTAAATAGTGCAAAGTATTGAAATCAAAAGTAGCCTATATATTAACCAGGTAAATCAGCTACTTCCATGTAAAATTTCATGTAAATCGGACCAGTGGTTCTTTGGTGATCGAGTAATACACAGACACACCGACACATACCATGTCACTTTTATATATTAGAATGGATGTAGTTTTTTTATGTACGAAAAACGTACGATATTATTTACTTAGTAATTTGAAAGTATCCATGTTTAAGTACAAAAGGAGCCTGGTCATGGCTTCTAATGATAACTATGAGAATTATTGGTGACGTGAGTTACCTGTAGGTTTGCTACGGTACTGTATCTGTTGAGGGCAGTGAAGGAGGTAATGTTCTGTACAAATTATTTACTCTTATAGTCATGTCTTAAGTAGAAAAGAGGGAGTGTTCACTGCGTGGTTAATCATGTTAGGTTACTGTTCCATTTTGGTTGCTACAAATTATTCTTGTTCTGTTAGTCTTAGTCAAGTCTTATCACAGTTACTGTATTCCTGATTTGTAATACAAAAGATAGCCGGTACAGGTTAACAATGTCAACAATTAAAACAATGCAGCATAAAAACATTGTGATTAATAAAACATAAACGTAAACATTTTGGTAGTAGAACACACCTTAACGCAAAGTATAACACAACAATACAATATATTGCGCGTGATACCTTCCGTCATAAGGTAAAGATGCAAAATATCTCGTATCAGCAGCGGCATCAAGAGTATGATATAAGACCCAATATGTCACATTTAGACGACCACGTGGATTATCGGTTAACATTCTCGGCTGTCGCCTTGGAGGTCCGAGTTTGAATCCGGCTCTGCCAAAATAAAAAAATTCTGGTCTGACAGCTGGAAGGGGGTACACTGTGCCTCCCGTGCCGAAATTTGGAAGATGTTTTCCGTGGTTTCCCACTTCTATTCGAAGCAAAAACCAAGGAATAGTTTCTAACTGAAGGCAACAGCAACCTCATTTTTAATCCTCACCTGAATTACAAATACACACACTAATACAGCCATCACAGCAACACTGGTTATCAGAAAAAAATCATAAAAACTTAAGTCCATGGGGCTACATGGCCATGATGTCGCCAAGCCTCTAAATCAATCTACAATAACAGAATCATTTCAGCTCATTTAATCTTAATACTAAGTTTCGTGATGATATCTATAGTCGTTGTTACGTCAGGTCGCGTGAAGGGTTAGCAGATGTATTTGTAATTATTATTTTAATTCCCTTCATCGACCCCTGTTAATAAAATTTAAAAAAAATACACGTATTCAGATTTTTAAGGCGTTCAGGTTCCTAATGTTCTTATCATGGTTTGGATAGAAAATGGAGGCACATGACCCGGTGTTTACGTCTTGACTGTAGTCATGGAGAAAATGGAGTAGCATGGCCCCTTACAGAGACAGGTGGAAACCTGGTGATCACTTCTTGAAGTAGTGTTGCCGTTGAGAAAATTGAGTGGCATGGCCTCTTACCGAGATAGAATGATACTTGGTGGACCCGTCTTGTGCTACTGTTGCCATAGAGATGGCCGGCCATGCATTCCTTCATAAGTTAATTTTCTGAATTTATTAGCCTTTGCTCGGGTGCAAATAGGCCGATTTCAGAAGAATGAGAAAGACTATCGAAAATCCATGTAGCCAGCCGTTCCTTCAGGGTCCTAAACTATGTATATGCAAAATTTGGTTGAGATTGGTGGAACGGCGTGGATTTGTATACGCAACAAATCCACCCACATACCCACACACAGACTTTCACTTTTATATATAAGATAAGATTAGTCCTTAGGTCACCGAAACCTATGTGACATTTTGGGTCTAATTTTCACTCTTGATGTCGCTGCTGTCACGGAAGATTTTGAATCTTCACCTTTTGACGAAAGTATCACTCGCAATATATTGTATGTAATATCTACTACAACTGAAGTTTTATACACTCCATTAAGGTGTGTTCTACCACAGATATGTTGACGTTTATATTTTATTAATTATAATGTCTTTATGCTGCATTTTTTATTGTTGACAGTGTTTACCTCTACCAGCTGTCTTTCTTATTACAATTCAGAAATACTCTAACTTTTGCGTGATATTGCAGATTGTTCTATGAGTAGTATTTGCCTTTGTTATTCGGGTTATATTGTCATTTGTAATTATCCTGCTCTATGACTAGTGTATGCTAATTTGTAATGGAACTGGATGTTAAATTATGAATTTAGTTGATTACATGTAAATAACATAATTAAACTACGAATATATATATTATTATGCGATAATTTTCGGCTGATAAGGACCAAACAGTAAGTAATGATACATTGCCATACGAATAGCGGACATTATATAGTTCGATTCTATTCGTTCACATTTTTTTTCCTATGTTTATGTACCTATATGAGCCATTTTAGTGCTTACTGACAAAAGTTATTGAATAGCCTAATGTTATATTGTCATGAGTTCTAATCACTCTGGATTCCGGTAGAGCATTTTAGAGACTAGTAAGGAGGGAGTTTAGAGAATTTATTTCTTATCTTACGTAATACTTTAGAGGCTAAGGAAGTCCAATGTGTTCAGAATC
Organism: Meconema thalassinum; assembly: GCA_946902985.2. Classification (NCBI taxonomy): domain Eukaryota; kingdom Metazoa; phylum Arthropoda; class Insecta; order Orthoptera; family Tettigoniidae; genus Meconema; species Meconema thalassinum. The sequence continues at coordinate 237,891,467 of OX336397.1, forward strand.
TAAGTATCATATTTGACATTATAGTGGGATTGTACACTGCTTAATTTACTTTAACTTGATGTGGATGAGATAATATGTATGTACATTATCTTTACATCAATACTGTTCCTTAATGGGCTGCTATAGTACACACTGAGCTATGTACAGGAATAAGTAATTTCTCATTATTCACGAAACTTGTGCGGGATTGAAGATCATAAGTATATTTGACTCCACAATGATGACCCAATCTTCCAATCACTGAATAATTTAAATATTATTTCCTATCAAAAAGGTAGTTGCTACATTTGAAAAATAATAGTGATAACTATGTGAAACCTACTATAAGAGGTCTTAATTACCGCATTAAATTAAAAATAAACACTATCAGGAAAGTAATTGAGAGACCAAGTTCTCAAGGAATTGTGTATATTTTTACTATTGTTGCATGCTCTGCTACGTTATTGCACTCCACAGTACTTTTCGACCAGGTTTACAGTAAGTTAATATTGCACTTGAGTAGCATTATTGTTGAGAAGAACTATGTTCTAAACTCACTTAGGGGCAAAATTAATATGTTCTGAGAAATATATTACCATGTATCTGGGCTGGATCGAATAAAGGAAAAACGGCAAATGATCCACCAGATATATAGAAGGAGATCCACCTGGCTTGGCCACAGGTTACGACATGGTGGCCTGATGATCGACATACTAGAAGGCAAAAGACACTTTCATGAGATCTTTCCTACATAGCTCTGGCCTATGAAATTATGAAATGGTCAAAAGGACAGCACAAGACCGAACAACGTGGAGAAGACTCATTGTAGGGGCAGACCAGTCGCTTGACTGAAAAACATGATGATGATGATCTGTCTATAACATATAAAGATACCTCCCAGGCAACGCCGGGTACATAAGCTAGTATTTTATAAAAATAAACAAAAATGACCAAATTCCGATGTGAATCGTTATCTTTACCATACATCGTATATAGGTGATGTAAATATGGTGATACATATTTTACAATTATCAGCTAGAATAACAAAATGAGGATGTGTATCGGGATCTTTGCCAGACCTATATAAGTCTATAAAGTATTTTCCAATGTGCTATTAAAGAAGTTACAGATCTACTATGAGGAAATAGTAGGGGAATATCCATGTGGGTTCCGCAAGAATAGAAGTACTATTGATCAAATCTTCGTTGTTAGACAAGCGATGGAAAAATGTTATGAACACAACGTAGATCTTCATATGTTGTTTGAAGACTACAGACAAGCCTTTGATAGTATTGACAGGGAAGGATTGTACAGATATATGGAACAGAAAGGAATTCCGGGAAAGCTAATAACATTAGTGAGAATAACCGCAGAAAATGCTAAAGCCAAAATAATGATGGAGGGTAAACTTGGTGCTGAATTTTCCTTGGAAAGAGGTGTGCGACAGGGTGATGCCATGTCTTCTTCGCTATTCAACTTGGCTAGGAGATGTTTGAAGAGATGAAGAAGGAAGGGCAAAAAATGGGTCTAAATGTGAACGCGGCCAAAACAAAGTGCATGCACCTAACATTTGTTGAAAGAAAAATAAACTGTGTTCATTTAATAATAGACTCATGCACATTTGATAATGTTGTAAATTTTGAGTATTTGGGTGTTCTAGTTAATAATAAAAACAAAGCGAGTGAGGAAATAAATAGAAGGATTAATAATGGAAACAGAGCCTATTTTGCAAATCTGAAACTCATTAAGTCGCAATTGTTATCGCATAAAACAAAACTCAAAATTTACAAGACCAGTGTTAACTTATGGCGCAGAAACATGGAATATGTTGGTTCAGGATTGCAATAAACTTAAGGCGTTTGAGGGGAAAATAATACGGAGAATTTATGGTGCTGCATTGGATAGAGTAGTATGGAGGATACGAACTAATAGGGAAATAGATGAAATCCTCAAAAGCGAAGACATTGATCGATATATAAAGTCACAAAGTCTTCGATGGCTGGGCCACATTGAAAGGATGGAAGACAAAAGAACACCAAAGATTATATATAAAGCCAGAATGGAAAAGACGACGCCCGGAGAGACCAAGGAATCGATGGAAAGATGAAGTGGAGGTGGACTTGGAAACAATGAACGTACGACCCTGGAGAACAGCTGTCCAAGATCGAGATCGATGGAAATCTGTGGAAGCTCACACCGGGCTGTAGTGCCAGATAAAGAAGAGGGAAGAAAAAGAAGATATAGGTCAATAAAGAGTAGTATACATATCTTATAGACTACATAAAAGCGACAATACGAAAATTTTGAAAACGATACTTATCTCATTTCCAAGTGTTACCGTATTCTAAATGCCGTGCACCAAACCAAAGCCCTTTATTCCCAGACATTTCCCCATAAGCTCGCCAGGTTAACATTCAGTGTCCTTCGTGACGTCGTCGACAGTAGCGTAGCCAAGATCGACCAATGGGAGGGGTTATAGTTTCCTGGGGAGATAGTAATATGTAGCAACTCTGCTATCTCACACTCAAAAACTTAAAGGGCTCCAAATTGGGGTTAATGCATTTTCTAGGTCCTTATTAAAACATTAAAACTACATTAATTTATATATAACCTCCCACGCGGTAAGAAAAGAAAGAAAGCGGATTGCCTGGACTTAAAATTAACTGGGGCTAGGTTCAGTTTGAAAAATGCTATATTTAGCGGGGGCGATAAGCTAGATTGGCAATTCTGCGAGGAGGGAGTTAAGCGTTGTCATGAAGACCCACTGGACCGAAAACGAACACAGTACATCTCCAGGCAGTGACACAGACACAAATCACAACCATAACTGTGTTAAGAGGGTCAGATGACCCTGTAGTTCCGCCCCTTAAAACAACACAACCATAACGATTTCCCACATAACATGAGTTATACACTCATCATCGGCGAGTACCATTATTTAATTTAAGACATGTTTATTATGCTTCTTAATTTTCTTTTTTTTGTGTGTAAAAATTCCAAGGCGAGGGGCTGGTTCTAACCCCCAGTAACACCCCCCTGGCTACGCCACTGGTCGTCGATACTTCATCACTGCAGCCATTTTGTTAATAAGGCTTTACATACATACACTAACTTATGTGTTTTGATGTGAAAGGTCATCACTAAGGCTGTGTTTCATCCTCCGAAAAATATGCCAGAAGAGTGAACCTGCATTACCAGTAAATTAGCTACTGTTAGCACAGCGTGTGGTGTAGACTTCACATACAATAGATCCCAGGAACTCGCATTATGATTACAATAACATCAGCAACTGCTCACTGCTAAAATAAGAAATATTTAAATGAGAGGAAATATAGAACTTATGATCACCTGTATTTCAAGTTCCAATTTCACTGCCAAGCTTTTATCTTCATAATTATCACCAGCTTCATCCTTCAGATTATAAGAGGGTAACAGATCAATTGATTCCTAGAAAGTATTATACAAGTATGAGCCAACGTAAAACATGCACACAGAATAATTAAGTTACTATGTGTAAAAATACAATATTAAACATCCTGGTTAGCCTACTATTTGGTACGAAGTATTAAGTCACTAAACCTTGCTTGTCATGAACATCACTAAGATTGCTATGTTACACGATATACATAATAAATACAACTTACAATATTAGGGAATTCATCAGTTTGAGACTGCCATTCTGACTCAATCTTAATGGGTGGTTGTTGTTGTTGCTCCATATTTTTCAGCAAACTAGAACACACAAAGTGCGCTTAAGGATTATAAGAAGCCATACTTATACCAGTACGCCAAATCATTATCATTATCAAATGAGGTAATTTCAGAACTCAGAATTCAAATAAGACTACAGTAATGAGAATATAACCGTCCAGGTGCACAGTGAGAATATGAGGTTAGCGCTCGACTTTATAAGATATTAACTTTGTTAGGGAATAATGAGTAAAATATTAAGGTCCATCATTGCGATAGAATGAGGAATTACTACGAGGCAGAGAATTACACTAAAAACCTATGAGCGTAAAAGTAAACTCAAATCACACCACTAGTAGGCCAACTAAGAAATTGGCAGTAACTGTATGCAATGAGTTTCAGAAAATACAAGACTGGTCCGACTCGTGTTTCAAGAAACCCACTTCAAACCAAACACAACATATCTCGTTCAGAACAGAATATACGGAAGGGATTCGAATATGTATTTATCCGTAACAAGTAGTGATTTAAAATACCCAGGTATTTATAAACTGGGGTAAATACCCAGGTTATATACCCGGGTAAATACCCAGGTTATATACCCGGGTAAATACCCAATTTGGGTAAATACCCGGGTATTTTAGATTTTTCATTAAAAATCCTGTGTCGTGGTAAGTTAACCTTAAACTATGCAAACTATTCAACATTAACTTTTTAGAAATTTAACAACATTAGATAGTTAATAAAATTAAATTTAATTAGAATTGCGACTTAAAAACTAAATTAGAATTGGGAATTAGATCAGGAGATAAAATTCAATAGTTATAACCTTAAAAACCTCAGGGTTGGTATTGAACTAGGCTTTTTTTTTTTGCAAACATTGAGATAAAAGTTGGGGGAAATTTATTCAGAGCATTGGCCAAGTTCTACAAAGGGTGTAATGTACAGTTTTTCAGAACAGTTTGTAAAATCATCTCTACTTAGTATAAAACAAAGTCCCCGATTCTTGGATGTCACGGGTAATCTCGAGAACCTCTGGATATATTTTGATGCGGGTTTCACAGTTCTGTAAAGGTCTCGAGGATCATTTCTGTAGAAAATAATTTATTTATGATCACAGGAAGCAGAGCAGTAACGATTTCAGTGAAAAAAATAACAAAAAACCTGGCGTCCGATCGTTTTTTAAGTTTATTTTGGGCAAATTGTTAAACATATCTAAATACTATGATTGTAAGAATTGTTCAGCATGAAAAGTTCTACACAAAATCCAGGAGAGCATATCTCTATCTTCAATACATCGCCAACGATAAGTATTTTTACGTTTTCATTTCTTCCAACCATGTCCATTATAATATTGAGGCGACAGTTTACGAGCTAGCTAAGGGCGAGTCTTATCACCCCTGTTACAGCCTAACTAGCGGGCGAACCTATTACCCTAGATACAGCCAGCAGCAAACCGTCGAGTCGTGTTGAGTTAAGACTTCAGAGAAAGCTGGTTGTGTTGGAGTTTCCCTGGAAGTTCAACTCGGTTTTTCTTCATTTCGCCTGTGAACTTTCCGTTCCGCAAAATACACAGTCAAGTTAAGATTGGACGGAAGGGGGATTTGTGTTTCATGCACCTCGCCATTCTTAAATTATGTCTGACGAGAATTCGTTATAATTAATAGTCCAGTCAGTGATGTTAAGCCATCATGCCGAGATGTAAAACGGATATAGGTCATAGTTCATTGACAACGCAAAATAAAAAAGTGCTTATCACGTAACAATGAAACAGAGCAACAAATAATTTCTAGATTGCCACAAGAGAAAGAGGGACTTCGTTCTCGGCACCTTCAAACCGTTGCTCACGTAGAACACTGTCTGAACCACGTTCAGAAACAAGCTTATAACACTGAGAAGGAAGGTAAGATGTTTTTTCTCGATGCCCCTGTAGGCACAGGCAAAACGTTCATGATGTATGTGTTGCTCGCCAAAGTAATGGTAATATTGCTCTTGTCGTCGCATCATCTGGAATTGCAGCCACTCTTTTGGAAGGAGGAAGAACAGCACATGCAACATTTAAACTTCCTTTGAAAGTCAGCAGTTATGATGGAAATGTATGTAATATTTCAAAACAAAGTAACACTGCCAGTTTAATCCAAAATTGTTCTTTAGTTGTATGGGATGAGGCTACAATGTCGCACAAAACTTCCGTTGAAGCTGTAGACAGGACCTTGCGTGATCTAAGGAATCGGAACACACCTATGAGTGGCTGCACAGTTTTGTTCGCCGGAGATTTTCGTCAAATCTTACCAGTTGTTACCAGAGGAACGAGAGCCGACGAAGTGAACGCTTCATTAAAAATATCTTACATCTGGCCAGATATAACAAATTGGCACTCAAAACTAACATGAGAGTAAGCTACTCTTATCTTCAGAAGATAATAGTTTATTTGCTAATTTGTTACTTAGAGTCGGAAATGGAGATTTACCGGTCATTGACGGGAAAATTACCCTCTGACGATTTCTGTGCTTTAGTAAGCAGTATTCAAGAATTGATTGACAGCGTTTATCCTCAAATCCATGCCCATCTAACAAGTCTCATTCATGGTTTAAAGAAAGAGCAATATTATCGCCGACAAACGAACAAGTTGTGAAAACTAATGACTTGGTGTTCTTCAAATTCACTGCCCAGTCTCTATTATATTACTCAGTAGGCTAGACGCAGTAGTCGATAGTGAAGAATCTGTTCATTACCCTACAGAATTCCTAAATTCTTTATTTCCTTCTGGCTTGCCACCACACAAGCTTATTTTAAAAGTGGGAGTGCCTATTATATTGTTACGTAATTTACAACCACCATGCAATGGGACACGATTGGTAGAGAAAACTTTGAAAAACTGTTTCATTGAATCAACTATCTTAACTAGCTGTGGTACAGGAGAAACGGTCTTGGTACGCAGAATCCCTATGATTCCTTCAGATTTGCCTTATCGTTTCAAACGAGTACAATTTCCAGTAAGAGTCTGCTTTGGCATGACTATAAACAAAGCACAGGATCAGACACTTAGCCTGACTGGAGTTGATCTTAATGGAGAATGTTTTTCTCATGGACAGCTTGACGTGGCTCTATCGCTTGTTACATCAAACCAAAATCTCTTCGTGTTCACTGCTGGAGGGGAAACGACTAATGTCGTGCACAAGGATATCTTATAAAACCTCCGTTAGAAGTAGCTTATCACCTTGCATTCATAACTGTTCCCGGGCGAAGCATGGGTGGGTTGCTAGTTCATATATAAAATAAATAATCAAATAACCAAAAAGGCTAGTAAATAGAAAATCGAACTAAGAATAGAAAATGAGAGGGAAGTACAGTGTCAGTTTGAATTCTGGGTAAGATGAGCTAAGCAGTGCTGCCAACCCATATGCTTGCTGGCATACAGTACATCTTCACCCATTATAGAGCCCACATACTAAAAAAACTTCCTGACATGCATTTGTGTTATTTAGAGTATGATTTTAAAAAATAATATTTCTTTAATATTTAAAATTGAATGAAAAATAACTTAAAAGCACTTTTACTAAGCATTTTTTTCAAATGTCCTTTCTATTGAATATATTTTATTACCTTTTGAGTTTTGGCATACACTTTCAATTAATATGCAAATAGCTTACTCTTATTACTACAGAAGTAGCGTTTCCCTCCCACATCTTTGTTGCTCATTTCCAGTATCGTAATAAAACTCGACCTTCTCAATATCTTGGTATTTATTAAAAATTTAAAACACAAAACAACCAACAGGTTTTATTCAATATTTTACTTTAGTTTAAGGAAAAACAAAACTAATTAAAGACAAGGTTACAGTGTCAAAACATAAGACATAAATACCCAAAAATACCTGGACATCCATTTTTTTTATTATTTTTAGGATCAATATTGTTCCTGATTTCAATTTAAGGCATCAAATACCTGTGTTTGAGTCCTTGTTTGTCCAACACTTCATCAACACATCAAAAAGTGTTGTACAAAGCTCAAGAACTGAAAATACCCTCATTTTTGGTATTTAAAAGACCACTGGGTAAATACCCGGGTATATACCCAATTTATATTTACCTTCCCACTGGGTATTTACCCGTCGCACATCACTAGTAACAACGTATACATACTATCACTGGGTAACTTGTATAATATGTCGTCATAAAGAAGTTCTAGTTACCTATACATTTAAACCTGTGTATCCTCGGCAATCAAATATCGTAAATTAATCCACACAGGGCACGAACGTGTCCAATCAGAACTCTGGTTGTACCGGTACGATTAGTCTTCATTATGAAATGTAGTCACGTCTGTAAAGAGTAGCCTACATCTAATATCCGTACATGAAACTAAAAACTCTCAGATCTTAATATTTTGCCGCGAGAGACCGAACATGGAAGACACTAACTCGGTGACGATATTGCTAGCAACAATAAAAACTTCGAGCCGAAACTGTTGCTGATGATAAATAGCCTCACATTGTCTCCGATCCCGGAAAATGGGGAATAATACGTAGAGATAATTATTATTATTCTTTCCTTTCACCCTCTTTGGGTACGTTGAATCAATCATTTCTCTGACTGTTGTTCTTTCCTTTGTGCCCGGTATCTCTTCATTCTTTCTGATCTTTTCCTCTCTTCTTTCGAGATGCTGGGGTTGGATTTAATGTAGATTTCTCTTGGAACCGTATATTTTCGTTTTTAGTACGGTATTTAGTTTTGTTTGTTAATTGAGCAGTGAATATTCTGTAATTTTGTTTTCAATTCTACTGGGTCGTGTTCAGTTCCTTGAAACCATTTGGGTTTTGTTTTGCGGTTACGGAAGAAATCAAAGGTTTGTTTGGTTAATCTGGTAGAGTTCATTCTGAGAAGATGTATCCTCCCTTTGTCATTGCATCTGGGAGTTATTATATTGTTATTATTAGGCGATCCACTCTCCAAATTCAACACAGCGAAACCGGCACTGTATTGGGTAGTCTCTGGCTTTTGTCTTGTAATCATCAAATGTGATACGAGAGATCATTTACGAGATCACCGGGAATCAAACTCCCACTGATCCGCCGGGACACCTTAAATAAGTTACTAGAAAACCAACATGGCCGCCACATCGGTGTTACCGGTACCAACTTACATCATTCAACACCAAAATTTCACCAAATACTTCCATTGAACAAGTAACCCAAATGAAACCAAATAACTAAGACCCCCTTGCCTACATACATTTTACATAAACTTGTGAGGCAGTACTTGCTCGAGTAAGAGACATCTCGATCATCAGTCCCATAACCAGTGTAATGGTTGTGAAGCTAACTTTGGGATTCTTCATTGCCTTTTAAACCACCTTATAGAATGCATAATTTAAGGAATATTAATACTTACTCAAGGCTTTCCCAGTTTTGCTGAGGAGCTATAGATGAACTTGTGATTTTCTTTTCTTCTCACACATCTTTTATGATATTTTAGCCTATTTTCATTTATGAAAAAATAGGCTTATGAGATCACCTTTAGTCCGTGTGTCTGTGTGTGCGTGTGTGTGTGTGCCCCCTAATAACTTCTAAACGGCTGGTGTGATTTTAATGAAACTCAGTAAGTTCAAAGCACAATTCCGGACGACCCCGACCGTACCCATCAAACTTTATTACGTCTCACCAATCCAACATGGCGGCTGTGCGAAATATTTAACCAGCATTCAATATCTCCGAAACTTTTACCCATATCATCCTGGAATTTTGTACAGTGATGAAGGGAACTAAAAGAAGTTCACCTATTTGACTTCCGAAAACCCGGTAACTACAAAACCAACATGGCGGCCAAGCGAATTTGCGACTTTTAAATAGACGTTTTTCGCGATTTAACCAACCAAACGCAATGAAACTTGGTACAGTGTATATGTATACACATTTTAATGTCCCGACCTCTAACTTCATTCAATTGTTTACATAACCTCAAAATGGTGGCTATGCGAAATATTTCACCGGTATTCCATATCTCTGAAACTATTACCGGTATCACCCTGAAATTTTGTACGGATTAAAGTGCCCTAATGGAAGTTCATCTATGAGACTTTCAAAAACCACTAACTACAAAACGAACATGGCGGTCAAGCGAAGATGAAAGTTTAAATAGACTTTTCTCGCGTTTAGATGATCCAAACGCAATGAAACTTGGTACAGCAAATATTTATACACATTGTAATGCACTGGTATCTAATTTAGTTCGATTGTTTATATAACCTCAAGATGGCGGCTGTGCGAATTTTAAAATTAATTTTCTATTTCTTGTGTCGTAATCATGCGATCGAAGTGAAAGTTTGAATAATGAACCTACGCAATCATTTTCCGTTAATGATACATGACTCTATGGCCTATACATATAACAATCCAACACTGGCGACTATCCGTAATATTTTTATGGTTTTCAATATCTACGAATCTATTACAGCAATCAAACTGATTTTTTAAACTTTCATAGGGTTTATGAACATAAGTTCGCCTATTGGACTTTCAATAACCTGGTGATCACAAATCCAACATGGCGGTGACGCGAATTATAAATATTCACATGGACGTTTATCGCAATTTAACTGTCCGAGTGCAGTGAAACTTGGTACAGTAAATCCTTATACAAGTGTTAATCCACTGGCATCTAATTTATTTCAATTCTTTCCATAACCAAAAGATGGCAGCTGTGCGAAAGTTTAAAATCTCGCTTTTACTTCTTGTGTCCTAATCATGCGATTGAAGTTTGAATACTACACGTACCAAATAATCTTCATGTAACAGTACATAACTCTAAGACCTACATATATAAAAATCCAACACGGCGACAATCCGCAATATTTAGTCGGTTCTCAGTATCTACGAATCTATCACAGCAATCAAACTGAATTTAGTGTGTTGATAGTGGCAATTAACATACGTAGGACATATGAAAATAGGCTTTCGTTCTTCACGGAACTACTTGTTTAATAATGTAATAACTAGTTCAAAGGCGATGGTTTTATATTTTTAGGATGAATTATCAGGAAAGGAGAAATAAAATGGTATATATTTGCAGATTATTATTATTATTCATTATATCTTTATTTCTGTGTAAGCCTCCGTGGCTTAGGCGGTAGCACGCCGGCCTCTCACCGCTGGGTCCGTGGTTCAAATCACGGTCAATCCATGTGAGATCTGTGCTGGACAAAACGGAGGCAGACAGGTTTTTCTCCGGGTACTCCGGTTTTCCCTGCCCAAATTTCATTCCAGCAACACTCTCCACTATCATTTCATTTCATTTGTCATTCATTTAATCATTGCCCCAGAGGAGTGCGTCAGGCCTCGGCAGCCGGCACAGTTCATATCCTCGCCGCTAGATGGGGGTTTCATTCATTCCATTCCTGACCCGGTCGGAGACTGGAAGCAGGTTGTGGATTTTCATTTCATATCTTTATTTCTGTAAGTGCTCATTCCTTGCGTACACAGACCTTCGTGGAGACAGGATCGAGATCAAGACACATCTCTTTTGTCATGCACAAGATAATAAAAGGCTTTTCCAATGCTTAGGCCTCAATCCACTCTAAGTAGTCTTGCATTTTAGGGTCAATTCTGTAAAAAAAAAAGAATAATTCTAAATTAATATACATTCCATGAAATTAGTGAAGATCTTGATAAAACTCCCCAAGGCGTTAGGTGGTGTGTTGTTAAAACGAGAATTCTATCTCTTGAGAGCTTTGCCAATATTACATACCAGTGCAAGTATTGACGACAGTCGAAACTATGAATGGTATGACAATAAACAGCATCAGCAGCTATTTAAAATACTGTTGATTCTCTTACTCATTCTTTAACTGGCTTGAAGCTGGTAACTTGCCTCTTAATTATGGAACATTCTATTACGAACAAATTAGCAGAACAGAAAGAGTGTGGGGAAGAAAGAAAGAAAGAAAGACTCAAGTATAAAGTTAAATTAATTTATGAATATATTGTCAAAATGAGAGTCTCAATTGATCAAACTATCGGCCTGTTTTTATTTTATTTTTAGAGGAGCGGTGGGCATAGCCCGCTCTCCCCGTGTGACGGTCAACCCAAGCTACACCGCCTCCGACATGCCATTAGTCCTAGATAGCAGAAGAAAACAGTCAAGGGATTGGAAGGATTTGCCCTTTGAGGCTTAGTACCTGTCCCCACACACTACATGTCACAAGGCGTATGGATATATGGTAGGACGAAGGGCCAGGTAAAAGTCCCGTAGGAAGAAATGGAAACCTGGCAGATTTAGAGATAGCACATGCAAGGATATGGTCCAGGATAGGTATGGGTTATGTTAGTGTTGGTGAGGTGTCGTGCATCATTTGAAATTTGCATATCCAAAGCCAGAATGAATATATTGGGGGTCCATTCTTCACTGGGACAAGCAAGGACCTGCAACTGGACTTCACACTCGGCCTGTAAGACTTAAACTTAAACTTAATACCGTAGTATAATCCAATTAAGAGAATAAATAAGAAAAATATTCTGACTAAAGTTCATGATGTAATATCTAAGAGGAGTCTCATTTCTAGATCGTAATATCTAACAAATTAACATCCTACATTACCAGAACATTATTAGAAGTACGAGTGAACAATGTGTGGCATACTATTCATCCCTTTTGGTGCACTAGATATGCAGATGTGGACACGAACTAGCTGCCTTGAGTTTAAATGCAGTCACTCAGTACAATTCCTTTTGGATGGAAAAGGAGGAATAGAAAGAACTTACGCGACGAGTATACGATAGACACATTGTAACGCAGGACATATCGGCATATCAATAAACCTCATAAAGACCTATCAAACGTGTAGTGTAAAAATATTGAGGAAAAATGTGAGAATGAGTTAGAGAGTGGTATATTTCTTTGAAATTCTTCGAAATTTTCAGAAAAAGTTCAATTTTTTATGATCCTTTAAAAATTTTATGTTTGGCACCAGCGCTAAAATGTTGTCACAGCTATTTGATACACGTCTGTTTAGGGGTGAAATGCTGTTTGGGAACAGCTCTTTGCTTTATTCTCTGAGCAGCTTGTGATAATTTTATGCTAAGTGCGTACTTCGTTGAGTTCGGGAATTTGTTGAAAATGGGTCGTCGAAGTGCTCCAGATGAAATGAAGTGGCAAATTGTAGGTATGGATAAGGGTTGCTTGAGTTATCTACAAATTGGGAATAATTTGGACGTTAGCAAAATATGTGTGGAACAAACATTTAAGATTTTTGCAGAGACTGGCGACATCAAGAGTGAAACCCTTGGTGGTAGGCCAAGGAACACCTCTCCTAGACAGGACAGAAAGCTTATATAATTGTCTAAAGTGAATAGGAGGGCTAGTCAGGGTGATCTAAGTACTGATTTAAACCGAGAATTCAATATCCTAGTCAGTAAATCAACAGTTAGCCGACGGTTGCGTGATGTTGGTCTTCAATCTCGATATGCTTTGCGACCTTTGCTTACTGAATAGCACCGATTTAAAAGACAACAGTGGTGTCATGAGAAAAAAGGTTGGCTTGTAGTAGCTTGAACGTGTGTAGTTTCTCGGATGAGAGTCGATTTGAGTCATTCCCACGCAGAAATGTTCGGGTCACGCGTACGGTAACAGAGAAACTCTTACCTAAATGCCTGGCCCCGGCGGTTCAGCAGGTCGGTGATGGCGTTATGATCTGGGCATGCATCACCAGTGAGGGACCTGGGGAATGTTATGTGGTAGATGGTTCAATTAATTCCGATTGTTACTCCACAACCATGTTGGGAGAGAACTTCATCCTCCAACAAGACCATGTACCATGCCATACATCCCGCGTCACGAAGGCCTGGATGGAGACCAATGGCATGGATCTGCTGCCATGGCCAGCTCATAGCCCTGATGTCAATCCTATTGAAAACCTATGGAACATGATTGGACTACAGCTGGACAAGAAGAAACCGAAGAATAAGGAAGAGATGCATCTCAATCTGCTCGAGCTCTGGAGGAAGATGACCAAGGAAGAGTGCCGCAGCCTTATTGACTCTATGGTGCAGTGTGTTGCAGCATGCGGGAAAGCCAAAGGTGGCCACATCATGTACTAACATTGTAATGCATGTGAATTGATCCCTTACTAATTTTCAAATGGAATAAATGACTTAAGAATACAATGTTTCAGTTTATGGGAAGTGTCCCTATTGTTTTGACCAGCACATGTGCTTTATGTTATAATGTCAGGGTAATTATAAAACCTTCGCGAGATTTGAACCCTGGCTTCATGAATAAGAGTAATGCACTGTGATCACGCGACCAACTATTTGAATGTGGTAAGTAGCAGGTACAGGAAATACCGCAATGATTAGGAAAATCTTTAGATTAGTAAAGTGTATAATACACAACATTGTATTTCAACAATCTACAACGATTATGCAGCGTCTGCTACATTTTGTAAACAAAGTATTCCTTTTATCACTAGTAACATATGTTGTTTTGATGCAATTAACACTACATTTTAGACACGATGATCAAGCGGTGTAGCAATCACTGGAACAAAGCTTTGCAATAAAGTTTTGTGTGAGCCTTGGAAAGTCTGCAGCGGAAACGTTCTGAAAGTATTTCTTAGACATAAGTCATCATTTGACTTCTTTTCGTTTCCCCATTTGAAATCCCTCCCCGAAGAACATCGTTACATAACAATTGACTACGTGAAAGCAGCTTGTACAATGGCTTTAAACACACTATAACGTTCCCAATGCTTCAGCACCAAGTGATATTTTCATTATGACCTAGACTTAAGTATGGCGGAGTGAAGTCAGGGCTATAGGGTGACTGGGGCGGCGTCGCCACCTTAGATTTGGCCAGGTAACTGGTCACGACGGATGCAGTGTGGCCTGGCGCGTTGTCATGGTAAAGTTTAAACAGGCCTTCCAGGATGCCTTTGCAGCTTGGAAATCGCACTGGCAAAGAAGTATCGATGCTGGAGACATTAATTTTGAAGAATTGTAATGCATTATAGTGATCAGGTCAATAAATGTTGTTTAATCGACTGGGTGACATTACTTTTCGAATATGCTAAGTATAGATCGCGATACATTTCACTTCAAAATTCCCCTACCCTAAAAATGGCAGCATCCATGATTTCATGGACGACACATTTCATGGACGACACATAAGGTTTAAACAACGTACACATGTTATACTCTATGCTCCATTTCCAGTCTTTGTATAATTTCGTTGCCAACGATGCGGTGCCGCAGAGTCGCCAGACCGCTCCTGGCACGGATGGGCGACCTTGTCTTTCAGAGAGCTCATACAGATGCATCGTCAGCAACACTAGCTTCGCTCGTTCACAATTAGCTTGCCAGGTATTATCTTCCGTCCGAGGATGAATCCCTTACCTCTATAATCCTTGGTCCGTAGAGCTTACCCTTTAATTAAAACACTTTCCAGCACACGTCCGGAGATCTCACACATCCTCTAAACTTACCCCTAGATACACGCCATCCTCTTCTCACACTCACCCCCTAGTTCAGTCCCCCCACGAAAAGGGACTAAACAATATAAACGTGGAGCGGTAGTGAGCTTCCGCAGCCATGGCAGCACGCCGACTTTGCAGCTTACGCCCCAAACACCAGAATTAAAATTTGTTAGCTGAGCAGTTTGTCCGAACGAAATTTATGTTAAAATACAACACATCCACTTAACCTACCTGTTCGAGGGCCTCCTGCTCTATCCCAACGCTGGCCTGGCTTTGAAGCCACAGTACTGCTTTGCCACAGACCACACAAGTTCTATAGCATTGAAAGTAGAGTGGTAAGGAGGAGGTCGCTGGGCAATATGTCCCGCATTCTGCAGCATCTCGTCGACAACATACCTGTTGTTTCCTTAATCTACTCTGACTTTTCGGGGGGTTAACAATAAGAAATCTTGTATAGTGCTAAAATACCTCTTCAGATGATTTCGATTCATACTACACAACATTTGGAGTTCAACCTTCGTCGCCTTTTCTGGAGGTACAACACCATTCTGTCTCAGCCATGACTGAAATAAATAAAAACTACATTTTTCAATCGGCACACTACTGAGTATCAGTCAGTACAATTAATAAACTACATAAATAATCACCAATAGTTGATCTTTCCTCCACTTGGCAGTTGGTTGTTGCTCCACAACCTTGCTATGATATGAAGCATCGTCCATCACATTGATAGAATATCCAATGGTTCTGAGGCCAGCAATCAATTGCTTTTCCATCCATTGCTGAAATGTATCGGAATGCATAGCTCCATGATAATCCTGATCCCGCTTCAAGTCTGAGGCAAATATTAAATCACCACCTGAAAATTTAATAGTGATGGTAATTTGACAGTGCAAAACTTAAATTATTCTTAAAATTATTTATGAATTGCATTGAAAGAACAGATTTCTTTTGATATTAAAATCATAAATGGTGACCATACTAAATGAAATAATAATTTACCAGGTACAAATCCCTCCTTTGTTCTAGCACGAACAATTACCAATCTACCTCCTTCTGAAACAGATCTACGGAGCACTCCTGCATCATCTCCACTCCTTCATGGCCTGTTCCACGAGTAAGTGAGAGATCCCGAAATAATAATTCACAATAAAGAAATGTAACAGCGAGCAAGGTTTATTATAAATATATTTATATTTGCAATGATCTTGATGAGTAGGCTATAAATCTTATTTCCTGTTTCTCATAGAGTAATGTAGTGCCTCACCATTCATAAATATCCATGCTCCATCGAAGAAAACAAGGAGCCTCCGTGGGTTACACGCCGGCCTCTCACCTCTGTGTCCATGGTTCAAATCCCGGTCACTCCATGTGAGATTTGTGCTGGAAAAGCTGAGGCGAAACAGTTTTTTTTCTCCGGGTACTCAGGGTTGCCCTGCCACAATTTCATTCAAGCAACACTCTCCACTATCCTTTCATTAATCACTGGCCCAGGGGAGTGCGACAGGCTTCGGCAGCCGGCACAGTTCATATCCTCGTCGCTAGATGGGGGCTTCATTCATTCCATTCCCTGACCCGGTCGGTCAACTCGCTCTTCATTTTTAGTCTACTTTCGATATTTGCAAAAAATGAAAGTAGACTTATGCGATCAATACAGGGCAAAAAATGCGTGTCTGTCTGTGTGTGTGCGTGTGTGTGTGTGTGAGTGTGTGTGTGTACTCTGAAT
Source organism: Meconema thalassinum (assembly GCA_946902985.2). Taxonomy (NCBI): domain Eukaryota; kingdom Metazoa; phylum Arthropoda; class Insecta; order Orthoptera; family Tettigoniidae; genus Meconema; species Meconema thalassinum. Next base: position 237,908,328 of record OX336397.1, read on the forward strand.
GCCTGTCCCCCCTATCAATTCGAACACGGTGAATCTGCATTGAATGAAATTTGGTACAGAGGTAGCACTAGCAAAGGGCACCACAGTGTCATGTTTTATATTGCCGCCATCTTGACGGAAACGTAATGGCGGCCACCCAAATGTTCAAAGCTTAAAACCAATTACGACTAACCTAATCATCCAATCTCTACCAAATTTTGCAAAAACATATATCTATATGACGAGGGTCTTTTGACTAAACAACAAGGTCGTCAGTCCAATAGTTTGCAGATGGCGGCCATGTATGTGTGCAAAAAGATTCCCCCTATCAATTCAAACACGGTGGAAACGAATTGAACGAAATTTGGTACTGAGGTAGCACTAGCAAAGGGTCCCTCAGTGTGATGTTTTATATCGACGCCATCTTGACGAAAACGTAATGGCGGCCGCCCAAATGGTAAAAGGTTAAGTCAAATTACGACGAACCTAATCATCTGATCTCTACCAATTTTTGAAATATTATACCTTTATGTACGAAGAAACATTCGGCCAATCTACAAAGTCATCAGCCAAATAATTTGCTGATGGCGGCCATGTATGTATGCAGATTGATTCCTCCTATCTATTCAAACAGGGTGAAACCAAATAGAACGAAATTTGGTACAGAGGTAGCACTAACAAAGGGTACCTCAGTGTCATGTCTTACATCGCCACCATCTTGACGAAAACGTAATGGCGGCCACCCAAATGTTAAAAGCTTAAATCAAAATACGACCAACGTAATCATCTGATCTCTACTAAATTTTGCAACAACATACATTCATGTGGGAAGCATATTTTTACCAAACTACAAGATCATCAGCCCAATAGTTTGCAGATGGCGGCCATGTATGTGTGCAAATCAAGTCCCCCTATCTATTCAAACACGTTGAAACTGAATTGAACGAAATTTGGTACAGAGGTAAACTTACAAAAGGCAACTCAGTGTCATGTTTATATCGTCGCCATCTTGACGAAACGTAATGGTGGCCACCCAAATGTTAAAAGCTTAAATTAAATTACGACCAACCTAATCATCTGATATCTACCAAATATTGCAACGACATATCTTTATTAAAGAAGCGTTCTTTGACCAAGCTACAAGGTCATGAGTCCATTAGTTTGCATATGGCGGCCATGTATGTGTGCACATCGATTCTCCCTATCAATTCAAACGCGGTAAAACCGAATTGAATGAAATTTGGTACAGAGGTAGCACTAGCAAAGGGCACCACAGGGTCATGTTTTATATCGCAACTGTCTTGACGGAAACGGAATGGCGGCCACCCAAATGATAAAAGATTAAACCAAATTACGAACAAAGTAATTATGTGATCTCTACCAAATTTTATGAGATTAAATTCGGCCTTCTTATGTGAAGTTTCCAGACGAAAATCACTGGCCCGACATCAGTGAAGGATTTATTTATTTATTTATTTGATGGGAAGCATGTTGTGTATAATTTCATTTAATTTCTCTGTAAGAGAAATGCTGGGAAAGTAATACGAAGATAATAAAAAAGTCCCCTAGGAAGGCGGAGGTAGATTTCACCGGGCAAATTTGGGGATAGGCGAAAATAGGCAGCAAATGCAGGTTTTCATAGAAGGATCAGACCTCATTTATTGCGAGACAGTATTTTATAATTGGAGCTTAATTAACTTTGTTTTTCGTCATTTTATGCACATTTTAAACATTTTATTGTCTTATGGTGACGGTAACCTTCTTGTCATTTGGGGTCCATTTTTATACTTGTGGTCACACTGTCCTTATGCAAGGTTTCGACACTGATGTGTAACTATCTAACGGTCTGTTACATCTTCAAGAATTATTTTATCTCCCGCAGAGATTTTGGTTAGTTCCTCTGATTAAGGACTGCGACAACGCGGTCATGTAACCCCGTGTACTTTAGGTGAGTGTAGAATCTGTCTGATAAACGGTGTGAATTGTGATAGCTGTATTAGTCTGTAATACAGATAAGGACTGCAGACGGTCAATTTCAAGCAATAGTCCTATTGTTGCTACCAAATACTACCGTTAACGGCACCTAGCTGTGAACTTGGCCACTGCAACCAGCAACTCGCAACATTGGAACTTCCCCTCCAAAGGAAAGCATACTGAGGGATTTCTAGCCCTCTTAGAAACTCCGACGACTTCGCCCGGCTTTGAACCCGCGACCTTGGGCATAGAAGTTCAGCTTGCTACCAGTCACGTCACCGAAGCCGCTTCACAATTAGTCAGATGGAAAACTGAATGTGATCTCGTGCAAGTGCGTTGTCATGGCAAAGTTGATGGCTCATCCCTCATCAATTTAGTAGTGTTGTCATGGCAACCTCTGATGGCTCTTGGCATTTTCTTATAATTCCGAAATCATTTTTCTCATCCTTTGGCGTAATGGTGGGTCATATCAAAAATTCTTTCAGACAACAGTTTCAGGTAATTATTAGGGTAATATTGTCCATTTTGTATGGTTTTGATATTGTGCCTATTAAGAGAGATATGATTAATGTTTCCCAAAAACCCCAATTTTTCACACCCCTTTGGTAAATGGTTGGTGCTATAAAAAAACTTTTCAAACATACATTTTAGGGCCTAAACGACACATAGTATGAAGTTTGAATGCATTCGATATTTCAATTATTAAGAGAGTTATAGCGATATTTCTCTTTTTCGAAAAATAAGCCCCCCATTTTCACCCCCGTCGACCCATTGTGCCCATTAACGAACTCGACCGAGATTTTATGGGGATACATATTATGTAAAACGTTCAAAGTGAATGGTGCAGAATTGTGGCATTTATCGTGTCCACAGGAAAGTGATATATATACGTATATACATATATTATATATAAACTTTTGAACTGACGGTGGTATTGGTGTCTAGGGGATGTGAAACGCGAATATATGTCAAAATTCTCCGAAAGTCGAAACATGATAACCCATTGCAATAGTTAGCTTTCTAATGAAATCTACATAATAATGTTGCAATTGCAATCCAATGCGATCTGGTACTGTATTATTTAAGCGTACGTTCAGCTTAGTACTATAAGCGTGTTGTGATTCGGACTATAAGTTTATATGGGCTGATGTAGGAGCTTATGTTTCTGAATATGATTCCAGTATTTTCAAGAGGAGTGTGGTAGGCCAACTCCTAAGAAGCTTCCAGGAAGTGATATTGTTATGCCATATTATTTTGTTGCTGATGAGGCATTTCCATTAAAAAGCTGCATAATGAAGCCTTATCTTGGTAAATTTCTGGTAGAGAAGAAAAATATTTTCAACTATATACTCTCCAGTGATAGAAGAACTATCGAAAATACCTTTGGCATACTAGCAAGCAGGAGGAGAGTGTACAGACTACCGCTAGCTTGCTCAGTTCCCACAGCACCAGCTATGTTGAAGGCCACTATTTGTTGAGGTCAGTAGTGTTTACTCGCCTCCAAATTTGTTTGATAGGACCTTGGAATGTGGAGAAGAAATACGTGGTGAATGGAGAACCATAAACAGGGATGCCACCAGTTGGAGCAAATGATGCCGCACAAAGACACAGCTTGGCTTCTCCTAGTGGGGAAGTGAGTTGGCATAGGAGTAGGCCAAATACTGCACCACATGAATAGGAGAAAGCACAGGCCTTACTTGCGGTCCAGTGATCGACTCATAACTGTTCTTGCGTCACTTGTTACTTTAGAGCTCAGTATAAATCAAAGAGTCAGTTCTCGTGCGGGAGGTATGGTGCAAAACCAATGCAGGAAGTGCGGTGTTAAGGCTTTAGATACAAAAAAGTCCTCTCGGCACGCCGGAAGGCGGAGGTAGATTTCACCGGACAAACTTGGGGATAGGCGAAAATAGGCAGAATATGCAGGTTTTCGTAAAAGGATCAGACCTCATTTATTGCGAGAAGGTATTTTATAATTGGAGCTTAATTAACTTTGTTTTTCGTCATTTTATGCTTATTTCAAACATTTTATTGTCTTATGGGAACGGTAAACTTCTTGTCATTTGGGGTCCATTTTTATACTTGTGGTCACACTGTCCTTATGCAAGGTTTCGACACTGATGTGTAACTATGTAACGGTCTGTTACTTCTTCACGCAAAATTATACCTCCCGCAGAGATTTTGGTTGGTTCCTCAGTTTAGGGGCTGCGACAACGCGGTCATGTAACCCCGTGTACTTAGGGATGGCAGTATTAGTCTGTAATTCAGGTAAGGACTGCAGACGGTCAATTTCAAGCAGTAGTTCCTAATGTTGCTACCAGTTACTACCGTCAACGACACCTACCTGTGAACTTGGCTACTAGATGCCACCGCAGCCAGCAACTCGCAACGAACGTTGGAACTTCCCCTCCAAAGGAAAGCATACTGAGGGATTTTTAGCGCTCTTAGAAAATCCGACGACTTCGGCCGGCTTTGAACTCGCGACCTTGGGCATAGACATTCAGCATGCTTGCTGCCAGTTACGTCGCCGAAGCCGCTTCACACTTAGTCAGATGGAATTCTGAATATGATCTCGTGCAAGTGCGTTATCTTGGCAACATCTGATGGCTCATCCCTCATCAATTTAGTAGTGTTGCCATGGCAACCACTGATAGCTCTTGGCATTTTCTTATAATTCCGAAATCATTTTTCTCATCCCTTGGCATAATGGTGGGTCATATCAAAAATTCTTTCAGACAAAATTTTAGGTAATTATTAGGGGAATATTGTCCATTTTGTACGGTTTTGATATTGTACCTATTAAGAGAGATATGATTAATGTTTCCCGAAAAACCCACTTTTTCCCACCCCTTTGGTCAATGTTTGGTGCTATAAAAAACTCTTCAAACATAAATTTTTGGGCTTTATCCGACACATAGTATGAACGTTGAACGGATTCGATATTTCACATATTAAGAGAGTTATAGCAATATTTCACTTTTTCGAAAAAAGACCTCCATTTTCACCCCCTTCGACCGATTTAGCCCAGTAACGAACTCGTCCGAGATTTTATAGGTATACATATTCGGTAAAATATTCAAAGTGATTGGTGAAAAATTACGGCAGTTATCGTGTCCACAAGAAACTGATATGCATATATATATACACATATACATACATAAATTATACATAAACTTTTGAACTGACGGTGGTTTTGGGGTCTGGGGGATGTGAAACGCGAAGATATGTCGAAATTTTCCGGAAGTCAAAACATGGTATCCATTAGTAGTGTACCCGATATCTGGATAGTAGGCTGTCAGATATCCGCCCCCTCAATCGGATTGCCAATAATCAAACGCACCGGCACAGCTACATCAATGAAAATGGCACTGACAGACACTATCGAGATTAGAGCACAATAGTTAACAAGAAATTATTGTGGAACACACCAAAATAATCGGGGGTTCATACTTACCTTTACTTACCTCTTAAATTTATCTCGGGGACTGGGTTGTCAACTGGATCACTTAAAGTATGCCCTCACAATAACCTCCACCATGATATTTAAAATGAACCAGAACGAAGACGAGAAACTTTAAACTGCACAATAATTTATTTCACATAAAGAATGATTTAACAAAGATAAACAACAAAATCCACGTGGCAATCAGAAGCCATCGACCATATAATCATGTCCTCCTGTAGGACTTGTATACTCTACATACAATGTTTCAGCTTTCTCAAGCTCATAGCAACGTAAAAATAATAATGCACTTGGAATGGAAACGGGATTTGGGACGAGACACATATATCAATTGTTTTGCGTGTTTATATACTTCACATTTTATTTATAGCCACAAGGCTATTATGGATACGTCCTTGGCCTCTGTCATACAGTTGTCCGGGCCAGCTGCAATGCACCTGCATCGTCAAAGTGGACTCACCCCGTTCGTTCAACCCTAGCATAAGCGAGTTACCTCAGAGCTTGGCTCTCCTTTTCAAAACACGTAAATGTTCACATCTCAACTGAAATATTATCACGCAAATGTTTTAAATGCTCCATTCAAACACCAGTGGATTACTCCAACAATCCCAAATCATGAATATACGTCATGAATATACACGTCACAACTATGACATTCATAACTTGACTCACATTTGCCAATACAGCCATCGTGGTCTCAATATAATTCAATTTACGGGGGCAGTAGTATGGGAATGTTCCCTTTGGATATTGCATCATCACGACCAGAAATTGCGTAATCGCGATGACGTCATGGGTCCTTAGAGCGAGCTTGTGGTCCAGGTGGGATCAGGTGATTGGCTAATGGCTAGGATGACCACTACGCCTTGTGTTCGCATGGAGAGGACAGCAGAGGTCAGCTGTGTATCATGGCTATTAATTATTGATTGATTATTGAATTATATTTAGGTAATTGTTCAAGGAAGTGTAGAGGGTCTTGGGTGTCATAACTTTTGAATGAGAGTGTACGGCGAGGCGGTCGACATAGCTGGCTCGCTACCAGACATGTGGCGTGCATCTGTTCCGTTTTTTTTTGCTCTCGCCGTGCGGGCGAGGCGTGAGACCAGCCTGTGCTCTCCGCACATGTGGTGCATGGTTGATAAAGTTTTTTGCTCGCGCTCGCTAAATAAGTAAAGTGGCGTTCTAAAGCTAGAATCTGTTTAAGTACAGCATATATCACCAGAGCGTGGGAGTGAACTTGTGTTACTCGTTGTCGCTATGTTATGTCTGTTTAATTTAAATGATGTTAACATTTTTTTGTGTTCCGGCTTGCTTCATGATCTCAATCTGGTTACGCTGTTTTATAAGACAAGTGTGAAGTGAATCTTGGTGTGTTTGTTTCTTGTTTCATAGCCGTCATTAGTCAAGTCTGTAATTTTTAATGAGAGAACAAGATCTGAAGCCAGTTCCCAGAGCTCCATGTGAAATGTTTAAAATAGCTTTTTGCAGTTTGATATTCACAATATATAAGAGCTATGAAGTAACACTCAGTTCAAAGTAACGCAGCTGACGTCTTACTCTTTCATTATGACTATGTACGGAAGCCTGCTTGTAAAGCTCCAGCAGCTAGGCGAGATCAAATCTCTGAGAGAGCGAGCAGAGAGGCATGGATTAAACTTTGCCGCGAGCGCTCTCAAAGTGGAGGAGGACGTATGGTTTAATAGGTTGAGCAATTTAGAACAAGATATGTTCAACTGTGAACTAATGGCGATCATTCGAGACCGCCAGCATTGTCGGGAGTTTGTTTCGGATGGTGTAACTCCCCACATATTGGGAGTAATCATTCAGCGGCTGCAAGAGTTCGACTCAGACACTGTTGAGCTGCTCGATTTTCCGCCGCTGGAGGAAGAGGGTGTGGGGGGTGGAGATCATGTGGACATGGATGCCGAAGAAGAAGAAGTCCAAATTGTGAATTAAATGGACGGTGGACAGTGGTTGTTTTTTAAAATTGTGCAGTGTAAATTTATTTTAAAAATATATTTATTTGATCATTTGTGGTTTACATTAATTATATAATATGAAATAGTGAAAAATGATATGATCTTCGTTCTTAAAGTGGTAAGTAGTTCTTTTTCCAACAAGCTGCAGAGAATTGAAGATGCTGTGTTGTTTGCAGAGTTGAAATATGCTGGTCTTGTGCACGGGTAAGTACAATCATTCTTTTTCTTTCTTGCGTGTGTTGGTTTTAGTGAGCTGAAAAATATATAGAGACTCATTAATAATAATAATAATAATAATAATAATATTTTTGCGAGGTATAAAAAAAACTTACACTGTTGTAATTAGAAGATATTTTTGTTGGGGATCCATGAGTTGTGAGTTGAATCGAATCCAAGCCAAGATACGAAGGCTCGGGTTCCTTTTCTACGTAGTACTTTGTCGACTAAGTAAATATTAGGATGTTTTGTTCGTTGTAACTCTGCTTCATAAAACGCTCCAAATATCGGCAAATTTTTTATTATCTTTTAAAAGATATGTTCGTGGATTAGTATTTTGAACTTTATAAATTGTAAATAATTCCGTGTTCCAATTAGCTTCGTAGTCTTTAGTGAGGTGTTTCTTGATTTTTGATATTCTTACAATGTCACCGATTTTATATTTTGGTTTTCTTAAAGTTTCATTATATTGTGTTGGCAAGCTGGGTGGATTGTTTCTTTTTACATCAATAGGTTTCGTGCCGATGCTGCGATGTATTTTGTGATTATACTTTACTAATAACTCAGGCAAAATATGTACCCATCGGTAGGAACCTCGTGTTGTGAATTCTTTCCACATCGATTCCTTAAGAGTTCGAATAAATCTTTCTACCACACTCGCTTTAATGGAGCTGCCAGTGGAATAATGCTTTAGATTTTGTTTCTGAGACCATGTTTTGAATTCACTGTTATAAAATTCCGTTCCTCGATCGGTGTGAAAATAATTCGGCAATCTATTACTTTGAGAATAAACAAATTTTAAGCTTTTTACAATCTCACTTCCTTTTTTGGTTTTAAGAGGAATTGCCCATGCATATTTCGAGTAAACGTCAATAATGGTTAATAAATATTTAAATCCATTATTCCATTTTGCAAGTTTGGACATGTCCACAAGGTCTGCTTTATGGAGGTCATCGATTCCTTTGCTAATAACACGTCGTCTTTTAAACTTTTTTCTAAGCGGTGCGTGAAGTTCTTTTGCAATTTCTCGTCTGATTTCGTTCATAGTTATTTTCCAAACAATGTTTTATAACATACTGTGCATTGTTTTACAAACGTTTGAATTTTTATTCAATATATCCTGCATTTCTTAGTTCTTCTTCAATTGCAAAGATTTCGCTGTCGAGTCCTGTGTGACCTGCAGCTTTCGATGCAATTATTTTTTTAAGTCTTGATACCAATTTGTTTGGTTCATTCCAGTGAACGAATTCAATATTGTTTCCGCCTTCAAATTTCCAAATGGCTTGTGGCGTGATGTGTTTTTTTTACCATATCCAGTATGCATCGTAGTATTTGCTTCTTCTTCATTTTCATCTACTTTTTTTATAATTCTATCTATGTCTTCAGTGAGAAGGGGTTCAATTATATGTCTATACTTATAAGATTGCGTTCCTCTTGGAGCTGCATTGCTTGTATAATTTCTTTTGTGCACGTTTGAAACATTTAATAATTTCAAATATGAACTTAAATCACTCCTATCTATTAGAGCGGGGTCTGGTACTTTCCTTTGAATCAATTCAAGTAGACCTTCTGTTATAGGAAATTTTTCACCACCAACTTTTATCCACTTTTTTATCAAAGAAAACTCGTTCACGTCCCAAGTATTGTTTATCATTTCTTATCGTTATACCATATGTTCTATCCACGTTTTGTTTAATGAACGGATCAAAGTAGCGGTTAAGTAGTGAAATTATTTTGATGCTATCTCCATCTTCTTCGTCGGAAGTAGCATTTGATTCAGAATCGTCATATTTTCCTTTTCTTTTTCGATTTTCTTTATTTTGAGTTGACGTATTAGCAATAGCTACAAGTTGATTTAATGAACTTGTTACTGGTTTAAAGTTAGTCTCTATATCTAATTCTTTACGTCTAACATCATTTTGAAGTGAAAGATACTTGTCTTTAACATATTTTTTTAAGCGAGAAAGTTCATCCTTTACTCGACTTTCAGCTTTAATCTTCGAGCTCTTCTCCATGACTTAACTGAAATTGTGGTTGTTTTACTTATTTATAGTATATTCAAAATCGATTTGAAGAGGAAGATCATCAGTTTTATGTTTTTAGGATCTCTTAGTCGATACTGAATTTCATCTTGCTCTTCAACAACAATATCACTGCCATCCAGTTCAATCTCTTGACGTATATTTAAAATTGCATACACAATTGGAGATCTTGGTGAAACAAAAATCGGTTTTAATATGCCTTTGTAGGGAAGTTGGTACTGTATGTTATGATTATGAAGCGTGTATACTGGCGAATGGATTGATGGTGTGTTGGAGAATTTCAGAATAAATTTCGATAAGTTCTTTTTCTTTACTTCATCCTTTAATATACCATATTCTTCTTTGGATGCAGTAAAACTTTCGAATGGCTCTTTGTTAACCATATGCTCAATTTTTTCTAGTTCAGTTTTTAACTTGTTATATTCTTCTTTGGATTCAGCAGCATAACTTTCAAGATCTTCTTTTTTAACAATATTGAGATTGTTCACAACACCCTCAATACGAGTTTGTAAATTGCTTAAAATTTCTTTTAGTTGATTAACTTCAGTTCGTGAAGCAGCATAGTGTTCTACAAACCGTTTATTTGTCACATCTTGGTCGTTAACAGGAAACTCAACATTTGTTTGTTTTTGACGTTGTAGATTGTTTACAGTTTGTTTCAATTGATAAAATTCACGTCGGGAAGCGGCATATTGTTCAACAAACGTCTTATTTTCAACATCGTTATCGTATATGGGATTGTTTACGTGAGTAATCAGTTTACTCATATTTAAAGTTCCACCATCGTCTACGTTTTAAAAGTTTTGTTTATTAAATTTAGTGATTAAGTCTTCTAGATCTTTTCGAGAGGCAGCAAAGTTTTCTAAGTAATATTTGTTTATTGCATCTAACGAATCGATTGGTTGAGATATGTTTGTTAATCTTCTATTTAACATATCTACAGTTTCATCATCTCTGTTTATATTCAAAAGAGATTTTTTAATTTCATCGAGTTCATTTGTTACATGAGTTTTAAGAAAAGAATACGTTACCGCATCTTGATTTTGAATTGGATCTTTAACATTTCTTATTCTTTTGTTACCCAAGTCGAGAGTATCTTCATCATACGGAAAGTGATCTTCTGAAAATTCTCGCACTAAACCATGAATGAATTCTACTCGTTGTAACACTTCGGTTATTCGGGTGTCTAGATATTTTTTATATTCGATGTATGTTGCTGCATTGCAATAAGGTTTACTGCATCATTTGCAGATGATGGTAAAGCTAAGCCCGCGAGACGTTTGTTTTGAAAGTCAAATTGTTGTTTCTCTATTTTACAAATTGAAAAAATTAAACCTTTAAGGTCGTTAAAGTTTCGTTGTATGTCTTCTTTAGACTCTATTTTATTTAGCTCATTCAATAACTTCACTACATAACCTTTGTTGCACGCACCTTCAATATGTATTGGCGTTCCAACATTTTTTAACCGTTTGCCGTTAATACTTAGATGTCCGTCGCTTGTTGTTGTTGTTTTTAGTTGATTTCCATATTGCAGTAGCTTATCATCAACATATGATTTAGTTGCAATATCATGTCGTGAAGTCGGTCGTCCGATAGACACATTATTGGTTTTGTTAAACGATGTCATAGTTAAGTTGTTAACCACGCAAAAGCTATAACACGAATGGGCATTTAGCTCTTTTTGAAGTCATATTTATAACTGAAAATAAACATCAAATCCATTGCGATATCGACCATTTTGTAAATCGCTATCTTTATCGATAACCAAAAAGCCAAACTTAGAGTTTTGCCAGCAATACGAACAAATATCAAAGATCTGATCATAGCTCATATCTGTATTTACATGATCGTTATATACGTGACGCAAGTTTGTTCCGTCTTGTTTAAAAAGAATTAAAAAATTAGCGTTATCTCTAATTAGATGTTTAGGTATACAAGAATATGTTTGACAAAGATAAAATACGTCAACGTCGTGATGACGACCTCTACTGAAATAATCTTTCATGTGTTGTTGTTTATTGCTGGCTACATCATCAAAAACAAATGAAGGGTACAGGGAAAAAACCAGGTAAGTCACTGTTTTCATGAAACCCAGAAAACACATTTTTAATTGTAAAACGTAATAAGTGCTTCTTTTACAGACTAATTATTTTAAACAAAATGAAATATTGAAACCTCAAGTGTAGAGAATCAAGTTAAAGGGTGCTTAGTCCCCAGAATGTCTGTAATATGAAACAATGCCAAGAATTTCACTCATACACCGATGTATTCAGGAAAAGAACCAGGTAAGTCACCTGAGAAAGAAAGAAAACCACGCAGGTCAGGCCCTAAGATTTTGTCTATATGACAGTAAGACGATATAATTAGGCTATTATTATTTCAAAGGTATTCTTTTTATTATTATTGTTATTATTATTATTATTATTATTAAAGCCATGGTAATTCACGGTTTATCATTCAAGTGCTAATCCCTGGAAAAACTTCACCGCTGGCTGACCACAAAATTTCATGAGACTCATTATATCCTGGTACTTAGCTTTGAAAATACGTAGAAAACCTGCGGGCAATTGAGAGATTTGTTACACATTTTCCGCACATCTAATTGTAACGGAAAATTTGAAGGAGAGCATTAGACAAAATATACGAGTATTAACAATTTTACCTGAATAAAGAAGGTAGCTCGAATTCTCCGTTTTTCTGCGTTGAAACACCTTTTTCAGCCTTTTGTATGATGCTGGATTCAAAGGAGCCATTATAAGTAGCGCGCGAGTTCTGCAGTCGAGAGTGGTTGGATAAGGCCACAAGTTCCCTGACGGGTTGGGTCTTAAACGGACATTTCAGTACATATTTCTGATCTAAAAAATATTTCCAAGGAAAGACAGTCACCACACGAATGGTGATGGTTTCAATCTTGAATTTTCAATCATGCTTATGAACTCCTTTGGAGTTCCCATTCTTTGTTACATATTTCACAGCGCAATGTCCTTATCACATTCCATGTATGAATGTTCTCGTTCTGGAAATGTGATTTTCAACATAGTGCATGAAGCGAAAAATAGTGAAATTCTTGTTTTGCCCTCCAGTAGAGTCACAAAATACTTGAAGCTCTTCAACTTCATCATCAAGGTAGTTCATAATGAAATGAAAGAGGCAGGAGGCAACCTCATTGGGAGCTTTCTTGAAAATACCCTCGTGGTACACATAGAAAACCGACTGCCCAGTAGAGAGAAAGTGGATGTTGAATGAATACATTGATAGCTGACGCTTATAGCAGACATCGTTGGTACTTATGTTTGGTATTGGAACATTTTTGGCAAAATACATACAAGTTGCTCCCATCTTCTTTGATTATATATCATGGGGTCTTGCATCTCTTTTGCATTGGTAGAATGATTCTGTTTTTCTTTTGTAAAGAACATTCAAGGTTGTCAGCTATTCAATTTTGTCTTTATCCTTTTCTGAGGACAGCGCTTTTAGTTTGGCTGAGATTTCGTCACAACGTGGGTATCCGAACGATAATGCACCTGTAGGTTTCGTAGGATACATGAACTGCACGATGACGTTCTTTAAACATCAGAAACCTCTTCTTCACATTCAACGCTTCAGGCAAATAGTTTTCTTTTTGAATCATTTAAGCTGTAATGCCTACATCTGCCTTTAAAGCTGTTTATGTGACTGCATATCAATGATCTTGTAGATTCGTCAAGCTTCCTGTGAATAGATGTATGTATACCTTTCTTATCTCTTGGTGGACAACCAGCCATTTTCAGGCTTTTCTGTATATATTCCAGTTGCTTTTTGTGTAATAACACAGCCTAATCACAAGAGTTACAATGAAATATTTCAATGATCACACTGCTCTCTGTTGGCAGGCAGATGACTTGCCTGGTTTTTTCCCTGTAACAGTTGACTTACCTGCTTCTTTTCCTGTATGCTAAAACTTTGAAGGTAAATAAACCCATGACTAACCTGTTTCTTTGCCTGTTTCATACGTTCAACAGATAGTCCTTCCCATGGAGAATCTAATGGCACCTCAAACTAAATTTCGATTTAATAGTGACTTACCTGGTTCTTTCCCTGTACCCTTCAAATATAGAGTTTTTTTCTAGCCATTTCTGGAGGAATAACTTCATCATTATCGGAAAAAAATCACTTTTTATTGATTTTATGGAGTCCAAAAAACTTTTTTAATTCAACATATTTACTTTGAGCAAGTGATTTAGAATAAATATAAACGTTTTCAAAACGAACTCCATTTTTATGACATAATAAATTTAGCATTACGTTTGTTTTGCCACAGTTCGATGGACCGCAAATGATACATCGAATTGTGTTCGGTAGTAAAACACCATGCTTTCTTTTTTCACTTTTACTCTGGTTTTCAGCATTAGTAAATTAAATTACTGGTAGAGTGTTTGACTGCTTAACAAACTTCAGCATGTCTACGTTTACGTCTGAGAATGCACACTGCACAAAAAATCACATCACATCAACATATATTGCTTCCACACTTATCATAACTTGTATTATATGGAATAATGGTAGGATTTTCAGGATTTAAATCAACGTTGCCGACGTAAAACCCTCTTGAATATGGACAATATGGCGCCCATTTTTCATGATCATTTAAAGGATTATCGTTTTCCCTCCAATTTTCAATTTCAATCATACAGAATATACATTTCACCTTATCACCATGACCGGTATAATAAAATCCTGCTGATGCTAAACAAAATTCGTTTGGACAGGGAAGAGGCCAATTTTGAAAAGTTTTAAGTCTTTCATATTCAGATTTCAATTCTATGCTAGGAGAAATATTGTTTACGTAAGGGCAAGAAAAAGCCCATTTCTTAAGGTCTTCAAACGGATCATCATCTTCTTCCCAATAACAAAGTTGCAGATTACAGAAAGCACACCTAACCATATCCTTATATCCATAATAGTAAAATCCTGCAGCTGCTAACCGTGCAGTGTTCGTAAAACTGTCTGAAGACCAGTTCTTAAATGTTTTTAGCCGATCTCTTTCAGATTTTAAATTCATTTCTTTTTGACTCAATATCATTTGCATTAACTGTTTTTTGGAAAACTTTACACAATTAAAATACTTCATGATGCTGCTTTACTTCACAAAGAAAAGATGTTCACCACACGAAGCTAAATGTGAACTGAGATGAATCAACAAAACACGTTGGCTAATATGCATGATTTGCATGTGTTGGGTTGGCCGAGCGGTCTAAGGCGTTAGACTTAAGATCTAATTTTCAGAAATTGAAAGCGAGGGTTCGAATCCCTCACCTGACAATATTATTATTATTATTTTATTTACATGTGAAGTGAGGAGGTAATTGATCATTAATAAGAACTTTAATATGAAATGGTACAAAAGACCTTTTCTTCTTTATTCATTTAGAATTACAATTAATACAATTTTATTTCTCTTGAAGTAATCTCATTCTTTTTTAGTTGTCCAGATGAGTGTGGGTGTGTTGAGATGATCTTCTTCTTTTAGTTGTCCAGATGATTATTTTCTGTAGACAAAAAAATATACACTGTGTTAAAAAGCAAACTAAAAACAAAATATGTATAGCTGTCAACGACACTAGTAGATTTAATTAATCACCTTTTATAGATAGTGATTACAGTTATCACATTTGCAGCGAAGATGAAACAGTTGAAATTTCCTCTTTAGATGATCTGGTAGATGTTCCCACTCTAGACGAATTCGTTGTGGTTCATATATAGTCAGTACGTTTATAGGAAAGTAGTTCCAATCAAACTTATTAAAACCTCGAAGTCCATTGTTTCGAAACTTGTTTATTATCGAACACACGATTTTCATGATGCCATCAGAAGAATTTAACCAATGTTGAACAGCATTGACATTGAATTTAGCACAACTATTGCTTCCCATTGCTAGAGATGGTAAATGTTTTGGACAATCTGTAGGTAAACGATGGCTATGCCTCAACATTAGGTCTGACATTCCATCAATCGTATTAAGATCGAATAATGAGTCGGGGGAAAGTGCTTTTAGTGCAAACAAAGAAAATTCCTGTGGCAAATTATATACAACTAAATATTCATATTTATTCTTAATAGAGTCAAAAAAAGAAGAAAGAGTTTTTTCACAATATGCTGCAACCCATGTGATCACGGGGCTGAATGAAGGTATATTGCCGTTATTTAACATACAGTAAGCAAGTTCCAAACTGCCGTTTGGTAGCTTGCGAATGTCTGCAACTATTGGTTGCTTCTTATTCCACGTGCCAGCATAAGAAGAAGGAGAGTTTGTTGTTGTCAATTCCATGATTGCAACTAAAGTGAGAATACTTGTTTACTTGCTTGCTTATAACTTAGCAAATATTGGTTTAGATAATTACTTCATTCGTTAATGGTCTGTAAGATATTTGACGATCATGAATAAGAACACAATAAAGAGTTGTATCTTCAGGTATATTCTCACTTGTCTCGATTTCAATTCGCACATCGACTGAAGATGTCTTCACTGCTTCCACTTGTTCGAGACAATTAATTACAATAATCGGACAATGAGACTTAAATTCATCTCGTGAAACCAGAGTCTCTGAACGAACATCATCGATCTGATAATATACATTACGAAATTTAACAAACATGTCATACAACTCGCTGTAGTCATTTATGGCAATTTCAGAAGTTGGCATTTCATAGGGATAAAAAATTGAATTTAAAAAAACTCTTATAGATTTAATGTTACAATGGTCAAAATAGGAAGAGCATGTGTTTAGTAAATTTCTTCTAGTTTTAAAACCTAATAAAAATTGACGTGGTTTTTGAGTTTCAGAAGTTGTCATTACAGTCCAACTATATTTAGTTGTTCTAGGAAGAGAAGGCAAGACATGAACATCCCATGATCGAAAACCAACCTGAATGGGAATATTTTTCTGCATTCGTTTTAATCTTTTAATTTGTTCTTCGTCCGATAATAATAAAACGGGAAATTTTAGATAAACTTTAAATAACTTAACCTTAGAAACATCGTTTTCGGTTGTCGATTGCAACGCACGTGCGTCACTTGACGATAGGAGAAGTATTACCTCATGCTTGCAGTTTAAAATCGGCTTTCTGTAATCCTCTGCTAAACCTAACAGGTTGCTTAAAGGAAGTATTATATGAAAACGTTTTGTGTTACTATCAACAATATTTGCTTCACTTGCTGGTGTTGTTAAAGAGGGAAAATAACCAGCATTTTGTAAAGCTGTATATTCGTTTTTTGAATATGATGCAAAGGTTTTTATAGAACTTTTTATACCTAGATGGCGTGTACGATCAATTTCTTTACCATTTAACGTGATGCGAATTTCGCTAAAAAGATTAGCCCCAAAATTTTGGTCAGGATGTGCTGTAGTAGAAGCAGCCGGATTTATGTTAGAAGTAATAATTTGACCTTCTAAGTGAAGAACACCTTCTGATAATAAAACTATGTTTTCTTCATTTTGAATCGGTATTCGAATTTCATCATTATTTTCGAATTTATTAGTTGAATAAGGTTGATAAACTCTTTCTTCTCGTCGCACAACTCTGTTGTCAACCTCTCTTTTATCTGTTATGCTAAACATGCTAAACATGTTAACAGCTTCAACTATAGATAGAAACTAAATAATATTAACAATTGCATATATATTTATATTGAAATTAAAGTACGCGATAGCCTAAAGACTGTAAGAAATGTTTGTTGTTACTCGATAACTGTTTCTTAGATTTCAAAGTGCGATGTCGTTGTTTTTTTTTTTTTAGAAATTTTAGCTGATTGATTTATATTATTTTTTCGAATCAGAGTCGACTTCTTTTTTTTTCAAACTTTGAGTATTATATAGTATAACCATATTTGTGAATGTTTTCTAGTAAGCTTACTCAAGTAGAATGAAAACATAACAGTATTTCATTACTTTATATAGCAAGATATCGTGCTCGACGAATAATTAATTCTACAGTTAAATCTTCATCTTGCAAATCAATGAGCTGTTGAAGATGATCTTCAAGTTGCACAGATACATGTTGAATAACCTTGGTGTTCATAGGCAAAAAATTAATTGTTGTTGGTTGTACAACAATCGGGTAACCAGTAGGAACATGAGCTTTAAAATTATATAAAGAGTGTGTTGGTTTATGGTTCAAATAAGAACTCGTACCAAGCACAAGGTTGCAACATACTCGAATACTATTAACAGTGTTAATTTTAATCATATATTCAGAATGATGAGTTGTGTTTTCCTTGAACTTTCTATGAGGAAATCCTAACAAATCTGCAATAGAATCTGCAACACCAAAATCTATAGCAAACACTTTCGAATGTAGTTTACAATGATAAAAGACTTTATCATAATTAATATAAAATGATGGGAATTTGTCTTTTTCACCTAATAAATGTTCAACTAATAATTCATTAATCTTTTCACTTAATTGTTTTAACGTATAGCTAGCGTTGGGTATTATTAAATTCGCTCTATCCGCTTCGTTCAACTTTATAGCCAAAACGTTATTATTCTCGCTAATTGTTACTTCATTATCGATTCTATTTCGATCAATTTCAATTTCTCTTTTATTCTCTTTAGGGTAAACTTTCTTTTCAATACCTAAAGGCCCTGCTACACTGTTGGCTACAGTGAAATCAATATTAAACGGAGAAGAGAAAACGAGACGGTTGTCTCTTTTTCCATCTATATCCTCTTCCACATACATTTTTGTTTTTTCTAAATGTTCTGGTATAAGTTTCGACAATGAGTGATAACTAAGTAAATCATCAAAAGTTGAGGCTAGATCTTCAAATTCATAAATACCCGGTGGTACTACTAAATCAATTGATAAAAAATTAGTAAAATGAATGCGAAATTTATTATTTCTGTTGGTAACATTTCGAATAGAATTAGATGTATACAATCCTGCAAGTCCTATTTCAAAAAACTCTGCTCCTACAAGATGAATCGGGTTCTCCAATGTAACATCAATCTTCGAGCCTTTACCTTCAAGAGTTATCCGTCTTTCGAAAGCCATCTTTGAACTGTTTAAAGACGGTCTGTGTTTCCCTTATTTATACAATACAAGAAGACTAAACATAAATGTCCACAAATCGAAGAAGTAATCGATTGATATGAATGAAAATTATATTGTAGATAGCAATTTTTAAGATATGTTAAAATTTCTAATGGTGGTCTTAAATTACCAATACTATCAAAATAATGCACATATTTACCACGATTACTGGAAGCCACCCAATGTGAACCGGATTTATCCATCGGTTCAAGGTTAACAATACAGTTTTCATTTTTTCGAGGATATCTTGGTAACGTATCTCGCATAAAGACTCCTCTAAAATTTGGAATCTTTAATTGATGTGCGTATTTAGCTAAATCGAAATTACTTAATGCTTTATTTGGTATTTGGTTAATTATCTTTTGTATGCAGGAGGATTTAAATAAATGCCTTGACCTCCTTTTCCTCGCATTGCTTCTATCATTCGATTGTGTCTTTCATTTTAGTTCTTCTTGAGCAGCTTTCGCCTTGTTTATAGCAGACGCCACCCCTGCTGCTCCGCCTGCTAGACCCCCCAAGCCCGACAAGGCTGCAAATATCGGAAGTAGGGGTAAAATACCACCTTGCTTTTTCGATGTTCTTCTTTTTTTAAATCTTTTCTTGTTTTTTTTATTATTTAAGTTTCGCTTACCTCCTCCAATCTTAGACTTAGCTTTCATTATGCCACCCACTGTTAGTGCAGCCGCTATCTCTCCAAATGATGCGTCACGGGATTTTACACGAGACCAAGCTTTTGAAGCTAAAATTTCATCAGCCTCTCTTCTTTTGTTTGAATCTTTATGCTTTGCGTAAATTATCAATAGTTTTATTAAGTACACGACTAATTAATGATCCACTTCCTGTTCGTTTATATTGAGTGGTAGAGTTGCTCCTCTTACAACGCACCATTACTAAATGATATGTAATATAAAGTAATTATACATATATATATATATTTCTGGAAAATGGGAATGGTGGGGGAGGTGTTTTTTTAAATAATACACACAAAATTCGGGTTATTATTTATTCTTTTTTTTTTCATAAGCAAAGGAACACACAAAAATTAGTATTATTAACAGAATAAAAGTGTGTGTGTGAAAGAAATAAAGTAAGTGAGATGAAGTGCTTAAATCTCAAATTTGTTTCTAATCATTTTTTCAGAGAAAAATGACCAAACGGTAAAGTATCAATTCCGTTTTCAGTTATGTGTCTTTTATCTTCGTTTGATGAAATTGCCAACTTATTTTGCCGAACAGTAAATACAGAATGAGATTTTGAAATTATACAAACTTGAACTTTGTTGACTTGATCTCTGTTATAAAGACACTTTCGATACTCATCAATACTCATACTTTTACTCACACTCTTCTTAATGCCTTTAGCCTTACACAAGCTATTCATTTCATCACACAATTTTATTGCATACATTTTGGGTCTTAACCCCACAAATTCTTCGACAATCCTTCCAGCATTTTCATCTTTCATTAAACCAATTTCACCTATATTTTGTCTCACAATGCCAAAAGGATTGTTTGTTTCATAGTTTCCAGTATCAAACAAATTTGAATGCTGTTTCATGAACTCATAAATATCATAATAGAATATATACATAAAACTATCGGTGTCTGTGTATAACAACCTCACATTTGATTCAGGATTTGCTAAAATAACATTGTAATGAAAGTCATTCATTTTACATTTAGACAAATCTAATATAGATGCACCAACATATACTGGTTGATTGTGAAAAATCTTTAGTCTACTCATCTATAATTCTATGTTTAAAATTAGCCTTAGCTATTAAAGACCTAGCACCACGAACTCCATGCCATTTGGTGACCCATTTGATGTCCCTTGACTTCCTCACATTCATCAGTGAACGACCAAAAATTGCATTATTCATCAATTTATAAAAAAAATCAAAATCATTTTTGGCATGTTTTTGTTTCGCTGTGTTCACATCAATATATGGTTTTAGCCATTGGCTCTGATTGAATTCAATTATTCTGTGAATACGATCTAATTTCATTCCTAGTTGAATACATTGCTTTAACATTCTATAATGCAAAATATAACGTTCTTTATTATCTAGGGTAGCCATTAGCTTTGTCAACTTTTCGGGACATAGAGGGTAATCTGAATGTTTGTCATGTAACTCTTGAGGATAAGTCAAATCTACTTCCAACATATATCCAATTTCTGAAGTATCATCAATAGTTAAAACATCAAAGCCTTCAACATTTGCAACCCATTTAAAGCCACCCGTTGGAAGATATTCCATCATCGCATATCCATATAAATTATTAACATCAAAGTACATTATTTAGGACTCTTGCTTTTTCTCATCATAAGTTTTCATATACCTATTATTAGCAATCGCATGTCGTGTTATACACTGAACATTTCCTCCTCAAATAGATCGTTCAAAAAAGTGTAACATATCAATATCTTGAAGCAATTCAAGTTGAAAGTTGGTTATCTTTTTCATAGCACACCAAGACATAGATGGAGCAGTGTAAAAATGAGCTGCATCAATGCCATAAGTTTCCATGCCATTCGATATAAAATTTTCAAAGACATCCGCCAAAAGAAGTGTGTCAACTTTTAAATACAAATCGGCGTATTCTCCTAATGTTTGACAGGAAAACGTTTCCCACACAGATTGAGCAAACTCATACTCTTCATTCGATATTGTTTGATCATTAAGACTGCTATAAAACTTGGATATTTCAGGTAATTTAGTTTCGTTAAGTACATCCATACTCGTGACGTATTCATAGGGAAACACGCCTTTTCTCGCAGTTAGTCGAAACTGTGCATCATCATTAAAATAACGTCGAGTTATTTGCTTTGAATTTTCACTTAACGAAGATGAACATTGATCTAGTGAACAGGACAAGAAATTATATGTATCGATAAATCTTAACTGAATGAATCCATTCTTAACCCGTACATACTTTGTAAACCCTTTATAACGTTCCATATTCACCGCCAACAAACTTATATTACCAGGATTATGTAACACCTCCCCATCACGTTTCTCACAAATTTCTTTAATTATAAAATGTCCATCATAGGCTGTTAGATTATGAAATGCTATAGGCAAAACCTTTGTTACTTTGTAATTTAAATAACAACTATTGTGTGCGCTTCCTCTATATTTTCCAGTTAAGTGACAATGATCGCGTACTTTGAGTTCATTATCTGCAATCGGTTTCTCGCAAATGTGACACATTTTACTTGACAAAAATAATCTTTCTTCATTTTCGGTCATCTTTAACATTGGCTTAACCGATGAGTAATATGTTTGAAGTTTATCCACAATACTATAAAGTTCCTTTACAAACAATTCAATGCAATTATTTCCCCTAAAGAGTTTGAAACTGCACAATTCACTATCAAAATTACAATGAAGGTATAAAGAAATGCTGTAAGGAATATGTTTTTGTGTTAAAGTAGAGTTATGAATGTCACTATTTGGAAAATAGGAGGAAATTGGAGACAAGACGCATTCAGTGTCTGCATATATTATAAATGGAACTGTATCTTTAACTCGGAATTCTGTAAAATTAACAAATCTTTGTTCATCAATCGGCATTATGCTTTTTGCAACAGGAAACTGTTTACAGTCTGCAAAGTGAACATTTAACTCCTCCTCAAGAAAATAATATGACAAACAACGTCTACATATATAAATCCTTCTGTGACTGCTAGTGAGGCTTGAACGCACAAGGCGAGCAAGATTTCTAATTAAACAAAAGTGATAACTTTCACAGTTTCCAATCTGCAACATCAATAAGTCTACACTCCTTTCATATACTTTATCTGATATATACAAAGGTACAATATTAAAGTTTTTTTCCTTTTACTTCGTTTGTTCCCATACATACCCAATTGTTTTCATCATATTGTGCTCCAAACACATTTACAGAAATATTGTTTTGTTTTTCAAACTTGTTTAAATATTTCATTTCCATCGGAATTGGAATACCATCTAAATTTAAAACATCTCTGTAATTAGGATAGGAAGAAAGATGACTCACGTTTCGAGTTTTTGGATACAAACCAGCAACCACACTCCACGCAAAACAAGCTTCCTTTGTATCATACAAATTTAGCACTGCATGTTTATTGACTATTACGTCAGGCAATCGACTAGTATTGGACATTCCTACTTGAAATCCAACATATTTATTTATATTAATTCTCAAACTATGAATTTTTTCTGAAGCCCACCCGGAACCATTTACTTCAAATTCGCTCATTTTTGTCAATGTGCCTTCAATGATATTCTTATTATAAAATTCATTTAAATCAGTATACTCGAAAACTACCTCCTTTTTGATAGCAAAATATTTTGTTTCTGATATGTCGCGAAGCACATATTGTGCACACAAAACTGAATTCACCTTTAAAGCTTGTACAGTTAACGCTTTCTTAACATACTTTGTAAACCAAATATTAGCATTCGCTAAAAATTCGCGAGGATCCAAAAACTCATTCTTAACATTTGATACTGCAAGTGTGTACACTCTAGAATTGAACGCCGTTTCAATTAACTCACAGCTCAAGAAAGATTCATCCTTTATTTGAATTGTAATTTCTTCGAAATTCACAGCTTGTTGCAATATGTGCTCACTAATAACTCTCCAACATTCAGTCAACTCATCACTGTTCTCAATCAAGTCGGTTTGAGTGTTTTCCCCGATTTGGTATGATACTGAAATAGCACCGTTTAGTTCACTTCTAAAATTAGAAACACTTTCAAATGCATTGTCCAATTGGTTTCTTATATTTTCACTGTTATTATGTATTACAATATCAACCTTTCTACGTTTGCTAGGAGGCGAGGTCATTGTTGTTGTTGTCTAAGCAATTGTCCAATTTGCACTAATGTTAATACACCACCAACAGTTGGTGTACCGTCACTGATGTCTAAGCATACGTCCAATTTGCACTATTGTTAATACACCACCAGCAGTTGCTGTAACATCGGTTTACCATAAACCTATAATCTTTTAAAGTATATTCAAGCCATTGTGATAAATTACTGCCTGTAATCTCCAATGAACAATGAACAGCCTCAAAAGGAAATTCATCCTGAAGTTTACCAAGCAAATTGTTTCTATACTCATTCAATTTTGTTACATCGTAACAAGTCATGGAAAATTCGATTTTGAAAACTTCATCAAATGTATTGTATCCGAAGAAACAAATAAAATGTTCATCTTCACATAATTCTTTCAATAGATATCTTAGAACTGTTTCTGTCACCTCTCGCTGACTATCATCTGATTAGCTAACATTGGTAACGTAGACTGAAAATGTCGAAATTCCACTCGAAGATGTCCATTTGTTAAAACAAGCTTCTTTCTCATTACGACTCACCTCATTATCATCTTCTTCCTCTTCTTCCGGTTGTTGAAAGCATACACGGTGATACTCTATTAGCGGGTGCGATCGATGTTCAGTTCCACTCAGGAAATTAACAGTTTTCCACTTCATTATGCTGTTCGTTTTATTAGTTTTTAGATGATCTGAAAAATTAAACAAATTAAGAAATAATGAGCAACTAAATATATCAATCGTTATATCAATCAATACATAATATATATATAATCCAATACTCACCAAAAAAAATTTACTGATTTAAAAACAAGTTGATGTGAGCGGTTCTTCAACCCAAAATACACCGTCATCAGTTTGCCTTCGAGTACTGTTTCAAAATGACTTGATGTGAGCGGTTCTTCAACCCCAAATACACCAGCATCATTGTGCCTCCCATTGAGTTTAGTTCATCGATCTCTGATGCGCTTAATTTTGAAAATACTGCTGGTAGAAATACACTTGTTACTTCATCTTCAATGTTAATGTCCACCACTATTTTTCTTCCAAACCTCGTCTGTACGGAGCGAATAATTTGGACTACATACGGTAAATCAATGACTAGTTCTGCTAGTTTCTTATTAGAATACTCAATACAAGAGGATAAGTTATTGAACTTCGTTAGAGCTTCCATCACACAATTTGTTCCTCGTCGTTGACTTTCTTAATTCTTTCACACACACACTCTTCGCGCAAAAGTAAAAGTTAAACTCTTCCATGCACTCGTCCATTTATATATCCTTCACCCCCACCCACACTCCAGAAACCATATGCTGCAAACTAGCTTCTAACGTAAACATTTCTTTTTTCCACTATTGCTTAAAGAAGTCAAAGATTACATTCTTAGCCAGTGACGTTAAAGGTCAACTCTGTCTCACGCGAACACTGCAGACGAGATCAATCACACTGCTGCACATGCTCAAACTTGCACGGGTGTCAAATGACGGTTAGCATCCTAAGCAGAAAACAATAACAGCTGCACACCACATATGTGAATAGGAACCGCCTCTCCGCTCAGCCCACCCGACGCGGACAAAAAAAACATAACAGCTGCACACCACATGTGCGGATCGCTGGCAGTGGCACACATGCTCACACTCGCATGGGTGTCAGATGACAGTTAGCATCCTAATAAACAATCCCCATGACGTCAACACCCATTAACTTTTTATCATCATCGCACAAACAAGCCAAAAGGTCAACCCCTTCCCACGCTAACACGTGCAGTGCACATGCTCGCTCCTGGACCACGTGCTCGCTCTAAGGACCCATGACATCATCGCGATTACGCAATTTCTGGTCGTGATGATGCAATATCCAAAGGGAACATTCCCATACTACTCCCATTGCAATAGTTAGCTTTCTAATGAAATCTACCTCTGGTTGGTTCCTAAGTTTAGGGGCTGCGACAACGCGGTCATCTAACCCCGTGTACTTTGGGTGAGTGTAGAATCTGTCTGAAAAACGGTGTGAATTGTAATGGCTGTAGTAGTCTTAATTCAGGTAAGGACTGCAGACGGTCAATTTCAAGCAGTAGTTCCTAATGTTGCTACCAGGTACTACCGTCAACGACACCTAGCTGTGAACTTGGCTACTAGATGCCACCCCAACCAGCAACTCGCAACGAACGTTGGAACTTCCCCTCCAAAGGAAAGCATACTGAGGGATTTTAGCTCTCTTAGAAAATCCGACGATTTGGCCGGCTTTGAAACCGCGACCTTGGGCATAGACATTCTGCATGCTACCAGTTACGTCACCGAAGCCGCTTCCCACTTAGATAAAAATACTGAATCTGATCTCGTGCAAGTGCGTTGTCATGGCAACGTCTGATGGCTCATCCCTCATCAATTTAGTAGTGTTGCCATGGCAACCTCTGATAGCTCTTGGCATTTTCTTATAATTCCGAAATCATTTTTCTCATCCCTTGGCATAATGGTGGGTCATATCAAAAATTCTTTCAGACAAAAGTTTTAGGTAATTATTAGGGGAATATTGTCCATTTCGTACGGTTTTGATATTGTGCCTATTAAGAGAGATATGATTAATGTTTCCCGAAAAAAACACTTTTTCCCACCCCTTTGGTCAATGGTTGGTGATATAAAAAAACTCTTCAAACATAAATTTTTGGGCTTTATCCGACACATAGTATGAACGTTGAACGGATTCGATATTTCACATATTAAGAGAGTTATAGCAATATTTCACTTTTTCGAAAAAAGCCCCCCATTTTCACCCCCTTCTACCGATTTAGCACAGTAACGAACTCGACCGACATTTTATAGGTATACATATTCGGTGAAAGGTGATTGGTGAAAAATTACGGCAGCTATCGTGTCCACAAGAAACTGATATATATATATATATATATATATACGTTTGAACTGACGGTGGTTTGGGGGTCTCGGGGATGTGAAACGCGGAGATATGTCGAAATGTTCCGGAAGTCGAAACATGGTAGCCTACCCATTGCAATAGTTAGATTTCTAATGAAATCTACCTCTGGTTGGTTCCTCAGTTTAGGGGCTGCGATAACGCGGTCATCTAACCCCGTGTACTTTGGGTGAGTGTAGAATCTGTCTGATAAACGGTGTGAATTGTAATGGATGTATTAGTCTGTAATTCAGGTAAGGACTGCAGAAGGTCAATTTCAAGCAGTAGTTCCTAATGTTGCTATCAGGTACTACCGTCAATGACACCTAGCTGTGAACTTGGCTACTAGATGCCACCCCAACCAGCAACTCGTAACGAACGTTGGAACTTCCCCTCCAAAGGAAAGCATACTGAGGGATTTTAGCGCTCTTAGAAAATCCGACGACTTCGGCCGGCTTTGAAACCGCGACCTTGGGCATAGGCATTCTGCACGCTGTTACGCTGCCGGCGCTTTCGTTTGAACGTCGGCCCTCAATATCAGTGCCTTGCCAGGTGCATTTCTGTTACCAATCTGTCTCACTCTATTCATGGATAAGAACTTTGTTAAATACCCGGCAAACCACTTAAAACCAAGAGCCGAATTTCAATCGTTTTCACGAACAGATAATCGTGAAAATTAATAAAGGTCTCTCAGAGCTGAGAAAGCCGTTACTTGTAACTTATAGTATATATTGGGAATATGGGAGGATGATTAGGCAAAAGCATGCAATAAACTTCTTTCTTAAAGTGCTGTCTGTTTCATTCTGACAAATACAAACAATTATAGCATGGATGCTACATATTCTAAACTACATGGGTTAGTAAAACAACAATAATTAACTTCCATGTCAGAACAATCTTTGTTTCAGTGAACCTAGCAGCGAAGCCTAAGTGTTGAATTATTGGGTGTTAATTAAGCTCCTTACCTCAATCTGCCAGGCCGAGCAACGCAAAGCGTTGGTCCTGCATCTTACGGAGAGTGGACAGCACACACACCGCCTGATCTTCAATGGAATACAGGCCCTGAGCAGCCCTTGACATGCTATTTTAAACACTCTACTTGCGTCTCCCACTCTTTCAATTTCCACCCACTGGCTACAGTTTCCTCTCGATCTGATTGGTCGAGTCTACACTTACAGCAAGTATTTTCGAGCAAAGGGTGGGGGTAAATGCTGAGAAAGCAACGCATGAAAAATATTCCCACGTCAGCCCATTAACATGCCTTAAAGTCATTAAGAATCAATGTGGTCTGACCAAGCGGGTCACACACATTTCTTCCCAATAACGAGGCTATAAGCTGACACATTAATATTTGGTCACACGCTACAACAAATTAGATTAGAGTCTAGCGAGAGTAACCAGATGTTAGCAATAAAAATTAATATG
Source organism: Meconema thalassinum (assembly GCA_946902985.2). Taxonomy (NCBI): domain Eukaryota; kingdom Metazoa; phylum Arthropoda; class Insecta; order Orthoptera; family Tettigoniidae; genus Meconema; species Meconema thalassinum. The sequence goes on from OX336397.1 coordinate 237,936,209, forward strand.
TTTCCTGCAGGCTGGCTGGGAAAGAATTCGACAAAGAATCTCCGTACTAAGCCAGTTAAAGAGGGTGTCCAAACTAGAATTAAATCAGGGGTTAGAAACTAAGGAAATTCTCACTTAATACGCAAAGTACGCCCACTGCGTCACAATACCCGCCACTTTTCAAAAGTGATGGCATAATTGCCGACACTTTTAGATTGATAAAAGTTCTATGATGCTCTTTGTAAGGTCTGTCTATTAGTGAGGCAACGAGAGCAGTATCGCTCCACTCTTAGTGGTGCCCTGATTCTATCACTCGGCCGAACCAATCGGCTAGAGGTGCATTAAGTTTACAGACTACTATCGTCATGCCAGTGACTAACGCCCTCATAATTAACACACACATTCATTCAGCTCTCTCTCGTCTAATTAACAAACACTTGAGCAAAGCGCTTAAACGCAGAAGAAAACAACTATTTGTTTCTATCCTAGTAGGGGTTTGTTCTACAGAGTGCGTAATTGCGGACGGAAGGTCCCAAATTCTTACTGCATCACTTAAAACCACAAGTACTCTTAGTAGTTTCAGCATAAACTTGACACGCAGAAATATAAAGGTTTCGTATCAACTTACTTAGGAGGAAAATTTTGATATCATTCAAAAGTACTTACCGTACTATAGAAAAAAAACATTACTGTAACGAGTGGGTCAGAATTTCTATATGAAAATGCTTATATCTCAACCCGTAGTTCGTTTAGACTTCACTGCTTTGCGTATCATAAGACTTACTAAATTTGGTTTAACATGATTGTGTCCTCCAATGGACATATTTTTACAGGATTACAATTGAAGGGCTCGGAGCAAGATAGTGCTATGCCACACTTTTGTCTTTCTGAGAAAAATGCACCTTAAAGTTTGAAAAAATTCTATAAATCAGATTTTGGTATTTTCTTTTAAGTTAATTTACTTAAGTTGTTTTATGTCAGTTATTACACGTTTTCAGTTTGTAAAATAGCATGTATATCTTAAGTACATTACGTAAATTGCAATTAAATGAAGGCATGCATGAATAATAGTGGCTTAGCACTTTCTTGCCTCAGAACTTGGCACAATATGTCAGTAATGAATGATATTTATTATTCATCTATTTCATACTAAATATTTGCCAATATCTATTAAAAGTGTATTTTAATGAGATGAAATTATTCTTTCATAATGATAAGCACAGATTGTTCAGTCAACTTTAAGAGGGCAGTGATAATCATCATCACTTTCTACACCTCCCATCTCTTTGCACTTGATGCTATTATAAAACGAATGGTGCACTGGCGGGATGAACTGGAGTAGATCGTGCAAATTCATGAACTTCTTTGAGTCAACTGGAATTGGTTCCCTGTACTTCTGAGTGAGCTGGACCTCCGCTGGCCGTCCTTGATTTTCTGTTAGTACCCAGCACTACGTTTTGCATTTACAGTTAGGTCCCAGCTCCTTGGCTGCCTAACTCTTTTTTGTACTGTCACTGATGTAGGGAGAAACTTTGTTTCTTCTTACTCGCCTCTTTATTTTTTGGGTACTATTTTTATTTCTATTTCTCCAACGAGCTTTCTTCATCTTCATAGGTGTCGTGATGGTTGGTCTAAAGGTAGTTTCATCCTTTTCCTGAAAATGAACATCCCCATCATCTATAAAAAGGCCACCAAAAATATAGGTTAAATGGTTCAGAATAGCAGTTTTAAATTTTATTATATCTCATGAAGATATTGTGTCATTTTACGTATTAAGTAAAACGGAATGTCAACAATCTGCTTGTAATTATTATTGTTGCATAGCAATTAAACCATGACTTTGAGAAAATATAAATACAAGTACATTGGACAAAATTTCGGCAGTATAGTGCTATGCCCATTGCAGAATACTATGCTACTTATTCAAGAGTTATAAGCTATATGTTTAATCTAGCATACTGTCTAAGCATAATATACAAATATGCACTGCATAACATACTAAATATATTACCTACACGTACCAGAAAGATCAGATAAATTATTTTGGTTATAGCACACAATGCAACATTAACTGGGCAAATTTTTCAGCAATACAGTGCTATGCCATAATATCAAAGAAAATGTAATACGTACCCCAGATGGCTCTATCTCAGAAGATTCTTCTTCAGATGTGCGAAGAATATATTCCTCTTCAGAATCTGAAAGAACAGCTTCCGAATCGCCAGATGTTCCTGAAAAATAAAGCCTTTCCCGAACTGATGTATTTCCACTGCTACAATCAGGCGACGCCATCTTGTGAAACTTGGTGGCTTAGGATACTCTTGCTGAAATATTCAGTGTCATATCTCTGAGGCAATAAGAAACTTGAGTACCTCTGCTGCTATCTGTAGCGTAATATGTGTACCTAACATAGCTATTGGATAGTGCAGCACCTAGCCATAATGAGGAAACTACCAGCTCAGTTAAGAGGAAAATGTGGCATAGCACTATCTTGCTCCGAGCCCTTCAATTTTACTTATATAGAATGAAATTGCATGTGTTCTTCTTATCAGTGTCTTTTCATTTTGTAAACTACAACTAAACACATATCACTTGGATTGTTGCATTTATCTGGTTGGACGTGATTCGCAATCTTGGTTTCTTTTCAACGATCTTCTTCCTGACGCTTTCAATTCAGCAGTATGACGGCTAATCTCTTCATTTTCCTCTGCACGTATGCCTCGTTCACTCCGCGCCTTGTTCTCTACCTGTATTTTACATACAAAATAAAGTATGAGCACTAGCCATATAAAAGAAAATAGGAGGGGTTTCAAGATTACATTGATCTAGGGACTTCCTATATCCAAAATTTACTGCAACAAAATGTTTTTCCATTTACTTAAAAATGTAATGCAAGGGATAAATTATTATCCAATGAATCTTTGTTTATTTTCAAGGGTTTTCCTCATTGGATAAATGTTAATTAATTTATGAATATTGCAAAGGGCTTATTTGTACTATATCTATTGTTAGTTATTGTAGAGTTTATAAATTAATTTAAATCGTTTACTTTACGTCATCCATTCTCTTCTGTATCGAAGGAGTGGTCCTGCGTTTCGTCTTGGGGTCTGCATTGGTGAAGACCTGGATGTAATTTGGTGGTTAACTGGATAAGGTTGGTTGAAGTATTCTTCACGCGTTCAGAAATTAAGCAGTTCACTCTTGTCTTTGAAACAAACTTGTAAATACGGGTTAATATTCGAATCGCTTAGAATTACTATACTCAATCACCCACTGATGACCGGGCATTTTGAGAATTTGATTTTAATTTTAAATAAAAATTCGAGTGAAAATTATGCATGCTATTGCCTGCAAGGATAAGGGTGGGAAAAATGATTCTTTCAACATACATCTACCATCTGTCATTAGCTATTCGCGTTACTAAAATATTTGCTTTACTGCACAAATCAATTAATGGTCTATAGTAATTTATAATTCCGCTGATCTGTAAAATTATATCACTGAAAGTTACAATACTAATGTAATGTAATACAGAACAGCAATTTCTGGGTGCCATTTCTCGTATTCTCTCTGAGGTCGTTTTCCTAGAATAGTGGCAACAGAAGGAAAGAGAAAAAAAAATATTTGTCATTAAAATTATTATTATTATTTCGTGGGGACATTTCTCAGAAAATTGGGAGCCCCACTCGACTTGCGCTCCATAGTTTGCCTTTTGTAATTACAATTCCTGGCCACAATAAAGTCGTCAACTTAAAGAGAGGTCTGGTTGTATAGTGCCATGTGTCTTAACTGCTCGCGCGCTAACCCTATGTTAGGTTATCCATTACAAACGCGCGCTCTGCAGTCAATAGTCAATTTCTTTTTTTTTTACTATTCAATGAATGAGGGGACCCTACCGTCATTATAATTCTTATTTATTATGTTTAATATATTGACTAACACTACAATAAAATATTATAACGATTAAACTGAGCTAAATAATTCATTATACATAGGTTACTGTTCTACCACCACGTAACTGAAGTGATTTGCGGTCGCCACGGTGTCTGTATCTTGTAGCGATCTTATATTTTGTTTTCAGTGTGAGATCCTTTTTGGGCCGGCTCGGTGTCAATCTTGATTTGACCGTGTTTTCATTACACTGTTTCTGTTCTTCTAAATTGAATTGAGGATTCCGAGTTTCACTTACTGGAACATTCTCCAAATCGAACCGGGGACTCTCGGTTACTGGAAAACTTTCTAAATCGAACCGGGGACTCTCGGTTTCCGAATGAACACTTGGCTCCCTAGCGAGTGGGATCAGATTTCTGATTTGCCTTCTAACTGTTCTAGTGGGACAGGGTTTAATTCTATTCACGTGAACCAATACTGCACGTGAACGCACTTTAAGTTTTACATTCAGTGGGGAAACAACTTGTATGATTTCGTAAGGGCCTTTCCATTGCTTTAATAGCTTCTTCACTCTATTTCTACCTATACATGGAGTATGAAGGAATACCATCTGACCTACATGATAAGTCACAACTTTGGACTTCTTGTCATACTGAGTTTTTTTGCTTCTTCCTTGCTCTACAAGCGTTAGATTGAGCTGTGGTCCATAGTTCTGTGAGTTTACTTCGCAAGTCTTCGACATGATCACTATAAATCTCTGTGTCAGGCGTGATAGTTAAATCAGCCTCCATGGGTACTGACATAGGTCTACCAAAAACAATTTTATAGGGTGAGTACCCTGTACTTTCATGAATCTGGGAATTTATTGCAATCGTTACATACGGCAAATATTCATCCCAATCGGTTTGACTCTTATTGACATAATGACCGAGCATATTAGCTACGGTTCGATGTACTCTTTCTACTCGACCGTTAGATGCGGGATGATAAGCTGTAGTTTGAAGTTTGCGTATCTTCAAAAGTTTACACATTTCCTGCATTAGGGCAGAAGTGAAATTTGCGCCTTGGTCTGTAAGCAATTCTTTAGGGACGCCAAATTTCGTGATAATTCTATGCATTAATCCTCTAGCAATAGTTTCAGTGGTTTGATCTGGTACGGGGATAAATTCTGCGTACCTGGAAAAATGATCAATTACAGTCAAAATGTACCTGTTTCCGGATCTTGTAGTTGGCAATTTTCCAACAATGTCACAAGCAATGCGTTCGAAAGGTTTTTGGGGTTCTTTAAAATTTCCGAGTGGAGCTTAAGTTTGTCCGTAGTTCGACCTAGCACAACATTCTCGACACGCACGCACATAATTATCAACATCACTTTCCATGTTAGGCCAAAAGAATTTATGCTTGATTCTTAGGAGCGTTTTCTTCGCACCCATATGACCAGCAGTAGGGAGGTCATGGTTCAGGGCTAACACTCGATCTCTCAGGGATTGTGGTACGAGTATTAATCTCGTATCCTTAAATTGGTAATAGATTACCTGTTCTGGGCTCATTTTATATCTCTTGCGCGATCGCAATTTCTGGCATTCTTCGTCACCTCTCTGGTGATGCCTAATGAGATCTAAATCTAACACTGGGAGGTACTCTACCTGTGTTTTGAGTACATGGCGGCTAAGTGCATCAGCGTTTGAGTGCTTCTTTCCGGGTTTATGCACCACCTCGTAATCAAATTCAGACAGTATCAAGGCCCAGCGAGTTAGTCTGCTGCTAGGGTCCTTGAGGTTAAGCATCCATCGCAATGCTGAATGGTCCGTTACAACTGTGAATTTTCTACCTAACAGGTAACATCGAAAGTACTTAGTTGCCCATATTATGGCAAGCAATTCACGTTCCGTAGTGGAATAGTTAGATTCGGCTGTATTCAACTGACGAGATGCATAAGCTATCGCGTGCTCTTGGCCATGAATGACCTGTGCCAATACAGCGCCAATTGCCAAAGCACTTGCGTCCGTGCTTAACATAAACGGCAGAGAAAAATCTGGGAACACTAAAACTGGATTTGAAATTAGTTTAGATTTCAACGTCTCGAATGCTTCGTGACATTCATCACTCCATTTAAAAGGAATTTCCTTTTTTGAAAGTTGGGTGAGGGGTTTTGCAATTTCCGCAAAATCTGGGACAAATCGTCTGTAATACCCAGATAAACCAATAAATCCTCTTACATCACGCACTGATTTGGGTTTTGGAAACTCAGATACGGCTTTGATTTTCTTCGAATCCTGGCGGACACCATCCGCACTTATTACATGGCCTAGGTAATCTACCTGATGGGCTGCGAAGTTACATTTTTCCAACTGGATAGTCAAATTTGCCTCTCTTAGTTTATCAAAAACATTTCTGATTCGTTCGATATGTTCTTCAAGAGTTTTACTGAAAATTATTAAATCATCTAGATAAACAAGACATTGGGTGCTTATCAAGCCCGAAAGTACACTGTCCATAACCTTCTGGAAAGTGGCAGGGGCATTAATGAGGCCAAATGGGAGGCGCAAATAGTGATAATGACCCGTTGGTACACTGAAGCCTGTCTTTTCCTGACTATCTGGGTCCACTTCAATTTGATGAAATCCGCTGGCGAGGTCTATTATCGTGAAAAATGTAGCACCACCCAACATGTCTATAGTTTCATTTATCAATGGGAGGGGGTAATTAGCAGGGGTTGTCACACTGTTTAGAGCCCTAAAATCTACACAAAATCTATATTTAGGTGTGCCGTCAGCCGACTTTTTGGGTACAATTACTATAGGAGCTGATCAGGGCGAGACGCTCGGAACGATAATTCCCTTCTTTAATTGGTCATCTATGAATTCCTGTACTAGTTCTTTTTGAGCATGAGGCACTCGGTACGGCCTCTTGAAAATTGGTTGAGCTGAGCCTGTTTCAATCTTGTGAGTAATTTTGGGGGTACTTCCCAATATCCCTTTGTCTTTGTTATAATAAAGGTCTTGATATTCTAATAGAGTGTTTAGTACTAAACGTCTGTTCGCTTCCCCAAGATGAGAAAGCTTTAGCCATAGCTTGTCAATCATCTCAGAGTCACAGGGTATTGTAATCCAACAATCCCTCTTGCTACCCCCTGGGCAACGATCACCTTTGGAGAGGTCCAGCCTCTCATACTCAAAATACTTGAGCTCCCCCGCGCACTGGGTAAGACCCGACGTGGCAAGTCCTCTCGCTTCACCACCAAAATCACACTCATCATCTCCTGAAGTGGTTAGCTCCCTCGCTACACCACTTAACTCATTGACATTAGTACTAAACTCCTCCACATAGGCAATAGGTGTACCGCTAGGAATAGTCAGTTCTTCCTGACTGAAGTTAATTAATTTTGCAATACATTTCTTATCTTTGAGTGTATTAAGCACTCGTGCTACTCGTACGCCATGTATGCTCACCTCGATGGGTTCCAAAATTACTTCAGTATCTGTTTTTGGTACTGAACCAGAGGCTCTAACAGACACTATCACTTCGCTTCTTGATGGCAAATTCACGCATTTCGTGATGGAGACTTGCGCAACCTTCGAAAAGGAGCTAAGGATGGCCAGTTGTAATTCCTTAAAGGATGACCCGCTGAGACCTTATATGTTCAGTTTTCTGGGTGAAACTGCGACATCCTTTGAGAGAGGATGGCATGCACTAAGCATGACTTGTGTTTGTTCAGAGTGTCCAGCTACAAGCACCCTCGTGGATTTCCCAGGATACGAAAAGTTAGCTACTCCCGAGGAATCCGGAGCTAGCGCTGATCCACTTCCGACTACACAACAATGAGGCGCATCCTGAAGGGAGATCGCTTTCCATTGTTACTACACAAGGTATGACACCAGAATTCATCCTACGCGTTATCTCTATCGAACCTCTTCCTTTAAGGTGTACCTGGCGGAGAGCCACATCAATGACAGCATCCCAGTTGCTAAGCATATCAACGCCTATAACCGCTAGGTAACCTGCCGGGAGGTCGACTACTAAAAATGTTGCCATCAAAACGCTCAGTTTTGGACCTAAGTCCACTAAAACATGTTGTTCACCGTAGACTTTTAGTAATGCTCCTGAAATTCCTTTAATTTTTAAGCGATTCTCTAATATAGGCATTTTGGAAACTCCTCTCTGTAGTAGAGAAATCTGTGCACCAGTATCAATTACAATAGGTCCTGTCACATGTTCTATAGTTCCAATGCACACTAATTCGTTCGTATACTCATCTATTTTATTGTTATCAATTTGGGATCGAACCGCTACGACTGGGGGTGCTGTGTTATCGCATTCCCGTGTCAGTTTAATTTCTTCGTTATTTACTCGTGAGGTTCTCGAACCGCGGTCTTCTTCGAGGCCTCTTGACCATTTGGGTGATTCTGATTACGTGTCTCTACATTGTTAGTTCTGTTTTTACATTCACGACTTGTATGCCCCTTTTTATGACAAGAAAAACATTCTACATCTCTCATGAAATGTCGCTGGTTCACATCCCGTGCGCGAGCTGGTTCCTTAGCCATGCATTCTCGTGCGATATGACCACGTTTACCGCATCTATAACAAGTAATTGATCTTGGGCGATCTTCATGGGTAACGAACACTTGGCGTTCTTTCTTAGCAGAGACAGGGGTCGAACCTAGGTGTCGTTCGCGAGAAAGGGCGATGAAGACTGCGTCGCTCAAACATGTGGGAGGGGGTAAATGAAGACGTGTGTAGAATCCTACCTGACCGGACAGTCCTTTAAGAAAAGCTGTCAGTACTTGAGCATCTACTAATTCAGCTGCTCCGGGCGAATCATAATTCATTCCAGATAAAATACCCTGACCTAATGCCTGAAGTCGTTCTGAGTAATCTTGTATCGGTTCTCCTGCTTTCTGTTCTGCACTGGCTAATTTCTCAAAGTAAGACCTAGTATCTGTCCTCTCTGCGAATCTTTCATGTAATTTACTACGAAATTCTCGATAGGAATTAAATACTGTGTGCTTAAGAGACACTTTTACGTATGTGAGGGCCGAACCTGCGAGCTTCCGCTTAGCGGGACGAATTTTATCTACGTCACGCCACCCATTCAAATTTCCTACCTCTTGTATGGCATCTAGCAAGTCTGTTATTCGGCTGTTAGGTAAACTAGGATCAAATACCGGGATTGTTCCTATTAAATTTAGGCGATCTGAAGGTAATTCTACCGGGATCGTGTCATTCAACCTGGATCTACTTTCATTACCAATATTTACGTGGTCTATCAACATGTCAATAGCTTCCTGTAAGGCGACTTCCTGTCCATCTATACTTACGTTAGTAGCCATGGTACAATTAAATCAAATTATATCAAATCAAATTAAATACATTATATCAAAACAATCACTCAAACGAACGTTTACAATGAAGCTATACAATCCTAACACACGACGTAATTGTACACTGAACACAATTCCTATATCACTAATTAAATTCACACGGTTGTCGACACAGCTATTTAGAACAAACGGAGACAAGTATTTAGACATTACATGCAAGAAAGTGAATCAAAAACAATGTTAGACAGTATTAAAGAGATATATTAGTATGCCACTGGACTACGTTAAGTTGGTTATAAAAATATCTATAAGATAACAAGACAACAACAATACTGCTCTGAGACTCTCTGAGATATAGGTAAGGGGATGACTGAAGCTATAAAATCGACTTACAAGTAATCCGATAATATTACTTTACAAGAAATCATCCCACTGATCGCTGCCACCAATCTGTTACGCTGCCGGCGCTTTCGTTTGAACGTCGGCCCTCAATATCAGTGCCTTGCCAGGTGCATTTCTGTTACCAATCTGTCTCACTCTATTCATGGATAAGAACTCTGTTAAATACCCGGCAAACCACTTAAAACCAAGAGCCGAATTTCAATCGTTTTCACGAACAGATAATCGTGAAAGTTAATAAAGGTCTCTCAGAGCTGAGAAAGCCGTTACTTGTAACTTATAGTATATATTGGGAATATGGGAGGATGATTAGGCAAAAGCATGCAATAAACTTCTTTCTTAAAGTGCTGTCTGTTTCATTCTGACAAATACAAACAATTATAGCATGGATGCTACATATTCTAAACTACATGGGTTAGTAAAACAACAATAATTAACTTACATGTCAGAACAATCTTTGTTTCAGCGAACCTAGCAGCGAAGCCTAAGTGTTGGATTATTGGGTGTTAATTAAACTCCTTACCTCAATCTGCCAGGCCGAGCAACGCAAAGCTTTGGTCCTGCATCGTACGGAGAGTGGACAGCACACACACCGTCTGATCTTCAATGGAATACAGGCCCTGAGCAGCCCTTGACATGCTATTTTAAACACTCTACTTGCGTCTCCCACTCTTTCAATTTCCACCCACTGGCTACAGTTTCCTCTCGATCTGATTGGTCGAGTCTACACTTACAGCAAGTATTTTCGAGCAAAGGGTGGGGGTAAATGCTGAGAAAGAAACGCATGAAAAATATTCCCACGTCAGCCCATTAACATGCCTTAAAGTCATTAAGAATCAATGTGGTCTGACCAAGCGGGTCACACACATTTCTTCCCAATAACGAGGCTATAAGCTGACACATTAATATTTGGTCACACGCTACAACAAATTAGATTAGAGTCTAGCGAGAGTAACCAGATGTTAGCAATAAAAACAAGAGTTTAGTGCTTTTCAGTCGGTCAACACGAATGTACCCAAAAGAGATGGGTTATGCCCTAATCCTGAAATAAATTACATGAGATTAATAAAACACTAGGATGACCAGTTTCGATCGTCAAGCGATCATCATCAGATCCAATACACTTAGGCTATAAAATCTATGTTTGAAATACAGGTGAAAATATTTACAATATGTACAATTATTTAGTTGCAGTATTGGTACTGCAACTGTCAGTGTATGCTAAATGCAGTATATATGTTAAAAATTAATATGTTTCCTGCAGGCTGGCTGGGAAAGAATTCGACAAAGAATCTCCGTACTAAGCCAGTTAAAGAGGGTGTCCAAACTAGAATTAAATCAGGGGTTAGAAACTAAGGAAATTCTCACTTAATACGCAAAGTACGCCCACTGCGTCACAATGCTACCAGTTACGTCACCGAAGCCGCTTCCCACTTAGTCAGATGTCAAAGTCAACCCCTGGCACCATCCAGCCCATGACGGGCTAAGGCCGACCAAGCGACCGCTCCCCAGCCATTTGGCCTGCAGATATTGGGGTGACGCGTGATCAGCGCGTCGGGTCCCCTCGGCCGTTAATATTGGTATTCGTGATCGGGGTGCTGTCTCACTGTCAGACAGCTACTCAATTGTCCTCACGAGGCTGAGTGCACCCCGTTCCAACCCTCACGTCAGTTTTAAAATACCTGACAGAGCCGGGGATCGAACCCGGGGCCTCCGGGTGAGAGGCAGGCGCGCTACCCCAACACCACGGGGCCGGCTTAGTCAGATGGAAATACTGAATCTGATCTCGTACAAGTGCGTTGTCATGGCAACGGCTCAACCCTCATCAATTTAGTAGTGTTGCCATGGCAACCTCTGATAGCTCATGGCATTTTCTTATAATTCCGAAATAATTTTTCTCATCCCTTGGCGTAATGGTGGGTCATATCAAAAATTCTTTCAGACAAAAGTTTTAGGTAATTATTAGAGGAATATTGTCCATTTTGTACGGTTTTGATATTGTGCCTATTAAGAGAGATATGATTAATGTTTCCCGAAAACCCCACTTTTTTCCACCCCTTTGGTCAATGGTTGGTGCTATCAAAGAACTTATTTGACATTAATTGTTGGCACTTATCCGACACATATTATGAACTTTGAATGGATTCGATATTTCACGTATTAAGAGAGTTATAGCGAAATTTCAATTTTTCGAAAAAAGCCCCCAATTTTCACCCCCTTCGACCGATTTTGCCCATTAACGAACTCGACCGAGATCTTATAGGGATACATATTATGAAAAAAATTCAAAGTGATTGGTGCAAAATTACGGCAGTTATCGTGTCCACAAGAAACTGATATATACATATATATATATATATATATATACATATATATATACATACATAAATTATATATAAACTTTTGAACTGACGGTGGTTTTGGGGTCTGGGGGATGTGAAACGCGAAGATATGTCAAAATTTTCCGGAAGTCGAAACATGGGACCCATTGCAATAGTTAGCTTTCTAATGAAATCTACCTAAAACATACCTAGCCTGGGGCGTATGACCCAGATCTCCTTGGTTGTAGTATAGAGAGTTATTTTCGGTCAGACAGTGGCTTCGAGGGAATTCAAAGTGCAGACTGTCCTCAGGGGAGTGCAGTGAAGCGATGTTGGCAGCATTGCCTTTTCCAAAATAACTACCAATGCTTTCGTCCGTTTACCACTACAAAATTAAAGTGTTCATAATTTCCTTATTGAAGTGCAAATGTGCTGTTTTCTAAATGATTTGTTGTTGTTGTTGTTGTTGTTTCATTTGAGGGGCATGGACATCGTGGTCATTTATCTCTGTGTACTTGGGTGTGTGTAGATATTTGTCTGATAACCTGTATTATTATGTGTAATTCAGATAAGGATTGGGAAGGAAGCGGCTGTGGCCTTAAGCCAGGAACCATCCTTGCCTGGAGTAGATGAGGGAAGACTTCTAGGATGGCCGAGGTGGGGATCGCATCCACCTCTTCTCAGTTTTGCTTCACGAGGATCAGTGTACCCCGTTCTAGGCCTCAGACCAGAATTAAATTTCTTGGCTGAGCTAGAAATCAGACCTGGACCTACAGGGTTTCAAATTTAATAAGCAGTGATTTATTTAAAAATTTTGTTCAACTTAATTTCCTTGAACAAGTGTATAGTAGAGAGGAAGTAAGAGTGTAAACTCATGGCGTCACCAGTTTTTAAATTGAGCGCAACTCAGCCTTGTAATATTTCCGATATCTCGCGAACCAATAAGGCTTAAGACTTGTACGAGGTGTCAAATTACTCGGGCGGACGCCCCCTTTTCTATGGAGAACTTATTTTTCCCCAAAATAAAAACTACCTCGACTCGGAGGTGAAATAGTACTTTTTTTTAGTTAACCATACTTTCCATGTATGACAGGTATAAGGTCTTACACTATTATGAATTAAACTTAGCTCAACATGTATCGAATGAATAGGGTTTTACACGACTATGAATTCATATTTTGTTTTGTACGCTTGCGCACTCACGGCTTTTGTAAGAAGGTAAACTTCTTAAATGATTATTTATGGATGAGTTATATTTTATTAAATTTAACCAAATGACCCAAAACTAATATCTCGCTAACCAATGATCGGATTTGAACATGCGACATATCGTAGTACTTGGTGTGACGCCCACTCTTTTTCTATAACCCCCTAATGTAACCAAAGGACCCACAACTAATAGGTATCGGATTTTTAATATCTCGCTAACCAATAATCGGATTTGGACACACGAGGTGTCATAGAACTCAGTGTGACGCCCCCTTCTTCAATGTATTATTTGTTTTCGAAATTTTGACAAAGGGCCTAACTACTTATTCTGAAAATTTAGATTCTTTGACTTTTTATTTTTAATATTTGTAGTAGAAAGAGACAGTACCGTTTGTGTTTAAACGAGCATGTCGCCGACCACGGTGGCCATGTTCAATGGGTGAATCGATATTTTGCGAAGCATTGATCGGAGAGGGTCATGCGACGTCTCGTTTTAAGAGTATTTTTTGATCTTTCCTATGGTACACTTATTTACTCAAATGACCCAAAACAGCAAGATCATAGGCCTGGGATTCTATAAACTAATAATTGGATTTGGACACACGAGGTGTTCTAGGACTTGACATGACGTGCTCTATTTATATGGCTTATGAATTTTCCCAATAGACCCAAACCAACAAGCTCATAGACTTTCGTTTACCGCAATATATTGCAAACCCATTATGTTAGATGTTTACTGTGAGTGATGAAACATAGCTAGGTAGAGAAAGAATTATTGTAGGCTACACTTATGTTGACTGACAAGTCTTTTACCATTCCAACTTGTTTTAGACCTGACTGCAGTACACACTTTGGTCATGACAAATGTAATGTAATCTGACCGACCATTTCCACTAGTGTGTGTTTTAAAGAATGTAGAGTCTCTGTTGCTAAGCTCGATTCAGTAGTTTTATACTTGGAACATATCACACAGGTGTAGTGGACCTTGGACTTTAGACCTACACGTGTATGATACAGATTGATGAAGCGTGGTAAACAATTGATTATACATGTAACGTTGTTATAAGTACACGTCGTTAACATTTCCACTCGCACTTATGTGACCACCTTTGAACACGCTACAGCGTTATGTGGAACACTTGGTCTTGGTTAATAGTTTTGGAGTGGGTGGAAATACTTGAAATAGTTGTTAGCTGTTTACAGATAACCTGTATACTTGTCATGTCTGAGCCCCCTTGAGCTCACGAGAAGGAAAAAGCAAGACATTACAAGTGGAGGTTTCTTTTTAATATAACCTGTATACCTGTCATGTCTGAGAGAGAGACCATTGCCCCCTTGAGCCCACGAGAAGGAAAGAGCAAGACATTACAAGTGTAGGTTTCTTTTTTAATAACCTGTTTTATTTTTGTTTGATATTGTATTTTTTATGAAATGCATGTATTAACATGAATGTATGTATTTATGGTGGTTTATTTAATTTCTTTCTAGAAAGTTGGAAAAAAAAGCTTTCTACAGTCACTGAAAACTTGAGATGCTCTAGAGTGGAAACATTGCCGGGCAGCGAACTATTCAAAACGCAGGTAAGGCTAACTCAAAATGATATCTCATTTTACCACTGTTAATAGTTTAACGTGGAAGACAAAATTCATTACCTGTGCATGACTGGGGCGATGACTGCTTTCTTGGTTAATGGCTGTGTATTTGTAACCGGCACAAACCCATGATGGATGTCAATAAAAAAAGTACAAGACCATGTTTGATTTCTTTAACACAATTTAAATTTAACTCGCGTGTCGTTCCCTATGGACTTACAGTAAGTAATATCCACAGGATTGAACAAGATAATCCGGACTATTTGTTTATGGTTTATGACCTTAACGGTGATGAAATGATGAGTCCTCTTTATATCACAAAAGATCCAAACGACATGATATTCATCTTTTATATATTTGTTAAAGGGGGTGTGAATGACTGAAGATTTAGTAAAAATTTATGTAGATGGGTTATTGTTAGTGGCGGCATACCGTTTATTTTTTGAATGTTGTTTTGATCCTTTAATTGTAATTAATAACGTTAATGTTTTATTTACAAGTATTTATTGATTGATTGGTTGGTTATTTTGTTTTGTTTTATGTGTGGCAATGCGCCACTAACGTAGTGAACAGAGACTGAACCAGCTTTAAAGTACTCTGTGCCCATGTGCTACGTTAATAACTTACAATTAAAGTTGTAATATAACACATGGCTTTAATATCAAATACATGAAGTGGGACTGTGTGTTTACCACCTGGGTTAAATTTAAAATCGGAAAACGATCGTTGGTTGACATTTGAATCTTGGCCTGTACGCTTTCTGCCAGTACATGCAGTTTCTATCATTTGAACCGAGAAGATGTTGTGCGGTGTGTGTTTTTTAGTGTTAAACTTTCACACTGGGAAGATGGGGACGATCCGTTACGAGACCATTTGCGATGGTCTCCTCGTTGCCCTTACATGCATAGAAAGAAAGTGGGTAACATACCAATGTATCCATTTTACCGAACCACACGTCCATCCACTACTGCTTACTTTGCTCATTCATAAATAAATAATAATAATAATAATAATGTATTACCAGATAACACGATTGTTGATACATGTGATCCATATGAAATAGACAGTGTTAAATTGGCATCTGCTTTTGAAAAATCGGAAGTTCGCAAGACTAAAGCGCTAATACATCCAGACTACTGATCTGTTGAAAAACGTTTAGAATCTTATAAATATGTTATTGGATCAGGATGTACGATGTATCTTTTTATTTAATAAACCCAGGCCGGTATTAACGGCAGTATTAAAGGTGCCGAGACATACTCATTAGTCTGTTTGCGCTTAAAGAGGGCTCGTTATCATATGAGCGGAGATGAAACCAGGTTTTTAATAGTTGAAGATTATCCTGAATACAGTAACATACACCACATTAGAGAGACTAGACTTGGCAACTTACTACAGGGACATTTCCACGAGGCACACATGGCACTTAGGAATGCAGAACCACGCATGACTCAACGAGATAAGTAGCCTGTACAATACAATCTGAATTGACAATTTACAACAACCACCTATTCACCCCCAACAAGAAAATTCTGGGGTTAAATCACCACTTCGAGCATCTCAACTAAACGTCACATAGACTGCAACAAATATTGACGAGTTGCAAATCTCAAATAATACTGCATCTAAATAATATTATATATGATGCAAATATTATCACCCATACTTTCAGACATAGATTGTATAGCCTAAGTGTAATGGATTTGATGATGATGGCTTGACGATCAAAACTGGTAATCCAAGTGTATTTATAAATCTCATGTAATTTTCTTTTCTGGATTAAGGAATTGCCCATCTCATTTGGGTACAATCGTGTTCAGCGACTGAAAAGCATCAAACCTTTGTTAACTATGGAACAACATGTATGTAGGCTACCTCAGAACGAGACGAAAGTAAGTCCAAAAATTACGATTTTCAGGTTATTACATCATTGTAGGTAGAATTTGATTCTACATTAAGCCACAACAACTAGAGTCCGTGGAAACATCGCGTTTTGTATTTACTAAGGGTTGTAAGAACGTAAGTCCCAACCTATGATTGTGCCAGACAAACTTAAATCCACTTACGTTATTGTGGTTCTGAAGCTTTAAGAATACATTAACACGTAAGCCCACAGCTGGACTTACGTTAGACTGGCTGCAATGTTCATGAGTAAGACATACTCTCAAGTCCTTATAAGTTCTTTATAAGGAACACGAAGGAGAGGAAGAAGGAGTAGAGACTAAGCTAAAAAACTTATGTTAATACAAAAAATGTTATCACTCATGAGCAATCTATAAAGCCTCCCTGCCTTGCTAATTGTCGTCTAATGCAATCAAAAGTATACAGAGGAGCAGCGTTTGAAAATACACTCTGAGTTTTGGAATGCTGAGAGAAGCTGGGACTCAAAAAGACAATTCGTAGTGTCTTCTATACAAACAAAACCTGTTGTTAGGCAACGGATTCGAGATGGCACATGAGAAAGTAAAACCGAGAGCCATACATTTTTAGCCGATTTTCATTTTAAGAAAAATAAAATAAAAAAATAGGCTTATGAGATCACCTATTGTCCGTGTGTCTGTCTGTGTGTGCGTGTGAGTGTGTGATGGTGTGTGTGTGTGTCCCCTAATACATTCTAAACGGCTGGAGCGATTTCAATGAAACACGGCAAGATCATAACACCATTCTGGCTGTCCCCGACGGTGCCCTTAAAAATTTTATTGTGTCTCACCAATCTAACATGGTGTGTGTGCGAAATATTATCCAGCATTTAGTATCTCCGAAACTATTACTGATATCACCCTCAAACTTTGTACGCTGATAAAGGGAACAACTAGAAGTTCACATATAAGACATTAAAAAAACTGGTAACTACATAACCAACATGGCGGCCAAGCGAATTTGAGAATTTAAATAGACGTTTCTCGCGATTTAACCATCCAAACGTAATGAAACATGGTACAGCAAATGTTTATACACATTGTAATGCACTGGCGTCTAATTTAGTTCAATTGTTTACATAACCTCAAAATGGCGGCTGTGCTAAATATATCCCTGGCAATCAATATCTCCGAAACTATTTATGATATCACCCTGAAATTTAGTACGGTGATAAAGGGCACTACTACAAGTTTATCTACGTAACATTCAAAAACTTGTAAAGTACAAAACGGACATGGCGGCCAAGCGAAAATGAAATATTTTAATAGACTTTTTTCGCGATTTAACCATCTGAACGCAGTGAAATGCGATACATTAAATGATTATACATATTGAAATGCACTGGCATCTAATTTAGTTCAATTGCTTACATAACCTCAAGACGGCGGCTGTGCGAAATTGAAAAATTAAGTTAGTAGGGGAGCAAGAAGAATTCTAAGCCACCCGGCGTTGCTCGGGCGGCGCTCATTTTAAATAATTAATATCTGACCAAACCACTGTCGGATTTTAACAAATGAGGTGTCGTTCGACTCTAGCTGACGTCCTCTTTGCTATGGACCCTGTATGATATATATATATTTAATTTGAAAATTTTTGTTTTCGAAAGTAGGTGATAGTTTGAAAACAAAACATGATAGAATGTTGTGCCATGGCTCAAACGAACGGTCTTTATGACCTTTATTTTCTATAGTAAAACTTTTTTTTTTATGATTTTTTGGAGACACTCGAATTTTTAAAATCTACCATTTTGGAAACTAGGAATTATACAAAAAGTTTGTTTGACATAAATGAAAGGTCCCTACCTCCAAAATAAATTTCAAGTCTCTAGGACAAAAAATTGTGTTTTGTAGTAGTTTCAATTGGAGTTCTACTTAACCCCCTACTTTCATATAAACTTTGCCGATATCTCCCGAACGCCGGTCGTATTTAAATGAACGAGGTATTGTTGGCGTTGGAATGACGTTCTCTTGGCTAAGCATGTGTGTTGGTATTTTAAAAATGTTTTTTTTGAACATTTTTGTTTTCTGATTGGCGCTATTTTAGAAAGGGCGAATTTTAGAAAAATGTTTGTTTGACATTAATGCAAGGTGGGTATGCCCTTTAGGTGGGTAGCAAGTTTCAAGGGTGTAGGAGGAAATACAATGATAGCCTACTTTCCTACGAGCTTGGCCGATATTTCCCGAACGCACCGTCGGATTTTAAAGAACGAGGTGTTGTTGGCGTTGCGATGACATGCTCTTGGCTAAGCATGTGTGTTGGTATTTTAATTTTTTTGAAAATTCTTGGTTTTGGATTTTTGATTATTTTGGAAATGGTGAATGTAGTGAAAAAGTTTGTTTGACGTGAATGAAAGGTGGGTATGTCCTCTAGGTGGGCAGCAAGTTTCAAGGGTGATTGCCAAAAGGAAATGAATTTTGAAAAATGCTGACTATTTTGGAAACGGTGAACTTGACGAAAAATGATTGTTTTTGATGAATGGTTGCTATTTATTCTCTCTACCGGCACTATACATTTCAAGTCGCTAGGAGAAAAACTAGGCATGTTGAAGCTTTTTTATTTTTAGCCTATTTTCAATTTTGAAAAAGTAGGCTTATGAGATCACCTTTTGTCCGTGTGTGTGTGCGTGTGTGTGTGCTTCGTGTGTGTGTCCCCACCTAATAAAATCTAAACGGCTAGAGCGATTTCAATGAAACTCGGAAAGTTCATAGCACTATTCCCGGCGACCTCGACCGTGCCCTTCAAATTTTGTTACGACTCACCAATCCAAAATGGCGGCTGTGCGAAATATTTCACCAGCATTCAATATCTCCGAAACTATTACCGATATTACCCTGACATTTTCTACGGTGATAGAGAGAACTACTATAAGTTCACTTATGTGACTTTTGAAAATCTGGTAACTACAAAACAAACATGGCGGCTAAGCGAATTTGCGACTTTTAAATAGACGTTTCTCGCGATTTGACCAACCAAACGCAATGAAACTTGGTACAGTATATGTTTATATACATTGTAATGCACCGACATCTAACTTCGTTCAATTGTTTACATAATCACAAGATGGCGGATGTGCGAAATATTTCACCGGCATTCTATATCTCTGAAACTATTAGCGGTAAAACCCTGAAATTTTGTACGGAGATAAAGGGCACTACTGGAAGTCCATCTATAAGACTTTCAAGAACCGTTTAACTACAAAACGAACATGGCGGCCAAGCGAATTTGAAAATTTTAAATAGACCTTTCTCGCGATTTAATGTTCCAAGCGCACTGAAACCTGGCACAGGAAATATTTATACACATTGTAATCCACTGGTATCTAATTTAGTTCAATTGTTTACATAACCTCAAGATGGCGGCAGTGCGAATTTTAAAATTAAGATTTTATTTATTGTGATGTAGTCATGCGATCGAAGTGAAAGTTTGAATAATGAACCTACGCAATAATTTTCGTTTAATGGTACATGACTCTATGGCCTATACGTTTAACAATCCAACATGGCGACCATCCGAAAAATTTAGACCTTACTGAATATCTACGAATCTATTTTAGCAATCAAACTGCATTTTTTAATGTTCATAGGGGCTATGAACTTAAGTTTACCTATAGGACTTTAAATAACCTGGTGATCACAAATCCAACATGGCGGTGACGCGAAATATAAATATTCACATGGACGTTTCTCGCAATTTAACCATCCGCGTGCAGTGAAACTTGGTACAGTAAATCCTTATACGAATGTTAATCCACTGGCATCTAATTAATTTCAATTGTTTCCATAACCTCAAGATGGCAGCTGTGAAACATTTTAAAATCTCCTTGTTTTTTCTTGTGTCCTAACCATGCGATTGAAGATTGAATACTACACGTTCACAATAATCTGCATGTAACAGTACATAACTCTAGGACCTACATATATAAAATCCATCATGGCAAACATCCGAAATATTTAGTCGGTTCTCAATATCTACGAATCTATTACAGCAATCAAACTGAAATTGGGTATGTTGATAGTGACAATTTACATAAGTAGGATATATGAAAATAGGCTGTATAGTTCTTCACGGAACTACTTGTTTATTTTTAAATAAAGCGTGTTGATGGAGAGTCGGTAGCGCTGGGCGTATTGTACAACGAGGCTATGACTGGCCATGGTGAATACAGGAAATAGATATTTCGAGGGGGCGATGTATGGCCAAACGAGGGGTCGCTTTCCGATATTTTCCTATGACGAACGAATGAAGGTGAATATTTTCGAATATCCCTCATGGTGATCTTTAAAACAGGTTAGTAAACACTGACCAGTAACCAGATAAAATTCATAATAGTATCAGCCGAATAAAAATAGTCGACAACAACAGAACTTGTATTTTCTATGTCTGACTGGCAGCCAGAATGGGAAAACAGAATATCTGCTCGAGAGGCCAGCTTGGAGCCTGGCTAGTCGGCTAAGAGAATGGAATGTGGTTGAGAGCTGACAACATTGGTGTCATATGATAACATGTTGGAACAATGTGGCAACTCTGTAAAAAAGTGATAACGGCTACCCAGGCTAGCAGACAGCGGTGGGCAGGGCCCCGCAGAGTGGGTGAGGGGAAAGAAGGGAAACCTCTACACAACAGGAAATCACGTGACCACTGCAGAGTGGTGAGGGGGCGGGGCCAGAGAGCCGGAGGAGAGGTGAGGGGAGGAGTGGGAGAACCCATGACAGCCAATAGCTGAACGAGTTGTATGCCATTATCGAGTGAAGGAGTGAGACGTGGGTGTGGAGAGAGAAAGAGAAAGAGAAACATTTAAGGACAAGCAAGAAGCGTAGAGCGCCGTACACAGAGCTCTCGTACAACACGATTCAATAAATAAGAAACTACACAGGTTCACACAACATGTAATTTATTGATCCAAGAATTAAACGTTGAGTTAAATCCTAACCATTGGACATATAGTTTATTTCCTTTTGTTTCAACACTTTTTCCACAATAATGTTTCTGAAATGCTGTTTTCTGAAGTTCATGGAGATAAAATCTACCTTTTATGGGTTGATGGTTGAGGTCCTCGAGTAAATAGGTGACTGGACTGTCCGGGATGACTTGACGAATTCGAAAGAGTTCAGTCCCCCACTGAGGCGTGTAGCCCTTATTGAAGGCAGACTTAAATTTGCTCACACGAACAAAATCCCCAATTTTCAGTCGGTGACGTTTAGGGTCTGCTGTTTTTATGGGGTTAAACAGTTTATCCAGTCGCTGAATATTTTTGGTCACGAGGCGTGGCTTGGTCCCAATGGTTCTATATTTGGTGTCATTGCAACGTGACAGTAGCTCAGGTAACATGTCCAACCAGCGATAACTGCCCTGAGCGGTAAACGCTTTCCACATATGGGTTTTCAATGTTCGGTTAAACCGCTCGACCACGGTGGCTTTGAGATTGCTGTACGTGGTGTAATGGTAAATATCCTTAGATTTGAGAAAACTGGAAAAATCCTTGTTGAAAAATTATTTCCCCTGGTCGGTTTGTAGCAACTGAGGTTGACGTTTGGAGTGTTGAATGATATGTTGAAAGGACTTAGTGACCAGTGGACCAGACTTGCGACGCACAGGTTCAACAAAGGTCATTTTCGAATAGACATCAATGACGGTCAACATATAGCGTACACCGTCGTTAACACCAGCATAGGGTATCATTTCAACCAGGTCTGCTTGCCAAAGTTCATCCACACCACGTGAAATCACCTTGAGTCGCGGATAGTGACGCCTAGCTGGGCGATGCAACTCATGAGCAATACCCATTTTAATGGGTGAGGGCTTAAACAATAATTTTGGCATTTCGAAGTTCTTGTTCAATTTCTTGAATTTCCCAATCGTGACCGGTATGGCCAGCTTGACGTGAAGCATGCAACAACTGTAGCCGCTGGACGAGCTTATTGGGATTATGCAAGTAGGTAACATCCACAAGGGGTTTTAATGGTTTAAATGTCACTCCCGAAGCGGACACTTTACGACGAGTACTTTGACTGGTGGGAAACATCTTGGCAATGATGGTTTTATATTTTTGAGATATATTGGCATTCACTTGTTGAGCTGGATCATACTGACTTTTGTGGGCATGGGTTTCCAATAAAATGGATTTATATTTTCCAAGGTCCTCTGACGTATAATCATGGAATGAGGGTGTTCGAGAAAAGAGCAGCTTTAACAGTCCTGGCGTCAATTTATAGTTGATGTTCATAATGACAGCTTTAGTACGAGCAAATTTAATGGATGAATCCCCAATTTTAAAACAATCATCCTCATACCGAACACCATACGTGGTATCTGTGTTTCCAATATATAGATCAATGAGATAGGGTTCTAGTGTTGATCCATAATATTTTGTTAAAATGTTTTTCAGTTGAGCTTTATTTTGAGGGGTGGCCAAGAGTTGTGAAAACGGAGACGATTTGGAGGGGCAAGGTGTTTCGACCATGGCCAAGGATTTCTTTTTTCTCAAAAACTCTGCAAGGTGTGCGGTCTTCTTTTGAGGCGTAAACACTTGTTCCTCGTCATTCTCAACTTCGCTAACACTAGTCAAATCTTCCTGTTCCTGTTCCTCTTCCTCTTCGTCAGGGTCCTCGTGGAGCGTCTGGGTGGCTTGTGAAACGGTGGGTAGCGTTTCAAATGGCTTGAAAGAGGGTTTCAACATGGCTCTTAGCGGAGGTGCTAAATGATGATGAATAAACAAAGCATGATCTGCACGTGATCGTTTCAATTGACGAAACTTCTGGCGAATAGTATTTTTTGCTCTAATAATATGCCTTTTCAATTGACTCTCCGCTAACGCCATGGTGTCTTGACAAATGACTTGAGAGAGAATGAGACAGGGCCTTAAATAGCAATAAAATTATCAAACCCTAAGCGATATCGTTCTTGATTGAGTTCACTTTGTTTGTCAATCACCAAACAGGCATGACGTTGAGTGTTCCAGCACTTGCCACACAATTCAGTGAACATTTGAAAGGTAATATCCGGATTCACATGTTCATTATAAATGTGACGACTGTTCCTCTCCTCCAGGCGAAATAAAATAATGACATTGACATTGTCACGAATCAACTGTTTGGACATTTTAGAATACGTTTGTCCAAGATAAAAGCAATCGATATGTTTGTGTCGACCCATGCTGAAATAGCTTTGAATAATGCCTTGACGTTCAGTGGATACATCATCGAAAATCATGAGTGAATCAGGCTTTACCTCATCCGGTGAAATAACATTTTCTTGCGTGGAAAATGTGAAATAACCCATATTCTCTTTTTGTAATCCAAACATGACTTGATCCAGAAACACGTAGAGGGGTTGGTAGAGAGATTTTGCAAAAATACAAATATTTTGAAAACGCAGACCTTTGGGCGCTGTGATGAGTGTTAGCAAAAGATTGGTCTTTCCACAGACGGAAGCTCCCACAATGATGCAGCGAATGGAAGATGGAATCAGTGAACCATGGCGTTGTTCACGTGATGTGGGACAGAGATGGGAAACCATGTCCCCCACAGGGAATGACCCTTGCTGCTTCATAATCTTCTTATCAACTAAGGCTTAGGCAGGCTAGCAGGCTGTCTATATACAGGACACCGAGCCTTGTCATAGAAACAGTAGACTCGTACTACAGGTTGACGATGGATGTCTTTGGACGTGCGTTAATGGCCAAAGCTAGGTCTATTCCCATACATGATCCTAAACATGAAACAGATCCCGCTAATAAACACTATGTGGATAGGTCAGTAGTGCCACGCACTAAACAGGGAGATTATGACTTTAAGGGAAAGCGGCTAACCCATGTAAAACATCCTCAAGTGTCTACAGACGTTACTACAAAAAATGATGTGGATAACAAAGTGTATGAGTTTTATGACAAAGTGCCTCAGCTTACAGTGAATGGCTATAGCACTAATCACCATAGGATTATTCACGTGAAAGACCCACAAGACGAAGACGATGTCTGTACCAAGCGTTACGTGACCTATGAAATGAAAAGGCTTTATAAATTTAACCCATCTGTATTTTTAGTGTATCTGACAAATGAGAAACCTGTGAATGAGAGAAACCATTTACCGCTAATCCATGACCAGCACTTGACCTATGTGTTTGCTTCGGGTTTAAGTCACTATCGATTACACTATGATGGAACCATTCACATCAAATACGCCATACCTGATGAGAACCATTTACAAATAAAGACAAACGATCATAGGATGTTGGTCCATAACCATAAAATGGTCAATCCAGGATACGAATTATCCTTTCATCTCATGTTGACATGGGATGAAAAGCAAGCGGGAAAAACCATAAACGATTGCCCAATGTATGTGGAATTGGAATATACAGCCATGAAATAACTTTCTTGTGAAAGATTTTTGGTGATTATCACCATGGTGAAACAAAGGTATGTGGTGAGAAAGACTAAGAAGACTAAAAATAAGACTCTGTCCTTGGCAAAGCCTGGGCTCAAGACATTCGTGGACAAGCCCCCGCGAAAGAAAAAAAATAAAAATAATGTGTTGACCTTAGAAAAGTCCTTCGAGCAGCACAGAGACGTGTTATTCCAAAACGTCAGCGACAGGGTTAAAAACAAGGGCGAGTGATTCCCGTCCCCAAACGAGCGGGAATTTTACCTGCATTATTTGCCGGTTTGGCTGCTCTGGGTTCACTTTTGGGCGGTGCCAGTGCAGTGGCGAAAACCATTAAAGCTGCGCAGCAGGGCAAGCAACAATTCAAAGAAAGTCAGCGACATAATGAAACGATGGAAGCGAATGCTATGGGGGCTAGAAATGGAAATTTAAAGCCAGCCTTTTATCAACAAGGATTTGGGATTTCACCATTTCGAAATATTTAAAAAAATTACCTCAGCCATAGCAAGACATGCCTTGACGCATGAACAAGTGGAAAGCTATGCTAAACAACTAAAGCTTTCTCATTTTCGAGGTGTGTTTATGCGAAACCAATTACGCCCACGACCCTGGAAACAGGAATGTGCTGTTGTCAATTTGGATAATCACCTAGGACCAGGAACGCATTATGTAGCTTATGTCAAAGAGGGATCCACCGTATGGTACTTTGACAGTTTTGGGAATTTGTTCCTGCCCATGGAACTAGTGACCTATTTTGGAAACAGGATCAAGATATATTATAATGTGAAACGTGAGCAAACGTTTAACAGCCAACAGTGTGGACGTTTGTGTTTATTTTTATATATAAGACGCAACATAAGCAAAAACGCCAACAGTATGTCGGCAGAAAGTAAAACGTTTACACTGCATGGACGAGGACCTGAAGTCAGCCTAGACTTTTACCCACCTATCGAATTGAGTGAAAGACCTGATGGTTTGGGACTTGTTTCTCTTGAAACGTACAATCGAATATACAACAAACGTGAAAATGTGAACAACAAGTTTTACTATG
Organism: Meconema thalassinum; assembly: GCA_946902985.2. Lineage (NCBI taxonomy): Eukaryota > Metazoa > Arthropoda > Insecta > Orthoptera > Tettigoniidae > Meconema > Meconema thalassinum. The sequence goes on from OX336397.1 coordinate 237,962,276, forward strand.
ATGATTCTCTGCTCACCCTGAACTCTGGTGGATACACGATCGATGACATTTGTGAACATATTTATGTGGTGTTGATCAATGAATATGGTGTTAAGTCATTTATCGATGGAACGCGCTAGTTTGAACTTGTAGGAAATGCCAACACTCATCGCTGCAGTCTTTTCTCCACATTCAAAACTGACTTTAAAACACGCCCCGATTCCATTGGTCCATTACTAGGATTTAAACCACGCGTGTTGGAGCCCAACAAGAAACATGAATCGGATCATGAAGTGAAATTCATTGAGGACCATCATGTGTCGGTGACGTGTAATATTATTAGCCAAGTGTACCCTAATCAACAACCATCGCATTCGCTTTATGACTTTATTGTAACATCGCCCAATGGCTATATTATTCGTGAAAACCCTCCAGTGGTGCTTTTTCATTCTTCGGCTGTCAATGGTATTAGTAATATAACATTAAGACGGACCAATAGAGATCAACAACTCATTGATCTAGATTCTACCACACCAGTGACTTACAAGTTGGTGCTAAAGCCACTATGAAGTTTGTGTATAAAGCAACATCACCGTCTAGGAATGGTGTTAGTTGTTTGCCACGTGAATACACGTTAACATCTAAGGACAAGCAGATTTTACAGCATTAGGGTTACCACGTCAACACCCATAGTGAATTCTATCCTAGAGATAGCGAACCGCATCGAGGAGCAACCAGGGGTGGTAAGAATTGATCTCCATTCCTATCAAGCTCAAACACCTGGACTCAATAACAATGATGACATTCAATTTGTTATCAACAACCAAGATATTTACACCCTTCCGCATGAATGTGTCATTCAGATCGAAGGTCGGCTCACCAAAGCCGATGGCTCTACACCCACCACATCCAAGTTGGCCAACCATGGTTTGGCCTTTCTGTTTTCTGAAGTACGTTGTGTCATTAACGATATCGTGGTGGATAGCACTCGAAATGTGGTTATTCCCAGTGTCATGAAACTATATCCCTCTTACAGTGAGGATGAAGGTAAAACACTTTGCACGACAGGTTGGTGCCCTGACTCGACCAATGACTGGATGGTACACACCGATGGGACCTTTACTGGATATTTACCTTTTAAACTGGTTTTTAGGCTTTGCCGAAGATCACCAGCGCATTGTAGTCAACGTAAGGCAAGTGCTTTATCTGGTGAGAGACATGAGTGGTAATAATGCACTCAAGGGAGCTGACAATGCTCCCATATATTCAAAAATTCAACTACAACGCTTGCTATGGAAAGTGCCCAATATGACCCTTGACGATAGCAAAAAACTGGACATACTCAAAATGGTAAAGAGAGATAAGCCTCTACCCATGGAATTTAGAAGCTGGGCACTCCATGAGTACCCGCTATTGCCCACTACCAACACACAGAGTTGGTCTGTAAAAACAGCTCGCTATACAGAAAGACCTCTCTACATGATCGTGGGTTTTCAAACGAAACGCAAGTATCAACAAACCAAAGATGCCACGCAATTTGATCACCTGCAATTGAGAAATGCTGTGTTTCCCTATGAAGGACTGGATTTGGATTTTTAAAAAATTGGCCCCCTGTACGACTTGTTTTCTAAATTTCGATGGTCGTATTATCAAAAAGAGAACGGCTCCATGCTGCTACCCCAAGCGTTTAAGGCAAGGGCGCCACTGATTGTCTTTGACTGTTCTTACCTAGAAGAGTCTGTCAAGCCATCCAATATTGACATTCGACTAGATTTTGAAACGCATGACAATGTACCAGCCAATACGACAGCCTACTGTTTGATTATTCATCACAAACAAGTCAACCATTATCCACTGTCCAACCAAGTGACGAGTGTATAAATAACAGGTCAACCCAAGTCAAGCCGCTCAGTCATGTCTTGCTTTAAAGCACAAAGGGAAGTCACATCCATGAATTTAAACTCTGAGGAACAACGTTTCAAGACTTTTGCAACATGGCCAGTGCCTTTCATAAACCCTCAAGCCTTGGCGGCCGCTGGATTCTACTATTTAAAAACAAGAGATGAAGTGAAATGTGCCTTTTGTCCCATCATCATAGACCAATGGCAAGACAGCGATGAACCCATGCAGGAATATCAGCGCTGGTCACCTGCCTGCCCCTACCTGTGCAGAATGGAGGTGGGAAATATACCCTGTCATTCAAGCTATCCCTCACTCTTGCCTCTGAGAGGATGAAAAAAAACAAGTTACGATACGTTTGGACTGTATGGTGTCAACGGTGCTTGGCTTGGTGGTATTCGTGAAAGGTAATGAAAAACGTGAATGGTTGCAACAATTTTTGGCGTCTTACTGTCAATGTATCGACCTCATGGACCTGGGCTGCCCCTCCCTGCAAACGCTGATGGATACTTGTTCCTGTGGCAACATTACCCATACAGCCCGAGAGCATGCGTGGCATTTCTTTCATTGGGTAACCACCCATGCCTGCTGGGAGTTGTTGAACAAAATTAGAAATCAAGATTTACCTGTGAATGACGCCGGTGAGATTTCTACAAGCGACGTGTAAGCATCTACAACACGTGGTACAATGGAGAAAGGCAATGCTACGGACAAAGCCATCTCGAAAGTTCTTTGTATGCTAAAAGAAACTAGACAGTTTTACCAAAGAATAGCTCTTGGCGCTGCCCAAGTCGTTCATATATTATGTGGCCGCCAACGCGGTGAAATAAATCTGGCAACATGTACCAAAATCATGGACTTAAGACCCTGTGTTGAGTGAATTGCAACCCTGTACGGATTACGATCACCATAAGCAAGTGGCCATGGCAAAAATACCCTCTATGCCTCAGTGCGTGACTTGTCAGCTAGTGAAACTATCACGGTCATAAAAGTCCGTGTAAAGACTTTGTTGAATCATTCCACGGGTGTCATGGCGAGAAAAAGCAACAACAACAAAAACACAAACATCGTCCACAGAGGAGGAGGAAGACCAAACCTTTTCACCATCGATGGAAAAGGATATGCCAGACCTGTACTGGCAGTGGCGTCATTGACTAAGTGATTCAATACTTACCGTTCGAAATCCATCTTCCAGGTTGTCGTTTTTGTGGCCCTGGAACTCATCTTGAAAAACGTTTGCAGCGTGGTGATGTACCCATTAATCTTTTGGATCAAGCATGCAAAGAACATGACCTATCTTATCACCATAGTCATCCTGGTTTAAGACATGTGGCAGATAAATTGTTATTGAAAAGAGCTAAACAACGTTTCACATCCTGTGATGCCTCAGTGGGTGAAAGGATGGCAGCCCTGATTGTCATGTGTGCTATGAAAGGAAAGTTGATGATGCATGGACATAAACATTGAGGAATGGAGGAGTGAGGAATTGAGATTTGTTTGTATTCTATTTTTCTTTTGTCAATTCACTATGACTATGAAATAAAAACAAAGGTTTACCAGAGCATGATGTTTTTTTAAATTTTTTGAAATCATGATATTGATGGGCTGATTTTTAATTTTACACATTTCACACATGATGAATTCACACATTGCCATTTGTCAATTTGCAATTTAAAGTTAAAAAAAAGTTCGTTTCAAGTTTTGCGTTTTTGATTATATGGATTTTTCCATTTTGCTGATGACACTTTTTAAACAATGTCCGTTTGAAGTTTTTGAATGTTCATATTTCACACATGTTCATTTCCAGTTTTTTAAAATGTCCGTTTTAGGTTTTGCTGTTTTTGGTGATATCGAAACATGGTTTTCCCATTTTTCTGTTTTCCCATTTTTCCATTTGGTGTATGTTGAAAGTTGAGATTTGACAATGATATTGATGCAAGTGCTTCACCATAGCGATGCTGCAATGTGTTTATGGGTGTTTGGAGAAACGTCGAGGTCTACGACTACTGCAGGAAAGACTGTTTTCCAAAAATAATGTCTATTGACTGCCACTTTTCAAAGAAAACAAAACTATTGAAAACAAAATGAGTATATAAGTGACCATTTCCCCCTCCCCACCCTCCCACCCTACCTCACTGTGTTTGCTCTGGTCATACATACACATTAGCTTTCTCTCTACTCATACATTCACACCTGTCTTTGGGAACAAACACAACCACTTTATTTATTCCCAAAAGCACATTCTCGACATGCACACTCATCCCAAAATAACTTTTCATTATAAATTTAATATTTTACCATTACAAAAAATAATTAAAGTTACTAAAAAAACTATTACTCATTAAATATTTACACTAAATAAACAACTTTGTACAGCTTAAAAGAATCAAACTATTCACCCATCAAAAATTTAAAAAAAATAAGGTTGCAGAGAACTTTTCAAAGAGCAAAAGGTCCAAGTGGGTTGCCACTATTTTACAAAATTTACTATTTACAATGACAAAAACCAATATTTACAAAATACTAAATCTACAAGTTACCTAAAGCTATGTCCTTTAACGATTAAACAGTGAAATCACACCTCCTCCTCCTTGCGATCATAACCCCAGGGTAGGCTAGTGAGCAGGTCATAAGCCCACACACGTTTGTTATCCATGGAGGCGAGGGTGTGTTTTCTCTGTTCCACAAGATACAAATGATGGTTGCTGGATTGTATCCTGCACTGTGTATGAGACATAGCTTTGCCAGTGTGTAAAACTACTAAGTAATCGTCTACACGTAGCGATTTTACCACTGCCCTACCTACACCTTTTGCTCTTTTGGCTTCCTTACACTCTAGTGTGCGGTAAGCATACATTTTTGAGGTCAAACCTACGAATTCCGGAATAATGGAATCACCGCATTCATCTTTTAAAACGCCCATTACCTTCTTGTTTTTTATGGGCAGCTGAAACATGTTGTCAGCGCTATAGGAAGAAGTGTCGAACCAGTCACTATGTTGTCTCATAACGTCATAGGGGTTGCAGTGGCGAATGTGGTATATGAATGAGTCCGTATCCATATACAAAAGAGAGGCATCCTCAAAATGGCGTTTGGCAAACTCATAGTGGAATCGATACATGACTGATTTGGAAAAGTCAAAAATGACTTTGCCCAAGTAAATGGGTTTATCCATGGTCACGCTGGTCTTACTCAATTCAATAGTAGCCAAATCCTCATCAATAATGTTGATCGATTAAAAAATTGGCTTGGCAATGTACCACCGGGCACCCCAACGCCCCTCCCAGACATTGACCAATTTAATGTCACGGTATTTGCGGACATTCTCCATGGACTTGCCATAAATGCAGTTGTTCATTAATTTTAAAAAAATTCAAACTGCAGTGTTGCCATTTTTCGGTGCTCTGTGTTGAGTTGCATGTATGGCTCAAGCCATGCTTTTTGAGCAAAAGAAATACCCCTGTGGATTTTCTTCAACACCAAGCCTTGGGCGAGGCATTGCACCAACATTTGGATATGTAGCACATACCGATTTTTGTTGTTAAATGTGCCCATGAGTTTTCAATTTTCATTTTATTGTCAGGGGGAACCATTTGCTCAAGGCAGAATGGGAAATCGGCATGTTCATCATAGAAGAATGAGGGATATTCAATATCCACTTCTAGTACATATCCACGGCCTGTTTCTTGGCTAGCCATGTTCACATCAAATTCTGACACTTGTTTCTCTGTCAGCCAAGCAAACTTCCCATAGGGCAAAGGCTGACTCATTGCGTAACCATTCAAATTATTCACGTCATGGTATATTAAGTACGATTCTGGTTTATCTGGTGAATAATCAGGTATGTAGACATTGTTCGCTTCGGCATGGCGTTGGTTAAGCGACACAAAGCCGCCACGAATGCCCTTTCCAAAAAATAGAACCATATCTGCATCAGTGAGTATATCCAATCCTACTTGAGTATATTTCAAAGCGGCATCGTCACCAGAGAGAGAGGAATTTATCTATATTTTTTTGTAATCTCATTGATATACTTTCTTTGGCCACATTGTTTATTTCCATTGAAAAAGGAGGCAAGGTTTCTCCGAAACGTATGGTTTAAATTTAAAATACACCCGGCATTAGCCCAAAAGCATGAATTATTTATATAATAATCCGGGCCGTGAAAGCCTTAATATGCAAGCTCAAATGACATTCACCTCCAGCTCGTCTGCTCCTCTGCAAGTTTGTTTTCTGTACTCGCTTCGACCTACATAGAACCAAGTTCTCATCTCCGTTTACACGTTAAAGATCATCTTCGGGGGTAAAAATATCGGAAAAAACACACCCTCGCTCTGTCATAAACCGACCTGCTGAATTAGCGATTGTTCTATTAAACATGGTCATTGTGGTTAGCGACAGGTTCGTTGAAACACACACACCCAGCAGTAACGTCTCTCTCAACCACCACGCTTCATGAATATTTTAAACAGGTATCGGTAAAGAAAATTGTTTTTTCAACAAAAGTGTCGTTAGGCCCTTTGTCAAAATTTCAAACATAGTTTCTAAAAGGTGGTGTGATCCCAAGTCCTAGGACACCTCAAACACGTCTCTAGCGTTATTGGTTTGCGAGATGGAGCAAGAAGTCTTAAATCACGGTTTTACCTAAACATGGTTTTTCATTCCTGCTCAACACGAACAACCTCGGCAAGAGAACAACGCGACGAAAAAAATGGCACCTCGTACAAGTCTCAAGGCTTATTGGTTCGTGAGATATCGGCAAAAATCACAAAAAACACATGTTTACCCAAAAATCGAGTTTCCAAATTTTTTAAAAAATATAACGAGTGCTCCATAGCAGAGAGGACGTCACCCCGAGTCCTTCGACCCCTCGTACATGCCTCTAGCATGATTAATTCGCGAAATATAACAAAAAGTTTAAAATCACGTTTTTACCCCAAATAATTTCAATTTTTTTTTAAATAATTTATTTTTTATTTATTTAAACCAAATCTACTTCTTAATTGACACTTTAACTCAGAGTCATATCGTGACATACAGACAATAAACACATAGATAACATAAATTTACAGTATGGCGTTAGATAATTAAACCAAATGTCCATTCGGCATTTCATAGCTTCCTTGTTATTTCAAAACTTAATAATGCTTTGCAGTAGTTATCTTCATTCACAATATCACTGGGCAACTTTTCTGATGGAAACTGCACAAAGTTCTTTCTTAATCATGAATGTGGACACAGTGTTCTTCATTTTTTGACAGTTCTCCATGGGAGACACCTCACAGAAAGAATTACTTTTATTTCCCTATCGAGCCCTTACTGACTGTAAGAGTCTGATAAGTTTTGTTTTACCCCAAATAAAAAACCGTGTTTCCAGCATTTCACCTTTTCGACACCTACATTCCCGTAAAGAGCGCAACGAGACGAAAAAACTAATCCAAGCACGCCCTACTAGCATCACTCCTTTCATTCCAAGGTCGCAGGGGCTCACAACTTCCTAAGTGTAGCAGCTTTCCCCTTACCACACTACTGTCATGTTTTATCTTAGAGACTTGAAATTTATTTTGAGGGTAGAGGGCGTAGGGACCTTTCATTTATGTTAAACAAACGTTTTTGTAAACTTCCTAGTTTCCAAAATATAGGATTTTCAAAATTCGAGTGTTTTCAAAAAAACATCAAAAATAAAAAAATGTTATTATAGAAAATGAAGGTCATAAAGACCATTCGTTTGAGCCATGGCACAACATTCTATCATGTTTGGTTTTCAAACTATCACCTACTTTCGAAAACAAAAATTTTCACAAATTTTTCAAAAATATAACGGGTGGTCCATAGCAAAGCCCCCGTCATCCCGAGTCCAACGACACCTCATTCGTGAATCTCTGGCCATGGGTTCGGGAGTTATCGGCAGTGTTCGCAGGAAAGTAGGCTGTGGGTTTAAACCCCCTTACTCCACTACTCACGTTTTTAATCCCTGTCACTCCATGTGAGATTAGTGCAGGACAAAGCGGAGGCAGACAGGTTTATCTCCGTGTACTCCGGTTTCCCCTGCACTAATTTAATTCCAGCAACACCCTCCACTATCATTTCATTGCATCTGTCATTCATTCAATCATTGCCCCAGGGGAGTGCGACGGACTTTGGCAGTTGGCACATTTCATGTCCTTGCCTCTAGATGGGGGCTTCATTCATTCCATTCCCTGACCCGGTCGGTCGACTGGAAGCAGGCTGTGGATTTTCAAGATATTCCAGTAAGTTCGGTGTCTCGTGATTCGCTGCTCACTCAAGCTTATTGGCGGACTGGCTGTCTACTCTCACGGCGCTCATTCGAAAATGTAGCGTGGCGCTTCATTTAAACAGTCCAAACGACATGGCCGGTCCCGGGCGCAGTCCGGTATAGCCTGCCTAGTGCATTCAGTTGTGTAGACACAGTCACGGTATGCTATTGGATGGCGCGAGCGAACGAGTGAATCTGGCTCCTCCCTCATGTTCAGAGTTGTTTTGTGTTTGGTATAACATTGAACGGAAGGGACTGAAAGATGGATTTATCCTTACAAACTTATAACTATCATTGGGTAATTCGTATAGTTGCCGTGATAAAGAAGTTCCAAATTACACATTTAAACCTGTGTATCCTGGAAAATTAAATGTTGTAAATTAATCTATTCAGGGCATGAACATGTCCAAGCAGAACTCTGGTTGTAGGATTTATCTTCATTATTAAATTCAGTCACGTCTGTAGAGAGTACTTCAATCATCCCTACATGTACGTCAAAATTCTCATATTTGAATATTTTGCCTCGAAGTGCATGAAAGGCAAAACTCGGTGACGATATCAGTAGCAATGTACCGGTACCCGTTAAACAAAAACAAATCACTAATGATAACAAGAAGTTCCGTGAAGAACTAAAGAGCCTACTTTTCTTAAAATTTAAGATTCATACCAATCTATATGGACTTATCTTGAATAAAGACGAAATTAAATTGGCAATATCGAAATTTCTAATTAGTTCGAAATATACCTGGCATAATGTAGCCGAATAGAGCAATACAGTTGGCAGCCTTGGTGACTGAGTATATTTTTGGTTCCATCTCTTAAGGTAGAGAATACAACATTTGGTTGAAGTCCAATGGATAGCATGGATGTTACATGCAGTTAGATATTGGATCTATCAGCGCTCGTAAAATCATGTTGGCAACAATGTGATGAATGTGTTGGTCAGAAATAATCTGAAATATTATGATCACTTGTTGTGCCAATTTTGGGTTAAATCCATTTGTTAGTATAGAAGTTACATGTATTTTAAAATTGGACCTATCAGCAGGCTTAGAGTCATGTTGGCAGCACTGACGTAGATTAGTTTCTCCAAATTAATCTAGAGTGTCAGGTACTATACGACTCCAAATTTTAAAGCTGTTGGCTTACATACTTTCTGATATATTAATATAAGAGTAGAAAATAGATACAGCATTTATTAACAGTTGGCAGCCCTGGTTGCTCGTAAGAATAATCATAGTCATATATGTTATCGTACACATAGCACATACGAAATTTGGTTGTAATCCAATAGATAGTATAGAAGTTACATGTATTTAAAAATTGGTCCTTTCCGCAGGTTTAGAATCATGTTGGTAGCACTGACATACATTAGTTACTCCAAATTAATCTAGAATGTCAGGTACTATACGTGTGCAAAGTTTAAAGCTGTTGGTTTGCATACTTTCTGATATATTAGTATTTTTATAAAAAAAATAGGGAAAGCATTTATTAACAGTTGTCAGCCCTGGTGGCTCTTAAGAATATGCTTAGTCATATCCGATTATGTACACATAGTACATACGAAATTTGGTTGAAATCCAATTGTTAGTATAGAAATAACATGCATTTAAATGTGGGACATATCAGCAGGCGTAGATTCATTTTGGCGACACCGTCATGTATGGCCTCCTGGAAATTAATCTGAAATATTACAAATTTTGGAATAGTTCTCATGCATACCTTCCAAGATATCCAACATGGAGCTCAAATTTCAATTGTAGTTTTTCAGCAGTTGGTAGCACTGACATTATTTTCAAGTATGACACTGAGATGTCCCGGTATAGATCTTTACTCATACCAAATTTGCTTCCGATTGCTGCAGCCATTTAGGAGTTGATAGGGGGACACAAACAGACAGACAGACAGACAGAAGGACAGACAGACAGACAGACAGACAGACACACATTTTCCCGGATAAATCTCATAAGTGTACTTTTTCCTAATTTTTGCAAAATGTGAAAAGTAGGCTAAAAATTGCATGATTATGATGGTTGCATTCCTGACGCAAACAGATTGTTAGTAATACTGTAGTTATTATTATTGGTAGTAGGACTGTACCCATATTGATGAAGAGCACAGGTTGTTTTTCGTGACGGACGAGATTTGAAGGGCGCGCTGATCAAAGCTTGAGACATTTCGTGCAGGTGACAACAGGGGGAGAGTGTGTCGCAATGGCGGAAGAAGGAAGAAATAAGCTAAATGTCGAACAATTAAGGGGTAGAACCACCGAAAAATCGTGGGAATATGCCAAAATATTTCTAGTAGTTATGTCGAAGAGATCAAGTAAATCCATTAATGGGATCCGAAGATATTTGCTTATGGGCGAATAGCAATGCGCATGGACGATTTTGTACCACGTGGGAATGCAAGATGCCGTGCAGCAGTGAGGACAGAACACAATAATTCTGGTTCTCGTCCGCGAATGATCTGGAAACAGATTGACTATATCATATCTGGGGGTACCGACCTAAGAGATGAAAACCTAGCCAACGATCCGTGTTTATCAGTGTGGTCATGGACATAAAATCCAATAACCCAAGTTGGACGACGTAGGTGAGCCCAAATCTTTTGTGTACAGGTTTGTGGGGAATAATATTCAAATCTCACAGAATAGAACAGATAATATATAGCCGTTGAGGTGAGCCCAAATCCTGTGTGTGCAGGTTTGTGGGGAATAATATTCCAATCTCACAAAATAATGGATAATATTTAGCCGTCGAGGTGAGCCTAAACCCTGTGTGCAGGTTTGTGGGGAATAATATTCCAATCTCACGTAGGCAACGTGGAAATTTTTCATAGCATAGTGAATAGCAGTTGTACTTAAGTACATTGGAAAAGAGCTCTAAAGAATGTTAGTGTACCACTCCAGATCTATGAAAGACGTAAGCAAGTTACGGCAAAATTTGAATCAACGGAGTGAATGTATTTCGAATACGGACGTGCACTGTCGAAATAGGTATTTTGCGGTAGCAAAAGCTAAGAGTGTTAAGTGGAACTCGAACAATAACATTATGGTGCCAGATCAGCATTATAATAATAAAACAATGAATCGAACCGTCATTATGTGTTGTTAAACGCGACGAAGGTGACTTGTGTGAAGTTGTTTGGGAACATTTCTACGATGATGAGGGCCAAACATGTTCGATGCCACATGAACATGTGTTCTCAGCCATGTATACTTGGAGACGTGCGATAGCAATTGGGGTTCAACAGAAGAAGAAGCCTCGCTACAAGATCATCAAAATGGTAGCGTCATCTTTACTAATAAGTAGCTAGTGTAACGATTCACAATATCGACTATTGTATACTCTCAACCACTTAGGATACTAGGAATTTGAATTAATTTTAGGAAGCCAGAGGCATATTTTTGGATTTTTCCGAGGTACGTTAATTTGGAGCCTTTTGATGAAGAACTTCTTTTGGAATCCAACATCACAAGCATATTCATCATATCGGACGGATATGTAGATGGTATTAGAGCCATTTTATGCCAAATAATTTTCTTGGTGTTGGAGATATTCAAATTTAAAAAAATGAAAATCCACAGCCTGCTTCCAGTCAAACGACCGGGTCGGGGATGGAATGAATGAAGCCCCCATCTAGCGGCGAGGATATGAACTGTGCCTGCTGCCGAAACCTGTCGCACTCCTCTGAAGCAATGATTAAATAAATGACAAATGAAATGATAGTGGAGAGTGTTGACAGGGAAAACCAGAGTTCCCGGAGAAAAACCTGTGTGTCTCCGTTTTGTCCAGCACAGATCTCACATGAAGTGACCGGGATTTGGATTTGAACCACGGACCCAGTGGTGAGAGGCCGGCGTGCTGCCGCCTAAGCCACGGAGGCTCGGAGATATTTAAATAATAAATGTAAATGGTTTCGATTAAATGAACATGTCATATTTTGACATGACAGTTTGTGATTTTCATGTTTAATTAGGATGGAGTCAGGTATCCATTGTGAAATGGATTAACATAATTTAGGATCTTCTGTGATTGAAAGTCTTAATGCAAATAAATATGATCGGATATGGAAACAGACATTGTAATATAACATTGTAAAATGGAGCATAATACAGTAGTTTGATATGCAAATGCATTACGACTGATAGTCGGATTAATTAAATAATTATCACTGACAAGATAGTTGGAAATTGTTCAGGTAATAAAAATATTAATAATAATTCCTGGTGATAAATAATTGAAAACAGGATTTTAATTCAGAACCTCGGAACATTTGAATAAGGTGAAATGGTGGATGAATGTTTGTCATGAAATAATAATAAATATGGGAACGGAATGTTGTTTGAGGAAATACTGCATGAGGCAGAGAAGACACTCAGTAGAATTACAGCTATATAATGGGCCTGGATAAATAAAATAAAAGTATTCAGATGGGGTTGTATGACTGTAACATAGTCCCATATGGGGGTGTTGTAATAAGCCAATAAGTCCAGCCAGTGTAGCTGAGTGGTCATTATTGAAATAATAATTGATCAATAATAGGTAAAAATATTTAAATACGAGTTTTGAGGGTTGGATTGTTTTCCCATACTCATGTAAAAAAAAGGGTGAGGACAGTGAAGTCCTTCCTATAGAAAACCAGTCATGCCTATCATCAGTAAAATCTATACTCTAATATCGCAGCGTAATTATCAACATTTAAGTAACCACTTTAAGAGTGAGTTAGTATCTCATGGCCGAGAATAACAACTAGCCGTGTCCTGATTGAAATAATTGGATAATGTGATGCATTTATATTCCAGAACTCTACTCTATTGGGAAACCTGGATATATTAAATGGTCTCTGATCAGTAAATCTTTGAAAATCCGACTTTATTTTTATTTAAGCGAAAATTCCCCTACAGGAGAGCGATTCAACTTGGATCACATGGTGTCATTTGGAGGCGTGTCTCCTCCCAAAATCTCTTCATTCTCTCGGAATGCTCCCGCTTCCTCTCATCCGTCCACTTTTTTCCAGATTGTCGTAATGATCTTGGTTCGAACTTAACATTCTTATTTTCGTCTGGCACTCAGTTCGGTCTTCGAAATTTTGTATACTGATAATTTGTAAGTCTCTGTGTACCTCTTTAAGCCCATCTGTGCCGCATTTGCTCTGTGTTATGATACTGAGTAGTTTCTTGGGCAATCTGGAGGTGGCCATCCTGTGGATGTGAGTGTAAAATTTGGCTTTGCGTTTTCTAATTTCGTCTGTTATCGTAATGGTGTTTTGATAGAGTTCAGTACTAGGTCTCTTCATCCAAGTGCCGTTTCTGTTGATTGCTCCATAGATCTTCCGGAGAATTTTTCGTTCCTGCTTTTCCAGTTCCCTAATCTTAGAATGACCATCGATTACTATTGTTTCAGCCGCATATGTTGCTTCTGGAAGAATAACTGTTTTATAATGTCGTAATTTGGCGTTTGTCGAAATGCATTTCTTGTTGTAATGGGCCCACGTTAGCCTGTAGGCCTTCTGGAGCTTAGTGATTCTGTCTTCATTGGCGGTTCGATTAAGTCCTGAGGGCTGTATAATTTCGCCAAGGTATTTAAAACTGCAGACTTGTGCGATTTTACCGTATTTGATGTTTAAAGGGGATTTATTTTCTGGCCTTGTCTCCATATATTTGGTCTTGACGTAAGATATATGTAATCCGGTCTTTTGTGCAATCTCATGGATCTTTTCCACTGCGTAAGTCGCTTCCGATCTGTTGTCTGCGACAATTGCAATATCGTCCGCGAAAGCGAGACATTTGACTTTAGTTCTGTTCTCTTTTTTAATACCGATTTGAATACCCTTTACAAGAGATTACCATTCCCTAATTATCCTCTCCAGAAACATATTGAAGAGGATTGGGGATAGTCCATCCCCCTGCCGGACTCCCGTCTTGATTTCGAAGGGCTCTGATATTTCGCCCATGAATTTCACTTTGGATATTGTTCCTGTAACTGTCTGTTCTATGATTTTGCGTGTCTTACGATCGATCCCAAATTCTTCCATGATTTTAAAGAGGGTGTCGCGGTCAACAGAGTCGTATGCTTTTCTAAAGTCGATGAATGCAATCACGGTATTTCTACATTTCCTCATTTGTAAGATCGTCTTTAGGCACCAGATCTGTTCAGCACACGATTGCCCTTTTCCGAATCCAGCCTGGTAGTCACCAATGAGGGGATCCATGGGGCTCTAACCTGTTCAGAAGTGCTGTGTAAAGGATTTTATAAGCAACCGGGAGCAGGGAAATTCCTCTATAATTGTTGATGTCCGTCTTGTCGCCCTTTTTGTGCAACAGGTGAATCAAAGCGCATTTCCAGTCATGTGGTAATTGCTCCGTTGTCCAAATATCTGAAATTATGGAATGGAGTTTCCGCGTCAGTGTGGGATCATTCAGTTTCCAGAGTTCAGCAATGATCCCATCTTCCCCTGGTGCTTTGTTGTTATTGAGTTGTCGGATTACCTCCGTAATTTCTTCAATGTCGGGGGCTTGCGAGTCCAAGTGTATGAATACCGGAGGAGAGAAGTCAAGTTTTACTAGAGGTGGTTCACAGTTAAGAAGAGAGTTGAAATATTGGGCTAATAGTTTGCAATTATTTTTGGAGTTAGTTTCCAATGAGCCGTTGTGTCTCTTGAAGCACAGACTGGGTGCTTGGTATCTCCGTAGATTTTCTCTAAATGTCTTGTAGAAATTTCTAGAATTATTTTTGGTGAAATCCTGCTGGATTACGTGGAGTCTGTTGTTGTCATACCTTCCTTTTCCTTTCCTAATTATTTTTGAGGCCTGTATTTGAGTGGTAAGAAAGTTCTCCCAGTTTCCCTTTGTTTGGCTACTGTGATTTTTTTTCCAAGCCATTATGCGATTGTCAACTGCTTGATCGCAAATTATGTTCCTCCAGCGATGTTTTCTGGAGCGAGGTGGTTGTCCTAGCTTCATGGCTTCCTGAATTCTCCCCGTTAGTATTCTCCAGTCTGTTGATTCCTCCTGCTTGATTTGCAAAATGATTTCTTCCTTGTGGAGTTTCAGATATTCCGGATCTGGTCTGAAATTTTTTGGTGGACGTTTTGCTCTTCTATTTGGTTGGAATTTTATCTTTATTTGGAGAAGATAATGATCTGATTCAAAGACGCCTTTACGAGCCCTGACGTTCAAAATTTCCTTTATGTTTTTCTTGGAGATTGCGACATGGTCAATTTAGTACTCACCCTGCTTATGACTGGGTGATCTCCATGTGGTTTTTGAAATTGGGTGCTCATGATTTTAAGTCCAAAGTTTCTACAGAAGTCAATTAATCTTTCCCCATTTTTGTTGGTACGTTTGTGTTTAGTATGAGGGCCTGTGGTATCCTTGAATTTCCTTTCATTCCCTAACTGTGCGTTAAAATCACCTAATAAAATTTTCACATGGTGTCTTGGTATTGTACCCGTTCGTCCTGGGGATGCGATGACCCATCATCTATAACATCACATCCCTGGAGTTCCAGGACTGAGCGGAGTTAAATGAACCTCTAGTCAAATAAGGAATGTGTCGGAAATTCAGCTGAGTTCTCGAAAAAGCAGTGGGTTTCACGAGACAAAGTATCTCTAGGGTCGTTACGGGCTTAAGTTAATAAAAATAATTCAAATATAAATGGGCGCCATCAACTGAATTCCTAGCAAAACCACTTCCTTTCCGGATAAGCCTTACTCAAGACAAGGAAAGAAAAAGGAAAATCACACCATCATCAGATCACAACTAAGATAAAAACAAATTTATTATACTTTGATAGTCAGACAGACATTTTAAATATAATTCCTACCTAAGAGTATGGTCGAATGCAAAGTTAAATTGTCATTGTCCAAAAATCGAACCATCTCCTTTCTAATGCAAAATTAATTTTATCCACATAACAAGAAAAATGTATAAAGTTCTCTTGGGTTCTCAGGATCACTGTAGCACTATGTCTTTCGTCACTGACATTTGTGAAACCTGAGACCTAATTCTCTTTAATTTAACATCAATGTGGATTTAATTAAGTTACTACTCTGTCTAAACATACACATATAATAATCACACATATTAAATATCACATAAATTATGGTTTGCATGGTATAATTTGAATGTAGAACAAGTTAATCAAATGTTCCTAAACATTGAATAATTAATTTACACTATTTACATCGTCATTAATCTCTTATCTGTGAATTACAGAAAATTCATATTCTCATCGGTCATCATCATCGTTATCATCAAAATTAAACATTTCTCACATTAATTCTCACTTCAAAATTCTAAATATTCCTGTCAGAATCGTTAATTCATCACCACTACATCATTTAAATTCTCAACTCAAGTTGCAATTCCTTCACATTATCTCTCAATTAAATTTATTTAATTCCATATAAGCTCATTAATCATCAGCTTCTTTAATTAATTATCACCTTCTAATTCAGTTATTCATCATCATTACAATCGTCTATTAATTCATTTCAATCAGTTTATTTATTCAATCTTTAATTCATCCATATATTTAATTCATCGATTTATTCAAAAATTTAATTTATCAACTTATTTAAATTTCAATCATCTGGTTATTTAGATTTTATTATTTCATCTAGTCATTCTGATTTTTATTTCATTAGGTCAGATCGTTAATATGCTTAATCTTCAGATTATTATTTCGTTAATTATTATTTTCAGAAAATCTTGTATTATCAACTTCATTTATTTGTTTAATTTCCTAACAAATTGTTTAATAAGGTTTATAGAACGTTGTCTTACAGTTTTATTACTTCCAAGTTATATCTCGTATTTAATTTATCATGCCAAAAAATATTATTGTCTCCACGACATCACGTTGGATCTAACTATCCACAACGACATTATATTTCTTCAATACTTCAAATATCACATTTGAATATAAGAATTACTCCAAAAACTCCATAAATATTCAGCACATACAGCATGAATCTCAACAAATACGCTAGACTGGGTACGACGACCTCATGTCTGCCTCAAAATACATTATCAACGATGCAACTATCACATGGCAAATTCCACAAAATGCCTATCACAAACTCCACTTAACCACGTTGCATGATCTACAAAAAATATATAAATGGCTTCAAATTATTAACGCACATAATCTCCAATGACTGTAATTACTCTGATCACATCTAGACAACTCCTTAAACAATTGGAAAAATATTACTTCAGTAATTTATGATCTGCTTTCAAATAGCATAAATTCTCTTACAATCTTCATAATTCACATCGCAGAAAAACACCAATGTGCTATAATCTCATATCAAAATCTGCAATACTGATCTGCCTTAAAATAATTATGACCATTAATGATTAATCTTATTAGATTCAATTACTTTAAATCCTTCTCAAAGGTATCAAACACAATTATAAAAATCATCAAAGCATCAGCTGTAACAGCTGTTAAACTGAAATTACTCTCAAAAGAGTATAGCAACAAAATATTGGATTGGCAAACAAGAATTACTAAATGCAATCCTGTTGACATTTATCGTTACTTTATTTAACAAAATTTCGACTGATATGTGACTAGTAGTTCCTTGTTTAATTCACTTACATCTCATGTACATTCGGATGATAAAAATGAGTCCCTCAATGGCGAGTAAGATGTGTAACCGCCGTACAATCGTATAAATACGAAGGACCTCGCCCCGTCGACTTGGATGATAGTTCCCTGAACGATGGGTAAGGTGAGTACCACCATACAATCGTATAAATACGAAGGACCCCATCTCCTAGGCTATATGAGTGAATGTACTAGATAGGAATCAACAAGTTTCTAGTTGTCATATAAAAGCGACGTTCATTCACTAAAGTGAATAACTTCCTAATATCTCCAAACAATCCAATGGAAAAAAATCCCTACTGATGAATAATACACACTCGCTAGTATGCAATGAACTGACGAAGTAATTTCTGATAATCAATTGCAGATCACGAGTTCGAAATACTCGTTACACAAAAAAAACTATTCATGAAAAATATCCTAGCTGGAAAAATGTCTAAAAGACCAAACATCTGCTTAATAAAGCCAAACAACGGTGAGAATTTCGTATAATGATGCCTGCCATATCATATGGTCACTCCATATTCTAGCAAATTCGAAGTATATAAATTCAAACCATGTCTTAATAATCAAATCACTCCTATTAGAAAAATATACATGTGTGCCCAGTATTCATGAAAATAATCGTATCAGGTAGTTAGAACTCTTACAATACCTTTCATTATCAGTTGTAATATAATTTCCAAGATCGTCGATTTTCCCTTCATAAAGAATTTCTCGTAAGATCGGCGTGAATATCATTTCATCCATGAAATGACGCTTTCCTTCGAAATCCCAAGCGAATCAGCTGTTGGACTCCTCTCGTCAGGAATCGAATCCATCGCTCTGTGGTGCCATCTTGTCTCTATTCACGTTTACTCGGTCATGTTGAACCTCGGATTACCCATAGCGGATATTGTCCAACTCCTTCTCGAAAAGTTCATGGAAACAGCGGACCCCCTACTCCTCTTCTAATATACGCCACTGTTCCTTTAAATGTTCAGTTTGAGAATTGTAAGTCCAATCTCAACTTACTGCAAAGTCCCACTTGAGTAAAATAAAATTGTACTTGAGAGTGTTCAAGATTACGATACACCCTGTATCTGTTCGTAATAGGTAACTCATGAAAATTGTATAAGATATAAATCTTATAAATGCACGCTATAATGTTCATCAGAGCCTATGCTAAACATTCAGTTTACTTGGAATAGTAAAAGTCGCTTTGAATGTGTTATATAACAGCATAGTTATAAGGTTATTCGTAAAAGCCTGTGCTCGAACAGCGTCGAAATGAAGCTTGAAAAAAAGTCTTCAAATACGAGCAGTGTAGCTTTGAAATACCCCGGCTGTCTACAATTGTCTCCTCGGCCAGCCCGCCTGGATCAACGACCCCCTCGGCCTTGGCTGCTCGGCGATGCAAGAACTGTCACCTACACTCCTGCCGTGACAGTTTCCGTATGCTGCGTGACCTTCAATGTCCGTCTCGCTGTGCTATAGAGCTGCTCTGAACTGCCCGTCTCCTTGGGCTCAACTGAACTTGCTAGCGCTGTGTTCTGGCTTATCTGCTCCGCGCGGCACGTGGCTCGTTCCCCCACCACTGTGCTCCCACGTCATGACATAGTCTCGAACCCGAATCCTCTCGGCTGTTCTGTTATAAAATAACTTACTTCCATAAAATTATTTCCACATATAATGCATGTTATATATCCTCTTCTAAGTTGTTTTAATTATAATTCCATATATGTTTCAATAAAGCTTCACATCTCTATTCATAATTCTATCTTCTTACAGATCTCAGTGCCTTCTTGATTCTTGACCTCCTACGTCATCTTGGCATTCTTCTTGACGCGATCGGTGCGCTATCTTTTCTTATTGCTTCCCAAAACCTCAACTACAGCTTAATGTCTGCTGGCGTAGCCGATAGCCTAAAATAGGTATCGGGTACATCTCTCCCGTACATCTCCTTTTTCTTATCAGGATTGAGAAAAAAAATACACTCTCAGGCATTCACTATATAATACATGTACACGATAGCTCTACAATTCCCTTACTCAGCATGATGGTTCTTTCTGACTCTCTATAATGATGACTTCCAATGATTAACACCTTGATTCTGTGTTATTCTGACGTTTATTCCTTCTTTCTTCACTCGTGCTGGCTCGATTGACATCTCTCACTGTCTCCTCGAGTGGTGCACTAGGCTGTCTATCCTCTTGTCTCGACCTCTCATGTCCACGATTGTCCCGTCTGTCGTTAGGATCGTTTCTTCGGCCATCCTGTCGGTCGTTTCCATTATATTGTTGACCTTGGTTCCAGTTATTCCTTCCCCGATATCTGTTATTATACCGATTCCTGTCCTGATACCTGGAATTTTGGTTATAATTCCTATACCGGCTATCTCTCGCTTCTTGATCGTATGGCCTCTCATATGGTCCTCTATATCGATCATTTCCTCTAGCGTTACGGATGTTTCCTCGATTCCCTTCGTTCCGTCGGTTTTCCCAGGAATCCCTTCTGTCCGTTTGAGCTGCATTGTCCACGATTACCGCATTTACTTCTTGCGTGTTTCTGTTGTCGTTTCTATTACTTCTAGGCGTGACCTGTGCGCTTGTATAATCCAATCGCCGCAAAATGTCGTCATAATGTTCCAGCGTATTGGCTCCCGACGCTATCAGTGATCGCTGTACCTCTATCGGTAACTGTCGCGCTATAGCTTGCAAAAGTTCTTCTTCTGGCAATGGAGGAATAAGGAACTGTAATTTAGCCAGCTGTGACGTGAAATAGTTGGCGTAATGCGTCGGATGTGACGTAGAATAGCGTTTAGAGTACATCTCCGCTCTTACGTTGAGTTGATCTTCGGCACTCCAGAATCTCCTCAAAAAAGCCATGGCAAATTGCTCCATGTTCGCAAAATTGCTTCTGAACGCGCTAAACCACGTAAGTGCAGATCCATCTAAGGCGCGTTCTACTATCCTTAGCTCTCTTTCTTTGGCTACCCTGTGTTCCGCCATGTAGTCTCGAATATCTCGCAGAAATTCTACTGGTGTAACTCCTGTATTTCCCGAAAACTTTCTCGGCTTGTCATCTAGATTCCTTATAATGGTGACTGGACCTGAGTATCGTTCGCTTGGACCCAACGTACTCCTATTCGAACTTGGATTGTCCTGAGGGGTTGAACTGACCCTTTCGAATGTCACATTCGGTTGCATTTGACGGTCTTCTACCATGCTCGGTTCTTGATTCGTCATACTGCGGTCTATCGCTGTTTGATTTATCAATGTTTCCCCTGATGTTACATTATGACTGGTAAAACTGTTAACTATGGATTCTAGTTTAGTCATCCTGTCTTCTGCTAATCTCTTCATCTGCGTCTTCAACTCATCTAACGATGTAACATCCTGCGTCTTGTTACTTTCGTCTAGATCGTTTCTTAACTTGTAAATTTTTCCTTCGCACGTGTTCTTTACTAACGCGACTTGTTATTTCAACAGATCAACATCTGTTCTAAATAGAGTTGAATCTATCTTCATCGCTTCCTTGCTTTCCGTAAACCTAGCTTCTAAGTTTGCCATACCTGCGATTAATTTTTCATCTAACCCGTCACGTTTCTCTTTTGCTTCGGCATCGACCTCACTATACCGTTCTTCCACGATTGCTCCGACTCTATTTTTAAATAAAGCTAAGTTTTCGTTAACCTTTTGCTCTATATCGTCGTCTATCTTTCTAATATCCTTCTGCAATTGATTTTCTAACGACTTTAAATTGGAATTGACCTCTCCCAAGACTTCCTCTTTAATGATCCCAATTACTGTCTTTAAATCTTTAATTTCGTTACCTAGATTTGTTTCTAGACCTTTAATCTTAGTCTCGAAAGATACTTCGGTAGACCAATCTTGAATTTTTCCTACATCTGCCACTAAACCATCGATGTCGAATCTCAACTTCGATACATCTGACATAATGTCTTTCTGTATGGTCATAACGTCTGTTCTTAAAGTAAAAATATTTTCTTCTCCTCTACTTTCTAATTCAATAATATTTTTCCTTAATATTTGAACATTTTCCTCTCCTTTCATGTTTACTGCAATTATGTCTAATTGTAATGTCTTCAGCATCTCATTATTCTTTAAAGTTAAACTATTCTCTAATCTGGTTAACTTATTTTCTAATTCAGTGTTAGTTTCTTCACTACGAGACTGTAATTTCTCTTCCAATGACTTAAAGTTATCTTTCAAGTTAGCTTCACCATTTGACTGTAGCCTTGTTTCTAATAATTTTAAATTATCTTCATTAGTTGACTGCAATAATTTCAAATTTTCTTCAGTACTAGATTGTAGCCTAGTCTCTAATAACATCAACTCATCTTTGCTATTTGACTGTAGCCTAGTCTCTAATGACTTTAAACTGTCGTTCAGACTGCCTTCGTTACTAGTCTGTAATAATTTTAAATTTTCTTCATTACTAGCCTGTAATGATTTTACATTCTCTTTACATTTAGCTTCTAATCTAGCTTCTGAATTATTAATTTGTTCTTTAACTTCCGTTTCCATCTTAGAAATGGTTTCTGCAATTCCAGACATACCCGTCTGTAACTCTCCTAACACCTTCGCTAAATCTTCCGGCAACATAATTATATTTTCAATATAGAATATATAGAGACGTTAGACAACAACACATCACAATGTCTCAATTCCTGCATTCACTTGGGTATGGGGAAAAATATCTTATAACTAACATGATATTACTAATACGATTAACATGAACACTGGATTGGGCACACAAGTACATTGTCTGACTAAGTTCAATAAATTTTGTAACACACTTAAATGAACTTGAGATCAATCTCTCAGTAATCTAAATCTGATGTGATTCCATAGAATTAACAAAATCGAAAAGCCCCACTAGTTGGATAAAGCCAATTCTCCCTCTCTCTCTGTACCCGTTCGTCCTGGGGATGCGATGACCCATCTGCTATAACATCACATCCCTGGAGTTCCAGGACAGAGCGGAGTTAAATGAACCTATAGTCAAATAAGGAATGTGTCGGAAATTCAGCTGAGTTCTCGAAAAAGCAGTGGGTTTCACGAGACAAAGTATCTCTAGGGTCGTTACGGGCTTAAGTTAATAAAAATAATTCAAATATAAATGGGCGCCATCAACTGAATTCCTAGCAAAACCACTTCCTTTCCGGATAAGCCTTACTCAAGACAAGGAAAGAAAAAGGAAAATCACACCATCATCAGATCACAACTAAGATAAAAACAAATTTATTATACTTTGATAGTCAGACAGACATTTTAAATATAATTCCTACCTAAGAGTATGGTCGAATGCAAAGTTAAATTGTCATTGTCCAAAAATCGAACCATCTCCTTTCTAATGCAAAATTAATTTTATCCACATAACAAGAAAAATGTATAAAGTTCTCTTGGGTTCTCAGGATCACTGTAGCACTATGTCTTTCGTCACTGACATTTGTGAAACCTGAGACCTAATTCTCTTTAATTTAACATCAATGTGGATTTAATTAAGTTACTACTCTGTCTAAACATACACATATAATAATCACACATATTAAATATCACATAAATTATGGTTTGCATGGTATAATTTGAATGTAGAACAAGTTAATCAAATGTTCCTAAACATTGAATAATTAATTTACACTATTTACATCGTCATTAATCTCTTATCTGTGAATTACAGAAAATTCAAATTCTCATCGGTCATCATCATCGTTATCATCAAAATTAAACATTTCTCACATTAATTCTCACTTCAAAATTCTAAATATTCCTGTCAGAATCGTTAATTCATCACCACTACATCATTTAAATTCTCAACTCAAGTTGCAATTCCTTCACATTATCTCTCAATTAAATTTATTTAATTCCATATAAGCTCATTAATCATCAGCTTCTTTAATTAATTATCACCTTCTAATTCAGTTATTCATCATCATTACAATCGTCTATTAATTCATTTCAATCAGTTTATTTATTCAATCTTTAATTCATCACATATATATTTAATTCATCGATTTATTCAAAAAATTTAATTTATCAACTTATTTAAATTTTAATCATCTGGTTATTTAGATTTTATTATTTCATCTAGTCATTCTGATTTTTATTTCATTAGGTCAGATCGTTAATATGCTTAATCTTCAGATTATTATTTCGTTAATTATTATTTTCAGAAAATCTTGTATTATCAACTTCATTTATTTGTTTAATTTCCTAACAAATTGTTTAATAAGGTTTATAGAACGTTGTCTTACAGTTTTATTACTTCCAAGTTATATCTCGTATTTAATTTATCATGCCAAAAAATATTATTGTCTCCACGACATCACGTTGGATCTAACTATCCACAACGACATTATATTTCTTCAATACTTCAAATATCATATTTGAATATAAGAATTACTCCAAAAACTCCATAAATATTCAGCACATACAGCATGAATCTCAACAAATACGCTAGACTGGGTACGACGACCTCATGTCTGCCTCAAAATACATTATCAACGATGCAACTATCACATGGCAAATTCCACAAAATGCCTATCACAAACTCCACTTAACCACGTTGCATGATCTACAAAAAATATATAAATGGCTTCAAATTATTAACGCACATAATCTCCAATGACTGTAATTACTCTGATCACATCTAGACAACTCCTTAAACAATTGGAAAAATATTACTTCAGTAATTTATGATCTGCTTTCAAATAGCATAAATTCTCTTACAATCTTCATAATTCACATCGCAGAAAAACACCAATGTGCTATAATCTCATATCAAAATCTGCAATACTGATCTGCCTTAAAATAATTATGACCATTAATGATTAATCTTATTAGATTCAATTACTTTAAATCCTTCTCAAAGGTATCAAACACAATTATAAAAATCATCAAAGCATCAGCTGTAACAGCTGTTAAACTGAAATTACTCTCAAAAGAGTATAGCAACAAAATATTGGATTGGCAAACAAGAATTACTAAATGCAATCCTGTTGACATTTATCGTTACTTTATTTAACAAAATTTCGACTGATATGTGACTAGTAGTTCCTTGTTTAATTCACTTACATCTCATGTACATTCGGATGATAAAAATGAGTCCCTCAATGGCGAGTAAGATGTGTAACCACCGTACAATCGTATAAATACGAAGGACCTCGCCCCGTCGACTTGGATGATAGTTCCCTGAACGATGGGTAAGGTGAGTACCACCATACAATCGTATAAATACGAAGGACCCCATCTCGTAGGCTATATGAGTGAATGTACTAGATAGGAATCAACAAGTTTCTAGTTGTCATATAAAAGCGACGTTCATTCACTAAAGTGAATAACTTCCTAATATCTCCAAACAATCCAATGAAAAAAAAATCCCTACTGATGAATAATACACACTCGCTAGTATGCAATGAACTGACGAAGTAATTTCTGATAATCAATTGCAGATCACGAGTTCGAAATACTCGTTACACAATAAAAACTATTCATGAAAAATATCCTAGCTGGAAAAATGTCTAAAAGACCAAACATCTGCTTAATAAAGCCAAACAACGGTGAGAATTTCGTATAATGATGCCTGCCATATCATATGGTCACTCCATATTCTAGCAAATTCGAAGTATATAAATTCAAACCATGTCTTAATAATCAAATCACTCCTATTAGAAAAATATACATGTGTGCCCAGTATTCATGAAAATAATCGTATCAGGTAGTTAGAACTCTTACAATACCTTTCATAATCAGTTGTAATATAATTTCCAAGATCGTCGATTTTCCCTACATAAAGAATTTCTCGTAAGATCGGCGTGAATGTCATTTCATCCATGAAATGACGCTTTCCTTCGAAATCCCAAGCGAATCAGCTGTTGGACTCCTCTCGTCAGGAATCGAATCCATCGCTCTGTGGTGCCATCTTGTCTCTATTCACGTTTACTCGGTCATGTTGAACCTCGGATTACCCATAGCGGATATTGTCCAACTCCTTCTCGAAAAGTTCATGGAAACAGCGGACCCCCTACTCCTCTTCTAATATACGCCACTGTTCCTTTAAATGTTCAGTTTGAGAATTGTAAGTCCAATCTCAACTTACTGCAAAGTCCCACTTGAGTAAAATAAAATTTTACTTGAGAGTGTTCAAGATTACGATACACCCTGTATCTGTTCGTAATAGGTAACTCATGAAAATTGTATAAGATATAAATCTTATAAATGCACGATATAATGTTCATCAGAGCCTATGCTAAACATTCAGTTTACTTGGAATAGTAAAAGTCGCTTTGAATGTGTTATATAACAGCATAGTTATAAGGTTATTCGTAAAAGCCTGTGCTCGAACAGCGTCGAAATGAAGCTTGAAATAAAGTCTTCAAATACGAGCAGTGTGGTTTTGAAATACCCCGGCTGTCTACAATTGTCTCCTCGGCCAGCCCGCCTGGATCAACGACCCCCTCGGCCTTGGCTGCTCGGCGATGCAAGAACTGTCACCTACACTCCTGCCGTGACAGTTTCCGTATGCTGCGTGACCTTCAATGTCCGTCTCGCTATGCTATAGAGCTGCTCTGAACTGCCCGTCTCCTTGGGCTCAACTGAACTTGCTAGCGCTGTGTTCTGGCTTATCTGCTCCGCGCGGCACGTGGCTCGTTCCCCCACCACTGTGCTCCCACGTCATGACATAGTCTCGAACCCGAATCCTCTCGGCTGTTCTGTTATAAAATAACTTACTTCCATAAAATTATTTCCACATATAATGCATGTTATATATCCTCTTCTAAGTTGTTTTAATTATAATTCCATATATGTTTCAATAAAGCTTCACATCTCTATTCATAATTCTATCTTCTTACAGATCACAGTGCCTTCTTGATTCTTGACCTCCTACGTCATCTTGGCATTCTTCTTGACGCGATCGGTGCGCTATCTTTTCTTATTGCTTCCCAAAACCTCAACTACAGCTTAATGTCTGCTGGCGTAGCCGATAGCCTAAAATAGGTATCGGGTACAGTATGTTATTGGTTGTTTCTTCCAAAGTTTCCCAGAAATTGTCCACGGTTTCAGGATCAGTTTTATTGTGTTGATTTGTGGGGGCGTGAAAGTTGATCAGCGTGTAAGCTTTATTAGCTGATTTTACTCATAGTAAAGAGACTCTCTCGGTTGGAGAAGTAAAGTCGATGATCGAATCAAGCACAGAATTGTGTACGGCGAATCCTGTTCCCAAGAGAGGTGAGTTGTCATTAATTTTGATGGCTGGTTATCCCTTGTAGATTCGGAAATTCCCTGTGTTGAAGTGTTCTTCGTCCGTGAAGCGTGTCTCCTGGAAAGCAGTGATTTTTAATTCAAATTTTTCTAAGGTGTTGACAAGTTGTTTTAGCTTACCCGTCTTAGTGAGGGTGTTAACGTTAAGCGTGCCAACAAAATGTTTACGTCTGGTCTCGAGAGTATGAAGAGTTCTTGAGAAGCTCCGATTCTTCTCCGCATGGTGTCCCTGATCCCCCAGAATCCGATGATCAGGTGGGTCCAGTCCATCGACTGGTACCTGGGGTAGTGTTTCTATGATCGTCTCTTCCATCATGCGCTCAAGTTGAGTTTTGAGTGTTTGTGGTAGTCTCAATTGAGACCACAAGTATACGACTCGTTTTTTGAGTTTAAGAAGATTTAAGTACAGCCGCCTCAACTAGAGGAACAGGCGCTGACCACTGGCCGTCGGGTGCCGAACAAACGCCAGTGGATTTGCTATTTTACGGCTTAGAGCCAACCCTCCTCCTTTCTCCGGGCTTGGGACCGGCAACAGAAACTACTGAACTACTCAATCCACCCAGTAGTTATTGCAGGCGATTTTATTAATAATAAAATATTATTTTCGCCAGGAATAAAATAAGTTAAAATAATTATCAAATTACATGATCCGATAATTGATTGGATAGTCTTGGTGACTTTTAAATAATTTAATCAATGCTCAACATTGTTAATAATTATTTTGGACTGAACAATGAGATAATATTATAATAATAGAAGATGATATCATGAGCAATTTCAGAGGCTTGAGAATCGTATTGGATGGATAATTAATTGAGTCAAGATAATGATTTCGCATTTATTTCGGAATGTCGTGATTCCGCATAATGATTTTGAAATATTTGTCAAATGGGACGACTTTAAATAATCGAAGAATTTTCATAAATATGGTGTTAAACAGTGATAAAATTGTAAATGATATCACAACTAACTGAAAATTTTCTGCACATCCAGTTTAACTTGTACAGTTGTCAGAAATACGCTAGGATGATACTGGGATAGAGTAGCAAGTTACCAAGTGTCAAACAAGTGAATCAATTTCTAAATATTTAAGTGTTAGTTGTAGTCAAGTGGTTGGTTGCACATATAGTTAGATTAGGGTCCCAGGGGGAACACAGGATGTTGTTTTTTCAGATCTGTTGTTTTTAGTTTTCTCCCTGTGGAAACAGTTTATAAGTTTGTTTTAGGGTGTGTTGACAGACAAATTAAATTGAGATATTTTAAGAAACTGGTGTCGTTCCCAAATTTTTGCATTTCCTTCTATCCTCGAAGGAGTGTGAATTTCGATATCCTTCAAGCTAGCTTTCTTTTGATTTTGCTTTAATTTAACGCCCAGATAGACTCCGAGATGACTTTGAGTCTAGTGCTCAGCGGATTCCGAACTTCATGCTCATGTGGTTGTGGGACTTCGGCCAAACGGTCACAGTACCAATATTATATATTCGCATGCCCTTGTGACGAATTACAAAGCTTAATGAAATAAATACATATAAGTTCAATAACCCAAAGCAAGCCTACATTAAATAATTAAATATCACTATCATAAAACTATCCAACACACCCTCATTTCCCTTCCCTCCTTGTCATTGTCTGACGAAATGTTTAAACTTTCTTATATATACTGGATGGTCTTTGACAAGCAGTTTCACTCAGTTTAACCTTGCCACCTTCATTACGCGATACTCCCACTTAAACCCTTGTGCGCTAATAACCTACCCCATTTGTTTATTTCCCCCCTAGGGAAGTGCGATTTGGAACATGGAATATAAGATACCGTACCTCCATAATAAGCAGCGAACTAGAAAGTTAGCTGTCCACCTTGTTGCGTAGTGATTTCCCACTTCTACTCCACGCAAATGCTGGGATAGTACAAGGGTTTAAGTGGCAGTTGGCAAGGAGGGGCGAGGTTAAACTGAGAGAAACTATTGTTCTTGTAGCTTAGAGTGGTTTCCCACTTCAACTCCACGCAAATGCTGGGATAGTACATGGGTTTAAGTGGCCGTTGGCAAGGAGGGGCGAGGTTAAACTGAGTGAAACGGTTAATAATGTAGCTGTCAGTGGTTTCCCACCTCTACTCCACGCAAATGCTGGGATAGTACAAGGGTTTAAGAGGCAGAGGGCAAGGAGGGGCGAGGTTAAACTGACTGAAACGGTTAATATTGTAGCTTTCAGTGGTTTCCCACCTCTACTCCACGCAAATGCTGGGAGAGTACAAGGGTTTAAGTGGCAGTTGGCAAGGAGGGGCGAGGTTAAACTGACTGAAACGGTTAATATTGTAGCTTTCAGTGGTTTCCCACCTCTACTCCTCGCAAATGCTGGAATAGTACAAGGGTTTAAGTGGCAGTTGGCAAGGAGGGGCGAGGTTAGACTGAGTGAAACGATTAATATTGTAGCTTACAGAGGTTTCCCACCTTTATTCCACGCAAATGCTGGGATAGTACAAGGGTTTAAGTGGCAGTTGGCAAGGAGGGGCGAGGTTGAACTGAGTGAAACGGTTAATATTGTACCTTTCAGTGGTTTCCCACCTCTACTCCACGAAAATGCTGGGATAGTTCAAGGGTGTAAGTGGCAGTTGGCAAGGAGGGGCGAGGTTAAACTGAGTGGATCTATTAATATTGTAGCTTTCAGTGGTTTCCCACTTCTACTCCACGCAAATGCTGGGATAGTTCAAGGGTTTAAGTGGCAGTTGGCAAGGAGGGGCGAGGTTAAACTGAGTGAAACGATTAATATTGTAGCTTACAGTGGTTTCCCACCTCTACTCCACGCAAATGCTGGGATAGTACAAGGGTTTAAGAGGCAGCAGGCAAAGAGGGGCGAGGTTAAACTGAGTGAAACTTATAATATTTTTGCTTACAGTGGTTTCCTACTTCTACTCCACGCAAATGCTGGGATAGTACAAGGGTTTAAGTGGCAGTTGGCAAGGAGGGGCGAGGTTAAACTGAGTGAAACGGTTAATATTGTAGCTTACAATGGTTTCCCACCTCTACTCCACGCAAATGCTGGGAGAGTACAAGGGTTTAAGTGGCAGTTGCCAAGGAGGGGCGAGGTTACACTGACTGAAACGGTTAATATTGTAGCTTTCTGTGGTTTCCCACCTCTACTCCACGCAAATGCTGGGATAGTACAAGGGTTTAAGTGGCAGTTGGCAAGGAGGGGCGAGGTTTAACTGAGTGAAACGGTTACTATTGTAGCTTACAGTGGTTTCCCACCTCTACTCCACGCAAATGCTTGGATAGTACAAGGGTTTAAGTGGCAGTTGGCAAGGAGGGGCGAGGTTAAACTGACTGAAACGGTTAATATTGTAGCTTACAGTGGTTTCGCACCTCTACTCCACGAAAATGCTGGGATAGTACAAGGGTTTAAGTGGCAGTTGGCAAGGAGGGGCGAGGTTAAACTGAGTGAAACGATTAATATTGAAGATTACAGTGGTTTCCCACCTCAACTCCACGCAAATGCTGGGATAGTACAAGGGATTATGTGGCAGTTGGCAAAGAGGGGCGAGGTTAAACTGAGTGAAACCATTAATATTTTAGCTTACAGAGGTTTCCCACCTCTACTCCAAGAAATGCTGGGATAGTACAAGGGATTATGTGGCTGTTGGCAAGGAGGGGCGAGGTTAAACTGAGTGAAACCATTAATATTTTAGCTTACAGTGGTTTCCCACCTCTACTCCACGCAAATGCTGGGATAGTACAAGGGATTATGTGGCAGTTGGCAAGGAGGGGCGAGGTTAAACTGAGTGAAGCCATTAATATTTTAGCTTACAGTGGTTTCCCACCTCTACTCCACGCAAATGCTGGGATAGTACAAGGGTTTATGTGGCAGTTGGCAAGGAGGGGCGAGGTTAAACTGAGTGAAACCATTAATATTTTAGCTTACAGAGGTTTCCCACCTCTACTCCACGCTAATGCTGGGATAGTACAAGGGTTTAAGTGGCAGTTGGCAAGGAGGGGCGAGGTTAAACTGAGTGAAACGATTAATATTGAAGCTTACAGTGGTTTCCCACCTCTACTCCACGCAAATGCTGGGATAGTACAAGGGTTTATGTGGCAGTTGGCAAGGAGGGGCGAGGTTAAACTGAGTGAAACAATTAATATTTTAGCTTACAGAGGTTTCCCACCTCTACTCCGCGCAAATGCTGGGATAGTACAAGTGTTTAAGTGGGAGTTGGCGAGGAGGGGCAAGGTTAAACTGAGTGAAACGGTTAATATTGTAGCTTACAGTGGTTTCCCACCTCTACTCCTCGAAAATGCTGGGATAGTACAAGGGTTTAAGTGGCAGTTGGCAAGGAGGGGCGAGGTTAAACTGAGTGAAACGAATAATATTGAAGCTTACAGTGGTTTCCCACCTCTACTCCACGCAAATGCTGGGATAGTACAAGGGTTTAAGTGGCAGTTGGCAAGGAGTGGCGAGGTTAAACTGACTGAAACGGTTAATATTGTAGCTTACAGTGGTTTCCCACCTCTACTCCTTGCAAATGCTGGGATAGTACAAGGGTTTAAGTGGCAGTTGGCAAGGAGGAGCGAGTTTAAACTGAGTGAAACGATTAATATTGAAGCTTACAGTGGTTTCCCTCCTCTTCTCCACGGGAATGCGGGGATAGTACAAGGGTTTATGTGGCAGTTGGCAAGGAGGGGCGAGGTTAAACTGAGTGAAACCGTTAATATTGTAGCTTACAGTGGTTTCCCACCTCTACTCCACGCAAATGCTGGGATAGTACAAGGGTTTAAGTGGCAGTTGGCAAGGAGGGGCGAGGTTAAACTGACTGAAACGGTTAATATTGTAGCTTACAGTGGTTTCCCACCTCTACTCCACGCTAATGCTGGGATAGTACAAGGGTTTAAGTGGCAGTTGGCAAGGAGGGTCGAGGTTAAACTGAGTGAAACGATTAATATTGAAGCTTACAGTGGTTTCCCACCTCTACTCCACGCAAATGCTGGGATAGTACAAGGGTTTAAGTGGCAGTTGGCAAGGAGGGTCGAGGTTAAACTGAGTGAAACGATTAATATTGAAGCTTTCAGTGGTTTCCCACCTCTACTCCACGCAAATGCTGGGAAAGTACAAAGGTTTAAGTGGCAGTTGGCAAGGAGTGGCGAGGTTAAACTGACTGAAACGGTTAATATTGTAGCTTACAGTGGTTTCCCACCTCTACTCCACGCTAATGCTGGGATAGTACAAGGGTTTAAGTGGCAGTTGGCAAGGAGGGTCGAGGTTAAACTGAGTGAAACGATTAATATTGAAGCATACAGTGGTTTCCCACCTCTACTCCACGCAAATGCTGGGATAGTACAAGGGTTTAAGTGGCAGTTGGCAAGGAGGGTCGAGGTTAAACTGAGTGAAACGATTAATATTGTAGCTTACAGTGGTTTCCCTCCTCTACTCCACGCAAATGCTGGGATAGTACAAGGGTTTATGTGGCAGTTGGCCAGGAGGGGCGAGGTTAAACTGAGTCAAACGAATAATATTGTAGCTTACAGTGGTTTCCCACCTCTACTCCAAGCAAATGCTGGGATAGTACAAGGGTTTAAGTGGCAGCTGGCCAGGAGGGGCGAGGTTAAACTGAGTCAAACGATTAATATTGTAGCTTACAGTGGTTCCCCACCTCTACTCCACGCAAATGCTGGGATAGTACAAGGGTTTAAGTGGCATTTGGCCAGGAGGGGCGAGGTTAAACTGAGTCAAACGATTAATATTGTAGCTTACAGTGGTTTCCCACCTCTACTCCACGCAAATGCTGGGATAGTAAAGGGTTTAAGTGGCAGTTGGCCAGGGGGGGCGAGGTTAAACTGAGTCAAACGATTAATATTGTAGCTTACAGTGGTTTCCCACCTCTACACCACACAAATGCTGTGATAGTACAAGGGTTTAAGCGGCAGTTGGCAAGGAGGGGCGAGGTTAACCTGAGTGGAACTATTAATATTGTAGCTTTCAGTGGTTTCTCACTTCTACTCCACGCAAATGCTGGGATAGTACATGGGTTTAAGCGGCAGTTGGCAAGGAGGGGCGAGGTTAAACTGAGTGAAACGATTAATATTGTAGCTTACAGTGGTTTCCCACCTCTACTCCACGCAAATGCTGGGATAGTACAAGGGTTTAAGTGGCAGTTGGCCAGGAGGGGCGAGGTTAAACTGAGTCAAACGATTAATATTGTAGCTTACAGTGGTTTCCCACCTCTACTCCACGCAAATGCTGGGATAGTACAAGGGTTTAAGTGGCATTTGGCCAGGAGGGGCGAGGTTAAACTGAGTCAAACGATTAATATTGTAGCTTACAGTGGTTTCCCACCTCTACTCCACGCAAATGCTGGGATAGTAAAGGGTTTAAGTGGCAATTGGCCAGGAGGGGCGAGGTTAAACTGAGTCAAACGATTAATATTGTAGCTTACAGTGGTTTCCCACCTCTACTCCACACAAATGCTGTGATAGTACAAGCGTTTAAGCGGCAGTTGGCAAGGAGGGGCGAGGTTAAACTGAGTGGAACTATTAATATTGTAGCTTTCAGTGGTTTCCCACTTCTACTCCACGCAAATGCTGGAATAGTACAAGGGTTTAAGCGGCAGTTGGCAAGGAGGGGCGAGGTTAATCTGACTGAAACGGTTAATATTGTAGCTTACAGTGGTTTCCCACCTCTACTCCACGCAAATGCTGGGATAGTACAAGGTTTTAAGTGGCAGTTGAAAGGAGGGGCGAGGTTAAACTGAGTGAAACGATTAATATTGTAGCTTACAGTCGGTCGACTAGAATATGTGAAGAATAACCTGTAATAAATTACATATATAAAACTTATTCACATGTATTTAGCTTGCCACGGTGGGTGAGTGGATAGCGTGTCGGTCTACTAACCCCAAGATTGCAGGTTCGCTCCTGGCCGTGGAAAGTGATTTTTGTTAGGCGGCAAAAATACGACACGCATGTCATACGATGTTGTCATGTCAATGAACCCATTTGAATTCAATAGGCCGTGTTCATAATGGCGAAATTAATCTCGGGAGTTTCCGCCAACACAAAGTTCCTCATTTCTCTACTAGAAAGCGCTATAGTGATCAAGGAGCTTAGATATCTAACCTCCTTGACTTTCATAGTGCATCAAGGAACAAAGAAATTCGACATGCAAGCTACCCTCTGTGTGTCAAATT
This sequence comes from Meconema thalassinum, assembly GCA_946902985.2. Lineage (NCBI taxonomy): Eukaryota > Metazoa > Arthropoda > Insecta > Orthoptera > Tettigoniidae > Meconema > Meconema thalassinum. The sequence goes on from OX336397.1 coordinate 237,996,491, forward strand.
ACAAAGCTTGCACCCGGCAACCGAGGCCATACGATATTATTTATACATGTATTTTATTTCAGGATATTTTCACATATTCCAGTAATTGGAATGAATGTTGAATTGAATCGGTACAAATACATTTAGTTATAAACAATTGTAAAAATTAATGCAAATGTTATAAACTATTGTCAATGCTAATGAACAATTATCAAATCCAGATGATTATGTTAGATACAATTATAGTTCTCTATAATTAATTTTTGTTCAACTAAATGAATGGTAATGTTATTATCAATTGCCAATACTAAAATTATAAACATTTCATAAAAAATGCTTATGTTATAAACAATCGTCTATTTTTTACAACGTTGCTATTCAACAAATTTGTAAACAATTAGAATTTTATAAACAATTACAAACATTTATAGACAATTACACATTTAATAAATAATAACAAATTACAAAATGTATAAACAAATTATATAATTTAATCAATTACAAATTTATAAAGAACTAGCTGTACCGGGCAGGCGTTGCAATGCCAATCAAGGAAAGTGTTGGCGTTGTAACTTTGCTTGTTGAAGTGCTTTTGGATTCCCGATATATTTTTCTTTTTCCGTTAACCACTTCTAAACAATTGTTAAATTGATTTACTATCTCAAAAAATAATGGGAACGTGCTCAACAACTCAACAAGGTTTCATCGCAATGAAATGAATGGTATATGAATGCATACGGGACTTTGTTGAAACGATTCGATCGCCGTCACCCATTTGTTGAATATACTCGTATACTACCTATTGTAAAATGGATTTACTAATTCGATAACCTTCCCTGGCGTGTACACAACAACTCTTCAAAGTTTCATCGCAATCGGATGAATGGAATATGAACGCATACGGGATTTTGTTTAAACGATTCGCACGCCGTCACTCATTTGTTGAATCTACTTGTGCGCAACCCATTGAAAAGCGGACTTAGTAATTCATACACCTTCGCAGGATTGTACTCAACTCACTAAAGTTTTGTCACAATCGGATGAATGGTATATGAACGCTTACGGGACTTTGTTGAAACGCTTCGCGCATCTTCCCTCATTTGTTGAATCTACTTGTGCGCTACCTATTGTAAGATGGATTTACAAAGCCTGAAACTTTCCCTGGAGTGTACAAAACAACTCACCCAAGTTTAGTCGCTATCGGACGAATGGTATATGAACGCATACGGGACTATGTTGAAACACTTTGCGCGTCGTCGCTCATTTGTTTAATCTACTTGCGCGATACCTATTGTAAAGTGGATTTTTTAAGCCAGAAACTTTCCCTGAAGTGTACACAATATCTCACCCAGGTTTCATGGCAATCGGACGAATAGTATGTGAACGCATACAGGACTTTGTTGGTACGCTTCGCCCGTCGTCGCTCATTTGTTGAATCTACTCGTTCGCTACCTATTGTTAAGTGGATTCACTGAGCCAGAAACCTTACCTGAAGTGTACAGAACTTCTCAGCGAAGTTTCATGGCAATGGGATGAATGGTATATGAACACATGTGGGACTTTCTTGAAACAAACGCACGCCATTTTGTTGAAGCTACTCGCGCGCCATCTATTGTAAATTGGATTTACTACCCCTATAACTTTTCTGGGGCTGTGCGCAACATCTCACCAAAATTTGATCGGAATCGGACGAATTGTATATGAACGCATCGCCATTACGCATTTGTATAAACTACTCGCGCGCTATCTATTGTGAAATGGACTAAATATACCTATGACCATCCCGGAAGTGTTTGCAACAACTCACCAAAATTTGATCGCAATCGGATGAATGGTTTATGAACTCATAAAAGACGAACAAACGAACATTCTTTGGTATATATATCTTATATATAAAAGTGAAAGTCTGTATGTATGTATGTATGTGGGTAGGTGGGTGGGTGGGTGGGTGGGTTGGTTCCGTATACAAATCTACACCGTTTCACCAATCTCAACCAAATTTTGCATACACATAGTTTAGGACCCAGAAGGAACCGCTGACTACATGAATTTTCGATAGACTTTCTCATTATTCTGATTTCGGCACTTTTGCACTCAAGTACAGGCTAATCAAATCGTGAAATATACTCATGAAGGAATGGCAAGGCAGATAGTTTCCATGGCAACATAGCTCAAGTCGAGACACGGCCGACTGGATGCCATTTGCGCTCTGCACTACCGGTATAGAAAATGAGGATCTTTACTTGAAATCCCGTTAGTTACTCAACTGCTCACAAAGCACTGTCAACCGAGTATAGCATAACAAAGACTTGACACTATCTACTAGATATTTGTCAAATACCACTCACACACTCACTCACACATTCATCACTAAATCTCAGAAACAACCCAACGGATTGGAATGAAATTTGGTATGCAGCTTCCTCAAGGACCGCAAACGCCCACTAAGAAAGGATTTTTGGGTATTCAGGTTCTAAAGGAGTGTTAAGGGGGTAGACCTGCATTTCATTGAATAGCAATATCTCCCGATTGGTTTCATTGGGGGATGTGATACTCGGCATATAAACTCATCATTAAAAATAAGAAGACACGGGTCTGAGTGTTTTTCGATGTGGTGTATATTATGAGGTGTAAGGGGAGAAAAGTGGGGGTTGAAAGATTCCTAATGGAACCTGTACCTCTTAAACGACATAGGCGAGGAGTTTGAAACTCAGCGGAAAAAAATCAGCAAAAAATAAGTAAATAGGTGTTTGACCGTTTTTTTTTCATAAATCCAATTTAAGGGGCCCATGGGGAGGGGTGAAATTCTGGGTTAAAAAAAAACAGGAAAGAAAGTGTCCTAACCGATTGACTCACTCGCTCTTCAAACTCAGGGGGAAAACTGCTTAAAAATAAGTATATGTGAGTTCGACAGTTTTTTGATAAATCGAATTTAAGGGGTTCATCGGGAGGGGTGAAATTCTGAAGAAAAAAAAAATGAAAGAAAATGTCCTGACTCACACACCCATCATCGCCCAGCCAAGAATATTGAAGTTGGAAACATGTCATTTTCGGGATATGTTCGTTGTATGTCAAAACCATACACTAAGGGAGGATTTTTGAATATTCAGGTTCTAAAGGGGTCTTAAGGGGGTTAAACCTGCATTTCATTGAATAACAATATCTCACGAGTGGTTTCATGTGTGAATGTGATACTCGGCATATAAACTAATCATTAAAAATAAGCAGACATGTGTCTAAGGGTTTTTCGATGTGGTGTATTACTATGAGGTGAAAGGGGTGAAAATTGGGGGTTGAAGGATTCCTAACGAAGCGTGTAGGCCTATCTCCTAAACGACATAGGCGAGAAATTTGAAACTCAGCGAAAAAAAATCAGCTTAAAAAATAAGTAAATCGGTGTTCCACCGTTTTTTCATAAATTAATTTAAGGAGCCAATGGGGCGGGGTGAAATTCTGGGGGAGGGAAAGGAGAGAAAGTGTCCTAACTGACTGACTAACTCACTCACTCATCAAACTCAGGGGAAAAAGACAGCTTAAAAATACGTTCATAGGTGTTCAAGCGTTTTTTCATCAATCCAATTTAAGGGGCCCATGGGGATGGGTGAGATTCTGGTAAAAATAATTGAAAGAAAATGTCCTGTCTGACTCACTCACTCATCACGCCCAGCGAAAACTATTAAAGTTAGAAACATGAAATTTTGGGAATATGTTCGCTCTATGTCGAAAACGTCAACTAATGAATGATTTTTGTTATTCGGGTTTTAAATAGGTGTTAAGGGGGGTAAACGTGCATTTCATTGAATAACGATATCTCATGAGTTGTTTCTTTGGGGATGTGATATTCGGTATATAACTAATCATTAAAATAATCAGACAAATGTCTAAAGGTTTATCGATGTGGTGTTTATTATGAGGTGAAAGGGGTAAAAATTGGGGGTTGAGGGATTCTTAACAGAGCGTGTATCTCTTAAACGACATAGACGAGAAGTTTGAAATTCGTCGGGAAAAGACAGCTTAGAATATAAGTAAATAGGTGTTCGACCGTTTTTTCATAAATCCAATTTAAGGGACCCTTGGAGAGGGGTGAAATTCTGGGGGAATAAACAGGAAAGAAAGTGTCCTAACTCACTCACTCATCAAACTCAGGGGGGAAGAACAGCTCAAAAATAAGTAAACAGGTGTTCCACCGTTTTTTTTTCATAAATCCAATTTAAGGTGTTCATGAGAGGGGTGAAATTCTGAAAAATAATTGAAAGAAAATGTCCTGACTTACTCACTCACTCATCATCCCCCAGCCAAAATTATTGAAGTTAGAAACATGACATTAAGGGGCTATGTTCGTTGTATGTCGAAAACGTCCACTAAGGAAGGAATTTTGGATATTCAGGTTCTAAAGGGGTGTTAAGGGGGTAGACTTGCATTTAATTGAATAACAATATCTACCGATTGGTTTCCTTTGGGATGGGATACAAGGCATGTAAACTCATCATTAAGAATAAGAACACACATGTCTGAGGGTTTTTCGGTGTGGTGTATATTATGAGGTGTATGTGTGAAAAGTGAATGTTGAAGGATTCTTAACGGAGCAAGTATCTCTTAAAAGACAGAGGCAAAAAGTAAGAATCTCAGGGAGAAAAATCAGATTGAAAAAGTAGTAAATAGGTGTTCGATCGTTTTTTCATAAATCCAATTTAAGGGCCTCATGGAGAGAGATGAAATTCTGGGGAAAGAAGTCCACTAAGGAAGGATTTTTGGATATTCACTCATCATCCCCCAGCAAACCTATTGCAGTTAGAAACTTGAAATTTTGGGGATATGTTCGTTGTGTGTCGAAAAAGTCTTCTAAGGATGGATTTTTGGATATTCATGTTCTGAAGGGGTGTTAAGGGGGTTAAACTTGCATTTCATTGAATAACAATATCTCACGAGTTGTTTCATTTGGGGATGTGATATTCGGCATATAAACTAAGCATTCAAAATAAGCAGACATATGTCAAAGGGTTTATCGATATGGTGTATATTATGAGGTGAAAGGGGAGAAAATTGGGGGTTGAAGGATTCTTAACGGAGCGTGTACTGTATCTCTTATTCGACATAGGCGATAAGTTTGAAATTCAGCGGAAAACGCAGCTTAAAAATAAGTAAATAGGTGTTCGACCATTTCTTCATAAATCCAATTTAAGGGGCCCATGGGGAGGAGTGAAATTCGGGGGGAAAACAGGAAAGAAAGTGTCCTAACTGATTGAATCACTTACTCACTCATCAAACTCAGGGGGGAAACAACTTTAAATAAGTAAATAGGTGTTCGACCGTTTATTTTCATAAATCCAATTTAAGGGGTTCATGGGGAGGGGTGGAATTCTCAAAAATAAATGAAAGAAAATATCCTGACTGACTGACTCACTCATCATCGCCCAGCCAAAATTATTGAAGTTAGAAACATGAAATTTTGGGGATAAGTTCTTTGTATGAGGAAAACGTCCACTAAGGAAAGAGTTTTGGATATTCAGGTTCTAAAGAGGCGTTAAGGGGGTAAACGTGCATTTCATTGAATAACAATATCTCACGAGTAGTTTCATTTGGGGATGTGATACTTGGCATATATACTAATCATTAAAAATAAGCTGGCATATGTCTAATGGTTTTTCGATGTGGTGTATATTATGAGGTGAAAGGGATGAAAAGTGGGGGTTGAAAGAGTCCTAACGGAGCGTGTATCTCTTAAACGACATAGGCGAGGAGTTTGATTTTCTCCGAGTTTCAATCAGCTTAAAAATAAATAAATGAATAAATAATTAAAATAAGTAGGTGTTCGACCGTTTTTTTTTTCATAAATCCAATGGGGAGGGGTGAAATTCTGGAAGGAAAACGTCCACTAAGGAAGGATTTTTGGATGTTCACTCTCTTCGACCAATCAAAACTATTAAAGTTAGAAGAAGGGGATATGTTTGTTGTGTGTCGAAAAAGTCTACTAAGGAGGGATTTTTGGATATTCTGGTTCTAAAGGGGTGTTAAGGGGGTTAAACCTGCATGTCATTGAATAACAATATGACACTACTATGACGCGAGCGAAGCGAGGCTAAAAATGAGATGGTGTGTGTCTGTGTATTACTCAATCCCGCAAGAACCACTGGTCCGACTTACATGAATTTTTCATGGAAGTAGTTGATTTACCTGGTTAACATATAGACTACTTTTGATTTCAATACTTTGCACTATTCTAAGATGGCGACCATTTTAGTGACGTCACTATACTCTTTGGTTTCAATTTTTCATATTTCCATTTCAAATAAAAAGTGAACGCTAAGAGTAGTGGGAGAAGGTGGATCCGAACACAGTCCTTATATGGTCATGTCAAGGTCATCCACTTTTTGCACCTGTGCAGGTGCAGGTGCGGGGACGGGGGAGGGGGAGTGGGGAGGGGGCGGGGGAGGGGGCGGGGGAGGGGGAGTGGGGAGTGGGGAGTGGGGAGTGGGGAGGGGGAGCGGGGATGGGCATGGCGGAGAGCTCCGCACAGGCTGACGACTGTCAGCCAACTATGCTCTTGATGGGAGCAGTCTCTGTGTATATGCAAGAGGCTGGTAGCCTGCGGGCTTGAGCCGAGCAGTAGCGAGAGCAGTCGAGGTCAGCCGAAGCTGGTATAGCTCGAGGCAGTATGACGTACTGAGTGGTGGGAAGCTGTCTGGACTGGCGCGCTCAACTTGCCCGGTGAGAGGAAGGGGAACCTTGTTTTTGTGTTTTGAGCCGAGCAGTAGTGAAGAGAGCCGAGTGAAGCCGAGTGGGTGTTTGTTTCATTATTCCCTCGAGCCAAGTCGAGCTTACTTGAAGAGAAACAAATTGATGTCAAAAAGGTATTGATTTGTTTAGTGTTTTACAAGGCAGTGTTGCCAACCAATGTTGAGATAAAAAAGTTGTGTCGGGTGAGGGATTTGAACCCTCGTTTTCTATGTAGAAAATTTGAACTTAAGTCGAACGCCCTAGACCACTCGGCCAACCCGACAAGGAGAGGATTAGAGAGGTTAAAATAAAATAAACAAGAATAATTATACAAGATCAGATTTATTAATCCAAGAATTAAAAGAGGAATTAAAACCTAACCATTTGACATAAAGTTTATTGCCGTTTCTTTTAATCACTTTTTCAACAAGATAATGCTTAGGATATAGTGTCTTTTGAAGTTCCTGTACGTAGAATCCTCCTTTGATGGGCTGATTGTTACTGTCCTGAAGTAGATAAGTGACTGGATGAGTACGTTTCACTTGGCGAATGGTGAATATTTCTGTGCTCCAGTTTGGTGTGTACCCTTTTGAGAAGAGTGATTTATGTTTACTGACGCGTACATAGTCACCTACGTGAAAACGATGACGTTGTGGGTCAGCTGTTTTGATGCTATGATGAATGCGATTCAGCCGTGGAGTGTTTTTTATTACCAAACACGGCTTTACTCCAATAGTTCTATGTTTGGTATTGTTGTAACGTGATACTAGATTCTGCACTAGGTTTACCCAGCGGTAAGATCCTCTTGCTGTAAATTCCCGCCACATGTATGTTTTTAACGTTCGGTTGAAACGTTCAATAACACTCGCCTTTAAATTACTATAGGTGGAATAATGATGAATGCCAAGTTCTTGCATATACGTAGAAAACTCCTTGTTGAAAAACTCCTTTCCTTGATCGGTCTGGAGGAGGCGAGGTTGTCGTTTAGCTCTTTGAATAATCTGTTTAAAGGCTGCAGTAACTAGGTTACCTGTTTTATTTTGCACAGGTTCAACAAACGCCATTTTGGAATAGACGTCAATGACTGTGAGCAGATATTTGATACCATTGTTAGTATTGGCATAGGGAATCATTTCAACGAGATCGGCTTGCCAAAGCTCATCAATTCCTTTTGAAACAACATGACGCCGTGGATAGATACGGCGAGCTGGTTTATGCAACTCGCGAGCAATTGCTGTTTTTATAGGTGAAGGGGTGTTGCCACGTGGACCCATCATACAATAATGCCAGCATGACGAAGCTCCTCTTCTATTTCTACAATTTCACCTTCATGACCGGTATGTCCAGCCTGTTGGGAGGCGTGCAGGAGGTGTAGACGTTTGACCAACTTATTAGGATCGTTCCAATAGGCGAAATCGACAAAAGGTTTCAAAGTTTTAAACGTGACGCCGGACGCTGAGCTTGTATGACGGACACTTGCATAGGTGGGAAACAATTTGGATATGATGGTCTTATATTTGAAACTCTTATTTGCATTGATTGGTTCAGAACGTTTATAATTACGTCTAAAACCATTTGTAGCCATCAATATATCCTTATACTTTTGAAGATCGTCTTCGTCATACCCATCCTTAGAAGGAACACGTGCAAATAAAAGTTCTAAAAGACCTGACGTCAGTTGATATCGAACCGTTTTAACAATCAAAACATTATCTTTTATTTTGATCTCCGAGTCACCAATTCGAAAACGTTTATTTTCATAGCGAACGCCGTAGGTCGTATCAGTTTTTCTAGTAAAAAGGTCTTCAAGGTAGGGTGTTACCAATGGGCCAAAATGCTCTACCAGAATACTTTTCAGCTGCACATACTTTTCAGGTGTAGTCAAGATTTCTGACAGTGTAGTTTTTTTTTCTCTAGAGCTAGACGGCGTTTGAGCAATGACTGTAGTTTTTAGAAACTCTGGAAGCGGTGATTCTGTTTCAGAAGTAAAAACATCTTCAGCTTCTTCATTGTCTTCTTCTTGTTCTTCCTCCACAATGGTTTGCGTTCCTTTTGATACTGTATTTGGCTTATTGGACTTTGATGTTCCTTTTAACACAGCTTCCAGAGGTGATTTCAAATGTTTTGCGATCAACAGCTCACTATCGGCATGTGTGCGTTTCAGTTCGCGGAACTTGCGTCGAATATTATTTCGTGCACGGATAATGTGTTTCTTTAATTGACTTCCTGCTGTTGCCATGATAGCTAAAGAAATGACGAATGAAAAAGCGACGCAGCACCTTAAATACGTATGAAATGATCAAATCCCTTACGGTAGCGGCCGTTGGTAATGTCACTCTGCTTATCGATAACAAGACAGCCGTGGTGATGTGCGTTCCAGCACGTGGCGCACAACTGTGTAAAGGTTTGAAAGGTCATGTCTGGGTTCACGTGATCATCATAGACGTGACGCATGTTACGTTCATCCTGCCGGAAGAGAACAATCACGTTTGCATTGTCACGAATTAATTGTTTCGGTATTCGTGAATAGGTTTGACACAGATAGAAGCAGTCAATATGTTTGTGTCGTCCCATGCTGAAATAGGCTTGAATGATAGCCTGCCGTTCTGTGGACACATCATCAAAAATCATAAGTGAATTGGGGCGAACATGATCTGGAGAGATGACATCTTCGTGTGCAGGGAATGTAAAGTACCTCATGTTATTGTTGCGAAGACCTGACATGACCTGTTCCAAGAACACATAAAGAGGTTGATAGAGGGACTTGGCAAAAATGTAAATATTTTGAAAGCGCACGCCGTTTAACGACGTGATTAGGGTAAGCAGAAGATTTGTTTTTCCACATCCTGATGGTCCGGTGATGAGACAGCGAATGGATGACGGGAAGAGTGAGCCGTGACGTTGTTCAGACGTTGTCGAGAAGAGGTTAGAAACCAAATCTCCCACCGGAAGTGAATGTTGCTGCTTAATAATCTGCATATTAACTAAACGTGAAAAGGATAGAGGTGGTCTCTATATACATGAAGCAAGTGTCTGTTTCAGATCTAGTGTAACCATGGATGCCTATGGAAGAACACATAAGACAAAGAAAACAAATGCATCATCTGTCTCAATAAACGATCCAAAACATGATACAGATCCGGCTAATAAACGATATGTTGATGCCAATGCACTGCCACGCACAACGGATGGTCATTACAACTTTAATGGAAAGCGATTAACCAATATAACAGAACCTCTATTACCTTCAGACGCATGTTCGAAAAAGTATGTAGATTACTATCGCTTACGCCGTATCAAGGGAGATTATGACGCACAGAATAAACGTATCATGAGTGTTGCAGACCCTGTGAACAATCAAGATGTGTGCACCAAAATCTACATGTTAACCAATGCTGTGGTGTTAACAGAAGCAAAGGACTATGATGTACACCATCGTCGAATCACTCAGCTGGCTCTTCCAACAAATAACACGGACGCTGCTAGAAAGGACTATGTGGATAACAAGGTGAAACAACTTCTCAGCATTGTGCCTTCCCTAACTGAAAAAGGTTATACAGCGAATAATGCACGTCTTGTGCATGTGGCCGATCCTGAGGATGATCAAGATGTTTGTACAAAACGGTTTTTGACCTCTGAAATGAGAAAGGTGTGGGAAATTAAGGAGAATGCACTACAGATGAAACGAAGACGAATAGCTGAAGTTGCTGATCCTGTACAACCTCACGATGTAGCGACCAAACGTTTTTTGGAACAACGGTTATCGCTTTTCATTAAATCAATACCCTCCATAATTTTGCTGCACATTGTAAACCAACAACCGGTAAAAGACCCCAATGAACTCACCTATATACTACGTTCGGGTTATAGCAATTACCGTTTACTGTATGATGGTGCCATTCGTGTTATCGAGTATACGCCAGATTTTAAACATTTAGACTTACTATTAAACGGTAGTGTTATATCATCATCACTCATCGATCTGGCGGTGAAAGCCGAGGACAAATTATCCTTTCAACTGAAATTGTCGTCTGAAGAAAAAGAGGCGGGGAAAACAATGAACGATTTTCCGCTGTATGTAGAACTTGAATATACCGCCACCATTAATTAAATAATTGCTCGTTCTCCTCCCAAGAAGCGTTAGTTGTGTTCCATACTTTACAGCGTGAGGTTGTCTCGTTTCTCGCTCGCTATGGTGAAACAAAGATATGTGGGGAAGAAGATGAAGAAGACGTCATCGAGAAAGGGAGGCTTTAAAGCAATTCTTCATGCGGCACGTCAAGCTTCACGTGGAGAAAAAAATAGCGATTTGGCCATTAAAAAAGCTCTCCGAGCAGCACGATTGCATGCAAATCCCAAAAGTAAACTACGTTTTAGAAAACGAGCGCGTGTTATTCCTGTACCGAAACGTGGCGGATTTTTACCCGCACTATTTGCTGGACTAGCAGCTCTGGGTTCACTTCTTGGTGGAGCAAGTGCGGTAGCACGAACAGTGAAAGCTGTTGAGGAGGCGAAGCAACAGTTGAAGGAAAGTGAAAGACATAATAAAACAATGGAAGCCATTGCACTGCGCGGTAAAGGTGTGAACATGAAGCTGGCACCTTACAGGAAAGGACTTGGCATTTACATGTCGCCAAAAAACATTTAATAGACGCACTGCCGCGGCGAGCTATGACGCATGAGGAAGTTATGAGATATGCAAAACGGTTGAAGATATCACGCTTTCGAGGTGTGTTTATGCGTAATCAATTACCACCTCGACCTTGGATGCGTGAAAGTGCTGTTGTTAATTTGGATGAGAGTCATGGACCAGGAACACATTACGTGGCCTACATAAAACAAGGATCTACTGTGTGGTACTTTGACAGTTTTGGAAACCTTCCTCCTCCGACAGAGCTTATTCGCTATTTCGGAAGCAGTGCAATAATAAACTATAATGTGAAACGAGTACAAAATTTTAACACTCAACACTGTGGTCGCCTCTGTCTGACCTTTCTATATAAGACTCAGCACATGAGGTAACGTGAGCAGTATAATGGCAGAAAGTAGAACGTTTACAGTGCACGGACAAGGAGCTGAAGTAACTGTTGACTTTTATCCTCCTATTGAATTGGGACAACGACCCTACGTGCTGGGACTTATTTCGTTCGAAGGTTATAATAGAATCTACAACGTACATGAAGACATCAACGATAAGTTCTACTACGATGACTATGAGTTAACTCTACCACCTGGCAGCTACACGGTAGATGATATTTACGATCACATCTACACAACTCTCATCAGAGAATTTACTCTAAAAGCATTTCTTGACGGGACATACAAGTTTGAACTCATAGCCAACAACGTAACACATCGTTGCAGTATTCTTTCTTCCTTTAGGATTGATTTTAAATCACAACCAGACTCAATTGGTCCATTGCTTGGTTTTTCAGCACGAGTTTTAGAACCAAATGTGTTGCACAAGTCTGACCAACCTGAAAAAATTATTGAAGACCATCACATATCTGTCACGTGTAACATAATCACCGACGTTTACACCAATCAGGAACCATCGCATTCACTCTACGATTTTATTGTCACTTCACCCAGTGGCTATATCATCCGTGAAAACCCATCAGTAGTGCTCTATCATCCTGTGAGTGTAACCAATATTAGGAATATTACCTTAAGACTGGTGAATAGAAACCAACGTCTCATCCAGTTAGACCGTCATACACCTGTAACCTACAAATTGTATCTGAAGTCAGCATGAAACAAGTGTATAAAGCACCAACACCATCCAGGCTGGGTGTTAGTTGTTTGCAACGCGTGTACAGGTTAACACGTGTCAACAAGCAGATCTTACAACAACTGGGTTACACCTTACATCATGAATTCAATCCTCGACGTGACAAACCCAGTTGAAGTGCAGGAGGGTATTGTAAAAATTGAACAGCATTCCTACCAACCGTATACTCAAGGATTAAATAATAATGATGAGATCCGCATTACCATTAATCAACAAGATATCTACACCCTACCACATGAAAGTTACATCCTGATTGAAGGTCAACTCATCAAATCAGATGGTACCATCCCGACAACGTCAAAGTTGGCCAACAATGCTCTTGCCTTTCTGTTTTCTGAAGTTCGCTATGTCATCAACGGAATCGAAGTGGATACAACTCGAAATGTTGGCATAACAAGCGCTATGAAACTTTATCCTGCGTATGGAACTGAAGAAAGTAAAGCTTTTCGTATGGCTGGCTGGTGTCCCGACACAAGCAATGACTGGATGATTAACACTGATGGTTCATTTACCGGTCATTTACCTTTAAAATTAATACTAGGCTTTGCAGAGGATCATAAGCGCATCGTTGTGAACGTAAAACAGGATCTGATTCTTGTGCGAGACAGGAGTGATTATAATGCACTGAAGGGTGTTGATGGTGCCGCAATAGATTCAAAAATTTTATTGCAACGAATTCTATGGAAAGTACCGCACGTTACTCTGTCCGATCAGAAAAAAATGAGTCTACTCAAGATTGTGGAGAAGGATACACCTTTACCCATACAATTTAGAAGCTGGGAGCTGCATGAATATCCGGTATTACCACTCACCGATACGCATACATGGTCTATAAAAACCTCACGGTACACAGAGCGACCTCTCTACGTCATTGTTGGATTTCAAACAGATCGTAAATATCAACAGAATAAAGATGCATCACAATTTGATCACATCCAATTGCGAAATATGCGACTCTTCCTGAACGGTGTTACTTTCCCCTATGAGGGAATGGACTTAAACTTTACCAAGAACAAATATGGAAAGCTCTATGACATGTTTACAAATTTTCAGTCATCCTATTATCAGAAAGAACCATGTCCGCTATTATCACCACAAGACTTTAAGACCAAAGCACCTCTGATTGTGATGGACTGTTCGTATTTGGAGGAGTCGATGAAGGAAACAACTATTGATATCAGACTAGAATTTGAAACATCTGCCGTTATTCCAGAAAAAACAACAGCCTATTGCCTTATTGTTCACGAGGCACAGGTGTATTATCAGCCGCTGTCCAACATCGTGACCAGAGTATAAATAGCATGTCTGCCTCCATTCCCCTGCTCAGTCATGGAAAGCTACGATGAAGTCAACACCCCTCCTCCAAGGGGAGCAACAGACTGTAAATGTGAAAGTGACTCACATAGTGAAGATGAGGATACGAGGTTTATCATCTATCGTTCTCTAGTGAGTGAAGCTATTACTGCCTATCACAAGACTCATACTGTGCATAGAATTCCACCGCATCTGGTTTCCTATTTACCAGATGGATTTATATCAACGTTCGGCATTCACGATAGGGGGTACAAAAAGCATTGCTCAAAAAAGAAGAAAGATGATGTCGCCAAAGCATCATGTCATGATGGAGAGCGGGCGGATGGGTTAAACTGTAAATGTGATCGTTGCTCAACAAGTCGAGACGCCGATGCGGTATTTAAAATTTATCGTAGCCTGATAAGTTCAGCCATCACCGCCTACCATAAAGCAGAATTGCTTCATAAAATGCCGCAGCATCTGATCCCCTATTTACCAGCTGGATTTCTGTCCACGTACGGTGCACACGATATTGATTTCAACTGGGATAAACTACCATCACACCTCCGTATGTCAGCGGATGTTGCAGCCTGCCGCAGCTGCCGTAGACATTTCATGCATCGAGGGGATTCCCACACTGATTGGGATGGCCCTAATCCTATGATAAAAAATTGTAAACAATGTTCAGATCTCTTTACAAATAAAGTAGTGTAATTTATCTCATTATTTTCATTTTTATTTAAACCACTCCCTTTTTGTTTCATCTTTTTACCCCTTTAACTAGCAGGACTATAGGTAGAACTTGGTTAGTTGACAGAAGTCGGCGGCGAAGAAAGGTGTGTCATTAAGCAGTAATCATGTCTAGAACACTGATTGTTGATATTCAGGGCTTCAAAGTCAATGGAAACAAGTTTGTCTTCAAAGAGGTTGCCATTATAGACTGTACAAACATGTTGGCGCCTAGAGTAAGTGCTTTCACTTTTGAACCACCATTTCCATTGCACATGCAGTCGGACGAAGATAGAAAACAAACCGAGTGGCTACGACATAATTTAGGATTAAACTGGAATCAAGGAGACATTCCTTATCATTATCTATCGTTTGTTTTAAAACCCTATTTTTTCGCTGCCAACCATGTTTTTGTAAAGGGAGGTGAAAAAAGGGAATGGTTGAGTCACCATGTTCCACCATCTTGCCAACTCATCGATCTTCACGAGATGGGATGTCCTGCACTACATACCTTGTGCGAGCCTGCTGAACGTGTACAAAAGAAGACACTTCTACATGTAATGAAGCTCTTTGATTGGCTAAGTCGCAATGCATGTCGGTACGTGGAAGACAATTGTAAAAATATGATGCATGAATGTTGACCACCACAGTGAGTTAGAGACTTTTGTGTTGTGCAGACGTGTAGAATGGCTACCATTGAAAGTTTAAATTCTAACCCTATTGAACGGGCAATTGTTAAGTTTTTCGCTTGTAAGAAGAAACTGCATGCTTTTACAGAAGAAGAATTAAATGCTCTACCCAAAGCGTTTTTGTTTTATGTTGCGTCAAATGCTGTGAAGGAGATTTGGGATAGCGTGCCTAGTCATTGGACTCAAGATCCTGTGCTGTGTGAACTTCAACCATGCACTGATTATGATCATCATCAACAAGTGGCCGTTTCCAAAATGCCATCGGTTCACACATGTAGAACATGTCAGTTAATTAAACTGTATAATGGACATAAAACCTCATGTAAAGACAATGTTTCCTCATTCCACGGATGTGATGGTAAGAAAGAAGCATCATCCACAGCAGCAGCAGAAAAGGAAGAAAAGTGTACGTCATCGACTGAAAAAGATATGCCAGACCTGTACTGGTCATGGTCTCGTTGACAAAGTCATAGATCTTCTACCCTTCGAGCTGCATCTACCTGGTTATCAATATTGTGGACCTGGCACTAATTTGGACGTACGACTTGCACGTGGTGATTCTGGAATTAACATTCTGGACGCTGCGTGTAAGCAGCATGATCTGGCATACAGAGCTTCTAAACATGAAAAGAACATTTCTGAACTAAGACGTGTTGCCGATCAGATTCTTTTGAGAAAAGCCATGGAACGTGTGTCATCACCTTCAGCATCTGTCGCAGAAAAAATGGCAGCTCTTGTTGTTGCAGGAGCTATGAAGGGAAAGCTCACAATCAGTGGTGGATGATTACAAAAACTAAAAAGATAAACAGGATGTATTATGTTTTATAATTAAAATATATAAATAAATACAAACAAAAAAAAGCGTTTATTATTTTTAGTGTTAGCAACGTTACAAGCTTTATTTACGAGCAAGATGAAGAATAGTACAAGATCATTCTACCTCTTTAAATTTGCAATTTTGTTAAAAAGAATATCATACTTTAGTTTCTGTTAAGTTTTAAAATTTTAAAGTTTTTACACATCGTATTATATTTTTTTTCGTCTTCATCATTAAGTGGCTGCGATTCCAATTCGATAGACACATATTCCAATTCGGTATATGGTAACCGCTTGGCCGGAAAGTCAATGAAACAGTCCGGTGAATTTTCCCATGTACACCACCAAAATTTTTTTCCACAACCATTACACCAGTATGTTTGACGTTCAGTCAACACAACCTCAAACACTTTTTCAAATGTCATATTATAGGTTACTACTACTCTCGATTTCTTTATACCCATCAATTCAGCGCATGGTTCGCAGTATGAGAGTTCATTAATTAATTCATCAAAGAGGACACCTTTCTTCAGTGAAGTCAATCCATTCGTTGATAATGGTGGATACAAAATGGAGTGGGTGTGTGATTCCATAAGTTTCGTGAAATCGTCTAGTGTTGTCGCATCATAGAGTACAACACGTTTTTTCTGCTCTTTTTCAGATGAAGAAGATGGAATACTGAAAAAGATTTGAAACAATATCTTGTAGATTTTATATATTACGCTATATAATATATCATTGTGCAAACTTTTCTTTATCCATTATAATTCTATATTCTTGTGAGATAGACAAATCAATCACAGCAAATGACATTATACATACCAATTTGTTTAACATTGAAATAGAACATTAATTTAAATCTGATATAAACATTGATTTATTCAAAACAATCATGTACGTTTAATTTCACTGATCTCAATACTATGCTATTTTTGAATTTATTTTTTAGTGTACTTGTGTTACAGAACACCATTAACTAACTTTGAAAGGGAAACTACTGCTTATTTCAATTACAGTACTTAAATGTTTGTGAAAACTTGAACTTCTTAGCTGATATATACACTAGTAGTGAACCCTTAGGATGATAATAATGTGTGTACATTTACTCATGTCCCACTAGTAGTGAACCCTTAGGATGATAATAATGTGTGTACATTTACTCATGTCCCACTAGTAGTGAACCCTTAGGATGATAATAATGTGCGTATATTACGGACGTCCCATTAGTTACAAGTCCGCTGGTTAGAATACCAATCGTGAGCCGCCATGCAATTGGGAAAGGTCGCTCGAGGAACTCCCCGTTATTTCTGTAGTTTGTTAGGGGAGACGTGCACGAAATTCTTCTGAAATATGATTTTTTTGTTGTTGCTGAAATTGCAAGCTTATTATCTTGTGAATCCATTCCCAAAAGGATTTGGTTGAATTCAATGCCTAAGTCCATTAAAAAATTAAATTCCTGGCATGTGCGCGTCAGATGCCGCACCCCCTTTTCAATGCAATTGCTATTTTTCATCTTTGCTGAACACTTTAAGTCATTTTAGTCAGGCAGTTGGCGGTATCACACTTGGGAATATTGCAGAAGGCTGTGGTGCGCACTTCCGGTTGATCAATCATTGCGATTACCACGGAAAGTTTGTTTTGATTTCAGAGATACAGTGCGAGGTAGGTAGTTGTTTTTTCTTCAAAATTTGTAAGATACGCTGTTAATAACAATGGGCAGGTCTGCTAGAGTGTTCAAGAAAGTTAAAAGATCTATAGTACTGAATACAAAGAAAATTATACCGGGCTTATCTAATTTAGTGCAATTGTTTACATACTTCAAGATGGCAGCTGTGCGAACTTCTGAAATTAAGTTTTTATTTCTTGTGTCCTAATCATACGATCGAAGTCAACGATTGAATATTGATCCTTCGCAATGATCGTCATCTAAGAGTATAACTCTATAGCCTACATATATAAAATCCAACATGGCGACAATCCGAAATATTTCGACGGTTTTTAATATCTACGAATCTATTAGGCCTACAGCAATCAAACTGATTTTTTGAAATGTTGATAGAGGCAATAACGTAAGTAGGGTGTATGAAAATAGGCTATTTAGTTCTTCACGGAACTACTTTTTCGGCTGTGAGTCGCTCGCTTCTTCATGAAGAACATACTACAGGGCATCGACAAGAGGCGTATTGATTCTGCAAACGAGCCTGTGCATGACATCCATAAGGAGGCCAGGCAAAAGAAAACACTTGAGAAGAAAGCAGCTGAAGAGGTGGATGATGAGCATTGTGGATATGGTCAATTTTGATATTGTTGAGTCGAGACAAGTAGCATGTCTACCTTGATAAAATTCAATTGTCATTTCCTGGACTTCCTTTTTCCAAAACAAATGTAAGTTACCTTTTCCACATGAACTACTAAAGATACCAATTCAAAACTTGGTAGACAGACAGGTTAAACATTGTTACATATTTTACTGGAAGGGAATTACAAAACATGTAATTTTATGGATTTCAGAGGTTCATATGTATGCAGTTTTTGTGAATTTTTCAAACTCAAAAGTTCTTTCATTTTCAAAAGGTCTAAATAGGCATGGAATTAAAAACGGCTCCAGGGATTGCATTAACAAGTTTATAGAAGGCACTAAAATAAATTACAAGTTCCAGGACCTTAGCGTTCCTGAGAAAACGCTATGTGACCAAAATTCAAATTTCATAAAAAAAATCAAAAACGTTCTACTCAAATTAACTGATTAATTTTAATAGCAAATACCAATGCCTTTTTAATCAGTGTGCAAAGTTTCATGATTCTAACTCAAATAACGTCCAGGTTATAGAAAATTTAGAAAGGCAATGCAATTTCGTGCACGTCTCCCCTTAACTTATCCTGCATAATAAGCTTATAAATAATATTATTGATAATACCGAATTTCTAAATTACATCAGTTTTAATACCCGGAGAATGAATCTCAGACAACGTGCTTTGTTAGTCGCTCCCAAAGCAACAAAACTCGCCCGCCACTTCATACAATGTGCCGACAGCTAATCTCATCAGTGTGCATTTCACTTTATCTTTGCAAATACTAAGTCAGTACCTATATAAATGAGTAATACAAATACATCTTGGAAAAGGTCTGATAAAATATCAAAATCTATGCATCACTAGGTATTAATACTTGTTGTTTTCATCCATTAGTGAAAATCCACAGCCTGCTTCCAGTCTCCGACCGGGTCAGGAATGGAATGAATGAAGCCCCCATCTAGCGGCGAGGATATGGACTGTGCCGGCTGCCGAGGCCTGACGCACTCCTCTGGGGCAATGATTAAATGAATGACAGATGAAATGAAATGATAGTGGAGAGTGTTGCTGGAATGAAATTTTGACAGGGAAAACCGGAGTACCCGGAGAAAAACCTGTCTGCCTCCGTTTTGTCCAGCACAGATCTCACATGGAGTGACCGGGATTTGAACCACGGACCCAGCGGTGAGAGGCCGGCGTGCTGCCGCCTAAGCCACGGAGGCTACCCCATTAGTAATATTACTAATTTTCTTAATTTAATTACAGTTTACTTTCACTTTATCAAGTTGACATTCAGCATATATTTGTGTAAAGCATAGTTAAACCTGAATATTGTACAATCTGAACTGTATTATTATTAATTAAATACAAGTTTTTCGGGCTTCTGACCAAGGAAAGGAGCGGAACCCTTGTTAATGCCGGACGCAGTTTCCAGTGAAACGTCGGGAGACATCCTGTCTGGACCACGGCCTACAGGCCCGAAAAACTTGCATTTAATTATGAACGCCAGCCGTGAAAGCCTAAGCTGTATTATTATTGTTTGTGTTTCTTTTTCTTTAACATGTGATTATGATAAATATATGTAAAATTGGTCAGTCTCCAGTAATTGGAATTGTATTCTGTTGGAGGCAATAAATAAAGAAATAATAATAATAATATCGTATGACCTCGCGTGCCGGGTGAAAGCTTTGTAATTTGACACCCAGAGGGTAGCTTGCATGTCAAATTTCGTTGTTCCTTGAATCACTATGGAAGTCAAGGAGGTTAGATATCTAAGCTCCTTGAACATTATAGCGCTTTCTAGTAGAGAAATGAGGAACTTTGTGTTGGCGGAAACTCCCGAGATTAATTTTGCCATTATGAACACGGCCTACTGAATTCAAATGGGTTCTTTGACATGCGTGTCGTATTTTTGCCGCCTTTCAAAATTCACTTACCACGGCCAGGAGCGAACCTGCAATCTTCGGGTTAGTAGACCCGCTAACCACTCACCCTCCGTGGCAAGCTAATAAATAAATAATAATACAGGTTATATCTTATATGATACAATTGGAGTGGAATGTGGGTTAAAGAGCGTTTTCGTGCAATTTCTTATTCAAGTTTATGCTAGATGATCGAGGTGTATTTATTTTCCTCCGTTGAAAAATAGTCCCCGCAGAACATTATTATCATTATTATCATTAATAACCGGACAATGCTGCCCAGTCTCCAGAAATTGCAAACAAACCATCAGTAATACACTAATGATTTGTCAAGAAGTCAATAAGGTAGAGAAGCATCAGCCATGTATGAGTGTTCTTATTCAATGCAATGATACATTTAAAGTAGTGAATACTTGTTGCCCTGTATAGCAATGCACACATCGAAATAATTTTATTCGTCAAAGCATGTTAACTTTAATTGATTACGAGAGTTTCAGGACTCCTTTAGTACAAAGATTGCTCTGTCTTCATTGTAAGATCGCTGATCCTGATTTTAAACCCTGACGTGTATTGTGGCTCCGACTTCACAGTGACAACGACTGGTTACGGACACAGCCGATGTCTGTCGAACCCACTACATAACGCAGCGCGACACAGCGGGAACTTTTGTCAACATTGATTTTGCTAAGCTTTAGATACAAAACACTAGATGGCAGTAGAGTTCGTATGAGTGTACTGCAATCTACTGTTAGTTTTGTAAAGTTAGGCTAAAAAGCGCGTATTATACTCCAAGGATCATTTAAGTATAAGAGATTCGTCACGTTTGGTTATAGAATTTCCGAGAGAGAACACTGTCTGAGGCTATGGATTGTACTGGCAAGTCTGGCAACATAAAAAGTAAAAAGCCATATGAATGTAGCCTTTATTACACGTAATTGAACAGTATGTTCTGCGAT
Source organism: Meconema thalassinum (assembly GCA_946902985.2). Lineage (NCBI taxonomy): Eukaryota > Metazoa > Arthropoda > Insecta > Orthoptera > Tettigoniidae > Meconema > Meconema thalassinum. The sequence continues at coordinate 238,017,675 of OX336397.1, forward strand.
GAGTTATTGATTATTGATGAAAATAACACAAACATAACTGCACCTTTCGCTAGACCCAGATAGGAAAATAATACATTTTGATATATATCAATGTTGGCAATAGATTTGTCACGAAGGACACAGTTATGCCGTTCTAGAGCTTAATTCACCTTTAGGCTAATTAAAAATGCTCTCCTACTCTACAGAATTGTTGGGATATTCGATGAATATAAAGAAAACTGTCCAAATGCACACACTATATTGCCATAACCTCACTTTTTGCCTAGCATGTCGGCTGCCACCCACCCCTCCCCATAGCCATAAACCACAAATTTTATTGCAATGCAAAGGCATGGGTGTGTAAGAAATAATAATCCAACATTTGTCTGAAAAATCATAGGAACGTTTTCATTTGTATGATTCTTCTTCTTCTATACTCATAATTGCAAGGTGGTATTAAATAAAAAAGAAGTCACATTTGTACAGACTGTACATTAACCATGGTCTACCTCAATACAGGTTACATAAGCTTACTGACACCAATGCATTGCTATTGATCTTGACTGAGTGCATGCTTGGTACGTGACCTAGAATTAATCACTCTTCCTTAAAGAGTTGGCTCAAGGGGAACAAACAGCCACTTGGCTTCACTCGCCTCCCTTCACTCCCACTCAGCTCCAAACAAGAAAATAAGGTTCCGCTTTCTCCTGTCTGCCAAGGCTGACACGCGCCAGTTAACCGCCTCAGGCTGACAACAAATCTCATTTACACACAAGTTGAGCGCGCCAGTCCAGACAGCTTCCCACCACTCAGTACGTCATACTGCCTCGAGCTTATTATTATTATTATTTATTTATTATTATTATTATTATTATTATTAACTACTGAGCCAAGGGCAAGATGACCACCACAACCTGAGACCGTGAATGACGTCACAGAGGGAGATCAGCCGTGTAGTTGCTCAATGGAATATGTATTATTATTATTATTAACTACTGAGCCAAGGACAAGATGGCCGCCACACCTTGGAACCGTGAATGACATCACAGAGGGAGATCGGCCGTGTAGTTGCTCAATAGCATATTTATTATTATTATTATTATTATTATTATATTATTATTATTAGTATTATTATTATTATTATTAACTACTGAGCAAAGGGCAAGCTGGCCGCCACACCCTGGGACCGTGAATGACATCACAAAGGGAGATCGGCCGTGTAGTTTTTCAATGGCATATTTATTATTATTATCATTATTATTATTATTAACTACTGAGCCAAGGGCAAGATGGCCGCCACACCCTGAGACCGTGAATGACATTACAGAGGGAAATCAGCCGTGTAGTTGCTCAATAGCATATTTATTTTTATTATTATTATTATTATTATTATTATTATTATTATTAGTAGTAGTAGTAGTAGTAGTAGTAGTAGTGTTATTATTAACTACTGAGCCAAGGGCAAGATGACCGCCACAACCTGGGACCGTGAATGACGTCACAGAGGGAGATCGGCCGTGTAGTTGCTCAATGGCATATTTATTATTATTATTATTATTATTATTATTAACTACTGAGCCAAGGGCAAGATGACCGCCACAACCTGAGACCGTGAATGACGTCACAGAGGGAGATCGGCCGTGTAGTTGCTCAATGGCATATTTATTATTATTATTATTATTATTATTATTATTATTAACTACTGAGCCAAGGGCAAGATGGCCGCCACACCCTGAGACCGTGAATGACATCACAGAGGGAGATCGGCCGTGTAGTTGCTCAATAGCATATTTATTATTATTATTTTATTATTATTATTATTATTATTATTAACTACTGAGCAAAGGGCAAGCTGGCCGCCACACCCTGGGACCGTGAATGACATCACAAAGGGAGATCGGCCGTGTAGTTGCTCAAAAGCATATTTATTATTATTATTATTATTATTATTATTATTATTATTATTATTATTATTATTATTATTATTATTATTATTATTATTATTATTATTATTATTATAGCTAGAGAGAAAACACATCCCAGCTTCCCACCACTCAGTACGTCATACTGCCTCGAGCTATACCAGCTTCGGCTGACCTCGACTGCTCTCGCTAATGCTCGGCTCAAGCCCGCAGGCTACCAGCCTCTTGCGTATACACAGAGACTGCTCCCATCAAGAGCATAGTTGGCTGACAGTCGTCAGCCTGTGCGGAGCTCTCCGCCATGCCCATCCCCGCTCCCCCTCCCCACTCCCCACTCCCCCTCCCCCGCCCCCTCCCCCGCCCCCTCCCCCGCCCCCTCCCCACTCCCCCTCCCCCGTCCCCGCACCTGCACCTGCACAGGTGCAAAAAGTGGATGACCTTGACATGACCATATAAGGACTGTGTTCGGATCCACCTTCTCCCACTACTGCTAAGAAATACCAAACTTTTGATGGCATATACGTGGTTTAAAATTACATTTTCTATCCGAAAGGTATCTCCAACGGTTAGCGAGTAAAACCTAAATTTGTGCTATAAAACACGGTCAACGCCGAACGGTGTAGTTGGACAAAATGTTCCATCCTTAATCTCCCTCTGTGCAGCACCTCGCCTATCCCCTGTTTTTACTGTCACTTTCACATTTTAATTTATGTATGACGCGTAGCGAAGCACGGGTACTTCAGCTAGTATATATATATATATAAGATTACAACATTTTTATTATTATAAACAATGAGAAATTTTAGATACACTCACAAAGTTTTATAAATAGTTTGAAATATTGTAAACAATTATATACTTTTTAATTTAATGAACAATTACAACTTATATAAACAATTGTGCTATTTCTGATAATTGGTGTTAAGTATAGTAAATATTGGCGGAACCAAGTAAATGTTGGCAGATAGGAGCAAATCAATGGTAGATTTAGGTTAAAATGAAAAAGTATTTTATTATAAATATCTGTGGGAAGCGTCCAATTGAATCAGTTTGACGATCAGAAATACTAGAATAATTCATGATGGTCGTTTGTAATGAAGGATTGTAAGTGTTGCAGAGAAATAGTTTGTTATTGTTATTTATTCAATTATTTAATACGTTTTTCTTACTGTTTTGTTTTTATATTTCTACAAATTTAAGTCTATATCACGGACCGAAGGTTACAATATCTCCAAACTGACGGACGCATTACATCTGCAACGAATCCAATTGATGCGGCACTTAGAAAGGATGGCCCCAAACTTCACCTACCGTACGTTTATATTGCTATGTTAATGCCATTGAAAGAAGCTTTTAATCTATGATCACCTTTTCTCAGAAGTTGTATCCAGAAGAACCAGAAGAAAATCGTACTGCTGTTAATAATGACGAGTTGACAGCACGATCTAATACAGAAAGGCTCTCCCTAGGTACTAGCAGGGATTTACCACAACTGAGGCAAGACTTGATATTGATATAGGGGATGCTGTCTCATAGAAAGTAATCAACTCTACTGAGGATACTCGCCTTTTCCCAGACATGGCATCCAGAACAACTAGGAACAAACATTTCCAACAACCCATGGGGGCATCAGTAGTTGGTGCTGCACCCGAATTTATTTAAGGCTATGGCTATGCCTTAGCCGAGATTCGAAATGGGGCGCATGACTTTTATAAGCGAGAAAATACAATCTCTATGAAAGTAGAAGATTGTATATCAAAGTATTTTATACTGTAAAAGAAAGTATATTATCAGCTTTAGAAGCAGGAATGAACATTTATTGAAGGTCAGAACGGAATTGGAATACTCTGAATTGTTTAAACAAAGAGGACATATCTTTTAAAAGAAGGCAGGTTCACGACATTAAGAACACGGAGTTCGATTTACGGTTCTAAGCGGTGTCGTCATCAGCTCGAGAGGAGAGAGAACCGGGCGTGTCAAGATAAGAGAGGAAGGGAAGTCTTGAGCAAGCGTCATGATCCCGGAGAGGGGAGCATGGCAATGCCTAGACGCGGGGAGCTGAGCGGAGGTAGATTCATTCTCTATCAACAACGGGTCAAGTTCAGACCAGAATTAGAAAGTTTACTGCGATATTGGAAACGCATAGTATTGTCAGGAGAAGTGCGGAGCCACGAAGCCTTGACCACGAGGAGACCCATCTCCACGGGCCAAGCAAGTTAGGGGCTCGGTGAAGCAGTGTGCTACTGAACAGTGAAATAACTAGCTTGAAACGGAGCACTTTTAACAAGCGCGATTCTACTGCAGAACACGGCATGGATACAACGCGACTTATAACTACGAGTCTACAGCAGATATACTCACAGTTTACTGCTACTATTTCCACACTAATACTACGCATATACGAAACGATATACTACATATACAACGACTATTCTTCGAAAGTATTCAAGATGTTATTACAAGTCAGTCGAAGGGGAAGATGCACTTGCATTACTGTTAGTCAAGGTGTAAATATGTTCTATTTTCACCATGGAGGGAAGTTAGTTTGCATCAATGAATAGTGTGAAATACAGATTGACTACATCTAATGGATTTCGTGGCAGTTTATGTCCACGACACACAGAATAAGCTACGCTACAATGAGATTCCATATTCTTCCAGGAATTCTCAGAGAACACTAACTATGGAAGAATATTTATTGCGGAGAAGAGCTCGCGCATTTAGACAGTGTCATGTCAGAAGAGGATCCGGACGACCAGCGGAGTGTTGGAGAGCCGTGTTTCGAGCGGAAGCGGGGCGATCAACTGGGGTGAATGTCCTAGAGCCGTAACCTCGATCTCGCTCTTATAGCATAGCCACGTGCAGGCTGGCACATATCAGCTGTCTACATGGAGCGCTGGAAAATCCAGATTGCTCGGAGCCATCAGGCAAAGCCGAATCTTCTCGTCATTTAAGGTAGAAAGTGTTTTTCTTTGTTTCATTTTGTAGATAGAAATGTTCAGTGTATAATTCAGTGGTTGACCAACATTTTTTTTCTTTAAGCTGTAATATATTATTGGTAGTTTTTATTATTATCTCACGTCATTGTTTTGCAATTTTCTTATACATTTCAGTCAGATTAATATTTTCGTCAGCGAGTTTTCGTTTTTGACATGTTGTAAAATTAAAGTGTAGATAACTTATTTAAAACTTGCGATGCGAAATAAATCTGTTTTATAAGAAGTTTGGAATGCGTCGATAGTTGAAGTAGAGTATGTTTCAAATGTTTGTGAAACTTTGCGAAAGTACAGTAAGTTTCGAAAGCTTAGAATGTTACAACAGGCTTCGAAAATATTAAATATTACTTCGTGTAATAAATGCTGTATTATACTACGTCAGATATACTATGTAAACTTAATTATTTGTAACTGATATGACAAGATTAATAATATAACGTCATAACTACTTTATTAATGCAGAAAGTTATTGAGAACTATACTGAATTAATACTCGTTATTTTGAGTATTGGAATAAAATAACCAGTTGCAATAATGTTCAAAGAACATTAATAAAGGTAAAGATTAATGACTAGAGCGTTATTATATCCAAATAAATTTTGTAATTAAATATTTTATGAGGAGAACTCAGAAAGCTCATTGTAGAGAGAATATGTAATGAAATATCGAAGATAATGACAAGGAGACACATTGTAAGTCTATCGAGTGTCAGAAATAAGTCAGGATGGACTTAAATGAATTATATTCATAATTTTGAGACCACGAAAGGGAGGACATCTTCGTATTTGTATTTAAATATGAATTCTTGCAGACTATACTCAGAAAGTTGCGTCAATACTACAATGAAATTGAATGTTTGAGTTAAAGAAAATAAACGAAAGCCACAGGGGGTTTAAGAATGTTGTACAGAATTATTAAAAGTTTGTGAATGTAGGATTATGGAAAGCACGAGGAAGTAAATGTATCAGAAGTAGTTGAAGAATTGTTGTGTTGTGACGTGAAAAATATTCTCAGTTGGGTGAATATGAAATGCGGTCACTGATTCTTTTTTTGCATTAGTGTAGAATGCAATGATATGGTTTTAGTATTTGAGATTCCGTGCAAATTTGGCGTAAATAAAGTTTACGTTTTGTTAATAAAGGAAGAGTATAGGAGATGTTTCCTAGATATGTTCACAAGGAGAGAGTGTGAAGTTATTTATTGTAGTCAGGCAAGATTCTGTACAGGAAGTTCAAAATGTTAATTAATAATTTGTGGAAATTTGAGAACAGAGGTGTGGAGTGAGGTAATATGCAAAGCACCTGAATTAAAGTCAATGTTAATGAATTTGTAACTGAAAGTCTTGCAATGAAGTTCACCACTTTCGGAAGTTATTCAAAGAATTGTGAAAAATTTTTGAGCTGTGATTAACTTCATCGTTCGTCACTTTTGTTCTTTTTGATATGACAAGTTTGTTAATACTTCAAATCACATTATGTATTGGTGATATAGAATAAAATGATATATTCAAAGAAATAGTGTTGTTGTTTGAGTCTTCAGTCTTTCGACTGGTTTGATGCAGCTCCCCATGCCTCCCTGTCCTGAGCTAATCGTTTCATCTCTACATAGCTACACCACCCTACATCCGAGGCAATCTGTTTAACATATTCTAACCTTGGTCTACCCCTACAGTTCTTGTCCTGGGTGTCTTAGTATGTGTCCTACTAACCTATCTCTTCTCTTCATTAGCAGTCGCCAGAAACACCTCTCCTCTCCCACTCGTCTTAATACCTCTTCGATTGTAACCCTATCTACCCATCTTATCTTCATCATTCTCCTGTAACACCACATTTCAAATGCTTCAATTCTCCTCTTTTCTGCTGCACCAATAGTCCAAGTTTCACTTCCATAGAGCGCCACGCTCCAGACAAAGGCTTTCAAAAATGACTTCCTAATACCTAAATCTATATTCGATGTCAACAGACTCCTTTTTTGTAGAAATGCTTTCCTTGCCTGAGCCAACCTACTTTTTATATCCTCTTTGCTTCGTCCATCACTGGTTATTTTGCTTCCTAAGTAACAGAAGTCTCCTACTTCCTTCAGCTTCTCACCTGCCAATTTGATGTCCATAGAGGTTTCTGATTTATTTCGGCTGCATTCTAGTATTTTTGTTTTACAATTATTAATTTTCATCATGTATTCTTTCCGTAAGACGGAGTCCATACCATTCAAAATCTCATTAAAATCCTCAGGCTTGTCGGCCAAGATGACGATGTCATCAGCAAATCTCAGAGTTGAAATTATTTATCCTTGAATCTTCACTCCCACATTAAATTTTTCTCTAATTTTCTTCATTGCTTGTTCAATGTAAAGATTGAAAAGTATGGGTGATAAGTTGCAGCCTTGCCTAACACCTTTCTGAATATCAGCTTCTCTCTCATGTCCCTCAGCTCGAATGACTGCTGTCTGGTTTCTGTATGGATTGTAGTTCACCCTCCTATCCCTGTACTTTATTCCTATAGATTTCAAAATGTCAAACAATTTAGTCCAATCAACGTTATCAAAAGCCTTTTCTAAGTCTACAAATGCCATGAACGTTCTCTTATCCTTCCTTATTCTACCTTCCAAAATCAGCATAAGACTTAGTACAACTTCCCTTGTTCCTACGTTTCTCCTGAAACCAAACTGGTCTTCACCCAACTCCCTTTCTATCTGGCTTTCAATCCTCTTGTAAGTTATTCTAGACAGGATCTTCAAAGCATGAGTAATCAAGCTGATTGTACGGCAATCTTCACATATGTCAGCTCCCACATTCTTTGGTATAGGGATGATTACATTCTTCTTGAAATCAGGGGGTACCTCGCCTGTCTCATAAATCCTACACACCAAGTGAAATAACCTGATCAGACCTTCATCTCCTATGCAGCGTAGCAACTCAATCGGTATATCATCCATGCCTGGTGCTTTGTTCCTGCTTAAGTCTTCCAAAGCTCTATCAAATTCTGATCTCAATATTAAATCTCCTTTCGCATCCTCATCAATTTCCTCCTCCCTTTCCATTACATGATTCTCAATCTCCTTTCCCTTATACAAACTCTCTATGTAAGCTTTCCATCTCTCAACCTTTTCTTCCCTATCTGTTAGAGGCCTTCCATTTGTGTCCTTAATATTACAGCACTTAGTCTTCTTTTCCCCAAATGTATTCTTAATCCTTCGATAACCTGTGTCTACTTTTCCTAATTTCAGACAAATTTCTATATCTGCACATTTCTCCTTCAACAATTCTTCTTTCGCTTCCTTGCACTTCTTGTTGACCTCATTTCTCAGACGTCTGTATTCTGTTTTACAATTTTCATCACTTACATTCTTGTGTTTCCGCCTTTCATCCATCAATTCTAGTATATCCTGAGTGATCCACGGTTTTCTACCTTTTCTTTCTTTCCTACCAATGCTTTCTTCTGCGGATTTTGTTATTTCATTCTTCAAAAGTGCCCAATCGTCTGCAATTGAAGTTTGTTTAGGGTTTTTCATTAGTCCTTCTTTTATACTCTTCTTGAATCTTTCGTTTACGTCATTCTCTTTCAGTCTGTCTATTGCCCACCTTTTTGGCTTTTGACTTTCCTTCAGTTTCTTCAACTTTAATCTGCATTTCATTACAACCAGATTGTGGTCAGAGTTTATGTCAGCACCAGGATATGTTTTACAATCCAAAATCTGGTTTCGAAACCACGGCTTGACCATAATGAAGTCGATTTTGTAACGCCCTGTATCTCCTGGTCTCATCCATGTGTATATTCTTCTATTGTGGTTATTGAATAAGGTGTTAGCTATGACCAACTCATGCTCGGTGCAGAATTCCATCAGCCTGCTTCCTCGATCATTCCTTTCACATAGTCAGAAATCTCCTACTATATTCCCTTCTCTCCCTTTTCCTACCACAGCATTCCAATCTCCCATTACTATAACATTTTCATCACCCTTGATATACCTCAGAATTTCGTCAATTTCTTCGTAGACCTTTTCAACATCCTCATCATCAGCTTGACTGGTAGCCACGTAGGTTTAGTATTGATTTTTGCTACAATAATCCGTTCACTATATTGCTCATAATATTCCACCCGTTGCCCATGTTTCCTACTCAATATGAGACCAACCCCTGCTTGGCCATTGTTTGATTTAGTACTAATGACCCTATAGTCACCTGACCAAAAGTCCTGTTCGTCCTGCCAGCGCATTTCACTAATCCCAACCAAATCCAACCTTAACCTATCCATTTCCGTTTGTAAGTTTTCTAACCTTCCACTTCCTAGCAGACTTCTAACATTCCACGCTCCGAACCATAGAATGTCAGATTTCCTCTTTGTCACTTCTGTGATGTTAACCCCCTATCGAGTAGTCCCCACCCGGAGATCCGAACGGGGGACTAGTTTTCCTCCGGATTGAAATTTTACAAGAGAGGAGGCCATCATCACATGTAATTATGCATAGAGAGGTGCATATCCTCGGAAATAGCATTACGGCTGTAGTTCCCCGTTGCTTTCAGCCGTGCAGCAGGACGCAGTGTAGCCATTATTTGGCTTATATTATCAACACCTTAACCGTCTATAAGACTAGTAAAGAATTGATTTATTCTAAAAGGCTGCTACTCCCTTTCAGAATAAGTAAAGAGCAATTCTACTAACAAAAATACTAACCATCTACTAACAATTAAATACCAAAATTCTACTAACGAAGAAAAAAAACTTATGTTCCACCAACAACAAATACTACCACTAAAACATTCTGTCACCAGGCACACTCACATGCACCCTCACACATCACAGTCTACTGAAACAATGAACTATAACTAATAAACAATGCAACTGCTACCAGACACACTCACACACCACAGTCTAATAGAACAATGACCTATATCTAATAAAAAACTAACTACATACTTACAACTAAAACTAACTACATACTTACTGTACTGTAATTTGAATTGACAATATTTACAAAATGCAATTTAGATAGAAAATACTTACAAAATGTAATTTAGATACAAAATAGTCACAAAATGCACTTGAGAATAAAAATACTTACAAAATGCCCAACCTACACAATGTAATTTAGATTGAGAATACTTACATAATGCGGTATAGGTTGAAAACACTTACATAATGCAATTGAAAATCAAAATTATCTGTATAAAAATAATCCAACCTGAAAATTAATTCAGCAGGCTCATTCAGTTGTTAGCTTCTTCTACAATACTTCGCCCAATTGAACGAAATCAGGTTGGTTATACTAACAGAAAAGCAAGAGACCGCAATAAAACAAATAGAAACACTCCAAGAATGCGCCGAAAAAGTGGGACTTCAAATATCCTTCGAGAAAACTCAAGTGCTAAGTCACAAAGGCGACATCATGCAAACAAAATACGGAACCATCAAAAGAGTCACACATTTCAAATATCTGGGAGAATTTATCGAACCAACTGGATCCGAAAATATCTCACAACAAAACCGTCTCCAGAAAACCAGGAGAGCACTCGGACTTATCCAAAACCTCTATAACAAAAAATGCATGTCATTAGTCTGGGCTAATTGGCAGCACGAATTTCCTTATAAACAGCGTGACTATATCTAGATTGAAATTGCTCACTGGTATGGTCGAGTTCCCTAAATATCTCGTCACAACTTTGAAACGAGTTTGCTCACGACGCAATAAGGATCTTTGGCACCTCGGACGGATATTGCTGAGCAATTGCCTGCACCAACACATTCTCTGCTAATGGTGATTCTAAAAACTGCAAACGAGCTGACTGGACAGTAAAATAGCTTGCGTTTCTTGTAGGTGTGAGAATACATTGGAAATACATTTCTGCACGAATGTTCTGCTGTTTTACCAATGACCAATATGGTTTTAAAAGAGCATCCTTGATATCGGCAACGAGTGAAATCCAGTTCCTGAGATCTTGTGTGGCTTACCCTCATAACAACAGATGATTGTCAATGCGTTTATGGTATTACTAAGGGTCTTCGGTCTGACGTTATCAAAATGTCCTCCAAGAACTTATTAAATTTTAACCTTTTGAATCTTGAATCCGTAAAATTACTCTAATTGCCGCTAATTTACGGAGTAGTATGCCAAATGCCTCCGCAAAATCTATAATTACAGCGTCAACTTGCAGCCCCCCCCCTCCCCCTGTCCAGCGAGTGACATAACATTTGGCACTCGCATGAAGGAAGGAAGGAAATTTGTAGTTTTACGTGACCGTTGATCTCGCCATCATGAGCCAAGGGACCTCCTATCTACGTGGAATCCGAACCACAGGACATGACATTTCACTTTGAAAATATGACATGCATTGACCAGGAATGGAACCCGGTCCTTCGTGGCGAGAGGCTCATGCGCCACCACGCCCCCGGCTCTTGTCTAAATCCATGTTATCTCCCATTAAGCCATGATAACATTTCCCACTGTTCCCGCAGTTTACATGTGAGCCTATCTGTTCCCTCCCGTGAATATTGGAACTGTTGTAGGTCTTTTCCAGTCTGCGAGAATTTGCGTGTTATTAATAAACAACACCGGCAATGGCCGTACCTTCCCACATCTCCACACATATTGTCTGGGCCTTTCGATATACATCTACGTAGCTTTTTGATTATTGCTAGAATTGACGACCGTTTTATTCGGAAAGGTGGGCGATCAGAATCATACTTATCGTCCAACACACAGCTAGTAAATTTATTAAGCACACTACCATACCATGTATTTAATTAACAATTGCCTGTTTCTCAGTAATTAATTCACAATCTCCAGACATTATCGTAGAAAAATCATTGAAATTATCTTCCGCTTTGTACCTATAACATATTTTCCACCCATGAAATTATCGTAAGCAGCCTTCTTTTTGAGGATTAACTCTTTCGATAATTTACAATTTCGCATATGCCCGTAACTATCGTGTTGTTTGTTATAATATGTAGGGACCGGATATTTTGAAAATGTATATGCGCATATGCAAATGCGTATTTTGTGGGTTTATTGCATATTCTGAACATAACAGCATATTTTGCCATATAGGCCTACATTTGATATTAGGCCTAAGTATAATTTAAAACATCTTGAACAAACTTGGTTTTGCCTGCCTGTTGGACATCCCTTGTAAAAATCTTTCTGAGCAACAGATAACAAGATACCAGTATTTACGCTGTTTCAAGAAGGGAATGGAGGGGATCATTCCTTTCAGCATCCCGACAGCCAGTAGCCCGGGGTTAGTTTTGTGAGGAGTTTCTTCAGTTAATGTGTTACGTTATTCTTAGTCTGCATATCCTTTGTTCAAAATGCCTAAGAGAAGAGCAGCATAAAGTATTTATTCAATCAGTGGGTGTCAGGTAACAGTGATTATTGTTAAATATGCTCAAAGGTTGTGAAATGTGAAAAGTAATTTTAACTTGAACTGCATGCAAAAACGGCTCACATATTGCGGAAAAGAGTGAATAAGATTGCTTTATTGTTAACTACATATTTTAGGGCATATTTCCTACATTATAGAGCATAATTGCGTGCATATTTTAATCGTCTTTAGTCCATGAATGTCCGGTCCCAAGATATAAGCTTTGGTGTCCCGTGATTTCCCTGTGTAATATTCCGGATCCGGATTTTGCTTCAGTTACTTAAACAGCACGAATTTCTCAATAGCACTATTTACGATATTTAGAAACATGTCCCACAATATCCGACGCCCATCCTACAAATCCTGAAATTTGCTCTGATCCGCTCGGCAGTACCGAGTATTGGAAACGTAAGGTAATGAGGACCCGATGAGGTTTAGTAACGTTACTATCGTGTGTACCGTAGTTAACGTTATAGTCAAGTGTAACTGTACAGTGGTAACGAACCACGTGCCTCGCGATCGGTACAATGGCGTTACATTTGCATGTAGTACTGTTAGTAATGGCAGGGATTAAAAATCTTTTGAGATTTAATGTTAGGAGGAGTGAAAGTTTGTGCTGATCACAACTTTGTAAATTTTTGTAAAAAGCGAACATTTAAATATTTTCGTCATTAATTAATTTAGATTTGGAACTACGGTTCACGTTAATGAAACGCATTGTATAGAATAGGGAAATGTCTGAAACCACCGTCGTTTCATATTTCATAAAGTTTTAGTGTTAGTTCAGAAGAACTACACATTGTTTAAAATGTTGTTCAATATTTAAAATTGTGTTTCACATGCAAGATTTTTGCATTATTCCACAAGGAGAGAATGCGGGCTCAATTGGAATGCCGAATTCTTCCAATATTATTTGCAGACAAAGGGAAGTCTGTCAAAATTGATTTTTAATTTTTTATCTGAGGTGTCAAATAGAACACAATTTTAAATTATGTGTGTGAGGGTCATAAGTTGTATTGTCCAAGTAAATACATTTAACAATCACTTTATAGTATGCTTGTCCGTATTTTATCTTAACTGACCGCTGATAATCAACATAAAATGGTACTACTAGTTTGATACTGACGCCCACAATAATTTTGACTTTATCACCCTCGATATCCGAGTTTCTCGATTAACTGTTAACTTAAATAATAGTTCAAGTATGTAACTAGTTTGGTAGTACTATTTTATACTCTGTATGAACCACGCATTTCCTAATTATTCACCTAGCAGGGAACGGTAAGTTATTTGAGATGGGTATCTGCAATCCTTTACATCTCAGCGGATATAGGTGGTGATTGGAGAATTCGGTCGCAGTACAAAGGAAGATGCGGAACTTCAAGCCATAGAGAAAATGGCGTGGCTTTTCGTAGGAAGATTTAAGTACATCACTACTGTCACAACACTCAAGAAATTACTTGAGAAAAATGGAATACATGGTGACATAGATGTCGAAGAGATTGTAACTGGAGGAAGAACCAAAGCCTTCAGAGTTGGTTTCCGCTTCCCGCATTTGGAGAAAACTAATTCTGAAGATTTCACTTTCGAAGATCAAGCGATGTGGGAGTTACACTTAAAGCATATGAGACGCCTAGCGATAATGAATTGGAACGTCGAAGACCTAGTCACGGCTTTCCAAATACTAAATCCTAATAATTTAGCCGATTGTTTTAACAGAGAATTTCCTCACCAAAGATTGGTATTCTCCCAACCATTACACAATACATTCCTTCACCTCACAAGCACAATTAGGAAGACCCAAAGGATGCATAACCATACCTCTAAAACCTTGGTTATATCCCTTTCGCATCATTGACGATACAGACAACATTCTGGCTGCAAAGACCAAATCCAATTTCATGGTGGCCGCCTATTTCCAACCAGAGCTAGAATTAAAATATATTATTACCGAAGTGAGCCAGACCATAAACAAGATAAATAAAGAGGAGAATGTAATAATAGCTGGCGATCTGAACTGCCACATTGATATAATACAAGAAAGGGCATGTGCTGTTTTTTTCTTATTCGGAAGAGGAAGGTCTGTCTTTAATAAATAATAAATGCGATAAAACATACTTGTACCATAATGGCAGCAGCACAATTGATCTAATTTCCACAAATTTGAAGCGACTGCAACTAACAGACAAGAAAATAGCTAATGCTGTATTATTAAGGAAACACCTACCATTCATCGCGTCCTTCGTCAAAGATACCGCTTGGAGCACAGCCCCATAACGCAGCACAAAATCACCAAGGAATCTTTTATCAGAACAAATAAAGATTAACGACCCGAGAAGAGAAACAGCGATATAATACATCAATGGTGATAATATTGATACTGGATTAGAAACTATGGAAATATCATCAAATCCGCTATCATTCCGGGAAAATCAGACACGAGATCAGCTCAACCCTGGATCAACGCAAGATGCTATGAAGCACAAAAGACAACACCATACGCCCTTCGCGGAGCAGGGGACTTGCGCCTCGCAGATCACTTGAAGGAATACTCAGACAGTCACAAAACATCTAAAACCATAATCCAAAGAAACCAGAAACCAATATATGGACTAGGAGAAAGCCAGGCTTTCACGGGACGCAGAGAACGCCCCTTTAGAGGTTCCAAAATGAAGAATTCTACGTCTTCCAATATATACCCCCAATCAAAAGAGGGAAGACCACTCCAGGGGTCTCCTATCACAGATGGACATAAGTACAGATACGCGGTTAGAAACCACGATCCACACTCAGGAATCCAGAGTAGCGGTAGTGACGGAAGCCATACGCTCGAAAAAAGTAAAAAAGCAATGGCACCCGATAATATTGTCAATGAACATCACAAGGCTTCTCTACACATACCCGCAGATGCGTGGACAAGGCTTTTCAACATATACAATTCAGCAGGCAGTATTCCAGGTAGATGGAGATCTTCCTTTATGAAAGTAATATATAGAGGAAAAGGCGGCAAGGGTGATATGAATGCTCATAGGAGAATGTTCCGCGTTTATGGTTTTATGAAAACTACTACAAAAAAGTCTAACCGTGTTGACTTACAACATGATACCGGATGAACAATTTGATTTCAGACAGGGACGGTCAACCATCCAGGCTGTCCTACGTTTACTAAACGATGCCCACGTGGCACTCAAACAAAAGAAAGAGAGAATGTTTAACCTACTAGACCGTCACAATAAGGTTCATAAGCTAGCAGATAACTTAGGATCGATGTATTATATCACAGCGTTAATGAAACATATCCTATTCTCAAATTAGCCTACATAGAAGTGAATGACTATCTGGCTACTTCCAATCCCATAAGACAAACCATCGGCGTATTACAAGGGGATCGATTAAGCCCGGCAGATATAATCTGTCTCAATGGAACCACTTTATCACTGGTTAGTCACTTTTGCTACCTTGGTGATTTTTTTCTCAAAGCATGTGAAGGGGAAATCTAGGGGTGCTTTAGTAGCCATAAGTGATATAAAGAGAGTGAGTAAACTGTCACTGACCACAGCTTTCGCCCTTTTTGGAATGAAATTCACCACTACTGAGTTATGGAATAGAACTCAAATGGACACACCTCACGGAAAGGAACTTAACTGTAATGGAGAAAGTCAATGCGACTTACATAGATCGCGCACTATTTCTGTCACCATCAACCCCATTGAGACTGGTCTATGAACTCACTAGCCAGTCCTTTCTGGTGGAAGATTTAAGAACCCAGTACCTACTGCCATCTACCAGCGCGAGTACAGTGTTTTTTTTTACAGAAGTGCAAGCAGAAGGAAATAAACATCTGGACTGAGTTTTCCAGTGCCGAAGCGATGACATCAGACCTCAGAACGCAAGGGAACTACGAGTTGAGACACCTAGTAACGAGAATGGCTGTGCATTGGACAAGGCCTGCAGTAATACACACCTCCACTCATCACATGGAAATTGTGTATGTGTGTTGTGCAAGAGAGCGTGTGACAGATACCATATTCTGTCGTGTCCTGATAGAACTCAAACATTACGAGCATAATTATAGTGAAGATAATGTCTGTAGGGCAAAGCCCTAATACTCCCCCTCCCTCTTTTGCACGAATGTGCGCATTCTAGCATTCTCTACTTTATTACCGTATATGTTTTAACTGAATTATCGTTGTACTTTTGGTAAGTAGTGTACCCATCTGATATGCGGAAATACAAGTCATCATCCTTGCACATAATATTTCACAATGGTACATTTCAAAAAATGGGCGCACAATGGTTCAATATAATATCAAATCATGGGTACTCACCCGCCATCCGGCAGCCATGGATCTCCGATACAAAAGATTTCGCCCATATTGTCGTAACTTTTAGCACATCTTACGAACAATATGGTATACCATGATCAATCTTCCCATAACACTCGTAAATTTCACTTGACTACTCATTTTTACACAATGACACATTATATTCGCAATATTTTGGTACACCTTAACAAAGAAAATATATATAGTATTTAAGATAATTGCTTAATTACACTTCACACGTATTTACTTATTCACTATATAACACTTGACACGTGTTAACCCTTAGGGCTTTGTCCTATTCTCACTTATATTATTTACAGCCGATAACACGTTATGTAATTGTCTTTGTCGTATCGCAGGACGCTCGCGGTGACTTCCGACTCGTTCCTAGATGACGCCTTCTCTCCTAGTTCTGGATCTGACCCTAGGTCGCGAATCAAAGTTCTGTCGCTTTCCACGGTTTAAACACACCTGTTTATTAACTTAACCTGGCTTCTCTTTCAACAACGTCTGGTGGTGAAAATTTATAATGATCAAACTGTTTCTGATTTCAACTATGTTCGAAATGTTTGTATAACAATGTTCGTTACTTTCACTTTTACTGCGCGTATTATCTATACTTGAACGCGTACTTTACTTAACTTTCGCTACACGGCCCTACAATCTCAATGGCTTTCCTTCAAAGACCAGGAGATTCTATTCTGTGCTAACACTAGCGATACTGGTTCTAGCTATCGTGTTGCGGTTTGACCGGACCTAACTTTCACTTTGTAGCGCACTGTCCGTTTTATACCCACAACTTTTATGTTTGTGGAGTTCCGTCTGCTTTCTGCGACTTTGCGTGGTCTCGAACTAGCGTACTGGCGATTTCGAAGACTTATAACTTGCTTGAACCTACATGGCCCTCCCTTGAGGTTCCAATGTTCGATGTACTGTACTGGTTACGTATAGTCCAGTCCCACCTGGACTGACTGACTGAAGTCTTAGTATCTTTGGCGGACAGCGTATATATTGCAGACTGGCTTTGCGATCCAGCGTCACCTCCTCGGAGGGTACTGTAGACTGAATACTTGGTGAAACAGCGCAATGCCCTCAGGCTTGCTTAAGACTGAATAATGCCACTTTGGCCCTTGATCGGATCCAACTTCATATCATGGCGTAATATCGATTCGTACTGGTGAATCAGCATGACCTCCCATCGCGGTCCGTGGTAGACTGAATAATAAATGATCCAGCACGACGCGCCTCTGCGCTCGCTAAGACTGAATACTGAGAAATTGTTGATCCAGCGTGTCCCGCTAAAGTGGACATCAAAGACTGAATACTTGGTGGCTCTAAGCCTCGCTATTTATTCATAACTCACAAAAAAGATCAATATGCTATCCTTCTCAAAATTAACTTTTGAACCAGTCGTCGTACGTCTGTAGAAACATTACATATTTACTCCTCATGATCTAAACGTTACATTTCCACTTTGTTTACCAAAAATTGATCACGGAGATTTTTATTAAAATATTAAATGTGCTCCTGCAGTATGTGGGTGTACTTCCTTTTGCCTCCTACTCCGAGACACGGGCTTGTCCCTCCCATAATGACGTATGGCTCAGATCGACACTTTTCTCCTGTGCATTTAGTAAAGATTTTTATATTCTCTAAATTCCTAACTCCCAGAGTTATTCTGATTAGCGTGCCAAAAACTTATATAATTTTTCGTGGTTTCCAAGACAATAGGTTATTTCACAAAATTACAGTGTTGGGCTGCAACACAACGTTGCCAATAAACCGCTGACTTGGCTCCGGCGATAGATCCCCGAGCTGCCTACATGATTAGAACTTTCCTATGCATACGTGTGCTTATGAGTCAGACACGGCTTGCATCCAATAACTTAGATAACGGACCCCTATCGCCTTGAGGCATGCTTCAATTTCAACATCTTGGCTCACTGCTGGCTTGTATGAACGTCAAAGTCTTATGAATATTCCTCCTTTACATGACCTAAAATATCATAGGTTCGACCCCTGTTCTCATCATATGGGTACAGTAGATCCGTTTACTTTTAATTTACACCAATAATCAAAAATTTTAGATATTTTATTAATCTATAAGTCTTTCTTTTATTCTTTTTATTGGATGTTATATAAACTCACGGTTATCGAATTTTGAGAATTTATTTATAAGCTTTGTAATAAGAGTGGACTTCCTTACATTTAAGCTGACGATGACTCCGATGATTTGTATTGATTCCTTGTATTAACGGGCGTCTTTCTATAAATTTAACATATGGAACTGACTTGTCGGAATGCAAACTTCTCCTAATGGAGTCGGAGAGCTTGAGCGTCCCGAATAACGTCCACTGTAACACAGCATGGGCACTTCGAATATCTCGGAAACCTAGCAAAAATAAAATACAATGGTATTAGGGTAATTGGCTGCTTTATTATATTTATTTTTTTATTTATTATACACAATATTCTATACCTGAAGAAAGTACTTGTTTTGTTTACCAGGATGAACTAGCAGTCAAAACAAAACTTCAGTGCTCATAGGTAACCACCCCGACTGTCAGCAGCGGAATTGACACAATCAGCAGCGTCAATTAGCTAATATCTTAGACTTTAGAGTTCCTAATTAGCAACCCACACTGTGAGCGGAGGGATCCTCTTATTGACACTCCTGGAGTGTTTCCAACCGTACTGTAAGTGGATGATTCCCTCACACTACATTTGAGGTATAGACAAACCGATAATTCCTTTGAGCTAATATCATTCAGATTAGATCTCATAGGTACCCACCCAGACTGTGAAAAGATGGTTTCTGTTAGACGTATTGATACAATCGGGATGTCATTAAGCTAATATCATTCAACTTACTGCTCCTATGCATCCACGTATACGGTAAGCAGATGGTTCTTCTTAGAGGAATTAACACACTGGATTGTTTTTATGCTCAATGCATGAAGTTAAGAGCTCCTATATACCCACCCCGTGCATCCTATGTTCCTCTGAAGGTATCGACCCATCTGGAATGTAATTAAGGTAATGTCATTCAGTTTGTATCTCCTAGGTACCTACCCAGAATGATAGCAGACGGTTTCTCTTATAGGTATTGACGCATCGGAGTGTCTTTAAGCTAATGTCATTCTGTTTTTATCTCCTAGGTACCCACCATACTGTATACCTTACACTACTAATAAGGTATTGATGAACCTGGAGTGTATTTAAGCTAATATCATTCAGGTTTGTGCTCCTAGTTACCCGCGCTGTTAGCAGATTCTTCTTCCTGGAGTTATTGATACAATGGAGTGCCTTTAAGCCAGTATTATTTAGTTTAGGGCTCCTAGGTACCTACCCATACTGTGCGCAGATGGGTCCCCTTAATGATATTGACACACCTGGAGTGTCTTTAAGCTAAAATAATTCAGTTTAGAACTGATAGGTGCCCTCTCAAACTGTGAGCTTATGGTTCCTATTAGGAGTATTAACACACCTGCCGTGTTTTAAGTTAATATAATTCAATTATAGCTGCTCGGTTGCAACCATATTGTAAGAACATGGTTCTCCTGACACTATGCATAAGGTATCCACAAACCTGGAGTGTCTTCAAACTAATATCAATGAACCCTTGGGAGTAATGGCACATTTGGAATGTCATTAGGCTATCAGCAGGTTAGAGCTTTCTCACATTTCAAATCTGCTCTCCATTCTAGTGCTAGAGTTTAAAACATTATGTTGCAGAGATATTAATATACAATAGTGCTGATTTAAAGATTTGTTTCTGAGGAAATAATCATATTCATTTATTTTTAAAGATGTTTTGGTCAGCTGAATTTTGCAATGTTTGGAACGTAATGATAAGGAATTAATCATATTTAGAAGATTTGCTTATTGCTAATATAATGAGAAGTAAAATACCGTAATGTAATTCACATTAGTCAATAAATACAAATAGAATATATTATACGAGTGTCAGCCACATTGAGGCTCTCTTCAGTAATTGCCTTCAAAATAAGTTAAAACTAAATTAATTACGAGCAAAGTTGATCTATATTTACCTTGGATTTTCTGGTGAAGTAATAAAAAAGATCATAACAAGTATTAAAAACAGATCCGTAACAAAATGTGATTAAAATTGGTGATGCTATAAAATAATTTTCTAAAAATTCCTATGTATAAAATAACTGGTGATGGTAAAAATTATGTTATAAATAGATGTATTTCTTTTAAATTGTCTTGGAATGGTTTTTCACAAGATGAAATAAGGGTCTTTACTGAGGAAGCATGGTTTGGAAATGTATTGTAATTATTCCTTGCTCAATTGAAACATTTATATTGTTTCAAGAGTGGATGAAGCTTTACGTTCTTTGTCAGAGGAATATTTGGATATGTCTTCGGTGAAGTTGGATTCAATAGGTGCTACTGTATGCGTTGGTTGTTATTGAATGGGTAATTGGACGGCATGAAGCCAAGTTCCTGTATTGAATTTTCATAAGTCTATTCTTGCATTTCATCCGTTATTATTTTATAACCCCCTTTTTGGCACTTATTTTGTAAATTTAATTAATAACCTTTCCTGCCAAAATGTAATTATTTTCGTTTTCACCCTTAGAAAAAGGAAATGTCTTTATTCCTTTATCTTTGAACTTTCTCGATTCCAACTCTTGTAAATCGCGCTATCTTAACAATAGATTAACATTGCCCGCTGGCTCCAGTGGTGGGATTTCTATCGCAGAAATGGCCGATGCATGCCATCTAATCCCTACGGCACATCTATACTGTCATGTTCCGCAGAATCTGTGATAGTGGCAGTTCTTCTCGCTTTGCATGACATGCTGGCGGAAAAACCTTCATTCTTCGTTGTTGACAAATATATTTGTCTTTTCCCCTCTGGACCGTAAGCCTTCATCTCTAATTCTCCCAGAATCACATTTCTCCAATTTGAAATCCTCAAGATTTTATCTTGCCGGCACGAATAACTGCCATGAAATGTAAAATTTGCACAAAAAACTTGGTCTCGGTCTCTCTATTAGAACATGTAGCTGTTCTCATTACACAGGTCATCAATATTTTTTCAGAAGATAAACAGGTGTAAAGCGGTAGTTATCTACTCATTTATTTCAGAATAACTCTCCAATCGTCAAATCATTGATGCTGGACGAATTTCTTACATAGATGTGACTTATTATATAAAGATATACTGAGTAAATTTCAACACTGAACTCTTCATAAAACGTGGTATCATAAATAATACATTATTTCAAGGTACACATAATATTCGTACGTGCATACCCAATATACATATATATATATATTTATATATCATGGATGCGTGTAACCCTCCGCCCTCCCTAAAAAGTTCCCAACACATATATAGACGTACACAAAACCCCTCCACAAATTACACAATTGTCCAAGAGTTAAGCCTAATCACTAAACGAGGCCATACCGCTTGATAGGAATGTCAGACGGATTGCTGAACAAACGGGAACTGAATCAAACACCATGTGTCACACAACTTGTCCAAAAGAACAGTGTCAGAAAAGTTCTGATAGCTAAGGTACACCTTTGACAACAACTAACAAAACTTGGCAATGTTTTCCACAACAACATATGCTGTTAATAGGGTGCACGGTTACCCCTAACCGCCACACATGCTTCGCAGTGACGTCTATCAGATGGTCCAAGAGTTTTGGTGGCAGTCGATCCCATTCCTCCGAAAGGGAAATGCAGCGGTCTTGGAGGGTCCTTGGTGGAGGCTGACGGGATGCAATTCACCTGCCCAATGCATCCCTTGCATGCCCTATAGGATTCAGATCCGCAAACCTTGCTGGCCAGTCCATGCGATGAATGTCTTCCTCAGCCAGAAATGCATCCACCAGAGCAGCGTGGTGCGGTCGGGCACTATCATCAATTCAGAGGAAGCATGGACCAACCCCACCTCTGAAAAGTCGAACATGTATTCTCAGTACCTCATCCCTGTATCTCCACGCATTCAAAGTGATCCTCGGACCACCCATGAAGATACGTTCTTCCGTACGGCCATTCAACATGATGCCGCCCAACACCATGACGCCACCTCCACCACTGGTCGCGTTCCACGATGCTCCTACGGTTGTACCGACTACCCGGTTCTCTCCAGAATAATGTGCGACGGGAATCGTTCTGCAAATAAGAGTACACACCTCCATTAATCCATAGTGCAGTTTCGACGTTGACAACTCCACAGTAAATTGGCCCGTCTCTGTGTTTGAATGAGCGGGACGCACACCACGGGACGTCTGGCAAACAGCCTGGCAGTTCTGAGCCTCCGGTCCACTGTTTGCCGGGAAACGGCAATCGCTGAGATGGCTGCAAGCACCGCCGACACTAATACAGTCATCACAATTAACACCGGTTATGAGACAGATTCTACACACACCCAAAAGTACACGGTGCTACATGACCGCGTTGTCGCAGCCCCTATACTAAAGAACCAACCAATCGGTCCGGCTGAGGAATGGTTACTCTTGGTAGACCTGATACTGGCCTACGACTTACATCAACTGTGTCTCGAAATCGTCTCGAAAGCCTGGAAATGACACTTAAGGGCAAATTCAAGGATACGGCGATTTCGGTGTGTCTGGCCTGCTTCCTGGTGGCCGAGTATTCTACCCTTCAAAATGGGGTCCAAATGGCTTCGGTGTGCCATTATGTTGTCACATTCACCACGAGGCTACGCTGCGCACACAAACACAGGGCAAACACGACTGAGGGAATATGGGGCGCAGACACTGGCTGTGTTTACCTTTAGGTTACACCGCTAGTCAAAGCAGGGAATGCTCTTTCCTATACAGAGCGAACACGTAAGTTTGGTAGGCGCATATGTCGTGCGATGTGCGGTATATTTCCTGTTGCCCTGCTTATTCATAATTTTTGGACACTAGTGTACATTCCCAGAACATATCATTTGGATGTGCACCAAAACTCTCTTCTATAACAACTCCGGAGCATAGCAGATTGATGTGTACAAACCCCTATCCCTAAAATATTTACAGTACATATCATACGGATGTGAAGAAAACTACTCTCTATAACATTCGCAGAAAATCTATTGATTGATTGATGTACAAATAACACTAACTATAACAATCGCGGAATATAACATGCGGAATCATGTCTTACCTCCACTACCTGTAGAATTACAAGAATATTTCATTCGGATGTGTGAAAAATCCTCTCCCTATGTCTCTTCGCTTGAAACCTTTCATACCTGCTTGATGTATGATGTCAATGTGCCTTCCGGCGACTAAGGATATACAAGTTGTCTCTTAAACCTGCTCTATCAAATGAAAGCTGGGCACTATTTGCGAACATTTATTTTCGGCCAATACGTAATTCTCTCCCTTCATTACGACGGAAATATCAGTGGATTTTCATTATTTCTCAAGTACAGAACTCTCGATTATCCGGCACAATGACCGGGGTGAATGACATGGAAAGTCCAAAAGCATGTGTGTATTATTTCTTTTAAGTAAACAGTTCCTTATAAAGTAGGCTATAATACATTTATTATGATAAGTCACCCACATTATAGTGCTGTCTGTAATAGTACTCTGCTTGCTTACCTCGAGACGTATTTTGCGCGCGGCAATAATATCACTAAATTTAAACCCTCTTTGTCCCATATAATCTATACCCTGAAGAGCCATCTTACTGAATGACAACGTGTTAACAGCTGTTGACCAGTCAAGCGGATCCGTCAATGACATGAAGACAGCATTTACCTTCTAGCAACCTTGAAACAAGCCTGTCTCCACCTCCTTATGAAACTTACACTACGCTATTACAATACAAGACTGGACAGAGCAAGAAGTCGTGTACATGTCACAAAAAACTCACTAAATATAACTCTCCTCCACCGGGACTACACTGCAAAAAATATGTACGCTAAATAAAGGGACTACACTTCAAAAAATGTACAAATAAAAATTCAAACGTATTCAATTTACAGTACAGTTTGAAAAACAGATATTGTTTTAAGGTATACTGTATTCTCAATCAGTTTTTATTAGGCGAAAACGTGCAAGGTTAATCCACAAACTAGATATTCCAGAGTATACTGTACATCACAAATTAAATTTGTTTTTTGCTTAATTACATGAATGTAACTGTTGGCCACTATAAATGATGAACCTTAAAACTGACTGGTATACTGAATGACAAATCAAATATATTACATAAATTTGGCTACTGGTCGAACTGTATTAAAATATGAGTTTTCAATTCACCGAAATCCTTTTAGTGCTTTCTGCTTCACATGAAAGCGCCCAAATTGCTCTTGATAACTTGCAATAATTCTATTTCAAATGCACTACAAACTGACTATGTGAATCACAAGTAATATGGCATTTGCCTGCTGTCGATAAAATTGGCTATATCTTAAGATACCCTTTTAAGAACTCCGTTTTGAATGTACATGTCAAGCATTCAGGATTCACACATGTCTCATAACACCAATATTTTGAACAAAGTCTTTTCCAATCACTTAAAGTAAGAATGAAGATATGTTTCAACAAGGATGCATACGAGCTATAACATACCCTCCAAGAATTAACATGTGCTTAATGAATACCCCGCTTTCTAACAAACCTTTCTCAGCTTGTATTTCGTGAATTTTCTTCTGTCCGCAATAATACATTATTTATCATTTGAATTTATTTTCCATAACATGAATTTAACATCTGGCCACTATCAATTATAATGTGCTTTTTGTGCTTTTGCCTCTGTACTCTTCACCACAAGTTACACATGAATATTGCTCTTGTTCCAACGATGAACGGGGCATTTTATGAGCCTCCCAATCAGTGAATTTTAAACCGTACACACTGTAAAATCTGCTCCGCGTGTACTATTTGAATATGCCTTGTGGCAACTAAGTAAAAAGCGAATCATAAGAGATACTTGCGAATAAATGTCACTGCATATGTAATACATATATTTGACATACATATTTCTTCAGGAAAGTTTGCTGGGCATAATCTGTATAGATGCAGCTGTAAGCCCCAATCAATAAGCAAGTGTCTAAAATTTTGTTTTCGAATTAACGTAATCTCCGCATGGGTTTACCTAGAGATCTTTTCCTAGTTTAGATTCCGCAAACGTTGCATGAATTTGGCTTCAGGAACTAGCATGTGACTTCAAATATAGCTCCGCATTCACAACATGGAAGCACATTTGCCCACTAATAATTTGCATGTGTGTATCCAAAGAACTTGGCAGAGTAAAGTTTGATCCGGATGTAATAAATGATTATTGTTTCAGCCCACTATGAATTAGGAGATGTGTCTTCAAAGACCCTTTCCAAGTCAAGTTCCTCCAAATGTACTGCATTGTGGGGGCTGTAAGCTGCTAGGAATAAGCACGTGTGTCTCAAATTGTAGATTCATAGTAATGTTTTATCAAATTTTCTACTCAAATGCGGATTTCCAACCATCTTATCCGAAAGAAAACTTGACAACCTGCATATCGCGCTTCAGGCTAAAGTTTGTTCCACATGTTCCTTACGAATGCGTATTTTTACAAGTATGGATAAGCACAAATTGTGTTTCCCTAGAAGTCTCTTTCTATAAAGTATGCTACGCATGTACTACATGATTAACGCTTAACACCTTAATGTATTAAAATGCGTACTCTTAAATGTGGTTTCGATGTCCATTCTGCAGGAACTAGAGGAATGTGCACTAACTCCACTATGAATAACCATTTGCGTGTTCAGATCTCCATTCAGTGTAAAGTTTTATTCGCATGTACTACATGAATATGGCTATAGACAACTATGAATGTGCATGTGGCGCTTCAAGTCTCCATGCTTTGTAAAGGTCTTTTCGCACGTGCTACAGGAATATGGTCTTACACCGCTATGAATGAACAAGTGTGTCTTCAAATGTCCCTTCTCAGTAAAGTTCCATCCACATATGCTACATGAATATGACTTTATGTTCGACCCTCAGTATTATGTGTCAGAACCCTGTATCATAATGATGGTCATTATAACACTGTTTTTCATTAAGATACAGTTTCTCCAGCCAATCAGAGCTCGTTCATTGACCAATTAGGTAATGATACCTTCACGCATGCGCTCAAAATCCAACATGTCGGACATAAACACAACATCGAACTATAATAAATTACCGACATGGAATACGCACCGTCCATATGTTCACGTAAATAAACTGGCGAATATGTGACAAGAAATAGCAGTGTACCTTAATATCACCAACGCTAATTTCTACACAGCGCATTGCCTTGAAACGACTGCGGTGACAATATTACTGAGGGACGGCAGATGTTTACATATGGCCTGCATATGGCATTGCTAGGACACAGAGCGCATGCGTCGGTCGTTCAGAGATCTTGAAACGCAGAGATATACCCAGCGCTCGCTCTGCGATCACAAAATTCAAGTGGCTGACTCTCAACAAATATTTATGAATATTTATGTTAAAACATATAATAAAGTTATAATTATCGTCGAACATAAACAGTCGTATGCAACTCGCCTATAATGGTAATTAAGACACTCGTATGGAAATTATAAAACTCGCATACGCTCGTTTTATAAAAATACTCGTGTCTTAAATTATAGCCATTATAGGCTCGTTGCATAATGTACTATTATACCGCTATGAATCAGCATGTGTTTCTTCAAATCCCCATTCTAGGTAAAGCTTTTTTCGCATATGTAACAGGAACATGGTCTTATACCACTATGAATCAGCTGGTGTGTCTGAAAAACTACCCTTCTCAGTAAAGTTTGATCCACATATGCCTCATGAATATGGCTTTACACTACCATGAATGAGCATATGTCTCTTCAAGATACCATTCCGCGTAAAGCCTTTTCCGCATGTGCTACAGGAATATGGTCTTTCACCGCTATGAATGAGCAAGTGGTTCTTCAAATGTCCCTTCTCAGTAAAGTTCCATCCACATATGCTACATGAATATGGCTTTATACCAGTATGAATCAGTATGTGTTTCTTCAAATCTCCATTCTTGGGAAATTTTTTTTCGCATATGTAACAGGAATATGGTTTTATACCACTATGAATCAGTAAGTGTGTCTTCCAACTACCCTTCTTCGTAAAGTTTGATCCACATATGCTACATGAATATGGCATTACATCACTATGAATGAGCATATGTGTTTTCATAACACCATTCTGCGCAAAGTCTTTTCCGCATGTGCTACAGGAATATGGTCTTACACCGCTATGAATGAGCAAGTGACTCTCTAAATGTCCCTTCTCAGTAAAGTTCCATCCACATATGCTACATGAATAAGGCATTATACCACTATGAATCAGCATGTGTTTCTTCAAATCTCCATTCTTGGTAAAGTTTTTATCGCATAGATAACAGGAATATGGTTTTATACCACTATGAATCAGCAGGTGAGTCTTCAAACTCCCCTTCTCAGTAAAGTTTGATCCACATATGCTACATGAATAGGGCTTTATTCCACTATGAATACGCACGTGTCTTTTCAAATATCCATTCCTCGTGAAGTTTTTTCCGCATGTTGTTCGCTCATATCACTCCCGTCTGTCATGTTCCTGTTACTATTTTGAAGAAGTGAGGCTCCGAGTGTACAATGTGTAAGGGAGTTCTCCGACCTGTGGAAGATAATACTGGCAATGGAAAATATCCATTGAAGCAATCTATAGTTGGTAAGTAGCCACTAACATTATAATATAAAAATCACTTATGCCGTACAATTACTCATAAGTATACAGTTACAACATATTGTATATATATATGATTTCATTATGAAATTGTGGACAAACCTAATGTAAAGCATCAGATAATGATCGCTTGAAGATCGTAACTAGTCACCTAAATGAGTTATTTAATAAAATAATTAACCACAGCGAAGAAAGAAATGACCAGAAACACAAAAATGAGGGTATATAATGCTGTGTACCTGCCAATCCCCCTGTATGGTACAGAGAGCTGGACAGTGCATAACAAAATGGACAGTCGTTTAGTCCCCGCTGAGATGAGATACTTGCGGAAAGTTGCCGGGAAAACTCGAAGAGACCATATTAGAAATCCCACTAGAGAGATGAGCTTCAGCAGGAGCCAATATTGGATGTCATTGAGAGGAGAGGATTGGGCTGGATTGGTCACCTATGTAGAAAGTATGCAAGATGAAAGGAAAGCGAAGCAGGTGTGGCGAGCCAGACCAACAGGAAGAAGAACAAGGGGAAGGCCACGGATTGAATGGGAGGAGTACACCTTGGGACTGATCAGGAAGCGAGGGAAGATCTTGGGTGGCGTTCAGAGAATGGCGCATGACAGAAGAAACTTCAATAAATGGCTGAAACGTCCCGACACCTAACGGTACAAAGGGAAAGTAGTAGAAGGAGAAGAGAAGCACAGTGTGAATTAGATTTGATTTGATTTTCATAGTCTTACAATGATTTTTACCTCTTTTTGCCAAATTGCAAGTGGTATTCGCCACACCGAACTTCACACAGCTCACACCCACGCGAATTAAAAGGTTCATGAATTCTCGTATTGGTCCAGACCGCATGATGGAAACCATGACGTACAAACCTGGTGACATGTCTCTGTACGTAAATATTCGAGGTGCAGTGGCAATTCCTCATCGCATCAGTGCCTAAATTACCTCCAAATGTCTGCGCATTTTGTTCTCGTCTTCTGATAGTATCTAGGAAAGCGGTCATCGATGACAGAAACATTCTATTTCCGATCTCTTGTATAAGATAGTCTTCCATAAATATTACATATAGGAATCTCGATGAAGTGAATTACGATTGTCAGGGTAAAGTAATTAATTTCTTGGTATTGGTATCATATACAGGGTATTGTTTTATGTTGTATTTATGTTGTCTTGGTTACAGCGGAAAAATAAAGTATGGAACCTGTACCAGTATATGACTGCACGGTGTTTATATTAAAATCAAGGTTGGAGTTAACATTTGGCGACCGATAGACAGGACTGATTGCCGTGCAGTGAAAGTAAAATAAGAACTTAAGGTACACAACAACTGTTTGATTTCGACTAGCATAATCTATCAACATGGCTGAAGTGACTGCATTAAAAAGAGCAAGAGCACAGTTACGTCGTTTGTTCACAAGAGCCTTTAACACGTTCCAGAACAAGATTAAGGAGGAACATGTGAAGCAGGAAGATATATTTACTAGTTTTAAACTACTCGAAGATAAAGCCGATCGACTGTTTCCACTTGACGAGAGAATCCGCGAAGCTTGGCATGAACGTGAATGCAACAGCGAAGATGAAGAAAAGAATATGAAGAAGTCGAAACATATCGAGATAAATGGACAACAGTGAAGTGTAAGTACGAAAAATATGAATGTGAAATACCGTGTGACACTCATTCCATAAGAACTGGTGTTTCTCAAACGGGTAAAGTGATTAGTAAATTACCCAAGTTGTCGCTTGTGAAGTTCTCAGGAGATATTAAACATTGGTTATCATTTTGGGCCCAGTTCAAGCGAATACATGAGTGTGTTGAGCTGGATGCTGGAGAAAAGATTCTTTATCTAAGAGAATCTATGACTCCAGGAAAAAGAGCGCATGATCTTGTGAGTGGTTTTCCTCCTATTGCCGAGAATTATAGCAAGGCTGTGCAGTTGTTAGAAGCCCGCTATGGTCGAAAAGATCTATTGATAGAACTTAACGTGAGGGACATAATAAATCTAGTGACAGAGAAACCTTCCCTTTCATTATTGTATGATCGAATTGAGGTTAATGTTAGGTCCCTAGAGTCAATGGGCCTGACTACCGACAATTATGCTGCATTATTATTTCCCCTGGTAGAGTCTTGTTTGACGGATGAATTAATTCGTGTGTGCCAGAGAAGAGGAGATTGTGTACAAGAAAATGGGTCACAAGATAAGCTTAGAAACCTTTTGACATTTTTGAAATCTGAAGTAGAAAATGAAGAGTACTTACAACTTACTAGAAAGATAGGTAACGTTCCTGCGGAAAAGAAACAAATTTAAAAACCCTTGAAACTGTGCGATGTTCCTACTGCTCAGGGTTTGGTATCAACTGGAGGAGTGGGAGGTACATGTGCTTTTTGTAGTGAAGAGAAACATCCTTCATCGAGATACACGGAAGCAAAGAACATGACTCTCGAAGAAAGGAAGGCCAGGTTGTCAAAGAATGGCGCATGCATCAAATGTCTCAGAGTTGGTCATGTTGCAAGAAGATGCCATACTCGCCTCTCCTGCAAGTTATGTAAGCAGCAGCATTATCCAATTATGTGTGATTTTTCGGAAAGGAATCTTTAAACGGAGACCCAGGTCTCATCTCAGGCCAGGTCAGTGACGAACTTCTGCATAAATTCCACCTGTGTATATCTACAAACAGTTTTGGTTAAGATTGTTCACGGGTATAATATAGAGCTTGTACGCGCTCTTCTAGACTTTGCCTCTCAGCATTCTTACATTAAAGAAGAACTGGCAGAGAGATTGAGTCTCAAGGAAGTCAGGAAGTTTACTTTAAGCCGTGCTGTGATTGGTGGCAGAACTGGATCTCCAGTGGAACATGGCGTATTTGAACTTGTTCTTGATAATCTCGATAACTCCTGTCAGCTGAGACTGACTGCGCTTAGTCAGTCTGTTATTTGCAGTCAGGTTCCTCGCCTTACAACAGAGCAAGTCGTGAAACTTGGACTGTCCCATCTAGATGTAGGAAAGGATAAGGATATTGAGATCCTTATTGGTGCTGATTTTCTAAGATCAATTCTCTCCAGAGATCGTAAAACGGTGGGAGAGTTAACAGCGTTGCGCACTACATTGGGGTGGACAGTATTTGGTAGAGACCAACGCTCGGGGTGTGGCATGAGTAAAACTACACTTATTATGCTGAATATAGAGAAGGTTAGCAACCTCTGGGAACTTGACGTATTGGGAATAGAAGATCCTATCACCGAAAAGAAGAGATGCGAACTTGAAGAGGAAGCTAGATTAAATTTCATTGAAGCCGTAGAAATAAAAGAAGATGGTAGATACGAAGTTCGACTGCCATGGTTGAAGGATCATCTTCCCTTGGAAACCTCGTACGAGAAGGCAGTGAAACGCCTTCATATAACGAGGAGAAAGCTAGATAATAACCGATACTTGGAAGAATATGATCAAGTCTTTCAAGACTGGCTAGCTGAAGGGATAATAGAGATTAATGGTGATCAGACTGACGTATGTGGCCATTATACGCCTCATCGACCTGTGATCAAGGATTATGGAACAACACCTGTTCGACCAGTGTTCGATGCTTCCGCTAGAAGAGGTAACAACCCATCACTAAACGATTGTTTGGAAAAGGGTCCAAATCTGATCCAACTTATTCCATCTCTCCTACACAAGTTTCGAAAGAAGTCAATTGGAGTTATTGCTGATATTCGCAAGGCTTTCCTGCAAGTTTCGGTAGCACCAGAAGATCAAGTTTTTTGAGATTCCTGTGAGGAAAAGAGAAAATGAAAACATATAGACACAAACGAGTTGTTTTGGGAGTGACATCAAGCCCCATCCTACTTGCAGCTGTGATTGAACACCTTTTAGACCAAGCCTTGAAAAATGACCAGGAAAGGTGGAACAGTATGACTGTCAATATTATTAAGCAACTGAAAGACAGCTTTTATGTTGATAATTGTGTGACAAGTGTCTCAAATAAACAGGAGCTGGAATTGTTTATTAAAACTGCTCAAGATGTTTTTGCCCAACACAAGTTTGAGCTTAGAGGTTGGGAGAGTAGTGATCCAGTGCTTCAAAATGATGAAAAAATGTCACCCGTCCTAGGAATAATCTGGAATCGCAAGGAAGACACGCTTAGCTTGAACTGTGAACCCCTGAAGAAGCTATCACCTATAAAAGCAACCAAGAGGTCGATATTATCTTCCGTCCATAGGATTTATGACCCAATTGGATTTTATGCACCAGTTATGTTATCACCGAAGCTGTTACTGCAGAAAATAAACAAGGTTTCTTGGGACACGGAGGTACCGCAGGAAATCCAAATCAAGTTTGAAAAATGGCTTCGTGAAATAGAAGAATTAGGCCAGCTGACGATCCCAAGAAGACTCCCTGAGGTATATAAAGAACGTAGTCTCCATGCCTTTTGCGATGCGAGTCAAGATGCCTATGCTTCAGTGGTATTTTTACGCACGCAGACAGTGACAGTAGTTCGTGTTGAGCTTCTCCAAGCAAAATCAAGAGTGGCTCCATCACCTCGACCGATCATTTCTCGACTCGAACTTATGGGAGCTGCAATTAGTGCCCGATTGCTGGCATCTATAAGAAAAGAGTTTGACACTGAAACAGTTTATTTGTGGACTGATTCGACGACAGTGTTGACATGGATACAGCGAGAAGTTCTCTGGTCTGTTTTTGTTGAGAACAGGGTTAGAGAAATCAGGCAACTGACTTCAAAAGAATCGTGGAGGCATATACCTGGGGCACTCAATCCTGCTGATCTGCCTACCCGAGGCTGTACAACAAGAGATCTTAGAGCATCGAGACGGTGGGAGGGACTGTCATGGATGTATCTTCCCAAATAAGAATGGCCTTCAGATAATAGCAACAGAATTGAAGATGAAATCATGCTTGAAAGAAGAAAGACTGCCACGACTCTATTGGTCGCAGAAGAGCCTTCAAGTTCCAACTGGTATTACAAGCATTTCTCTCGATTTGACAAAATAGTGAGGCTGATCGGGTGGATAAGACGGTTTATGTTCAATTGAAAATATAATAGCAGGCAGAATGGAGAACTGACTTGTTCAGAATTAGAAGACAGTTAAAGAATAGAAATTTAACTTGTCCAGAATGAAAGTTTTCAAGGGCCCGAGGATCAGAGACTGGCTTTAATAGTGCCATTCTTAGACAATCAAGGCATTTTGCGAGTAAACACCAGAATAACAGAGAGGGAGGACAACAATGAGTTTCGCCAGCCTGCTATATTGCCGGGAGATCAACCTGTTGTGCAGCGACTTATTCATGACACGCACATTCGGCAGTGTCATGTAGGCTCCCAGACTCTGTTGGGTATTATTAGAGAGAAGTACTGGATCTTGAATGGAAGACGAGTCGTGAGATCATTTGTACAAAAATGTGTTGTTTGCAGAAGGTACAAGAAAGAGCGACTGAAAGTTTCTACCCCACCTCTGCCTAATGATCGTGTGAGAGAGGCCAAGGTTTTCGAAGTTATTGGCATTGACATAGCTGGTCCGCTGATTGTGAAAGGTAACCAGAAGGTGAGGGTTTGCTTGTTCATATGCGCTGTCTATCGAGCAGTGCATTTAGAACTGCTTGTCTCGTTATCTACGGAATCGTTTCTTCAAGGTCTACGAAGATTTATATCGCGCAGAGGAAGGCCTACGACGATTTATAGTGATAATGGGACACATTTTAGAGGAGCATATAACATGATGTCTAAGCTCAACTGGGATAAGATCGAGTCTTATAGTGGCATCCAAAGAATTGCATGGAAATTCAACCCTCCCACAGCATCGTGTTGGGGTGGCTTTTGGGAGAGACTGATCGGATTGATGAAAAGTCTCCTTCGGAAGGTACTGAAGAAATCTTCCCCAACATCTGAAGAATTAATGGCTGTGTTGTGTGAGTGTGAAGCAGTCATCAACAGTCGTCTCCTAACGGCAGACAGAAAATCCTCATGACTTGAGACCTATCACACCAGCGATGTTCCTACAGGAGGGTTATGAGATAGGAGTACCTGATCTAGATTCGATAGATGGAAATCAGCTGAGAAAGGGAGCGGCCTATCGTCTGCAACTAAGAAACGCCCTTCGTCAGAGATTTCGAAAGGAGTACCTCGGGCAACTGTTGCTTAAGCGGAATCAGCATGACAGTATTAGCAAGGGAGACGTAGTGTTCATTGAGATGGACAATCGTAATAAGCTTGAATGGCCGATGGGAATTATTGAAGAACTGTTGCCTGGAAAGGATGGACGAGTACGTGTTGTGAGACTTCGAACGTAAAGGGGAGTTGTCATGCGTCCTGTTCAAAGTTTGATCCCATTAGAGTGCTCTATGTCAGTGTCTGAAGAGGAGGAACGAGTGATTGAGACCGAAAAAGAGGCCATGGAACAAGAGAACATGATGTTGCAGAGATATCATACTCGGAGTGGGAGAGCAGTGAGTTGTCCGATGCGATTCCTGCAATGAGATAAAAGCCGTACATTGAATGTTGCAATTTTATTGAGGGCTGAAAATTGCAAGGTGTGAGAATGTCAGGGTAAAGCAATTAATTTCTTGGTACTGGTATCATGTACAGGGTATTGTTTTATGTTGTCTTGGTTACAGAGGAAAAATAAAGTATGGAACCTGTACCGGTATATGACTGCACGGTGTTTATATTAAAAACAAGGTTAGAGTTAACATCTATACACCAAGTGTTCTCTTGAGGAAAGAGGCTTTTATATTCTCTAAAGATTGAACACTCACTTTTAATTAATCCCAGATAAGTTCCATTCCGTAGGTCAAACTGGTATTATTTCCATTTGAATGACTTCCATTGGGGTGGTCAGGAATAGGTCTTCGGGCTTTGGAATCTCTTTCATAGCTCTAATCGCTGCTATTGTTTTGTATCTAACGAGAAAAGAGTAGGTGGTCTGAGCAGTTTGAAAGCAAATGCCCAGATATTTGAACTGATTCATAATGGCTAATTTGTTTTCTTCTAGGTACAATTAGTCCTGTAATGCATTTCATCCACCCATCCGGAACGTCATTTGGTGTGTGTTTTAGGTTATGATTGTAAACTTATTTTCCATTGCCAATTCCAAGAGTCCATCGATCGCATCTTCGACGTCTTTCAGGATTGTTCTTCCTATGACAATGTCATCAGCATACAAGTATACAATGCCTTTTTTATCCATCCCATGAGTGATTCTTGTCACATTGGCTGTTACGATATTGAAAAATATGGGACACATGTGGCCACCCAGTAGTGCACTGTTCGTTTGGGTTATGACACAGGATGTTTTAATGCCTTCATCAAAGACCTCTCCTGTCAGATACTATATTTCTGATTATTATGGCAACATAGATTTCCCGTCCTATAATGCGCTCTAATTTTCTGATAAGTACTTCCCTAATCAGTAAGTTGAAAGCCTTATTATAGTCTATGAAAATTGCGGAGAATTATCTCTTTTCATTTCTTAAGACATCATCTATGTCAGTCAATAAATTCCATACTGCACGGAGAGTTGATCTTCCCCTTCTATAGCCAAATTCAAAGTCCGGAATAGAAGTATCAAACAACTCGGTCTATCTATTGCGTAGGATTTTGGTGAACACTTTGAAACCGTTGTTCTCTAGTGTGATACCTTGATAGGAGTTGCGATCTTCTGTCTTACCTTTCCCTTTCTAGAGAATTTTAACTTTGGAGTACCTCAACCACCAATTTTTCCCTATTTTTTTTTTGACAGGGAATTATGTAATCTCATAAAATTTGTCTCAAGATTAAGGAATAACACCCATTACAATGTGGGTTCAATCGTGTAGACCGACTGAAAAGCATTTAATTTCGCTACGTAAGATTATGAAGAGATCTAACTAGTGTAAAGTTAATTAGTGTAACTTTCAGCAGTAATATTTCTATCATGTTTTCTTCAAATATGAGGAACCGAACGCGTTTCTACTCTTCAATGATGAAGTATCATACAGTCTACCATGATCAGCAACCCATATTCGCAGACAAATGTGTCGAATTCTACCGGCTGTCAAATTAGTTTATTTAGTTTCCTTACTGAGGAATTTGGCAAACTTATTTCAATAAAGTTGGTATTTAGGCTTTCATGCCAATGAAACCCCGTACAAGAGACGGCGTAAACCTAGAAAAGTTGCTGGGATTTTAATTCCTTAGCCCTGAAATCAAATATACAATCGTTTTTATACCCTTTATAGGGAGGTGAAAGACTTAACCCTCGCAGTAAAGTAACGGAGGTACACGAGATAATAATTTAGGTAGCGCGCAGACTATGGATAACAAGAGCTCGCTGACGAGCCATCTCGGAGTTCCTTGGCGAAACCTCGCGCAAGACTCAGCATAAACTTTGAAAATTTGCTGTTTTTAAACTGATTTTGTTATTATTACATGGAATGATTATAGTTTGTTTTTTTACTGTAACTCTTTATCATGACATGATAGGTAGTTTCCACAATATTACTTAGTGTGGATATGACAATTGCAACCAAGTTTGATGAAATTTTAGCGTACCATTTATAAATATAAATATAATATGAAGAAGTTAAACGATAGGTGTTCAATATTTAAGAAAGGTTATTTTAATTTTACTACATAGAAGCTGATGTTTATTTTACAATATATAAACCCAATTTCCTACCTCTGATTAATAATGCAAGTAGTCTACACAAATGCTATAGCTGGGAATTAAACTCCGTCAGCCTTGGTGAGAAGCGAGCAGCGTGACTACAGCACCAGCACGGCACCTTCTGAGTAGTGTAATAATGATGATAATGTTAATAACAATAATAATAATAATAATGTGAATAAGATTATTAATAATAATCGAAACCGAAAGACAATTGATATTTGCTAACAACATAAAGAACTAAACGACAAAAGAAAATGAAAGATAGACTTAAGGGCATGTGGATAAATTAAAATAAATTGACACGCAACAAATGTGTGGAACTTTGTACACTGAAGATACTATAAACTTATCGAAAAATATTACAAAATCGAACTAAAATTTCATTCAGCTCATTAACTCAACTTATTTTGATACGTGACTTCCACTAATCGACTAAAAACGTACATCAAAGGAAAATGTGCATGCAGAATATTCATCTATTTTTTATTTAATTTACTTACAAATTCAAAGAAAACAATCAGATTGATATATTTGAAACACTTTATCCCATTACTGATCCTAAAAACACCCGGTCAGTCAAGTGTACCGGGGGCTTGGGGGCGAAGCCCA
Organism: Meconema thalassinum; assembly: GCA_946902985.2. Classification (NCBI taxonomy): domain Eukaryota; kingdom Metazoa; phylum Arthropoda; class Insecta; order Orthoptera; family Tettigoniidae; genus Meconema; species Meconema thalassinum. The sequence goes on from OX336397.1 coordinate 238,055,244, forward strand.
CAACGAGCAAAGCGTGTACATATTATACACACAAAGCTGTTTCATATGACCGAGATCTTGCAGTAACAGTTATTCTGGATGAACATGATATTCCTTCTCCTGCTCAAAAAAAAGATAAAAAAATGTGCATGGTGCAAGGTTAATACCTTTCACATACGGCTGTTATTTCCTGAAGGTCAATATGTTCTTTCATCATCTCGAAGAAAATTATATTGTAATTGGGTGCTTTATAACTCAAGAACGAGCATTCAATTTTACTTTCTATCACCCATTACAGAGGAATGATGTCATTGATGTTATTTTCCTTTAACGAGATAAACAAGAAATTTACGTTGAAAAAAAAAAGGCTGTACGAGGACATCACGATTAATTCATTGAAACGGGCAAATGAATACCAAGTAACTAGCGATCTGTCCACACATTCAAGTGACACAAATTATTCCATATTTAATTCACTATAGAATGACCATTCTGGGTAGTTGGAATATACAGACCACATGAGATCATAAGGGTTATTATACTTCACTGTTGAATACATAACGGATGAAGGGATAGCAGAACTTCGGGCTACACCGATTGTGTGCATTTGATTGATATACTTGAACTGAGCGTTCCACTTTCTGGCTTGCACCTTTTCTTTTAAAGGTTCACTTTTCTCAACACATTGATTTAATCCCCTTTCTCCGAAGTAGTATTACAAATTTTCATCCTGAATTTCAATCCAGCAAGTTAATACTATGTAAAAGGTATTCGTAAATTAATTCCAGGTGCCAAAAACATGGATGTACCAGTATCGGGCCTCTATTAACGTTCGTTAGTAATGTTGAAGTGTGCATTACGATACGTCATTAAATATTTTTATAAAGAAATTACGTTGCCTTTACAATAAAACATTGCTAGTCATGCTTTTCATCCTTGTGTTGTGGATTAAAGGATTGATTAGTTCTAGTAATTTTTTTTCTATGTGTATTCGAATGGCTGATGGCTTGACCTGGTATACATGTTTTCTGGAAACGTGTTCGACTGGAGGTGTTTACATCCCAATGCTTGGGTTTCAGCGTAATCTACTTTTTTTTTATTAATAGGCTTATGTTTTCAAATTTATCCCCCGTAGTGGTAATAAGTTGTATTAACCACTTACTGAATGAGCCAAATCGTCAACAGTGCTCAGTTAGCCACAGGAGAGATAATGAGACGGGCGCAGCACATTCCTCCCTCAACACCAAAATTTACACCACTGGTCAGTTGCCATTCCGCTGGTATTTGCAAGTGAGTGAAAGTAAGTTATTATTAATATTTTAAATTGGGTGTTAAAACTTGCAACTAGCCCAGGAACCAGCAAATACACACGGTTTAAATAATAAATCTAAAATACATCAGAGCAACGAGTATCCCTCTTTCTCCGGGTCGGAGACATACATTTGAGACGATCACAACATCGATAACAAATGTTAAATAGATGAGACTAAGCAAGTACAAGACACGCCGTGCAAATAATTAGTTGATTCTCTTACAACTACTTAGTTTGTCGCTGACCACACACACTCAAACTCACACCTCAAAACTAAACACTGGGGCAATCCTATATCAGATGCCTTGTCAGCAGCGACTTTAAGAACAGAACACCATCTCGTTAGTCACTAAACTGCAGAACAGTTCTTGATGATTTAATTTTCATTCACATGCAAATTACGGTACAATTAAGAAATCCTTGGCACGCCAGAAGGCGCAGGTAGACTTCACCGGACAAAAATGAAAAATCGGATTCATTAAATTTGCCAATTGTTGTATACCTAGAAACGTCCCCATGTTCAGAATACGAGAACGCATCTTATAATTCCAAAAGTATATTTTTCTCATCCCATGGCATAACGGTGGGTCATAACAAAAACTCTTTCAGACAAAAATTTTTGGTAACTTTTAGAGGACTATTGACCGTATTAAACGGTATTCATTCCGTGCCTATTGAGGGTGGTATGAATTTTTGTTCTCAAAAAACTCCATTTTCCCCAATGGTCTGTGCTATTAAACAATTCACGGATATAAGATTTGGTCTTTATGCGAGGAATTGTATGAAATTTTAATGGATTCGATTTTTCACTTATTAAGAAAAAAGGACCACTATTTTCACCAACTTGGTCCAATATTGCCCATCAAAAAACTTCACCAACATTTAGACGGGTTTTTATATTATGTATAAATTTGAAAGTGATCGGTGGCAACTGGCGGTAGTTATCGTGTCCACAAGAAAGTGAGGTATCTGGCTGGTTCCTCAGATTAGGGGCAGCGACAACGCGGTGATGTAGCCCCGTGTACTTGGGTGTTTGTAGAATCTGTCTGATAATCGGTGGTAATTGTAATGGCTGCATTAGTGTGTGTTATCTGTGATTCAGGCAAGGACTGCAGACGATAAATTACAAGTAGTTTCTACCTTTGCTGCCAAATTCTACCGTCAACGACACCTAGCTGTAAACTTGGCAACTGGTTGCCACCGCAACCGGCACCTGGCGACGAACGTTGGAACCTAATAACGCGTTAATCAAATCTCACCTATAAATTTAACTTAACACAATTATAGTTAGTGGAAGGTTCTTTTACATGCCATGAATCTATGACATGGGCCCGCCGGCTTTACATCCCGTCCGCAGAAAGGCACACTGAGGAACTTTTAATGCTCTTAAAATATCCGACGACTTCCGTTGTGTTTGTACCAGCGATCTTGGGCATGCTAACAACTACGCTACCTAAACCACCACAGTGAGATACTTATATATAAAGATATATAAATTACATATAAACTTTTGAACTGCCGGAGGGTTTGGCGCCTGGGGGTTGTGAAACGCAAAAATTTGTCAACATATTCCGGAAGTTCCAACATGGTACTGAACTCGAATTCAGCCCTACTTCATACTTTGACGGAGCCGAGGATCAAACCGAGTTGTGAACCATGAAGATGAAATAATTGTAATTTGGAATTAGAACTATATAATATTCACATGTGCATTCTAGGAAGTGAATACAGCATATTGATAACTTTTTGGAAAATTTTGGAGTATTTTGAAAGAATAAAATTTGGGAATATTTCAATGAATGATAATTTAACCAAGGGAGAGTCTGATCTTTCGACTCTGGAATATGACCAAGGCTTCAAGTTAGCAAGCAGAACACCGGTTTTGGTTGGCCGAGGAGACAATAAGAAAAGTATGCACACGACTCGATGATAAGAGGCTAGAACCAGGAGTTTTTTTTCGTGATAACTCAACATCCAATCAGATTGGATCACATAATTTTGTGGGAATCGCTATTATATTAAATTTGCTTATATAAAGCGATAATAACACTTCCACAGATGCAGAAAAGAAAATGAAATTTAATTGTCAAAACAGAATTATAAATTTAGGCCAGGATAGAAAAAATTAGCGTAATTCACTTTAATAGGACTCAGTGCGAGGCTAGATATCCACTCTAGCCTGCCACGCGCGCCATTGTCGAGAGCGCAGCGATGACTCCTACTTAGCTACTTGAAGAGAGCGGACCTATATTGCAGCGCGTCCCAGAAGAGCTCTATACGATATTGGAGACAGAGCAATCGCCGATGAAGGAAAGGGAGAAGCCGGCAAAATACAGAATATATAAAACGCACTAGTTCACAACAGAGAGAAGCATTATTACAACACTACGTTTATTGGAAGAAGACTTCGCTTCTACAGTTTCACATTTTTACAGAACTACAACTAGTAGCATTGCATTCAACAGCTACTACATCGCAACAATATATATTATACATAATCATCTTACATTTACGATGATAATAATGTCCTTGAGTCAGGGGGGACATTCGTATTCGACTATCGTTAAGAAGATTGCCTTGAACAACTAAATTATGGAAGGAGGTTAGTCTACATTATGGAGTGGGAATTCAGAGGAACATGGATCGATGATTCTACTACTGCTCATCAACATGCAGTATTCTGAATTTACCTTCAACACTACGATTCAAATGTCCACTACCAACTTGGAGACATGTCAACCAGAGACGTTCAAACCTACATGGATGATGAAATGCTACACGAAGAAGACGGACAGAGGGGTTCGACTGTCCCGAGTTCGAGTTGTCAAACTGGAGGTCGCGAAGCAAGAAGAGACGCCGTTAGCAGGGAGACGAGCCAGCAGTCTAGGTGTTTATCGCACGACAAGGGAGGAAGCAGGACAGCTGACCGCCACGCTCCTAACTGAAACCCGCTTCGAGGCAGACGACACGCACGCGCCGTCCCAAGAGAGGAACATCGAGTATATCAAACCAGCTATCACGACAGCAGCCCATCAGAAATGTAGAAACATGAATGTTCCAAGATCTTAGTAGTTTGATGTAGTATTTGACTGTATTTCAAGAGTGACCAATTCAAAGGTAGATTTTATTATTCATAATCCATGGTTTACGTTGTCAATTTTAGAGATTTCACTGAAAATTTTATTATACGTCAACGTGTGTCGTTTTAGACATAATTTCACTTGTATTTGATTTTGTTGTTGTTTGAGTCTTCAGTCTTTTGACTGGTTTGATGCAGCTCTCCATGGCTCCCTGTTCTGTGATGTTAACCCCCTCTCGAGTAGTCCCCACCAGGAGATCCGAACGGGGGACTAGTTTACCTCCGGATTGAAATTTTACCAGGGAGGAGGCCATCATCACATGTAATTATGCATAGAGAGGTGCATATCCTCGGGAATAGCATTACGGCTGTAGTTTCCCGTTGCTTTCAGCCATGCAGCAGAACGCTCCTGAGCTTGATTTTAGATATTCGTTTTTTATATTTTTGTAGGAAACGTTTTAATATGCTCACTTTTAAACGAAACTGTTTTATGAAGGGAATGCTTCGATCATTAAAAATGCGTAACAAGAGACAAAATGCATCTATATGACTAAATTGCATTATTATTAAGAGAAATCATTATTTCAGAATGCTTAAACACTGTTTAAGCCATTTGAATTGTGTCAAAACACAAATGAAACATTTATTTATAATAGGGCTACATGACCGCGTTGTCGCAGCCCCTAAACTAAGGAACCAACCAACCTATTTATAATATTATTGGAGTAAACAATTCCAATTGCGGAATGTTACTGTAATATGTCATTGATATATTCATTGACTCTTGTTGTAACGGATTTACACTATGAAATAGGATCATATTCTTGACAATTGAGGTCAAATGTTGACTATAATTAGCAACAATTGTATTGGAAAAATTGCTGTAACGAAACCACAGACCAGGAGATATGTAGATCTATCTGAGGTCTTGTATGATATGAAACAAGTTTAGATATGAATAATTAATTCATTAAATGTACACCAGAAACGGGAGGATATGTATTATTGTTATTAACAGTAAAGACGAGCGAACTACAGTTTATTAATGTTTATATTTGTTGTAACGTGGAAATATAGTATGTTGTGAAAGTTTGTTAACGAAATGCGTTATTCGAAGGTAAGAGAAATATTATACAAGGTGAACTGAAGTGAAAAAATATGTAATTGTTATTGAAAGAGCACGAAGATAATTAATTTAGAGCAGAGTTGGATAGAAGTGCACTATGAACAGTATTTCACAGGTGTGTCTTGACCTAGTAGAGTCACTAATTCTTCTACATGTTTGGAGTGTAGCAAAATGGGTTTTTATTGAAGGAATGCCGTGCGTTATTGGTGAGATTGTTAGGAGTATGTCAAGTTTGGAAGCGTAGCTGACGCCATTAAAAGAGATTGTTCACCGTATTATGAAAGGAAAGAAATGTATTGCCATGTGGAGCAAAGAAGTGATACAGTATATTTAACATAGGTAACAGACATTAGGGTTTATATTTATGTTGCACATGTCAGAAAGTGTTATTACGAGATTCACGAAGTTTATTAAGCGTATTTGAGTAGTTTCGCATCGTTCATTAAATCTATTGTATTTTATTCATTGATACGACAATAATTAAGAAATATAGTTAACTTAATTGTTCGATACTAGAGCTTTATTTATTGTGACAAGTAACCAGAATATACCTAAATTACGTTGTTTTGTGAACAAATGTTCGAAGAACTGTTTAAAGAAACAGTAGCGAAATAAGACTGTCATGTCGCAAAAGATCATGTAAATATGTTTTTAAATACCGTGCTGGACATGGATAATTGCAACTTATGTATCTATTTAATTATTTTAAATAAGATAATGATTTTATTCTTATTACGTTCACGTTTTTAAGTAAATAAATGTATAATATAGGGCATTGTATTGTTAATTACATTTTATTTGAAGAACAGCTGATTACGATCAGACTGCTTAAAGTGATCGAGTCACAGGGTGACTAGAAAGCGTAAACATTTAATAATTATTTTTAAATAATTACATTTGTGTAATGTAAACTTTGTTGAAAGTATATTTAACAGACACACGGACTATCTACCGATTGAAATAATTTATTTTCAATTTGAATTTATTTTTATTGGTGTTAGGAAGATTTAATATTTTGTAAATACTTAGTTAATAAATCTCAAGCTCTATTTTTGTTTGCCTGTTCATCTTTTCATTTCGCAATCGACGTGCGATAATACTGCCAGTTAGTTATTAGAACTCACTTAGTCTCAACTTCACCGTTCACGCTCGAGATCCGAGATTCTCGTCCTACCATCTTGTTATGGATATTTAATTTCTAGTAAGTGTGTAACTAATTAGTAGCGTTATTGCATGACCGGTATGCGTCGAGGGTTTCCTAGTCATTCAACTAGTACGGTAGTGTTGGTTTATCTGGCTGGGTATCGACATCCCTACAATCCTTTCCCATCTCAGCGGATATAGGTGGTGGCTATGCGAGATTCGGGCGCAGTACTCTACTTGAATTTGTGGTTTGAGTAATTCATTCAATTTCGCTAATCGGCCAACTAGGGACCACTATAAGCCTCATTTTACATTCTAGCATGTGTTCATTTTTCGCTTGACCCACATTGTCTTCTTGAGCTCACTGTGTTTAGCACGACGTTCTTCTGTCCATTTCGCACCAGTTGTCCGTTTCTCGTCCCGAAATGTCCCAAACGTCTTGATAGCTGCTCTATAAAGATTTCGGTCTTGTGCAGCATCTGCTCGTATCCCCATTTCTTTCAGATCTTTTTGGACGTTAACATACCATGGCATTGTCGTTTTTGGTTTTGTGTCGAATATACTGAAGATACGTTTCGTCCATCGAGAATCGATCATCCGTCGTATATGACCGTAGAAGCAAACTGCGTTTTCGCATTGTGTCTGTGATCTTCTCTATCTTCGAGTATATTTTTGCCTGGATTTTCTGATGAAGATGCCATTTTTGTAGTCCGGGCCAAGTATGATGTGTAGGATATTTCGTTCTTTTCTCTCTAAATTCGCGAGCAAACATTTCTCCGATAGGATAAGGCATTCAGATGCATATAGCGGTACTGGTTTGATGACAGAGTTGTAGTGACGAATTTTTGTGTTCTTAGAAAAACACTTTTTGTTATATATGTTGCGGGAGGTTTGGAAAGCGACTTCCATTTTCTTGCTTCTTGTTTCTATGGCTTCCTTGTCAAGGCCGTTTTGCTGGATCGATTCCCCAAGATATTTAAAATTATTAACACGGGCTATCGTTCCATATTTGGTGTTTAGTTGTGCTGTATCATCCTTGATGTTTGACATTACTTCTGTCTTTTGAAAGGAAATTTGTAATCCTGTTTGTTCTGCTACTTCCTTCAATATATTGACCTGTTCTGTTGCACTTTCGAAATCTTCTGTCATCAGGGCTACACCATCAGCGAATGCTAAGCAATCTATTTCCACTCCGTTTTTCTTTGTCCCGATCCTTAAAGGTTTGTAAAGTACTCCTTCTTTTAACTTCTGTCGCCAATTCTGTATTACCTTTTCAAGCACGCAGTTGAACAACACAGGTGACAGGCTATCTCCCTGTCGAACGCTTGTCTTGATTTCGAAGGGTTCAGAGAAACATCCTAGGAATTTTACTTTGGATGTGGTATTAATTAGGGTTGCCCTTATTATCGCCAGCAGTTTCTCATCGACTCCGATTTCTGCAAGTATGTTAATCAACACATCACGGTCGATGCAGTCGTGCGCTTTCCTAAAGTCTACAAATGTCGATACATACGTTCGACCTCTCAACACATAGTACCTAATTATGGTTTTTAGGTTAGTGATTTTTTCTGCAGTCGATCGGCCTTTCCTAAAACCCCATTGGTATTCCCCGAGTTTGTGTTAAACTTGCTGTTCCAGTCTTTCAAGGATGGAAAAAGTGACTGCACCTTGTAAGCTACTGACAGAAGAGAAATACCACGGTAGTTGTTCACGTCTCTTATATTTCCTTTCTTGTGTAAAGGATGGATCAAAGCTAACTTCCAGTCCTCTGGGAGTTGTTCTGTCTCCCATATATCTATAATGGTCTGGTGTAGGATGTCAATTGCTTCTTCTGGGTCATGTTTCCACATTTCTGCAAACATGGAGTCTTCACCAGGAGCCTTGCTATTTTTCAACCTCTTTATGTGGCGTTTGATTTCATCGCGATTTGGTGGATAAGATGGCAAATTCAAGATCATTTGTTAGTTTTGATGGGGTTGGGTGGCTTTTCACCATTTAGGAGGTCGTTAAAATACCCCGCTAAAATTTAGCAGTTTTCTTCGTTGGATGTTGCTTGAGTTCCATCTTTTCTTGAAAAGGAAGGGAAGGTGCCTTGTATCCTTGTATCTTCTTTTTAAAATCCCTTTAGTATTCACGAGTCAAATTTCTGTGAAAGTTTTGTGCAATTTTGTCCATTTGTTCTTTTTCATACTTGCGTTTCTCGCAGCGTATTATCTTTGCTGTTTGTGCTCGTTGATCTCCATAAAGAAAGCATAAGTTTTGTAAATTGATTGTAGCTGGGTTTGGTAGTCGAACTCTGGCTAGCGCAAGGTTGTGAGGGGACGTTATCTCTGTAAAACCACGAACCAATCCGAAAATTACTAGAGGAAAATAATATATAAGACGGCAGAAAACCGGTCTTGTTTGATCTGGGCAAGATAGGCAATCCGCATAGAAGGAATAGGTGTATCGGACGAAAGGAAGGGCCAAGATAGGCAATTCGCAGTGAAAGAAAATATGAGGATGACACGTGCATGGTATCTAGTGGTGCGCTGAGAATATCACGTGGCAGTCCCGAAGTCAAAATGAATATTTGATGGAATTTAATTACCAATACTTCTAATGACCCAATTACAAGCTACTTGACTACATTTTATGAATTGAGAATTTACAGTTTAATAAATGAAGATTTATCAGAGATATCATTTTGGAGAAATATGTTTCAATAAGGCAGAAAGAGGATTGGAAAATATCCCACCTAAGACACGCGCGGGTTGTCTTGATGACGTTACATTTGAGTGGAGAAGGGGAAACGAGCAAGGGAATCGCGGCATCATGTTCGGGAGGCGTATCGAACCTTGGTATCCGAGTGCGCGCTTTGTGTGATACATTACAGTGATCGGTAAAAAAGTGTCGCGACTCATCGCGAAGTGTAGTTGCTTGAATGCAAACATGTGAGTACAGTTTTACACAAGTGTAAGTGTTGAGATGAAGAGAAAGTTATTAAAAGATTTGAGAAGGAAAATAGGTGAAATAAGCAATTTTGTTCGAGGAGCGAACGGAAGGAAAAGTAGTCAGACTTTGTTAAGGAACAGTTCAGAAACGGTGATATGAACATTTCATAGAGTGAAATTACAGAAACGAACAGACTAGTTATATTTCTGTCGGGAGAAGAAAGTATTCAATGTTTAAATACCATAATCGTCACTACGCCACAGAGTGCAGTTATTGAGCATAAGTTTCGAGCAGCATTGGAAACGTGAACAAGTTAACAGATATTATTTCTACTTCTAACGTTTCTTCGATATGATTACGAAAATGTGGTTACAATCGAGATTGAGAGGGACCTTTTCTAACATTACAAAAGTTGTGATGATGCAGTGCTAAATATGCAGCGGGTTACGTAACCTATAAGATGAAGACGAGAATATCAGGAGTGACATATAATATCAGTGACGATATTTTCTCGATATTTCAATAAACATTAATCTATGAAAATAAAATGGACAAGGCTTGGATGCGATTGAAGGAATTCTACGCAGAAGACATGAAGAGCAAAAGAGGTCGGAATGAGAAGAAGAACAAGAGTGGAGGGCCTGAACCTTGAATCGAACAAGGGGGAAGATCGAAAACGGGGAGATGCAGTTCGGATTGGTGTAACATCTTGGTCCAGTCAGGTGAAACATCTTGGAGCTGTAAAACGATTGCCAGGATGGAACTAAAATCCAGGAAACAAGGAGGCGGACGAACGGGGTTATGCAAACCAGTTCATGCTCTTCTACTACACATCTATACGCGACATAATGTAAGAAAAGAATTCTCTTCAGTAGCCCATTTTTGTAGATAGAGATCTATGATAAAATCTGTGTGACCAATTTCGACGTTGATTTCAATTTAATATTTTATTAGTATTGTTGATGGAGTTTTCGTAGTCGCTTTTCGCTATTTTTGATTTAATAAGTCAGGAATGGCAGATAGCTCGTTAGTTGAGCGTCGATATATTTTATGATGGTACAGTAGTAGATTTTAGTCCGAGGTTTGATATTTTTCGGTATTTTAGCTATTTTGAGTTTGTATTAGAGATTTATGCGATGAAGATTTTCGTTTGTTGTCATTTGTATTGTTTGCTTCGATATTTTCAGTTATATTTTAATGTAATGAAGTTAGGATGACGATCATGTTCTGATCAATGGTAGGACGTATACTTTGTCAACGTAACGACAAGTCAGATGAAGAACATTTCTCATAAACATGTTCAAATTGTATAAAAGTAAATTATGAAAAAGAACATTATTATTGTCTTCATGATGGAAAATATTTTGAATAAATAGGATAATTTTCACAAATATTCGAATACCAGGAAACAGGTTTTGAGAAACACAGAATGAAACTATGTCACATAAAAAATGTACTATTGATGACAGTAGAGGAAGGCAAGTAACGATATTGTGAAGTATTGATAATATGTATTATTGATGACAGTAGAGGAAGGCAAGTAACGATATTGTGAAGCTATTGATAATAAGTATTATTGATGACAGTTGAGGAAGGCAAGTAACGATATTGTGAAGCTATTGATAATATGTATTATTGATGACAGTAGAGGAAGGCAAGAAACGATATTGTGAAGCTATTGATAATATGTATTATTGATGACAATAGAGGAAGGCAAGTAACGATATTGTGAAGCTATTGATAATAAGTATTATTGATGACAGTAGAGGAAGGCCAGTAACGATATTGTGAAGCTATTGATAATATGTATTATTGATGACAGTAGAGGAAGGCCAGTAACGATATTGTGAAGCTATTGATATTATGTATTATTGATGACAGTAGAGGAAGGCCAGTAACGATATTGTGAAGCTATTGATATTATGAAACATTAAAATGCCAGATACAAGTTATATTGTCAGGTAATCAGCTGATATTATGGAGTATTGTATTGGAATGTTTTGTTGAAAAGGTAGACAGCTACGACGTGGTTTATTGAAAGTAATGGTAACGAGAGTATTCCCAAGTATTGGAGGAAAATATATGCATATTTGAGTGTAGTAACAATGAGCTATAATGGAATTGGTAGTGACGGAAGTACATTTGTTGTTAAGATAATTATTCTGCGATGATACACTGTTTGTGTAAAATGGAATACATATTATCGAAAATGCAACGAAACTTGTAATATATGTAAATATTAACAATAGTTTAAATGATACAATAAATATAATCGTATTTAGACTAGGATTAGCGTAGGAATCAGGAGTCCTGTATAGAGTAAAACTTAGTTATTGTAATATCATCTTTTATGACGGTATTACATAACTTAATATTATTTTTTGGTTACTTCTGAAAGCTTGGACACAGCTGTGAGGTGTCACAAGTAGGTTTATTATGTACGCAGCATTAAATTCATAGCTAGCAGCATCTAGGCCTATGGAGTTTTGAATTCGTTTTGGTTTTGAACTTGACTTTGGTTTTTCGTTATTAATTATTTATAATATAAATAAACCCGGCAGGCTCATTTTCACGTATGCTTGCAATATTTTCTATAACTTTTGCGTTATATTTCGTTATAGTATAGTTAAGGTAAGAATGGTATAGTAGTAGAATAATGGCACAACCTATATCCTATTCCCGTTACGCCCGAGATTCCAAAGTTTCTCACTCTCCAGTGTAGTTAGTTAACCGAACTCAGTAGAGTAGAACTATAGTCATGTTCCTTATTCAGGTGTGGGTTTGCCAGTAGGTATTTTTGGTTATTTCTAGCCGGGTACTACTAGTTGCTGCAATCCTCTTCCAGCCTCGGATTTTGGCTGACATCTCACATGGAAATAAGGGCACAGTACCATTGCAATAAGTAGCTTTCTAATGAAATCAACCAAAACCAAGCTATGTATATTCAATTTGCCGCTTATTACCAAAATCAACAACACGTGGCCAATAGTTACCTAGGTTACCAGAAGACTAAGGTATTGTGCCCGTAGTTCCAATTACAGTGCAACATAGTATTTTTCTCCTTCTCCATTTATTTCCTCAATCCAGTTCAAAACTACCAACATCTTACCACCTCGCCTCATTTCTGGTCACTGTTTTCGAACAATAAGTCTCTGACAAAGAAAACACAGCTATCATTCTCGTTTTTAATCCAGATCTGGTCAAGAAGGTCATGAGACCAAAAATATTCGAGTTCCAGAGGGCTCTCGCATGACTTAGAGGCCGGTGAAACTAACGACAGCAATGCGCAGGCAGATGATCTGACAGCGCTCGCTACACTACACCCTCCTTAAGGCTGTTATGTCCCTAAACAGGTTGCCTTATCCCAGGAGTTTTGAAGTGTCCCGGCGTCCGGATCAGCAGAAGTGAGGGTATCCTCCCTCTTCTTTCTGGAATCCTTGGGTTCGCAGACACAAACTAAGATATTAACAACAGTGTCCTTGAAAAGCATTTCAATTATACTTCTTAATATTCTCCAATCAAGTCCGCCGAACCCTCAATCCAGCTTCGGATTGCCAAGCTCCCTTAATCCCAAGCGGGTTAAATGACGTCGCAAGTAGATCAAACTGTTCCAAATGACACGATAAGTTGACTTTCCGCAATACCACCTGTTTGTGACAAGCTAGAGGAGGTTCCTAACGTTCGGAAACAGTTGCATGGATTCTCCATCAATGGGACTCAGGTGTTCCGGATGTTCATTAACCCCAAACTTGCTCCTAAAGACCCTTGCGATTACTCTTGTCATCTGGAGATCTGGAGCAACACAGTGTGCCAGTGCATATTCTGATGAAACAGTGAAGAGGCCCTGATGAATAACCTTTGATACTCCATGGGAGAAACTAAAGTTTGCTGCTACACAACTCTTCGAAAGACATTGTTTGGGGATTACAAGCTCGAAGAATACAATCCTTTTTCGGTCCGTTGTCTCCTTTGGAAGGTGCCAGTCGATTGATGTGAACAACCCGAGTTTCTTCATTGGACTGTTTCTTGTTGTTGTTGCTCGAGTCTTCAGTCTTTTGACTGGTTTGATGCAAATCTCCAAGCCTCCCTGTCCTGAGCTACTCATTTCGTCTCTACATAGCGACCACACCTTACATCCGAGGCAATCTGTTTAACATATTCTAACCTTGGTCAACCCCCTCAGTTCTTGCCCTCAACCCTTCCTTCCATAACTAAGTATGCTATTCCTGGGGGTCTTAGTATGTGCCCTACCAACCTATCTCTTCTCTTCATTAGCAGTCACCAGAAACATCTCTCCTCTCCCACTAGTCTTAATATATCTTCGTTTGTAACCCTATCTACCAATCTGATCTTCATCATTCTCCTGTAACACCACATTTCAAACGCTTCAATTCTCCTCTTTTCTGCTGCACCAATAGTCTCAGTTTCACTTTCATAGAGTGCCACGCTCCAGACAAAGGCTTTCAAGAATAACTTCCTAATACCTAAAGTTATATTCGATGTCAACAGATTCCTTTTTAGTAGAAATGCTTCCCTTGCCTGAGCCAACCTACTTGTTATATCCTCTTGTCTTCCATTACTGGTTATTTTGCTTCCTAAGTAACAGAAGTCTCCTACTTCCTTCAGCTTTTCACCTGCCAATTTGAAGTCCATAGAGGTTTTCGATTTATTTCGGCTGCATTCCAATATTTTAGTTTTACATTTATTCATTTTAATCATGAATTCTTTCCTCAATAGGGAGTCCATACCATTTCAAAACTCATTTAACTCCTCTGGTGTGTCGGCGAGATGACGATGTCATCAGCAAACCTCAAAGTTGAAATTATTTCTCCTTGAATTGTTACTCCTACTTTGAATTCTTCTCCAATTTCTTTCATTGCTTGTTCAATGTATATATTGAAAATAATTGCTGATAAGTTGCAGCCTTGCCTTACACCTTTCTAAATACCAGCTCCTCTTCCATGCCCCTAGGCTCGAATAACTGCTGACCGGTTTCTGTATAGATTTTAGAGCACCCTCCTATCCCTGTACTTTATTCCAATCGTCTTCAAAATGTCAAACAACTTACTCCAATCAACGGTATCAAAAGCCGTTTCTAAGTCTACAGATGGCATGAACGTTCTCTTATTCTTCTTATTCAAGCTTCCAAAATCAGCCTAAGACATAGTATAGCTTCCCTTGTTCCTACGTTTCTACTGAAGCCAAACTGGTCTTCGCCCACCTCTCTTTCTATCTGTCTTTCCATCCTCTTGTAAATTATTCTAATCAGGACCTTTGACGCATGAGTGATCAAGCTGGTGGTACGGTAATCTTCACATCTTTCAGCTTCTGTTTTCATAAGTACAGGGATGATAACATTCCCCTAAATAACCTACACTTTGCAATACTTGTAACATTATTAGCACTGTATATTACTAACAGTGCTAACAGTACTAACAGTACTAAACAGTGCTAATAATGTTACAAGTATTGAAAAGACGAAAATAAGTGTAGGTTACTTAGTGGAATTTAAATTTAATAGGGACCAATATGCACTAAAACAATGATAACATTCTTCTTGAAATCAGAAGGTACCTCACCTGTCTCATAAATCCTACACACCAAGTGAAATAACCTGGTCAGACCTTCATCATCTATGCAGCTTTGCAACTCAATCGGTATATCGTCTATGCCTGGTGATTTGTTCCCGCTTGAGTCTTCCAATGCTCCGTCAAATTCTGATTTCAATATTAAATCTCCTACCTCATCCTCATAAATTTCCTCTTTCATTTCCATTACATGATTCTCAATATCCTTTCCCTTATAGAAACACTCTACGTAAGCTTTACATCTCTCCACCTTTTCTGCCCTATCTGTTAGAGGTTTTCCATCTGAGTCCTTAATATTACAGCACATAGACTTCCTTTTCCCGGAAGTACTCTTAATCCTTCGAGAAGCTGTATCTACCTTTCCTAATTCCAGACAATTTTCTATACATGCACGTTTCTCTATCAACCATTCTTCATTTGCTTCCTTGCACTTCTTGTTAGCCTCATTTCTCAGACGTCTGCATTCTGCTTTTCCCTCCCATCTCATTCATACTTGTGCTTCCGCCAGGACCGTATTTCTAAATAGGCTAAGTAGGCTGCGGCCTAGAGCAGCAAATTTTCAGAGGCGGCAGTTTGGGAATTCATTCAATAGCTAAAATGAGGTATTTCAGACGTTAATGATATTTTCCGTACGAATTTAAGAATACAAGTTACTTAAAATATGTTTTAGTCCTTATACAGTTCTTCCTGCCTTCGAAGAGTTAAGAACTAGCTGCGAACTAGTATTTCTGAAATGCGGTTAAACTCACTTTCATTACTTTGTATTGAGGCAAATACAACAAAAACACTTTCATATGACGACAATATTAATGAGTTTTCCATTAAGAAATCTCATAAGAAAGCTATGTAAATTTGAACACGAAGATTACGAGGAGTGAGTTGTTTTAGAGAATTTTGTATATTTTTCAACAAATAAACCAGTAATTGACTACATTTTGGGTAATTTCATTTCACCGTGTAGGACAACTTAATTCAAATTGAACACAGTTCTTCAATTACGCAAAAGATAGTCATTAGCATTAAAATATAAAAATACTAGCAGAAGTACACATTCTTCGAACGGTCTTCGGTATTAATAACCACATGTTATCAATTGAGCTACTGTTGCAATGGTTAGGGCCTTGGAACCTGTTTGTTGACAAAGAAAAATGATTAGTTAAAATGTGCTCTCAAACTAAATTTACCTAACGTTTTCTTCCTGACGTGAAATTAAAATTGAAAACCTCGTAGACGAATCGCAATACACGTCACATACGAACTGACCCTAACCGTTGTGTCAAGTGCCCAACTACAGGAAGACCCCTTTTATAAATTATAAAGGCTTGTGGTGCATGAAAATTCAGTGTTTTTAGCCACCAATGGCCCAAATTCCTAAAATCAGCAAAAAACAGTCTACTATTTCTAATCAGGAATTTTTGAAAATAATGTTGCTGTTTGGAGATATAATAGACCTTCTGTACGACATATCGCAAGTGTAAGTCGTGTGAAAAAAATCTAGGGTACTCCATTTGCAACCTTTCAGAGAAATGTAATAAATGGAGTGGCATTACTTATTCCAGAAATAGATGGAAAGTTGGATGCCACCTCTTGAGATACTGTTGTCATGGTTAGTGGCTTGCATTCCTTCTTTAGTTAATTAAATGAAATTAGTTTTCTGGGAATATCTAAGAAACTGTTGGGTTTAGAGCTTGAAAATATAGTTTTCGGGACCCTTTACGGCTCTTGAGGGGCCCCGAGTTTTGTTTCTGACCCCAAGGGTTTGAAAATGAGCTTTGTCTCTTCGTTGTACGCCATAATAATGATAATAATTAAAAGAATAATAATAATAATAATAATATAACAATATAGGGATAGGGATATAATAGACCTTCCGGACCATACCCACACGTGTAAATCGCGTTAAAAAATTCTAGATTACCCCTTCACCCCTTAAGCGCATTATATGTATTGATGAATATTTCAGCTTAATTTGGATCCGTTATAACCTTATTGCCGTTTGCAAACTTCACAGTAATGTAATAAATGGAATTGTATTGCGTCTTACAGAAATAGATGGACCTCTGAGATTCTGTTGCCATTGTTACCGGCATGCATTCCTTCATTAATTTATTAAGTGAAATTAGTTTTTTGGGAATATCTCAAAAACTGTTGGTTTTAGGGCCTTAAAATGTGGTTTTCGGGGTCCTTTTAGGGCCCCCGAGTTTCGTTTCTCACATTGAGGGGCTGAAAATGAGCTTTGTCTCACGCTTATTTCAGCATGTATTTTAAGGGGGTAGGCCCCCTGTTATGAGAGGTACGGAGAAGAGTTACATCAATGATTAGTGTCGTGCCTGTGAAGGATATCTGTATGAAATTTTACGTTAATCCACCCAGCCGTTCTCGAGTTATAAGGACACAAAAATTGTCCACAGACAGACAGACAAAAATATATTTTTGCGTGCATCCGTCACAAAACAGTCTGAAACGGGCAAATATGTCAAATTTTCGTAGAAAAGCCGAAAAATCAGACAAACATTCATTTTTATATAATAGAGAAGGGATATAATAGACCTTCCATACCACACCCGCACGTGTAAATCGCGTGAAAAAATTCTAGAGTACCCCTTGACCCCTTAAGCGCATAGTATGTATTAATGAATATTTCAGCTTAATTTGGATCCATTATAACCTTATAGCCGTTTGCAAACCTTCACAGTAATGTAATAAATGGAATTGCATAGCGCCTTACAGAAATAGATGGACCTCTGAGATTCAGTTGCCATGGTTACCGCCATGCATTCATTCATTAATTAATTTATTAAGTGAAATTAGTTTTCTGGGAATATCTCAAAAACTGTTGGTTTTAGGGCCTTAAAATGTGGTTTTCGGGGGCCCTGTGAGGGCCTGAAAATGAGCTTTGTTTCACCCTTCTACGCCTATTTCAGCATGTATTTTAAGGGGGTAGGGCCCCTTTTATGAGAGGTACGGAGAAGAGTTACATCAATGATTAGTGTGGTGCCTCTGATGGATATCTGTATCAAATTTTACGTTGATCCACCCAGCCGTTCTCAAGTTATAAGGACTCGTAGAAGTTGTCCACAGACAAACAGACAGACAGACAGACAAAAATTTTATTTTTGCGCGCATCCGTCATAAAACAACCTGAAACGCGCAAATATCGCAAATTTCCGTGGAAAAAAAATCAGACAAACTTTCATTTTTATATATATAGAGATGTGTAAAATAGTGATCACTGACCTCCAAGAACAAATTAATTAATTAATTAGGTTCGAAACCCATTTCATATTTTAACGAATCTTAAAAGAAGTATGTAAAAAAGCAAGTAAATAACTAATTTCATTGTAACATTTATTATGTAAGCCATTAAATTTGTAATTTTATCTAAACTAAATGAACTTTAAGTAAACAAAAAGATAAAAATGCCAATGAACTGTATACTTTTGTTGTATAAAACAAATGTATTAAGCAAGTATGAACTATTGAGGAGGCGGCAAATTGACTTTAGCCTAAAGGCGGCATACTCTTAAATCCGGCCCTGGCGTCCGCCGTTCATTCATTAATTCTAGTATATCCTGCGTGATCCACGGTTTTCTATCTATTCTATCCTTCCTACCAATGTTTTCTTCTGTGGATACCATTATTTCATTCTTCAAAAGTGCCCATTCTTCAGCAATTAATTGTAGCTTGTTCAAGGTTTTTCTTTGGTCCTTCCTCTATACTCGCCGTGAATCGTTTGTTCACGTCCTTCTCTTTCAGTCTTTCAATTGCCCACCTTCTTGGCTTGTGACTTTTCTTCGACTTCTTGAAGAACCAGATTTTGGTCAGAGTTTAGTCAGTACCGGGATACGTTTTGCAATCAAAAATCTCTGCTTGACCATAATGAAGTCGATTTGGTAACACCCTGTATCTCCTGGTCTCATCGATGTGTATATTCTTCTATTGTGGTTTTTGAATAAGTTGTTAGCTATGACCAACTCATGCTCGGTGCAGAATTCCATCAGCCTGCTTCCTCGATCATTCCAATCACCTAATCCAAATTCTCCTACTATTTTACCTTCTCTTCCTATTCCTACCACAGCATTCCAATCTCCCATGACTATTACATTTTCATCACACTTGACATACCTCAAAACTTCACCTATTTCTTCGTAGACCTTTTCAACATCTTCACCATCAGCTTGACTCGTAGGCATATGGACTTGTACCACTGTAGTGCACTTAGGTTTCGTGTTGATTTTTGGTACAATAATCCGTTCACCATATTGTTCATAGTATTCCCCCGTCTGTCCCAGTTTTCTAGTCAATATGAGACCAACCCCTGCTTGGCATTTTTTGATATAGTGCTAATGATCCTATAATCTCCTGACCAGAAGTCCTGATCTTCCTGCCAGCGCATTTCACTAATCCCAACCAAATCCAGCTTCAACCTATCCATTTCCCTTTCTAAGTGTTCTAACCTTCCGCTGCCTATCAGACTTCTATTGTTCCACGCTCCGATCCGTAGAATGTAAGATTTCCTGTTTGTCAATTCTGGGATGATAACCCCCTCTCAAGTAGTCCTTACCTGCAGATCCGAACGGGGAACTAGTTTACCTCCGGATTGGAATTTTATAAGGGAGGAGGCCATCATCACATGTAATTATGCATAGAGAGGTGCATATCCTCGGGAAGAGCATTACGTCTGTAGTTTCCCGTTGCTTTCAGCCGTGCAGCATAAAGCAGTGTAGCCATTAGTTGGCTTATATTATCAAAATCTTAACCGTCTATAAGACAAGTAAAGAATTGATTTATTCTGAAAGGCTGCTACTCCTCTTCAGAATAAAGTAATAAAGCAATTCTACAAACTAAATACTAACATTCTACTAGCAAACAGATCCTAAAATTCTAATAACAATGAAATACTAAAATTTTAGTAACAACAAAATACAAATATGTATTAATATTCAGCTAACGATAAAATAGTAAAATCACCACTGCATGACACCGCACTACTGTTTGTTCCCCCATATTACGACACCGCACTACCAAGTTAACTCATTATGCAACTGAATAGCGAGGAGGGGTACAGTTCGATTGCAAAATAAGGGGCCTATTGCATAGACTTCCATTGAAAGCATGAATTTTTACCGTTAACTAAGTACATTTTTCAAAATACAACCTGTTCCATTTATAAATATAGAGTTAAATGGCATACACCCTTAGTAAAAATGCTCGTTTATCAGTCACACAAGCCCGATTTCTTAAATAAAATCAGTTCGAATAAAAAAAAGGGTGTGTGGCATACACCCGTAGCAAAAATGAACATTTTATCAGTCAAACAAGTTCCACTTTTAAAATGTTAGTCTGTGTATATTTTTTATTTCATTAGGATAGCGTAGAGACCAAGTTCGTTGACAAAATCGTAAATGGTTGCATGTTTAGTGGTATATTCTGGTTCATAAGAAGTAAAGGTGGTCCCATTTTGAAATCATCCGGACAATTATGTTTTTCATCACTTAATGTTGCAATTTCCGGGCTTTCTTTTCTCGGAGTAAGAAAACATGTATGATGTGACTCAAAAATTAAGATGATGACAAAATTTTGCTATTTTTGAAAGTGTGATTTTGGCAGTCAAAAAATCCGATTATTTAGTTAAAATGAATTTTGGCTTAATATTATTCTTTAATTTAATAAAGAGCCCGTAGAGAGCGGGTTCGTTACTAAAAACCGTATGAGATGCATGTTTGCTATACAGAACTTTGACTTGGAAGTAGCGATGGGAACGTTTCTCTTCAGAAATCCAACATATAAATCCTGTCTTAAGGACAGAGGATTCTGGGCGCAACATGAAATAATGCTAAAACTTCTACACCACAATTCTCGCTGCGTCTATAATAATATTGTAGGTACAAATACAAAACATTTACCATTTTGAGTCCAAGTCCTGCTGATTCCAATGAATTACTATTTATTGAAAATAGTCTTCAAGTTTTCTCTAAGCACTTTTATCTTCCCTTCATCCAAGAAACAAATCCATGTCTTAATAATGCAGTCCTGTGATCAAACGAAATAATCCAATATCCAGTCTCAGAATCAGGACACGGTCTCCATAACACAGCCCAATTTAGATCTTGGTAGATTGCGAAAGATACAAATAACATTTTCTTTATATGCTACTTCCTCTATTCCTTCTTCCCTACTACACCCACTTGTACAGAGAAGCATAACTTCTTGCCGACATGTTTCAAGTAAGACGAATTAAGGTGATCCTTTAGAGTGCTTGTGGTCATTAAATTTTGACTGGTCATTATTCTACGCAAATGTATTTTGATCGATTCCTTGCAGTCTAAAGCCCTACCTCCTATTTGTGTAAGGATGCATGACAATATCCATCGTTCCACCAACATAGAAACAGATCCAAAGATTTTACACCACGATTCAAAGTGCAGAGCTCTTCACATTAAAAGTCCATTGTAGCTAAGGAAGATAATCCCAAGAATATAAACGAACATATGATTCTAGAAATATCCCCACTCTTCGTACTGCTAAATAAGGTGAGACCTCAAACATAATGATTGGATGAGGTAATGAATGCATATGGGAAGGAATAATTATAGAAGCATGTTTTTTAAGGAGGATGCACCCTATGTCTATTCTCAGGCAGGCAGTGTTGTAGGGTCCCTTCTCACCTTTAAGGCCGATTGTAAGCCAATATGGATGTTACTTACACTATGATGGGTGAATTAAATGTCTTACAGTTGCGATGAGAAAGTTCTAGATTCAATAACATACACCACTTTGTAAAGACATTCCACCCTCAGATATTTTCCACATTCTTTAAGTTATAGTAGTTGTTACAACTTCAGTCAATTGATAGAGAGGAAGGAGTCGTGACACATGTTACAAGGAGCAAACACGGCAGACACTCAGCAGTTGGTGCACACAGTAAAAATAATAAAATCACCAACTGGAGCCCATCACGCGCCATGGCGCGTCTCGCTCAGAAGTGATGGGCTCCATCCCCGTACATATACATACCAATATCAAACAAGTGAATTAATTTACGTATTTCACAGTCATACAGCATAACGTTTTGATGTATAAGGATTACACGCGACCAAGAACTATATTTTCCAACCACCCCGAGGAAATGTTACCTTACAAAAATGATAACAATTTTGTTTCTTGGACACTCAATTTTTAAATTAATAAACAAGTTTTACAACATCCAACCTACATTGTGATAAAATTTGGATTCGATCTGATGACTGGTTTTTGAGATAATAAATCTTAAATGTGACGCATGGTTGAAACACGCTTAAAAACGTGCACTTTTTGTGTTCCAACTGCAATAAAAAATATTAAGATATAAATTAAAAATACCAAGCCTACATCAACTAATGTAAAATAGAATGATTATGTTATTGGATTTTGAGTATGTCTATAGGTTACTTCAAAAACAACCTTCAAACTCGAGTGCACATAATACTTTGGTCCACAGTAAATAACCTAGTAAATTTATTATATTACATTAAAAGTCTATTCTGCAATCCATGCCTAGTTGGCTTTTTCCTGCCACTTACTGTAACATGCATAAGGCTACACTGTAATACACGGTTTAGAGCACATTGTCTTGAGCTGCACTGAACTAATTTATTTAAAGCACATGTATCAAGTGATAATTGTCTTGAGCTACACTATAATACACTATTTAAAGCACATGTATCAAGTGATAATTATCATGACCTATACTATAATATATTATTTAAAGCACATGAGTAACAAGTGACAGTTGTCTTGACATATACTATAATACAATATTTAAAGTACTTGCTTACGGTTTACAATACTTAAAGCACATGTTAGACTTATGCATGTATTAGACTCTGTCGTACTACTCTACAGGACCTGCCTTCCAAATGTTTTCCTGTTTACAAGTCGTGTCTACCCACACTGGGTAAGCTGGTCTTGTGAAAAAGTAAGAAAATACCGGATTTTACTTCGTGCAACTTTGGATCAGGAGGAAGCTATTTATGCTTTTAGCACGGGTTACAGAAGAATCATTGGTGGTTAAGACACAGTGCAGGGGGGTTTGAAGTAATGGCTGTTCCTTAAAAGACTACTTTTACATTCTTATCACTGCGGCGTGTGTACTTCCTCCAAGCATACTTCTACAAGACA
Organism: Meconema thalassinum; assembly: GCA_946902985.2. Taxonomy (NCBI): domain Eukaryota; kingdom Metazoa; phylum Arthropoda; class Insecta; order Orthoptera; family Tettigoniidae; genus Meconema; species Meconema thalassinum. Next base: position 238,078,565 of record OX336397.1, read on the forward strand.
GAAATAGCTCCCAGCAACAGAGTGACAAACGTTTCTTAAATACTTCAAGACTGAGAGATCTCTGAACGAGAAAGCATAATTTGTGGGCTGCTAAGTAGAAAGTTAATATAATATCTACTTCAATTGCGAGACACATACAATAAGAGACACATCTGACATTACCAACAGAACTTTAAAACTTACAGCTGTCCACGCTTAAAGCGGAAGATAATATGTTACGTATGTTGAACACTTACTCATTTAATGGATTTCCACTTCCATCACCCTCGAGCTCCTGGATTTCTTCCTTCTCATCCTAGGAATAAGACGGAATAATTTATTTCCGTGCTATCACCTTAAACGTTTACACACATAACACACCATGTAATTGTACAGCACTGCTCAGCTGAATTGAAGATATATACGCTGAACGACTTTCGTACGGTCCATCACATCTTATTGCTAGAGATGAACATCAAACAGATAAGAGGTAATAATCGTCAGTTAAATTAAATGCTAGAGGGAGTCATTTGTAGAGTATGTAACATCAACATTGTTGCTATATTATGCTGGTAACTACAATAATAATTATACGTCTGCTAGAGTACGGGAGCACATAATGTGCAACTAGTAAAACGTGATTGTGCCAACATATGCTAGCTTCACATAATGTACCTTTCTAAATGACATATAAGATACATCCCTTAGTAGCTCAGTGATCAAAGCAACATCGCACAAAGGCGGCAGTTTTGTCATCAACACAATTGTAAAAATACCACTCTTTATATTGAAATGCTATTAGATGATGAGGAGATGTCTTGTAAAGAGGCATAATAATACTTACCTCATTCAGATCGGCAGATGATGCTTCTGTTTTGACGCAAGGAATGAGCTCCGGAATAGAAGACTCCTCAATCTTAATGTCCGTGTGAAGGTCTGTATCATTCTGCAAAGAAATGACTTGTTTTACAAATATGATTCTTTGCGTAGGTGGAATAGAATAGAAGCAAGATGGCGGATAAGTTAGAAATACATATTAAATGTGCTCTTAAAAAGCTTGAAGACATCGAGGAAGCCGATGGATATATGAAAAAAGAAACGAAAGAAGACATAACAGAAGAAGTAAGTGTTTTCATGAATTATATCTTAGCACGCAATTCAGATGTGGCTCATGATATGAATGAAAAGGACAAGTCTGAAAGACAGCTTATCAAAGATCACATAGAATCTTTGAACATGGAAGTCATGCAAGGAATAGACAGCAGCTCATGTGGTGCTGTCTGGTGTTGATCCGGTGCAAGTAAATAGCCTGCAACTAACGACACCAAGTGGTCAGGTAATTGGACATCAACAAAACAATAGCATAACGGGCAATCAGCACACAACGCATTCTGAAGGGGGATTGATGAAATCCAACAACGATGCATTTTGGGAAAGAGAGGGAAAGAGACTGGTGGACGAAGCTACAAGAGAACCATATACTGCAATATGCAACAAGAAACAAACACGAACACATTATATTAATATGAGAGAGTGGGAGACACATTTTGTCAGCATACTTAGCAAAAAAAAAACACCAGAGGGATATACCCGAAAATACTCAGCAACCGGCCCAACAAACCCAGGCGGAGTGGACACCATTAAACACAACCGAAGTTTACAATGTCATAAACAGCACAAAAATTTAAAAAAAACTACAGGATCTGATAGATTATATAGTGAGTATATAAAAGACACTGCTCACATACTTTTACCAGTATGAACAAAGCTCTACAATAAATGCATTGAAATGGCCTTCATACCTGCGCAGTGAAGACAGTTCATCATGAAGGTAATATAAGGGCAATGGAGACCCCAGTGATCCAAATAAATACAGAGGTATTGCTTTGGAAAATATCCCCTTCAAAATATTCACGAGAGCAATAACAGAAAGAATTCAAGAGGCCGTAGAATACCATCTTCCGGTAACTCAACAAGGATTCAGGAAGGGAAAATCGACTTCGGCTACTATTGAATTCTTATTACAAAAAGCTTGGGAAGCTGTTCAAGGGAAAGAACAAGTTTATACAGTGTATATTGACTTTACTAAATCATTTGACCTCGTAAATAGAAGCTTAATAATGAAGAAATTGAGAGAAGGCTTAAACGAAAATACCATATTGACACAAATCATAGGATCAATACTGCAATGGAATACAATTCTAGTCTCAGACAGTCTCTCAATATCAGAGCCAATACTTAAAACAAACAGAGTTCTACAGGGCGACCCGCTAAGTCCTTTGCTTTTCACTCTTGCTGTGGAGGAAGTATTAACAATAATCCAAAGAGAAGGCATAATGTCTTGCATCTATGCCGATGATATAGTAATAGCAGACGTGATAATATAAAAAAAAACAATAAGTGATGTAGAAGAATGGTGCTACATGCATGAGTTTGAAATAAATGTTCCTAAAACAGAAAAGATGGTATTCCGGAATGGAAGAAAAGTTCCTGCAACAGCAAAAATCTGCATACAAGGACAGCAACTCCAGATTTCAAGTATCTAGGAGTCACATTTCAAACAACCGCTACGTGTTTCACAAAACATGTATTAGAAAAAGTTACACATGCAATAATGGCTATGCACGGAATAAGTTATATAACATCCCTCAGAATAAAGGCAGCAATGTCTCTATTTAAAGCAAAAATACCGCCAATATTGACGGATGGCATAGAAATTATCTGGCCGTATCTCTCAATGAAAAACCTATCCTCATTAGAAAGGGTAAAAGCAGTATACATTAAGAAAGCAATTGGAGTTTCAAAGATCCAGATTAGTTTATCACCTGGCAAGAAAATCCTTCCTCATAGAAGACCATAGGACACAAATACATCTACCCAGCACAAATGCATCAGAGAACCTCTTGGCTACACTCATCCAAAAGCGAGAAGACGTATATCAGGAGATTTTTGCGTCTGGTGCCATGATTGATCGATCATGGACGACAGCAAACTTTGAAATGCTTCACGTCTATACAAGATTGGCAGTACACGGCTTCCATCACATCATTTGTCACAACAAGACGTATCATGGGCCTTTAATTACATGCAAGTGTCAACTGAGTGGACATACATGCAATCACTATGACCACTTGGAAATCTGTACAAAAAGAACAAGGACAATCAGTGATTATGCGATCAATAGAAATTTATATAAATAGTATTTTTGTAAACTGCATTAAATGTTTAATAATATTTTTCAGATGATTTCCACTGAAGAAATCAAGGAATAAAATAACATACCAACGGTAATTTGAAACCACGGTCATACCTTCGTTACAATAACCTGACAGATTTTGCGGAGTTTACATCAGAAAGCATTTCAGTTCGTATACACTCGCCTAACGTAGGGCTGGCATATTAATACTAGCATCGTGTGTATATGTTGTGCCTTCACGGCGCAGTTACTTCGAGTTACCATAGAACGTTAATAAAGATAAGCATCGTTGATAAATATCATGATTGATTTACCCTCTTGAGACCAGTTTAAATCAAAGAAGCTTGAGGCAGAGAGAAATAAAACGAGAACAAGAAAGAATTCGAGGTTTATTCGTAAAAACAGTGGCAGCTACTAGAAATTTCAATGCAAACCAATTCACTTGTAATTCATAATACATAAACTATTGACGCTGCCAAGATTACGCAATGTAATAAAAATAGAGAACTGAACATGAATATTTTTATTGACAAGGGCTAGAGAGTTTTTCTAAATGAAATTGCCGACCATGGTCCAATGAAGGCTGAGACAAAGCGCCATAGACCATATCTGGGGTGTCTTTCAAGATGGATTCGTGCCAGTCAAAAACAACCCACATTCCTCTTTCTCCTCCACACAACGCTCCGAGAAGAACCGAGAAAACCTCGACATCAAATTAACAGTATGTGTGCAACATTGGAGGCTGTCATGAAGGTGGAGGGTGTGTCATCATCACCTTACTTACAGTAAGAGCTAGCAGTGAAGGCTGTCATCAAGTGTGTGTCAATACCAAGTTGTTGGCCTTGTGAAGCAGAGGAGGTTAATCCAAGCCTCACATTCATTTTCATAAGAGTGATCGGATACTGGTCTCATAATGTAAATTTCCAGTGGAAGCCCGATGCGCTCCAGCACACACATGTTTAACGTCTCACGGGCTAGTCTAGATTTTGGCAGGAGCAATTATTTTCGTACAAACGGACACCCTGAATCAACATTCATGTGTGTTTCGTCCTAAACTGTTGGGACAATTTGCAAGGTATTCTCAACAGTTAAAGCTCAGCAATGTTTCAAGGTTTATGCCGTGTCTTGTGTGGGGTTTCACCCAGGACATCAAGCTTGGTGAGTTCTAATTCACTGGCCATGAAAGCCAATATACCATCTAATCTCCATTGTGTTTAATGATACCATGAAGACAATAATGGACAACTGTATCCATTCAATTCAGCTACTGGCCCAGTGCTTGCTAATGCCGGCAAGGGAGGCAGCTAGATATTTGTCGTTCAGAAAACATAACAAGACACAATTTGCAGAAAGTGATAAGTATTCACAGAACACCTAAATGTTGCCAACTTACGGAACAATACACTGCGCAGAGCTTTAGCGGCTTCGGTGGCGTAGTTGGTAGCATGCTGAGCTTCTATTCCCAAGATCGCGGGTTCAAACACTGCCGAAGTAGTCATATTTTTAAGAGCATTAAAATATGCTCAGTATGCCTTCCTTTTGAGGGGAAGTAAAGTCGGCAGTCCCATGTCATAGATTTATGGCATGTAGAAGATTCTTCCGCAGATTTTACTTGTCTGAAGCTAAATTTCTAGGTTATATTTCGTTGGAACGCTCTATCAAAGTTCCAACGTTCACCACCAGGAATCAGTGACACCTGGTAGCGAAAGTTGGAACTAATTGAAATTGAACGCAACTTGTAGCTCACCCTATGGATAACCACTTGAAGCAGCTACAGCCTCTGGCAAGCCGAACATGTCCTCGGACACTCCCAGCACTAAAAGTTATACGATATATAAATAAATTAGATAGTAAAGATGGTTGGTTCTTCAGTTAAGGGGCTGCAACAACACGGTCTTGTAGCCCCGCGTACTTTGGGTGTGTGTAGAATCTGTCTGATAACCGGTGTTAATTGTGATGGCCGTATTGGTGTGTGTTATCTGTTTTCAATCCAAGTAAGGACTGCAGAGATTGAATTTCCAAGTAGGCCTTGTTCCCACTTTAGCTACCAAACGCTGCCGCCAACGACCAACTAGTTCTGAACTTCGTAACTAGATGCCCCGCAGTCAGCTCGTGGTGACGAAAGATGGAACCTCAGAGCGTCAGTCAAATTAAACTTTTAATTTAGCTTCACACAAGTGCAATTAGTGGAAGGTTCTTGATCATGCCATAAATCTATGACATTGGACCACCGGCTATACTTCCCCTCCGAAGGAAGGCATACTGAAGGATTTATAACGCTCTTAAAAATCCGACGACTTCGGCCGGGTTTGAACCCGCGATCTTGGGCATAGAAGCTCAGCATGCTACCCACTACGCCACTGAAGCCGCCTATTAGAAAAGAAATAAAGAATCTATGATCACCTCTATTTGATGTTCCACTCTGACCGCCGTGTTTTCGTATTCAAATATATCACAAGAATCATCCAGCAGGTTAGAAGTGGCTAATTGGTCCTTTGACTCCTAGAAAGAATTATACAAGTATGACCCAACATGAAACATACCGACAGAATAACAGTTATAAGTTACGTGTAACAATAAAAAGAAGAACATTCTGGTTAGCCTACTATTGGGTAGCAAGCTCGTCATGCACATCATGTTACACGATATATGAATTAAATAAAACTCACAATATTAAGGAATTCATCCGGCTCACTCTTAATTAATGGTTGTTGATCCATAATGTTTAGGAAGCTAGAACACACAAATCATTATCATATATAACACATGAAATGAGGTAATTTCAGAACACCTAATTTAAGTTAGGCTACTGGTAATCCAAATATAACCCTCTACGTGCACAGCGAGAAGAAGAAGTTAACAGCAAAACGTATTCGACAATGACGCTCGACATTATAAGATATGAGTCAGGGTATAATATCGAGTGAAATATTAATAGAATGAGGAATTACTGGTGCCAGCTTGAGGAGCAGTGAAATGAAGCGACCTATAGTTGGTTTCTCTATTCCCAAGTAGGCTACACACAAACCTGAGCACAATGCGATGGGGCACGCGGAATAAATATAATTGTCGGACGCCAAATTACATTACAAACCTATCAACGTAAAAGTAAACGTAAGTTACTGCACGAGTATTAAGATATTGGCAGAAAGAGGATACAGTGAGTTTCAGAAAACACAAGACAATAGTTCCGCCTCGTGTTACAAGGAACCCACTTGAAATGTAAATCAACTAAAGTCCTTCATAGAAGCAATATTGAACAGAAGGGACTTGTTTATTTATCGTAAGGCTTTTAGTGCCGGGAGTGTCTGGGGACATGTTCGGCTCGCCTGAGACTGTAACTGCTTCCAACGGACACACTAAGGGTGAGCTACAAGTTCCGTTCAATTTCAAGGTAGTTCCAACTTTCGCTACCAGACATCAATGATACTAAGGGTGAACGTTGGAACTTTGAAAAAGCGTTCCGACGATACCTAACCTATCAATTTAGCTTCACACAAGTTTAGTCTGTGGATGTATATTTTACATGCCATAAATCAATGACAGAGGACCGCCGGCTTTACTTCCCCTCCGAAGGAAGGCATACAGAAGGGGACTGAATGATGTATTTAACTTATAAATACTATCAATGGGGAACTTGTATAATTGCCGTCAAAAACGAGTTTCTGATTGCGCATTTAAACCTGTGTGTCCTCGACAGTTGAAAATGAATGAAAATCCACGGCCTGCTTCCAGTCTCCGACCGGGTCAGGAATGGAATGAATGAAGCCCCCATCTAGCGGCGAGGATATGAAATGTGCCGGCTGCCGAGGCCTGACGCACTCCTCTGGGACAATGATTAAATGAATGACAGATGAAATGAAATGATAGTGGAGAGTGTTGCTGGAATGAAATTTTGACAGGGAAAACCGGAGTACCCGGAGAAAAACCTGTCTGCCTCCGTTTTGTCCAGCACAGATCTCACATGGAGTGACCGGGATTTGAACCACGGATCCAGCGGTGAGAGGCCGGCGTGCTGCCGCCTAAGCCACGGAATTATCCACGCGGGTAGCCTAAAACCACGGTTGTAAAATATATATTTCTTTAGTCTTTTTTACCCTCCAGGTTAGTTTTTCCCACGACCTCAGCGAGGGATCCCACATTAACGCCTCTACGGGCAGTTTCCTGGAGCTAGGAACATCTGGACGGGTGATACAACTGGGGAAATGGGATCAACCCCTCACCCAGGTGGCCTCACCTGCAAAACGAACAGGGGCCTCATGAGGGACGGGAAGGGAGGGGAAGATGGGGAGGGATACCGGTAGGCAAAGAAGAGGGAAGGAGGCGTCCGAGGCCTTACAGTAGGTACTGTGCCCGTTTGACCGGAGTTGCCCAAACACACATGCATGAATTCTGAAATCAGCGAAATCACGAGATCTGAGTTTCAGGGTCTATCTGGGCACACAAAATATTAACTGACTAGCTGGCTGATTCCAAAATCCACGCATCAGTAGGGAAGAAAAGGAAATAAAGAAAAGTCACAAAGAGCACTGTTTTAAAAGGATATTTACAATTTATTTTGACCTTCTCAAGCACCCTCAACTAAAATAAATGCCTCCCAGGAAGAAATGAAAACTAATGCACTAACCTGCTAAAGAAACATCCTGTCTTCCTGGATCCCTATCTATCACATCAAAAACCTTTATGCAATGTCTGTCTGTTAGGTAGTCATTCCGAAGGCTGGTTGGATCCTCAAAAAGTACCTCTGTTAGGTTATGTGGATAGATACCCACAAAAATCCAAGGCAGCGCTATATTGAAGCATACTAGGCAAGAAGAGGAGTGAGGTAGTTTGCTATTGCTTTCCTCACTGAGACAGAACAGCAGAACTTACAGCATCCACAGACACTGACAGTGCCCTGAATGTCATTACTAAGCACCACCCATACCTCAGTAGCTTCCATAAAATCACAGCCATGAGTGAGACTGAGACATCGGTGAAAAGACACATTTTATTCTAGCCTGTGCCAACAGACAAATGCAAATGCAATGCATTCATTAAGAGATGGCAAACGGGCCACTTTAGGCAATACCCTAAAAATTGGAATATATTTCTAAAGTAGCATTGATGGTGGTAAAGTGAACAGAAACTAACAGTCCATCTGCCACTAAACCATGAGAGAATATTTTACCTTTATGCAATGTTTAACTTCAGTTCGATTTGACATCTATGTAAACAATTCACGGTGAAAATAGTTCAAACACTGTCCTTCACATTTTCACAATTCATTTCCAAAAATGTATGCAATTCATGGGTTAAGTTCCTGTAATATTTGTCCAAAATAGCCTGAACAATCCAAGTTCAATACTTTGGATATGGGGAAAATATTTCTATCTTCCATCCCTCTAACTGCCTGGGTTTTCCAAATTATCTCATGGGTGACAACAATGAGTTGGGCCTCATGTGGTCCATTAAGTGGCTCTTTCCTAACAATAAGAAAGTCACTTGGCATTTGTTCCTTCAAATATTTTACCTATTAGAAACAATATCATAGGGATGATGTTATGATGATCGTGTGGTCTCCGGAAAGGCCAAGTGCAGGTCTTTCTTGTTGACGCCCGTGGGCGACCTGAACGTCGTAATGAGGATGAGGTGATGATGAAGACGTCACATACACCCAGTCCCCGAGCCACGGGAATTAACCCCAGGAGATTAAAATCCCTGATGGCTCGGCCAGGAATCGAACCCGGAGCACTTCAGGCGAAAGACTAGCGCGCTAACCATTTAACGACGGAGTCAGATGTAAATCTATTAATCAAAATTAATAATCAGTCGTGCAACAAATCTGAAACATCATTTTCATTTATCTACCATCATGGGATTATTTTTATAAGGCTATCTCAACTATTGGGATTGTACCAACCTCCTGTTTAGTTTATTCTGAGCGTTACAAATGGTAAATGAAATTCTGAGCCATTAATTTAGGAATATACAGACGACGAGATGGGTTTGTTAATGGGACAATAAAATATCCATTCTTTGCTACATATATAGCCCGGTCAAGTTAGACATGCAAGGTTAGAAAAATTCGCATAGAGCTGAACATTTGTACTAATGGTCGAAACACCCTTATAAATGAAATGTGAAAAGACCCCATCGATCCGACAACGGCAAAAAAAAAATATTCAGGGTCTAAATTCGGAAATACGGTTTATTTGCGTATTTCTGCCAAACGGTAAGGTTTATCAAAAAAAGATCAAACTAAAATTATAGATCACGCCATTATCTATAAAAATTGTCTCAACACTTTTTCTCCTAAGAGTCACCGTTTTTTGAGATATAACGATTCAAAAAGTTTTATTCTTCTTTTATGCACACGTTTCCACGCCACCTGTGAGGTAGTGTACTTGGCGCGTTTTTTTTACGTGGTTTCCCCGGTAGGCCTATTCCACTATCTATTGTGATCCTGTTTAATTCAATAATATTTAATAATAAAAAATGGTACTATTGGAAATGATGGAAGCGGTGTGAATTTTAAGAAATTGGGGGAAATTATTCGGAATCATCTAATATTTCTGCTTCCTCGTGTTCTTGTTCTTCTTTTCTTCTTCCACTTCTTCTTCCACTTCTTCTTCTTCTTCTTCTTCTTCCTGCTGGGTGCAGGTAAATTGTGCTAACAGCGATGAATCACATGTATCCTCGCTGACATCGTATGAACACTCATCTGATGGCAATCAACATTGGAGCATGACTGGCCTTGACAACTGACACATGCTAATGAACAAAATAATAGAACGTTTTTGCAGCCGCATTTAGCATTGTAATTGCAAAAAAATTGTTGAGGAGTTTTCCGGTGCAGGTGGGAGTAAAGTCTGGATTGGTTCCAATGTATTGTCGATTAGCTTCCAACCCCACTCTTCTGGGTCTAGTTGATTACCAAGCCACACTTGAACTTGATAATATACCCGAAATAGATGTTGATGAGCAGAAATAGAGGTTGGAGGGAGACAGGGTAATTGCACTTGTTTTTTGTTACAACTGATGTAGAGCTTTCCCAGGTTTTAAAAATTAAATAATTTCTTCAGTTGGAGTTCGAGCAGTAAGTAATATCAGTAAGTCAACGTCTTCACCAACAACAAAAGTTGTATTTGTCAAGTTGAACTTCCTATTGCTCTTTCAATTATCAGGACATCAACAATTGTAAAAATGGATGTAATGCTAAATGCGGCTGCAAAAAGTTGGATTATTTTGTTCATTCCCATGTACCAGTTGTCAAGGCCAGTCATGCTCCAATGTTGATTGCCATCAGAAGAGTGTTCATACGATATCAGCGAGGAGACATCTGACTCATCGCTGTTAGGACAATTATTTACCTGCACCCATAAGGAAGGAGAAGAGGAAGAAGAAGAAGAACCAGAAGAAGAAGAAGAACAACAAGAACATAAGGAAGCAGAAATATTAGATGATTCCGAATAATTTCCCCCAATTTCTTAAAATTCACACCGCTTTCATCATTTCCAATTGTACCTTTTTTTACATTACTAACGGACCCGTGCGAAAAATCTCGTACGTTCATTAACCGCAGTTTCCCCAATAGGTTTATAATGAGAGACTTTATTTCAACCAAATGATTATAGAACACTATATACATTTCAGTTAGGATTCCAAGTTCTACGTTCACTAACTTAAGAAGGCAATCACTGAAAATTGGATCATTATAACACTCACCGGTTATTCGATATTTATGAAATTATACGATTGGAGTATTCATTTCTTTGATTTACTGTTTCTAAAATCCATGAAAAATGATAAAGGAAAGACCTCAAATGTTAAAAAAGACATGAAACAGGCGTCACATCGGTTAAAATATGAAGTGGACAGAAATTATAGAGCGAATTTTCCTACGGCAACAGTATCTGCAAATCGTACACTTCGTAGATTTCTTTGAAAGTCACTTTTGAAAGAAAGTATACATATTTATGAAATTAAGAGTGCAATTCTTAACTGCTAATGTCTATTCTCTTTCATTAGGATGCTCATTTGTCACGATCGGTCTCTTGTAAGCGCCGGAGGAGGGATCTATACTACTGAAATAACATACAGTATATGATTAAATATTACTGAATTAAACAGGATCACAATAGATAGTGGAATAGGCCTACCGGGGAAACCACATTAAAAAACGCCAAGTACACTACCTCACAGGTAGTGTGGAAACGTGTGTATATTATGAAGAATACAACTTTTTCAACTTTTTGAATCGTTATAGGCTATCTCAAAAACGGTGACTCCTAGGAGAAAAAGTGATGAGACAATTTGTACAGATAATTGCATGATCTACTCGTTTAGTCTGATCTATTTTTATGATAAAACTTACCGTTTGTCTGAAAAGCGCGAAACACCCATATTAGCGAACTTTGGCCTTGAATATTTTTTTTGCCGTTGTCGGACCGATGGGGACTTTTCACATTTCATTTATAATGGTGTTTAGACGATTAGTACAAATTTTCAGCTCTATGCGAATTTTTGTAACCTTACCCCTATTTTTTGGGCTAACTTGACCGGGCACACGAAGACATATGCAATGGGGCGATCACAACGTCTAACCCTTCTTTTATACTTATTGGTTTGAGGGATCCTTAGCATTCCCTTAACGCTTACATAATTCTAACACATATATTTTTTATAACTCATCTATTGAACCATGCCATTAAATGCTACTCAATCTATTTTTTTATTTATTCACACCATCCATCCCATTGTTATTTTATTATTATTATTATTATTATTATTATTTATTATCCCTATATTAAGGCTCGTGACTGTTCGTCTGTTCATAATGTCCCTCTTACTTTATACAAAACATATATTACAACAGGAATAGCCTTCCATTCATTTCGTGTTTCATTATCACGACGTCATTAACTCATATTATTCTACACTAATAGACTGATAATTATCATCTCCCAAGATCATTCTAATCCATAATACTGTGACGTTCTTTAATCGTTATTTGATATATTATCACTCCTCATCTTATACAAACATCATTTAAACTTTATTATCATTATTACTATTATTAGGCCTACTGCCTCATCATAATTATTATCAGACCTATTACCACATTCTTCATTGGTCTCCTTTGTTTTATACACTCGAAACATCATTAAGTAATCACAATTGATCACCATTCTTAAGTCATTATCATAAATTATAATTAGTTACAATTAATCACAGTTAATCATGACTAACCATCATTGGCCACCATCAAGTCTCCATAGACCTGTCATTACCATCATCATTAACAGATGTTCACCTCAAAATGCTTACAAATTCATTTCATTGATCGCTGACTGACATTAATCATCGTTAATACATTTTAATGATTCTCAATTTGTCGTTCAACGTTTATTAATTTATATTACAATAAATATTGATTTATCAAATATTTCATCATAATTATGGCTAATTATTCTCATTATTTACTGTTTTCATTATTCCTCTGGTTATTATTATTATTATTATTATTATTATTAAAAATTATAATAATTTAAAAAATATTAAGCTTTTAGTATGCTGATTTACAATAATTATTAGTATTATTATTTCAAAATTTTTAATTACCAAATATTATTATTATAATTATTATAGAAAAATTGGATTCGATAAACCAGGATTTTTATTATTATTATTACCAATCTAAATTTCAACTATTTATTAATCAAACAATTACTCAAATGCAACCACAACCAGCACTAAATGGTCCAAAATCCCTAATATAGAAATGTAGCGACCCCATAAAGGCGTCGTTCAAGAAAACAAATAAAGCAGCTGTCTTGTGTCCCTTCGTAAGTCGCACATGGGCTAGAATATGGTGTCCTTCACCATGAATAATACAATTTAACCATCAAATTTCTTCAGAATCTGAAGTCTGACAAAATAGTGAACTCTGGTCCTAATTTATATAATTACGTTGGCTGATAAACACGTGCTGAAAACGTGTTTTGAAAAAGTCCGGAGAAAAGTAGTGCTAAGAAGGGGCTGAATAAAAGGTCTTGCAAAGTTCATGACTACAACAAAACTTAATGTAACGTTCTAGCTTACATATTCATCTGACGATCCCGGTTGATGTGGCGGCAAATCCATTTTCGTGTAGATAGTTTGGTTGGTTGGTTCCTTAGTTTAGGGGCTGCGACAACGCGGTCATGTAGCCCCGTGTACTTTGGGTGTGTGTAGAATCTGTCTGATAACCGGTGTTAATTGTGATGACTGTATTAGTGTGTGTACCTGTTTTTTTTTTAAATTCAAGTAGGGACTGCAACTTTGAATTTTCAAATAGTTCCTACTTTTGCAGACCAAGCGCCACCGTAAACGACTACTAGGCCTAGTTCAGAACTAGCTGTGTAGATAGTTTACTCACTCCTGGCTTGCAATAATATGTAGCCGGATAGGTATACACATGTGCACAGCACCACGCTAACCAGTACAGCGTTACCAAACATCGGCCTCCATCTCACCCCTGGTCGTTTAATGTACCATCAGTCGATTCATATTCTTCTTCGTGGAAATTATACGGTGACGATTAACAGATATGTCCATAATGACAAGTTTCGATCACTTCCCCTCATGGCTTTTGCCATTCGCAATCCCGACAACGAACTTTCCGCGTTCTCCCGACAGTCACTCAGGTTTTCAACATATAATGACACAGAACAGTTCATCAATTGTAATGTGTTTTAGCATGTACTGCATATGATTGACTTACACAGCAGTGATAAAATCCTTCATGAGCATTTCCTATTCTGCTATCCACTAATCTGTTTCCACCGTGGCCTACCGGTACTCTTTCACAATGCCAAATAAATTGGCTCGCTCCAACATCGTAGGCTAAATAACGTCCATGCTCTTGGATTGATCCCCAGTGAGTACAATCATGCATACAGCTGTAAAAATGCATGGCCTAATGCAAACCAAATATCACGCTTAGTGTTTTTCAAAGAAAAAGTAAGAATATTTTTTGACAATTAATAAAAAGTAGTAATATCTTACTTCCCCGAAGTCCCATATAAAATTCACTCCATTAAAATGTTAAGTGAGGCTTAAATGAAATGTCACAAGATGTCACTGCTCACAAGATGACTAAAGAAAATGGAATAAGACTTGTTGAATTGTGTCGGACATTTGATCTTCGGGTAATGTCGACTTTCTATAAACATAAACCAAGCAAACAGATGACTTGGCGTTCGCCGGGTAACTTAAATGGTGAGAAACAGATGGACCATGTTGCAATCTCTAGAAGAGCAATAAAAGAGATTATGAATGTAAAAGTGCAGAGGGGTGCAAGGTTTGACTCTGATCACTACCTTTCAAAGGTAAAGATGAATTTCATTCCTCTCAGGAAGACTCCGAATACGGAAAATAGAACTCGGAGATATGATGTGTCGAAACTTAAAATCAGTCATGAAGTTAAGGAGCAGTATCATCTGAACATGACCTTTGAATCTAAGAATTGGACTGACATCGCTTTTATGATCCAGCAGGCAGCAAATGCCACAATTCTGGCAGCTCCTAAACGAAAACATCGGTGGTGGAACGAAACCTGTGATAATGCACTGGCTCAGAGAACAGATGCATGGAGAAAATGGAATTCGACCAAGGGTCAGGAAGATTTTGATGCATTCCGTGATGCGAGGAAAATTGCAGCCCGAGTGTTCCGATGTGCAGAGCGATCGTATGAGAACCAACAGATGGAACAGATCGATCAGAATTTCCGTAAGAACAACGTTAGGGACTTTTATCAAACCTTTAAATCTAATCTGAAAGGTTATCAAGCCCCTAGTCTGTGCTTGAGAGATGATACAGGAAAGCTAGGTACGAACAACAGGGAAAATTGCGACATTTTGGCTCAGTATTTTAACAAGTTGCTCAATTGTGATGAGTCATCGCTAAAACTATCCAACTCCCTTCCCATTCAAGGTCTGCCCAATTCTCAGCCACCTTGTAAGACGGAAATTAAGCTGATCATAGATAGTCTGAAAGATAATAATGCAGCTGGGGATGATTCCATAGTGGCGGAACTACTGAAACTGGCGAATGAGGATACTCGGGACATATTAGTCTGCCTCTTCCAGGAGATTTGGAGAACGGGTAATATACCAGTTGAATGGCAATTAGCACTAATCCATCCTCTCCACCAAAAAAGGAGACAAGAAGAACGTTGACAATTACAGAGGTATATCGATAGTTCCTGTTCCTTACAAGATTATTTCTAAAGTACTCGTTAACAGAATTAAAGCTCATCGTGATCAACTGATTGGCGAATACCGGGCTGGTTTCCGTAAGGGCCGATCCTACCCAGAACAGATTTTCAATCTGACGAACATCATCAGATATAAGAAAACTGGGGGGTTAGAATATGTGGTCGTATTCGTGGATTACAAAAAAGCATACGATTCGATTGATCGAGAGTCATTATTTAATGTTCTGGAAGAGTTTGGGGTAGATGATTCATCCAGAAATTTGATTAAACTGACTCTCACCAACATAATATCTAAGGTAAAATTCAAGAATGAAATCTCAGAGCACTTCGAGATAAAAACTGGGGTCAGACATGGAGATGGACTTTCTCCACTTCTTTTCAATTGTATCTTAGAAAAGGTAATTCGAGAATGGAGAAAATCACTGAACAAAGAAGAAGGAAATGAAGATCAGTTTCGATTAGGCCCCAAACACAAAGGAGTGTATGTTGACTGTCTGGCGTTCGCAGACGACGTAAACAACACCAGTTCAGCAATCAGGAAGATAAACCATCTTAAAGAAACAGCAGAGAAAGTAGGCCTACAAATTTCATTTGAGAAAACGAAATATATGACTAACATCCGTGAAGGTCCAGAATGGTTGTTCATCGACCATGGAAAGATTCTAAGAGTCAAGAAGTTTAAATACCCTGGTGAAGTAATCCAAGAGAATGGGCTAGAAAAAGAAGCGACCAATATCCGCATCCTGAAACTAGAGCGAGCGTTCCGACTGACTAAAAACATCTACAATAATAAGATGCTAAGTATCGGAGCCAAACTAAGGCACAACAGCACTGTTGTCAAACCAGAAGGTGTATATGCTTCGGAGACCCTGTGTATGAATCGGACAGGACAAGTCAATCAGCTACTTAAAAGAGAACGCAGACTACTACGGAAGATCTTGGGCATCAGATGGGTTGACGGACAGGTTCGACTGGTATCAAATAAAGAAGTATACAGAACGATGGAACCCATAACAACAACAATTAGAAAACGAAGATTGCTGTTTCATGGACACATCTTCCGTATGAATAATGAGCGGCTCACAAAGAAATCTGGAATTTTCTTAAACCAAAGCTCTCCAAGTTGAAATGGTTCCAAGAGTGTGAGAAAGATATGACAGAGGTGGGCATTACGGAGGATAAAATCAAAGACAGGAATAGTTCCAGAAGGATGGTGAAAAGCTATCAGGGTTTTATGGTGGGGGCAGAACCCAGAAGACGAAGAGGACCTTTGACAGAGGAGCGGAAGAACAAACTGATAGATGGGCTCAAGAGATATGGGCAAGATGTCAAAGCCGGCAAACGAACAAGACGCAGACACTGAAATGAGAGTGGTTGTTAACACGCAGTCCATAGAGGCTCAAGTCGACAGTAAAAAAGAAATGTGACATACATTTCATTATCATACCATTAGTAGATTCTGAGGAAAAGGAACATGAATTAAGCCAAGTTAACATTGCTAAGATAGGCGATTCCATGTCCCCGTTAATATACTTCAGTTAAGAGCTCCTAGGTACCCAGCACGACGGAGAGCAGATGGTTCCTCTTAGAGTTATAATACCCCTGTAATGTCTTAAAGGAAATATTGTTACGTCCTTTTAGAGTTAAAAATAAACTTTTATATCCAACTTCACCAAATCAATTACAATCATATCAAAAACCAAACAATTCCGAGCCTCTCTTGTCACTACGTCGTCACCAATGGCAATAGAGAAAATATGAAAGTCAGAGTTGCTAAGTCCTGTCTCAGACGCTATTCTTAACCCACAGCTGCAGACAACATAGCAGACAAGGTGAGTAGATTTCCTCCACTTGCCCCTTACACTGCCCCCTTCTTAAAGATGCACAGGATATCTGTTCTTTTATTCAAGATTTCACTCTGCAAAAAAACAGTAATTACTCTTCCTTGTAATTGAAACTGATGGAAGGCACTGATAGGATTAAAATAGAGCAGTGCCAACCAATTCTTAAAACCAGTAATAAATATAAAGACTGCCTGGTAAAAGTTATTCACCAAAACATACAGTATGCATCAAATAAGAGAAACCTAATTGAATCATATCTTAATAATAAGTAACCAGATGTTTTTGTAATGACCGAACATGGGTTGAATCAACAGGAAATTCAGTCTATAAATTATTGTGGATACAAAGTAGTTGCTGAAGTTTGCAGAACAGAAACAAAATCAGGTGGTGTTGCTATTTTATCAAAAGACACTACAAAAATTACAAAATTAGGATCAGTAAAATTTTTATCAATAACAAAAGACTGTGAATTATTTGCAGTTCAGTTTAAATCTGAAGGAATTTTACTTAACATATTTGGAATCTACAGATCACCTAGTGGTGATATGAATAACTTTTTTGAAATTTTCCCTCATATATTCAGAATTAACCAAAACTCTCATAATGTCATATGTGGTGATTTCAATATAGACCTTCTATATAAAAATGATATACATGTACAATATTTTAAACAATTAGTAAGTTAATTTAGCATGGTGCCACTTATTCATGAGCCTACTAGAATTACAGCACATTCAGCAACATGCATTGATAATATTATTACAGATTTTCCATTAGACAAGTGTCTGTCAGAGAACTATGATGATGGTATGTCTGACCACCATGGTCAAATGTTTTTAGGTAATATTCGTCTAGCTGGGAAAATAACCCCAAGTGGCATGTGCAGATTTGTGAACAGAAGGAACATAACTCAAGATGGAATTTTATATTTTCTAAATGTTCTCAAATGTACAAATTGGGAAAGAGTTTATGAAGCAGAGCATGCTAACAAGAAATGGGTACAATTTATGCTATTATTCAGTCATCATTATAATATAATTTTTCCTATTAGTAAGTGTAAAATAAAATATAATCTAGAAAGTAACAATAACATGATAACTTAGGAAATTAAAGAGCTACAAACAAATATACACTCATTAATTCATCTAAACAGATCATACCAATCAGCATAGCTCTCTTCATTAATCACAGCCCAGAAAGCCAAATTAAAAATACTAGTAGATAGCGAAAAGAAAGCATATAATGATCACAAAATCAAATCCTCCAACAACATCAGTAAAACTTCATGGAAAATAATTAACAACATCCGAAATAAAAATTAAAATTACAACAAATCAAACATAAAACTTAAGCAAGACAATACAACAGGAAGCGATCCAGTAGATATTTGTGAAATATTTAACTGCTATTTTATTAATGCAGTGGAAAAATTAATTAACGTAGGAAAAATAAATCAACCTAAAAATGTAATATATCCAATGACTTCAAATACGCATACATTATTTTTACTTCCAACAAATGAAAGCGAGGTGGAAAGGGTAATTGATTCCCTGAAAGACAAATCCTCGAGTGGAATGGATGGTATACCTGGCAGTATACTAAAATTATGTAAACACTACATCCTCGCAACTGTAACGCACATAATAGATAGCTCTTTCTCTCAAGGAGAATTCCCATCAGATCTAAAGAAATGTAAAGTTGACCCAATTCATAAATCAGGCTCAGCAAGTGACATATCTAACTACAGACCAATTACCATTCCTTCAGAGTTTTCAAAAATATATGAAATTATTTATCTGGATAGACTAAAAGCATTCATAACAAAACACCATCTGCTATCACAAGCTCAGTATGGATTTCAAAAAGACAAGTCCACTACTGATGCTGCCTCGAAGGAAACAAGTACCATAGTAGATGCCATTAACAAAAATGAAGAAATCGTAGCTATATTCCTAGACCTATCAAAAGCGTTCGACTGTCTAAATACTAAGTTGCTGCTAAAGAAACTGTACAGTTATGGTCTAAGAGGTATACCAGCAAAATGGCTAGATTCATACTTAACCATTCGTAGTCAGTGTGTCCACATTCAACATGAAAATTCTAGTAATGTGAAAGTATCTCACTCACAACAATAAAACATGGCATACCACAGGGCTCTGTGTTAGGGCCATATCTCTTTGTACTGTATGTCAATAATTTGCCTGACATTTTAGATAATGAATGTGTGAAGACTGTACTATATGCAGATGACATTACCATTTGAATTAGAAGTAAACATTACAAAAAATATTGCATATGCAATACATAAACTGGAAACATACTTAGAAGCTCACTATCTATAGCCAAACATTAAAAAGATTCATTATTGTTTCGACCGGAAACGGGGTCGGTCGAACAAAAGGGTGTAAATTGTAAATTTAGAAGGTGTGGTCTAATTGGGAGAGTTTTAGTGAATGTGTTGGGATTCGGGATGGGGGCGTGTACGGGTGAGTTGTGGCAGACGGGAGAAGCTTTGGTTTGTCGGGATGGCGTTATTTAAGGGATGCGTTAATTAAGTGAGCTATTAGCACTCAGAGTGTGTGTTGCGAGTACGCACTTTTAATATTAGCTGACGGCGTACGGCTCGGCTCAATAGCACTCAAGGTTGCGGCAATGAAATAGAATACTGCCTACACGGCGTTTCTATAATTACAAGCACTGGAGGGTCAAGGTGTAGGGAGTCGGGAGGTAAAAACAAGTGTGGAATAAAAGTGTACAATGAGCGTGTAGTGTAAATGGTCAATGGTTTATTAGACCGTGAGGTGTCCCTCTATTTAGGGACGTTGGAGTATACTATTGTAAATGTGGTTTTTACAACAATGAATTGGGGTGCAATTGGACAGGAATACACTTGGCAATGTGGTGTAATAGGACTCTGAGATGCACACTTACCGGTAGGTGAGAGTCAGGATGCAAACAGGCGTGGCCTCGGGCAGCGAAAGACGATTGGTTCAGATGAGACCTCTCTTTTATGTCTTTCGGCATTGCTGACTCAGTATTACTCCATATTTTGTCGTCCCAGATATTTGTAAGTGTAAATTGTATGTGTGTGGCGCAACCTCTTGGCCAACCACCTGTAATAAGTGGTCGCCTGCTTGCTGTGTTAAGATGGTGTTCTGGATTTGATTGTATCTCCAGCTGGGGTAGTTTTGGTGCAGAAGAGGGTGTTAGGTGCTGGGGTTGAATCGTAGCTTTGTAGGTTTGAATTCTTGATGGGTTAGTGGATTCGCAGCTTGTGGGTGAGCGTGGGTTCAGTGGCGTAAGCCACCTCTCCCTTAGGGGTGCGTATAGGTCCTAGGGTCCTGAGGGTGTAAGGACCCAGGGCCTGAACATTTTATTCATTTTAGGATGTATACTTCAAAACTTCCAGATATTCATCTAAGCATTGTACCCAATCAACAAAAATAGACAGCACCGATGAACAAACCTTTCTTGGTATGACAATGGAAACTGGTCTTTGTTGGAAAAAACACATAATCACACTACAATCTAAATTAAGCAGTGCAATATTTGTATTAAGGCAGCTAAGACAGGATGTTAACATTAATATCCTGTTTTCAAGTTATTATGCTCTGTTTCACTCCCACCTGGTTTATGGAATAAATCTATATGGCAGTGCAACAAAGGGAGTTTTAAGCAATATTTTTATCCTGCAGAAGAGAGCAATCCGTGTTATGTTTGGTGTACACCCTCTAACATCTTGTAGGGAATATTTAAAAAAATTCAGACTAATGGCATTACCATCATTGTATTTACTCAATAGTTCTATGTAAATTGAGAGACAAATTCTAACTGGAAATGCTAATATTGTAAAAAATTCTGATCTACATTCGTACAACACTAGAAGCAGAATGGATGTTCACTGTCAATATTATAGAGGAGTTTTCAGAAAAAAAGATCCCTTGTTTACTGCCTCCAAATATTTTAACTTGCTGCCCCTAACTCTAAGAAATGCCAGCACCATTTCCACATTCAAATTAAAATTTAAAAAATGGCTCACAGACAAGGCAATATATTCATTAGAAGAATTCGAGACAATGTGCATAGAGACGCAAGTGTTTGTATATTGATTATTGTATTTACCTGTACCCCTGTAATTATGTATTTTATGTATAGTTATGTTTTATGTATATTATGTATAATTATGTATTTTATGATTTGACGACTCCCATATGTATATTCACATATTACCATGGAGAAATAAAGAAATGAATGAATGAATGAATGAATGAATGTTCCGTCCAGGAACAGTTTTCAACCAGTCGCCAATTACCTTCCAGCCAAGGGTTTGTTCCTTCGTACGGTGCCAAACGATTAAAAAGGACCACATTTGGCTTTCCTTTATGGAATCTTCGAACACGACAGACAATATCATTTATGTTCTTCAGCACCTCATCCGGTCCATCCCATGAACGTTGGAGTTCAGGCGATTGACCGAACTTTCTCTGCGGATTGAAGAGCCACACCAGGTCCTTGGGTTGAAACCCGCCTTTTTCAACCCGTGCGTCATACGTTTGTTTCATTCGCACCCTGGCGATTCCTATATTTCTTCGTACAATAGTGTGAATCTGGTCCATCCTTTCCCTCAAACGGCTCACATAGTCGTCCCCGGCAACATGATGGTCGCCGGGTCTACTGCCGAACTTAAAGAACCAGGGTAATCGCAGCTTCCACCCTAAAAGAACACAAGCTGGAGTTTATCCTGTAGTTTCATGAACTGAAGACCGGTATGGCATTAAGAACAATGAAGGATGTTCACCCCAGTCTCGTTGGTTTTCTGCCACAACTTTACAAAAATGCTTTCCTATAGTCCTGTACATTCGCTCAACCATCCCATTTGACTGGGGATGTAATGGCGTCAGGGGCGCACCCAGACTTTTGGTTTGGAGGGGGCTTTCCTCAGTAACCTGATTTCAGCTATGGAAAGAGAATGTGTCCATTATTAGTCTTGTATATAAATATGTATATTCTATAAGATCAAACATACTGTAGAATGCTCTGTTAAAACCAATACAAAAGATGCTATTGGACTGGAGATTTTTTCAACAAAATGTGCATTGGTTTTATGCAAATTTTAGTTACAGTACCATTGAGCTAAGGTTATACAAGTAATAAAAAGGAACTGCATGATTTTTATCAAGAATTAACTTTTGATCACGATCAGAGTGATAACGACTGGATTGCTCTGCTCACTATTATCATAACTATATATCCAGCTACCAGGATCGTCAGTTTGATGTGTAACATAAATTATCTGCAAACATTTACTAAGTTTTGAGTTGTTTATACCAAGAACTAGTATAGGTTTTAGGAAATTAATAATAACATTTTGATTTAGAATATGTAAATTTAATTGGAACTAAAAATTACATTTTAAAAATTATGAGCCTCCGTGGCTTAGGCGGCAGCACGCTGGCCTCTCACCGCTGGGTCCGTGGTTCAAATCCCGGTCACTCCATGTGAGATCTGTGCTGGACAAAACGGAGGCAGACAGGTTTTTCTCCGGGTACTCCGGTTTTCCCTGTCAAAATTTCATTCCAGCAACACTCTCCACTATCATTTCATTTCATCTGTCATTCATATAATCATTGCCCCAGAGGAGTGCGTCAGGCCTCGGCAGCCGGCACAGTTCATATCCTCGCCGCTAGATGGGGGCTTCATTCATTCCATTCCTGACCCGGTCAGAGACTAGAAGCAGGCTGTGGATTTTCATTTTCAATTGTATACCATAGTGTTACTGATTGTAACAAATATTTTATGTACTGTAAATGAAAATAAATAAGTTATTTTAATTTTCCTAAATAACTAACATTATAATAGAAAATCTTAAGCATTTTTAGAATTTCAAGTTGAACTTAATTACACAGGCTGAATGCAAGTTTAAACAAATAGTTGAATACAAATCATGTATTAATGAATTAGCATTAACGTTGTTTGAATAAAGTGGAAACTCAAATTTCACAGAACAAAATCCAGCCGTCTAGCAGATTTTTTCAAAACGGAAACTACCTCTGTACTGGTGACTTCAATTTTCCGGTGAATATTCAGTGCTGCTAGTCCAGTCTGCACCCATGGTATTCCTAAGATATGTTTTCAGCAGACGTAGTGTAGAAAATGACCTCTCAGCAGTGCTTGTAGTCACAGGGATGGTACACAAAATTCTCAACAATGTGTGGATATTAGGAAACAAGTCCTTGTCACATAGATTCAACACATCGATTGCGTTTTATGGATATTAGTGTGGGTCTTGAAGCTCTTGTGCCACAGTTCAAACTCAGCCATAAGCAGGCCTTTGTTGTTTCCTCCACTTTCAATTATGTCAATCTTATAAACATTACACAGCTGTAAGAAATAAAGTTGCTTTTTTTTCTTGGAAGGTTTCTTTATGTGTATGTGATGCATTGGCTGAGGGCAGTAAGCACTCAAAACTCTTTAATAAGTCTCTATGCTTGATGAATCGAGATTCCAATGAAATAATGAAAGAGTCAATCCTAGGGATGAAAACAAATCTTTTATAGTATAATTCTGGAGTTTCTGCTGGTATGTTGCTTCTGTTCAGTTGTCTTCCAACTGTTCGAGGCATCAAAATTATTGAACCACAGTTATTAGCAATTTTGGTAGCTTCTTCAAACAACGAGTGAAATTTTTGATCTGCATTTTTTCTTAGAGATTTTAAGCTTTCAATCACAGTTTCAGCGTATGTAATTGCAGACGATAAATCTAAATCAGTTCCCTGAAGCTTTTTGTGTAGGTTTACTCTGTAACCAAGCAGTTTTTCTGATGTCATGAGAGAAATTATAAATTCACCTGGACTTAAGGAGTTTAGTAGTATTAGAGCTCCTGAAGAAGATTCCCTATCATTCCAGTTTTTAATCTCCTCTAACGCTACTTCAAGAGGTTGCAGCACTTCTTTCATAACAAAAATAGCATCGTGCCTTTGTACCCATCTCGTTGGACAAAGCTGCAGGAGTATTTTCTTGTTGGTTTCAAGATTTACCTCCGATTTAATGCACTGTTTTAAAATTGATTGTCTTTTAGGAGTGTTAAAAAAATGCCACAACTTCTCCACTAATCCAGTTTCTGATTGATACAACCTCAGACGCGGTTGACAATGCCAGGTTAAGGCTATGAGAAGCGCAATGCACGTATATTGCTGTGGGGTGAGCTTCTTGGACGAACGCTTGAGCCCCTTTAAACTTTGCACTCATGGCAGCTGCCCCATCGTACCCTTGGCCACGTAGGTTATTTATGTCTATATTACTGTATTCAAGACCTTTCATCAATGTTTTTGCCAATACGCTACCCGTAGTAGAGGTTAGTGGCATGAACCTCAAAAATTGCTCACATATTTCATAACCATTTAATGTATTTGGCGTTGCATAACGTAAACACAAAGAAAACTCTTCAACAGTTGAAATATCGCATGTTTCATCTGCGAGAACACTAAAAAACTTAGCTTCTTTTACTTTACTTGCTATTTTTTTCAGTTATTATTCCAACTTATATAGGTCGCATTTTTGCCACATGACCCAAAGTGATCTTTCAAATTGTTGTCACCTGCTTCAATTCTAGCTCTGAGCAAAGCTCTTAAGATCCCCTCATTTTCAAATGGTTTGTTGTCGATTTAAAACTGACCATAATCTCTATGCCCCCTAAGGGCGATATTTTGCTTGCCACACAAAATAACAGTTTCTATTATTGGAATTATTCATTTCACATTATTTTGGGCTTGGACGTCTTTTCCTTTATCAAGAGATTTGTCAATCGGTTTCATTCGACAGTCCATAACTTTTTTAAAATTAGCTGCGCTTACACATGAGTCTTTATGATACTGCGAGTTTGCATGTTTTTCAAACTTTTCTAGTGCTATTTTCCAGTTACAAAAACCTTCTTCAACAAGTTGTCCTGTATGTTGAGAGTTACTCTTTCCTACTTCTTTTTTGAAAAAAAAAAAAAAAAGCATACAATGGACACAGTATGCAGAGTCATCAATTCCAGAATACGAAAGCCAGGTATATTTCTTTAGCCATTTTCGTTATTGGTTCCCATGCGATCTAAAAGGAAAGTTAAAGTTGCTCTGCGGAACCCATTTGTCACTCACAACTTTGAACTTTTCATTGTCCGTCAACACTTTGTTTTTAAATAAACCAATGTCCAAATCCATGTTATGTTTACTTACAACGGCCTTAGGCCTGCTCACATTTGCCTCTGAGCCCTCCTCTGACGAACATCTTGGCTGTTTCCCTATGCATGCAGTCCTTGTTAACAGTTCCTTACTCGTTGAAGGATTGCCACATTCACTAACACTAACCACATCATATTTATTGATTTTTGAAGATTTAAAGTAGTTTGATTGTCTTTTGTCTCCCATTACTACCAGTCCAATTGGACACACTACGAACACCAATAGCCAATAGAAAATACAAACACAACAAGAATCAACGAATCAACTTTTACAAACACCACTACTGACTTGACGCCTGACACAGAGCACAGCACAATACCTTGGGGAGAGAAATTTTCACCGCTGTCCCACGCGCATCTTGCTCCGAGCATAGTTACGACAATGGCCGGAAATATCCGATAGTGTTGTGTTTACAATATATATTATTATCACTCAAGTGTTGCATAAAGATAGGCCTAACATAATTCTATTTCAAACCAGTAGAAAATCGCAAAATGTTCCAACTTTCCAACACTAAACATTCTGGAGCCCGTTATGCAATCAATTTTCTTGAAAGATATCCTCAATATTTTTAAAGTGTTCCCAGGCTTTTTGGGGGGGGGGGGCTTAAGCCCCCAAAGCCCCCCCCCCCCCCTGGGTGCGCCCCTGAATGGTGTCGTTATAGTTTTTCGTATCTCCATTAGTTCACAAACTTGATGAAAGACAGCCCATTAAAAGTTCCTTTCTTTTGTCGGAGTGTAATTCCAAGGGAGCAGCAAACCTAGAGAATAACTCCTTCACTAGGATGCTGGAGACTGTTACTGCATCTTAGTTCAGAATAGCATAAGCTTTCGCCATATTGAGAAATAGTCCATTGCCATCAAGATGTGATTGAGGAAGTGGGCCCCAAACATCGGTTGGACTCCCCACATTGTACTGGTGAACGGATGCTTTCTTCCATCCTCTAGGTCCATTCCCTGTGGCACAAACCTCACACTTCCTGTACCAAATTTTGACATCTTCTTTACTGTTTACCCAGTAGAATCGCTCCCTGACCTTTGCCAGTGTTCTTCTCACACCAGGATGTACTCCAGAACTTCATTATGCAGTCATCGCAAGACAGTAGGGGTTCTAACGAGTAGCCTACTTTCCTGGTGACGTCACACAAGATGGCGGCCATTACGACACAAATGGCTGCCATGACGTCACTAACCTACGAGGTATGATTGAAAAGTTCCAAAAATGTCGACCCATAGCCTACTTTCTTGGTGACGTCACAACGAGGGGTGATAGAAAAGTTCCAAAATGTTAACCATAGCCTACTTTCCTGGTGACGTCATAACGAGGGGGGATCAAAAAGTTCCAAAAATGTTGACCCATAGCATACTTTACTGGTGACGTCACAACGAGGGGTGATCGAAAAGTTCTAAAATGTTGATCCATACCCTACTTTCTTGGTGACGTCACATACTAACCCGCCATACATTCAGGAGCAAAGCCGATATCTCCCGAACGCATGATCGGATTTAGACTAATGAGGTGTCGTTGAACATGAGCTGACGCCCCCTTTCCAGTGGACAACCTATTCCTACACCAAAATGTCGCTTTTCCAAGTGCGATATGTGGGAGTTTGAATGCTAATAGGAAATTAAACGTTGTTTCACATAAACGACATGCCTTCGAGGCAACGGTATAATGAATTAGCATTTTTGTTTTTACGCATGCGCACTTGGTGATTTTGTAAGAGGGCGGGCTTTTTGAAAAATGATTTATAAGAAGGTGTTCTTAGTGGTGAGGAGAGAGCTAGATAGTCACCTACTTTCCTACGAAGTTTGTCGATATCTCACGAACACCTGGTCAGATTAACTGACTTGACAACAGGGCAATGAAAAACAATTCGACAACCATGGTTTGGGGAGTGAAATGCATGTAAACACGTGTGAAACAACATGGAAGCTAACAAGTCACATCCTGTTTGATTCGCACGTGACAAAATGCAAGTAGATGTGTCACATGACCTCACGCAGGTGTTAGCCTTGAACGTTAGCTGTACACGTGCATGAAGATAGAAGCGTGGGGATAACAAGTAAGGAAAAACAGAGCATACTCATACACACTATATTTTTATTTCAATAAATTACATATCACAATCGTTACCTACTTACAATATTTTATTTCTTTACCCTAGGTGGTTATACGTCTAGTTTTTTTTACCCATGACTTGCGGAAAATGAGTTTCCCACGGGGGGCATGGATGGAGGTGGTTAAAAATTGGGGAAGCCGCAATGGTTTTATAGGTGTCAACACTTGATCCTCTTCTTTTATATCATCATCGTTATCATCATAATCTTCATTATTATAACTATGATCGCTATGACTATGTACTCTGTTTTGATGTTTTTCCATGGACACCTCTTGTACAGTTTGCATGGCTTTTGATAGTGTTGTTCGCTTTACAGGTGGCTTGGAAGGGTGTTTAAACACAACTTTTTGAGGCGAGGATAAATGTTTTTTCACAAAGAAGTCACTGTTGAGTAACACTATGTTTTTGTTGCGCTTGCTTTTCCTTGTCCATTTGATCATGTTTTGTTAACACTAACGGTGTTTCATTTGGTATACCACATTGATGAGTACCCACACTTAAAACCTTACCATGTTGACTTTTTAGATGACCTAGACATTATGTTGTTCTTTGTTTCGAGCATGACCAAAATATGATGCCATTTACATTTTCTCCCTTATAGTTATAAGAGTAGCCATAGTACAGGGCACGTGGTTTACCTTTATTGGTTATAGTATATTCCATAGTAGCCACTTACTTGTATAGTCGATCCGCCTATGACAAAGGTCTAGACACTTGTGGTGAAAGAATGATGTTGTGTTGACGTTTTATGCAGGATGATGTTGGTCGCTTATGTGGGTGACTTATGTTGATAGCTTATGTTGATGGCTTATGGTGGTGGCTTATGTTGATGGTTTATGTAGGTGGCATATGTTGATGAGTTATGTTAATGATTTAGGATAATGCCTTAAGAGTGTGAATTAGGTTGATGGCTTATGGTGGAGGCTTATATAAGTGGCTTATGTAGGTGGCTTATGTGAGAGGCTTATGCAGGCGGCTTATGTTGGTAGCTTAAGTTAGTGGTATATGTTGATGGCCTAGGTTGAAGACTTATTTTTTAGTGGTTTATGAAAATGTAAAGTGGAAATTGAAAAATGTGTTAACAACGAAATAGGAAATCCATGTTTCCATATCATGAAATTGAAAAACTTTAAACTAATATTTTTTTAAAGTGAGAATTGGAAAATGTCAACTAACAAAATGTGTGTAAATGTGAAAATTAAAACATCAACAAATGCCTATCACCATTTTTTAATGAAAAAAAACTTCAAGGCTTGGGAAACCTTGTTTTTATTTTATAGTCAATGGTGCTTTAAAAAATACAATACAAATAAATACCAGCTTTACACTGCTATGAATGAGCATGTGCGTCTTTAAATCCTTCTTCAGAGTAAGGTTTACCCCGCTAAAGAATGATCATGTGTCTCTTCAAGTTTCCCTTGACTGAAAAGCTTGCTCCGCATGAGCTACATGAATATGGCCTTACACCGCTATGAGAGAGCATGTGTCTCTTTAACCCTCGATTCTGTGCAAAGTTCTTTCCGCATGTGCTACATGAATGTGGCTTTACACCACTATGAATCAGCATGTGTGTCGTCAAATTTCCCTTCTTAGTAAAGTTTGATCCGCATGTCCTACAGGAATATGACTTTAAACCACTATGAATCAGTTCGTGTTTCTTCAAATCGCCCTTCTGAGTAAAGTTTTTTCTGCATATGCCACAGGAATATGGCCTTTCACCACTATGATACAGCATGTGTGTCTTCAAATACTCCTTCCGAGCAAAGTTTGATCCGCATGTGCTACAAGAATATGGCTTTAAACCACTATGAATAATAATAATGTGTTTCTTCAAACTTTCACGCCGTGCAAAGTTTGATCCTCATGTACTACATGAATAGGGCTTTAGACTGTTATCAGTTGAGATTTGTTTCCTCATGTCACTCCTGGCTTCCATGTTCCTGTTACCATTTTGAAAATGTGAGGCTCCAGGGGTATAATTTGTAAGGGTGTTCTCCGACCTGTTGACCATAGTACTGGCAAAAGAAAATATCCATTGAAGCAAGCTAGGCGAGCGAGTAGCCACTAACATTATAATATAAAAAATCACCTACGACGTACAATTACTAATAAGTATACAATTACATTCTGTGACCAAAATAATTTATAATTTTATTGCTCAATTGTGGACATAGATTATAAATCCAACTGTAAAGCGTTATATAATCATCGCTTGAAGATCGTAATTAGTCATCCAAATAAATGATTAATTTATATAAATAATTGCGCACAATGTGCATTAGATTCTTTTTGCATATTCTTAAATGATTTTTATCTCTTTTTGCCAAATTGCAAGTGGTATTCGCCACACCGAACACCCCACAGTTCACACACATATGAATCAAATAGTTCAGGAAGTCTCTTATTAGTACTCAGCAATTCTTCTAGGTTTGTGCCGTGTCTTGTGTGGGGTTTCGCCTAGGACACCAAGTTAGGCTCATCGGCGGGCTCTTGGTGTCCCCGCCCGGACCCCCACAGGAGTGACGAACTGCGCGCCACCTCCCTTTATAAAAGGTGCAACTTCACCACTTGACTACGAGAACTAAAAGTTCAAGCAGCCTTAACCTCCCTATGAAGGCTTCCAAAAAGATGGTATATTGGCTTTCACGGCCGGTGAATTAAAACTCAGCAATTCTTCTAGGTTTGTGCCGTGTCTTGTGTGGGGTTTCGCCTAGGACACCAAGTTAGGCTCATCGGCGGGCTCTTGGTGTCCCCGCCCGGACCCCCACAGGAGTGACGAACTGCGCGCCACCTCCCTTTATATAAGGTGCAACTGCACCACTTGACTACGAGAACTAAAAATTCAAGCAGCCTTAACCTCCCTATGAAGGCTTCCAAAAAGATGGTATATTGGCTTTCACGGCCGGTGAATTAAAACTCAGCAATTCTTCTAGGTTTGTGCCGTGTCTTGTGTGGGGTTTCGCCTAGGACACCAAGTTAGGCTCATCGGCGGGCTCTTGGTGTCCCCGCCCGGACCCCCACAGGAGTGACGAACTGCGCGCCACCTCCCTTTATATAAGGTGCAACTGCACCACTTGACTACGAGAACTAAAAGTTCAAGCAGCCTTAACCTCCCTATGAAGGCTTCCAAAAAGATGGTATATTGGCTTTCACGGCCGGTGAATTAAAACTCAGCAATTCTTCTAGGTTTGTGCCGTGTCTTGTGTGGGGTTTCGCCTAGGACACCAAGTTAGGCTCATCGGCGGGCTCTTGGTGTCCCCGCCCGGACCCCCACAGGAGTGACGAACTGCGCGCCACCTCCCTTTATATAAGGTGCAACTGCACCACTTGACTACGAGAACTAAAAGTTCAAGCAGCCTTAACCTCCCTATGAAGGCTTCCAAAAAGATGGTATATTGGCTTTCACGGCCGGTGAATTAAAACTCAGCAATTCTTCTAGGTTTGTGCCGTGTCTTGTGTGGGGTTTCGCCTAGGACACCAAGTTAGGCTCATCGGCGGGCTCTTGGTGTCCCCGCCAGGACCCCCACAGAAGAATTGCTGAGTTTTAATTCACCGGCCGTGAAAGCCAATATACCATCTTTTTGGAAGCCTTCATAGGGAGGTTAAGGCTGCTTGAACTTTTAGTTCTCGTAGTCAAGTGGTGCAGTTGCACCTTATATAAAGGGAGGTGGCGCGCAGTTCGTCACTCCTGTGGGGGTCCGGGCGGGGACACCAAGAGCCCGCCGATGAGCCTAACTTGGTGTCCTAAAACACTGGTGGAGGCGCCGTACTACGCATAATAGACCGAGACTCAACCAACGAGCCCTCGTAGGTAAAACGGTCCTAACCGCACGCAGCCAAGCAAATAGTGAAAAATTTTTTTTTTACCTTATATTACGTCATACATTTTTTATACACATATAGGAGTTTGTATTGTTACACCAACCCCCATTCGCCCCACAGTGTAAAGACGGTGGAAATTAGATGTCCACATTTAGAACTACACTAAGAGACTTTGCACACCATTTGTCGGCTAGTACGACTCCACTCCTGCCGAAGCTAAAAATTAGGAACGGTGACTTAATAACTGACCAGACTGCAGTACAACTTCTCAGGGACCTTGAATTCAAAACAGCACAGATCCGTGCTCAACACCCTGCCGCCGCAGCACAAGTTATACATTTTACACGATCCCAGGCCAGTGAACACACACAAGAGTCACCGGTATCCAGCGCTAGTGAAGTAGATTGCCTGCCAGCACTCCATCCCCTATTGTTGCAGCAACTGCAGATCACAGAACAGAAAGCCAGTAACCTGCTCGAGCGCATTACAGAGCTACTAGAGACAGACACTATCAAAGCCAATAATCACACAACAGAAGCGGTTCTTGACATCCACACTATTTTGGAAACAGTAAAACAGGATTTAGACAGAACCGTACACATAGTTAGCTCCGCACAGTACGACAACACACCATCCATCAGCACAGACATATCAGGTGACGAGCCACCTGGTAACGTAACACAGGTGTCCTACACGGGAAGCGAGGCTAATTCCCCTCTAAACAGCCCAAGCACCTCGACACACAGCCAACGAAACACAGCCGAGAACGACATGAATAGACACACTGAGTACCCCATGATCCACCCCACAAAGTTCACGGGGGAAGGCCAGGATCCCGAGGAATACCTCAAGGCCTTCAATAGAACGGCTAGGATCAATGGTTGGAGCGAGGAAGTTAGGAAACGGCTCCTTCCTGCCTATCTCACAAAGGCGGCCATGACATGGTATGAGCTCCATGAGGACACACTAGAAGCTGCCACATGGGAGGAAACCGCTTTACTCTTAAAGGAGGAGTTCCAGCTCATACCAGACGATGACGATCTCTATGACCAGATTAGACAGAGGTCACAGGGACCCAAAGAGAGCGCCCAGGCATACATCAATGTTAAATTGATAATGTGCGAAAAGTACAATGCAGCAATGACAAATAAACAGAAAGTCAAGCTGTTAATGCAGGGCCTCAGACCAGCCATAGTAGAAAAGCTATGCATCATGAACAACCCCACGGTCCAACATATGTTGAATAACATAAAGACCATAGAAGAGGGGAGAAAGATCACGGAAAAGGCTACGGAAAAAGCCGTGGATCTGCACTTCCAAACTCAGAAAGACGACACTAACGACAAAATGGACGAATTAGTGGACAGGATGGAGAAACTGACCATAGCTGCCATCCAAGCGGGCGGGAGACCGCCAAGGGATGAGCAAGCAGACAAACGGGAACACTATCATACTGAGAGGGACAGGGGGTACACAGATAGGAGACGCTACGGGAGGGAAGAAAATTACTACCCTCCACAGCGGCCAACAACACCTCCCCCACAGGATAGGCCACACTACCCTCCTCGGTACTCACCGATAGCATACACGGACACAGAGCCGACGTACCCCTCAAGGCGTTCGCCATCTCCGTACACACGGGAGTACTACCCCGAGGAGTACGACCACGACATCCCCCGACGAAACAGCCCGCCACCAAATAGACAGTCCTACGCTGCCCCACAATACAGGGCAGACAGGGAGTACCGGGAATATTCGCCCCCACGCGGGCAAGGTTATGCAGCCCCGCAGTACAGGGGAAATGGGGAATATCGGGAGAACCCGCCCCCACGCAGCCAACGTTATGCAGCCCCGCAGTACAGGGGAAATGGGGAATATCGGGAGAACCCGCCCCCACGCAGCCAAGGCTATGCGGCCCCGCAGTACAAGGGAAATTGGGAACAGCGAGAAAACCCACCCTCGACCAGACAGGGGTATGCAGCTGACCAATATAGGGAAAAGGGGAACCGACGGGAACACCCGCCCCAGCAGCAGCAGACATACACCCCACCCGGGCGGAGACAGAATAACGGACAACAGGGCAATAACCGACAAGGAAGGAAACCCACTAGAGAAAGGGACAACATAGACAAACACACGAAGGGCCCAGAACACTACCCCCTCCCCGACGAATACCCGAGGGAGTTCAGGGATGAGACACCCCACAGGACAGACAGGGGGGCAATACTCTCTACGCCTAGACACACACCGCAAGCGGGGAGCTGGCGCAGCCACCCCGAGGGGGGGCGCACATACATTACAGGCAGGCGTACACCCACATTTTCAAAAAACGCCTAGATGGGGAGGTTCGGCCAGCTAATGAAGCGGCTGAGGTTCCTCTCCCAACACAACACAAGAAAGGCCCCTCCCCCAAGCAAACTCGCAAGAGTAAGGCGAAGAAGCAGCCAGCTAATGCTAAGGCTGACGATCCGCCCCCGGACCGTTTCCAAGCACACCCCGTGCAAGGAGATGGCAACTGTCTGTTTAGGGCCATGAGCTTCCTAATCCGGAATACCGAGGACTATCATGGGGACTACAGACAGGAAACGGTCAAACATATCTTGGCCAACTGGAAAGAGTACCGGGACTTTGTGTCGGACGAGCGGGAAAACCCATTCCAGACCGGGGCGGATTACCGAAAATACATGGGTAAGGACGGCACCTATGGCAGTGCCGTAGAGGTAACCGCTCTCGGCAAGGTGCTCAAAGCCAACATCCATGTACACACTGATGTGCACTCGCCTCCGCTATTCTCAACTGCGGGATTCGATAGGGACCTACATGTACTTTTTACAGGAAACCCTAAGGCGGGACATTACACACCCCTCACAATTATAAGCAAACAGCCTGAGAACACGCCCACACCCTCCAAACAGAAAACCCTACCCCCTTCACCACAACACAGGGGGGGAATTGACCACACACAGGCGCATGACGCGAGATCGCTCGGTATGGGGAAGCCAGCAACAGGAGTCGAACTCGCGACCGCCTGGAACAAAAGACGGGGTAACAAGGGCAAGCTCAGGGTCACATTCGCCGACACACCTTCCCGAGAGGAAGAAACCAACAACAACACAACTACACAAAGGCTGGGAACGATTAATACATTAAACGTTCGCCAGCAGACTCCTAGTCTCACAGCAAGACCGGTTAAAGGAGCTGGCAATGTACTTGGCAAACGCACTTTGCTGACCTGGGCAAAGTATTCAGAACAGGAAGCCAGCCGAGAGGCGAAGCGTGCCAGGTACGATAAGCGGACAGCTTCGTGCCTGCCCAGCACAAATGTCACTCCGGCAACAACAACAACAACAACATACATCTTACACAACACATCGGTGCAGGGCAGTGGATTTCAGGTATCGGCCCTCACGATACACGCCACCATAAATGGCCACAGAGTGCAGGCCCTAATTGATACTGGGGCAGCCGTAAGTTGTGTTAATAGCCGACACATTGCCGAGGCGCAAATACAAGGTGTCACGGGGGACATCCGGCTGGTAGCGGCCAATGCTCAGACGTTAGAAAACATGGGAGTGGCAAACATACATATTAGGATAGACCATTTTGCCACAACGCACCCCATGTTCGTTATCGAACACCTTTCTGCGTCAGCCATAATTGGTATGGATTTTCTCGCTAGGTATGAGGCTAGCATAAATTTCGCTAGCGGTCAGATGCTTTTAAAGCACGACCAGAGGCTCACCACACATCCCATGGTATACACCAGGAACAGAGATGGGATTCGAGCGGAGCGAGAAAATCACGAGCATCAGGCCCCTACACTGCACACTATCAGCCAATACACAGACACACACACAGATAAGACGGCCAACCAGAACCACAGGCAGGACCTGACTCCGGAGCAAAATAAAAGGCTCACGGAGCTCCTGGAGACCAACAGAGATATTTTTGCCCACTCAATGAAGGATCTCGCTGTGACAGACCTCATTGAACACCATGTCACACTCACTAGTGACCGACCGGTACACCAGCCTCCCTTCAGAGTGAGCCAGAAGGAGCGACATGCCATCGACGCTCAGATCTCAGAGATGCTCGAGGCAGGGGTCATTGTGCCCGTTATTTCTAACTACTCCTCACCGGTTCTGCTGACCAAAAAAAAGGACGGTTCGCACCGGTTTTGTACTGACTACAGGAGGCTCAATAAGTTAGTCGAGAATGATAGTTATCCACTACCAAGGGCAGACACCTATTTGGACGCCCTTGGCGGAGCCAGCTGGTTCAGTTCGATGGATTGCTATAGTGGATTCTATTCAATCCCCGTCTATGAACCAGATAGGCACAAGCTGGCGTTCGTTACAGAGAACGGACTATTTACCTACACCCATTTACCGATGGGTCTCCGTAACGCCAGCCAAACCTTCCAAAAGCTAGTGGATAAGACATTTTCAGGGCTTAAATGGCGTTCCGTATTAGTGTACGTGGATGACATAACGGTCTTCTCCAACACTTTTGACGAACACATCGTACATTTGGAGGAGGCTTTCGCAAGGATCAGAGGAGCTAAACTAAGGCTTAAACCTGCGAAATGTCAATTTGCCAGACAGCAGATTAACATATTGGGCCATATTGTCAACAGGGAGGGCATTATTCCCGACCCAGCTAAGACTGACGCAATAACGGGCATCCCAATGCCCACGAATTTGAAACAATTGCGCAGTTTTATTGGCTTGGCTTCGTACTATCGCAAGCATATCTATAGATTTGCACACATCGCCCATCCACTAACTGAACTCACACGTGAAAAAACGCCCTTCAGCATCACGCAGGAACACATAGATGCCTTCAACACACTGAAGCAACTATTGACCTCACCTCCATTATCAGTGCTTCAACGATACGGCCGAAGGCTACGCCGGTGTCACCAGAGGTAAGTCAGTCGTGTTCAGAGTTCCTACTTTTGTAACCTCTAACCCACAACTTGTACTTTACATTGTGAGCATAAACTACATTCCCTACAAGGGACTCATACTCAGAATTACAGACCAATAAACACTTGGTCAACACTCTACACTAGCATTACTGTTTATACGCCTCTTTACATCCCAACGCCCTTCCTTATTCCCGTCACAGTCAGACGTGACATACGGTAGCTTAATAGCGCTAACTCAGACATCATTGTATTTCTCGTGGCGGCCAGGCTACTAAGAGGAGCGCGTGCCAGACCGCTGACACGAGTAAAGTGATTATATAATAAGCAGCCGGCTGGGCATCCAGCACGTTGACCCGCGTACTAAAACTACATCCCCTAAATTACAGCCTTTATAGGAACGCCCCCTAGCTCCTAGCACACCACAACACTCTACACTGGTCAGCTTACCCTGACAAGGGAAGCTACCCTTTTTAGGCACAACCTTACAAATTAGTACAATAACTCTTCCTTTTAGATCCACCCCCAAATAAGGGATCTAAAACACTGGTGGAGGCGCCGTACTACGCATAATAGAACAGGACTCAACCAACGAGCCCTCGTAGTCAAAACGACCCCTTGCGTACCGCAAAAAGCCAAGCGAATAGTGAAAATTTTTTTCCCCAGACAAAGAACACCATTTTTGCTCCAAAACTAGCTAAACAGGGGAAATTCTTATTAAACCAACCCCCCAGCCCCAGAAAGAATCAAGCAGATACGTAAATACACTGTCAAACACGTACAGATTTTTATTATTATTCTTATTTTAGTCCCATACACTTCAGGCAGAATGGCACCTCATGCAGAGATTGCAAGCCATAGAGGCAATAGGGGTACGCCAATACTATTAACATTATTGTTCAGATGCCAGAAGCACATACAAAGCCGGCAAACACAAATACGGGCACTCCAAACAAAAGTCGGGACAATACAGGGCAAACAACCGTACACTCTGTCAGAGGGTAGGACAGCGCGATTAAGATGCGTACATAAGCACTTGAATCATATACATGAACACCTCAATAGGTTCCATATACAAAGACACAGAATACACGACCAATTGATCACCACACAGGGTCCCGTAATAAATAATGCAACCCTCGAGAGGTTGAGGGTGCACTACACGACTTTACACGCTCAGTACAGGGAGTTAATTCGCGAGCAAGCGTTTCTCCAATTGGCGGCCACACAAATATACAGAGCACAGAAACATTAATACATTAATACAGTAATTTGCAAACGGGCCATATGCCTCAATAAGGCAGTACACCCAAATTTGGGACAAATACCGTGAGCTCCAAGCCAATAAGGCCATTTTTGAGTTCATGGTCGGGCCACCAGCCCAGCCGAGAGAGGACATAAGCGTAAATACGCTAGCTCGACAATTTGCGAGGATGTCCCTCTCGCCACGTACTGCCACACAATGGAAGGAGTTCGCCGTGGCCACAGTCAAGAAGACGGCCAAGTTAGGCTCCAACTTACTACAAAATAAACCTAACACAAACACACGTCCTTCAGCTCCGGATCGGAAGGCAATTTTGCCAAACCGAGGGGCAGAGCCTAGAACAATCCCCTCGGAACAACGGAACGAGAGGGAGTTGCGGCCAGGGCCATTAAACACACACGATATGACAAGGAAACAAAGGGACATAACCACGTCATGGGCTGAGGACGTAGAGCCCGCCCTACAGTACATACAGCCTACATACACGTACACAGATAGGCTAGTGCAATGGCAGGGGTCTGCCGTGGCCACAGGCCGAAAAGCGGTCAGACTACACGCCACCACATTGCTAGGCCAGACGCAAGCCATTAAGCGACCTTTACCGCCAGTTCAAAGGGCAAATTTGCCAGAACGAAGGCGAACACCGGTATTAGTCCCTCGGGATGCAAGATACACGCACGCACATTTTGACCAGGCATTACCACACAGTACACGGGAATTAGGAAAAGTGTTATTACCCATCCCACAAAACCACGCAGTCAAATATATACACACTCCCGTAAAATCTACTAGGGCAGCGTCAAGCACAATTAGGACCTCGAATACAGGCACATTCAAACCTATAGACACGCGCTACGGTGGAAGTAGGCCAAGGCTTACTTTGCTACAAAATCCCCCGAAAAATGGCAAAGAAGCGCCTCAGTGGATTTCAGAGGCCTATAATCTAATAACAGGGCAAAACCCTTCACCTTTCTGAGCACTGAAGCTCGAAAGAGGATAACGACTTCCACCAGGGCCACAGAAATAAACTAACATCGCTAACACCAACATTATAGGCCACATAAGTTCTTTTACACGGGGGCGATAAGAAAATAGTCCAACAAGTACATAATAAACATAAAAGTGCATTTTTTTCTCTCTCTTATTTTATGTATATACAGTGCAACATAGCCAAATTAGAAGGAATAATTCTAAAGCCTTCCTGTTTTTTTTTTCTCGAAACCATGGCATTTTTCTCTCAGGCCATCAATGGTTATTGGGCGAAGTGGTTAACACCATAACGTAAAGTCTCTAATATGTAAGCCAAGTGGAAGCCAAGCAGGCTTCAGGCCGAAAAAGAGATATTTTGAACACAACTTAAGCATAAAAATCACAGCACAAAGCTTAAGTGAGTCTTTCTAGGTAGAAATGACTAAACGTTCTATGTTATGGTTCCACAGTTGATAGATTCTCTTATTGCGGGCGAAAGCCGTAAGCATGGCAAGAATTAAGAATCTCAAACTAATTTCAAAAATTTAGGGAGGTGTGCTTTAACCAACTGAAAAGCCCAATTGCACACCGGGACGAGACACTGTCATTTTGTTGAGTTACAATTACTTTGTTGGGCAGGTTTGACTCCCACAGTGCACTGGCTTTGCTCGTGACGTGGATACAAGTGTA
Organism: Meconema thalassinum; assembly: GCA_946902985.2. NCBI lineage: Eukaryota > Metazoa > Arthropoda > Insecta > Orthoptera > Tettigoniidae > Meconema > Meconema thalassinum. Next base: position 238,117,840 of record OX336397.1, read on the forward strand.
TCAATTACGTCTTGCAATGGCCTTCCTAATGTGTACTAGACAGTGTCGGTAGATTCCCCTGAGACGTAACCAGATTACGGTAGTACTCACGTTACCAAAATGGTAAATACTACACTCAGGTCCCAAGCACCATTTTTTTAAACATTTTTTATAGTGTTCACGACATAATTTTTAGAGACTATCGCCACCTGCTATTATTTTCTTTCAAAGTGCTTTCTTAATCCAGAGCGGGGCATAGCTCATTTTTTTTATGACGCAGGCATTAGGCCCGATGAAAGAAAGGTGGCCAAGTTAAATATATATACATATATTTAATACATAGGTACACGTAAAGGCGGAAACACTGCCAAAAGGAAAGGAAGTAATCCCACGGGCAGGCGTGAAAAGAGGGCCAAGAAATAGCCCACTGACCGAACCGGGATGCGATCCTAACACTCCACAGAACTGTCCCGGAGACACGCGGGCATAATGACATTTCGTACCATTGTAGGGACATACTCGAACCACGTAACAGTAGCTCACAATTGGGAACACAAGAGTAGTTAGTAGAAGGTTCTTTTCCATTACGAAGAGCCTGCCCGCAATTACAACAGACAGCAATCAGGTTCCCACATACGCGTGCCGGACGCACAGCGTTATCAAGACAAGTAACAAGCGAGCGCGCAAGACATTGTAATCCGATACCACCATACTCAGCAGTAACGCAGGCCTCAGTGATAACCTGCAAGCTTACAGACAACAGCTCTCGGAGCAGAACGCACGGCATCATTCAAGCCAAGTTTAGAGACCCCATATCTTCCAAAATTACACTACGAGGGGAAATCAAAAACATACAAACTCTACACAGGTATGCATGCTTTCATTTGCGCATTGCGCATCCACGGGAACGTGCCATAATATATGCGGCACGGAAATGATCACACCAAGTCTTTACAGACAACCGGATTCGAACCCATGACCACACACCACACTCATACCAAAAGCTAACTATCCAATGGTATTTTTGGTACACGGAACACAAGCAAAAACCACACTGGGGAAGCCCCAAGCCCTGAAACACAACGCAAACATAAAACACAGAAATGACATAAGGTCACGGGTCTGAGTTCCAGTAAAAATTTAGACACAAGGGAAAGCAGTTATCCAGACTTCCAACCATGCCGAAATTGGCCCATACAAGTGCATGAACAGGGAATACTACATTTCCTCCCACCAAAAGCCAGACATAAAATTTCGAATTACACCAGACATAGAGAATACATTTCCCAGACGCAGGTAGGAAAATTTCGCAAGACACAAGTCTTAGGAAACAGTGGCCACACAACGGCATTACCTAACTAGGACGAATTGCTACATTGGGCCGCTAGGAATCTAAAAACAACGACCACACTTGCACACGTGCAGAAAAGCACATACCAGCGGATGACAAACAATAACGTCCCAGCCTGACATTACACATGCCCACTGCTGACTTGCAAACTATTTACACTGCAATACTGCGATGACTAGACGCTATTGCGTAGCACCAGTGACCGTGAAATTACGAACACATAACAATTATAACACCATACATTTTTTTTCCACACTGCAAAAACATTTGGCAATGGACAAGACGTGACACAGCGGAACTTATCTTGGGCCTATAAGGGCACGTTCGCAAAGACGTTGACAGGCCACGGGCGCTTCCCGCCCATACACAATATACACAGTAGGACTTAGCCTTATAACAGACCAATCGTCCGCGTGGTGTAGCGGAACATAGTCACACACACACACACACACATGCGCTCACCAATTAGGAGCGAACATAGGGACTTTGAGGAAACAGGACCTCCCCTTAATAACTTCTTTTCGCGATTCTATTCCCGAAATAAATCATTCCAGGCGACTAGGACATGGCCTATTGTACTACGACCACTGGCCACATTCACACTACGAAGGGCAGACCAGATTAGGTCGTGACACTTTACTATCCGAAGGGGAGGATAGAAAGCCAACATGGACCAAGGGAGGATGACAGGAGAACAGGCTACCAGCGTACCACCTTACTCCCTTCCCATAACCTTCTCACGCCCAACATAAACAACGCAGACACATGTACACGACCAAAAAACAGCTACACTACATTACAAAGTACACACATGGGGTTGATGGACTTCATGCGTCTAAAGAGCAGGCATGCTACGCCTTGCGCCACGATGCTATCGCCTGAGTATTAGGGGCGGGTCAGCAAACATTAAAGAAGCATAATGCGCCTCTCCAAATGAGAGAGGAGGCCATAGATATATATTAACCATTCTTTAGTACTTAAACACTCCCGCATGACAGGAATATATTGGTATTACGCCCCACCATTAACCTATCCATACATGAAGGCAGACACTTCATATCCAGACACATGCATGAGTATCCCATCCATTTACCAGGGATTTTGATATCAAACTTGCATGAAATTTTCGTATCTTTGCAATCCCCGGAATTACCTCCCCAGTCCACTCACTATAGGAGCATCCCAACGCCACCACCGGTTCTAGGCCACCACTAACGTGGAACCCAAAGGTGCGCAACCCCTTCCTACCATACTTTGAGCCCACTCAACAAATAACTACCCCCAGATCCTAATAACAGGGTACCTGACATTACAGACCCTACTAACACCTCCATTAAGGTAAAGAAAGCATTATTGCTGGAAAGCTGACGTAGCGATGGTAGACCAGAAGTAGCCTATGTACTTAGAAGATCTACAACCCCGCAACACTGGAAATATTTTACATTTTACACAGAGATTAAACCATTTACACAGGTTACGCTACATTTTTTTTTTACAAAGGAATCTGATACGATCTGATGGATGACAACGGTGTAAGCCGAAGGTCAGGAGAACCACACTGGAGCAGAGCTGGGGAAGGCGATGTGGACCCTTACCCCAGTTGGCTCGACAGCGACCTCACTTAACTTGACGGCTAGACCAAACAGACGAACCACGTAAGGTCAAAGGATCTCTTCATTATCAGTGCTTCAACGATACGGCCGCAGGCTACGCCGGTGTCACCAGAGGTAAGTCAGTCGTGTTCAGAGTTCCTACTTTTGTAACCTCTAACCTACAACTTGTACTTTACATTGTGAACATAACCACATTCCCTACAAGGGACTCATACTCAGAATTACGGACCAATAAACACTTGGTCCACACTCTACACTAGCATTACTGTTTATACGCCCCTTTACATCCCAACGCCCTTCCTTATTCCCGTCACAGTCAGACGTGACATACGGTAGCTTAATAGCGCTAACTCAGACATCATTGTATTTCTCGTGGCGGCCAGGCTACTAAGAGGAGCGCGTGCCACACCGCTGACACGAGTAAAGTGATTATATAATAAGCAGCCGGCTGGGCATCCAGCACGTTGACCCGCGTACTAAAACTACATCCCCTAAATTACAGCCTTTATAGGAACGCCCCCTAGTTCCTAGCACACCACAACACTCTACACTGGTCAGCTTACCCTGACAAGGGAAGCTACCCTTTTTAGGCACAACCTTACAAATTAGTACAATAACTCTTCCTTTTAGATCCACCCCCAAATAAGGGATCTAAAACACTGTTGTTTGACAGGTACAGGGAGAGGATAGTGGACTAGCCACTAAACCTCACCAGGAACGGCCGATTAGAGAACGGTCGGCGAGGCATAATAGTACGGTACGCGCCAAGTATAAGAGGTATGCAGTAACTGGCCAGGTAACAGAGCTCTGTAAGGTTTATATATATATATATATCATAAGGATAATTATAAAGTGTAAATTATTTTGTATTTTCTCGCCATGTCATACCATTGCAAGGGTCCACAAGAGTGGCAAGATTACTTATACGTACAAGGTACCCACATGGCAACCATTTTTTTAAATGTTCATCTTCATTACATGTTTATTATGTTCAATTATAACTTGTCAGGGATTTTACAAATGTAAGGATTACTATTATTATTATCGGGTCATATCTGTTACCATTTTCAAGACCACCAATGCACATAATGTTTATGATACGTTTTCTTTCATTTTTCCTTCTTCTAACTTCCCCATTTGTCAGGGTGTTCCGTTTTTTCCCACACAAATAAACACTTTGATTATATCCCCTAAATTATACCCTGGAACACCCATTTTTTTTCTATTCTCTCCTATCTTTCTATTTGCAGGGAGCATTTTTTCCCCAAGGTAAAGCCAGACGACACAATTCCGCGTCTAGCTGGGTTTTTCCTCCCTGCACAACTATGTAACGAATCACCATCACAAACAATGTTTTTTTTTGAAACTAGCAATATGCCAGCAATAGCAAGGGCAATTTTTTTTTACATGTCAAATTTCTTGTGATGTCAAATTTTTCTCAAATGTCCATTTTTTTTCCCCAATGTCAATTTTTCTCGATGTCAAATTTTTCGCAATGTCAATTTTTTTTGTTTTGTTAATTTCCATTTTCACAATGCCAATATCAGTGTATACATATATCTGTACATCCCATAACCCTCCCCTCTGAACACGGGCTGACCTCACACCCACACTTCGATACGACACCACCAGGAGATACGAGGGGGTTTAAAGAACCACTACGCCAACATCCCAACCTCCAGTTCCGTTCCCGTTCGCGAGGACGCGAACAAATGAAGGAAGACGCTTGTACAGCCTCCCAGGGGTATGCACCCCTTGGAGACCATCCCCCCGGCATCTGGCTAAATCCCCTAAATGGCAACCCTTGGAAAGCCGGGACAACAGCCATCAATAATGTAAGGACAGCTTGCTACTCCATATAGCAGCTCAATCCTTACGCAATCATTACACACAGCGACATAGTATTAACTGGGGCAGCATGCCATCACAATGCTGACAGCAGGGCGTCAAAAGGTATAAGAAGGCGTCCTAATGAGGTCAAAGGATCTCTCCATTATCAGTGCTTCAACGATACGGCCGAAGGCTACGCCGGTGTCACCAGAGGTAAGTCAGTCGTGTTCAGAGTTCCTACTTTTGTAACCTCTAACCCACAACTTGTACTTTACATTGTGAACATAAACTACATTCCCTACAAGGGACTCATACTCAGAATTACAGACCAATAAACACTTGGTCAACACTCTACACTAGCATTACTGTTTATACGCCTCTTTACATCCCAACGCCCTTCCTTATTCCCGTCACAGTCAGACGTGACATACGGTAGCTTAATAGCGCTAACTCAGACATCATTGTATTTCTCGTGGCGGCCAGGCTACTAAGAGGAGCGCGTGCCACACCGCTGACACGAGTAAAGTGATTATATAATAAGCAGCCGGCTGGGCATCCAGCACGTTGACCCGCGTACTAAAACTACATCCCCTAAATTACAGCCTTTATAGGAACGCCCCCTAGCTCCTAGCACACCACAACACTCTACACTGGTCAGCTTACCCTGACAAGGGAAGCTACCCTTTTTTAGGCACAACCTTACAAATTAGTACAATAACTCTTCCTTTTAGATCCACCCCCAAATAAGGGATCTAAAACACTGTTTTAGCGCGTGCCACACCGCTGACACGAGTAAAGTGATTATATAATAAGCAGCCGGCTGGGCATCCAGCACGTTGACCCGCGTACTAAAACTACATCCCCTAAATTACAGCCTTTATAGGAACGCCCCCTAGCTCCTAGCACACCACAACACTCTACACTGGTCAGCTTACCCTGACAAGGGAAGCTACCCTTTTTTAGGCACAACCTTACAAATTAGTACAATAACTCTTCCTTTTAGATCCACCCCCAAATAAGGGATCTAAAACACTGTTTTAGTGTTTTAGATCCCTTATTTGGGGGTGGATCTAAAAGGAAGAGTTATTGTACTAATTTGTAAGGTTGTGCCTAAAAAGGGTAGCTTCCCTTGTCAGGGTAAGCTGACCAGTGTAGAGTGTTGTGGTGGTGTGCTAGGAACTAGGGGGAGTTCCTATAAAGGCTGTAATTTAGGGGATGTAGTTTTAGTACGCGGGTCAGCGTGCTGGTTGCTCAGCTGACTGCTTATTATGTAATCGACTCTGCTCGTATCAGTCGAGTGGCACGTGCTGCTTGCTGGCAGCCGGGCCGGCTCGAGGAACACAATGATATCTGAGCTAGCGCTATTAAGCTACCGTATGTCACGTCTGACTGTGACGGGAATAAGGAAGGGCGTTGGGATGTAAAAAGGCGTATAAACAGTAATGCTAGTGTAGAGTGTGGACCAAGTGTTTATTGGTCCGTAATTCTGAGTATGAGTCCCTTGTAGGGAATGTAGTTATGTTTACAATGTAAAGTACAAGATGTGGGTTAGAGGTTACAAAAGTAGGAACTCTGAACACGACTGACTTACCTCTGGTGACACCGGCGTAGCCTTCGGCCGTATCGTTGAAGCACTGATAATGGACCTATTACCTCCTTGACGCCATGGCTGACACTGATGAACCGCAAATTCCAGGTCATTTCTCAGGATGCTCGTGTGTATGGTGTTTTCGGGTATCTTATGTTGTCTGCATGCCATTAAATCTTGTTGTCTGTGCATGCTCATGATGGCATTGTAAATACTTATGGCATTGCCCATAGCCATCTGGGCCGTGGAAGCCAGTATAGTGTCTTGCGCTTCTTTGTTTGCTCGGGTTGCATTCGCAAGTGTTTTGATTTGTTCCGTAATTGTGGCAATAGAGTCGTGTACCGTGTCTGTCCAATTGTTTAGCTTAAGTGTAGTCTCGGTTAGGTCCTTGTGATTCGCGTGGATCATTTTACCTAGGTTGTCTGTGTAGCTCGCGATTTGCTGCTGCGTCATTCGTAGTGTTTTACTATCTTCCTCTGTAGCAACGCCGCAGCAGTATTGTAGGAAGTTTCCTATAAATGTTAATTCTCTCTTGTCCCTCCCCCGCATAATCTGCACAGGGGTGGATGTCCCTCGGAGTTGTTTTGTATCACCGTGTATGTTGAGTGCTTGCTCGATGGCCTCCCATAGTGAGTATATTTGGGATTCATGGCCCTCATCTAGTGTAGGCGACGGTACCGGTACGTATTCCTGTTTTACCGGTACGTCATAGGTGATGGGTATACTGGCCTGATAAACCGTCTGCCCCCTTATGTGTTTCCAATGGACGCCAGGGGTGATCTTTACCCTCGCCCCCCTTGGGTCTTGTTTTAAGGCGTTTGTGAGGATCCCGCTGACCATGAGGGTGAGTAGTAGTGTAAGTATTGTTGTCGTACCCCTATTGGCTGTACGGCTTGCAATCTCTGCATGAGGTGCCATTCTGACTGAAGTGTATGCGAATAAAATAAAATAAAAAATCCGTGCGTGTTTGATAGTGTATTTTCGTATCTGTTTGGTTCTTTCTGGGGCTGGGGGGTTGGTTTAGTAAGAATTTCCCCTGTGTAGCTAGTATCGGAGCAAAAAAAAACTACTTTCTGTCTGGGGAGAGAAAAAAAAATTTTTCACTATTCGCTTGGCTGCGTGCGGTTAGGACCGTCTTGACCGCAGGGATACGTTGTTTGTATCCCTAGGGCGTTGTTCAAAAACAACGTCACGGTACTCCGCGCCTCCACCACTCCTATATGTGTATAAAAAATGTATGACGTAATATAAGGTCAAAAAATTTTCACTATTTGCTTGGCTGCGTGCGGTTAGGACCGTTTTACCTACGAGGGCTCGTTGGTTGAGTCCCGGTCTATTATGCGTAGTACGGCGCCTCCACCAGTGTTTTAGATCCCTTATTTGGGGGTGGATCTAAAAGGAAGAGTTATTGTACTAATTTGTAAGGTCGTGCCTAAAAGAGGGTAGCTTCCCTTGGCAGGGTAAGCTGACCAGTGTAGAGTGTTGTGGTGTGCTAGGAACTAGGGGGCGTTCCTATAAAGGTTGTAATTTAGGGGATGTAGTTTCATTTCATTTACAGTACATAAAATATTTGTTACAATCAGTAACACTATGGTATACAATTACATCTCATAATTTTTAAAATGTAATTTTTAGTTCCAATTAAATTTACATATTCTAAATCAAAATGTTATTATTAATTTCCTAAAACCTATACTAGTTCTTGGTATGGAGAACTACACTAAGAGACTTTGCGCACCATTTGTCGGCTAGTACGACTCCACTCCTGCCGAAGCTAAAAATTAGGAACGGTGACTTAATAACTTTTAACACTGGTGGAGGCGCCGTACTACGCATAATAGACCGGGACTCAACCAACGAGCCCTCGTAGGTAAAACGGTCCTAACCGCACGCAGTGAATTTTTTTTTGACCTTATATTACGTCATACATTTTTTATACACATATAGGAGTTTGTATTGTTACACCAACCCCCATTCGCCCCACAGTGTAAAGACGGTGGAAATTAGATGTCCACATTTAGAACTACACTAAGAGACTTTGCACACCATTTGTCGGCTAGTACGACTCCACTCCTGCCGAAGCTAAAGATTAAGAACGGTGACTTAATAACTGACCAGACTGCAGTACAACTTCTCAGGGACCTTGAATTCCAAACAGCAAAGATCCGTGCTCAACACCCTGCCGCTGCAGCACAAGTTATACATTTTACACGGTCCCAGGCCAGTGAACACACACAAGAGTCACCAGTATCCAGCGCTAGTGAAGTAGATTGCCTGCCAACACTCCATCCCCTATTGTTGCAGCAACTGCAGATCACAGAGCAGAAAGCCAGTAACCTGCTCGAGCGCATTTCAGAGCTATTAGAGACAGACACTATTAAAGCCAATAATCACACGACAGAAGCGGTTCTTGACATCCACACTATTTTGGAAACAGTAAAACAGGATTTAGACAGAACCGTACACATAGACGAATCCACACAGTACGACAATACACCATCCGTCAGCACAGACATATCAGGTGACGAGCCACCTGGTAACGTAACACAGGTGTCCTACACGGGAAGCGAGGCTAATTCCCCTCTAAACAGCCCAAACACCTCGACACACAGCCAACGAAACACAGCCGAGAACGACATGAATAGACACACTGAGTACCCCATGATCCACCCCACAACGTTCACGGGGGAAGGCCAGGATCCCGAGGAATACCTCAAGGCCTTCAATAGAACGGCTCGGATCAATGGTTGGAGCGAGGAAGTTAGGAAACGGCTCCTTCCTGCCTATCTCACAAAGGCGGCCATGACATGGTATGAGCTCCATGAGGACACACTAGAAGCTGCCACATGGGAGGAAACCGCTTTACTCTTAAAGGAGGAGTTCCAGCTCATACCAGACGATGACGATCTCTATGACCAGATTAGACAAAGGTCACAGGGACCCAAAGAGAGCGCCCAGGCATACATCAATGTTAAATTGATAATGTGCGAAAAGTACAATGCAGCAATGACAAATAAACAGAAAGTCAAGCTGTTAATGCAGGGCCTCAGACCAGCCATAGTAGAAAAGCTATGCATCATGAACAACCCCACGGTCCAACATATGTTGAATAACATAAAGACCATAGAGGAGGGGAGAAAGATTGTGTTTTAGATCCCTTATTTGGGGGTGGATCTAAAAGGAAGAGTTATTGTACTAATTTGTAAGGTTGTGCCTAAAAAAGGGTAGCTTCCCTTGTCAGGGTAAGCTGACCAGTGTAGAGTGTTGTGGTGGTGTGCTAGGAACTAGGGGGAGTTCCTATAAAGGCTGTAATTTAGGGGATGTAGTTTTAGTACGCGGGTCAGCGTGCTGGTTGCTCAGCTGACTGCTTATTATGTAATCGACTCTGCTCGTATCAGTCGAGTGGCACGTGCTGCTTGCTGGCAGCCGGGCCGGCTCGAGGAACACAATGATATCTGAGCTAGCGCTATTTAGCTACCGTATGTCACGTCTGACTGTGACGGGAATAAGGAAGGGCGTTGGGATGTAAAAAGGCGTATAAACAGTAATGCTAGTGTAGAGTGTGGACCAAGTGTTTATTGGTCTGTAATTCTGAGTATGAGTCCCTTGTAGGGAATGTAGTTATGTTCACAATGTAGAGTACAAGTTGTGGGTTAGAGGTTACAAAAGTAGGAACTCTGAACACGACTGACTTACCTCTGGTGACACCGGCGTAGCCTTCGGCCGTATCGTTGAAGCACTGATAATGGAGAGATCCTTTGACCTCATTAGGACGCCTTCTTATACCTTTTGACGCCCTGCTGTCAGCATTGTGATGTCATGCTGCCCCAGTTAATACTATGTCGCTGAGTGTAATGATTGTGTAAGGATTGAGCTGCTTTATGGAGTAGCAAGCTGTCCTTACAGTATTGATGGATGTTGTCCCGGCTTTCCAAGGGTTGCCATTTAGGGGATTTAGCCAGATGCCGGGGGGATGGTCTCCAAGGGGTGCATACGCCTGGGAGGCTGTACAAGCGTCTTCCTTCATTTGTTCGCGTCCTCGCGAACGGGAACGGAACTGGAGGTTGGGATGTTGGCGTAGTGGTTCTTGAAACCCCCTCGTATCTCCTGGTGGTGTCGTATCGAAGTGTGGGTGTGAGGTCAGCCCGTGTTCAGAGGGGAGGGTTATGGGATGTACAGATATATGTATACACTGATATTGGCATTGTGAAAGTGGAAATTAACAAAACAAAAAAAATTGCCATTGCAAAAAATTTGACATCGAGAAAAATTGACATTGGGAAAAAAAATGGACATTTGAGAAAAATTTGACATCACAAGAAATTTGACATGTAAAAAAAAATTGCCCTTGCTATTGCTGGCATATTGCTAGCGTCAAAAAAAAACATTGTTTGTGATGGTGATTCGTTAGGGTACATAGTTGTGCAGGGAGGAAAAAAACCCAGCTAGACGAGGAATTGTGTCGTCTAGCTTTACCTTGGGGAAAAAGTGCTCCCTGCAAATAGAAAGATAGGAGAGAATAGGAAAAAATGGGTGTTCCAGGGTATAATTTAGGGGATATAATCAAAGTGTTTATTTGTGTGGGAAAAAACGGAACACCCTGACAAATGGGGAAGTTAGAAGAAGGAAAAATGAAAGAAAACAAATCATAAACATTATGTGCATTGGTGGTCTTGATAGTGGTAACAGCTATGACCCGATAATAATAATAATATTAATCCTTACATTTGTAAAATCCCTGACAAGTAATAATTGAACATAGTAAACGTGTAATGAAGATGAACATAAAAATAATGGTTGCCATGTGGGTACCCTGTACGTATAAGTAATCTTGCCACTCTTGTGGACCCTTACAATTGTATGACATGGCGAGAAAATACAAAATAATTGACACTTTATAATTATCCTTATCATATATATATAAACCTTATAGAGCTCTGTTACCTGGCCAGTTACTGCATACCTCTTATACTTGGCGCGCACCGTACTATTATGTCTCGCCGACCGTTCTCTGATCGGCCGTTCCTGGTGAGGTTTAGTGGCTAGTCCACTATCCTCTCCCTGTACCTATCACATAACCTCGTGGTTTTCCGTCGTGGGTCGGAATCCCACCTTAGGGTCGAAGGCCCGGCACTTACAAACTCTGTGTCGCCCTTTGAGCCTGCAGTAACGCTTCATTTGCGTATTCTTAAATGTTTTTGCGTTCAGCGATGGTCATCATCCCACGTATGCTGTCCACCGCTGACCGCTGGCGTTGTCACCTTGAAGGGTGCAACTAAAACTGATAAGGAGTGTAATTGTGTGTGACATGTATGTGTATTTGGGTAATATGTTTACCATAGACATATTCACGTTCTTGGTTACCTGTAAATCAAAACAAAACAAAAATGGCTCCATATAAAGATGTTTATCTCTTCTTATCTCCGTGGACTTCCTGTGTGGGTAAAAGTGGGTTAATTATGAATATTACAGTGCAATACATTATGATTCATTACCGGTATATATATGACCTTCTTCGGTAGCGCTTAGTTTGGAAACTAAGTGTAGCGCCACCGAAGTCTAACTTAACCTAGGTTAGCCTATTTTAACCTAGTTTATCCTAAGTATGGTCGGGCTTACCTCGGTAACGGATTTTTAGTCACCGAGTGCCGAGATATTGTGATCTATATATATAAAAAAAATCGCCTTAAATGTAGGTTTATGTTACCTTACAACGAATTATCATGCCTTATCATGAGTTGTCGGACTTATCCTGATGCCGGGTTTCTGGGCTATCAGGCGCCGAACGGCGTTACTTAATGCTATCTATCTTAATTATGGTTTAATAATAAAAAAAAATGTTATTTCTAAACCGAAAGGGTTGCCTTAATCTATTGCCGAAATGTGCTGCGCCATACCTGGCAACAGCGGTGAATAAATTTGCTTAATCCTAGGTTGCGTGTCAAATGCAACCGTCTTATAGCTAAATTTGGCCTAGAACGATCGCCTGGGGCAATTTACTTCCCCAGAACACCACCCGCACGAGTCCTAGAAACACCGGTTGTCTCTAGGATCGCTGGATTCCGTTCCCTTAATTCTAGGTGTCGACGTCTATTACTAGTACTAATCTAATCGCAGGCGGCTTACGGTGCCACTAAGCAAAACCGTTCGCCCGCTGTATCTTCCTGTTCATGATCGTAATCGTTCCGAGTTGTCATAGTTGAGCCGCCCACTTTGGCTCCTATGAGGTGCGCGCAATGCCCCTCTCTTAATGCCCTCTGGCTGCCCGATGCGTCGCCATTTATGTGGGCATTGGACATTGTGGTCCAATGGCATAATATTTCCTTCGCCTTTGTCGGCAATCGTGGTTTGCTTTTCGCAATAATCTTCGCCTGTATCGGCAATCGTGGTTTGCTTTTCGCAATAATCTTCGCCTGTATCGGCAATCGTGGTATGCTTTGCGCATTAGTATTCTTCTCCAACGCACAGGAGTTTTGCTTCCCGCTATGGAAGCCGTGCTTCTTAAATTTAAACTTAACTAGGAGTCTAGTCATAATATGGGTCGTCTCTAGGGATAGTTCCCGAGTCCGGCACAGAGTGAGCTATTTCTCCCGCCATTCTCAGAAAGTCTCCCTGCAGGTCTTGGCTGCGACGACCGTGGCACAAAGTGGGTGTAGCATCCCTTCCTCCCAGGGGCGGGTTATGCGCACCTAGGATTCCAGAGCTTGCCCGGCCAGGCCGCGAATGCTTTGACCTTACGTGGTTCGTCTGTTTGGTCTAGCCGTCAAGTTAAGTGAGGTCGCTGTCGAGCCAACTGGGGTAAGGGTCCACATCGCCTTCCCCAGCTCTGCTCCAGTGTGGTTCTCCTGACCTTCGGCTTACACCGTTGTCATCCATCAGATCGTATCAGATTCCTTTGTAAAAAAAATGTAGCGTAACCTGTGTAAATGGTTTAATCTCTGTGTAAAATGTAAAATATTTCCAGTGTTGCGGGGTTGTAGATCTTCTAAGTACATAGGCTACTTCTGGTCTACCATCGCTACGTCAGCTTTCCAGCAATAATGCTTTCTTTACCTTAATGGAGGTGTTAGTAGGGTCTGTAATGTTGGGTACCCTGTTATTAGGATTTGGGGGTAGTTATTTGTTGAGAGGGCTTAAAGTATGGTAGGAAGGGGTTGCGCACCTTTGGGTTCCACGTTAGTGGTGGCCTGGAACCGCTGATGCCACTGGGATGTTCCTATAGTGAGTGGACTGGGGAGGTAATTCCGGGGATTGCAAAGATACGAAAATTTCATGCAGGTTTGATATCAAAATCCCTGGTAAATGGATGGGATACTCATGCATGTGTCTGGATATGAAGTGTCTGCCTTCATGTACGGATAGGTGTATGGTGGGGCGTAATACCAATATGTTCCTTTCATGCAGGAGTGTTTAAGTACTAAAGAATGGTTAATATATATCTATGGCCTCCTCTCTCATTTGGAGAGGCGCATTATGCTTCTTTAATGTTTGCTGACCCGCCCCTAATACTCAGGCGGTAGCATCGTGGCGCAAGGCGTAGCATGCCTGCTCTTTAGACGCATGAAGTCCATCAACCCCATGTGTGTACTTTGTAATGTAGTGTAGCTGTTTTTGGTCGTGTACATGTGTCCGCGTTGTTTATGTTGGGCGTGAGAAGGTTATGGGAAGGGAGTAAGGTGGTACGCTGGTAGCCTGTTCTCCTGTCATCCTCCCTTGGTCCATGTTGGCTTTCTATCCGCGCTTTGGGATAGTAGAGCTGCATGACCTAATCTGGTCTGCCATCTGTAGTGTAGATGTGGCCAGTGGTCGTAGTGCGACTGGTCATGTGCTAGTCATCTGTAATGATTTATCTCGGGAATAGAATCGCGAAAAGAAGTTATTAAGGGGAGGTCCTGTTTCCTCAAAGTCCCTATGTTCGCTCCTACTTGGTGAGCGCGTGCGTGTGTGTGTGTGACTATGTTCCGCTACACCACGCGGATGATTGGTCTGTTATAAGGCTAAGTCCTACTGTGTATATTGTGTATGGGCGGGAAGCGCCCGTGGCCTGTCAACGTCTTTGCGAACGTGCCCTTATAGGCCCAAGATAAGTTCCGCTGTGTCACGTCTTGTCCATTGCCAAATGTTTTTGCAGTGTGGAAAAAAATGTATGGTGTTATAATTGTTATGTGTTCGTAATTTCACGGTCACTGGTGCTACGCAATAGCGTCTAGTCATCGCAGTATTGCAGTGTAAATAGTTTGCAAGTCAGCAGTGGGCATGTGTAATGTCAGGCTGGGACGTTATTGTTTGTCATCCGCTGGTATGTGCTTTTCTGCACGTGTGCAAGTGTGGTCGTTGTTTTTAGATTCCTAGCGGCCCAATGTAGCAATTCGTCCTAGTTAGGTAATGCCGTTGTGTGGCCATTGTTTCCTAAGACTTGTGTCTTGCGAAATTTTCCTACCTGCGTCTGGGAAATGTATTCTCTATGTCTGGTGTAATTCGAAATTTTATGTCTGGCTTTTGGTGGGAGGAAATGTAGTATTCCCTGTTCATGCACTTGTATGGGCCAATTTCGGCATGGTTGGAAGTCTGGATAACTGCTTTCCCTTGTGTCTAAATTTTTACTGGAACTCAGACCCGTGACCTTATGTCATTTCTGTGTTTTATGTTTGCGTTGTGTTTCAGGGCTTGGGGCTTCCCCAGTGTGGTTTTTGCTTGTGTTCCGTGTACCAAAAATACCATTGGATAGTTAGTTTTTGGTACGAGTGTGGTGTGTGGTCATGGGTTCGAATCCGGTTGTCTGTAAAGACTTGGTGTGATCATTTCCGTGCCGCATATATTATGGCACGTTCCCGTGGATGCGCAATGCGCAAATGAAAGCATGCATACCTGTGTAGAGTTTGTATGTTTTTGATTTCCCCTCGTAGTGTAATTTTGGAAGATATGGGGTCCCTAAATCGGGCGTGAATGATGCCGTGCGTTCTGCTCCGAGAGCTGTTGTCTGTTAGCTTGCAGGTTATCACTGAGGCCTGCGTTACTGCTGAGTATGGTGGTATCGGATTACAATGTCTTGCGCGCTCGCTTGTTACTTGTCTTGATAACGCTGTGCGTCCGGCACATGTATGTGGGAACCTGATAGCTGTCTGTTGTAATTGCGGGCAGGCTCTTCGTAATGGAAAAGAACCTTCTACTAACTATTTTTGTGTTCCCAATTGTGAGTTACTGTGACGTGGTTCGAGTATGTCCCTACAATGGTACGAAATGTCATTATGCCCGCGTGTCTCCGGGACAGTTCTGTGGAGTGTTAGGATCGCATCCCGGTTCGGTCAGTGGGCTATTTCTTGGCCCTCTTTTCACGCCTGCCCGTGGGATTACTTCCTTTCCTTTTGGCAGTGTTTCCGCCTTTACGTGTACCTATGTATTAAATATATGTATATATATTTAACTTGGCCACCTTTCTTTCATCGGGCCTAATGCCTGCGTCATAAAAAAAATGAGCTATGCCCCGCTCTGGATTAAGAAAGCACTTTGAAAGAAAATAATAGCAGGTGGCGATAGTCTCTAAAAATTATGTCGTGAACACTATAAAAAATGTTTAAAAAAATGGTGCTTGGGACCTGAGTGTAGTATTTACCATTTTGGTAACGTGAGTACTACCGTAATCTGGTTACGTCTCAGGGGAATCTACCGACACTGTCTAGTACACATTAGGAAGGCCATTGCAAGACGTAATTGATACACTTGTATCCACGTCACGAGCAAAGCCAGTGCACTGTGGGAGTCAAACCTGCCCAACAAAGTAATTGTAACTCAACAAAATGACAGTGTCTCGTCCCGGTGTGCAATTGGGCTTTTCAGTTGGTTAAAGCACACCTCCCTAAATTTTTGAAATTAGTTTGAGATTCTTAATTCTTGCCATGCTTACGGCTTTCGCCCGCAATAAGAGAATCTATCAACTGTGGAACCATAACATAGAACGTTTAGTCATTTCTACCTAGAAAGACTCACTTAAGCTTTGTGCTGTGATTTTTATGCTTAAGTTGTGTTCAAAATATCTCTTTTTCGGCCTGAAGCCTGCTTGGCTTCCACTTGGCTTACATATTAGAGACTTTACGTTATGGTGTTAACCACTTCGCCCAATAACCATTGATGGCCTGAGAGAAAAATGCCATGGTTTCGAGAAAAAAAAAACAGGAAGGCTTTAGAATTATTCCTTCTAATTTGGCTATGTTGCACTGTATATACATAAAATAAGAGAGAGAAAAAAATGCACTTTTATGTTTATTATGTACTTGTTGGACTATTTTCTTATCGCCCCCGTGTAAAAGAACTTATGTGGCCTATAATGTTGGTGTTAGCGATGTTAGTTTATTTCTGTGGCCCTGGTGGAAGTCGTTATCCTCTTTCGAGCTTCAGTGCTCAGAAAGGTGAAGGGTTTTGCCCTGTTATTAGATTATAGGCCTCTGAAATCCACTGGGGTGTTTCTTTGCTACTTTCCGGCGGAATTTCTAGCAAAGTAAGCTTTGGCCTACTTCCACCGTAGCGCGTGTCTATAGGTTTGAATGTACCTGTATTCGAGGGCCTAATTGTGCTTGACGCTGCCCTAGTAGATTTTACGGGAGTGTGTATATATTTGACTGCGCGGTTTTGTGGGATGGGTTATAACACCTTTCCTAATCCCCGTGTACTGTGTGGTAATGCCTGGTCAAAATGTGCGTGCGTGTATCGTGCATCCTGAGGGACTAATACCGGTGTTCGCCTTCGTTCTGGCAAATTTGCCCTTTGAACTGGCGGTAAAGGTCGCTTAATGGCTTGCGTCTGGCCTAGCAATGTGGTGGCGTGTAGTCTGGCCGCTTTTCGGCCTGTGGCCACGGCAGACTCCTGCCATTGCGCTAGCCTATCTGCGTGGGTGTATGTAGGCTTTATGTGTAGTGGGACGGGTTCTATGTCGTCTGCCCATGACGTGGTTACGTCCTGTTGTCTCTCTGTCATGCTATGTGTGTTTGATGGCCCTGGCTTCAACTCCCTCTCGTCCCTTTGTTCCGAGGGGATTGTTCTAGGCTCTGCCCCTCGGTTTGGCAAAATTGCCTTCCGATCCGGAGCTGAAGGACGTGTGTTTGTGTAAGATTTATTCTGCAGTAAGTTGGAGCCTACCCTGGCCGTCTTCTTGACTGTGGCCACGGCGAACTCCTTCCATTGTGTGGCAGTACGTGTCGAGAGGGACATCCTCGCAAATTGTCGATCTAGCGTATCTACGCTTATGTCCTCTCTCGGCTGGGCTGGTGACCCTACCAATCGTGTGTGGTCCTGTACGTGTACCGAGTGTGAATCTCGGTATGAGTCCACGTCTGCCCTTGCACTCGTGGTCCTGGCGCTGAATTAGCCATTGTGTGCTTAGTCAGGTCCGTGTGCCTAGTGTACCTATATGCCCTATCGTGATGTTGTAGCGTGGATGTCCAAATGTTATGATCGTATCTCTCGCTTCCGCCCCTTCGTTCATTTCGCCGACGATCGCGGGTTTCATCCCTTATCGGATCACGTGCTCCTTCTGTCGGTCTAGTTGGGTCTCTATAATCCCGGTAGTGTGTTTGTCTGTAGGCTTTCGCTCTCTTCCCTCCTGTGTCTTCCCTTGTCCCCCCTGATTGTTTGATTGTCTGTTGACCTCCCCAGTCCACTCACTATAGGAGCATCCCAACGCCACCACCGGTTCTAGGCCACCACTAACATGGAACCCAAAGGTGCGCAACCCCTTCCTACCATACTTTAAGCCCTCTCAACAAATAACTACCCCCAGATCCTAATAACAGGGTACCTGACATTACAGACCCTACTAACACCTCCATTAAGGTAAAGAAAGCATTATTGCTTGTCAGACGTGACATACGGTAGCTTAATAGCGCTAACTCAGACATCATTGTATTTCTCGTGGCGGCCAGGCTACTAAGAGGAGCGCGTGCCACACCGCTGACACGAGTAAAGTGATTATATAATAAGCAGCCGGCTGGGCATCCAGCACGTTGACCCGCGTACTAAAACTACATCCCCTAAATTACAGCCTTTATAGGAACGCCCCCTAGTTCCTAGCACACCACAACACTCTACACTGGTCAGCTTACCCTGACAAGGGAAGCTACCCTTTTTTAGGCACAACCTTACAAATTAGTACAATAACTCTTCCTTTTAGATCCACCCCCAAATAAGGGATCTAAAACACATCGCCTTCCCCAGCTCTGCTCCAGTGTGGTTCTCCTGACCTTCGGCTTACACCGTTGTCATCCATCAGATCGTATCAGATTCCTTTGTAAAAAAAATGTGTCGTAACCTGTGTAAATGGTTTAATCTCTGTGTAAAATGTAAAATATTTCCAGTATTGCGGGGTTGTAGATCTTCTAAGTACATAGGCTACTTCTGGTCTACCATCGCTACGTCAGCTTTCCAGCAATCTTTGTGTGGCACAAAGTGGGTGTAGCATCCCTTCCTCCCAGGGGCGGGTTATGCGCACCTAGGATTCCAGAGCTTGCCCGGCCAGGCCGCGAATGCTTTGACCTTACGTGGTTCGTCTGTTTGGTCTAGCCGTCAATTAAGTGAGGTCGCTGCGTTGTCGCGCCAACTGGGGTAAGGGTCCACATCGCCTTTCCCAGCTCTCAAAGTGTGGTTCTCCCGAGTTGCTGAGTTTTAATTCACCGGCCGTGAAAGCCAATATACCATCTTTTTGGAAGCCTTCATAGGGAGGTTAAGGCTGCTTTAACTTTTAGTTCTCGTAGTCAAGTGGTGCAGTTGCACCTTATATAAAGGGAGGTGGCGCGCAGTTCGTCACTCCTGTGGGGGTCCGGGCGGGGACACCAAGAGCCCGCCGATGAGCCTAACTTGGTGTCCTAGGCGAAACCCCACACAAGACACGGCACAAACCTAGAAGAATTGCTGAGTTTTAATTCACCGGCCGTGAAAGCCAATATACCATCTTTTTGGAAGCCTTCATAGGGAGGTTAAGGCTGCTTGAACTTTGAGTTCTCGTAGTCAAGTGGTGCAGTTGCACCTTATATAAAGGGAGGTGGCGCGCAGTTCGTCACTCCTGTGGGGGTCCGGGCGGGGACACCAAGAGCCCGCCGATGAGCCTAACTTGGTGTCCTAGGCGAAACCCCACACAAGACACGGCACAAACCTAGAAGAATTGCTGAGTTTTAATTCACCGGCCGTGAAAGCCAATATACCATCTTTTTGGAAGCCTTCATAGGGAGGTTAAGGCTGCTTGAACTTTTAGTTCTCGTAGTCAAGTGGTGCAGTTGCACCTTATATAAAGGGAGGTGGCGCGCAGTTCGTCACTCCTGTGGGGGTCCGGGCGGGGACACCAAGAGCCCGCCGATGAGCCTAACTTGGTGTCCTAGGCGAAACCCCACACAAGACACGGCACAAACCTAGAAGAATTGCTGAGTTTTAATTCACCGGCCGTGAAAGCCAATATACCATCTTTTTGGAAGCCTTCATAGGGAGGTTAAGGCTGCTTGAACTTTTAGTTCTCGTAGTCAAGTGGTGCAGTTGCACCTTATATAAAGGGAGGTGGCGCGCAGTTCGTCACTCCTGTGGGGGTCCGGGCGGGGACACCAAGAGCCCGCCGATGAGCCTAACTTGGTGTCCTAGGCGAAACCCTACACAAGACACGGCACAAACCTAGAAGAATTGCTGAGTTTTAATTCACCGGCCGTGAAAGCCAATATACCATCTTTTTGGAAGCCTTCATAGGGAGGTTAAGGCTGCTTGAACTTTTAGTTCTCGTAGTCAAGTGGTGCAGTTGCACCTTATATAAAGGGAGGTGGCGCGCAGTTCGTCACTCCTGTGGGGGTCCGGGCGGGGACACCAAGAGCCCGTCGATGAGCCTAACTTGGTGTCCCAGGCGAAACCCCACACAAGACACGGCACAAACCTAGAAGAATTGCTGAGTTTTAATTCACCGGCCGTGAAAGCCAATATACCATCTTTTTGGAAGCCTTCATAGGGAGGTTAAGGCTGCTTGAACTTTTAGTTCTCGTAGTCAAGTGGTGCAGTTGCACCTTATATAAAGGGAGGTGGCGCGCAGTTCGTCACTCCTGTGGGGGTCCGGGCGGGGACACCAAGAGCCCGCCGATGAGCCTAACTTGGTGTCCTAGGCGAAACCCCACACAAGACACGGCACAAACCTAGAAGAATTGCTGAGTTTTAATTCACCGGCCATGAAAGCCAATATACCATCTTTTTGGAAGCCTTCATAGGGAGGTTAAGGCTGCTTGAACTTTTAGTTCTCGTAGTCAAGTGGTGCAGTTGCACCTTATATAAAGGGAGGTGGCGCGCAGTTCTTCACTCCTGTGGGGGTCCGGGCGGGGACACCAAGAGCCCGCCGATGAGCCTAACTTGGTGTCCTAGGCGAAACCCCACACAAGACACGGCACAAACCTAGAAGAATTGCTGAGTTTTAATTCACCGGCCGTGAAAGCCAATATACCATCTCTTATTAGTCCTGACCACATGATGTAAACCATGATGTGCAAACATGGCGACAACAAGCGTCTACTCGTAAATATTCCGAGTCCAGTGCCAATTCGTCATCGCGTCAGTGCTGCAAAATTACCACCAAATGTCTGTTCATTTTGTTTTCGTCTTCTTATAGTATCTTGGAAAGCGGTCGTCGATGACAGAAATATTCTATTTCTATAGTCTTCAATAGTTAGTATATATACGTATCTCGATGGAGTGAATTTCGATACACCATGTGATCTCTTGAGGAAAGAGGCCCTTACATTCTCTAGAGTTTCCACACTCACTTTTAATTGATCCCATATAAGTTCAGTTCCATAAGTCAAAACGGTATTATTTCCATTTGAATGAGTTCCATTGAGGTAGTCAGGGATGTCTTTCATAGCTCTAATCGCTGCTAACGTTTTGTTTCTAACATGAAAATAGTAGGTGGCCCTTGGAGTTTGATGGCAAATGCCCAGATATTTGAACTGATTCTTAACGGCTAATTTGTTTGTCTCCGTATAAAATTAGTCTTGAGATGCATTTCCTCCTCCCTTAAGGAACGTCATTTGGTACGTCTTTTTAGTTATGATTGTAAACATATTTTCCATTGCACATTCCGAGAGTCAATCGATCGCATCTTAGACGTCTTTCAGGATTGATGCTCCTATGACAATGTCATCCACATTCAAGTATACAACAATCTTCTTATCCATCCCATGAGTGACGCTTGTCACATTGGCTGTTACGATATTGAACAAGAAGTTCCGTGACGAACTAAAAAATTCTTAAAATTTAAGATGCATGCCAATGATTAATCTATATGGATCTATCTAGAATAATGTCGAAATTAAGTTTTTAATATCGAAATTAGTTCTAAATACAGTATACCTGGCTTAATGTTGCCTAATAGAGCACTATAGTTGGCAGCCCTGGTGACTGAATATATTCTTAGTTCCATCTCTTAAGGAACAGAATACAAAATTTGGTTGTAAGTACAACGGATAGCCAGGAGGTTACATGCAGTTAGACATTGGACCTAACAGCGCACGTAAAATCATGTTAGCAACAATGGCATGCATATGTTGGTCAGAAATAATATGAAATATTATGATCTGTTGTTGTGCCAATTTTGGATGAAATCTATTTGTTAGTATATAAGTTACATGTATTTTAAAATTGGACCTATCAGCAGGCTTAGAATCATGTTGGCAGCACTGACGTATATTAGTTACCATACTTCAAATTAATCTAGAATGTCAGGTACTAGACGTGTGCAAAGTTTAGAGCTGTTGGCTTGCATCCTTTCTGATATATTGATATTAGGGTAAAAAAATAGCGACATCATTTCTTAACAGTTGGTAGCCATGGTTGCTCTTATGAATATGCATAGTCATATCTGTTATGGTACACATAGCACATACAAAATTTGGTTGAAATCCAATTGATAGTACAGAAGTAACATATATTTAAAAATTGGTCCTATCAGCAGTCTTAGAATCTTGTTGGGAGCACTGACGTATATTACTTACTCCAAATTAATCTAGAATGGCATGAACTATACGTGTGCATACTTTAAAGCTGGCGGCTTGCATACTTTCTGATATACTGGTATTTGGATAAGATAATAGGGAGAGCATTTAATAACAGTTAGCAGCCCTGGTGGCTCTTAAGGATGCGTTCAGTCATATGTGTTTATGTACACAGAATAATTATAAAATTTGGTTGGAATCCAATTGATAGTGTAGAAGTTATATGCATTTAGACATTAGACCTATCAGCAGGCTTAGAATCATTTTGGCAACACTGCTAAGTATGGCCTCCTGGAAATTAAACTGAAATATTATTATCTATTTGTGTGCCAATTTTGGAATAGCTCCCATGCATACCTTCTAAAATATCCAACATGGAGCTCAAATTTAAATTGCGGTTTTTCAGCAGTTGGTAGTATTGACATCATTTTCAAATATGACCTCGAGATATTCAGGTATATATCTTTACTCATACCAAATTTGGTTTGGATTGCTTCAGCCGTTGAGGAGTTGATAGGGGGGGGGGGACACACAGACAGTCAGTCGTCATACGTACTTCCCTATCCAGTAAGTGGAAAGCCTTATTGGAGTCTATAAAAACTGCGAAGAATTTTCCCTATTCATTTATTAAGACATCATCTATGTCAGTCAATAAATTCCTTACTGCATGGAGAGTTGATCTTCCCCTTCTAAGGCCAAATTGAAAGTCCGGAATATTGGTATCAAACAACTCGGTCAATCTATTACATAGGAATTTAGTGAACACTTTGGAACCGTTGTTCTCTAGTCCGATACCTCGATAGGAGAATATATTAACTTTGGAGTACCTCAAGCACTGTGGCATATTTCCTTTTTCTAAGCATTTCTTGACAATGAATTATTTAACCTCATATAAATTGTCCTAGTGTTAGGGAATAACACCGATTACAATGTGGGTTCAATCGTGTAGACCGACTGAATAGCATTTAATTCCCCTACGTAAGATGACGCAGAGATCTAACTAGTGTAAAGTTAATTAGTGTAATTTTCAGCAGTATCATTACTATGCACGTTTTCCTCAAATATGAGGAACCTAGCGAGTTTCATCTCTTCAATGAAGTATCATGCAGTGTGAATAAATATTAAACAGACAATGCTGTTTTATATGTCGGAGATCTTGGAGAAAGAGTTATTCTGGATAAACGTGATATTCTTTCTCCTGCACGAAAATATAATATTGTACAGGGGGCAAGTTTAATAACATTAACATACTACTGTTATTTCCTGAAGATCAAGATGTTCTTTCATCGTATCGAATACAATTATATGGTAATTGGGTGCTGTTTATATCCCAAGAACGAGCATTCAATATTATTTTCTGTCAGTCATCACAGAGGGATGTTTTCATTGATAATCTTTCCCTGTAACGAGTACACAAGAAATTTACGTTGAAGAAAAAAGGCTGTTCGAGGACATCGCGATTAATTCAATGAAACGGGCAACTGAATACCAAGTAACTAGCAACGTGTCCGCATATTCGAGTGACACAAATTAATCCACATTTAATTCACTATAGAATGACCTTTCTGGCTAGTTGGAATATACAGGCCACACGACTTCATAAGGGTTATTACACTTCACTGTTGAATACATAACGGATGAGTGGATAGCAGAACTTAGGGCTACACCGATTGTGTGCATATGATTGATTTACTTGAACTGAGCGTTCCACTTTTAGGCTGGCACCTTTTCGTTTGAACGTTCACTTTTCTCAACACAACGACTTAATCCCCTTCCTTGGAAGTGGTATTACAAATTTTCGACCTGAATTTCAATCAAGTTCATCCTATGTAAAAAGTATCTAACTTAATTTCCGGTGCCAAAAACATGGATATACCAGCTTCGGGCCTCTATTAACGTTGTTCGTTATTAATGCGAGAAGTGTGCATCACGATACGTCATTAATTTTACAACAAAACATTGTCAGTCATGCTTTTTTATCCTTGTGTCGTGGATTAAAGGATTGCCTTGTTCTAGGGACTTTGTTTCTATGTGGATGCGAACGGTTCATGGCTTGCCCTGGTATACCAGTTTAGTGGGGACGTAATCGACTGGAGTTGTTCACATCCCAATGCTTGGGTTTTAGCGAATTCTAATCTTTTGTTTATTGGGCTATGTTTTGAAATGTTTCCCCCGTGGTGGTAATAAGCGGTAATAACAACACAGTGAATGAGTAAAATGGTCAACAGTTCAGTTAGTCACAGAAGATTTAGTTAGAAGGGCGCAGCACATTCCTCCATCAACTACTTTATCAAATATACCACTAGTGAGTTGCCATTCAGCTGGTATTAGCAAGAGAGTGAAATTAAATTAGAGTCAATTTGTAAAATGAACTTGAGTTGTAATACTATGTTCAGTTATTTCTAGGATACTGTAGTTCATTACAGTTTATAGAATGTCAAGGATTAGAAAGGAGTAGTACAAAGAAGTTCCTTCCGGACCGTGGCTACTGAGCAAATTTGAGAGGGGCCTATTTCTGTGTTCTATATACTAGGGAGTTTTACTTTAGAGTTTTAAGTCTTTAAGTTGTTAGTATTTATTTTACAGGTTGGCCACTGTGCAACTTGATTCAGAGGTCGCGGGTTCGATTCTTGGTGCTGTTAGCACGAGGGCTGGAACGGGGTGCTTTGTACATTTTGGGGGAAAGCTAACATTTTATTTTGCAGACTGCAATACATCTCCTTTAGTTTTACCATAGTAGATGTGATTTACCGTCAATAGAATCCTCAATCCTCACGCCGTGATTTTGTTTTGTGGGCTTTTTGTATGTTCTAAATCATGGTGCCTTGTACCTGTTGTATTTTATTATGCCGATTGCAACTGTGCAACTTGATACAGTAAACCCGGGTTCGATTCCGGGTTATGTTAGTGTGAGCACTGTTGCTTTGTGTGTTGTATTATAGGGACTTGTGTTTCTGGATGCAAGCGAGCAATAGTTCTATTGTAGGGACTTGTACTACTTTCCTTTACAGGCGCATTGAGGTCAAAACATCCCAAAGTCGAAAGTTAGTATGTAAACACACAACGCTTCATTGCACTCACTGTTAGATTTGGCTAGGTGTTGTAGTCTGTGACAGGTATAAAATGTAAGCCGTAATGTTGAGATTGATAGTGTTCTGCAAGCTACTGAGAGAGGTAATTGCTTCTTATACAGAGAGAGTTTTATGCATTATGGCTAACGTATCAACCTCACTCTGTGAAAAATTTGGTAGAACTTTCACTCGAGAATCAAGAAGGAAACGCCGCATGCATTCATACGGAAACCTTTATCAGTGTAAAAAAATGCAGGAGTCTTGTGGTCACTAAAACCTAACAAGCGTAGAAGGTGCGATCCTACAAAGAATGCTCTTCTGTCAAGAGTTCCTGATGGCGTGGGAGTTGAGGTCTACGAATTGACGTTTACAGACCTAATGTGATCTTACTTTCTTCGATGTGAAACGTGTGAATATGCGGAAGATGAAGTGAAAGAGCGGGTAATTAAGCTTATAAAATAAGAACTCATTTCCCATAATTGAATCAAGGTGATTTTATGCTCAAATATCTGTTTATCAACGGGCACGAGGAGGTACGTGATCGAGCTTTTAAAATGAAGAATGAGGCTGTTTTTAAGGGAACGGATCTAAATGAATTTATTGACAAACAATATAAGAAAATAATCTCGGAATCTCATAAATCTGAAATGAAAGGTAGTGGGTGGTCTATGATTGGTGTAGATGGTCTGCGGGTTAGAATAAACATGTATAACCCTCTCAGACGATGTACATACCTACAACTCCTTCAAGAAAAAAGAAAAACAATGATGACTGGTGTTTTTTCGGTGCAATGCTGTCAAAATTTATTAAAAGGGATGCTGATTTTGCTTGCGATTACAAACGTTTGCAAGATAAACATGAATTTACGGATATCACATTCCCCATGGCTATTCATTCTATTAAACATTTTGAAAAAAGAGTAATATTTCTGTCAACGATCCCTGTTTAGATTATAAACACAACGTTATGCAGTAAAAGGTTGTTGATGAAGTGTTAGCAAACCATACCAATCTTTTGTACATTACCAACAATAAAGGCTTAGAACAATATGTTTACATAAATACTTTATCGGGCTAGTCCGCAGTGAACTAACGAAACACCATAATGGCTCGGCTATATGCATGCGCTGTATTTCTCATTTCGATGACCAACACGGGCGATGTGCTGCCGAGAAACTAGAAGAACATGAAATGTACTGTCTTGACCAACAAATTGCTCGTGTAAAAATTACACGATGGCAGTTTCAGATTGTGTTTTAGAGATGTGCACCATAAGGTTGAAGTTCCTTTCGTGGCTTTTGCCGACTTTGAATGCCACTTGAAACCTGTTAAATCTTGGCCGTCTAGGGACGAAGCGAGTTTGAATATCTCCTATCAGGAACATGAACCCACAAGATTTAGTGTATATTTTAAAGGCGGATTCCTCAATCGAAGCCACACAATTCGGTTTACCTAGAGAGCCGAAACTATACCATGGACCTAATGCAGTCAAGGAGTTATTTAATTATTTAACAAGCTTGACTCGCACATTAAGTTTTGTGCATGAAGAAAAACTGTCTTTGAACATGACAGAGGAGCAGGAACGAGAATTCCATGCGACGAAGAT
Organism: Meconema thalassinum; assembly: GCA_946902985.2. NCBI lineage: Eukaryota > Metazoa > Arthropoda > Insecta > Orthoptera > Tettigoniidae > Meconema > Meconema thalassinum. The sequence goes on from OX336397.1 coordinate 238,144,878, forward strand.
TTGTTGCATATGTGGAAAAGAATTTTATCATCACCAATTGAGAGGCCACTGTCTTATCACCGGGGAACACCGTGGTTGTGCACATAACAATTGCAATTTGAAATGAACAAAAGACAAATTCATACCCATGTTTGTATATAATTTACAGAATTATGATATGCATTTTATTGTAAGAGAACTATGTTCAACACCGGGGAGAGTGACAACTATTCAGAACACTAGTCAAAAGTACATTTCCGCCACGAAATATATTCAAGATGATTCTGTGCGAATCTCAGCTGTCCTCCAAGAGACAAGCTGCCGGCGGTAGTTGCCGGATGAGGAAGGAATTGCTTCCTCTGCCGCAACCAAATTATCACTCGTTATGTGAATGGTATGATCATCGACACTCTCCAAGTTATCGTCGGCAAAAACTGCACGTGCTGGGAATTTTGGACAATCAGCCCAACGGAGAAGCCATCTACTTGGTACCTTGATGGCTCCCTGGTTCGGAAGAGTACAATAATGAGGAAATGGTCACAATTACAGAGGTCGTCATGCAGACCCAAGTATAGCAGGGGAACCAGCACACAACTGCACAAGGTTATGTCGACAAAAGAAAAATTGCCGTGTTCAATAGAGAAGTGCGTAGGTTCAACAACCGCCTGATCAATGTCTCCCTCTACTGTCGCGGGCATTAAAGTCTCCCAGAAGGAGAAAAGGAGGGGGTAGCTGAGAGACTAGATCCACCAGCTGGTTGTAATCCAACTGAGAATCCGGTGGGAGGTACCCGTTACATACCGCTGCCATTACTGGCAACGAAGTACGAACTGCAACTGCTTCTAGCTGATTAAGCAGCAGCACATCTACACTAAAGACGCTAGAGTGTACGAGAGTGAAAACGCCACCAGCGGCTAAGGTTTCGTCCACCCTGTCTCAGAGATGGGTTTGAAGTGATGCATTGTAGTCTCATGTCCAGGATGAAACCTGGATTCCTGAAGACAGACAATGGTTGTCGCAAATGAAGATATTAGTTGACGTAACTCATTAATATGTCGAGAATAGCTACTACAGTTCCATTGTAACAGCGCTATAGTGTGGACTTAAGTAGAAGTGATATTCTACTTACGCTTGACCGTTTGCCAGCCATCTCAAGGTGGAGATGATAGGAGAGGAGAGAAAACATCCGAAGATGAAGATGAAAGAGGGAGCGCTCTTACGTGGCGCGCGGTACTCGTCGGTATTAACCTGTCTCCCTCTTGGAGAAGAGCAAGAGCGGTGTTGAAGGGCTCTCTCCCTGTCCGAAGACCAGGTGTCTCCAACACCTCCCGACCATTTTTATTTTGTGACCGGCGCCTACATCTATTCCAAGAAATGGGTGGACCCTTCCCGACAGACAACAGTTCCTTGTTAAACATGGCCACTCCTGGTAGTGGGAACGGGATGGCCAGCGGATATGTGAGCAGCCTTGTCCGTAGGAGATGTAGAGTGACGGCGTTGAACCGTTTCTCTCGTATCCACCGGTGAAGTTTTCTTCTTATAGGTGAGTTCCTCCACACTAACGGGCTTGACTTATCTCGGGCATCGTAACCTTAATGATCGGGGGAGCAGATACTGCTGTCATCCCATTGCTGCAGGGCGAGAGAGAGAAGGCAGCGCACCGTCTCCTTCTTCTCTGCTACCTTTATGATATCAGGTGGGATTCTTCTTTCCTCCTTTAGCCCGGGAAGACTTCTTCGTCAACCGTTTCCGAGAAGAAGGGGACTTCTCCGTTTGCGCCGGATTAGTTGGCATAACCGGCGCCTTCTTTTCAGGGGCCGAAGAAGGTTGTGAGACCTTCATCGGGCTGACAATTTTTGCTGGTAAAGCGAGGGGTGACTTAAAAACTGCTGAAAATACAGACGTCGATGGCACAACTCTCGGAACTCGAGCAGTAGAGATGATAGAGGGCGTCGATGTATTTGCAACGATACCAGAAATTAGGCGGCATTCATAACACGGTACCTCTTGGCAAGAAAGCGAATCAAGAGTCGTCATATTTTGAATCTTAGCTTCTTTACAGAACTCAGGGCACTGCTTCGATCATAAAGAGTGGCTTCCTTTGCAGTTAGGTCAAATCGGGAGAGGTGTACACCACTCACCCTCATGTGTCCCCTTGCCACACACTGTACACACGGCCTTGGCAGTTCACCAGGCAGAAACATGCCCGAATTTCAGGCATTGATAGCAGTGCATGGGTGGAGGGATGTACGGTCGAACATCGCAGTGGTACAATGTGACCTTCACCTGCTTAGGTAAAACTTCACCCTCAAAATGGAGAATAAAAGCGCTGGTATCGACCCTGTCCTCTCCAATCGTTCGAGTAATGCACCTTATCTTGGCGACGCCTCTTTTGCCAGATCCCGCAACAATTCCGCGTCACTATTATGGGCTCACGATGGAAAGTAACTCATTCAGAGTTTCATGTTCAGGGACCTGAACGGGAATTTCGCCGAATCGCGTGCATTCCAGCAACAATTCGGTTTGCCTACGGTCAACGGTGTGCAGCAACAGCTGCCCTTTCCGGAACCTGGAAATCCCGTAAAGATCTCCAAATTTTCCCTCGGTTTCCTCGGAAGATATTATGGGTTACACCAGTTTAAAATCACTCCCGTCTGTCCTGGTAGCGACCATGTAGCGAGTCGACTTGTCAACGGGTAAACATGCGTTAAAAGTTTCATCCCAATTTGAATTCCCCAAGTGTATACACCTTGAGATACAGCTTGGGATTGATCCGACACTTAAGAGATGGCTTTCTAACGGGGCTACCGTCGGATGATTTTTAGACCGCTTATGGGTCATCCCGTTATCATCCTCCCCGAATGCCACCTACTCCGGAAGATGACCATCACTGTGGAAGATACCCAGCCAAGGCGATAGTACGTATTGCCCGAGGTCCTAGTGCCTTACACAGACACGTACCCCTTGGCATACACAGTGATATATTCGGCGCAAGTATTCGGCCAGGCAGGGATCTCTGTTGTGAGGCGGATACCACTGCAAGGGTACATTACGCACCCGCCTGTCGGAATGGGGTATATACCGTCTAGGTTTTCTGGCCAAATGGAAAAGTTGGTGACCCTTCTCCAAACAGACAGCACGATTATGTCAAGGGGTCAAACGAAAATTGGAACTGGAAAATCGAAATAGGCATTTGAAAAGGCCACTCTATTTGTCACCTTTAACAGGCAGGGGATACCGTGGATGAATTCAGCCCTCCGCATCCACAGGGGGTCTTCCAAATCAAAGTCAGTTATGTCAGCCAGTCTTGTCTGCCCTATTAGTCGCCTCCTACGACAGGCAGAACATACAATGTGTGTATTCTAACCCGTATCCACATGGGGGATTCCACAATAATCTTGTGTATGGAAAACATTCCATTAATATATAATTGTATTACACACTTATTCGAAGACGTAGAGTTAAAAGCCTAAATGTAGTCCATCAGAGAAGTTTCTAACCTCACGTAATGTGCTTCAGGTTTAGGGAATAACACCCATAACAATATGGGTACTGACCCCAATATTTGCTTTTGCGAAGTCACTTTTGGCATCTGTGGATATGTTTATTGCTAAATCCCCAATTAGAAGCAGATTGGACCATTATTAAAGAAATTACGACGTCAAGAATCGAACTAGTCATGATAATTTATGATTACTGCTCCTACAGTTTTATTAAAAGCAAGTCAGAGACGGAGTTTGACAGATTAATCCATTTGAAATTCTTCGGCAAGAGGAGATTCTTGTTGTGTCGCGGACAAACCTGTTTCTACCGAGCGGCGAGCGAGGACAAGCTAACACGTGCAGAGAAAGATATTTAGGGGATGACGTGTGATCGGCTCAATTGAGGTTGCTCAGCGACGTATTCGTGCAAGTAGACGACTGTACAGAATATTCTCCAACACCAGAAACTACGTAGATATACGTATTGAAATTATATTTCAACAATATTTGGGTAGCATTACACTTCGCCAAGCCATACAAAAATCGATTTCGAAAAATGGAACTATAGAAATTCAAGTTACGGGGGATGACTACAACACATTTTGAGAACGTTGAGATGAGTCAGTAAACTACTATGATATGGGAAACTGGATAATTGAACACCGCATGAATGAGAGGAGAGACCTAAAATTCCAAATTACATTCAAAATTGGAATAGTACGAGATATCTTCTAGAATCTACGCTGAATAAAATTGACGCAGCATGACTTCGAGACGTATGCTGAAACAAGTTGTACTGGGCTTCGTATTCGAGTCCAGACAGTCGATAAACGGAGATGGGAGAAGGCGAGATCCAATCCGATGCTGCTTTAACATCCAGGGGCAGGCGAATGCTGAGATGGAGACATCGAAGCGGGAGCCGCAGGAAGGAGTCTTAACCCCACCCGGGTAATAATGAGCCTATTCCAGCAGTTTGCAGCTAAGGTAGGCGTAGACCTTTTTCATTATTCTAGTAGTTGTTGGAACATGTATTGATATCAGTGATGACCACTGTTATTGGATTTATGTATTTTGCTTAGATTCCTGTGAGAGGAAATTAGAGATTTGGTTTTGCATTAGTTTTTCTTTGAATTCTTGCGTTATTTTTTAGATTTATTACTGTTGGAGATTTTTCCGTATCTGTTGGAATCATTTTTATGGCATATTCGTCGTATTTGATGCAGTATTTACAATTTCCAGTTATTCTGAGAAGTGAATTGAACTTTGAGGATAGTTGGATAGATATTAGTATTCTACAGGATTTTTGTAGCTGATGAGGATAGAAAGTCGAGACTTTAGTTCTATGTGAATGTAGATAGGAGTTGTGTAGACAGGACTTTCCTAGGATGAAGATCCTAATTGCAGACATAGTTTTGTAGTCCAATAAAGATGATCTATGTGTCATATAGTCATGAATTATACTGTATTTGAGACATAATGTAGTCATGTTGGTTAGGTAGAAACTTGACTAGACACGTAAGGAGATAATGCTACGTTGAACCCTGATGATGTTTTTATGAAATCATTTTAATACATTGTTGTTATTAACAATCCATGATTGACAAGAATGAGGAGAAGATAATCCGATGGGAGGTGGATATTTTTAGTTACATGGAGTTGCAACAGTTATTGAAATCAATAAGTGAATAAGCTGTGGAACATAATGTTTATTGGAAGTCATTTGGTATGATATGGTGAAATATTAATGCACAAGTTATTTGTGTAGTTCGTAAAAGTTTATTTCACAAAGAGAAGGTTAGTTATGTGCATTATTTTATGGTGTGAAAGACACAGTATACTTCCAAAGTCAAGGTTGCATTATGAACAGGATGCTATTTAAAGCACGATCCATGTTGGACTATTCACGAAACTTCGTTTATTGTAAAGTTTTTTCAGCATTGTGGCGATGATATCTATCGTAAATGTGATGAAGAATGGAATGTTACGATATATACTACATGTTGATGAAGTAAAGCCATTATTAGGAAGGTTGCATTAATATTCAATGAAGATACAGCTGTTTATTAGATTAAGATTGGTGACTTGTGCTTTCGAGATGTGATGAAAAATTGAGAACGTCACGAGAATGTATCATATTATTATTATTATTATTATTATTATTATTAACTATTGACATTTTACGATTGCTAAGAGAATAACCACTTGGATAATTAAGCCAGGATGTAACGGTATGAAACGGAATAGCGAGAATTGATAGCGATATTAACTCAGTGATAAGAGAGAAGTGTTTTCTATACGGAGATAAAAGGACATTCGATGAACGTGAGTTAGCTCTTGTAAGTAAAATGTTTGTGAAATTTTTTATATAGAAATGTGAATATACTAGACAGGGAATTTTTATTTTCGTTTGTGTTTAGAATTAGTTATATTGAAAGTAGGACAGGAGGCCACACCATCATCATCAATTTAGTGAACAAACAGGGTGTTCAAAAATTTGTATAGATAATTTTATTTTATGATCAGAGCGAATTTTAATGATATTCTCTTTTTCCTTGAAGGTTCTAGAAGGGAGAAGTTGTTTTTGAAGCTTGTAATTTTATAATGACACGGTTAGAGACCTCATTTTAGCCTACTTTTCACATTTTGCAAAAATGAGGAAAAAGTAGACTTATGAGATCGGGCAAATGTCTGTCTGTCCTTCTGTCTGCCTGGCTGTGTGTGTGTGTGTCCCTATCAACTCCTAAACGGCTGCAGCAATCGAAACAAAATTTGATAGGAGTAAAGATCTATACCTGAATATCTCACGGCCATATTTCAATATGATGTCAGTGCTACCAACTGCTGAAAAATCGCAATTGAAATTTGAGCTCCGTGTTGGATATCTTGGAAGGTATGAATGGGAGCTATTACAAAATTGGCACACGTATAGATAATAATATTGCAGTTTAATTTCCAGGAGTTCAAACTTGACAGTGTTGCCAAATTGATTATAAGCCTGCTGATAGGTCCAAATTTTAAATGCATATAACTTCTCCACTATCAATTGGATTTCAACCAAATTTCGTATGTGCTATGTGTACATGAACAGATATGACTGAGCGTATTCTTAAGAGCCACCAGGGCTGCCAACTGTTAATAAATTCTCTCATTTGTTTTTATCCAAATACCCATAACATCAGAAAGTATGCAAGCCGACAGCTTTAAACTACGCACACGTATAGTACCTGACATTCTATATTAATTTGGAGTAACTTATATACGGCAGTGTTACCAACATGATTCTAAGCCTGCTGAGAAGTCCAACTTTAAATACATGTAACTTATATACTATCATTCGGATTTCAACCAAATTTCGTGTGTGTTATGTGTACCATAACACATATGACTATGCCGATTCTTAATAGTAACCAGGGCTGCCAACTGTTAATAAATACTGTCTCTATTTTTGTTACCCTAATATAAATATATCAGAAAGTATGCAAGCCAATAGTTCTAAACTTTGCACACGTATAGTACCTGGCATTCTAGATTAATTTGGAGTAACTAATATAGGCCTACGCCTGTGCTGTCAACATGATTCTAAGCCTGCTGATAGGTCCAACTTTAAAGTGCATGTAACTTCTATACTAACTAATGGATTTCATTCAAAATGTACACAGCAATAGATCATATTATTTCAGATTATTTCTGACCAATACACGTATGTCATTGTTGCCAACATGATATTACGCGCGCTGTTAGATCCAATGTTTAACTGCATGTAACGTCCATGCTATCCATTGGACTTCAACCAAATTTTGTATCCTGGACCTTAAGAGATGGAACTAAGAATATATTCAGTCACCAGGGCTGCCAAGTGTAGTTCTCTATTAGGCAACATTATGCCAGGTATACAGTATTTCGAACTAATTAGAAATTTCGATATTACCAACTTAATTTCGTCATTATTATAGAGAGATCCATATAGATTAATTATTGGCATGAATCTTAAATTTAAAGAAAAGTAGGCTCTTTAATTCGTCACGGAACTTCATGTTTTTTATTAATTTCAGTTTAATTATTTTTATTTCAGTCGAAGTCAGACAGGATTAGGGGTGTTGTTTTATTTTCTTTAGTTAATACATTTGCGGGCACGTTTTCTTTTGCTCGTCCTTTTCATAGAAAATTCGTCTTATATTTGTAATAGTCTGCCAGATGATGTGCTATGGATAATAGGCGCCCACTTTTCCCATCTAACCCCGTTGCTACCCGAGATTCTATCTCCATCTGTAGTGAGTACGATATATCTATCCCAGTAGATAAATCCATAGGACATCATTTCCATCTTTAAGAATGTCATAAATGAGCAACTTGTCAGCGTTAGGCTGAGGTTTGCCTAGCCGGGGAATTCAGTGTTTCTGCAATCATTCTCCGTCCTTGAATAACCACATGGTTTCACTTCGGCTGTATTAAGGCCAAGTAGTAGAATTGTGATGTTGGGAATTGGTTTCATAAAGTATGTGATACACCGGACTGCTTGAGGATGCAAATCAAAGCAAGTGATCAAATAATACAGGAACTTATAACAATGCATCATGAATCAGAAGAATCGGCGAAGGATGTGACTGAGCGGCTTGCTAATGGTATCAGTGTGGCAGAGGGCGAGCAGGAGCAAATTGTTAACAATGACGTACTGTGCCCGTTTCCCTGACGTCACACTGGCCGGCTATTTCAACGTGAAACCAAAGAAGGGACACAGGCGATAAAAAAAAATTAAGTCCAGGAAATATTTGTCCAAAAAAAAGTAGTTCCGTGAAGAACTATACAGCCTATTTTCATATATCCTACTTATGTTAACTGCCACTATCAACATACAAAATTTCAGTTTGATTGCTGTAATAGATTCGTAAATATTGAGAACCGACTAAATATTTCGGATGGTCGCCATGTTGGATTGTATATATGTAGGTCCTAGAGTTATGTACTGTTACATGAAGATTATTGTGTACGTGTAGCATTCAAATTTCAATCGCATGATTAGGACACAAGAAGTAACAAGAAGATTTTAAAATTTCGCACAGCTGCCATCTTGTGGTAATGGAAACAATTGAAATAAATTAGATGCCAGTGGATTAACATTCGTATAAGGATTTGACGTGCAATGTTTCACTGCACTCGGATGGTTAAATCGCGAGAAAAGTCCAGTTAAATATTTATACTTCGCGTCACTGCCATGTTGGATTTGTGATCACCAGGTTATTTAAAGTCCTATAAGTGAGCTTATGTTCATAGCCCCTATGAACATAAGGAAATTCAGTTTGATTGCTATAATAGATTCGTAGATATTCAGAGCCGTCTTCAGTTTTTTAACTGGTTTGATGCAGCCCTCCATGTCTCCCTCTCCTGAGCTAATCGTTTCATCTGTACATAGCTACCACACCCTACATCCAAGGCAATCTGTTTAACCCTGGTCTACCCCTACAGGTCTTGTCTTCGACCCTCCCATCCATAACTAAGCAGCTTGCTATTCCTGGGTGTCTTAATATGTGTCCTACCAACCTATCTCTTCTCTTCATTAGCAGTCGCCAGAAACATCTCTCCTCTCCCACTCGTCTTAATACCTCTTCATTCGTTACCCTCCCTACCCATCTGATCTTCATCATTCTCCTGATCACCACGTTTCAAACGCTTCAATTCTCCTCTTTTCTGTGACACCATTAATCAAAGTTTCACTTCCATATAGTGTCACGCTCCAGACAAAAGCTTTCCAAAATGAATTCCTAATACCTAAATGTATATTCGATGTCAACAGATTCCTTTTCTGTAGAAATGCTTTCCTTGTCTTAGCCAACCTACTTTTATATCCTCTTTGCTTCGTCCATCACTTGATATTTTGCTTCCTAATTAACAGAAATCTCCTACTTCCCGTAGCGTTTTACCAGCCAATTTGATGTCCATAGAAGTTTCTGATTTATTTCGGCTGCATTCCAATAATTTTGTTTTACATTTATTGATTTTCATCATGAATTCTTTCCTCAAGACGGAGTCTATACCATACAAAAACTCGTTCAAATCCTCTGGCGTATTGGCCAAGATGACGATGTCATCAGCAAATCTCAGAGATGAAATTATTTCTCCTTGAATTTTCACTCCCACTTTAAATTGTTCTCCAATTTCCTGATTATTGTGTTTTTAGAGATCTTGGAAATGCGTTGACCTCGCACATGGTGTAGATGCATTGTCAATGGAAAACATTCCATGTTACGAACATGGGCCGCATAACCTGTACCAAAAGCTTCTGCATATTTAACACAAGGCCTATTCTGAACAGCAGTTCCTTGAAATCAGATTTGCCAACATCTTATTGTATCTTTCCATGTGGTAGGCTATATCTCTTTACCTCAACATACATAAGAGTGCTTTAAAAATCATGTCTTGTGTAAATTTCGGAAATTCTATTCAGTAAAATAGTCTGGTTCACAATTTTGTAAGTGCACATTGAGGTAAATGACGGCGGGATGCCTTAAATGTTACGGAAACGGCAATAGCCGCCACAGAGCTTCCTTGCTACTGAATTAACGACCAGACTGATATTTATACTTAACTATACGGGATTTGTGAGCCCAGTGTTTATGAAATTGAACGTAGCTATATCGCTACCTTTATTTACTAGCCGCTACTGTAGTGTTTAAAAATTAAAGGGGTTTTTAGATGGCGCTTCCCCTATTTTTTTACCCCTGGCACTACAGCCCATGAAGGTCATGCGACCGCTTCCGAGCCATTTGGCCTGCAGATATTGTTGTGACGCGTGGTCAGTGCATCGTGTCCCCTCTGCCGTTAATCTTTTCCTACGTGACCGGGGCACGGCCTCACTATCAGACAGCTACTCAATTGTCCTCACGAAGCTGAGTGCACCCCATTGCAGCTCTCACGTCAGTGTCTAAAATCTCTGACGGCGCCGGGAATCGAACCCGGGGCCTCCGGATAAGAGGCAGGCGCACTACCCTGTTGTTATTGCGTTTATATATATCTTGAAAAAGATAATAAATGGATTGGCATTGCCTCCTACAGGGATGTATAGAAAATCGAATGTCATACCTTGAGGTAGTGTTGCCATGGAAACGGACTTGCGATTACTTCATCAATCAGAGCGAAGATAGTTTTTTGGGAATATCTTTGAAACTGTTGGTTTTAGGGCCTTAAAATGTAGTTTTCGAGCGAGTATTGTTTCTTGCATCGAGGGGCGTAAAATGAGCTTTGTCCGGTCTTTATGCAACAACTTCGATATTTTGTCCCGGTTGAGTATTTTTGGTGACTTTTCAGTTATGTTCCCCGTTCCACGGGAACAATGATTTATTTCAGGACGAAAGGCAGCCTATATGTTATATCAGGGTATAAGCTGTCTCCATTTCAAATTTCATCCAAATCCGTCCAGGAGTTTTAGTGTCAAGAGGTAACAAACTAACTCACACACAAACTTTCACAATTATAATATATATAGGGATATAGGGATTTCATTAAGTTATCTCGTTTCTCATTAGGGCATAAGAATATATAATATAAATAATCTGATTTGTGTTAAAATACATCCCTAGTCTTATAGTTTCCCTTACTCCGTGCATAGGCTATTAATCACCAGCGGGGCGAGGTTGGTAGCATTTCATCCCTAGTCTTATAGTTTCCCTCACTCTGTGCCTAGGCTATTAATCTTCAGCGGGGCGAGGTTGGTAGCAATACATCCCTAGTCTTACAGTTTCCCTCACTCCGTGCATAGGCTATTAATCACCAGTGGGGTGAGGTTGGCAGCAATACATCCCTAGTCTTATAGTTTCCCTCACACTGTGCATAGGCTATTAATCACCAACGGGGTGAGGTTGGTAGCAATACATCCCTAGTCTTATAGTTTCCCTTACTCCGTGCATAGGCTATTAATCACCAGTGGGGAGAGGATGCTAGCAATACATCCCTAGTCTTATAGTTTCCCTTACTCCGTGCGTAGGCTATTAATCACCAGTGGGGCGAGGTTGGTAGCAATACATCCCTAGTCTTACAGTTTCCCTTACTCCGTGCGTAGGCTATTAATCACCAGTGGGGCGAGGTTGGTAGCAATACATCCCTAGTCTTACAGTTTCCCTTACTCCGTGCATAGGCTATTAATCACCAGTGGGGCGAGGTTGGTAGCAATACATCCCTAGTCTTACAGTTTCCCTTACTCCGTGCATAGGCTATTAATTACCAGCGGGGAGAGGTTGCTAGCAATACATCCCTAGTCTTATAGTTTCCCATTACTCCGTGCATAGGCTATTAATCACCAGTGGGGCGAGGTTGGTAGCAATACATCCTTAGTCTTACAGTTTTCCTTACTCCGTGCATAGGCTATTAATCACCAGCGGGGCGAGGTTCCATGTACGGATATTTGAAGTTCTCTTTACGACATGACTAACCTTCATAATGAAGATGATACTTACAACCTGAGTTCTGCTTGGACATGTTCGAGCCTTGTGTAGATTAATTTACGATATTTGCTTGTCGAGGATACACAGCTTTAAATGTGTAACTAGAAACTCCTTTATGAATACAATTATACAAGTTACCACGTGATAGTATTTATAAGTTGGTAAGCATAAAATACATCCTCCATTCCGTCCCATTGATTGTTTGTTCAAGGAGGGAGATATGTTGTATTTGGTTTGAAGTGGGTTTCTTGTAACACGAGGCGGAAGTATTGTCTTGTGTTTTCTGAAACTCATTGTATCCAGTTACTGCCAATACGGTATCTTACTTGGCGTACTCGTGGTGTGACTTGACTTTACTTTTATGTTGACAGGTTTGTAAAGTTATTAAGCCTGCCCCATCATATTGTTCCCAGGTTTGTGCGAAATCAATAAACGACGCTTCATTTCAGTGGCTGGCGCAGTCTGTAATTCCTCATTCTGTATTTTACTCGATATTATACCCTAACTGTAATCGTAATAGGTCGAGCGCCTAGGTCGAATGCGTTTTACCGTTAACCTCTTCTTCTCACTGTGCACCTGGAGGGTTATATTCTCATTCTGAGTTCTGAAATTACCTCATTTAATAATGATAATGTTTTTTGCGTACTGGTATAAGTATGGCCTCTTAAAATCCTTAAGCGCACTTTGTGTGTTCTAGTTTGCTGGACATTATGGAACAACAACAACCACGTATTAAGAGTGAGCCAGAATGCCCGTCTCAAACAGATGAACTCCCTAATATTGTAAGTTGTATTTATTATGTATATCGTGTAACATAGCAATCTTAGTGATGTTCATGACAAGCAAGGTTTAGTGACTTAATACTTGCTACCAAATAGTAGGCTAACCAGGATGTTTAATATTTTATTGTTACACATAACTTAGTACAATAAATGATTCTGTCTGCTTGTTTTACGGTGGCTCATAATAGTATAATACTTTCTAGGAATCAATTGACCTGTTACCCTCTTATAATCTGAAGGATGAATCTGGTGATAAGTACGAAGATAAAAGCTGGGAAGTGAAATCGGAACTTGAAATACAGGTGATCATAAGTTCTATATTTCCTTTTATATAAATATTTCTTATTTAGGAAGTGAGTAATTGCTGATATTATTGTGTTCATAATGCGGGTTCACTGTGCTGGCACCTTGGACCCTATTGTAGGTGAAGTCTACACCACATGCTGTGCAAACTGTAGTCAATTCATTGGTAATGTAGGTTCAGTTTGCTGGCAACATTGGCCATTTCTATTGAAAATTTTTTGGATTTCAATGGCGGCGGGCAACGGATACTACACGAGTTCCGAAATATGATTTAAAGCTTGTACATTAGTTGGTTATACTGGTGCGAAGGTTATATTTTCGGTGATGTATTTTAGTCAGAGAGATTTTGGATTCTATTAAAAGGAAGAATGATGATGTCCTGAAAATCGTGTCTTATACAGACACGTGAACAATATTTTTGTTGCGTTTAGATAAATATCAAAACATTACTGGTTTGTAACATTTTATAATATGATGATTATGATGATGATAATTGGTGTTTTGAGGGGCCTAACATCGAGGTTATCGGCCCCTCATTTTATAATAATTAGGTCACCTGTACACCCTGTTGTTCTGTGCCAGTACTAGTCGAGTGTTATTAGGCCCACAGGCTCTACGGACATAATACGTGTTCACATATTATAACAATTTATTTTTCCAAACCATTTAGATGTTAAAAACATTGCCGGAGGTGCTTCTATCCATACCACCAGTGTTTATACCGGTGCCAAATACATACGGTACGGTAATGGTAGGATTAAATGGCTCTATTTTATCTACGTTATTTTGTTTTGTTTTTGAAAGTGCTTGGCCACTGGTATCTAATATTACCTTTGTTAATAGGGTAGCCTATTAGATATATTGTGGCACACCCTTCAAATTATTTAGGCCATATGGCGGTGAACATGCACCACAGTTTTAAGCCCATAGCTACTTCTGAATATTCCCTTGTGTAATTTTGGATACGTGCACAGTTCAATGGCCAACATTTATGCAAAACATTGGTCACGAAATATAAGCTAAATACATAAATTTATCTTAATTGAGAACATGTTTTTAAGCATTTCAATCTATCCTATTTTGCTTCCATTTACCTCCACCCCTCAGCCATTACTGTGCCAATGTGTTTTATTTGCAAATACCAGTAGTGTCAATGGACACAGTTCATCCAACCACCCCCACTCTATTTCCAACTTTAGGTCTCGGGGTTCTCTGTGATTCAGACAATGCTGGGAAAAGGTCCATGTCATCCGTAAGCATATTTTATTTTCTTCAGTTTCCGCTGCTCAATATTTCATATCTTAATTATTTTTTCATTTCTCATTTTCCCCAAGCTACCTGCAACAATAACACATGTTAGAAAATAACACGTGACGTGTGGAGTGTTCTTTAAAACAAGTGAATTCTCACCATGGTTAAGCATTCATTTAGCCTTAGGGCATAAAGTGTACTTGTAAATAATTAATCAGTAAAAGTCCAGGAACATCATCATTTAGAGGCTACGCCTTGTCGCTGCAACCACATTTGTCTCTCACCTGCTGAGCGTTTTAAGTCAGCACACTGTTTAAATTGAAGTCCATGCATCACAGAATCCAGATGAGCCTTCCACGGTCTTCCACTTCCTTTCAGCCCTAGAACATTTCCCTCCGGTATGGTGGTCAGGAACACATTATGACGTAAGGTGTAGCCAACGAATTTTACTTTCCTCTTTTCTATTGTAGTGATCAATTTTTTTGTTTTGTCTACTTCCTTGAGGACCCATTCGTTAGTCTTTTTCTCCGTCCAGCTTATTTTCATCATCCTTCTCCACATCCACATTTCTGCTTCCAGGCGTTGTACTGTGTCTCCTGTTTCCTTAGAACCCAAGTTTCGCATCCGTATACAAATGTATTGATAAACGATTTTCTAGTGTTAATGCTAATGTGCCTGCTTGTCAGAAGCTGTCTCTTATTGTTGAAGGCCTGTTTAGCGAGGACAATTCTCCTTTTGATTTCTGTGGTGCACCTGTTATCGTCAGTGACAATGCTTCCTAAGTAGCAGAACTGACTGCCCTGTTGAATTGTTTCACCATTGATCTTGATGTTTGTTTAGATATTTTCATTGGATTTTTTGACAACTAATACTTCGGTTTTGGAGGTATTCAGTTTCAAATTTACTTCCTTTAGCGTTGATGACAAGACTCGCAGCACATTACTTAGTTCCTTCTCAGTGTCCGTGGTTAATGCGATGTTATCTGCGAATCTTATACAATGGATTTCCTGTCCGTTCACTTTGATGCCCTTGGTCTGATGTTTGAAGTTGGATATGACCTCCTCAATAAAAATGTTGAACAAATATGGGATAGTGAACAACCTCGTCTCACTCACCTCCTAATGGATGCAATCCTTACTTTTGAATTCACATTTATCCCTGTGCTTTGGGTTTTGTACAGAGGCAGAATGAGTATTCTGTCCCTCCAGTCTAATCCTATGTTTTTCATGGTTTTAAAGAGCTGCTTCCAATTTACCTTATCAAAGGCTTTCTCTATGTCCACGAACGCAACGTTTGTCTTCCTGTTAACACTCATTCTTCTTTCTAGGATAAGGAAAATATCATGCTAAATAATTTGTTTTATTTTTATTATTATTAGGGCACGTTTTAAGTTTATTGCTTGGTAATGAGTAGCTTCTTCCTATGTTTGATGCTGGAACTAACAAGATGCCATCAGAAGATTTCATTCCTCCCCCTTTCAACTAAATGTGGTCTGGTGTAACAAATTCAACTGTGGCTTAGTTATCTTTATATCAAAGTGTAGCCATAATTTAATTTGAGACTGTGGTAAACCATTCTACTGAACCATGTTGTCCATAAATAGCAATTTCAGCACAGTTCCTGTAAACAGATAAGTTTGCCTCTCCACTGCGGCATGCTAAGGAGACCTAGCGTTGGACAGTACCGGTAACGGTTTTCTTAAAATTAGAAGAACAAATAAATGTTGAACCGTAAATACATTATAGAGATTTACATTATGGAAAGTTTTCAGTTTGTATGGCCAAATGGTGTGTATCTCAAATAAAGTCAAACCTTCCACATACACCCAAGTGCAAAGAGCTGATAACCATGTCTGAATCCCCAAAATGAAGCAGAAACAAAAGAAGACTGCTAAAACCCTGTCAGAGATTGGTATCAAGTTGCTTTAACAGACCTGTTCATCAGTAAGCTGTTGTAGCCCAGGCTCATGGTTACTCATGAGCTGCCTCCACTACACTATTAGACCTAGGGGGGCCGCGCTTCTCATCTCGTGACATCTTTCTTGCTGGTGACGTCACACGGAGGGAACATGCTGTCACCATAAGGTAGTTAGCTTGCAACAGTAGAATGCATAGTTGCTGAAATCGCGCGTCTTGCTAGAATACCGTAGCACACCTGATTTTGTTTATCGTGCCTTGCGGTTAACCATGAGTAAAAGCAGAAAATGCAAAGTTAATTGTGCTTTCGCACAGTGCACTCATTGGGGAAGCAAAACCAAAACCGGTTTTGGTGTTATGTATCACAGGTTTCCAAAAGGAGAGAAGAGCTCAGACGAGTGTGGGTGCTGCGCTGTAAGCGAGGTGACAAATTCAACCCCGATAACGCTCGAGTGTGTTCAATACATTTCCGTCCTGAAGACTATGATCGAGATTTGAGAAATGAACTTTTGAGATTACCACAGATAAAAATATTGCATGCGGATGCTGATCCGTCTATTACAGTTCCCGGCTCGAGCTATAGCCCAAGCACCTTCACGGACCAAATTGAAGAACAGGTATTTTTTAATTATTGAGTGTACGAGTAACTTTATTTGGTTCAATAAATATGTAGATCGGTATTTGAAGCAATCTACTATCTAAAATGAAGCTACAATACTTATTTGATGCAGCATGAAGAGGTGCGATTCTCTAGAATTCAATGTAATTACGGAAGACTTGGTATTTTTATTTATTAATTTAGATTTTATTCTCGTACGAGCTGTAGAAATCATAAAATTCAACCCTTATTTACACTCTTCAGGTCACCAGTGGCAAAGAACAGCGTCATGAAGCTCGGAGCGTGAGGTAACGGGCACTATCGACCTTAAATTGTCACCAAAAAATGGAAACTTGATCAGGGAACTAACACTGATTCGCTGCAAAATGATGAAATTATACAACTCCGAAAACGGGTCGAGGTTTTGGAAAATATAAATGTGGATTTAAAACGCAGCGAAGTGGCTCTAAAAATGTTCAAAATCCCAAACCCAAAACCCCTTCGGCGAAAGTCCACATGGGTGCTCTTAGAAGGGAGTTGGTAAAAGCTCTCTCCACCTGTTTTACTGCAGGGCAGGTTCGATGTTTATTAGGAGGTAAACAGAGGGTGAAATGGTCTTCAGAGGACATAGCAAATGCCCTTGCACTAAGATCACTCTAGAAGAAAGCATACGAATATTTGAGTAAACGCAACATTCCACTACCAATGCCGTTCAACTCGATAGAAATTTATTCGGCATTTTATGTGCAGAACTGGAATTCCGAAAGAGGTTTTTGTCCGAGGAAAATCAGAGCAGCAAATTACAAGGACTCAGAAAAATTGCAATTTTGTCGTTTGATGAAAAGAATATTGACAACCAAATATCCTACGATTCATCAGACGATCGCATATTAGGGCCCCACAGTAACGCCTAGGTAGCTATGGTCTGAGCGCTGTTTGCTAAATGTAAGCAGCCCGCTTTTTATGACTTCGATGTGAAAATGACTTCAGAGTTCTTACAAAACATTATTATCCAGCTTGTGGATTGTGACCTTCGTATTGTCGCAGTAGCTAGTGATATGGGATGGAAAAAGACTTAAGTCTGGAACTAACTACATGTGATCAGATATAAACGATTTTTCAGCAATCCAGTGGACAGTAACAGAAATGTGTGGGATTTATGTGATGTACCCCATCTATTGTAATTGTTAAGAAATCATTTTTTTGATGAAGGTTTCGTGTTAGACGATGGCTCAGAACTTCAGAAGAAGACGATAGAAGACTCAAAATGGGAACATGTTTGTGAAACAAGTCATTTCTTTGCAGGACGATACAGACCATCACACGGATATTAAGATTGAGGAATGTTCTATTCCGGAAATCGTTCCTTGCATTAACACAGGAACATCATCTTCACATCTGGAGCTAAGTATCCTCATGCTCTGCATTTTCTTTCGCTCTTAATTTTAACGTGGTCTCTAAAAGTTTATTATAAGTGTCAGAACTGGGGATTATAACCACTTATCTCTATAAACTTTATCTCTAGCACTAGGATGTGAAGGACAGTAGAAAGTCATTCAGCGATTTTATCTTCACTTCAGCTGAGCAGTGCTGTACAATTACATGGGTTGTCATTTGTGTAAAAATGTAAGGTGATAACACTGACATAAATTATTCCATCTTATTCCCAGGATATAAAAGAAGAAAATCAGAATGAAGAAGCAGATGAAAGTGGAAATCACTTAAATGAGTAAGTGTTAAACATACAAACTACATGTTACTTTATATTTACCTTCATTGTAGGAATGTTTAGGCTTTTCCTTTTTTAATGTGCATTCTAAGCTTGCAGCTTCAAAATGAATTTCACATATGTCCACACTATTATTAATTAAGCATTATTAATTTATTATTAATCAGGGCACACTCATAAAATGTTTGTATAGATATACTTAACCATGCCACAAAGATTTGAGTGTGTTTCATTTTGTGGCTTAAGGTAAAACTCTTAAATTCACTTAACGAAATGACACTGTATTACTTTCGCTCACACGCAAATACTAGCAATATGGCAACGGACTATTGGTGTATTTTATAAAGGAGATGAGGGTGGAATGTGTCGCGGCTGTCTCGCTGACTCACCTGTGGCTGACTGAACTGTTTACCATTTTGCTCATTCAGTATGTGGTTAGTTAACGCAATATTACCTAACCACTGCGGGGGATGAATTTTAAAATATAACCCTGTAAATGAAAGTTTGATTACGTGAAGACCCAATCATTGGGATGTGAACAACTCCAGTTGAACCCATCCACACAAAACATGAATACCAGGTCAAGCCATCAACCATTGGCATCCACTTGGGAACAAAATCTCAACAGTTAAGCAATGATTTCATTCCACGGCACAAGGACAAAAAGCCAAGACTGACAAAGTTTAATTGTAGAGGCTACGTCATTTCTTTAAGAAAATAATTAATGGTGCAACGTGATGTACAATTAACTCGCATTTATACACAACAATTGTCAATAGAGGCCCAGAAATTATATTGGATTACTGTGTACATAGTGTAATCTAATTGGATTGCAAGTACAGGTAGAGAATTTGTAAAAAAAAAAAAAATGTGGCTTCGGTGGCGTAGTTGGTAGCATGCTGAGCTTCTATGCCCAAGATAGCGGGTTCAAACCCGGCCGAAGCCGTCGGATTTTTTAAGAGCGTTAAAAATCCCTCAGTATGCCTTCCTTCGCGGGGGGGGGGGGGGGGGAGGGGGGGAGTAAAGCCGGCGGTCCCATGTCATATATTTATGGCATGTTAAAGATCTTTCCACTAATTACACCTGTGTGAAACTAAATTGGATAGGTTAAGAATGTAAACAACGCTCTTAGGTTGCTACGTTCGTTGCCAAGAGCCGACTGCGGTGGCTTCTAGTAGCTAGTTCTGAACTGGGCCTAGTAGTCGTTGACGGTGGTGTTTGGCGGCAAAAGTAGGAACTATTTGAAAATTCAAAGTTGCAGTCCCTACTTGAATTAAAAAAAACAGGTACACACACTAATACAGTCATCACAATTAACACCGGTTATCAGACAGATTCTACACACACCCAAAGTACACGGGGCTACATGACCGCGTTGTACAGCCCCTAAACTAAGGAACCAACCAGAATTTGTAAATACTATTTCGGGAGATTAAGCCATTGTGGTGATTAAAGTAAACGTTCAGAATAAATTGTGCCAGTTAAATGTGGGACGCTAGAGCGGAGGCAAGCAGTGGTATGCCGAGAGTTGGATAAGTGTGCGCTTTGTAGTGTGGTTCTTAAAGGGTTGCCACCTTCTGTACATTATAACAGACCACACTATATGTACTATGTGCCAGGCAAATCAATCATCTCCACACAATGGGTGTAGCCCTAAATAGTGCTCTCCATTCTTCCATAAGGTTTTCAATAGTGAAGTTTGATAACACATATATATTCCAACTAGGCTATTATATAGCGAATTAATTTGTGTCACATGAACATCGCTAGTTACTTGTTGTTCAGTTGCCCGTGCTCGTGAGTAGAGGGGTCCTATCCCATGAGTAACTGAATAGGCAACCCGCGATACATCCAGGGGCAAGGTCGTGTGAACGAGTAATCGGAGAAAGTCCTGTGAGTGATCGAACCAAAAGGCTTCATCCTTTCTAACTATGGGACAAGTCTATTTTCCCATAAGATAAAAACTATCCTCATCCCCGGCGAAATTAAGGATTATTAGTGTGCAAGCGCACCGAGGCTCCTCTAAGATGGCGGGTTTTTCAAACGTTATGGTAGAAGCTTGCAAACCCCCTTCTCTACTCCTTACCCCCCATCTCCAGCGCCTGAATTCACTAACATTATAAACAGATTTCCACTTCCACTTACTTTCGCCGGGCTCATCTACGCATTCCTCCCTTGGTCAGATTTTGTTCTTTTCCAACTTATACATCGAGTTATTTATTATTTAATATTTATTTATTCTTTTTATTTATTGACTATCGATTATTGAACAACTCCTAAGTCATCGACCAGAGATTTCCGAAATTTGGGGATGTCACACAAACGCGTAATCGGAGAAAGGTGCATGAGTGCTTGAACGAAAGGTTTACATCCCCTCTATCAATTTTCAATATATTTTTATTGATGGAACTTTACAACTCTAGGAGGTGTTTGGAGCGGTGTACGCAGTCATGTAACATGCTACCTAGCTGCCCCGACAGGATAGCCCGAGCGGTTAATGTAACAAGGCCGATTGATTGATTATTTTTATTATTTCTTATTTATGTGTGTAATTAAACGTATAGTATAACCCGTTTCTTACGAGGAAGTCTTGTGTGCTCTGGAATTGTAGGATTTGAGGAATATGTTGCGGGTTTTAGGTTATCTGATGAATTTGGGGAATGTTTGTAAATTAGGAAGGATTTCTGGGAATCTTGGTATATTTTTAGGATGTTTGGGGAATCTGGCGTATTTGGAGTAAATCTGGAGAATGAGGGTGATTTGAGCATTTTTTAGTATTGTAGGGGATTTGGGGGAATCTTAGTATTTTTGGAGGGATTTAGGTGGAATTTGGTTAATTTGATGAGTTATAGAATTTTGGTGATATTAGGAAATATGGTGATTTTTTATTATTTTGATAAGTTACACGACTCTCGAATGGCATCTGGGTTGAAACAGAATAAGAGATGAGAAAGGGAGGTTGGCAGAGAGAGGCATGGCATAAGTAAGTGTAAGCAATGCTGGTCTCTGAGAAAAATCAGGTACATTTTGGTAAAATCTGTTCGGAATTTAAGGGATCACTGGAGGTGGTGGAGATGTGGTTTGGGAGATCGGGTCAGGGCTATGGTGTAGGTGGGACCGTCGTCATGGATGGCTCGTGAGAGCACGCGGCCATCGTGACCGGCTTTACGAAACCTGCTATACTGTCTCGTGTTGTTATACCCAGCAACAAATAAATAAATCATTATAATAATCAATATATATATTAAATATTAAATTCATAAATATGAAATAATATAGAAATAAATATTAAACAGCACGAGGACACAAAATTACAAGAAATAGAATCTGACTTCAGGAACCACAAATCACGAAATAACTACAGAACGTTCAAACAAAAATTAACCAGGTATTCTCCCCCCATCACTCCAATTCAAAAATGAACTCGGGGAAGTTGCTCACAGCAACGCCAAAAACTGTGAAATCCTGGGGAAATATTTTTCAGAATTATAATTGTGAAAAACCCCATGAAAAATTCAAATGTTACCAAGCACAACGAAACCAAGACTCAGAACCACCATGTATACAGCAAATTAAAGACATAATTCACTCTTTGAAAAATGACAAAGCATCAGGAGACGATCAAATCACTGCAGAACTATGGAAAAATGCAGGGGTAAATCTCATCTCAAAACTGAAGGAAATTATGGATGAAATCTGGCGAACTGAAAAAATCCCTGCAGAATGGAAAATGGCGATCATACATCCACTGCACAAAAAAGGAAGCAAGACAGACCCCAACAATTATCGTGGAATTTCACTACTTTCAATCTTATCTATATATATAAAAATCAATGTTACGTGATAGTTTGTCTGTCTGTGGGTATGTATGTCTCCTATGCGTTCATATACCATTCGTCCGATTGCGATGAAACTTGGGTGAGATGTTGAGTACACTCCAAGGAAGGTTTCTGGCTTAGTAAATCCATTTTACAATAGGTAGCGCACGCGTAGATTCAACAAATGAGCGACGATGCGCGAAGCATTTCAACAAAGTCCCGTATGTGTTCATATACCATTCGTCCGATAGCGATGAAACTTGGGTGAGATGTTGTGTACACTTACGTGAAGGTTTCAAAATCAGTGAAAACATTTCACAGTAGATAGCGCACGAGTAGATTCAACAAATGAGCGACGACACGCAAAGCGTTTCAACAAAGTCCCGTATGCATTCATATACCATTCGTCCGATAGCTATGAAACTTGCGTAAAATGTTGTGTACACTGCAGAGAAATTTTCTGGCTTAGTACATCCACTTTACAATAGGCAGCGCACGAGTAGATTCAACAAATGAGCTACGACGCGCGAAGCATTTCAACAAAGTCACGTTTGCGTTCATATACCATTCGTCCGATAGCGATGAAACTAGGCTGAGATTTTGTGTGCACTCCAGGGAAGGTTTCTAGCTTAGTAAATCCCTTTAAAAGTAGGTAGAGCACGAGTAGAATCAACAAATGAGCGACGACGCGCGAAGCGTTTCAACAAAGTCCCATATAATTTCATATACCATTCATCCGATAGCGATGAAACTTGGGTGAGATGTTGTGTACACTCCAGGGAAGGTTTCTGGCTTAGTACGTACATTTTACAATAGGTAGCGCACCAGTAGATTCAACAAATGAGCGATGACACGCGAAGCGTTTCAACAAAGTCCCGTATATAGTCATATACCATTCGTCCGATAGCTATGAAACTTGCGTAAAATGTTGTGTACACTTCAGGGATATTTTCTGGCTTAGTAAACCCACTTTACAATAGGGAGCGCACGAGTAGATTCAACAAATGAGCTACGACGCACGAAGCATTTCAACAAAGTCACGTATGCGTTCATATAACATTCGTCCGATAGCGTTGAAACTAGGCTGAGATGTTGTGTGCACTCCAGGGAAGGTTTCTGGCTTAGTAAATCCCTTTAAAAAATAGGTAGAGAACGAGTAGAATCAACAAATGAGCGACGACGCGTGAAGCGTTTCGACAACGTCCCGTATACGTTCACATACCATTCATCCGATTGCGATGAAACTTGGGTGAGATGTTGTGTACTCCAGGGAAGGTTTCTGGCTGAGTACATCCATATTACAATACGTAGCGCAAGAGTAGAATCAACAAATGAGCGACGACACGCGAAGCGTTTCAACCAAGTCCCGTATGCATTCATATACCATTCGTCCGATAGCTATGAAACTTGGGTGAGATGTTGTGTACACTTCATGGAAGGTTTCTGGCTTAGTAAATCCACTATACAATAGGCAGCGCCCAAGTAGATTCAACAAATGAGGGACGACGCGCGAAGCGTTTCAACAAAGTCCCGTATAAGGTCATATACCATTCTGCCGTTAGCGGTGAAATTTAGGTGAAATATGGTGGACACTCCAAGGAAGGTTTCTGGCTTAGTAAATACATTTCACAGTAGGTAGCACACGAGTAGATTCGACAAATGAACGACGACAAGCGGAGCGTTTCAATACAGTCCCCTATGTCTTCATATACCATTAGTCCAATAGCGATGAAACTTGGGTGAGTTGTTGTGGACACTTACGTGACGGTTTCTAACTTAGTAAATACATTTTACAGTAGGTAGCGCACGAGTAGATTCAACAAATGAGTGACGGAGCGCGAAGCGTTTAAACAAAATCCGGTATGCGTTCATATACTATTCATCCGATTGCGATGAAACATTGATCAGTTATTGTGTACACGCCAGGGAAGGGTTTCGACTTAGTAAATCCATTTCACAATAAGTAGCGCAAGCGTAGATGCAACAAATGGGAGACGAAGCGCGAAGCGTTTCAACAAAATCCCCTATTGCGTTCATATAACCTTCTTCGATTGCGATGAAACCTTGATGAGTTATTGTGTACACGCCAGGGAAGGGCTTCGACTTAGTAATAGATTTCACAATAGGTAGCGCACGAATAGATTCAACAAATGAGCGACAGCGCACGAATCGTTTAAATAAAACCCCTTATAAGTGCATATACCATTCATCCGATTGCGATGAAACATTGATGAGTTATTGTGTACACGCCAGGGAAGGGTTTCGACTTAGTAAATCCATTTCACAATAGGTAGCGCACGAGTATATGTAACAAATGGGTGACGATGCGCGAAGCGTTTCAACAAAATCCCCTATGCGTTCATATAACCTTCTTCAATTGTGATGAAACCTTCATGAGTTATTGTGTACACCCCAGGGTAGGGGTTCGACTTAGTAAATCCATTTCTCAATAGGTAGCATACGAGTAGAATCAACAAATGTGTGACAGCGCACGAATCGTTCAAACAAAATCCCGTATACGTTCATATGCCATTCATCCGATTGCGATGAAACTTTTGAAAGTTGTTGTGCACGCTCCCACGAATGATTCTAAATTAGAAAATCCACTTTTCGATAGCTTTGGGGCAGTTAACGGAAATTGAAAAACATGTTGTGTATCCAAAAGCACTTCAAGAAACAGTATTTCAACGCCAAAACTTTCTTTGATTGGCTTTGCAACGCATGCCGGGTACAGCTTGTATATATATAAAAAGGAATTTCTGTCTGTTCGTCTTTTATGCGTTCATAAACCATTATTCCGATTTCGATCAAATTTTGGTGAGTTGTTGTACACACTTTCGGGATGTTCATAGGCAATGTTAATCCATTTCACAATAGATAGCGCGCGAGTAGTTTAAACAAATGTGTAATGGCGATGCGTTCATATACAAGTCATCCCATTGCGATCAAATTCTGATGAAATGTTGTGTACAGTCCCGGAAAAGTTATAGGCGTAATACATCCAATTTACAATAGAAGGCGCGCCAGTAGCTTCAAAAAATAGCGTGCGTTTGTTTCTAAAAAGTCCCACATGTGTTCATATACCATTCATCCTATTGCGATGAAACTTGGGTGAGATGTTCCGTACACTTCAGGGAAGGATTCTGGGTTAGTAAATCCAACTTACAATAGGTATCGCACAAGTAGATTCAACAAATGAGCGACGACGCGCGAAGCGCTTTAACAAAGTCCCGTATGTGTTCATATACAGTACTATTCGACTGATAGCGATGAAACTTGGGTGAGATGTTGCGCAAACTTCAGGGAAGGTTTCTGGCTTAGTAAATCAACTTAACATTAGGTAGCGGACGAGTAGATTCAACAAATGAGCGACGACGGGCGAAGCGTTTCAAAAAAGTCCTGTGTGCGTTCACATACCATTCGTCCGATAGCGATGAAACTTGGGTGAGAGGTTGTGTACAGTACAGGCAAGGTTTCTGGCTCAGTAAATCCATGTTATAATATGTAGCGCACGAGTAATTTCAACAAATGTGCAACGACGCGCGAAGCGTTTCAACAAAGTCCCGTATCCGTTCATAAACTATTCGTCTGATAGCGATGAAACTTGGGTGAGATATGGTGTACAATTCAGGGAAGGTTTCTGGCTTAGTAAATTCACTTTACAATAGGTATCGTACAAGTAGATTCAACAAATGAGGGAAGACGCGCGAAGCGTTTTAACAAAGTCTCGTATGCGTTCACATACCATTCGTCCGATAGCGATGAAACTTGGGTGAGAGGTTGTGTACACTACAGGCAAGGTTTCTGGCTCAGTAAATCCATGTTATAATAGGTAGCGCACGAGTAGATTCAACAAATGGGCAACGACGCGCGAAGCGTTTCAACATAGTCCCGTATGCGTTCATATACCATTCGTCCGATAGCGACTAAACTTGGGTGAGTTGTTGCGTACACTCCAGGGAATGTTTCAGGCTTAGTAAATCCATTCTACAGTAGGTAGCGCACAAGTAGATTCAACAAATGAGGGAAGACGCGCGAAGCGTTTTAACTAAGTCTCGTATGCGCTCATATACCATTCGTCGGATAGCCATGAAACTTTGGTGAGATGTTGTGTACACTTCAGGGAAGGTTTCCGGCTTAGTAAATCCTCTTTGTATTAGGTATCGTAGAAGTAGATTCAACAAATAAGCGACGGCATGCGAATCGTTTAAACAAAGTCCCGTAGGCCTATACGTTCATATAGGCATACCCTTCATCCGATTACTTTGAAACTTTGGTAAATTGTTGTGTACAATCCAGGAAAGGTTTCTGACGAGGTAAATTCTTTTTAAAATAGGTAGTGTACGAGTAGATTCAACAAATGAGTAACGGCGCGCGTATCGTTAAAAAAAAAACTCCGTATGCGTTCATATGCCATTAATGTTATTGCAATGAAATTTGGTGAAATGTTGTTTCCATTCCCGCGAAGATTTCTGATTTAGTAAATCCATTTTACAATTGGTAGCGCACGAGTAGATTCAACTAATGAGCGACTGCGCGTGAATCGTTTCAACCAAGTCCCGTATTCGTTCATATACTATTCATCCGATTGTGATAAAACTTTGGTGAGTTGTGTACAGTCCTGCGAAGGTGTGTGAATTAGCAAATCCGTTTTTCATTGGGTGGCGCACAAGTAGATTCAACTAAAGAGTGACAGCGCGCGGATCGTTTAAACAAAATCCCGTATGCGTTCATATGTCATTCATCCGATTGCGACGAAATTTTGAAGAGTTGTTGTGTACACGCCAGGGAAGGTTTTCGAATTAGTAAATCCATTTTACAATAGGTAGCCTACGAGTATATTCAACAAATGGGTGACGGCGCTCGAATCGTTTCAACAAAGTCCCGTATGCATTCATATACCATTCATTTCATTGCGATGAAGCTTTGTTGAGTTGTTGAGCACGCTCCCATGATCTTGTTTTGAGATAGTAAATCAATTTTACAATAGTTTAGAGGTGGATAAAGAAAAAAGAAAAGCTATTGGGAATCCAAAACACTTCAACAAACAAAGTTACAACGCCAACACTTTCTTTGATTGGCATTGCAACGCATGCCGGGTACAGCTAGTAGCTTATAAAATTCTGTCCAAAGCTCTCTTGAACCGTGCAGAATCTCAACTGGATCCAGAAATCAGCGAATACCAAGGAGGATTCAGAAAAGGACGGTCGTGCGAAGAGCAAATTATAAATCTAAAGAACTGTATGAAATATTTCCACAGCTCGTCAAACAAGAATTATGTCATCACATTCGTCGACTTCAAGAAAGCCTACGATAGTATAGACAGAGGATCACTTTTCAAAGTATTAGCAGAATTTGGACCTGATCAGAAGACGACAAACATTATCAAAGGAACACTCACGGAGACCAAATCCAAGGTGAAATTTATGGGAGAACTGAGCACAGACTTTCAAATAGAATCACGAGTACAACAAGGCGATGGACTGTCCCCGTTGCTCTTCAATTGTCCTCTTGAGAAAGTTGTACGGGAATTGAGAATAGCTGGTGCACCAACACACCGACTTGGGCCAAAACTGAAAGGCATAGAATTAGACTGCTTAGCATTTAACAAGAGTTTAGGGCTTTTCAGTCGGTCAACACGAATGTACCCAGAAGAGATGGGTTATGCCCTAATCCTGAAATAAATTACATGAGATTAATAAAACACTAGGATGACCAGTTTCGATCGTCAAGCGATCATCATCAGATCCATTACACTTAGGCTATAAAATCTATGTTTGAAATACAGCTGAAAATATTTACAATATGTACAATTATTTAGTTGCAGTATTGGTACTGCAACTGTCAGTGTATGCTAAATGCAGTATATATGATGTTAGGTGAAATGCTAAATGGTGATAGCTATCCGGAATTTGTACTTTGGAGAGATTATATGGTTGTAAAAATCAACTATGGTTAAACTGTAAAACTATAGGCTAACTACTTATCTGATTGTCTTCCTTACTACAGCTACTCGCAGTTTTCGTGCTCACTGTAACTCACGGTGCGGTCGACTGCGGTGGTTATCTTAACGACTGGTTTTTCCTGTCTTCTCCCCCCTACCCATACGTGCTGTGCGGAGTCATAGCGATGTGTTTATGTGAGTTTAGCTCATGATGATACCTGGGATCTCGATCACGGCGAAAGCCTCCGCTATATCTATAGTCTCGTCGTATTTGGCCTGATTGCTGGTTACGAGGAATATTGTCATTTCGCCTTTCATTGGGGTTACGTCTCTCATCGTTAGTACCTTCAAAACGACGTTGCCAATACGTCGGATTGCCCGATTGTTGATATTGATCATAGGGCCGCCGGTTCCAGGTTCTCTGTTCCGGTCCTCTATTATTCCTTTCGTAACGATTACTAATGTTGGACACAGGTGCAGTCGTCTGACTGACCTTGTCAACAGTCGTCATGTTCACCTGTCTGGTCTCGTTTCTATGCTCTCCACGTGGCCGATGCATATCGAATTGCTCATTGCTTGAGCCAAGTCGTCGTCGTAGTAGTATCTGGTCACACTGGACGAATGAAGGAGCGTCCGCGGCAATTATGATGCGTTGGACGTCTGCAGGGTGTTGTCGAATGATCGTCTTGGTTCAATTCGGCTTCAGACAGTGTAGGTTGGAGACACCTGAGTCTAGCAAGTTGCAGTGAAAAGTAGTTTGGGTATCCAGTTGGCTGAGTGGAGCTGTATCGTTTTGTGTATATCTCAGCTCTGATACTCTGCTGGATGTCGCTTGACCAGTAGGTCCATAGAAAGGCTTCTCTGAAGTCATTGTGTCCACTGAATGAGTATCTAAACCCGCGGAACCAAGTACTGGTTTGGCCATCGGGCAGCCTTTCGATGACCCTTAATTCACGTTCGGGTGTCACCATGGTGTCTCAATGCTAATTCTCTGCTCTGACATATCTCTCTTGATAGCATTTATGTCAACAGTCAGCTCTTTGTGATTCTCATGTACCTGACTTTTGAAGTCTTCAACGTTTAATGTCTACTCAACATTATTCAGGAACTCGACTGGAGTTATGCCTCCTCCGGTTCCTGAGAAATGAGCGGGTTGCTCCTCCCTCGATCTAATTATCATGACATTTTGGTTCGTTGGCGTTCGCATAGGCGTAAACGCGGGTACGCTTTAATTTAGCCGACTGGGTTGTTCCATGGGTGTAGGATAACAACTACCCATCGTCGTGTTCACATTCGGAGTTGTGGAAATATGTTGAGTTCCAACAGTTCGTGTTTGTGATCTAATCTGACTTGTTCCAACGGTGGACGTTATTTGCTGAAAAGTCGGCCAGTAATGGGAGGTACTGGGCTGTTCTATAGTAGTGGCAGGACATGCCTCAGTAGTCGTGATTATATTGTTTCATTGTTGACATAGTTACAGGCTTGATAGTAGGCGTAGTTGTGCAGGATGTAACTTGAGGTTGAGCTTCGAGTCTCTCGATTAATCTCTGCTCGAGTTGTTGAATTTGTGGTGTATTCAGCGGTTCGCTCCCACTCAGACTATTCACTTGTAACTCCAACCTTTCAATTTTCCCCCGAAGACAATCGTCATTATCCTGGACGGTCTTCCTGAGATGATTAATCCCGGTCGTGTTACTCTCAATACTAGTTTTCTGCTCTGACATATCTCTCTTGATAGAATTTATGCCAACAGTCTGCTCTTTGAGATTCTCATGTACCTGACTTTTGAAGTCTTCGACGTTTAATGTCTACTCGACAACGATTCTAGTGCTGTCAGTAAGTTCATCACGGAATGTGACCATATCCTTAGAAATCGCTTTGACGTTATTGTGGACGGCAACTGTGACTCCCCTCATTAACATCATTCTAGTGTTAATGACGGTTCGCTCGCGTCGTACTTCTCCGTTTAGGCTTTGATTTTCCTCAATTATTCTCTCGACTGCAGAAACTCTAAGGTCAAGTTGAGCCCTAACGTTTTCTATCGTTAGCTGCAACTCGTTCCTTCCTTCGTCAATTCTGTCGTTTATGCCCTCGGTGCTCTCGCCAATAGCATCTAATCGAGTCTGTATCCCCGTACGGCAAGCGGTTATATCGGTAGATGGAGCTTGTAGGCGTTCATTCGCTTTCAATTGATTTTCAGTCATTCTGCACGAACGTTAGCTAAACCCCCTAACGAATTATTATTGGCTTCCGCACGGTTGGTTTCAATGTCCTAGCGGAGCTCGGTTAATGTGTGATTAGTAACATCTTTGGTTGCGTTCAAAGTAGCAACGTTAACAGTTAGGTTATTCCTAACATCGGCTAAATCATTTCTAACATCGGTTAAATCACCTCTAACCTCCGTTAGGTCCCCTCTTACCTCAGTTCACCCCTCAAAGCGGTGGTATTACGATTTAAAGCATTAGTATTGTTTGTGACCTCTCAACGGACCAAGTCCAAGTCACCTCTTATAACAGTGTTCTCGTTGAGATCGCCTCCCAACACAGCGATACTTGCCTCCATATTGGCGTGCATCTGGGCCATCATCTGGTCCAGTAACGCACAAAAACGTTCCTCCTTCATAGCACAATAAATCAGTATGAGAAAAGAAGGAGACATCTAAACCTAACTATCATTACAAAAAGGAAATGATCATTGTAGAAAGTTTGCCTTTCTAAATAAACATTCACGAATACTGCTGGATTTGACGTCAAAAAAGATCCTACATGAACTCTAAAACAACAACAACAAGCAAACAAAAGACAAGTTCCATTTACTGAGGACAAAGTACAGGTACAGTCAAAGTCCTAATCTGAATTATACTTCGCCCCAAGGTCTGATATCTGTGGCCTACTGCACGACCTCTGAAGTTCGTCACAGTCCAGTCAATTTGCCAATTAATGGTATTATATGATCCTCTTTAAAACAGCATGGAGCTGATGGCCTCTATATCCAAATCGGCCATTACGGTTGGGCGCCAAAAGAAGGAAGGGTGTATGTGCCCGTTAGAGGAGGTTATCTGGTCATCAACAACCGTGCGTGGCCTCCCAGATAACCCCATCCTTGCAACACATTGCCGAGGAGGCTCGCATAAGCAATGTCAAAGACAGCCAATGAAATGCACCCCCAAAACACAAAACTAATAAATGAAAACATCCAGTCTTAAGTACAGTTCGTGCAATTATTTATTGAAAATCCAAACCCCTATCCTTCTATCGGAGGGCTAGTCTGCAAAGCTAATAAAAAAAGAAACATCCCCTAGGTGCATGTTATTATCCCTCTCGACAGGTCCTAATTACATAAGAAAAAGCAAAGCTTGGGACGTGGTACGAAAATCAACCCTGATTGAAGATACAAGCAAAAATATTGATGGTTCTAGAAAGAAAACATCACCTCAAAAGAATGTCAAATCATGACAACAATGCTAATTATACTGGTATAACCCCCGTATTTACAGTTAATGTTACCTATTCTAGCTAATCCGCGAAGCAAAACTATGCAAAGCTAGGATAACAGTCATCTGATTACAATCAGTAAATTAACAATAGCTGTACAACAAAAGTCATAAGAAGTTACAGTAGGGTACAATGGGTTTACACACATAATAAATAACACAAGACACAAAACATTATTATTATCCTGCCTACAACAGAATGATAACTGTTTGTTAGCAATCGTCACCTAAAGTGTACGAATGAAACAACTAAATGCACTGTCAAACATTGTTTCACCATAAGGTCATTGTGGCCCCCGAGTTACAAACTACTGGTTATTCGGTGATCTCTGTCAGTCGAAAAGTAAAAACTACCAAATAATTCCTTCAGGAATAACCTCACAAGCGACATGCGTCGGTCAGCTGTAGTTAAGAAAATCAAGATTTAACAAGCGGTTATTATTTAACGTGTATTTTAACGTCCGAGATTTATATCAATGAATTTTCATGATTTAGAGTATGATTATTACAATCGTCGGAATAAGTGTTCATTATTTATGACGAATAACCATATGACACAAGCCTTCTAATTGATGAGCTACACGAACGGTACTCACAAGAAAGTAAACAGGTGACATGCAACGTGGCTTCTGAAGCTCTCAAGCGAAAGACGTTGCTCAGACTAGCACGAAGCTATGATCTGCTGGCAATCACAATAACACTACGGGCTATAAAACACCCCGTTACCATTCAAAAGTAATCTATGTAGATCTCTAAGCTCACAAGAAAATCCTCGGTCAGTCTAGTGCAAGACTCAGTTCTGCCGGCCATCACAAATATCATAATATAAGGTGCGTTCAAAAAGTAACGAGCCGGAGGCATAATTATAGAAACCAGTACCTGTATGTTAGAAGTATTGGCCCTGGCTGTTGAGGCATTTGTCCCACTGTGACACGAGGCGGTGAATGGCTGTCTCATACAATTCCCTGGGCTGCGATGTGAACCAGTTCCGCACGTACAGCTGGACGTCGGCGTCCGAGGTGTATCGTCGGCCCCGCAGAGCCGTTTTCAGGGGACCAAACATGGCGTTATCACAGGGAGAGAGGTCAGGACTGTATGGAGGGTGGCCGAGAAACTCCCATTTGAATTTCTGCAGGATTGCCGCGAATGTGTTGGCCGTATGACGTCGTGCATTGTCGTGGAGCAGAATTACCCCACGGGTGAGATTGCCTGGTCGTTTTGTTTTGTACGCTTGGCGAAGGGTGATCAACGTTTGCGAATAACCCTGGGCATTCACTGTTGTCCCGTGTGGCATGAAATGTATCAGAAGGGGGCCATCTTGGTCAAAGAAGAACGTCAGCATTACCTTTCCTGCACTCGTGTGGATGACCTTGCCTTTTTTTTTGGGTGGTGGTGACCCCAATGCTTCCACTGGAGGCTTTGTCGTTTGGATTCTGGTTCGAAGTGATGACACCATGACTCATCTCCAGCCACCTCTCGTGCCAGGAACGCATTCCCTTTCCTAGCATAGCGCTGCAGATGACCAAGACAGTGGGCCTTTCGACATGCTTCCTGGTGTGGTTGAAGACTGTGGGGCACCCATTGGGAATACAATTTGCGCAAGTGTAGTCGTTCCTTCTTGACGGTGTGCAAACTTCCGACGCTCAATCAGCCCACGGTGGCTATGGCGTTCACTTTCACTCGGCGGTCCTGGGCAATGAGTGCATCAACCAGCTGGACGTTGTCATCGGTAATGCAGGGGGGTGACCCAGACCGAGTATCATCGGCTAACGACACCCGTCCTTCCCTGAAGCGCTTGTGCCACGCCTTGACCCTTGCAAGGGGCATGCAGTGTTCGCCGTACACTTGTGACATTCGGCGATGAATGTCCGTTCCCCCTACTACTTCCGCTGTCAGAAACCGAACAACACCTCTTTGCTCTTCGTTTGACGCCTCCATGTCACTGTTTGCAATGCGACTGGCAGCGTTGGACGATTGATGCATGCATGCTGCTGCTCGCTTGGTATCGTCACGTGGCGTGCACACGTACCCTCTACCGACGGGCTGTGAACTTCCACGCTCTGGTCGGAACCACACCTCGTTACACACGCCACGATAAGCCGATGTTGTCACCGGTTTGCGCATTCCAGCCTCCGACTCGTTACTTTTTGAAGGCAGCTTATACTTCTTGTGTCAACACACGGACAACAATTCGCATAATGTGAGGAAAACATTCCATTTATAAATGTCTGCTTCATCTAATGGAAACTCCGATCATATAATATCATGAGAATAATCAACTATCATGCGCTTACAATATGTGCGAAAAATGTATTTTGGGTTCGAGACTTGAGAGTCACCCTCTATCCAAAACAATTGATAACTGTTGTTACTTGACCTGCGTAAACATCGAGCATTCACAAGCTAGGCTTGATCGGAAAATACCTTACAAAATACGTGTAAGAAGTGTGTGTCATTGAGTCGTGGTCTCACTGGAAATCAACGTTGGCTTTATGGGTAATATTTGCAACCGGATTCATGGCCTCCAGAACACCTGTCATATATACTGGCACAGTTCCTAGCGTCCCTCACTGCATGTGAGTCAATTGCATTGTAGCAAATTCTTTAACTGTTTCAAAATACATGTACGGTTCACAATATCACAGTTCACTGGTGACCCTAGTACACACTTGAGTAATGTTACCCTGTAATAGTTCATAATGCGATGTTGTATACCTTCAAAAATAAACTACAAATATATAAATGCTTTGTTATAGCAAAGGGGATAAAATGGAAGCTATTCCTCTCATATGAAAGTCTTAGAAAGATATTCCACGCCACTGCGGATTAAAAATTGATACAATCTCGTGCATACAAGGCACGTAAATGATTACAAATGTGATAAACACCTTAACCTTGTGGTGTCAATTATAAGTGATACGATTATCATGTAATCGGGATCTAAGTGAGGTATAGCTGGCTGGCTACACTTATTACAATGATATGAGATTCAGCTTGAATCCCGTGGCTTACAATACCACTCAAAACGTATTTACAATAATGACAGGTGAGATGAGTAAACCTCCTAACGATATGCCCGTCAGTGGCGTACTTATAATGTACAAAAAGGAA
This sequence comes from Meconema thalassinum, assembly GCA_946902985.2. NCBI lineage: Eukaryota > Metazoa > Arthropoda > Insecta > Orthoptera > Tettigoniidae > Meconema > Meconema thalassinum. Next base: position 238,179,719 of record OX336397.1, read on the forward strand.
GCTCAAAATATAACATTGCAATTCAGCATCAGCTGTTAAAGAAAATTACTGCTCCTCGTTTGAAGTCATAATCTGGATTTCCATGAATTAGAAATTCACATTTTACAATATTGCACCAGGGTGGCTAACCATTAGCTTTTGAAAACAAACGTGTGGAAGCTCATGAAAACCGAATATTGCCAAAATGGGGCCTACAAATAGGCAACACTACCTAAATGACTGTTATCAATTACGATTACTAAAACTACTCCACCATGACCGATAACCTTTACAAGAGAATTAAATGCATGACTGACGGCGTACGTAGTTCACGTCGTCCATAAGGAAAATGATGAGGTATACTTCCTTCCCTTCAGACGTGGGCAAAGTCCTCCGTTCTTTGGCCATGACCAAGTCCATTCTCTCCTGTTCCTCCATTCTGCGATGCTGTTAGATGCTCGATGTCCGCCTCATCGGATAGCTTAGGCCATATTGAACAGCATGGTCCAATTGAAGAAGATTCTCAACACCTGGTGCATTAATATCATCTTGTAGATTGTGGTAATACGATGTTTTATCACAGAATTTATTGTGGCTTCACAAATTAAAACTGATTCTTCACTTTTGCAGACTTGTACAAAAATGACCATATGTCTGCTCACTGACTTTAGGATACAACACAGATTCTATTATCTGAAAAATTGAAATCGTAGATTATCACTTCAATCTGCACACTAAAAATCTCGGACTTTGCAGAGCTTGGATGTGCGTTGTAATATTGTAGTTTTAGAGGAATAATTCACAGTATAACATGCATAATTTCCACACTTTGGAAATTTATTGAAAATGCACCTCTGCCATGTGGCAGGAAAAATTGACCATGTGCTCGGTCGTAAATTATTGCGTTTCGCAATTTTCACTCGAAATATAGCACTTCTTGTTGCAACTGACAACTTACAAATTTCGCCAGCACACTTGGTGCTAAAATAATACGGGATGCATTTGGATATTTGGTGAAGATGGAAACTTCGGTCCTACAGATACCCTGATCTTACAGACCAATCGATGAATACGTGCGTACGTGTCCAACGGAAATGGAGGGGTGGGGAATGGACCCAGAATAGGCTACAAAAGAATGGATGTCACAGTTGATTGCTTAGCATTTGCTGATGATCTTGCGACGTTGCGATCTTCTCTGATTCCCTAGTATCTGCTACAAAACAAATCAACCAACTCAAACCCCAAGCAGCAAAAGCAGGCCTCCAGATCTCCTTTGAGAAGACTGAGTTTATAGCTAACATCAAAATAGCCCCCAAGAGTGAATTATGGAGCAGGGAATGATCAAACAAACAGGGGAGTTTAAGTACTTATGTCAGTGGATAACACCAAACAATTCTGAGAAAGAAGCATCCATATCAAGGATCAACAAGTATGAGTGGCATTCCAACTAACTAGGAATGTTTATTATAAACGATCAGTGCCCCTCAATGCCTAGCTTAGACATTATTGTTCACTTATTCGTCCAGAAATCATGTACGCAGGAGAATGCTTTGCATTCAACAGGAAAGGCTTGATTGAAAAGATAGTCTAAAGAGGGAAAAATTCTAACTAAGATAGTGGGACCAATCAGGGAAAATGGAGAGTTCACGAGGTGGCACAACAACCCACTCTACAAGTGTGGAGAGGACAACTGACATCAGAAGGAAAAGGAGGATTAGTTTCTATGGCCACACAACACGCATTAACTCTCAGAGACTGACCAACTGCATCTTTTCCCAGTTTGTGAACAAGAAAACTAAGGCAATATGATTTACCGCGATTGAAAGAGATCTTCTAGACGCAGGGATTACGTTTGAAGACATCCAGGAACGTGCTCCTCTTTAGAAATGACTTGGAAGACACCAGCGATTCTCAGAAAAGCCAAAGCTGAAAACAGAGAAAGAGTGGACTGATGAAAGATAGGAGGCTCACAGAAAATCCATGCGGGAATACTGGGATGGAACTAAAGCTCAGGGACGGAAGTGGTTAAATCGGATAATATAATAATAATAATAAATTAATAACCATAATCTATTGGCGGCCATCTTGAATCGACCGCTTCGGCAATCTTGTCGTGTGCAGTTAGGTTTCATGTTACATGACTTTGTGGAAACCGCTACGAACCTCACCCACCCATGGAAACATCCATGATTAAAAATAGTATTAAATTTGAAGATGATGAGTCCTATGGATAGAGGGTGCCTAGAACTTTCGTTTTAGCCCTCACACGACTTTGTCCGATTATCGTTCGGTTAATATCGGCTATTTTTGGATATCTCGGGTCGATGACCTTTTAGTTCATTAATAGTAGGTAAATCGATCATCAATAAGTAGTTAAAATACATAAATATAAAATAATAAATAAATCGATAAAGTAGTTGGAAGTGGACAGAAACTGACCAAGGTAGGTCTAATTTAATTTGGGAAACTCTGAAATTTTTGGGAATTCTCAGGGTGGGAGTGGGATGGCAGTAGGGGGTAGGGGAGTATGGATGCATCTTCCATGAAGTTTAAAAAGCCCGCCATCTTGGAAGAGTCTTAAGTGAGCATGTTCTTTAAAATTTTCTTATTTCCCCGGGGGTGTGGATATTTTTTACTTTAGGGTGGAATTGATTTTTCCTTCAGATAACGGGGAAGAAGCCCATTCTTTTGAGCCCTTACACGACTTTCTACGCTGTTACTCGTTCGGGAGTGCTAACGGCCTTGTCCCTGGATTGCGGATTGCCTATTCAAATACCCCTTGGATGCGATTATTCCTTCCCCTCAACTCTCGTACTTAAAAGTATAGAACAGCACCCAATTTTTACTTATCCTCTTAATCGAGACATTGGTTGATCATGTTGACTAGCACTAGCGCGTTTTCCTTGCCATAAAAGGATTAACATGTTCATCCGTACGAACTATAAATCCAAACACACCCACATGCAGTATAAAACAGTATTGTTTGTATAATATATATCGAATGCACGAAAACCACTCCATTCAGGAGTAGATACGAGCTCAGTTTCTAGTATTTAAGGAAAACATGCAGAGTGCACGTTTTAAGTTTTCACTATTGGGAGATCATGACCTTAATGTTATAATTCCATCTCCCTTGATCATCTAACATAGCCAAATTACGTGAAGCTAAAAAAAAAATGGGTGACAATTTCCGATCATCATCATACGCATTACATCTCAGCGCTTATATCTATGTCTACGAATACAGAAGACTATTTAATTTTTGATCTGATAAAGGTATTGGGTATATTACTCGTTCTAATATTAGAAATTCTTCACAGAAACGATCACAAATCAGAGAACACTTTAACAAGAAATAGATTCGTAGCCTCAATCAATCAAAATGGTAACAAAAAGAAGACACCATACATATGCATAACCTGCGGAGCAAACTTTACTAACATAGGGATTTTGAAAAGACACATGTTGGTCCATAGTTCTCCGAAACCACCAAGTTCCTGTGGAAAATATGGGGCAAACTTTTCTCAGAAAGTTACTTCGAAGAAACATATGATGATTCATAGTGTACAATGCCTTATTCCTGTGATACATGTGAAGGAGAGTTTGCAATTAAAGGCGGTTTAATGAAACACTTGATGTGCCATAGTGCTCTCAAGCAACACTCCTGTGGTATATGTGGAGAAAACTTTACTAGGAAGGATGACCTGAGCAAGCACCTGATGATTCATAGTGGTATAAAGCGTTATTTCTGTATTACTTGTGGAGTAAACTTTACTTGGAAGAACGGTATGAAGAGACACTTGAACATCCATAGTGGTATAAAACCTTACTCCTGTGATACATGCGGAGCGAAGTTTACTGCAAATAGCACTTTAGACACACAAGATGATTCATAGTGGCCAGAAACCACATTCGCGTGGTGTGTGCGGATCAAACTTTGCAACGAAAGGTAATTTGAACACACACATGTTAATCCATAGTGGTGTCAAGGCACATTCATGTGGTGTATGTGGATTGAACTTTACTAGGAAAGGTGACTTAACAAGCATAAGATAATCCATAGTGGTATAAGGCCTTATTCCTGCAGTACATGTCGAGCAAACTTTACTAGGAAAGGTCACCTGAATACACACATGATGATCCATAGTGGTATAATGCCTTATTCCTGTGAGATATGCGGAGGAAAGTTCTCTGCGAAAGGAAGCTTAAAGAAACACATGGTGATTCATAGTGGTGACATGCCACTTGCGTGTGGTACATGTGAAGCAACATTTACTCATACAAGAAATTTGAAGACACACATAAAGATGCATAGCGGTACATGAGGAGCAAACTCTACTTGGGAAGCTGATCTGAAGACACATGGTGATCCATAATGGTATAATGTTACACCCATGAAGTGCACGCGCAGTAAAATTTATTTACAAAGGTACTCTGAAGGCATACCTCTTGTTCCAAGGTAGTCAAATGCCTCATTCTTGTGGTACATGCGGAGTATGATTACCTCAGAAAGCAGTTGGAAGAGACGCATAATGATCTATAGTGGTGTAAAGCGAAGGTCATGTTCTACTTGCAATTCAAATTTGCTCTGGAGAGTAAATTGAAGACACACATGTTGTTTCATAGTAAACAAAAGTTTGTACCCAAGTGACATGGGTTATTCGTCAATCCTGAAAAAATTCACGAGGATAATTAATACAATAGGATGACCAGTTTTGATCGTCAAGCCATCATCAGCAGATCCATTACACTGAGGCTATACAATCTTTGTCTGAAGTATGGGTGATAATATTTACAATATATACACTTATTTAGTTGCAGACTTAGTTGAGCTAATGCAACTCGTCAATATTTATTGTAGCCTATATGAAGTTAAGTTGAGATACTGGAAGTGGTGGTGAACTCCAGAATTTGCATGTTTGAAGTGAATATGTGGTTGTTCTAAATGGTCTAGTCAGATTGCAGTTTACAGGCTACTTATCTGGTTGAGTAATGCGTGGTCCTGTTGAGAGCAGTTCGCTTGGTCAGTGTTTGCACTCGAATGACGGGAAATTCCTGTGTGTGAGAGTCCCTTATCTCATTGAGCTTTTTTCCCCTTTCGCATTCCTAAGTGCCATATGTTCCTCTTGCAAATGTAGCTGTAGTAAGTTGCCATGTCGAGTCTCTCTAATGTGGTAAATGTTACTGTATTTCGGATAATCTTCAACTATTAAAGACCTGACCTCAAACTCCACATATAAGCTAAAAAGCCCTCTTTAAGCGCAAACGGATTAATGAGAATGTCCCGGCACCTTTAATATTTCCGTTTGTGCCGGCCTGGCTTACTGAATATCCCGTTTCCCTTATTAATACCTTATCTAGCTTGGCTACATCGTTATGTTTTGTCTTGTTTCCGACGACGTGTGTTTTCTAGTTGAGTAAAGGGGGGTGAACTCTCCATGAAAGTGTGTCTATTTAATTTATTGGGGTTGTTTCCTTAAGCTATGTGTATCTCGATTGCTTCCTTTATGTCAAGATCTCTGCCTTTTGGTTCGTGATGGATTATAGGAGATCTTAACTGAATGATATTAGCTTAAAGACACTCCCTCTTAGAAGTACAAACAGCTTGGGTTGGTAGGAGCACTAATCTTAATGATGTTACCTCAAGGACACTCCAGTTAGTCACCGTGTGCAAGGGTATCTATGAGCTCTAAGCTGACTGATATTAGCTTAATGACGCTCCAAGAAGAACCATCTGCTCCCAGTCTGGGTTGTTACTCAGGTGCTCTAAACTGGCTGATAGTAGCTTAACAACCCTCCAGTATGAAAATACCCGAATGAGGAACCATCATCTTACAGTTTGGTGGGTACCTAGGAGCTCCTAACTGAAGGATGATAGCTTAAAGACACTTCAGGTGTTCCAATACCTCCAAGAGGAACCTTCCGACCACAGTCTGTGTTTGTACCTAGGTGCTCTATTCTGAGAGATATTCGCTTAATGACGCAGCAGGCGTCTCTGCTTCATTAAGGTGACAAGATACTGACTGTCATTTGGGTACCTAGGAGCTCTATTGTGAACTATATTAGCATTAAGTCACTCCAGTTTGTCAATACCTCTCTGAGTAAGCACCGATATCCTTAAAAACCAGTGTGCTTCTTTCGGAGGGGAAATAAAGTCGGCTGGTCTATGTCAGGGTTTTATGGCATGTAAAAGAGCCTTACACTAACTACAATTGTCTGAATCTTAATTTCTCATTTAGATTTGATTAATGATCTATGCATTTCCAACGTTCATGGCCTGGTGCTGGTTTCGGTGGCATCTAATACAAAAGTTCGTAACTAGGTGTCGTGACGGTAGCATTTGGTAGCAAAAGTCGGAACTACTTGAAATTGATCGTCTGCATAACAGACAACACACTAGTACAGACATCACAATGAACACCGGTTATCAGATAGATTCCACACCCACCCAAGGATCTCTATAATACTACTGAAGTCACACTCCTTGCATTGGCCGCAGGAGAAAGTGAGTCCAGTTAATCGGTCATATTCGCCTGGAGGTAGGGGACGATCTATTCTCTCTCAGCTGTTTGACAATATGTAATGTGTGAAAGGCAGCAATATTTTATCAAAAGTGGTCATTTCTTGTAAATATTTTTATTTCATAACAGTTTCAGACTACACATTGCTGTTAATTAATACAAACTAATTTATGAGGATCTCATAAGAAAATACATATATTTTAAGGGCCTGGTTGTTAAGTCAGGTTTCTCATATGAATAGAGAGTAGTGAAAGTTGTTCTAAATATACAAGGACTTGCGAATAACTGCATTCTTGTCTGTCACCGTGGAGGCCCGGGTTGGATTCCCGCCTCTGCCAAGGAAATTTTAATTGAGGTCTGTGGGCTGGCAAAAATGAATAAAGGTGGGTACGATTCCTATTACAGCCAACATGGAAGGTCTGGTCTGTTACCTACCCAAATCCTACCTCAATTGCAAATCCACACTCCAGTAATGGGGCGTGGTGACACAGCGGTCAAGCTGTTGGCCTCTCACCATGGTGGACCAGGTTCGATTCCCGGTGAATCCCAGTCAGATTTTCGAAGTAAAATGCCATGCCCTGCGGTTCGGATTCCACGTAAAACTTAACTTTTCCATCCTTTTTATACACCTCACAGTGACACAGGTTATCACACAAATTCACACAGACATGTACACTGGGCTACATGACCATGATGTCTCCAAGATCCTAAACTTTGTACGACAACAAAAAAAAAAAAAAAACAGTAGCCCAGTTTGTCAGTCATTACTGCAATCAATGTTTCAGGGTTGCCGTATTTTCATAGAACATTGCATCCACATGTTTCAGGATAACATATTTAATGCCAGAACTCCCTTGGTTAACTCGTGTTCTCGTCTTGCCTCAAAGCTATTTGGGTAATGTTTCTGGGGATAGAGTATCCTGCCTCTCATGTCCCCTTCTCGTTCTGATATCCTCATTCTCTACGGACTGGAACTCTGAACTGTGTTATGAGTTACATATTAAGTACATTGCAGATTGTATATGTTCAGTATAATAATAAATAGAACAAATTCCTTAGAAGAGTAATTCTTGTTGCAACAAACTCACTTTATTAGAGCCAAACTTCAGAATGAAATTTAGTGATAAATTCAAGTGAAAGTGGAAACATTAAAATCTTGCCCAAATAATCCAGGCCAAACACCTTCTGAATAAGCAAACTTTACTCTCTATATAAAAGATTTTACTATATGATGTATTTAGGCTACATAAATCATAATAGTGTAGGCTACATATATTATTTAGGCGTGCAGAAAAGAAAGCATGGAAATTGCTCACGTTTGCATAACTATGCCTAAAATATTGAAAATCAAAAGAGCTTAGAAGTTAATAGCATACCCAACAAGCGAACTTTTCATACCATGCATACATCTACTATAATAACGTAGATTTTTATTAAAGCGCGTGGTGAAAATTAGGAATTAAGATTGTGTATTGCCTATCTATCACTTCTCTTCTCCTGTAGATTCTAGTCATTGCCGTGTATTTTTGAAGGTAGGAAATGTAGAATGACAGCTTACACCAAATATCTTCTTTTTTATGTATAACAGCACGTGATAACAATTTCCCATCAGAATTAGGGTGTTAATAAGTTAAGTTAGCATCCTTTCAACGAGCGCGCAATTCAGCTTGAGCGATGTTTGCGCCTTCCGCCAGGTAAATGTACCGGCAAAGCAAGAGGCCTCACTCCAGCCGTGGGAGCGAGACATCCAGTAGTATTATAGAGATCATGACCGCAGCCATTAAACTGATGAACCAACCAACCTTAAGAACCATCTTAGTGACGCTCCGAATGTGTCAGTACCCAGAGTTCATATCAAATATATTATCCTAAAGTAATGAATATCCGTTTACCTTTATTTGTTATATTATTCACAATCTGTTGAATATAATTAATTAGTCTGGTAGTGTTTCCTATTTCATTTTTATAGGATATAATGTGAACTAACGGTTAACAGTTCTAAGCATTTCTTCTTCTGCATCGTAGGAGAGTTTCTTAGGACCACGCGGAATCAACATTGGTTAGCCTTTCTTTTAGCCCATTATTCTTTATCCTCAACGAATGAGTTTGTTTTCGTTGCATCGACCTTATATGGTGGTTAGACCTTATCTGCTCGCCTCGAAAGTCCATGTGAGTGCAAATATCGTGTTTTTTGTTCAGTCTAGTAAATTTGGCGATCTTAATTATTTCTTTTGTTTACATTATATTTGTACCAATTTTATCTAGTTGTGTTGTTCTTCAGGTATGTGTGAATGTTATAAGTTAGTCTAAGTGCCCCATGAATTAGATTCTGTGCAGACATAATGTGGTACATGAGTGTGGAGATAATTTTATATATTTATCCATTTGGTTATGGAAGGTGGACTCAATCTTTGATTCTCGGTCGTAATGTTTTTCACATTATTTTACGTTTTTCCGTTAATTGTTTTCTGTTCAAGAGTGAGGGTTTCCGAAGCGTAGACAGCTCGAGTTTAACTACTTGGGAAAGAGCTGGATTTTGCATTTCCAGGAAAGACTCTTTATCTGGTAAGGATTTTTAGTTAAATGAAATGCAGATTTTATTCTTTAATTTTTGTTCTGATCATTTAAATTATAAGCTCTAGATTATAGAGCATTTAATCTTATGATGACCCAATAATTGGTCAGAAACATCATACAATACATTACTTGATAGAGTACTAAGAGGTGTCTTAATTTAATTTAAAACATAACAGAATTTAAGGCGTATAACTAGCTCCTCCCGGTAGTGGAGCCTGAAATACATTACGCTTGTGCATTTCAAATCCTAATTTATTGGTAAAAATGTAGGGAACCAAAGATAAAAAGCATTGTCTACCTCGTTTTTTAATCAGAAAAGTTTCTGTCACAACCATCCAATCAGAGGGTAACCGTTACCCATGATGCTAATATTTGTTGCTGTTTAATAAGAATTTTCAATTGAGTGCTTGTGAGTTCAATGTGTGTATTGGTAATTCCCTTTGCTTTTATTTATAAGATGAGTGAGTTGGATGGCACCTTAATGTCTGTGGGTGCAGGGAACGATAGCTCGAGAAAAAGGAGAGTTCATCCCTGAAAACAGAAGAGAAATCGGTTATCATTAGCCCAAAGGCTACAACTCATTCAACCCCTGCTCACATGGAGGTTTCCTTGCCAATATTTCATATCCAATTGATGATTTAATGTAAAAAATATATATATGTTCGTAATAAAGAAGTATCAGCCTTGAGTAGTTGCGTACAATGGTTCTGCCCCACCCATTTTTTTTGTACCAGACTGGACATCGCCGCAAGCACCTGATTGTACCTCGCGATCGTTCTTTTTTTTTTTTCGATATCTCTCGAACCAATCATCGGAGATTGCCATGTAAGGTGCAGGTAACTCCTGGTGCGCTTATTATATATCGGTTATTGACTATTAATTATTATTGGTTATTTATTTATTATTTAATATTTGATATTCATTTATTTAATTATTGTAATTATTGTACAGTCTGGTACAAAACTATGGGTGTAGGCTGTACGTAATCTACTGTCTTAAAAAAAAGCCTGTCAAGAGGAGGTATCAAGTAACGGCCAAACATGTTGGCTTGAGCACACGATGATTTCGAAAACAGCAAAATCCTTTGGGTTTGCTAAAAAATCTTTATAGGTTGCTTGCTAGCTAAATCTATAAGATTGTGTAACTTTTATGTTGCCAACGACAAAGTTTACTTAATCACCGAAAGAAAAGGGGAGAAAACCGAAAACTCTCGAAATCAGACATAAAATAAAAAAAGCTTGTCACGGTGTTTATCAAGAATTTTCGGGGCAAGAATGCACATTATTCAAGACATAATTCAAAGCTTATTTATGCCGGTGATGATTCAAACAAACCAAAGGTATTGAAATCGTCAACAAAGTGTGTATATTTTGACATTTCTTTTAGTACTTCAATATTGGATTTCGCTACCCGTCTTTAGAAGTTTGTAGTTACTGCCGTAAAATGAAACAACTGATTCAGGAAAAAGGACTGAACACATGACCAGTAAACGACTGCTCAGCCTTCGTGCATCAACGGTTTATTATTCAATGTAAACACAGGACATGATTCTGCAACAATGTGTTTCGATGTGCAGCAAATTCAGCTTCTTCCAGAATCTTCCAAACAAGATGCATACTATTCCTTGCAAGTGAGGTTGTATTGTTTACGTATTGTTAAAATATATGTGAAGAATCCAAGCTTATGGACAGAAGATCAAGCCGGAAATGGCTTTATTGAAGTTTCGTCTGCACTTTTACAGCATCTTGTAGGTCTGCAACTAACTGAAAATGTTGTAAGTATTAGACTGTCCTTTGATTGGTTTAGTGCTCAAAACTAAGGTTGGTCTGCCTCAGTTGTTCACAACCTACATCCGGCAAACAAGAAAGATTTTGACAAGCCTCTATAACATGTCTACTGTGAGGATTGGAAAAATAACGACACCCTCAATTGGTATTTATATATCGTCACAAAACATGACAATGAGGATGGAGAAATAAACAGTTCTGTGGATGAAAACAACTGCTTGGAGGATGATACAGAACTCCATGTTGCAGACATTTGGCAAGATAGACTTTTCCTAAAACAGACTACTTTTTTTTGTAAACAATGGAAATAAAGTTATGAGCTCTACACGGGCCAACTTGTCCGTGTGTCTGTGTGTGAGTGCGTGTGTGTGATTGTGAATATCTCTCTTCTCCCCCTATCAATTCAAACACGACGAAACGAAATTAAATGAAATTTGTTATAGAGGTAGCTCTGACAAAGGACTCCTTAGTGTCATGCTTTCTATCACCGCCGTCTTGACGGGAACGTAATGTGGCCACTAACCTAATCATCTGATCTTTACCAACATTTGCAACAACCTACCTCCATGAGGGAAGCATCATTCCACCAAACTACAAGGTCATCAGCCATATTGTTTCAATAGGTCGGCAGTGTATGTGTGCAAATCGCGTGTGTGAGTGTGTATAACTGCCCCCTATCAATTCAAACACGAAGAAACTGAATTGAACACAATTTGGTACAGAGGTAACAATAGCAAAGGACACCTCGGTGTTATTGGATGTATGGCCGCCGTCTTGACGGAAACGTAATGGCGGCCTCCCAAATGTTCAAAGCTTAAATCAAATTACGACTTTCCTAATCATTGCATCTCTAAGCTACCCTTTGGATGCACCTGGCACCCGAGGCCATACGATATTATTATTATTATTTTTATTGCATCTCTACCAAATTTTACAAAACTATTCATTAATGTAGGAAGTGTCTTTTGACTAAACTACAACGTTATCAGCCAAGTTGATTCAAGATGTTGGGTGTATGAATCATGCAAGTGTTATAGCCCTACCGTAACTTGCGATTCAACTTGGCCTGGCCTCACCAAATCCGTTCATCATTTAAATTCTCCTCAAGGAGGTAACCCGTAGGATAGTTACATCTTATAATAGAAATATTATACAATAGCAGTGACTAAGATTTAAAACCGACCGTGCCGTATCGTGCTGGGCCGTGCCGTCCCGTTGGGTCAAAATGGAGGCTATTGTTTGCTCGCTAGTACATATTTTAAGTGAGGATTCAATCAATATATAATACAGCACGATGTTATTAACAAGCTACTACAACCAACATTCAATACTACTTGAAAAGGACAATGAGTTATTACTATACCCATATATTTAGGAGAAAGTAGGCTATATGTTCTTTACTAAATATCTTGCTATATATTTGTATGCCAAAGATGGTGGCTGAGCATACTATTGAAACTTCAATATCAATAACTCAGGATCCAATCGCGTAATTAACGCGATTTTTTTATTATAAATATTAATTATTATTATTAAGAATAATGAATATTACATCCAGCAATACAAGAAAACATATGCATACATAGCTTTTAAGTATTAGGACATATTCGTGCATTGTTCGCGTGTGCTATATAGACATTGTCCTTGTCACTACAAAACTGTTTAATGCACTTGTTTTCTTGATCACTGGAGTCCCGTTATATTAAATATGTACAATCTTCATCATATATTAACTTAAGTATATTTCCATTAGTCTAAAAATGTTCATTCTTAGATCTATGTGATGAATATCATATTCATCCGATTAAGGGAGAATAGATGTAAGCTATACCACGTAAGCCAAGGCCTTGTGGGTGGCATATTAGGTCTACTTACCTACTTATAACGTTAAGTGCTCATGTTAAAAAATACATTGCGTATACTGTATATATTAAAATAAGCGTTGTGAAATAGCTAAGTAGCAATGGTAATGCTAATTTATAGATTGAGCTAATTTAATATATCTTTAATGACATTGTTATTCTCTCGAACAAATAACTTTGCGTTACGTATAAACTTTGTAGACTTATGTAACTGCTCTTTTATGGCTTTGGGAAGGATATTGTAAACTTTAGGAATAAAGTATTGAAAATTACGCTTTGTAATAGTTAGATTTGGTTTGAAGAGGACAGCCACATTTCCTGTTCTACCTCTTGTTTGGTAGGTGTGGCTCATATTTATAACTGAATTTTTATTTTTTATAGATATTTTTATAGACTGCCGTCACGTAAAGTTGTCCTACAGTTATGACGTTAGCTTCCGCATACAATTCATTAGTAGGATATAACCTTACCTTTTTATACATGATTAACAACACCAAGTTTTGCATTACTTGAGCTTTTCTTACAATAGTTTGATAAACTCCTCCCCATGCAATTATTCCATCAAAGTAGATATCTCTCAGTAGTTTAATATTGGCAATGTGTTTCAGACCATGAAATACATAAACTGTCCTCCTTATTTTATTTGTGATGAAATTAATGTGCGATCTCCACTTCATGTCTTCATCAAAAAACATTACTAGGCATTTTATATTTTGTGCGCGGTTGAGTTTTATGCATTTGCAGCTTGTATTACAGGTTTACCGATGTACTGTAAGCTAGTTGAAGCAGTTTTGATTGCTTTTTAGTGTGATAATAATACATTTTGATTTATTTACCTTCAGAATCAATTCATTATTATCCAGCCATAATTTAATCCCTTTTATTTTAAGAAGGTTAAAACATATTATATTCCCCTCTTGCATTTGTCAGAAGACTTTCACTCTGCATGTAGCGCGCAGTCGCCATCATGCATATATCAGACATTAATATCAACAATGCATTATTTATTACAGTCACAATGACGAAACGCAGTAAGTATGTAGTCTCACAAAGAAGGCTCTCTCTGCATGTAGCGCGCAGTCGCCATCTTGAATATATCAGACATTAATATCCACAAAGCATTATTTATTAGGGTCACAATGACGAAACGCAGCAAGTAGACTATATAGTCTCACAAAGAAGGCTCTCTCTGCTGAATGCGCAAGATAAACGATTCCATGCATTCAAGAAGGTAAATGGGCGTACTTTTCCAATGATCCAATCAATTCCTCTGTGTGCAAAAGAGAAAAACAAAGAAACTTAGTAAACGGGGAGTGTTTATACGATACAACTCTTATCGTTAATCACAAATATATTCAAATAAACCCCTTATAACCCTACGCATACAGAAAGTAGGCTATATGTTCTTTACTGAACATCTTGTTATATCTCGTTTATTTAACACTAAAGTTTTCTGAACACAAAATATTAATCATCATTTTGGTATAAAATTGTAAAATAATGAATTGTGTTTGTAATGAGATGAACCTTTCAGTGAGCCAATCAAAGAAGAATATGTCCTAATTGACTTCATTCAGGAAAGAGGTGATCCACTGTGGCCGATCAAAAATCTTAAGTCATACACTAAAAGTGTCGAAAAATAAATTATACCTATTTTATCGCTCTTTCGACAAATACATACATTCATGTATATTTGATTCTTTACATTACGGTATACATAGTTAGTATAGGCATTACAGTTTTTGGCTTTCGTGATAATTTACACTGATGTGACATAACACTTTTTGAATGTCACCTCAACAAGTATCGCGCATGATGTCATGGTAACTTGCTACTTGTTGCCATGGTAACTTGCTACTTGATGCAACTAGGTACCGGAATGTTATGCACGTTCATTCCAGATAGACCCCCAGCACAAAACGTATCTGTCTTAAAAGTCCGCGATAGCACACATCTAATTTGAGTACATAGCGGTGTTGCGATCTGTGTTCTTTGCTCTGTTTTTTCGTCATCTTGCCTAATTGCAGTCAGTGTTCAACGATTTGAACATGAAAGGTGTTTGAGCAATGGAGGTTGCAATGCTAACTGATAATAGGGACCATACTAGACGATAAAAGATAGAGCAGTCTCAAATGAAAATGAATAAGTAACGCAGAAAATATGAGGCACGATGCGGCAGATGAACATCCAGTCTGTGCTGCCTAAAATACCATAAAGAAATGAATATTAAGAACAGCACCATCCCAAAGAAAATGCACACAAAATAGTAAGCACGATGGTGCAGATTACCGCGATGATCCGCCCTTATCACAACAATTACATAACATCCAGCCAATTCTGTCTGTACTAACAGAAATGAACTGATATTACAATTATTTCCCAAATGAAAATTCGCACACTTGAGTGAGCACCATCTAGGCGTTGCTGCCTGAACTACCAGTAGTAACAGAAAAAAATATCATGCCAAATAAAAATAAAAACAAAAAGTTCATTCTTGTAGCCTACTTTCTAAAATATATGCCCATCCACCATCTTGAATATATGAACTCTTTTATCATTCGACTCCTTCGTTTTGAGACTACATATTCTATATTTTCTTCCTTGGGACAGAACTCCTCCGTCTGTAGTTCTCTTGACTTAGTCAAAGTAGTCACATACAAAGCTTATTTTTGTTGTGTCTCAAAAGTTTATTTTGTCATTCATTATTATATTCTATATTTTCATGATGGCCGCCACGCGTTGTGTGTTTTACCTAAAGCTAATTTCAGCAAGGTCCCATAAACGGTTCTTCTTTGCTGCTAAGTTCTAACTGCGCAATTAGTTTCTGAATGTTCACTATTACGTTCTAATTTTACGCCCAACTGCCACCGTGAAAATGTAATGTTGCTGTTGTTTTGCTTTAGTCTTTCGATACACCAAAGGTTTTAACCTTATGAATAATTTTCGTTACTGTATATCAAAACTATAGGAATGTTATCTGTTTTAAAAGACTGCATTTCAGGATGACCACTACGTGCTACATTCACTGTGACAATTTCGTCACTAACGCAACTGACGCATCTAATACATTACTCATCTTCTACTAAGTTTCTCCTTAATTGTGCAATAACGTCCTGAGTTAATTATTTCACTAATGCAAGTGGGAGGTCTTATATGATACTCACCTGTTGGTAAGAGTTGTGTTAATTACCCAATTTATTTCAGAGCTGTCGATTATAATGTTATAATAGTTCACACAGCCACCGTCTAAAAAGCATTGAGAGTCTGTTATTTTGCTTTCGCCATACAAGGCTACACATACGGCCATACCTTGTCACTAATATTATCTCTCCTGCAGCTCTTAAGTACGATATTGACAGTTACATATTTTATTGTTTTATAGCATCAAGATATTCGTGGTCATAAAGTCTCTGGGTTGGTAGCAGAGGGTTCTTTTTTAAATGCATCGGTATGAGAAGCACTGTAAATGAATCATTGGATCAAAAGTCATGTATAATAAAGCTTGGCTGATTCGTACAACCGTCATATTGAAAACGCTTCGCCCGATAATGAAACATGTTTTTCCAAAATTTAACTGAGTTGCTTAACCAGGAAGTCGGTGGTCGACTATATACTGTATGAGAAAGAATTAAATAAGAACATCACGGACATCAAGGTTATACCATCGGAGAACCTGGATAGCGACCATCGATTGCTGGTAATGGACCTGAGAGGGACTAAGGAGAAGAAAGGGACTGAGAACCAGGAAAGACGTATAAGGATATGGAAACTGAAAGAGAGAGACAGAAGGGTCGAGTACCTCAAAATGGTAAAGGAAGGAATTCCAACAGACAAAGAAAGAGGGGTGGAAGAGGAATGGGCTAGATTTAAGAAGACACTAGTCGGTGCAGCAGAAGCAGTATGTGGGAGGACAAGTAGTAAGAAGAGGTGGAAGGAAACACCATGGTGGAATGAGAAGACAAAAGATATAGTAAGGGAAAAGAATAGAGCCTTTAGGGGGTGTTATCAAAATAGGACGGTAGAGACAAGGGAAGAGTACCAGGAAAGAAAGAAGGAGGCAAAGAGAGTAGTGGCTGAGGAGAGAAGAAAGTGGATGGAAGAGTGGACAGAGATGATGAAGGAGGTTAGTGAAGGTACAAAAAAGGTCCTATATGGGATGGTAAAACATAAGAGGTGGAAGGATCCTACAGATTATGTTAGAATGGTGAACAAAAGGGGACAAGAGATAGAAAAGAGAGAAGAACTGAAGAAAATGTGGAAAGAATATTTTGAAGAACTCCTGAACCCAAATGGAAACCACGACGAGGAGGAAGAAATCGGGGAAGAGGAAGATGAACTGCAATCAGAAAAGGACTTAACATGGAAAGATGTGGAAGATGCCGTGAGGAAGATGAAGGGAGGGAAGGCACCGGGTATGGATGAGTTGAGTGTGGAGATGGTGAGAGCAGCACGAGAGGTGGGGATACAATGGTTATACCGAGTGATGAGGACAGCATGGAAGGAAAGAAAGACCCCAGAGGACTGGAAAAAGGGAATAATTGTCCCAATCTTCAAGAAAGGTAGTAGAACAGAATGCAGAAACTATAGGGGAATAACACTGATGAGTCATTGTGCAAAGATGTTTGAGAAAGTTTTGGAAAGGAGAATTAGGACAAGGATAGAAGGAGGGATGAGGGAAGAACAACATGGCTTCAGAGCAGGAAGGTCCACAGTGGATTTGATTTTTTCTGTAAGGCAGTTACAAGAACAGCACTATGATTATGGAACAGGTCTACTGATTGCCTTCCTGGATATTGAGAAAGCATATGACAGTGTATGCAGAAACAAAGTATGGAAGTCCCTGGAGGATAGAGGAGTAGAAAAATGGACTATAAGGAGGATAAAGGAGATGTACAAGGGAAGCGTGAGCTGCGTGAAAGTGGGAGGAGAGAGATCGGACTGGTTGGAACAGAGAAATGGCCTGAAACAAGGAAGTGCACTGTCACCGTTACTTTTCATTGTGGTGATGGATGACATAATGACCCGAGTGGCACAAGTAATTGGGGAAGGAAAGATGAAAGCAATGGTGTTTGCAGATGATTTGATGATTTGGGGAAACAAGGAGGAGGAGGTACAGGAACAGTTGGATGTGTAGGAAGGAATAATACAACGATATGGGATGAAATTTAGCATAAATAAGAGTGAGATGGTGATCACAACAAGGAAGAAGGAAAGAACCACAAGGGGAATAACAATTGGTGGGGAACAGCCGAGGAAAGTGGAGAGTTTCAAGTATCTGGGAAGCCTGATACTAGATAATGGAAGAAATTATAGAGAAATAAATGAGCGGGGGAGACAGGCAGAAGCATTCCGGAGGAGTGTGAGAAGCATGTTATGGAGCAAGGATGTCCCTCAGAACAGCAAAAAGATCATATATCGGACGTACTATGTCCCTATCCTGACGTATGCCTCTGAGACCTGGGTTATGAAAGGAAGGGAGAAGAGCAAAGTACAGGCCAGTGAGATGAGGTTCTTGAGAAGCAGTATTGGAGCTACAAAGATGGACAGAATAAGAAATGAGAGGACCAGAGAATTAATGAAGGAGGAACCATTACAGGATGGTATAGAGAAATCTAGACTTAGACGGTATGGACATGTAAAACGAATGGAGGAGAAGAGGATACCCAGGAGGATACACGAGACGAAGTGGGAAGGAGACCGAGAGGGAGACCAAGAGACAGGTGGCTGAAGGGGGTGGAAGAAAGCGTGAAGAAGAGAGGAGAAGACTGGACAAAGGTGGTGGCTGAGAGATTGTGGGAAGACAGAAGACGTTGGAGAGGCTTGTGTTCCAAACAGACCCGGCCAGTGGCTGGAAACTGTGCAAGATGATGATGATGATGATGCTTAACCGTACCTTCATTTGAGTTTTGATAATCGGATTTCTGCCATTTTTTTAGGTAATATGGTGACAATATAAACAAGAAACTGAGGTGCCTTTCATCGTGTTTAAATTTTCAGTAGAGACAGACATTCAATCACACAATACGCACGAAAACGTAATCACCCTCCAGGCAGCGCTGCCTGAACTACAAGGCACAAATAAAAATCACAATGATTACTACCCAAGGAAAATGCAACAAAAAAACATTGAAATATGACATAGAGGAAAATTATCTCGACCTGGGTGACGCGCTATTTCGGGAGAATGTAGCCTTATATATGGATGATCCACCAAAAATCCGCCGCTGGAAATATAAAGGATTGTAGCATCTTGAAGTTCCGAATAAAAAACTCCACAGTGCTACTTCGCGAATACACTCAGAATAAGGGACAGGGATTTTTCAAACAGAGTGTTCTATATAAACAAACTATAGTACAATAGGATTCTCCAACTACGGGTGTAAGGATACGGTTAAGGTCCCTCGGAAATCTTCCACCCTATAGCACATTCCACTACCATTTAACTACAGAGACAATGACAGATTTCTATAAAAAATCAGTGAATCGTAGAAACGTGCCTCTCATATTTATTAACATTAAATATACACACCTCCTAACTCTCGCATTTATAGTATGCTTAACTCACGTTAAAAATGACCAAATATTCATTACAACTTTTTTTAGAAACTCTTAAACATGTTTACATTGGCTTTCGTGAGCTCAAATAAAAATTATAAATGAATTCGTGGCGAAAAACTGCTGTTCCCTACGTAACGGGAGTTTAACAACAAAAATTAATTAATGTTATTAGGCTTTAAAAAAATATTCCCAAAATAAAATGAATTCACCCCTGACGTAAGTCTCCGTCATTACAAAAACTATTCATTACTCTATACAATTTATCTCCCGTTTCCTATTACTTATATTCTTCTCATAGAAGCAATAAAAATCTCTACTAAAAATGAAATTAAAGATAAAAGTTACAACACGCATAAATATGACTATAAACCTTTCGTAAATCCTAAAAATAATTTATATACAACACAAATATCTACGATGTAGTTCAACGACTACTCAAGTTAAAAATATGCAATGGGCAAATTGCCTTCTTCACATTCAAAATAGACATAAATCGTCTTTCTATTTCTTCGCTTAAATTCTTATAGAATTTCAGAACAAATCTTTCACCATACTATGTCTTATTCAGGAAACTATTTCGGGGTTCTTTAATCCGTACAATTAAGTAAAGCCATAGTTCATAGACCTCCTAAGTAGGTAATATAGGCCGAAGCTGGGACAGGGGCTAATGGGCAAGATGGCCGCCGCGCGCAACCAGCCCTATGTTATTGTTATAGACGGGTCAGTCATAGCTGGGCCAGGGGCTAATGGGCAATATGGCCGCCACGCCCTGAGACCGTCAATAACGTCACAATGAGAGGTCGTCTGTTTAGTTGCCAAATGGAATATTTATTATTATTATTATTATTACTATTTTTAGGTAATTATTAATTGATCATGTATAATTAAGA
This sequence comes from Meconema thalassinum, assembly GCA_946902985.2. NCBI lineage: Eukaryota > Metazoa > Arthropoda > Insecta > Orthoptera > Tettigoniidae > Meconema > Meconema thalassinum. The sequence goes on from OX336397.1 coordinate 238,199,893, forward strand.
CCAGCCTTATATTATCCACTTCTTGGTGTAGTTGCTAGCATTCTTGGCGGTCATTCCTGAGGTTCGAATCCCGGCTCTGCCAAGAAATTTAATTTCTGGTCTCAGGAGTGGAACGGGGTACACTCAGCCTTGTGAGGCAAAACTGATAAGAACTGGCTTTTGATTCATACCTCAACCATTCAGCCTAACCCAACTTCACCTAACCTCACTTAACCTAACCTAACCTAACCTAACTTCACCTAACCTAACTTAATCTAACCTAACCTAACCTAACCAAACTTCAAAGTGAGAGCAAATATGAGAGCAAATGTTAAAGCACACATAATAAACTAAGTTATAACCTAACTTAACCTAACCTAACTTAACCTAACCTAACTTAATATTGCGAGCAAAAAAAAAGTAAGAACAAAAAGTGTATGAAAAAAAGTAAGAGCAAATGTGAGAGCACAAATAATAAACTTAGTTAGAACCTAACCTAACCTAACTTAACCCAACCTAACCTAACCCACACAAACCTCATTTAAAGATTTTAGATTTTACATTTTAACATTCTACATTTTAACATTTTAGATTTTGATTTTTTCATTTTACATTTTTTAGATTTTATATTTTATATTTTTTTATATTTTAAATTTATTTTAAGATTTTTTGATTTTAGTTTTACATTTTACATTTTTTGAAAAGAGTAAACTACAAGGTCACATACCTAACCTCACCAAACCTAACTTAACCAAACCTAACTTAAGCTAATCCAAAGGCTAATGCACATACACAAAGTATATAAGGGCACATGCAACTATCCTTATGCTAGTCTTATAGGCTACTGTACAACATGACCACTACCCCAACCGGGGTATTTTTATATCATTTTGTTGTTTACTCATTTGTCAATTTTCCAATTTCCCATTTTCAGTTTTTTATGTCAGTTTTAAGTTTTTCAATTTCATAATATGGAGACATGGATTTTGCATTTTGTTGTTTACACATTTGCCAATTTTCCAATTTCCCATTTTCGTTTTTTTATGACAGTTTTAGGTTTTTCAATTTCATAATATGGAAACATGGATTTTGCATTTTGTTGTTTACACATTTATTAATTTCACAATTTCCCATTTACAGTTTTTAAAATGTCAGTTTAAAGTTTTTCAATATCATGATATAGAAACATGGATTTTCCAATTTGTTGTTACACATTTGTCAATTTACGAAATTCCCATTTACAGTTTTTAAAATTTCAGTTTAATATTTTTTCTATTTTGTCAATATGGAAACATGGATTTTCCAATTTGTGTTTTACATGTTCATTTTGCATTAGGAGTGGAGAGAGGTGGGTAGTAATTAAAAATGTACAAGCAGTGTCCATACAATATTTTTTATTTTAAATACATGTACACTATTTACACATAATACATTTTATATATGTATTCTTTTTTTGTTATAAATTGTACAGTTGTTTTTATTTTGTTTTCTACTTATATTTATTTTTTGATTATGATTACCATTTTATTTTATTTTTGTAGTGTTATTGTTTTATTTCCTAAATTGTTTTATGTATTTGCTAGTTGCAGGCAGAAGATTTTGATATTCATAACTTAACTCTTTAAGCATGGTCAATGATTGAGTAATGACCATAGGCATGTGTACCTATACCATTAGCATCAATCACTCTTTTATCATCACCAGGACACAAAGCAATTTTGTTTAGTCTTATAGATGATATGTCATGTTGTTTAGAAGCGAAAATGTTCATTAGTATTCTTTTTACATGGTTTTTCATGACACAATCCTTATAATCTTGAAAGCTTATACAATTTTTGACAACACTTTTGCTAATACCTTTAATCTTTTTGATTTCTTTACCATTTATGTCTAAAGCGTACATTTTAGCTCTAAGTCCAACAAATGCTTTTATAATTTGTCCACAAGCCTCGTCTTTAAATTTTCCCAACGTTTTCTTGTTTGATGTAGAGTAACATATGTGATTAGTAGGATAATCTGATGTGTCCAGGTGTTCTAGGAAATCCAACTTGTCTTGATATACATCTGGGGTGTTAACCAAATAAATGAACGAGTCGGTATCCATATACATGAGTTTAAGATTGTTCATTCCATAATAGGGTAGCAGGACATCATAGTGGTGGGAATACATTAGAGTTTTTGAAATATCCATTATACACATTCCAATATATATAGGCTTATTGAATACAATGTTACGTTTAGCCATGTGGAAAGCAGCTAGGTTAGGACCATAAATTGTTCTGTCGATGAATGTTGGTTTAGCTATTGGCTTTTCTGCCTTTTTGCTGTCAGTCACCAGACGTATGTCTATTCTTTTACGGATATTTTCCATTGTTTTCCCAAAAATGGCATTGTTGAATAATTTGTACAGATTTTTCTCAAAATCATTTTTGGCTTGTTTTCGAAGGTTGTTATTAAAATCAACGTATGCATTTAACCAAGGTCTTTGTTTAAACTTTAACACACGATGAATTTTTATCAATTTTATTCCATGATCTAAAGCCTGTTTTAATGCCTTGTAGTGAACAACATATCGCCTTCGATTTCCAAGATGAGGAATTAGTTTTTTCAGAGACGAATCCTTAGGTTGTGTACACTCTGGTAGGAAAGGTAAATCGTTGTGAAGATCATGAAGGTCAGATGGGTAATCAACATCAACGTCTAGAATGTATACCACAGGATCGTCTTTCTTTAGTTTTTCTAGATCAACAGTATCTGGAGAAACCCACTGAAATCCACCATAAGGAAGGGAGTGGCACATAGCCCACCCGTATTGGTTGTTGGCATCATCATAGGTAATAAACTGCGATGGTTTCTCAGAATCATAGGTTTCCATGTATTTATTGTTAGCTTCAGCATACCGATGAGACACCTGGCATATGCCTCCACGTATTCCAGACTCGATTAAAAGAATCTGATCGTAATCCTGTAGCAATTCCAGTTCAATGCCTGTGTAAAGGAGCATTGCCTCGAAACTTAAACCAGGCGAAGTAAAAAAGTGTGCAGCATCCACTCGGTGTGTTTCTAGTGTTTTGTTTCTAAACGTTTCAAAGCTGTCTGCAAGAAGGAGTACATCTGAAGTTAGGTAGAGGTCACTATATTCCCCTAGAGTTTTAATGTTGAACTGATTCCAGACACTTTTGGCCTGTTCATAGTCTTCTTGACTAACATCTTCTTGACTTAATTTGTTAAAGAATGCCTCTTTTGGAGGTAAACACGTTTCACTTAACTTTTCCCATGAGTCAATGTAGTCATAACAAAATACCCCTTTACGAGTCATGAGCATTGCATTTTCTTTTCCAAAGTACTTGTCTGTTTCAGGGTATGATGTTAAGTTGGAAACTAAGTTTTCCAAACTACTCGGCATTAACCGAAACGTATCCACAAATCTAAGCTTAACATTTCCTACATATTTGGTAAAGGAAATGTACTTTTCTTTGGAGTTAGCGATAACATCCACTCTCTCAGTAGTACATCCCAATTGCTTTACAATGAAATTTGCGTCGTAGCCACTCATATTATGTAGAAAGACAGGAACGGGGTTTCGTGTTTTACACCTCAAATTACAGTTATTGTGAGCACTTCCACGGTATTCCCCTGTAATATGGCAGTGGTCTCGAACTTTCCAGTCCTGTTGGGTAAATGGTTTTTTACACAAATAACAGGTTTCAGAACATTGGAACTCTGCTTCTTGAGCCTGAGTTAAGGCCTTTGGAACATTTAAGCTGTAAAGTCGATCAATTTCATTAGCTATTGAGATCAAACAGTCCATAAACATTCCTGCAGCGTCAGGTCCACGATAAATAACAGGTTGGCTTGGAAGGTTTGTCTTTATGTGTTCCACAGCAGGTGAGGGTTTAACGTATATACCAAAGCTCATAGGAACATGACTCTGGTATGGCACTGTATAACTTGCTTCAGGATTGGGTAAACATGTTTGATATGGTAAGAGAATACTTTCAAAATCTGCATAGATAACGTAAGGTATTCTCAGCATTTTTTCAACATTTAAGAATTTGACAATGGGGTTTTTAATAGGCATTTCAACCCTAGCAATGTCATGCTGGACACACAAAGCTCTATGTTCTTTCAATTTTGCCATTCCTTGTTGACCATATCGATTATCGAAGTGAGTAAAACATCGTTTACACGTATATATCTTATGTCCATGGTGAGTAATCTGATATCCTACTAGTTTATCAAAATCTTTGATAAAGACGTAGTGGTTCTGGCCGGATGATGAACTTAGCAGAAGGAGGTCACGATGGTCTTGCAGCTCTTGATCCACAACCTTTAGAGGAAACAATTTATTGTCTTTTTCCAGTCCAAATACATTTATGGATATGTCGTTGGCTTTCTCAAATTTGGGAATGTCAGCTAATGACGTAGGAAACGATATCACTGAAAAATCATACTTGTTTTCCAGGGCCTTGTATTTACTAACGCGTTCAGCTTTCGTTTTAACCAGTTTTGCTAAAATGGCATACATAAAACACTTTTCATCCTTTAAGTTTTGAGGATTAATGCAGGCTTTTCTTGCTTTTATAGCTGCTGGTAATGGAATATATGTGCTACCACGCAAAGGATTGTACTTATTTATTTTCAATCGTACTCCTTCCACTGCTAACAAAGCCCAATTACTGCCTTTTAGCTCAGATTCCTCCATTTCCGTTGTTAACTTTGTAAATTGTGTTTCCAAGAAACTACTTAAGTCCGTTTCCAAAAATAGGGGCTGATTTCGTGTTTAAAAGCACGATCTGTAATTTCATTGGTAGATGTATGAATGAATCTACATTCAGCCACAAGATTAACTTTTATCGACTTGTGCATTGCTAGTTCTTTCTGCATAGCTTGTATTATTTGCTGTTTGGACTCTTTAAGGTATGAATTTAAATCCTTGCACGTATCGCAACGAATGAAATAGGATTTAAGTCGACCTTCAAAAGATGTCTCATATTCAATAAGTCCATTTTTGTCAGGGACCAATGACAGTAGGTAATGTTTTGTAGGCTCTACCTTTTGTCTTTTAGCTGCCTACACAACTTTACAACATTCTTCATGCCGACGTCCGTTGTACACATTGTTGAATGTACTACCACAGGTCTTGCACTCATGGAATTCACCACACGATACTTCATGTCGCTTCCCATGATAGTCTCGAAGAAAAGTCTTCCCACACTCTTTACACATATAGCTAGGAATGGGTTCTTCCATTATGAATGTTGATTTCTGCAAACAGCTGCTTACTGCGTATCACAGGGCTAGAGGTTAGTCAGTGAGACGGTCTTTCACAATGTGAACACCGTGAGAGGTAGTAGTCAACTGGTGATATTCTTGTTAAGGGCCCTCTAATATACCCCTAGTCTAGACCAACAGCTCTTTACAGTGTATGACAAGGCTGTAGACTGGACAGTGAGACGGTCTTTCACGATGTGAACACTGTAACAAGTAGTAGTCAACTGATTATATACTTGCTAAGGGTTATCTAATATACAATAGTCAAGACCAACAGCTACTTACTGTGTAGTACAAGGCTGTACAATAGTTGTTTTGACAGTCTTTCACGATGTGGTCACTGTGAGTGGTGGTAGTCAACTGATGATATTCTTGTTAAGGGTCCTCTAATGTACCCCTGGTTAAGGGTAACAGCTGCTCACTGCTTATGACAAGGCTAAAGACTGGTTGCTTCAACGGTCTTTCACAATGTAAACACTGCGACAGGTAGTAGTCAACTGAAAATATTCTTATAGCCTACTCAAGGTTATCAGGTACTTACTGCACATCAAAAGGCTGTACACTCACGTGTTAGACAGTCTTTTTTGTTGCTAAAAGACCCTCTATATTCCCTACACAAGGCTATACATGTTAGTTCTAAACACTTAGTAATTAATTGTATAATAAATTTTTGTATAAAGCATATACGAGCACGTTTTCACTCGGTAAAACTTTACCAAATAGTCAAATGCGACACGCAAAGTATGTTGCCGCTATCTAGCGGTGACTATGAGAACTACTTGACCGACCAGCAGGCTAACTAGCGCTCCATTTCAACACTCGCTCACTGAACGACCAGCATGCTATCTAGCGGTCGATAGCAATACTCCTCAACTACCAGCCTGCTATCTATCGGTCAATATGACAACTCACTCAACTACCAACATGCTACATGGCTTTTTTTGGTCATTTTTGTTGGCTTTTTTGTTGGCTTTTGTTGGCTTTTTTGTTGGCTTTTGTTGGCTTTTGTATTAGCTCTTTCATATTTGCTCTTGCTTGTGGGGATGTGGGCTTATTATTTGGTCTTGGAAAGTATGTCAGTCCTTTTTTTTATGGCTGCAAAATGCTTACAGCCATGTTTGTAAGCAGCAACAACAACAACACACAAAATTCCAAACAATCCAAAGTACTCTAAGGTTTATCAATGACTCTCAACTCTTACACTTACCTCTAGCCCATGCATAGTCAAAAATTAGTGTATTTTTCAAATTTTTCAAAAAATATTTGGAAAGTAGGCTATGTCATTAATCTAAACATCCTGAAAAGACATATGTTAACTCCAACACCTACCTCTATACCACTCTCAGTCCAAAAATAGTGTATTTTTCAAATTTTCCAAAACATATTTCCGAAATGGGTTATATTTCCAAAATTAAAAAGTTTACAAAAACGTTTGTTTGACATAAACGAATGACCTTTGTCCCCTCTACCGTCGTACCAAGTCCCAGGTCTCTAAGACAACAAACATAAAAATTTGAAAATGGGCTTATATTTCCAAAATTAGGAATTTTACAAAAACGTTTGTCTGACGTAAATCAGTGGTCTTTACACCCTCTACCTGTAAACCAAGTCTCAGGTCTGTAGAACAACAAAAATAAAATTTTCATAATAGGCTATATTTCCAAAATTAGAAATTTTACAAAAACGTTTGTCTGACGTAAATCAATGGTCTTTACCCCCTCTATACCCATACCAAGTCTCAGGTCTCCAGGTCAACAAAAATAAAATTTTAAAAATGGGCAATATTTCCAAAATTAGGATTTCTACAAAAAAGTTCGTTTCACATAAATTAATGGTCTTTACCCCCTCTACCCCCGTACCAAGTCTCAGGTCTGTAGGACAAAAGAAAATGAATTTTGAAAAATGGTCGCTATTTTGGAAACTAGGAATTTTACAAAAAAGTTTGTTTGACATAAACGAAAGGTCCTTATCCCCTATACCTGCAAACCCAAGTCCCAGGTCTGTATAACGAAAATGAAAAAAAGTTCAATTTGGAAAGTAGGCGATTTTTCATAAAACCAAACATTCTAAAAAGTGTTCTATGGACATAAAAGAATGGTCTCTATGTCCTTTATTTATTATAATAAAACTTTTTTATTTTTTACATTTTTTTGAAAAAAGTTCAATTTTGAAATTTTTATATTTTGGAAACTAAAGAGTTTACAAAAAAATTTGTTTGACATAAATGACTGGCCCTGACTCCATCTACCACCAAAATAAATTTCAAGTCGCTGGGACAAAAACTGTGCAGTAGGGGGGTGAGGCGGTTTCTGCTTAGTAGTGCTTAGTAGTGGGTCGAGGAGGGTTCTGGAGTGCGTTAGAAACCGCCTCACCCCCCCCCCCCCCCCCCCCACTGCAAAAGATTCGTTATCACTATCTGAACTTGAATGGGGCTGTGGTTTTTTTAGTTCCTTTTCTATTTACGAAGTGATCAAATTTCAGCTTCTTGACAGCAAAAGCCTTCGCCATTTTTCTTTCTTCTGTCAAATTTATCTTCTCTAATCGCTCATTATGCTCTGCTTCTACCTGCATTTTAACAGGAGTGTCAGTCAATGTTAAACATTTTCTACTTCTTTGCCCTGCTTTTCTCCTTATTCGAGGCTGTGCCTTCGGAAATGGTAAGATTTCTTCTGGTGTCACTGCTTATGGGGTTGATGTGCAGTTTGAAATCGAAGTGCTGGGAACTTGAAGTGGTTTGGAGCTCTGAGTCGGTGTCACTGCTTGTGGGGTTGATGTGCAGTTTGAAGTTAAAGCGCTGGATGCTTTCAGTTGTCTGGAGCTCTGGGTTGAAGATGTGCATCCTTGTCCTAAACTTAGAGAAGCAGTCGGTTGACTTTGTGCTGCCTCTTCAGGCTGATCAGTGACTGTGCTGCGTATATAATCAACATTGGTAAATATTTCACTGTTAAAAGGACAAATGCCAGTGTGTTCAAAACCAGCTATTATATTACGGGCAGTGAACGATAGAGGAAAGCACTTTCCAATTATGTCTGGAATATCATAAATTGTCATCGATTGTCCTGGATGATTTACCATCCATTGTTGTGCAGCCAAGTTGAAATATTTTTGGAAAGGTGCATAGACAGTCACATCTAATGGTTGCAGTTTGTGACTGCAATGTGGTGGGAACGTCTGCAGAACAATACCATTTTATTTTGCTTTATTAATGGCAGTAACAGAAATGTGCGATTCATGGTTGTCCATGAGTAGCAACACTTTCTTCTCTAATGATTATTTAGTATGTTTAATAAACTGTTCCAGAAACAGAATAAAATTGTCTTTAGTCATCCTGCCTGAGTGCTTCGGGTGACCTACACCCATTGTCCCCGGTGGTCCTCCTTTGTACATGTATTCCTTTACATTAACCCTTGGAAAGACAAGGAACGGTGGAATAAAATTCCCAACAGCGTTAACTGCATTGCAGACAGTGACAAGTGTCCCACGTTCTTGGGAAGTGGCCTGTCCAACTTGCTTGTCTCCTCTTTCAGCAATCACTTTTGTCGGCTTGTGTGTTGTTGTCACACCAGTCTCATCTACATTCCATATATCTTGGGGTTCGAAATGTTCCCTCAACATAACAGCCTCTAGTTTGTCGTGGAATTCCTTCACTGTAACTCTGTTGAAATCAGTTGATCTAGCAATGCTAGTCGCTTCTGGCTGCCTGACAGAAAGGTCTTTATTTCGGTGCATGAATCCTCTAAACCAGTCATAACCAGCTATTTTGGTCTCATTCCACTGTTCAGGGTATCTCTTCTTATTTTGGACAGCGAATTCATATGCAAGCTCACGACACTGGATGGTTCCCAGTCCATGGTGTAATTGCGATGCCTTCTTCAGATATGATGCTAATAACCCTTCTTCGTCATTAGTGAAGATTTGACATGAGCTGTAGTTGGGAGAAAATGACATGTCATCCTTGTTGTTTTTATACTTGCTAACGTATCTACTCAGAGTCATCTTATCGATCCCATATTTATCAGCAGTCCTTCTCAGACCAGATCCACTTTCTACTACTTCCTTCACTGCTGCCTTAATTATATCTGGGGCATGTTTTTTCACTTTCTTTCCCTCAGATTTCGATTTGAAAACCATTGGCATCTGTAATGTAAAATTTCTATATTAATCAAGTAAGTTCGACGTTCGAGATTACTTATGACTTATGTGATACAATATAGTATGGTAATTTAATTTTGATATATATATGAAAGTCATGAATTGAGCCCAATGTCTGCTAGTATTTGGATTTAAATATACCGGTGAAAACACCTACGGATATGGGGAGGTTTGATACATGTATCAGATATCCCCAGTTGCAGTGTATCAGTCCTCCCCAACATGCATTCAGTGAAATATTTGAACCTCAGAGTGAGGTTATGAACTCAATGATAGAAATAACTCTTGTTTTAGTGATTAAAATATGTATAGTGTCTACTAAAATAATTGTATTTGCATTAGAAGATGATAAAGTGGTGAAATAACATATTAAAGCCAAAACACATACCTTACTTTTACTTGATGTAAACAGATAATGTGGCAAATATCAGTGTCTTCTCCTTGTACAGAATTACAACCAACAGGAAGTAACAAACAGGAAATAATGAGTATGGGGAAGGAGTAATTCAATGCTACCAATTGTATAAACAAGAATTTACCTAACTGTATCATACCTCCCTATGTATCAGACCTCCCCAGTCTCCCCTATTAGAGGACCCTTAACAAGAATATCACCAGTTGACTACTACCTCTCACGGTGTTCACATTGTGAAAGACCGTCTCACTGACTAACCTCTAGCCCTGTGATACGCAGTAAGCAGCTGTTTGCAGAAATCAACATTCATAATGGAAGAACCCATTCCTAGCTATATGTGTAAAGAGTGTGGGAAGACTTTTCTTCGAGACTATCATAGGAAGCGACATGAAGTATCGTGTGGTGAATTCCATGAGTGCAAGACCTGTGGTAGTACATTCAACAATGTGTACAACGGACGTCGGCATGAAGAATGTTGTAATGTTGTGTCGGCAGCTAAAAGACAAAAGGCAGAGCCTACAAAACATTACCTACTGTCATTGGTCCCTGACAAAAATGGACTTATTGAATATGAGACATCTTTTGAAGGTCGACTTAAATCCTATTTCATTCGTTGCGATACGTGCAAGGATTTAAATTCATACCTTAAAGAGTCCAAACAGCAAATAATACAAGCTATGCAGAAAGAACTAGCAATGCACAAGTCGATAAAAGTTAATCTTGTGGCTGAATGTAGATTCATTCATACATCTACCAATGAAATTACAGATCGTGCTTTTAAACACGAAATCAGCCCCTATTTTTGGAAACGGACCTAAGTAGTTTCTTGGAAACACAATTTACAAAGTTAACAACGGAAATGGAGGAATCTGAGCTAAAAGGCAGTAATTGGGCTTTGTTAGCAGTGGAAGGAGTACGATTGAAAATAAATAAGTACAATCCTTTGCGTGGTAGCACATATATTCCATTACCAGCAGCTATAAAAGCAAGAAAAGCCTGCATTAATCCTCAAAACTTAAAGGATGAAAAGTGTTTTATGTATGCCATTTTAGCAAAACTGGTTAAAACGAAAGCTGAACGCGTTAGTAAATACAAGGCCCTGGAAAACAAGTATGATTTATCAGTGATATCGTTTCCTACGTCATTAGCTGACATTCCCAAATTTGAGAAAGCCAACGACATATCCATAAATGTATTTGGACTGGAAAAAGACAATAAATTGTTTACTCTAAAGGTTGTGGATCAAGAGCTGCAAGACCATCGTGACCTCCTTCTGCTAAGTTCATCATCTGGCCAGAACCACTACGTCTTTATCAAAGATTTTGATAAACTAGTAGGATATCAGATTACTCACCATGGACATAAGATATATACGTGTAAACGATGATTTACTCACTTCGATAATCGATATGGTCAACAAGGAATGGCAAAATTGAAAGAACATAGAGCTTTGTGTGTCCAGCATGACATTGCTAGGGTTGAAATGCCTATTAAAAACCCCATTGTCAAATTCTTAAATGTTGAAAAAATGCTGAGAATACCTTACGTTATCTATGCTGATTTTGAAAGTATTCTCTTACCATATCAAACATGTTTACCCAATCCTGAAGCAAGTTATACAGTGCCATACCAGAGTCATTTTCCTATGAGCTTTGGTATATACGTTAAACCCTCACCTGCTGTGGAACACATAAAGACAAACCTTCCAAGCCAACCTGTTATTTATCGTGGACCTGACGCTGCAGGAAAGTTTATGGACTGTTTGATCTCAATAGCTAATGAAATTGATCGACTTTACAGCTTAAATGTTCCAAAGGCCTTAACTCAGGCTCAAGAAGCAGAGTTCCAATGTTCTGAAACCTGTTATTTGTGTAAAAAACCATTTACCCAACAGGACTGGAAAGTTCGAGACCACTGCCATATTACAGGGGAATACCGTGGAAGTGCTCACAATAACTGTAATTTGAGGTGTAAAACACGAAACCCCGTTCCTGTCTTTCTACATAATATGAGTGGCTACGACGCAAATTTCATTGTAAAGCAATTGGGATGTACTACTGAGAGAGTGGATGTTATCGCTAACTCCAAAGAAAAGTACATTTCCTTTACCAAATATGTAGGAAATGTTAAGCTTAGATTTGTGGATACGTTTCGGTTAATGCCGAGTAGTTTGGAAACTTAGTTTCCAACTTAACATCATACCCTGAAACAGACAAGTACTTTGGAAAAGAAATGCAATGCTCATGACTCGTAAAGGGGTATTTTGTTATGACTACATTGACTCATGGGAAAAGTTAAGTGAGACGTGTTTACCTCCAAAAGAGGCATTCTTTAACAAATTAAGTCAAGAAGATGTTAGTCAAGAAGACTATGAACATGCCAAAAGTGTCTGGAATCAGTTCAACATTAAAACTCTAGGGGAATATAGTGACCTCTACCTAACTTCAGATGTACTCCTTCTTGCAGACAGCTTTGAAACGTTTAGAAACAAAACACTAGAAACACACCGAGTGGATGCTGCACACTTTTTACTTCGCCTGGTTTAAGTTTCGAGGCAATGCTCCTTTACACAGGCATTGAACTGGAATTGCTACAGGATTACGATCAGATTCTTTTAATCGAGTCTGGAATACGTGGAGGCATATGCCAGGTGTCTCATCGGTATGCTGAAGCTAACAACAAATACATGGAAACCTATGATTCTGAGAAACCATCGCAGTTTATTACCTATGATGATGCCAACAACCAATACGGGTGGGCTATGTGCCACTCCCTTCCTTATGGTGGATTTCAGTGGGTTTCTCCAGATACTGTTGATCTAGAAAAACTAAAGAAAGACGATCCTGTGGGATACATTCTAGACGTTGATGTTGATTACCCATCTGACCTTCATGATCTACACAACGATTTACCTTTCCTACCAGAGTGTACACAACCTAAGGATTCGTCTCTGAAAAAACTAATTCCTCATCTTGGAAATCGAAGGTGATATGTTGTTCACTACATGGCATTAAAACAGGCTTTAGATCATGGAATAAAATTGATAAAAATTCATCGTGTGTTAAAGTTTAAACAAAGACCTTGGTTAAATGCATACGTTGATTTTAATAACAACCTTCGAAAACAAGCCAAAAATGATTTTGAGAAAAATCTGTACAAATTATTCAACAATGCCATTTTTGGGAAAACAATGGAAAATATCCGTAAAAGAATAGACATACGTCTGGTGACTGACAGCAAAAAGGCAGAAAAGCTAATAGCTAAACCAACATTCATCGACAGAACAATTTATGGTCCTAACCTAGCTGCTTTCCACGTGGCTAAACGTAACATTGTATTCAATAAGCCTATATATATTGGAATGTGTATTCTGGATATTTCAAAAACTCTAATGTATTCCCACCACTATGATGTCCTGCTACCCTATTATGGAATGAACAATCTTAAACTCACGTATATGGATACCGACTCGTTCATTTATTTGGTTAACACCCCAGATGTATATCAAGACAAGTTGGATTTCCTAGAACACCTGGACACATCAGATTATCCTCCTAATCACATATGTTACTCTATATCAAACAAGAAAACGTTGGGAAAATTTAAAGACGAGGCTTGTGGACAAATTATAAAACCATTTGTTGGACTTAGAGCTAAAATGTACGCTTTAGACATAAATGGTAAAGAAATTAAAGATTAAAGGTATTAGCAAAAGTGTTGTCAAAAATTGTATAAGCTTTCAAGATTATAAGGATTGTGTCATGAAAAACAATGTAAAAAGAATACCAATGAACATTTTCGCTTCTAAACAACATGACATATCATCTATAAGACTAAACAAAATTGCTTTGTGTCCTGGTGATGATAAAAGAGTGATTGATGCTAATGGTATAGGTACACATGCCTATGGTCATTACTCAATCATTGACCATGCTTAAGGAGTTAAGTTATGAATATCAAAATCTTCTGCCTGCAACTAGCAAATACATAAAACAATTTAGGAAATAAAACAATAACACTACAAAAATAAAATAAAATGGTAATCATAATCAAAAAATAAATATAAATAGAAAACAAAATAAAAACAACTGTACAATTTATAACAAAAAAAATAATATATATATATAATGTATTATGTGTAAATAGTGTACATGTATTTAAAATAAAAAATATTGTATGGACACTGCTTGTACATTTTAAATACTACCCACCTCTCTCCACTCCTAATGCAAAATGAACATGTAAAACACAAATTCGAAAATCCATGTTTCCATATTGACAAAATAGAAAAAATATTAAACTGAAATTTTAAAAACTGTAAATGGGAATTTCGTAAATTGACAAATGTATAACAACAAATTGGAAAATCCATGTTTCTATATCATGATATTGAAAAACTTTAAACTGACATTTTAAAAACTGTAAATGGGAAATTGTGAAATTAATAAATGTGTAAACAACAAAATGCAAAATCCATGTTTCCATATTATGAAATTGAAAAACCTAAAACTGTCATAAAAAAACGAAAATGGGAAATTGGAAAATTGGCAAATGTGTAAACAACAAAATGCAAAATCCATGTCTCCATATTATGAAATTGAAAAACTTAAAACTGACATAAAAAACTGAAAATGGGAAATTGGAAAATTGACAAATGAGTAAACAACAAAATGATATAAAAATACCCCGGTTGGGGTAGTGGTCATGTTGTACAGTAGCCTATAAGACTAGCATAAGGATAGTTGCATGTGCCCTTATATACTTTGTGTATGTGCATTAGCCTTTGGATTAGCTTAAGTTAGGTTTGGTTAAGTTAGGTTTGGTGAGGTTAGGTATGTGACCTTGTAGTTTACTCTTTTCAAAAAATGTAAAATGTAAAACTAAAATCTAAAATGTTAAAATGTAGAATGTTAAAATGTAGAATCTAAAATCTTTAAATGAGGTTTGTGTGGGTTAGGTTAGGTTGGGTTAAGTTAGGTTAGGTTAGGTTCTAACTAAGTTTGTTATTTGTGCTCTCACATTTGCTCTTACTTTTTTTATTACACTTTTTGTTCTTACTTTTTTTTTTGCTCGCAATATTAAGTTAGGTTAGGTTAAGTTAGGTTAGGTTAAGTTAGGTTATAACTTAGTTTATTATGTGTGCTTTAACATTTGCTCTCATATTTGCTCTCACTTTGAAGTTTGGTTAGGTTAGGTTAGGTAAGGTTAGATGAAGTTAGGTTAGGTGAAGTTAGGTTAGGTTAGGTTAAGTGAGGTTAGGTGAAGTTGGGTTAGGCAGAATGGTTGAGGTATGAATCAAAAGCCAGTTCTTATCAGTTTTGCCTCACAAGGCTGAGTGTACCCCGTTCCACTCCTGAGACCAGAAATTAAATTTCTTGGCAGAGCCGGGATTCGAACCTCAGGAATGACCGCCAAGAATGCTAGCAACTACACCATGAAGTGGATAATATAAGGCTGGTCTTAATTATACATGATCAATTAATAATTACCTAATAATAGTAATAATAATAATAAATATTCCATTTGGCAACTACACAGACGACCTCTCATTGTGACGTTATTGACTGTCTCAGGGCGTGGCGGCCATATTGCCCATTAGCCCCTGGCCCAGCTATGACTGACCCGTCTATAACAATAACATAGGTCTGGTTGCGCGCGGCGGCCATCTTGCCCATTAGCCCCTGTCCCAGCTTCGGCCTATATTACCTACTCTCCTATAACTGGTCTCTAATCAAAAAATTAAAATACTTAATAAAAACAAACTTTTCCAATTCCTTGAATAATTATCGTAAATTCAATCTCCGATTAGAACCATAGAGAACTCAGTTTACTCTCCGTTTCAACAAAGATCCATTGATCCTTTAATTTCTATCAGATACAAGTTCAACTAGGATTCACTGTCCTAATGCTTTCAAGGAGTTTCAACTCTATGAGACTATTTCAATAACTTCAAATATTAATAAATGCCAACAATACCGCTTCTTCTTATATCTGTCATTACAGACATTCTTTCAACAATTGACCAATGGATTCACAATGCTCATTGTCCTACTTCTAACTAGGTCTGGCTGCATGGCTCAGGGGTAACGTTCTCCCTTGCTGATCCCAAGGTTGCAGGTTCGAAACCTGGCGCAGTCAGCTGGCATTTGAGGGTGCGCAAATGCGAGGGAGCCGTGTCAGAAGATTTACTGGCACGTTAAAGATCCCCTTCGGGGCAAAATTCCGGCACCCCGGCGTCTCTAAAAGCCAGTGTAGTTAAAAGGGACTTAAAACCAATAACATTATAACAACATACTTCTAACAAATACCTCCGTCAATACGGGAATATTCATGATCTCTCTCTTTGAGATATTTCGCATTTCCTTTCCAAATAACATATTCTTCTCAAGTAACTTCACGTTAACAATTCTATAGCAGTTTCGACATAATACATAAAAATATCTAATAAAAATTACTGGTTCTATCTACAAATTACTTTAACAAGTAATACGATAAAATACTAATCTTCCAATAACATTATATTTCTTTTACAGAACTCACATTTCAATAAAGCTTCCTATTAGCTGTGATATTTTCTTCAATTCTTACTTCAAAATCTTATTATTTCAAAAATACGCTGTAATTCGTATTCGTTAACTACACATTATATTCTTATATTAATTCTTGCTTTACTACATTTCTTATTACCTTCCAAATTCTTATGTTTGTGAATCATTTCACCAAATATTTATGACCAGATCTGTCTAATAAGTTGTCAGATCGTGAATTGATATAGATCTTCCAAATAAGATCTTGAAGAATCGCATTCTCTAAAATAAACTTCTGTATAATATTCTTGGAACAAATTTCCATTACTTCCATCGTTATCAAAGAACAATTTAATACAATTTAAAAACCAATATAATGTGATCTGAACACACTTAAACTTGACCATAAAAATATTCTGAGTTAAGCGTTAAACATCATTCAAATTAGAAAGTCGCAAATTTCAAAAACTACAAATAACAATTCTACATTTTCAAATCGATGAAAAATCAAGAATCAAAATCCATATGACGTAGCTATGAAAATATAAATTCGAAAAACCTAATAAAGATATTGCAAAAATTTACAAAAATGCGTTATTATAGCAAGTTGTCGGATATTCTCAACAGTATCTACAATATTACAAAACGGGATATATTGTTGGTCATGTGACTACCTTATGTTGGGTTATAGTGGACAAGAAGTGGGCTTTCTTCGCTGTTTCTCAGAAACGGATTGTTTCTGATAGCTCGAATCTTCATGATGTCCTGTGGGCCTCTCCTCGATCTCCTTCAGAAGTTTCTAGGTTGTCAGGAACGGGATTCGGACTCGAACAACAGCGTATAGCTGTCCTTTCTGCCGGTGTATCTTCTTGTGTGAGATGGGAAACCCTTTCTCTCTTGATGGCACTGGGATCAACCCTGGCCGCCCTCGTTCGTGAAATTCTTCTGTCTACTCCGCCAAAGTTCTATATATTAATATTCGTCATTGTAGTTGGTGAAATGACATTTGTAGATGTAGAATACTTTAAATTGTGGGAGACGAGACGTTTATCTCCCCCACGATACTGATGTTATGTCATTTCGAATATTCTCGCTGCCATCATAGCTATGTTCCCATGAACATTTTAGTTCGCCATTACGATCTCTGTAGATTCAGTTATATTCACCTCCCTCAACTTCAGAAATTTCAACATGATAAAGAACGTAGAATACTTAATAAGTTTCAAATATAGTTGAATGCCGAATTAATATTTTTGCACACCACTAAGTGCCATCGTTCTCAATACTATTCTCTTGTAGTAGTAACCTTCTTCAGAAGTAAAATAATTTCTATTAGCTTTGTTCGTTGGTAGAGTATTTCATTCAGGCGTCCGCTCCTCTCGAAGTCTTAAGTAATAAGAGCCTCGATTCCTCTCTCCGATGTTCCTCCCCAACAATAAAGTTAGCGTTACCTTTCAGAACATGGCTCTGATTGGTTCCTTATTAGCGTTGATAATATAATCCTTAATTAAGTATTTAATTAGCCGCAATGTTAATAAAGACTTTTTATTTATTATTTAACAACTTCAAAGATATTAAGAAGTGTTAAAATCTCGCTATGCTAATTGCTTTATTTGTTCCCATTTAAGTAAGGTCGCTTCTCATTAGCTGGTAGTATCACACTTCTTCCTCGTATCACTCTGTGGGTTGTGTTGCGCTCGACAGGAGTCGCGTGCCTTCGTGAAGTCGAACAAAGCATTAACGCTGGACGTGCGCTCTCTCGGCTCTCTGTTAGTTAACTAGTTAATTCACTGGGGCGTCAAAACCTGTTTTGTGGCTTGAATCCATTGTCGATTATATTTAACATTGGCAAGTTAGAAAACGTTTGAGAATACAGATATTTCCGATCCCATAGATATGCTAGTACAGTACGAATCCCACCTTGCCCATCCTGAAAATTGTTTTCTAGGTTTCCCAATTCCACCCCCAGGCATATAAACAGCCCACATTCTCCTAAACGCATAGGTAGAGTTGTAACTCTTGTCCTAATCAAGGAGAATGTTGGTTGTAATAGCTTGAATGTTATTCTGAGGTGCGGAACAGTGAGGTTATCAGCCCCAGTATTATACGCTATAGTACTTTTCTTATTTCCAATCATTACGATACTTCCTTGTTGTTGTTTGTATTGTTTCATTTGAGGGGTTTGAACATCGCAGTTATAGAGCCCAGTGTAAGTTGGTGTGTGTGTGTGTGTAATTTTGTCTCATAACCTGTGGTAGTGCGATGGGTATATTAATGAGCTTAATTAAGGCGTGGATTAGGAGGGAGGCAGTTGATGCCTTAAGTTAGGAACCTCCCTGGCATTCTCCTGGAGTTGAATTGAGAAACCACGGAAAACCACTTCCGGGATGGCTGAGGTGTTAATCGTACCCGCCTCTTATCTGAAATGACTCACGTAGCTGAGTGGTCCCCTCTCCAGTCCTCAGGCCAGAAATAAATTTCTTGGCAGAGCTGGTAATCGAACACGGACCTCAGGGATGATAGCCACTGCGCCACAAGCCGCCAAAAATAACTTTGATCAAGTACTTTGTCTGATAACCTGTGTTTGTGTGGCGTCTGTAGTAGAGTGCCTGACTGTGTTCATTGTGGTCTGGAAATGATCTGATGCCCCGGGACTTGAAGTATGTTAATATTCCGACATTTGCCTAGACGGAGAGTGGGAAGAATCCAGCAAATACCACACTGATGATGGCTGCTGTCAGTGCCAGAGTTCGAAGCTTCATTCTCTTAAAATGCCTTGCATAATTGTCTACGTTAAGAAACGATGATATTAATAGTAATATGTCTACCTCTTATTATTCACGTTTCAAAGGGTTAGGGGATGGGATGTCTGCCTTGTGGAGGGTGATTTTACGGCCAGATGCCCATACTGACGCCAACCTCATGAGAGGAGTTAATAAGAGATGAAATGAGTGAAGGAGAATGAAACTAGACAAGGCATTGGAAGGAAGCAGCCGTGACCTATTAATACAGTAGGTACCATCCTAGCATTTGCTTGGAGTTGAAAATGGGCAAACCACGCAGAACGGATCGAGCTCACGTCTCTCAAAGTCCGCAATAAACTGAGCCACAGCGATAATAATAGTAATTATGGCATTTGGCCCAACCTTTCCAGGTCTGGATTTCCAGAAACCGGTCGAAGTTTGATTGATTGTTTTATTTTATTATACATGTCGCAAATTCCTTAAATAAATCAACAACAACAAACTATTTATCAAACTGGGGAACAGTATTCAGCGATAGGAGAGGGTATTGGTACCACAATGATTCCGTGTCTTGAGTTTGTCAGCAGTGTTTCTTAGATGACAGCGTTTTGTCAAGAGTTACAGCCAGTGTAAACAGTACATACTGCACTTGCTCGGTGGATCAGTGGTAGTTTGATTTCTGGCGATCTCGTAAAAGATCTCTCGTGTCACATTTCATGATTACAAGACAAAAGCCACAGACTACCCAATACAGTTCCAGTTTCGCTGTATTGGATTTATAGAGTAGATATGCTATTCATAACAATAATAATAATAATAACTCACAGATGCTATAACAAAGGGAGGATAAATCTTTACGGTGATCTTCTCAGAATGGACTCTTCCGTAACCACAAAACTAAACCCAAGTGGTTTCAAGAAACTGAAATCGGCCTAGTAGAATTTAAAACAAATTTACTGAAAATTCACTGCTGAATTGACAATTGACACTGAAGGAGCCTCCCCGAAGATTGTTAATATTTGCTAGATAAGCATAAATTTTGAATACTGCAATCGGGCGTACGCTGGGCAACGGTGGTCATAGGCCAGTGGCTGATCCTTCAACCACCGGGAGATATTACGTATTCGACCATTATTTTTCAAGACGTTCAATAACTTCAATAAACATCGAAGGCTTATCCAGAGATAAAGCACTCTTACTCGCTGACATGTGCAACCGACTAAATATCGACATCCTAGTGATGCAAGAAACTCACAGAGGGATCAACAACAACAGACCCAAAGTAGAAGGAATGCGACTGGTTGCCAAACGACCCCATGAACAACATGGAAGTGCTGTTTTTGTCTGACCTGAGATTAGTGTCATGTCATCTCAAATGACGTCCAGGAACATTATAGAAATCTTGTCTTTAGAATTGGAATCCTGCTCTGTAGCATCCATTTACAAACCACCCAGTGAAAACTTCTTCTTTGAAAGGCCAAGTAACGTTGACAAGCAGAATATCAAAATTGTCCTGGGGGATTTCAATTGTAAGAGCATCAGTTGGGGATTTAATATCACAGACAGGAATGGGGAGGAACTCGAGCAATGGGCAGAGAGGGAAGGATTGAGATTGATTCACAACCCCAAACTGAGACCATCTTTCAACAGCGGTAGATGGCATAGAGGTTACAGCCCTGACAACATATTCATATGCGAGTAAGTAACAAAACATGTAGTTAAAGCGATGGAGGAACCCATGCCCTAGGACACAACATAGCCCAATCACATGTTCAGTTCGGGGAATGGTCAGCTCTGAGGAAGTCCCTTTTAAACGACGTTTCAATTTTAAAAAGGCAAACTTGGAGGGGTTTTCCATTGAGCTGGATGAGGAACTGTCCAATTTACAACCAGAGCCAAGTCATTAAGAAGATTTTGTTGACCTTGTCAAGAAGATCTCTCGTAGACATGTTCCCCGAGGCTGTCGTACCCAGTTCAATTCTGACCTCAATGCCAATTCCAAGGATCTGTTAAAAGATTACCAGGAGAAATACGAGACAGACCCTTTTGCAGATGACACCATTCAGACGGGTGAAGAACTCATGAGGAGCATCGCTGACAGAAGAGTCCACCAGTGGATCTCACCAAGGTTACACCAAATCAAATAGCTCATCAACTGCTCCGTAACGGGAAAACCACCATGAAGGCTCAGCCTGTGAAGCTGAAGCCTAGTGAAGATGAGAATAATTTTCTCGGTCGTCCTTTCACATCAGCAGAATTAGAACATGTCATCAAGCTGATGAAAGTCCACAAAGCTGCGGGCCCAGATGATATTAGGACAGAACAAATCAAGAACATTTGACCAGGAACAATCCAGTGGCTGGTGAATATGATGAATAGATACATCGAGACCCTGCACTTACCAAAGCTGTGGAGGAAAGCTCATGTGGTCGCACTGCTAAAACCAGGCAAGGAATCAACGGATGCAAAGAACTTCCGTCCTGTCTCTCTCCTTTGCTACCTATACAAGGCATTTGAAAGGTTTATCTTTGAAAGAATTGCAACATTCATTGATAACCGGCTAATTCAAGATCAAGCTGGATTTAGACCAGGGAAATCATGTTGCAGCCAAATTCTGAACCTGACACAGCGTATCAAGGATGGTTCACGAGTTACCTCGTGTCTCGCTGGCATCGGGAGAGCGTGGGTTCGAATCCCACCTTGGACGTCCTGAAAATGGTTTTCGTGGTTTCCCATTTTCACCACCAGGCTAATGCTGGGACGGTTCCTTCAATAGGTCCACGGCCGATTTCCTTTCATAATCCCTTCCCTGAACCGTCCTGAAAAGAAAAATACATGGCCATTGGCTGGATTAATAAAATTATTATTACGAGAATAAACTTATCACTGGTGTCGCCTTTATAGATCTCAGTGCTGCATATGGTACAGTGAACCATAAAAAGCTCATAGCCAAGCTGTACAACATCACTAAGGACCAGAAAATAACAAACTTCATACGTGGGATGCTCCAGAACAGAAGGTTCTATTACACTTCAAGGGAGCAAAAGTCGTTGGAGAAACCAGAAAAACGGGTTACCTCAAGGCAGTGAGTTATCCCCATTACTATTTAACACTTATACAAATGACCAGCCATAATATTTAGAAGCCAGGCGATTTATTTGTGCGGCTGACACCGCTATTGCTGTACAGGGTAGGAGCTTTGAAGAAGTGGAGGGAAAACTGTCCAATGCTCTTTAGAGATTAGACATTTATAACACCTAGAATCACCTGAAACCTAACCCAGGAAAGACACAAGTATACGCATTTCATCTTAGCAACAGAGAGGTCCGGAAAAAGTTGAATGTTGTCTGGAAAGGAGTGGCACTCGAAAGCTGTGAGACGCCTCGATATTTGGGAATCAAGCTTGATCGTACACGGAGCTTCAGGAAACATTTTAGAGAACTGAAGTGCAAGATCAGCTCAAGGAATAGCATAATGTGGAAGTTGATAGGTTCAACAAGGGGAGCGAACCCTCAGGTTCTACGTTCAACAGCTTTGGGACTTTGCTTTGCAGCAGGAGAGTACGGATCATCAGTGTGGGGAGTATCTGCCCATACCTAGCAAGTGGACATAGCTCTTTACGAGTACACACCTATTGTCACTGGATGTCTGAGACCTACTCCAGTGCAGAAGATCTACCCTCTCGCTGGCATTGCACCTCCAGTTACTCGACGCGAGGTGGCAGCAGAGAAAGAGAGACAAAAGCTTGAAACAGATCCCTGACATTCTATATTCAACCACAAAGTGACCACTCCTCGCCTAAGATCCAGGAAGAGTTTTATTAAGAGAACAGTACCCCTCCATACCAAACCAGACGTCCGGCATGTGTCACTCTGGAAACAAAAAGTACCAGAGGGGTTTACCCCTAAAGAAGAACTGAGCAGTGGTAATCATTTGCCTTATACCTCCTGGAGGTCCGTAAACCGGATGAGATCAGGAGTGCCTAAGTGTCGCAACAACCTTGTGAAGTGGGGTTATGCAGAAGATCCACGATGTGCCTGTGGAGAAATCCAGACTCCACAACACATGCTCACGTGCCAAGATCTTAATGACACCTGCAGCCAGAAGACCTTATGTTGGCCACAGACCGAGGGATAAGAGCTGCATAGTCCTGGAAAGGAAGAATTTAGTGTGTCTCCCGGACACGGAAAGTAAACTAAGTAATTCCTAAAAACGTATATACGGTACGGTATATCGTTCCAAGACAAAACTACATTAAATCCAGACCCATCTTCTCGGAAGATGAGAGGAAAAGATCAGAAAGAAAGAAGAGATACCGAGCACAAAGGAAAGAACAACACACAGAGAAATGATTGATTCAACGTACTGTACCCTTTTAACTGGATGATCCACCAATATCCTCCGGCTGGAAATAATCTGGGATTGTAGCATCTTGAAGTCCCGGCTAAAAACGACATGGTGCCACTTGGCGAATACACTCAGAATAAGGGACAGGATTTTCTACGACGGAATGTGCTGCAGTATCTAACTACAGAACAGTAGGGTCATCTAACTACTTAGGATAAAGGGAGTCTCCAAAAAATCTCGGGCGCAAGGATGCGGATTAGGTCCCTCGGGAACTTCCGCCCTACAGCACATTCCTCTACCATTTAACTACAAATATAATGCCAGTTTCCTATAAAACAATCAGGGAATCGTCAACACGAATCAGTCAATTTATTATAAAAGCAATACACTTCTCGTGTCGTCGAGCTTTGATTAAACGCTCTCAAAAAAAATGAAATAAATAAGAATGACCAAGTGTCATTAATCCATATAAAAATACAAATCCTTTCCTTAAGAAACCGTAAAAATTGTTACGTGTAAGCTTCAATAAGCTACTATACAGCGAACAACTGCTGTTCCCTAGGTGACGGGAGTTTATAACAAGAAAAATGTTATAAGCTAAAAATTTAAATAATCCCAAAAATAAATGACGTTGCCCCTGACGTAGATCTCCGTCATTACAAATACTATTCATTACTCTATACAATTTATCTCCCGCACCCTAACGTTAAGATTTCTTCCTCTAGGAAGCGCAAAATCTCTACACAACATTAAAGATTAAATTTAAAATATAAAACACTCCTAAATCTACTTACGAATCTATCTGAAATATATTTAATATAACATTCTATACAATGAAAATAATCACGTCGTAGTTCATCAACTACTTAAAATAAAATATATACAACGCGTTCCTTCTTTTCTCCCGACAATACAGCATGTAACTGTCCTACTTCACTCCTGCCTCTCAAAGGGCTTCTGAAAAATATGACTTCACTCTACTATGTCTTGTTCGTGGTTTACGTTACAATCTGGGATTCTATAATCCATACAATTAAATAGAGACTAGTTCAAAAACCTCTTACAACTTATCTGTTCATGTAATAAATATACTTAATAAAAATACACATTTCCACTCGTCGAATAATTACCATAAATGAAAATATTAGTAAAAGAACCATTTAATAGACCTCAGTTTACTCTCAGCTTCAACAAAGATCCATTTCTTTCTTTCTTCGGCTTTTCCCAGTTAATTGGGGTCGCCGGAGCCAACCAGGCTCATTTGGGTTTTGGCCGGGGATTTAAGGCCGGATGCCCTTCCTGACGCCACGTGATTTTTCAGGTGAAAATTCCACCCCGCTGTCACCGGGATTCGAACCACGGCCGTCCGGGTGAAAGTCGAGCAGCTAAGCCACTGCGCCATCACGCTCCCCTTCAACAAAGATCCATTAAATCCTATAATCTCTATCAGATTTAACTTTATCCAGGATCCGCTGTCATGTGAATTTCAAGGAGTTTCAACTATATTGAGACTATTTCAATAACATCCACAATTAATAAACTTCCATAACATTGCTTCTCATAACTTCTTACTTCCATGAAATACACGCGTCTGTCACTACAGACATTTCTTCAAAAATAGATCAATGGCTACACACGGGCTCATTGTCTCACAACAAATACCTCCGTCTACAACGGGAATATTAAATCTCATCCATCGAGATACTTCGCAGTTCCTTCAATACAATTCCTTTCTCTATACTTTCCAATAATAAACTCATATTTCAGTTACCACAATCTTAATAACCATATAATAAAAAATACTGGTTCTCTCCATGAATTAATTTAACAGGTAATGCGATAAAAATGATAATCTTCAAATAAAAATCTGTTACTTTGCCTCGCTCACATTTCTTAAAAACCTCTCAACAAACTGTAACATTCCTTCAATTCCTTCGTTACATTATTTCTTACTTCAAATTACGCTATCGTTGGTATTTGTTAATTCCACATTACAATTCTTTACAGACTTTTTCTTTACTGTCTTTTCAACAAATTCCAATACTTTAAAAAACATTGCTCACAAAATTTCTTCACTAAATCTGTTTCATTATTTCTCAGATCGTGACTTTATATAGATCTCTACATTAGATCTTTCTGAATCGCATTCTTTGACATATAATTCCTATCACATAATTGGAAAACATATCCATCATTACAATCATTAATAAAACATAGATATCGTGCGATTTAAAATACGTTTGAATTTTACTATAACTATTCTGAACTAAACTATAAAATCTCCCTTCAAATTTCGAATATGGCAAAAATCGAAAAATCAAAATGAAAAATCCCTAAAATTCCGAAATCGTCGAAAAATACGACCAAACATCCGCATGATGTTTTTACGAATATAAGAATGAAAACTGCAATAATCTAATAAACAATATAGAAAAATGGCATTCAACACTAGTTGTCGGATATTCAAGATATATACAATTCTACAAAGTGGGATGTTCAATGTTGGTCCGTGGACTACCATGTGCTGGGTTAAAGTTGACATGAAGCGGACTTCCTTTGGTTACCCATTAGAGACGGAATGTTTCTGGCGGCTTATGACTGCGTGATGTTCAGCATTCTTGTCCAATTCCCCCTCCGAATATCTCGTGCGGTCAGGTCTCGGGATACGAACTCGATCATCATCGTGCTGTCGCCTCCTTCCGCCGATGACTCTTCTGGGTGCGATGGGATAGTCCTTTCTCACTTCGGCGCCGGATAATTCCCTGGCCGCCCTCGTCCATGAATATCTCTTGGTCTTCTTTCCCCAAAGTTCCCTGTAGATCGTCATTTGAGATAGTAAAATGACTGATAATTGTAGAATTTCTATTACGGGAGAGATGAGATGTTAATCTCCACCGAAATGTTGATGTTAAGTTATTTCGGATGTTCTTGATGCCATCATAGCGTCGTTCCCATAATTGTTTAAGCATTCATCACGACGCTTGTAGAATCGTCAGGAAATTCCTCCCTACACTTTTGGAATTTTACCATTCTTGAAACTGTAGATTTGTCGTTAAAATACAATTATTTCTTCGCTGAATGTTGACTTTTATGTTACTTGCACATTACTAAGTGCCTTCGATGAATATTTTGTATTTGCTTTGTTCAACTCGTAGAGTAATTTGTTTGAACGTCCTTCTTCTTCGAAGTCGTGGTTGATAAGAGTCTCGCTTCCTCTTCTCTTTCCCCCGCGTCTAATTTCCAAAACCGCGTCCTTTCTCAATACATTGCTCTGATTGGTTGCTTATAATAATTGATCAAACTCTTCATTAATTATTTAAGTACTCGGCTGTAATTGTAGTCAATCGTTATTAATTATCATTCAACACTCTTCATGATGGTTTAATATAATAACTTTGTCCCAGTTTTATATATGTTAATTGCTCTGTTGGTGTTAATTTTAAAAAGGCGGCTTCTCATTGGTTCCAGTCACGTGTCGAACTCGCGAAACTTTCCCTACTCCTCCTACTAGCCACGCTTCGCTTCTCTGTCCGGGATCTTTCTCGGGAGTCTTCGTTGCTGCTCGGGCTCTTCGTCGTCTCGGCGAAGCAAGTTCCGAGTCCCCTAGCGACTACTAATCTGCTATTGGCTGGCCGAATTAACTCAGTTAATTCCTTCGCTCAACAAACCAGTTTTGTGTCAGCTCGCAGCATCGATAAATATTAACATGGGCCAATTTAGAAAACTTTCCACTAGATTATGATTTTCTGTCTCGTCTCTTCAAACGAGTACAGTACCCCAAAGAGGGTGAAACGAAAGAATAATAATAATTATCTCAACAAATTATTCTCCATTTAACGGGATCCGAGACAAGGTGAGGAGAAACATTTCAAGGGGACTGACGGTGGCCTTGCAGGTTAACGCGCGTATCCGTTCAGGTCAATGATGACAGTAATGTTTCTAATAGTTATAGTTATTTTGAACAGTCTAAAAGGAAGGAAGTATTTTGTATTTTGAAAATAATTTCAAAATAGTATTTTGTATTTTCCGTAAATTTGTAAGTGTTCTGGTATTTTGTACCTAAAATACTTTTTTGAGTACCGGTATTGTTTATTTTGTATGGACATACAAAAATACATTTAGAGAGGATCGATATTTTTCCAAACTCTGTGAAGCCTAAACTAGAGTGCATTTGTAATTGAGGTAGAATTAGGACAGGAAGCGGCCATGGCCATCGGTTGGGTAATATCCCAGCGTTAGCATTGAGTAGGAGTGGGAAACCACTTCCAGGATGACCAAGATTCCTCAGACCAGAAATAAATGGCTTGAGGCTGAGCCAGCAATCGAACCCGGGCCTTTGCGGTCATCCAAAAAGTTAGCCGGTCCGGTACGGTATCAATTTTTCCGGGTACCAGTTTGGCTGGGCATCTTGTAATCCATGTTCCAAAACGCTGTTTCCTAAGTAGTGGGAAGGTTTGGTAAAACCACCGTTCTTTTTTTGATAGAAGTATGAGACTTGGCACACTTATACAGTAGTTAGGACCCTAAACTTTTGATCTGAGATGGTAGCCACGTCCGGGAGTCGCGCCGTGTGCTTGGTTTGCATGGTTGCTTACCCACCCGGAGTGAACTACGAAATCAACACTTAAGTCGATTACAAATACCTGTTTTGCTACGCTATGAATACTTTTTGCAGTCAGAATCGCCTGGAAAATGTTGTTAACACGATTTGGAGTGGAAGGATTTAAATTTGTGGTGTGGATGCCTGCCTACTAAGCGCATCTTTCTTAAAGCTGCAAAAACAAGCCACGACATTCTTCAAGCTTTAATTTATTTAATAAAAATGACAAATCATTTTGATAACTTACGAAAATGCAAAAATGGAAGAATAACAAGGCATGAGAAAACAAAGAATAAGAAGGCAGAAGTCCATGTTTTGTAATACCTGTGGCCCTATGCACCAAGCTCACCAAAACTATTCTTGGAGGCTCAATAAACTTCCTAAAAAGGGGCAGATGATCTCGTAGTTCCGCCCCTTAAAACAACAATAACTAACTAACTAAACTTCCTAAAAAAGGGAAAAATGTATTAAAATTATCTATTAGCTATTAAGTGGACAGCCATCACCAGAAAATACAGACGGAAGTATAAAATAAACAGATAATATTACTTAGCACTTTGCGTTACAAGAGCACAGTTTCGTGCACTTCAAGTCTCTCCTTTTGCATACACATTGCGGAGGCCTAGTTGCACAATGGATTACCTAACCAAGCCTTAGTTGCAATGGGGATAGTCGCCAACCGCGGTGACAATCCTGATGGACTTTCTTCTCAGCCCCAATCTGACGGTGAGGGTAATTCCTGGGTGGGGCTCAGAGATTGTCCCCGCACATAAATCCCCTGGTACATGGCACGCCAGATGTGTTGCTCCAGTGCATTCTGCGTTGGAGGAATACTCTCCAGGATCGGTTTCTCTTGGTAAAAAGTTATTTTCGGCAGGCATTTCCGTTGACAAATGAACTCAACCTACAATGCAATAAAACACAAGGGTTAACGACGAAGTTCAACAAAAACGCATCGGTAACGATTATGAGTCAATTTTTCCTACCTGTCATGCAAAGTGATTACCAAATTTTCCATATAAGGTAAAGCTTTGTCCAAATCGTGCTCCTGAGCTGCCAAAAATCCTTTGGTAGCGTCAGGATAAGCCGTCCATGCTTCAAAGTCACTCTTCCCACCTTTGTTGGAAAACGAGGAAACGGTATCACATCGAGAAAATGCGTGAAGTAGAGGGAAACTTAAAGCCTTGTTACTACGTGCAACAAGTAAAGTCTCTTTAGTCACCATTGCCTTTCCATGATAACATATGTTTTGTCACCGACATTGGTCGCTACCTAAATCTTGGGCAATTTTATGTGCAGCTACAATCTGGTGGTTCGTTCCCGTGCCAATGTGGACCCAGAGCTCTTCATCATCCGTCAATTTAGGCACAATACTCACGGCCGATACAAGGAGATCGGTTTCCACAGTTCGCACAAGAATTTTCCGGTATCCCTGACTAACACAATCCGCGATGTGAATCTTAACCCTTGTGTCTGCCTCTTCGTGATTGCATGGAGACAACATATCCATATCTTCTCGATGAGGCGATGCTAATAGAGACGAATCCTTTGCCCTCCTGTGTGATCTTTTGCATTTGTGTATTTAGGAATTGGAACAACTCGCATTTGTTTTCGGAGTTGCGCAGAAAGTTGGGCCATCCTTTCGGAATGCGTGTTCCATCTGTGTCGTGCGTATTTCTTCGCCCCGTTCTGCCCTTGTGTGGTTTTTCAGACAATTCTGTATATACTTGTCCCAAATGACATCAACGCGATGAACAGTGTTAAGTTCTTTCCTGAGAAATGGAATCAAATTTTGTCGGCATATTCCTGAAACGTTCTTGACTATCCGGGATGTAGCATATGAACTAGGGCAGGTCCTTCGATAATTTTTGCTTGTACGGCGGGTACGTCCCTGGTGTGGAAGCCATCTGGACTTGCAGCCATCAAACATTTCAAAAGATCTGATTTTTAGCCCAGTCTTAGTTCACCGTTTGTGGAGAGAGACGGTGGTGTTGGTTGGTTTTCATGTGCGATAAAACTGTCTAGGTCTCCCAATCGGTGCTCACTTGTAGCTATGTATAATTTACTGAAAAGACTGCGGTCGGTTTTGAGCCCGGCGATTTTTTCCTTTGTCTTGGTTGGCGATGCTTTAGAAGCTGACGTAAAAAGAGGGTATTTATTTTGCTTCTCGGTG
This sequence comes from Meconema thalassinum, assembly GCA_946902985.2. Lineage (NCBI taxonomy): Eukaryota > Metazoa > Arthropoda > Insecta > Orthoptera > Tettigoniidae > Meconema > Meconema thalassinum. The sequence continues at coordinate 238,230,104 of OX336397.1, forward strand.
TCTAACAGTTTTTTCCGCCCGCTGATAAGGCGTTCCTCGACAAATCATTGTATTGTTTTTCGCCCAGTGCTTCAATGGTCATTATTGTAGTAACGTCTTCAGAGGATGCAACCCGCTTGCTATTAATATTGTGCAAATCCGAGCTTTCTTCCAAAAAAGGGTTTCTTAGTTCAACAAGGACACTATCAAGATGTTTAACGTCCTTTATAAACCGCGCTTTTTCGGAGCTGTTGTCGTTGTGATGTAGGGTACTATCAGATTCGCTTCTCATATTCCACTGAAAAAGTGCAATCAAAATTAGAAAAAGTCATGTTATTACTTTCAGAATGAAAAATTGCCCCTACTTCGTAAAAACCGTGTGAATATTTCGCGAGGGTTGCACAACCTTCTTCACTGTAGTTGACTGCTTGAGTATTTTCGGCTGGATTCGTCAATTTTTCAATTGAACACATTTTTCCAATCAATGGGTGGACATGGGACATCGTCCGGGACTTAGTCAGGATTAGCGTTTCAAAACATTTTGAAGGTACATGGACCAACCACCAAGCCACCACATCCTAAACAAACAACACGAGAAGTGGGGTAGTGACAGTTCTAAACCCCCCACCACCCCTTCCTCTGACGTCACTTACTAACCCGCAATACATTCAGGGGCAAAGTCGATATCTCCCGAAGCCATGGTCCAATTTTGACATACGACATATCATTGGACTCGGGTTGACGCCCTCTTTCCAATGTACCACTCATTTCAACCCCTAAATAAAACCTACCCCTACTAGGGGGTGTAATTTTATTTTTTTAGTGAAAGTTCCTTTTCAAATGCGACATGTGTAAGGTGCGCTGCTAAAATGAACATAAACGTTGTTGCTCATATAGCGCATGCGTTTTGCTGGATGCCGCAATGAATCAACATTTTTGTTTTTGTGTTTTACGCATGCGCACATGGGAATTTTGTAAGAGGGCGAGCTCTTTGAAAAAATGATTTATAAGAAGGGGTTTTGATGGTGAGGAGAGAACCGGATAGTCGCCTACTTTCCTACGAAGTTTGCCGATATCTCTCAAACGCAAGGTCGGATTTGGACGTGTGACGTGTTAAATCGCATGTCTCGAAGCCCTATATATGTTATTTATAGGTTCAAGTTTTGAGATTGCTGGAAACATGTTTTTTGGGGGGAAAACGTGATTTTAGACTTTTTCCGATATCTCACGAATGCATGGTCGGATTTGGTCCTATGACGTGTCAAATGGCTTGTCTCGAAACCTTCTTTATTTTGGTAATAGATTAAAGTTTTTGAGAATGAGGGAAACATAATTTTTGGTGTAAAACTGTGATTTTAGAGTTTCTGTAATATCTCACAAACCAATAACGCCAGAGACGTATACGAGGGGTCGTAGGACTCGGGGTGACCCCCCCCCCACACTACTCCCCCTTTCGAATATAGTATTTATGTTTAAAAAAAATGCGAAAGGGTCTAACGACACTTTAATTGAAAAATTTTAGTTTTTAAAACTCTTTTTTAAATCTGTCTAAAATGTTCATGAAGAGTGGTTGTAGATAGAAAGAGACGATACCACTGGGCACGTGTTTCAACGAGGCTATTACTGGCCACGGTGGTGATATACCAATACAGTATTCGCTATTTCGATGAGACGGCGAGTCGAGGGTTCGTTTTCGATTTTTCCTATGATGGAATTCCTAATTCCTAAACCCCCCTGAAGGGGGTCTTTAACATGTAAACGATTATGAGTGCCATGACAAATGATAATTCCTTGATCAGATGAAGTTGGCTTTAGATAGAACAAACAGAACTTGGTTATATGTTGCTTGAAGTGAGTATAGAAAACAAACTTGCTGGGGCAGACTGACAGGATGTGGATGTTATTTGAGCTTATTGAAATACATTGACTTGACTTGACAACAGGGCAATGAAAAAACACAGAGATGCTGAGGGCACTTGAAGGTCATGGCAAACATGGTGGGAGGGGGAAGCGAGGATGATGTCGCTGATCATGTTCAATGGATGAATTTATATTTTGCGAAGCATTGTTCGGAGAGGGTCATGTGACGACTTGTTTTAAGGGTATTTATTTTTCTGATCTTTCCTATGGTGGACTCATTGATTGAAATAATCCAAAACTGCTAGGGCATGGCCTTGAGTTTTATAAACTGATAATGGGATTTTGACATACAAGGTCCCCCCAGAACTTGACATGATGTCATTCTTTTTATGGCTCATCGAAATAGCGAATACTGTATTGGTATATCACCATCGTGGCCAGTAATAGCCTCGTTGAAACACGGGCCCAGTGGTATCGTCGCTTTCTATCTACAACCACTCTTCATGAACATTTTAGACAGATTAAAAAAAATTAAAAACTAAAATTTTTCAACAAAAGTGTCGTTAGACCCTTTCGCATTTTTTTAAAACATAAATACTATATTCGAAAGGGGAAATAGTGTGGGCGGGAGGGTCACTCGAGTCCTAAGACCTCTCGTATACGTCTCTAGCGTTATTGGTTTGTGAGATATAACAGAAAGTCTAAAATCACAGTTTTACACCAAAATATTCTGTTTCCCTCATGCTCAAAAACTTTAACCTATTACCAAAATAAAGAGGGTTTCGAGACAAGCCATTTGACACGTCATAGGACCAAATCCGACCATGCATTCGTGAGATAACGGAAAAAGTCTAAAATCACGTTTTTACCCAAAAAACATGTTTCCAACATTCTCAAAACTTTAACCTATTAATAACATATATAGGGCTTCGAGACAAGCGATTTGACATGTCACACGTCCAAATCCGACCTTGCGTTCGAGAGATATCGGCAAACTTCGTAGGAAAGTAGGCGACTATCTGGTTCTCTCCTCACCACCAAAACCCCTTCTTATAAATCGATGCGTTGACATGGAAACGGTAGTAAGTGCCAAAAATGAAATTTTCCAGGAGAAGATAAAAACGATTTGCGATCATTTTGTTATTCACTTTATTGCTCAAAATACTTCCAAATTGAAGAAATCCACTCACTTAACGTATTAAAAATCAATATTCAGAATTAGGCATAGCATGGTGGAAAAATAATTTGTTTATTCAATGTTTAAATAGAGATTTCAACACAATCAGTACTACTGCTTGAAACTCTTTTTGATAGGCACAGATATCACTGTAAAATGTAGGATACGTCTTATCCTGGAAGTCCATCATTGGTAATATACCCTACTTTTTTGCTTCTTTGATGAATATTCTTCTTTCAAGGGGTAGCAAAATCTGAAAATTGGTGATGGCCTTGAATAACTGATGCCTTTTGAATATAGCATGTTCCTTCCACATTTCAGTTTCATTAAATGACTGTCTTGTTTCAATCACGGGGAAATCTTCTCTTGGAATTCCAATCCAGCCTCAGGGCGTGGTGGCTCGGCCGTCAAGCTGTAGGCCTCTCACCAAGGTGGACTGGGTTCGATTCCCGGTCAATGCATGTGAGATTTTCGAAGTGAAATGCCGTGTCCTGTGGTTCGGATTCCACGTAAAAAGGAGGTCTCGTGGCTGATAATCACACGATTCACGTTCACGGAAAACTACAATCTTCCTTCCTTTCAATCGATCCGACGGTGCTTATTTTAAGAGCACCCGTACTAAAAAAAACTTGTCAGATTCAGCAGGAAAGTAAAATACGTCATCATTTTCATCATAATTACATTATTGGGCCTGAAAACATTAGCACTGCAAATCATTTCAGCTATTTCTTCTCGAACCATTGGCTTACATTGTTTCTTTCTCTTTTCGATGATGCCAAATTTCCTGTCACAGGGCATATAGGAGTGTCCGGAAACCAGGAATTTTAATTCAACAGAATGAAAATAGTTGAAGGCATTGGCATAAATCATAACCGTTAACACCATTTGATTCTGCCCTGAGCATTGTATTATTGTATTTCTGAATGTTGATAACGTTAATCAGACCCACGAGATATGTACCTTGTATGTCTGCAGTCTGTCTCCGGGAATCGGTGTGGTGTTTGCTTATTTCTCCTCGAGTGAAACTGGGGCACTTATAGCGTCATTTACATGTTGCCTGGAAAAGTAGAAAATATTGGTTAGATTAGCCTATGTCTCTTTCCTGACCTGGCCCTCGCAAGCGAAGTCAGTGTTCGACCAGTTTGCCTTGCTACACGTCAACAATAACAGCAATTATGAAGTGAGAAAATATATCTCTTAAGAAGTGTCATTTAACTTAACATTTTGAAAGGACCAGGTGTTGGAGGCATGTTGATTTTCACAAAAAAAAATTGAGTATCACTTCCACGCAAAAACCGAAACTTGTTTGGCGCGCAAAGCAGTTACTATAAGGTGGCAACGATCAAAAGAACCTGCGCAAAGCTCACTTCCCCACGCATTCACTCTGAGTTGATGTGCGACGTCACAGAGGAGCGGTAGAGGGGGCCACATGCTGTCTGGCTGCCTTACCGAACATACTGCGGAGATACGCTGACAAGAGCTTCGAGGCCAATCCATTTTCGCACTCTTATTATTTTCTCAGTTTTATGTACGTTTTCTTTATTGTAGTCCTATAATCCCTTGTCGTGTGGCGTGTACTTTATTTGTAAATGTGTTTATGTATATAGTGTTATGTACCATGCTATTCTAGTAATAGTATCATTTGAGTTTCGTTATGGCTTCTACTTCGAAGTATGGTAGCAAATCTGGACGACCATTAAGGGGACAATGTAGATAAATAGTATATAACGTAACTGCTCACTTACGAGAACAGAAACCCGTTCATAAACTCAATTATAATGTTGTGGCTTCAACAAGTAAAGCAACGGGTGTTTCAAAGTCATTCGTGAAGCGTATAATAGCGGAAGGGAAAACGTCTATGGCCAAGGGTCGTCTGCAGTTTTCTACACCTGATGCATTATTTCGTGTTGTTGATATTATAGCCTCTGTGTGTGTACGCTTTTAGGAACAGTATATTTCTTTAAAACATAGTTTACAACTAGGAAATCATAAATACTGTATTTTCATTTAACTCCGCGCTTAATACTTTCGGTCACTTTACATTTACTCTCGTTCTTTTAATTGCATTGCGTTTGCAGCATTAATGAAGGAATAACCTCAATCGAACAGCTGGCTGCAGGTACTTACGATATGGTATGTGATGGCGATTGACAGCCAGCCGCGCCCGGGAACAGTTACGAATGCTTTACGTGATAAGCGCTTTTTTATTTCGATGTCAATGAACTACGACCTACTGTATATCCGTTTTACGTCTCGGCATGATGGGTGAAAATCACTGACTGGGCTATTAATTATATTATCATGGAGATAGCATATGCAACGGATTCTTGTCAGACGGAATTTAAGAATGGTGAGGTGCATAGAACACAAAGACCACTTCTATCCAGTCTAAACACACTTATAGTGGGCGATGTATTGAAGATAGAGATATGCTCTCAGGGACTTTTCTGTAGAACTTTTCATGCTGAACAATTCTTACGCTCATAGTATACTGAAATTTTTAACGGTTTGCCCAGCGTAAGCTTAAGAAGCGCACGGACGCCAAGTTCTTTTCCCGACCTTTTCACTGCAATCGTTACTGCTTGGCTTCCTTTGATCATAAATAAGTTATTTTCTACAGAAGGTTTCCTCGAGAAATACTTTACAGAATGGTGAAAACCGCATCAAAATCCATCCAGTGGTTCTCGAGATTACCTGTGACATCCAAGAATCGGGTACTCGGTTTTATACTAAGTAGAGATTGTCGGGGGAAATCGGGACGAGCCGATATGAGCTGCGCGAACCAAAGTAGCCGAGGGTTCTTTTGTTTGTTGTACCTTTATACGTTCTCTGCGCCAAGAGCCTCGTACTTGCCACAAGAGCGATCTAGTGGGAACAATTTCAAGCTGTTCTAAACACCCAACGACTTCCTACTTTCTCTGCGGTGTTGGCCTTGATTCTTACTACATTCTTCATGAAAAAAAAAAACGAAAATTTCATTTTTGGCACACTACCTTTCCCATGTCAATGCCTCGATCATTTTTTCAAAGAGCTCGCCCTCTTACAAAAATCCCAAGTGCGCATGCGTAAAAAACAGAAACAAAAATGTTGTTTCATAGCGGCATCCAGAAAAACGCATGCGCTATATGAGCAACAACGTTTGAGTTCATTTTAGCAGCGCACCTTATACATGTCCGATTTGGAAAGAGACTTTCACTAAAAAATTACAATTTCATCCCCTAGTAGGGGTAGGTTTTATTTAGGGGTTGAAATGAGTGGTCCATTGGAAAGAGGGCATCAACCCGAGTCCAATGATATGTCGTATGTCAAAATTGGACCCTGGCTTCGGGAGATATCGACTTTGCCCCTGAATGTATTGCGGGTTAGTATGTGACGTCAGAGGGAGAGGTGGTGGTGGGGGGTTAGAACTGTCACTACCCCACTACTAACACGAAACACATAAAATGTAAATAAATGTAAACTTTACCGTTGTTATAAGTATCGAAAAACAATTTTTAACTGTAAGTACGCATAACCTATAACAGAGGTATGTAACGAATAGTCGAAATAAAAGAGGGACAACAGCTTTAAAAGCAAAGAAAATATTTACCGTGTATTGTACTTATCAATATATTCGTTTGCTCAGGATGAATGACGAACAATTATCTCCAAGAAATCAGTTCCCCAAATACAGCAAAACAACACAGCACCAGCATCAAGCTTCTGTTACTGACCGCAACAATGCACGGCGGTAGCGTCGCGTCGTTTACCCGCGTCAAGCTGTATAGAGACTAGGAGCGTGTGACGTCACGCGCACTTCTGCATCTCGCTTCATCAGCCGCGTCGTCTGATTCTCGGTCCCCAACAGAGGTGAGGGCCCTTAAGAAATACATTGGCGAGTTTTTGAAAATGAGAAAAGGCATTTGTAATCGACTTAAGCGTAGATTTCATAGTTCACTCCGGGTGGGTAGGCAACCTTGCAAAACAGGCACTTGGCGCGACTTCGGAAGTGGCTACCATCTCAGATCGAAAGTTTATGGTCCTAACTACAGGGTGGCGCACAAAATGTGTCACCATTTTGTTTCTGAATAAAAACTTTACTGTAAAGACAAACCCAAAGGAACATACTACCATGGCGTACACTCTGTGGAGATTTATTCCAACGCAGCACGTGCTCAATATGTCCACCATTTAGATCCTCACTAAAGAGGAATAAGGAAAAGGGGCTGGGTAATTGGGACAAAGGGTTTAATTGCCAGTTTCCGGGAAAGGAGAAGCCAATTAAGTTTAGGTTATCGATGGAATATGTATTTATTACATTAAGTTTTGTAATATGTCACCGGTACATTAGAATAGCCTATATAATAATACTAATAATCTGATTTGTGTTTGAAAAACATCCCTAGTCTCACAGTTTTTCTTGGCTATTTATCATCAGCAAGAACTTCGCCCCGAAGCTTTTATTGTTGCTAGCAATATCGTCACAGAGTTAGTGTCTTCCATGTACGGCCCCTTGCGGCAAAATAGTAAGATCTGAGAGTTTTTGAGTTCCATATACGGATATTATAAGTAACCTACTCTTTACAGGCGTGACTAAATTACATAATGAAGACTCGACCAGAGTTCTGCTTGAATAAGTTCGCACCCCGTGTAGATTAATTTACGATATTTAATACCCGAGGATATACAGGTTTAAATGTGTAACTAGAAACTTCTTTATGACGACAATTATATAAGTTGCCTGCTGAGAGTATTTATAAGCTGGTACGGATAAATACATCTTCGAATCCCTTCCGTTTACTGTTGGTACAATGCCAAGGCGGTCCGGGTTCGATTCCTGGTCTATGCATGTGAGATTTTCGAAGTGAAATGCCATGTCCTGTGGTTCGGATTCCACGTAAAAAGGAGGTCCCGTGGCTCATGATCTCAAGATTAACGGTCACGTTAAACTACAAGCTTCCTTCCTTTTTTTGTTGGTACAATGAGGGAGATATGTTGTGTTTGCTTTTAAGTGGGCTTCTTGTAACACAAAACGGAAGTATTTTCTTGTATTTTCAGTAACTCATTGTATCCAGTTGGTGCCAATTTCTTAGTTGGCCTACTCGTGGTAAGTTTCCTTTTACGTTGATAGTTTTGTGCCCCGTCACATTGTGCTCGTATTTGTGTAAAATCAATTTGTAGGACGCTTCATTTTTAGGCTTGCACCAGTAATTCCTCCTTTCTATCGGAATGATAGATCTTAATATTTTACTCGATATTATTCCCTAACTAAGTTAATATCATATAAAGTCGAGCGCTAACCACTTCTTCTCACTGTGCACCTGGAGGGTTATATTCTCATTACTGTAGTCTTATTTGAATTCTGAGTTCTGAAATTACCTCATTTGATAATGATAATGATTTGGCGTACGGTGGTATAAGTATGGTTTTTTATAATCCTTAAGCGCACTTTGTGTGTTCTAGTTTGCTGGACATTATGGAGCAACAACAACATCCACTCATTAAGAGTGAGCCAGAATGGCCGTGTCAAACTGATGAATTGCCTAATATTGTAAGTTGTATTTATTATGTATAGGCTATCGTGTAACATAGCAATCTTAGTGATGTTCATGACAAGCAAGGTTTAGTGACTTAGTACTTGCTACCAAATAGTAGGTAACCAGGATGTTTAATATTGTATTTTTACACATAACTTAGTACAATTATTCTGTGTGCATGTTTTACGTTTGCTCATACTTGTATAATACTTTCCAGGAATCAATTGACCTGTTACGCTCTTATAATGTGAAGGATGAAGCTGGTGATCATTATGAAGATAAAAGCTGGGCAGTTAAATTGGAGCTTGAAATACAGGTGATCATAGGTTCTATATTTCCTGTCATTTAAATATTTCATATTGAGTGTTGCGCGGTCCTGTTGAGAGCTTTTCACTTGATCACTGTTTGCACTTGAGTGAAGGGAAGGTCTTGTGTGTTAGGGTTCCTTATCTAGTGTGGCTTTCCCCCCTCTCGCATTCCTAAGTACTTTGTGTTTCTCGTGCAAGTGTTCCTGTAATAAGTTGCCAAGTCTAGTTTCTCACCCGTGGCTCATAATCACAAGATTCACGGTCACGTAAAACTACAATCTTCCTTCCTTCCTTCCTTCCTTCCTTCCTTCCTTCCTTCCTTCTAGTTTCTCAAATGTGGTGTTTGTTACTGTATTCAGGATAATCTTCAACTATTAAAGACCTGGTTTGAAACTCCGCACATTTGATAACAAGCCCTCTCTAAGCTTAAATGGACTAATGAGAATGTCCCGGTACCTTTAATACTGCCGTTAATACCGGCCTAGGTTTATTGATAAAAAAATACATCGTACATCCTGATCCAATAAAATGTTTCCCTTTTTAAACCCTTATCTAGCTTGGCTACATCATTATGTTGTGTCTTGTTTTCGACGGGGTGTGTTTTCTAGTAGAGTGAAGAGGGGTCAGCTCTCCATGAAAGTGTGTTCTTTAAATTATTGGGGGTGTTTCCTTAAGCTTAGTGTATCTCGATTGCTTCCTTTATGTCAAGTGCTCTGCCTTTTGGTTCGTGATGGATTATAGGAGATCTTAACTGAATGATATTAGCTTAAAGACACTCTAGTGTGTCAATCCCTCTAAGAAGTAAAATCTGCATATAGCTTGAGTTGGTAGGAGCACTTATCTTAATTATATTACCTTAAAGACACTCTTGTGTGTCAATCCCTCTAAGAAGTACAATCTGCTAATAGCTTGAGTTGGTAGGAGCACTAATCTTAATGATATTTCCTTAAAGACTCTCTAGTGTGTCAATCCCTCTAAGAAGTACAATATGCTAACAGCTTGGGTTGGTAGGAGCGCTAATATTAATGATTAAAGACACTCCAGTTAGTCACCGCCTGCGTGGGTATCTATGAACTCTAAGCTGACTGATATTAGGTTAATGACGCTCCAAGAGGAACCATCTGCTCTCAGTCTGGGTGGTTACTTAGGTGCTATAAACTAGCTGATAGTAGCTTAACAACCCTCCAGTATGAAAATACCTCAAAGAGCACCCATCATCTTACAGTTTGGTAGGTACCTAGGAGCTCTAAACTGAGGATGATAGCTTAAAGACACTCCAGGTTGGCCAATACCTCCAAGAGGAACCATCCGACCACAGTCTGTGTTGGTACTGTACCCGAAATTACCTACCATCAACTTGTTGAATTCCCACGAAGATCACTGGATCGTAGAACGTGGAAAATCCCGGATTAGACCCCCAAAATACTACCAACAAGAGACGAGGATAATAGGACACAGGGTAACCTAACCAGGCAATGTTAAGAAAAAACCATGGCTAAACGAGAATAGCAACAGCTCAAAAGGAAACGAGATCTACAAAAGAATGTAATCTCAGGCGTAAGAACACCTAGAAATACCCAGCAATGGCTTTCTTAACATGACGTCCACTCACTTCTATAAATCACCACAATCGTAGAATTAAAATGGAACTGAAAATATTTATTCAGAAAATGGCATAGCAAAGTGCTATGTCTTCAGATCTGAAAGGATGTTGACAAACTTGACAAAGTCAAGAATAAATCACAACAAGATTTTAGTAAAGAACATATAGCCTATTTTCTCCTAAATGCATGGGTATTGTTATAACTCTTTGTCCTTTTAAAGGAGTGTAGTTGAATGTTGGTTGTAGTAGCTTCTTTAAATACGTGTTATACGGATATTAGACATGAATATGAGGTGCCCTTTGCTAGTGCCTCCTCTGTACAAAATTTATTTCAATTCGGTTTCACCGAGTTAGAATTGATATGATGAAACGATTTGCTCACATATATGGCCGCTATGTGCAAAATATTGGGCTGATGACCTTGTAGTTCAGTCAAAAGATGCATCCCACAAAAAGGTATGTTGTTGCAAAATTTGGTAGAGATCAAATGATTAGGTAGGTCGTAATATTATTTAAGCTTTTAACATTTGGGTGGCCGACATTCCGTTTCAGTCAAGATGGCGGCGATATAAGACACGACACTGAGGTGACCATTGCTAGTGCTAACTCTGTACCAAATTTCGTTCAATTCGGTTTCACCGTGTTTGAACAGATAGGGGGAATCGATTGGCACACATACATGGACGCCATCCAAACATTATTGGGCAGATGACCTCGTAGTTTGGTCAAAAGATTCTTCATACTTAAAGGTATAATGTTACAAAATTTGGTAGAGATCAGATGATTAGGTTGGTCGTAATTTGATTTGAGCTTTTAACATTTGGGTGGCCGCCATTACGTTTTCGTCAAGATGGCGGCGATATAAAACATGACACTGAGGTGTCCTTTGCTAGTGCTACCTCTGTGCCAAATTTCATTTAATTCGGTTTCACCGTGTATGAAAAGATAGAGGGAATCGATTTGCACACAAACATGGCCACCATCCGCAAATTATTGGGCAGATGACCTCGTAGTTTGGTCAAAAGATTATTCATACGTAATTGTATAATGTTACAAAATTTGGTAGAGATCAGATGAATAAATTGGTCGTAATATTATTTAAGCTTTGCACATTTGGGTGGCTGCCATTACGTTTACGTCAAGATGGCGGCGATGTAAAACATGACACTCAGGTGCCCTTTCCTAGCGCTCCCTCTGTACCAAATTTCGTTCAATTCCGTTTCACTGAGTTTGAATAGATAGGGTGAATTGATTTGCACACAAACATGGCCGCCATTCGCAAACTATTGGGCAGATGACCTCGTACTTTGGTCAAAAGATTCGTCATACATAAAGGTATAATGTTACAAAATTTTCTAGAGAACAGGTGAAGAGGATGGTCGTAATTTTGATTTAAGGTTTGAACATTTGGGTGGCCGCTATTAAGTTTACGTCAAGATGACGGTGATATGAATCATGACACTGAGATGCCCGTTGCTAGTGCTACCTTTGTACCAGATTTCGTTCAATTCCTTTTCACCGTGTTTGAATTGAATAGATAGGGGGAATCCATTTGCACACAAACATGGCCGCCAATCGCAAATTATTGGGCAGATGACCTTGTAGCTTGGTTCAAAGATTGCTCATACATTAAGGCATAACGTTACAAAACTTGGTAGAGATCAGATGAATAGGTTGGTCGTAATTTGATTTAAGCTTTGAACATTTGGGTGGCCGCCATCACGTTTACGTCAAGATGGCGGCGATATGAAACATGACACTGAGGTGCTCTTTGCTTGTGCTACTTCTGTACCAAATTTCCTTCAATTGGGATTCACCGTGTTCGAATTGATAGGTGGGGACAGACATTCAGAGTGCACACACTCACACACTCAGACAGACACTCAACTTTTCGCCCTGTGTTGACCTAATAAGTCTACTTTCATTTTTTGCAAAAATCGAAAGTATGCTAAAAATGCACATCACAGACCTCACAGTGCAATTGCTTTTTTTTTTTTTTCAAAATCAAAAATTAAACTCAACACACAAGCATGGGTTGCAAAATCCCATTAAAAATATAGATCCACAAAGAAACTCATACTGGATCTAGCATCAGATCTGTTTCGTATTCAGTAGGTAATTTCCTCAATGTACATGTTTATAATAACCCTGCAATAAAATTTTATACATATATACAGTCTTGTTACAACACCTCTCAGAGTGTAATGTGAATAAACTTGATGAACATACACCCTCCATGAGTGTAATTTATTTTGTGGTTTCGTGGTAATTATTTCATATATATTTGGTGTCTCTAGGACCCAACAATCTTTTACGAGAATAAGCAGAAAATCCAATTAAATCAGCACTGATCTGCAGGTTAACCAGAAGGGAAGATTATGAAACTACGTTAGCATTGTAGTAAAATCCAGAAATAGGATAATAAAGATCTCTTACTCAAATTATAAATACTCACGTCTAGAAATGCATGTTTCTGGTAACACATTATCGCCATTTAGTTCGATATCTGTAATTCTATAATCTTCTTTAGTCACACTTGACTAATTATTCATCATCCATTCAACAATGGATTTCATCGTTACCCTTTCAAACATTATTTAATTACTACATAATTTAATGGTGCCACTACATGGTCTTATCCATATGATAGATCTACTCCACTGAGTATCCATTATTACTTTTTCATAATTATTTATACATTTATCATATTAATCATCCACCATAGTGATACATATAATTTATTTACTGATATATTTTTATAGTTACAGTTCGCAAATAGATTTGCGTTACTAGAATTACACAAGATCGTAATACTTCGTATAGAATATTGAAAAACGTTATCACTTATTTCTCCAAATTATCACTGGAATTATTATTTATGCTGTACAATAGTTTATTACAATCACACATCTGTTGTAGGATATGCCTCCACATTCAGTTATCTGAGATTCTCGTTGATGAAAAGAATATAAATGCCTTTCAGAATACCATCACTTGAGAACAATTCGATACAAAATGTTTGAAAATATCATTAGGAATGGATTTCAATGAACTCGATGTTAAGTTGGCATTCGTGTGTCAAAACTAGAATTGTAATAAGGATCGAGATTTCTCAAACAAAATAAGAAATAATCCAGCTCGAATGTATCTCAGAAAATAATATGGGGTTCCTACACCCTCGACGAGGGTGATCGTAAATATAAGCACCTACATAGTCGATTAGAAAACCCTACTATCACTGAAGTCCACTAAAACTGGAAATATCTCTTATCAAATGATACAAAAATCCTATCACACTGAGTGTGTCCTCAATAAAGTCGAAACTGTCTAAATCGACGTAGAAATTGTTCAAAAACAACAAAAACTCTCCAACTAAACAATCAGAAAAATCTCTAGAAAATAGATCTAGTGAACCCGAGGGGGTCATGCTGACTGATATTGAACGGGGATCTCAGAGACTGTGATCTCAGTATAAAGGTTCCACCAGGGAACGAACCCGAGGTCTGTTGAGGGAGTTTCATTGTAAAAACCCCTAGAGAAAAGTATATATTTAATCACTGGTGTGATTTCAGTTGATAATGACATTATTTATTAAAATAATGCAGGGAAAAGGAGCAGAATACAGCATTATTAGACTACTTGGAGTAGGCTATGCTGGACTTGGAGCACAGAAAGTGCAGAGTTTGACGTTTTACTAATAGGCCCAGAATTGTGGGAGGTGACCCTTGGAGCCATGTCAATCTTGCTGACCTAGTTATGTCGTCTGGAAGAGGTTGGAGGGTTGAATAATGACCCAGTTTTTCCCCGACTGAGAATAGGACGAAGAAGAGTGGGGAGAGATCCCAAGGAAAATCATTGATTACTCGTGATTGGAGTAACGCAATGACATGAGAGTTGCACACAGGTGAATCATTAGCCAGGAGGCTAATTTTAGAGCCTTTAATCTGCGAAATTGACGCATATTTAAAGGAGTGCGGAAGGACATAAGACTATGGCGGTTCGCGGCTGGGTTTGACGAGGTCGCCAGGGATTCCCACAGAAACAGCGTCCCCACGCTATGGAGAAAACAATTAATATTAATTAATTGGCCGAGCGATCCTTCAGCACGCAGATAGTTCTGGGATCAGTGAAGAAAAAGGAACCCGATGAGCATGGTTTCGAGACCAGAATCATGCTGGGAGAAGAGTCGAGATAGCGCGGGAAATTTTAGCTCTACTTTTTGTGTGAAACCAATATAAGGGAGTCGACCCTTGGCAGAGGAGAGTCGCTACACAGTTTTTGTCAGACAGTCAGAACACAGTTGTCAAGCAGTTGTTGAGGCGGAACGTATGTCGGTCTGGCTCATGAAAGGACGCTCAAATAAAGACTTGTACATTTGAGTGAACCATTATATTCACCGCACATCGTAATGCACCATGTGAGAAGATAATAATGTATAGTCAGGAATTAATAAGAAGTACGGTGATCAACGAACTTTATTGTGTGAAATGTGTATTACCGAAGGCAAGGAAGGAGGCCCGGACTTCGATTGGGGAAGCTGTGCAGTAAAACTTTTAGAAAGCTTTTATTAAAGACAGTCGTGCTGCATGTGTAAAGTCAGCAGTACGAACAATGGTTTGTGTTCACTTAGGAAGCACCGTGTGAGATAAGTTGCGGAACTATTGAATATAATAATCTGTGTAAGATTATGTACAAGGTTAAGCGCAATGTATAATATATTGACTGATCATACATGTGTTATTACGCTGGAATGCGCTGGGAGAAACTTTACGACGCATTTGGTAATGTCTTAAGAATACCAAATAGTAATGCTCAGGACGGAAATTAGCATATTTATGCAAAGCAGGACGTTTACCGTAGGATTATGGATAGACTGTTGGTGAATTCCGGGGGCAGATGAACCAGACATTCAATCAGGAGTTGGTAGGAGCACGGAAGATGCCGTCGACACCTGCAATTTTGATATCTTTGCTAGGGAATTTCAACCAATGGAAAGTGTAAAAAGTGACGTGTGTTATGTATGAATCATATGTGAAATATCTTTTAAATTAATGGTTTAATAAGTGTTATAAAGTGTCATGTGTTTTGGAAGCAATAGCTTCTTTATAGAAATGCAAAGTGTCGTGTGGTTTAATCATAATTGTGTTGATTTTAATAGAGTTGAGATGTTATTTTGCATCAGTGAGTGGATTAATCGTTACCACTATTATTAAAAATGGCAAATTAGTTATGTAAACGTAATGTTACGAACACGGTTGTTCGGGTTTTAAGATGTTTAAGTTGTGTCGGATTTTGGTAATTTATGTCAGTGAGAATAATAATAATAATAATAATAATAATAATAATAATGAATAAATAAAAGGTATGAATGAACGCATCAGGTAAAAATGTTGTAAGCAAGAAATATTTACGCTAAGGGCAAGACTTATCGATCTAAGCAGTAAGATTATACAGTAAGATTACGTTAAGGGATTAAGAAAGGAATTTAATATCAGAATATATTGTATTAATGGGAATATAATTATGCCAGGAAATGGAAGGGCTTTCTAGTGAATTGGATTTGCAGCTTATGTAAAAGCTTATAGAGTAATTGATAGATTTCTCTTAATAATTATAGGACGAAGGTCTTAACATTAGGTTGGGAACCAGGTGGTCTATTCGACGTATGAAATCTCGTATGCCGTGGGCATACTGGGAGATATGCTTTGTGCCAGAGTGTAATTAGTGTTTGGACCCCAACTCTGATGATGGATATGGAATGTTCCGGGTTCGAATCCCGTGATAGGTGAGAGGAAAACGATGGACACCTCTGCACTCTATCTGATTCCCCGAGAACTTATTATTGAGTGATTCGGCTCGTTGAAGCGAATCTTATGACGGCAGCATGTGTGGCTGACCGCAGCATTTATTTAAGATACCGGTTACCTACTAGACCAATGTTTTATGAACCTCGTGCCTTCATGTTGAAATGGGCCTATTTGGTGCCAGTTATTATTATCCTCAGGGTAGGAATAAATGTTAAAGCTCATCCAGTACCTATTTGCATAATATTCAGTTTAAATCCATTGGGATATGTGTGTCACTGGGACCACGATATTTGTCTTGTAGAATCTTATACTGCTTGGGGAGATAGCCATGAGACAGGAAACGAGGGTCGAGGTACTGTGGGACCTCACTCCACTTCTATTGTGTACAGGCCGCTCGGAAGAGGGTCTGGGACGGTCAAGCGAACCGTGAAAGAAGGTTTAAAAAGGGCAGATTTTAGACCCTGTTAATGACATGAAATGAAACATTGTTATATTGAGTAATGAAGTCATGTGGTTTAAGAACACATTGATAATTATAGATCACCCTGATGGTTCATGATTTTAGCAATCTAACGAATGGTTAGACGTTGCATTTGTACTGTCACTGACAACTTTTACAGAAGTTGGTTACTCGACGCCACAGGCTACGCGCGCAAGGGTAGTTTAATAGTACCATCCGACACAGCAATAACTAACGATTTTAAGATGAAATCACAAACGGCATGCAGTGGAACTATATAAATAGAGGAAGAGTAGGGGTAGCTTACATAATTATGGAGTTGAACGTAGACTGCTGTGCAACACCTGAATAGGCTAATGCATGTAAAGCATTTGGTGGGAAGAGAAAGATCAAACACACACGGTACACATAATTGTCAAATTAAGACGAGGTTTAAGGAATAAGTAATTTTGTGAAATGAAAGAAGTCACATTGTATGACAGTAGTATTAATGTACAGTTTGTTTCTGAAGTTGTATGTGCATCAGCGCACTAGAGTATATTGTGAAGTTGATATAAGGGTAAAGGTTTGTGTTATGATATGATTTTATTATGATAATAGTATGTTCATATTAGTGGATTGTGGAAGTGATTTTTGTTTGCTTTTGTTTTATGTTTGTGGGGATTGTTTTGTTTGTTTGAAGCCATGATTTTATTACTGAATTAAAGTTTTAGAATAGAGTTGTGCCTTATCATTGTAGAGTTGATACCTTTTAGCCTCAAATCCAAAATATGCAACTGCTCAATGGGGGAACGGTACACGCCCGGGTCCTGACGCTAGCTGGAGGCGGAAGCATATTTTCCATCGAGATTACTCACATGGGTACATGGAAATTGATGTCCTGTACAGTGATTTGAGTTATAGGTACAACTGAAGTCGGTCTAGATCTAGTGCACACAACTCTATTAAAGTAACAATTAACATGAAATAGGGGATGACCGCGCCTAACCCTAGCTAAGCTCCGATACGAACAATATACATTTTGATAACCCTATTATTTTTCTTTTATCATGGCGAGACCCAAGTGGGGCATTCGACAGTACGACCGAGACCTTGGATGGTTGCGGCGATGTCTTAACGTGGACCACCTCCCATGAGCTCTCTCTCATATCTTTTATCATGGCGCCCAGGTTCGTGGAGCTTATGGGATTTAGGGAATTCCCATAGATTTTTTATGGTATTTCATGGGGAAAACCATGGTAATTGTTTTTTTTGCCTCAAACTGTGTTTGAGTGATTTTTGAGTTCAGTAGGCTTTTGATGTAACGCAGAATCTCTCTATTGAGAAGAGGATTACCCAAGGGTATGAGCGCTACATACTAGATCCACAATTTATCATAATATTAACAAGTTTAGTACGATTTTACAATATGTGTACAATGTTTGGTGTTTCTCTTCAAAACATATCCACACATTTTTCCAGGAAGCCTGCCTGCATATCAAAGTGTATTATTGTAAGAATGGCTGGCACAGAGGAGATTTTGCAGGTTATTGCAGGGTTAAGACTGCATTTTGATGCTGTTAACGAGCAAAATAAGCTGGAAGCCAAGGCTTTCCAGAATGAAATAAACACTCGTTTAGATGCCAATCAGGTTGCAATGAATGACAACCGGAGTGAATTAAGTAACCGTTTGGATGCTTATCAGGTTGAATTGGGTAACCGGTTAGATGCCAATCAGGTTGAAATAAACAACCGATTGGATGCAAATAAGGTTGAATTAAATAATAAGTTAGGTCAAATGCAAGAGGTAATTAAGACCGAAGTAACAGAAACTGTTGTAAGCATTGTATCAGAAATGCAGGTTAAAACAGATAAACGTTTCGACGCTATAGAAGCCAAGCTCGAAAGTAATTTACAAGCGTGTAAGCATGCTCAGGATGAAACCAACAGTAGGTTAGATGCGTTGTCTAATGACATTAAGGATATTCAAATCCAAAATGAGGCGAATCTCGAACGCCAAGCGAAACAGTTTTCAGAATTTACGAGAACGGTAGATCAGAGGTTAGAAGAGAACGACTCTAAATGGGACCAGATATTGAAAAGCTATGCTAGAGCAATTAACGGTGATCTCAAGAAACAGGATCAGAACATATTAGATCAATGTCAGGAAATAAGCGAGATTAAGGCTATCGCTAATGAAAGTAAAGAGCTGGTAAGCAACGTGAAAGGTCAGATGGGCAAAGTTCATCAAGAACTGGACCAAGTTCAAAGTGACATTGTTGTAGTTAACAAAATACAAGAAAAGAATAGAGGTGAGATCATCAGGGTCCGGAATGAATTGTCAAAAGTCAATGGACACATTCAAGAGGAAATTAAAGGGCTGAGAGAAGAACTCGAAGTAAGAGAAGGCCAGAAGACAGAGGCAAGCGACAAGACCCTTGCTGAAATTAAGGAAGATGTAGAGGATGAAATCTCCCATATCAAACAAAGCCTGAAAGAAGACAAGAAGAAAATATTTCAAGTGGCCGAGGAGAATCGGGATAGGCTTACCAGAATCGAGAAGGAGGTAATTACTCGACTGGAAAGAGCGGAGATGCGCCACAATCAAATGGAGACTAGGATAATCGCACAGGAGGAAACCCTTATGAAAGATCCTAAGTCAAGTGAAGGCAGCATGGAAGATATGAGGAAAGCAAGGTGGGCAGACTTAGAAACCCAGCCTATAATCAGGAATGCTACAGGCCCAGGCAAAAGTCCTTATATGACGCCAGGTGCACCAGTTGCAGCATCAACGCCACAAGAAAATGCTATGCACACCCAGGTGATAAACGTAATCAGGGCAAGCGAAGAGAAACCAAGGAAATTCTCAGGTAGCCACTGTAATATGACACCAAAATATTGGTTGAAGGAAGTGTCTGAATATCTGAATGATGCGCGGATACCACAAGAGCGCAGGCTACGAGCCATTGAGAAACTAACAGAGGGAGAATGTGCATTATGGTTTCGCAGTTTCCGGTATACTTTCGATACTGTTGAGGAGTTTCGAGAGGCATTTTTGGAACGGTACTGGGATCCAGCCACACAGCAAAATTTGAGATTGGATTTGTATTCAAAACGATACAGCACCAACAACCAAACGAAGTATGCAGAATTTTTTATATCGCAGATGTGTCGGTTCAAAGAACTGGACCAAAAACAGAGCGAGCTGGAATTATGTATTGCTATTGCCAAGCAGCTTCCATACGAGATCCAAAGACTGCTAATCTCGGCAAATGCGAAAACTGCTATCGAAATGGAGACAGTTCTTAGACAACTGGACCTCACAACAGCCAATACGATGCGTCAGAGTCGAACCGTGGAACAGGTACACGTGACCAACACGCACACTGACCAACATCAAGCTCCAAGGAACAACAAAGCTACGAGCACTGAAACATTAGATTCCTACGGACGGCAATGGGAACAGGAACCCAGAAGATGGCAGCCGAAGTACAAAGGGAATGCTAGTAGAGGAGGAAGAGGCCGAAATTCGTGGAATAAGCAGAATACCAGGGGTAGACCGTACCAAAACAATGGAGGTAACAATGGCCAGGAAGGCAACAATAGAAATTGGAGACCCCAGGAAAGAAGAAGTAACTTCGATGACGAGGTAGAGGAACGATATCACGCTTCATTGCGATACCTCGAGGAAAGGGGAGATGAACCCCCGAAGCAACAAGTCCGCTGGCAAGAAGTTATGCAGAACAGGACGTCGCCAGACAGATATGGAGATGGAGCTAAGAGTTAGGAGCTACAGCGCAGCGAACAGGAGAGAAGAAACTCCAAGGGGACGGGCGCTGAAGAAAAAAAACGCCAAAATTAGAAGAGTTCGAGACTGATGGATGGAAGTCTGTTAATATCATCAATTGGATAGCCAAACCAGAAGAGCTAATCGAGGATACAGGAGGATCACAGGTCATGGTCAAGATAGAATTGCCTATTATAATAGTAAGAGTGGCAGGATTGAAAATAAGAAGTCTGTTAGACACGGGTTCAACAGTGTGCCTTATGACACAAGCTTTATATAATGAAATAGCCCAGAGAGAGAATGTTTTGAAGATACCGATCTCTAGTGTCAAAATAAAAGGGGTAATTCCAGACAGAACAGAACAAACTGCCTTATAACCTACTTATTGGGGCAGAATTTATAAGGGAATACAGAGTGATAATAGACCTAGCACAGGACAGGGTTATGTTCCATGTGAATGAGGAAGCCGAATGCTTGGAGGTATCACTCAATCAGATTGAACCAGGGTCAAGTGAATAAGTATGGCATACATACAGAGACGTGGCGGAGGAAGAAGTGTTAGCCATGGAGCAGTTAGAAGAAGAACTGAAAACACTAGCCACAGACTTGGAAAAAGATCTGGAACCCGAACTGGAAGAATATATTTCGGAAAAGCTAGAAGAAGCGAAAATTGGGCTAAAAGAGAAGGAAAATTTAAAGCAATTATTACTGGAACAGAAGGAAGTCTTTGATTCGAGACCTGGTCGTATAAAGAACTTCACTTATGCTTTTCAAGTCAGTGATTGGACACCATTTAGGCAGAAACCCTACCCTATAGCCGAAAAGCATTATGCTAAAGTGAAAGAGGCAATTCAGGAGATGTTTGAGGCCGGTGTTATTGAGAAGACACCTACGCCTTATGTAAGCCCATTGGTAATCGTACCTAAGACAGACGGGACTGTCAGAGTATGTCTGGACCTGAGACATTTAAATTTGAAGGTTATTCCGGAGTTTGACCAAGTGCCACCTATTAAAGAGATCCTCAGGAAGTTCAAAGGGAAGACCGTAGTCACAAACTTGGATATCACTTCCAGATTCCACCATCTTGAATTAGAGAAGAAAACTAGTCTGTTGACAGGATTCATGTTTGATCAACACACATACACGTTTTTAAGGCTACCTTTTGGTTTGAAAACAGCTGGTTCAGCACTGATAAGAGCGTTAGATCGCAATCTATCAGATGATGTGAAAGAGAGTACCATCAGATATGTAGACGACATTCTACTCACATCAGAATCTCTGGAGGAGCACATGAGAGACCTGAAGAAGTTGCTAGATGACCTTCAAGAAGCTAACTTTAAGGTTAATATCAAGAAATCGCACTTCTGTCAGAGGGAAGTTAAATTCCTAGGGCATGTTATTGATGCAAATGGAGTTAAGCCTAATCCAGATAAATTGGAGGTAATTCGAAATTTCCCTCGACCCACGAAAGTAAAGCACGTCCGACAGTATTTGGGAGTAATTGGATTCTTTTCGAACCATTGCCCAAATTATACTACGACAGTAGCACCCCTGCAGGACCTATTGAAGAAAGGCGGCAGATGGAATTGGACGGAGCAATGTCAGGAAGCATTCGTGAGGTCAAAACAAATGCTTTTGGAATATGTGAAGCTGGGATACCCGGATTATACCCAGAAGTTCATCATACAGACGGATGCATCACTCGTTGGTGTAGGAGCGATGCTATTCCAGGAAAATGTTGACCAGCCTGAAAAGAAAGTTTTTATTGCCTTTATAAGTAGGAGGTTGAAAGCCCATGAGAAAAACTACACGATTACAGAGATAGAGTTGCTCGCAATTTTGTACGCGTTGCAATCTTGGCATAAACTCGTTTATGGCTTTCAAATAGTCCTCAGAACAGACCATAAAGCTTTAACATTTTTGTTAAAGACAGACTTGTCTAGCCAGAGATTGACAAGATGGTCCCTGTATATTCAGCAATTCAACGTGGAAATAGAATACTGTCCAGGGAAAGAGAATGTAATACCGGACATATTAAGCCGTTACCCTAGAGAAGAGGAAGCGCTAGCTGTCCAGATTGAGAATCGAGATCAGAAGACGTTGGATGACTTGAGGAATCTTACCAACCTACAACGCGAAGACCCGTGGTTGAAGATGATGATCGATTACTTCGAGGGACGTTTAGCAAGGGGAACTGCAATATACAGAGAGGCAGAGGCATTGGCAACAGATTATGTATGGTATAATCAGATACTACACAAGTGGGATGATGTAGATCATAAACGTCAAAGGATTGTGATTCCTGCATCTTTGCAGAGGCGATTGGTGTGGCTAGCACACAGAGCATTTGGACATCACGGAATGGACAAAATTTGTGCTCTGTTGAAATAAGCATTTACTTGGCCAAAGTTGAGAGAAACGGTGAGAAATGCTATTAGGGCATGTGATTTGTGCCAAAGGGTAAAGCCAAAACCCTTTTTAATGAGGCAACGACCTATCCCGTTGTTACCGGAGAAGCCAAGGCAGCTATTGAGCATAGATAACTTTGGACCACTGCCTAGAGCACGTAGAGGCAATAGACACATTTTTGTAGCCATGGATGTATTTTCGAAAATGGTGGTATTATGCCCCATACAGAAGACAAGTTCAAAGCAGGTATTGAAACGCCTGAAAGAGAGAGTTATTCCGATTCTTGGGAAGCCAGATAACATCCTCTCGGACCATGGAAGTTGCTTCACAAGTGCAGAATTTCGTCGAGAACTGGAGAATCTAGAAATTAGGCAGATTTTATCTACCATTCGCCATCCTGAGGCAAGTCCAGTTGAAAGAGTAATGAGAGAGATCCAGAAGTACATGAAGATCTACTGCTCTGAAGAGAATTGGCGTTGGATTGAGTTTCCAGAAGTAATTGAATACTGTATAAATAATACCGTACATGAGGCGACAGGTCAGGTTCCCGTGACTCTACATTTGGATCAGAGACCGGAGAGACCGTGGACTGGTGTCATTCCATTACCAGCAGACGCACAGCCAGGACGAGAACTGAGGATCCAACGAACCTTCGAATATCTCAAAGCACAGGCGGAGAGACGCCAGAGAAGAAATCGTGGGAAGTGGTATCATAGACCGCTTCTCGTCGGAGAAAAAGTGTTAGTGCGAAAACCCGCCAGTTCAGATCCAGAGGCACGGAAGTATAAAAAGTTCATTTTTGCATATCACGGCCCGTTCGAGGTGATTAGAGACCTACAAAACAATGCATACAGGATAAAGCATTTAGAAACAGGAAACGAGGTCGTTATGAATGCAGCCAATTTAAAAATTTACCATCCGCCAGAAGAATTCGACGAACAAGAAGAAGTATTAACAGCGCACACCCAACTGAACGTGGATAGCGAAATCAGCCAGGCAGTCAGACATGAAAGTTCGCGCAGCGAGACGGAACGAGAAGCAGACAGCTTGCCCAGTGGAAGGGACAAACAGCAAGAATGCCAGTGCCTGCGAGAACTTTACAAAGAAATGGTCGAAGCGGCGAGGGAAATTGGGGCCATAAATGAAGCCCTCCGTCAAGAGAATGAACAGCTTAGAGCTGAGCGCAGTGTGGAAGGGGGAGCTGGACTAACCTACTCGCAGCCAGACGAGGTGAAGGACCCCAGATGTAAACACAGAGAGTGGTAGACAGTCGGCTGGTTACTTACAGAGAGTCACTTGCAATCGACTTCTATAAGTTTTGCAAGGGGAATATG
Source organism: Meconema thalassinum (assembly GCA_946902985.2). Taxonomy (NCBI): domain Eukaryota; kingdom Metazoa; phylum Arthropoda; class Insecta; order Orthoptera; family Tettigoniidae; genus Meconema; species Meconema thalassinum. The sequence continues at coordinate 238,254,323 of OX336397.1, forward strand.
AACCCGAGGGGGTCATGCTGACTGATATTGAACGGGGATCTCAGAGACTGTGATCTCAGTATAAAGGTTTCACCAGGGAACGAACCCGAGGTCTGTTGAGGGAGTTTCATTGTAAAAACCCCTAGAGAAAAGTATATATTTAATCACTGGTGTGATTTCAGTTGATAATGACATTATTTATTAAAATAATGCAGGGAAAAGGAGCAGAATACAGCATTATTAGACTACTTGGAGTAGGCTATGCTGGACTTGGAGCACAGTAAGTGCAGAGTTTGACGTTTTACTAATAGGCCCAGAATTGTGGGAGGTGACCCTTGGAGCCACGTCAATCTTGCTGACCTAGTTATGTCGTCTGGAAGAGGTTGGGGGGTTGAATAATGACCCAGTTTTTCCCCGACTGTGAATAGGACGAAGAAGAGTGGGGAGAGATCCCAAGGAAAATCATTGATTACTCGTGATTGGAGTAACGCAATGACATGAGAGTTGCACACAGGTGAATCATTAGCCAGGAGGCTAATTTTAGAGCCTTTAATCTGCGAAATTGACGCATATTTCATGCAGTGCGGAAGGACGTAAGACTATGGAGGTTCGCGGCTGGGTTTGACGAGGTCGCCAGGGATTCCCACAGAAACAGCGTCCCCACGCTATGGAGAAAACAATTAATATTAATTAATTGGCCGAGCGATCCTTCAGCACGCAGATAGTTCTGGGATCAGTGAAGAAAAAGGAACCCGATGAGCATGGTTTCGAGACCAGAATCATGCTGGGAGAAGAGTCGAGATAGCGCGGGAAATTTTAGCTCTACTTTTTGTGTGAAACCAATATAAGGGAGTCGACCCTTGGCAGAGGAGAGTCGCTACACAGTTTTTGTCAGACAGTCAGAACACAGTTGTCAAGCAGTTGTTGAGGCGGAACGTATGTCGGTCCGGCTCATGAAAGGACGCTCAAACAAAGACTTGTACATTTGAGTGAACCATTATATTCACCGCACATAGTAATGCACCAAGTGAGAAGATAATAATGTTTAGTCAGGAATTAATAAGAAGTACGGTGATCAACGAACTTTATTGTGTGAAATGTGTATTACCGAAGGCAAGGAAGGAGGCCCGGACTTCGATTGGGGAAGCCGTGCAGTAAAACTTTTAGAAAGCTTTTATTAAAGACAGTCGTGCTGCATGTGTAAAGTCAGCAGTACGAACAATGGTTTGTGTTCACTTAGGAAGCACCGTGTGAGATAAGTTGCGGAACTATTGAATATAATAATCTGTGTAAGATTATGTACAAGGTTAAGCGCAATGTATAATATATTGACTGATCATACATGTCTTATTACGCTGGAATGCGCTGGGAGAAACTTTACGACGCATTTGGTAATGTCTTAAGAATACCAAATAGTAACGCTCAGGACGGAAATTAGCATATTTATGCAAAGCAGGACGTTTACCGTAGGATTATGGATAGACTGTTGGTGAATTCCGGGGGCAGATGAACCAGACTTTCAATCAGGAGTTGGTAGGAGCACGGAAGATGCCGTCGACACCTGCAATTTTGATATCTTTGCTAGGGAATTTCAACCAATGGAAAGTGTAAAAAGTGACGTGTGTTATGTATGAATCATATGTGAAATATCTTTTAAATTAATGGTTTAATAAGTGTTATAAAGTGTCATGTGTTTTGGAAGCAATAGCTTCTTTATAGAAATGCAAAGTGTCGTGTGGTTAGTGGAAGATATGTATCATAAAATGTGTGTATTCAAGATGCAAATGTCGCACTAAATCTGCATATGGCAGGCGACCCGGAAGGATGTGAGTGGTTGGAGCCACCATGATGAGCCGATATATGTGAGTACCCCGCAAATTATGTTGATGTAGAAGTATAGGCCACTGCATGTAATGTGATTTCAGAGTTATAAAGATGCCAGTAAGAATCAGTAGTAGGAGATAGACCCTCCAGGTTTAATCATAATTGTGTTGATTTTAATAGAGTTGAGATGTTATTTTGCATCAGTGAGTGGATTAATCGTTACCACTATTATTAAAAATGGCAAATTAGTTATGTAAACGTAATGTTACGAACACGGTTGTTCGGGTTTTAAGATGTTTAAGTTGTGTCGGATTTTGGTAATTTATGTCAGTGAGAATAATAATAATAATAATAATAATAATGAATAAAAGGTATGAATGAACGCATCAGGTAAAAATGTTGTAAGCAAGAAATATTTACGCTAAGGGCAAGACTTATCGATCTAAGCAGTAAGATTATACAGTTAGATTACGTTAAGGGATTAAGAAAGGAATTTAATATCAGAATATATTGTATTAATGGGAATATAATTATGCCAGGAAATGGAAGAGCTTTCTAGTGAATTGGATTTGCAGCTTATGTAAAAGCTTATAGAGTAATTGATAGATTTCTCTTAATAATTATAGGACGAAGGTCATAACATTAGGTTAGGAACCAGGTGGTCTATTCGACGTATGAAATCTCGTATGCCGTGGGCATACTGGGAGATATGCTTTTTGCCAGAGTGTAATTAGTGTTTGGACCCTAACTCTGATGATGGATATGGAATGTTCCGGGTTCGAATCCCGTGATAGGTGAGAGGAAAACGATGGACACCTCTGCACTCTATCTGATTCCCCGAGAACTTATTATTGAGTGATTCGGCTCGTTGAAGCGAATCTTATGACGGCAGCATGTGTGGCTGACCGCAGCATTTATTTAAGATACCGGTTACCTACTAGACCAATGTTTTATGAACCTCGTGCCTTCATGTTGAAATGGGCCTATTTGGTGCCAGTTATTATTATCCACAGGGTAGGAATAAATGTTAAAGCTCATCCAGTACCTATTTGCATAATATTCAGTTTAAATCCATTGGGATATGTGTGTCACTGGGACCACGGTATTTGTCTTGTAGAATCTTATACTGCTTGGGGAGAAAGCCATGAGACAGGAAACGAGGGTCGAGGTACTGTGGGACCTCACTCCACTTCTATTGTGTACAGGCCGCTCGGAAGAGGGTCTGGGACGGTCAAGCGAACCGTGATAGAAGGTTTAAAAAGGGCAGATTTTAGACCCTGTTAATGACATGAAATGAAACATTGTTATATTGAGTAATGAAGTCATGTGGTTTAAGAACACATTGATAATTATAGATCACCCTGATGGTTCATGATTTTTGCAATCTAACGAATGGTTAGACGTTGCATTTGTACTGTCACTGACAACTTTTTCAGAAGTTGGTTACTCGACGCCACAGGCTACGCGCGCAAGGGTAGTTTAATAGTACCATCCGACACAGCAATAACTAACGATTTTAAGATGAAATCACAAACGGCATGCAGTGGAACTATATAAATAGAGGAAGAGTAGGGGTAGCTTACATAATTATGGAGTTGAACGTAGACTGCTGTGCAACACCTGAATAGGCTAATGCATGTAAAGCATTTGGTGGGAAGAGAAAGATCAAACACACACGGTACACATAATTGTCAAATTAAGACGAGGTTTAAGGAATAAGTAATTTTGTGAAATGAAAGAAGTCACATTGTATGACAGTAGTATTAATGTACAGTTTGTTTCTGAAGTTGTATGTGCATCAGCGCACTAGAGTATATTGTGAAGTTGATATAAGGGTAAAGGTTTGTGTTATGATATGATTTTATTATGATAATAGTATGTTCATATTAGTGGATTGTGGAAGTGATTTTTGTTTGCTTTTGTTTTATGTTTGTGGGGATTGTTTTGTTTGTTTGAAGCCATGATTTTATTACTGAATTAAAGTTTTAGAATAGAGTTGTGCCTTATCATTGTAGAGTTGATACCTTTTAGCCTCAAATCCAAAATATGCAACTGCTCAATGGGGGAACGGTACACGCCCGGGTCCTGACGCTAGCTGGAGGCGGAAGCATATTTGCCATCGAGATTACTCACATGGGTACACTAGTGATAAAAGAGAGTGCGATAAATGTGTCATAAATAGACCACAATGAAAGTTCAAAAACACTATCTTATATAGTGAAGATTAAATAAAGTCTTCCCCTACATTGATTCTCTTCACTACAATAAAAATGTTCCCATATAAATTACAATAAGTTAATTTTAATTGTAAAAAAAAAACACACTACAAAAATGGATGCATTCCTGAAATGGAATCTAAATCCAGTCGAGAATAAAGTCAGACATAAGTAAAACGTCGTGTTAAATTCTACCCATCGATTATGCTAATTAAAAAGACAGCTGCTAAAACATTACAATATCTATGCATTGCTACTACTGATGGATGTTGATGTTCAGTACCTTCTCGCCAGTCGCTGATGGAACAGAAAGAAATGATATGCCTCCCATATCACGTCTTCTCTATACATGGAAATGTTCTGGGCCATCCTGGCATGCCGATGAAATCGAACTCCGGACTGCCAGTCCCCAACGCACGGGTTCCAGAGAGACATCTGAACGACACCGGTTGTTACTGCCATTTTACGTACAGTCCATCGCTTTCCGTAGGAAGTGATCGTCACATAGTAGTAATACGCGTTCGCCCAAAGTATTAGTTGCTTTTCAATGCCATCATGTCATAATGAGCAAACATCCTTAATGAAATTTAGCATTAGCTATAACATTCGAGAAATGTCAGTGTACGTTCCTCAGAATGCATATTGTGTCGCTCACCTCGTAGTATTCATGTTTGAAGTGTCTAGCCGATCATAGCTACGAGGTAACTAGGCATATGAACTATTCCTCCCGACATCTGATCTACAATCATGTCGTGCAAATAAGAGGATTGTATCATAAGTTCAGGAAGTGCTTAAGTATACCTATACTTACGTCCATAAATACAGCACTGTTCTGAAATGAGTGTTATACTGCAAGTATTTCAGTACACCCGCAATGTTACTGTTACTAGTTGAACAGAGCTTGCCTAACTTCACATATGGCATAATCTAGTCTGCACGTTACAAAACACATTTTCAGAGTGTAGTATGAACTCACTACTGAAAGTGAATAAGTTAGAGTTCTTCGACACATAACTCTATTTTCTTTAGCACGGTCTCGCACACGTTTACAAGTAGGCCTCGTGCTAGCGATTGAGTAACACGCTAGGAGGTTGTTCTGCCCTTGGCAGAGATACTTAATAATCAGTCTTCCTTAAGCCGCCCGCAGATTCACGAGGGTGAACAGCCCCCTCTCCATTGGTGCGTAGATCGATAAATCATGTCCTTAGCGCATAATCAAAATGGCTTACAAATTCCATGAAGTCTTGCAAATGAAATTAGCTCTTCAAAATTGTTATACAGTGTCAATACATCTTGAATAAATGCTGAACAGCATAAATTAACTTATCTTCCTCTTTATTATCAATAAAATAATCCTTCATTAATCAATCAATATCTTGGATCAATGCGCGACACATGTTCTGGACATCAGGCTTGCACCTAGAACTTCGGTCGATCTCTGCATGGCTCGGAGTTCGCTTAAAGGTACTCACGTCAGCTGTCGTGACGTACCTTGCCAGCCAAGTGCCGCGTGGCGTTTCAAAACAAATCTCGCAGTGCAACGTACTACATCTTACGATTGAGGATAATAGTACTGTACCTAGGTGCTTTAATCTGAGAGATATTCGCTTAATGACGCAGTAGACGTGTCTGCTTCATTAAGGTGAAAAGCTACTGACTGTCTTTTGGGTACCTAGGAGCTCTATTCTGAAATATATCAACATAAAGACAATCCAGGTTGTCAATACGTCTCTGATTAAACACCAATATCCTTAAGGGGAGGTGGTACACCAGTAAGGGACAAAAATATTACTTTTTTTTTAGAATTTTAGTTATTTGAAGTAGGCTTATGATAGGATTTCAGTAGTTACATTGATGGAAGTCGTTTCTAACGGCTTATATCGCACGTAAATGTCAAGTTGACATTAAAAGTTACACCACAAATTCGACTTGGTACTGTACCCGAAATTATATACCATCAGCTTGTTGAAATCCCACGAAGATCACTGGACCGTAGAACCTGGAAAATCCCGGCTGAAAATCCCCAGATACTTCCAACAAGAGATGGGGATAATAGGGCACAGGGAAACCTAACCAGGCAACGTTAAGAAGAATCCATGGCTAAACGCTAAAATGCAACAGTCCAAAGAACACGAGATCTACACAAGAGTGTAATCTCAGGCGTAGAAACACCTAGAAATACCTAGCAATGGCTTTCTTAACGTGACCTCCATTCACTTCTATAAATCACCACAATTGTCGAATTAAAAGGAATTGAAAATAATTTATTCACAAAAACGGCATAACGAAGTGCTATGCCCTCAGAATAAAGATCTGATGAACATTAGTAAGTTTGACATGGTCAAGAATAAATCACACAAAATAAGGATTAAATCCACCACACAAGAATGGGCTGTAAAATCCCATAAAAAGAAATTATATATCCAAACAAGCTTCTATTAGCTCGAATATCAGAATTGTCTCGTTTCAGTGGGTAATTTCCCCTGATACACATATTAATAATGATCCTGAAAAAGAATTTATACACATATACACAATTGGTTTCAACACCTCTCAGAGTGTTATACCAAAAGACGAAAATTGTACACCCTTCATGAGTGTAATTTCTTTAATTCAATTGTGGTTTCATGGTAGTAATATCATAAATGTTTGGTGTCCCTTGGACCCAATAATGTCTTATGATAAAAAGCAAAAATCAAATTTATTCAACATCAATCTCAGAATTAATCAAAGGGATGATTATGTAGCTATTAAGATTGCAATTAAATCCAGAAATCGGATAATAAAGATCATTACTTAAGTTATACGTGCTCGTGTCGAGAAGTGCACGTTTCCTGATAATACATTATCGCAATCTAGTTCGATATCTGTAAATCTATGATCGTTTTATGTCACACCTGACTTATTTATTCACCTTCCATTCAGCAATGGATTTCATCAATTATTTTAAATATTGATTAATTATTATTATTATTCAACGGTGCCAGAACATGGTCTTACCCACGTGATAAATCTACCCCACTGAGTATTAATTGTTTCAAAATTGCCTTTTATAATCATGAGACACCCTCTCTCGTGATTCGAATGATTTTTATCAATAACTAGCTGAAGTACCCGTTCTTCGAACGGCTGTTAGTACTTGCTGGCCTAAATCATTAATATATATAATCACACCTTCCAAATGTAGTTAGGTTATTTCCATGTTACCAAATACATCTTTAGACTACATGCATTTTCACTCACCAAATTATCAGAGGTAGGAAAGTGAAAATCCTTAGCCTGATTTCAGTCGACCGACCGGTCAGGGAATGGAATGAATGAAACCCCCATCTAGCAGCAAGGATATGAACTCTGCTGGCTGCCGAAGCCTGTCGCACTCCCCTGGGGCAATGATTAAATGAATAACGGATGAAATGAAATGATAGTGGAGATTGTTGCTGGAATGAATTTGTGACAGGGTAAACCGGAGGACCCGGAGAAAAGCCTGTCTGCCTCCGCTTTGTATGTGAGAAAGTGCGTTTATATATTGGAAAATGTAGTAAAAGTTAAATAGCCTGTCTTAAATATTGAACACCTATCGTTTAACGTCTTCATACTATATTCAAACATATAGGCCTAAACATTATGCTAAAAATGCATCAATCTTGATAGAAATTATCATATCCGCAATAAGTAATATTGCGGAAACTCCGTACCATGTCATGATAAAGTGTAGCAGTAACGGAACAAACTTCAATCATCCCAGGTAATGATAACAAAAATAACTTAATCACAGAAAAAAATTCAAGTTTATGCCGTGTCTTGTGCGAGATTACGCCTAGTAACTCCGAGATGGTTCATCAGCGGGCTCTTGTAGTCTATTTGCGGACTAACAAAGGAGAAGCAAACTGTGCAATACCTCAATTCTTATTTAGAACACCTCTGCAACTTTACTGCGGGAGCTAAACGCTAAAACCGTCTTTCACCTCCATATAACTTTTCTAGTTTTACGCCGTGTTTTGTGCGTTTTTTTTATTAGCCGTGAGAGACAAAATACCAACTTTCCTGAAATAAATTTCCCCAGTTTTGCAGTAAGATTCATATGAACACTAAAGAAACTAATGTGACAGTCGTTGGTGTTCAACACATTCGGCTGTGGATTAGGGTTTCTGATCATGGTAAAAAAACGACAAAAAGCAGATAAATATTGGCAAACTGAAATATTCATTTAACGGAAACAAATCGATAAAGAGGACGAAAGCATACCGTGCAAAGTAGAAAGCATTGTAACATTGTGAAACAGCGTGGAGATCCAAATACTCACATACAATAACCGGCACAAAGAGTATAAAATTAGACTCAAATCGTTTCGGACTCCAAAAATACCTCTATAAATAAAACAGTTAATCTAGAGACTAACATAGACTAACATCGCTCGGCGTTGACCGGGTTTTATAAGACATATTTAGGTTTTACTCGCTAACCGTTGGAGATGCACGAAAAGTGATAAGGACCTTTCGGATAGAAAATCATATTTTAAAGCTCGTAGTGGCATCAAAGGTTTGCTATATCTTAGCGTTCTCTTTTTACTTGAAATGGAAATATTAAAATAGTCGCCATTTTTCAATAGTGCAATATATTGAAATCAAAAGTATCCTATATGTAAACCTGGTAAATCAGCTACATCCATGCAAAATTTCATTTAAATTGGACCAGTGGTTCTTGCGTTATTGAGTAACACACAGACAGACAGACAGAAAGACACACACCATCTCATTTTATATATTAGTAAGATATACTTCAATAATTACAGTTTGCTTTATATTTGCGTTTCTAGAATTATACAGGATCGTTATACTTCATATAGAGTATCTAAAAATGTTTTCTCTTATGTCTCCAAATAATTGTTGGAATTATTGTTTATTACAATCACACGTCTGTTAAAGGACATGCCTCCACATTCGATTATCTGAGATTCTCTTTGAAGAAAAGATTGTAAATGCTGTTTAGAATGTCTTTAATAGACTATAATTCGCATCGATAAGTCTGAAAAATACCATATGAAATGGATTTCTAACAGCTCAAAATTAACTTGACATTCGTGTGTCAAAGCAATAAATTCAATAGGATCAAGATTTCTCAAGCTTAAAGAGAAATATTCCTGCTCGCGTGGACTATGGAAAGTAATATAGGGTTCCTACACCATCGACGAGTGTGATCGTAACGATAAGCATCTACATCGTCGATTAGAAAACCCGACTGTTTGCACAGTACACCAAAACTGGAAACATCTCTAAGCAAAAACTAAAGAGAACCGTATCAGGCCAAATATGAGCTCAATAAAGTCGTAACTATCTAACACGACGTAGAGAAATGTTCAAGAAACCCTAACAACTCTCCAATCAACAATAAGAACGATCTCTATTAAATAGATCCGTCGATAAATGCGAATGCGAATAAGCGTGGAAAAGATATACCAATATGTGAATTCAAAACCACTATCTTAAATACTGAAGATATAAAATTAAATCTTCCCCTATGTCGATTCTCTTCACTACGACAAAAATGTTCCCCTATAAGTTACCATAAGTTTTTAAACACAAATAGTGCTAAATGTTCCGGCATAACTCAACAAGATGACAGTGTTTCGCCCCGGTGTGCTATTGGGCTCTTCAGTTGTTTAAAGCACACCTCACCAAGACACTGTCTAGTGCACACTGGGAAGGCCATTGCAAGACGTATTTGATACATGTGTATTAATTAAAGATTTCCTTTATTGAAACAAAGAACTGTAAGTTACATCCTAACCGAAAACACAATAAAGGAAAAAGGATCACCCGAATGGGCATTAATTTTTACCATATTCACTTAATGATTTTAATCTTTTGCGGCACGTCGTAATATGGTATCTGGTACACCTTTCGTTGCATAAAATGCAAACACAATTATCATTCGGACTATGGAAGGATCTGTTGGAGCATAACTTATGATGGAATCCGTGAATGGCGAGTCTCGTTATTACGTGTCTTTGATCTTGATTCTCGTTAGACCACGTTCTGTTCATCATGGCATCAGTAATATAAAAGTCTGGATCTATCTCTTGTCTCTTTGCTCTTCTAGCCTCCAAAAAGTCAGTAGAGGATCTTGTAGCCGGCAAAGGAACTTTCAGTCTGAGGTCTTCGATGAAGAAGGTTTCCTTTGCTAACTCATAGACTAATCTTGTGGGAGCCATCTTTCCAACTCTTAGTATATACTTTAAAAATCTCGACTTAACATTCTCTATTCTTTCTAGATCGCTAAATGTGAGAAAATCCCATATTATTTCAAGACCATACGTAACAACTGGTGAGATGGTCGTATGGAAAAGGGTCAGAGCTCTAACTAGAGATAACGCTGGTAGATTCTTAATCTTGTAAATGGCTCTGATAGCTGTTGCTGACCTCTCTTGTATATGATGACTGAAGGATGTGGCTGTAGTCTGCAGGGTTATGCCCAGGTATTTGAACTTGTTCACAACGTTTAATGGTTCGTTGTACAATGTGAGCGTGTCTTTAAGCGCAGGCTTACCTCCTTTTCGAAATGACATTTGAACCGTTTTTTGAAGGTTAATATCAAGGTGATTTTCATTGACCCATTTTTCTATTTCAACAATACACTCTGTAATTCTAATTTGTTTGATGACCCTAATACCATGTTATCCGCATAAAGTAAGAGTGTGGTATTGGGAGAGTCCTTTATTATGCTAGTAATGTCTGCCGTAGTAATATTAAATAGAAGCGGGCTTAAAGGATCACCCTGCAAAACTCCGTTCGTCTGTCTGATATAATGAGATGTGGTGACACCGTCGTCTATTTCTAAGAGGTTGTATGCCAGTATATGTTCCAGTAAGGTCGTTATTGGTCTTAATTCATTGGTCAATCCTTTGATCTTCTGGATAAGTAGTTCCCGATGTAATGAGTCGAATGCTTTTGCATAATCCACAAATACTGTATAATATTTTCCTTTAGGTTTTCTTAAAGATTCTTGCACTTCACTTAAAAGATAAGTTACTGCCTGTGTTGTGCTTCTTCCTTGCATAAAACCAAATTGGCAATCTGGAATTTCTGCTATTGGTGTTAGTTTCGTTGTGAGAAGCTTCATAAATACCTTGAAGATGTTGTTCTCAAGTGCAATACCTCTGTATGAATTGGGATCACTGGTGTCCCCTTTTCCCTTGTAGAGAATTTTGATGGTGGAAATTCTCCAGCTGTCTGGAATGGTCCCGTATCGTATGCATGCATTAAAGAGATTGGTCCAAAATGGTAAGAGTATGTCCTGTGACTGCTTTAGTAGTTCTGTGCAAATGAGGTCTGGTCCAGGAGCTTTCTTGTTTTTTCCGCAATCTATTATTGCTTTGATTTCTTCCAAGGATATAATTAACGTATCCTCATCTGAAGAAGATCTATCTGATGAGAAATTACATCTCTTGGATTCTTGATTTAGAAGGGACTTAAAATGTTCTTCCCATTCTCTCATGGTAATTTCATTTGGTCGGAATGTTACAGGTCTTCGTAGAGCAAGAAAGGGATCGGATTTGGCCTTCCTTGCTAGATTTTTTGCTTCTCTTTCAATGTGTTCTGATTTTTTTATTTGTAGGAGTTGTTTATAGAATTTCCTATGTTGTGCATATATTTGGAGATTTTCGTCCGTGACTTGAGTCCTTGCCTTGTAGAGTGCTTGTAGAGTTTCTTTTCGCTTGGCATAACATTTCTTATCAAACCAGATTTGAGCCCTTATTTTCTTCATAGGAAGACTAGTTGATTGTATTAAATCTGTGACTATTTTTAATGCTTCATTTATGTGACCTTCATTTGCGAGGCGTTCTGCTCTGGTAATATCTTCAGGGATGATCTGATTGTGGTCAATTAATCTGAATATTTGCCTTCTGTTGCGTTGTTTCGATGTCTGATCCATTATAATGATGTCAGTTACTATTGGAATATGTTTTCTTATGGGAGCTGCTCCAGATCTCCAGAGTCCTTCATGTTTCTTGATGTATATTCCATTGCCTTTGTAAAATACAAGATCAATTGCGCTCGCTCCGTTGTTGCAGAAGTAGGTCATTTCTTCCTTTTTGTTCTCTAGTGAAAATCCTTCCTCAGTCAGCATTTCTAGTACTAACTCTGTTTTCCGGCTTGGTTTATCAATTCGGCAGTTGAGGTCGCCGGCTAGGATAATTTTTTTGTCTTCTCCAGTTGTTTTTGAAATGGCTTTAGCGAGCGTTTCAATGACGTCGTTTATGGAGGCGTAGGGGTTGATATACAATGCAATAATAGTGATGTCGGTAGTGTGTATCCGCGTCACGAGCAAGCCAGTGCACTATGGGAGTGGAAACTCCATTCCAAAGCAATTATAACCTTACCTTGGCATTGAATATACAATTTTCATAAGAAAATATGCACTAGACAGTGTCTTGGTGAGGTGTGCTTTAACCAACTGAAGAGCCCAATAGCACACCGGGGCGAAACACTGTCATCTTGTTGAGTTATGCCGGAACATTTAGCACTATTTGTGTTTAAATATATTATGGCTTAACGGACAATGCAAATTTTCTTATGAAAATTGTATTACCATAAGTTACCATAAATTGTGTAAAATCACACTACAAAATGGATGCATTCTTTTAAAAAGAATCCAAATCCAGTCGAGAATAGGACCATGCATGAGTAAGACGTCAAGTCTAAGTGGGGCTACATGACCGCGTTGTCGCAGCCCCTAAACTAAGGAACCAACAAGTCTAAGTCCTACCCATCGACTATACTAAGAAAAATGAAAAATAAAATATGACAGTTACTAAAACATCATAATATTCATGCATTACTACTACTGATGAGTGTTAATTTGATGTACCTTCTCGCCAGACGATGATGGAATCGAAAGCAATGATATGCCTCCCATACCAACCTTTCCTTATACGTAGAAATGTCCTGAGTCATTCTGGAATGTCGATGGAATCCAACCCCGGTTCGCCACTCACCAACGCACGGGTTCCAGACAGCCACACGAATAACACCGGTTGTTACTGCACTCCACGTACTGTCCATATCGTTCCGAATAAGAATATCGTCACAGAGTAGTAGTATTCGCCCGAAGCGATAATTGCATTTTATTATCATCATGTCATGATGGACTGACATGGTAGAAGAAATTTAGCCCTAGCGATAACGCTTTAAAAAGTCAGTGTCCATTCCGTAGAATGCATAGTGCATCGCTTACACCGCAGTATTCATGTATAAATGTTTAGCCAGCCATAGCTATAAGATAAACGTGCATGAAAACTCTTCCTCCCGACATCTCGTTGATAATCATGTCGGTAAAATGAGAGGAAAGAGTAATCTAATTAATGTAGTGCTCAAGTATAACAATACTTGTGTCCATTGAATTAGCACTATTCTGAAGTAAAAGTCTACTGCAGGTATCACAGTACACTCGCCAAAGTTAATGTTGCTCGTTGCATAGAGCTTGCCTCAATATGAGTATGACATAATTAAACTTGCACGTTACATGGCACATATTCACCGTGAAAATATCACTCGTTACTGAAATGCCTGTTAGAGTCTTTCGACACACAACTCTAACTTCCTAACGATGGCCTCGCACACGTTTCAAGTAGGCCTCGAACTTCGCTATACGTGTTAAATAATCGCGCTAGTAGGTCGTTCTGCTGTCGGCAGAGAGATATAAGAATCTGTCTTGCTCGACCTGCCCGCAGATTCACGAGGGTGATATTCCCCCACTCTCGCGGTGCATAGATCAATAAATCAAAACGTTGGCGCATAGTCAAAACAGCTGTCATATATCATGAAGTCTTGCCAACGAAATCAGCTCTTCAAAAGCCTGTACAATGTCAATATATCTCGGGTAAAATGCTGAAAATCATAAATACACTTCTCTTCCTCGTTATTAGAGATGAAGTCATCTTTCAATATTCAATCAATAATTTGGATCTGCGCGGAGCACAAGTTCTGAATGTCCAGCTCGCGTCTGCTAGTTCGGAGAACCTAGGCTCGGCTTGGCTCGGCTCGGCTCGGCTCGGCTCGGCTCGGGCCAGCCTAAAGGGATCGCCGTCAGCTGTCGCGCCGCGAACTCGCCAGCCATGTGCTGCGTTGTATTACAAAACAAATCCTGCAGATCACAGTACTGCAACTAACGCTTGAGGGTAATGGTACAGTACGAATAATTTCAAAATGACATACGTAATTCAATCTTCGCGGTATAGCAGTGTGATCTGGTGGCTACTGTTTCCGCCCGTTAATTGTCTGTTTGGCCATGCTTGAAGTTGTTTACTGAAAGCACATATGTTAGTTTGTTTTGGTACTGAATCAAACATACTTTTAGAATGCCTCCTTCTAATATATTTTTAACGTACTGGAATATGTGGAAGGGAAGGACATGTGGCAACATGTTAAATCGTTGGTAATCAGGAGGCCGGTAGCGAAAATAATGTCGACAATACCGTACTGGTTATTGCTAGGATACATAATACTGTTGCATCTCCAAGCAACAGTGTGACACACAAACCAATTGTTGGGCCTAGTATTTCAAGAACAAAGCTCTCTGTGACTAAAAATACAAGTGATAACAATATATCAACGAGTGGTAATTCCATTATTAGCTAACAACTGCTTTCAGCTGCTCTGTGTACATTTGTGCAGTGTAAAAATTGCAACAAAGACAATGGCATTCAGTGTTTTGAAGATGAAAACCAGAGGAAAGGTGTAGTTACCTTATTTTGAAGTTCTTCAACAGTGTAGAAACGTGTGCCTAAATCAGTGTTTATCGGATATAAAACGTTGAGTATGCGTGTGTATGATGGAGTTTTAACATTAAATAGGCGGTGTGCAGGCCGATCGAGGGTTCTGAACCAGGTCAAAACATGCAAAATATTTGCAATGAAATTGATATCCTAAGGATAAAAGTATCAGACATGCAGGTCCAAGTGGTAACCACAAAGCAACAGAGGAATGTGAATAGATCATGTGAAGATGCTGAAATTGACCCAGATGATCCAGATTATGGACCAGGAATGCACTGAGATATCGTCCATCTTTGTTTCACTTTATCTCAAAACATATATCTTTAAATTTTATGTTCCTTTTTCATTAGAACCACTGGAGTTAGGAACAAGAAACTTGTACCACATAATCTTATTGAAGTTGCAAGTATGCTGCGTTCATATAATACTTCTGTATTTTATATTTTCAAAATTATTGTTATTCAAATTATATTTGTTTAAAGAAAAAAATGACTTATAGGAAAATATCATTCAAAAATGTATTTGTGGGTTAATATTCATAAAACGAAAGTTGAAGTGTGCACAAAGCTTCAATCTTTAAGTGTGGTAAATCTTATTAACTTATATGCAATGGTCTTTGAGAAAAAGGAACATGAATTTGGCAAATTTAACATTGTGAATATAGGGTGTCCCACCTCCCCTTAAGAACCAGTATGCTTCTTTCAGGGGGGAAGTAAAACTGGCTGGCCCATGTCATAGTTTTATGGCATGTAAAATAACCTTCCACTAACAATAATTGTGTGAACCTAAATGTCTAGTTTAGATTTGATTAATGCTCTATGAATATGTAATGTGTTATATTCTCCTGGAGGTAGGGAAAGATCTGTTCTCTGTCAGCTGTTTGACAATATGGAATGTGTTACATTCGCCTGGAGGTAGCAGGAGATCTGTTCTCTGTCAGCTGTTTGACAATATGTAATGTGTTACATTCTCCTGGAGGTAGGGGAAGATCTGTTGTCTGTCAGCTGTTTGACAGTATGTAATGTGTTACATTCGCCTGCAGGTAGAGGAAGATCTGTTCTCTGTCAGCTGTTTGACAATATGCAATGTGTTACATTCGCCTGGAGGTAGGAAAAGATCTGTCCTCTGTCAGCTGTTTGACAATATGTAATGTGTTACATTCGCCTGGAGGTAGGGGGAAGATTTGTTCTCTGTCAGCTGATTGACAATATGTAATGTGTTACATTCGTCGGGAGGTAGGGGAAGATTTGTTCTCTCTCAGCTGTTTGAAAATATGTCATGTGTCAATACCCATAGTTCATATCAACTATATTATCCTATAGTTATGTATATCCGTTTACCTTTATTTGTTATAATATTCACAATTTGTTGAATATAATTAATTTATCAGGTGGAGTTTCCTATTTCATTTTTATAGGATACTAGCTGTACCCGGCATGCGTTGCAATGCCAATCAAAGAAAATGTTGGCGTTGAAATTCTGTTTCTAGAAGTGCTTTAGGATACACAATATGATTTTCAATTTCCGTTAACAGCTTCTAAGCTAACGCACAATGGATTTACTAATTTAGAAACATTCGTGGTAGCGTGCACAACAACTTTCCAAAGTTTCATCGCAATCGGATGAATGGCATATGAACGTATAAGGGATTTTGTTTAAACGATTCGTGCGCTGTTACTCATTTGTTGAATCTACTCGTGCGCTACCAATTGTGAAATGCATTTACTGAGTCGTAACCCTTCCCTGTACACATGTCAATGTTTCATCGCAGTCGGATGAAAGGCATATGAATGCATACAGGATTTTGTTTAAACGATTCGTGCCCCGTCACTCATTTGTTGAATCTACTCATGCTACATATTGTAAAATGGATTTACTAAGCCTGAATGAAACCTTCCCTGGAGTGTACTCAACGATTCACCAAAGTTTAATCGCAATGGGATGAATGGTATATGAACGCATACGGGACTTTGTTAAATTTTAATCGCGTGCCATCGCTCATTTGTGAGATCTACTCGTGCGCTACCTATTGTAAACAGGATTTACTAAGCCAAAAAGCTTTCCTGGAGGGCACACAACAATTCACCAAAGTAGCATCACCATGGGACGAATGGTAAATGAGCGCATAAAGGACTTTGTTGAAACGTTTCGCGCTTCGTCACTCATTTGTTGAATCTACTCGTGAGCTACTTACTGTAAAATGGATTTACTAAGCCAGAAACCTTTCCTGGAGTGTATACAATATCTCACCCAAGTTTCATCGCAATCCGATGAATGGTATATGAACGCATACGGGACGTGTTCGAAACGCTTCGTGTGTGGTCACTCATTTGTTGAATCTAAACGTGCGCTTCGTATTGTAAAATTAATTTACTAAGCCAGAAACCTTTCCTGGAGTGTACACAACAATTCACCAAAGTTTTATCACTATCGGAAGAATGGTATATGACCTAATACGGGACTTTGTTGAAACGCTTCGTGCGTCGTCGCACATTTGTTGATTCTACTCGTGCTCTATCTACTGTTAAATGGATTGGCTATGCCAGAAACCTTCCCTGGAGTGCACACAACACCTCACCCTAGTTTCATCGCTATTGGACGATTGGTATATGAACGCATACGTGACTTTGTTGAAACGCTTCGCACGTCGTAGCTCATTTGTTGATTCCACTCGTGCTCTGCCTATTGTCAAGTGTATTTACTAAGCTACAAACCATCCCTGAGGTGTGCACACCATTTTACGCAAGTGTCATAGCTATCGGGCGAATGGTATATGAATGCATACAGGACTTTGTTGAAACGCTTTGCGTGTCATCGCTCATTCGTTGAATATACTCGTGTGCTACCTATTGTTAAATGGATTTACTAAGTCAGAAACCTTCCTTGGAGTGTACTCAACATCTCACCCAAGTTTCATCGCAATCGGATGAATGGTATATGAACGCATAGGAGACATACCCACGTACCCACACACCCACAGACAAACTATCACGTAACATTGATTTTTAGCCTATTTTCATTTATGAAAAAAAAATAGGCTTGTGAGATCACCTTTTGTCCGTGTGTTTGTCTGTGTGTGCGTGTGTGTGTGAGGAATTTTGTGTGTCCCCCACTAATAACTTGTAAACGGCTGGAGCAATTTCAATGAAACTCGGTAGGTTCCTAGCACTATTCCGGACGACCCCGAGTGTTCTCTTCAAATTTTGTTACGTCTCACCAATCCAACATGGCGGTTGCGCGAAATATTTCACCAGCATTCAATATCTCCGAAACTATTACCGATATCACCCTGGAATTTTGTACGGTGATAAAGGGAACTACTAGATGTTCACTTATGTGATCTTTGAAAACTTGGTATCTACAAAATCAACATGGCGGCCAAGCGAATTTGCGACTTTAAAATAGACGTTTCTCGCGATTTAATCAACCAAACACAATGAAACTTGGTACAATATATGTTTATACACATTGTAATGCACCGACATCTAACTTCGTTCAATTGTTTACATAACCTCAAGATGGTGGCTGTGCGAAATATTTCACCTGCATTCTATATCCCTGAAACTATTACCGGTATCACCGTGGAAGTTCATTTATGAGAATTTCAAAAACCGATTGACTACAAAACGTACATGGCTGCCAAGCGATGATGATAGTTTCAAATAGACTTTTCTCGCGATTTAATCATCCAAACGCAATGAAACTTCATACAGCAAATGTTTATACACATTGTAATGCACTGGTGTCTAATTCAGTTCAATTGTTTACGTAGCCTCAAGATGGTGGCTGTGCGAATTTCGAAAATTAAGTGTTTATTTCTTGTGTTCTAATCATGCGATCGAAATCAACATTTGCATAATGAACGTACACAATAATCAGCATCTAATAATACATAATTCTATGGTCTACATATATTAATAAATCCAACATGCTGACCATACGAAATATGTAGACGGTTCTCAATATCTATTAATCTACTACAGCAATCAAACTGGCAATTTGTATGTTGATAGAGGCAATTAATATTAGTAGGATATATGAAAATAGGCTATTTATTTCTTCACGGAACTACTTGTTATAGATCATGTGAACTAATGGTTAACAATTTCTCAGCATTTCTTCTTCTGCTTCGTGAAAGGGTCTCTTAGGGCCACGCGGAAACATTAGTTAGCCTTTCTTTTAGCTCATGATTCCTTTAGAATCAGTGCATGGACCATATATGGTGATTAGACGTTATCTCCTCCGTTTGAGTGCAAATTTCTTGTATTTAGTTTCGGTTTAGTTATTTTTACATAATGTCTCTACCAATTTGATCTACTTATATTGTTCTTCAGGTATGTGTGAATTTTATAAGTTAGTCTAAGTGCCCCATGAATTAGATTCTGTGCAGACATATTGTGGTACGTGAGATTGGTGATACTTTTATATGTTTATCCATTTGGTAATGGAAGATGGGAAGATGGACTTCACCTTTGATTCTCGGCCGTAATGTCTCTGACATTATTTTACGTTTTACTCGTCCAATTGTCCGTTACCTGTTTTGTGTTGAAGAGTGAGTGTTTCTGAAGCGTAGAGAGCTTTGGGTCTAATCACTTTTGAAGAGAGTTGGATTTTGCATTTCCAGGAAAGACTCTTTTTATTGTATGCATTTTTAGCCTATTTTCATTTATAAAAAATATTATGAGAGTATTAATTGTTTTTCATGAATTTATCTGGTCGTTGTGCAACTCTGCAATCTCATTACCGGCCGTCACTGACAGACGCTGAACATGTCATAGCGTCCTTATTGCATTTAACCATGTCACCCAAAAGTAAATTAAGATTATGTGCAACACATGCCATGAACATTGCTCGTGTATTAATATTTTTTACTCGCGTCTGCACTCCCTTATACTTGGCCTTCATATTAGCACCGTTGTCAAACCATTGTCCCGTACAGTCCATGATATCAAGATCATTATCCTCCAATACTCCTTCTAAAGCTTCAGCTAACCCCTTTCCCATAGTGTTTTGTAAAAAAATTGACTTTAATTTAGACGATCCAGATCCAAGTAATTAATACCCCCGGGCAGTATTGATCACTTGGATGTATGGGGGAAAGGGTCCCCCATACAAACACAGCATATTTAACATTGTTGGGTTATTTTAATTTGGGCTGGACTGAATCAAACACACTATCTTTATTTAGTTTTTTATTTATGAAAAAAAAAAAAATAGCGTGAAGCGTGGGGCCGTTCAGAGCGCGGGACCTGGCGCGACCGCACCTCTCTTGCCGCCCTCCCGACGGCCCTGCTAGTTTCACAGTTGTTCTTACGCCGTGCCTAGGCTATTTATCATCAGCAACACCTTCGCCCCGAAGATTTATTGTTTCTAGCAATATCGTCACCGAGTTAGTGTTTTCCATGTACGGTCCCCCGCGGCTAAATATTAAGATCTGAGAGTTCCATGTACGGATGTTAGAAGTACTCTTTACAGACGTGACTACATTTCATAATGACGACGATTCTTACAACCAGAGTCTGCTTGGACATGTTCGTGCCCTGTGTAGATTAATTTACGATATTTGATTGCCGAGTATATACTGGTTTAAATGTGTCACTAGAAACTTCTTTATGACGACAATTATATAAGTTACCGTACCCAGTGATAGTATTTATAAGTTGGTACGGATAAATACATCTTTGAATCCCCTCCGTTTACTGTTGGTTCTGAGAGAGATATGTTGTGTTTGAAGTGGGTTTCTTGTAACACGAGTAGGAAGTATTATCTTGTATTTTTTCAAACTCATTGTATCCAGTTACTGCCAATTTCTTAGTTGGTCTACTCGTGGTGTGACATGAGTTTACTATTACGTTGATGGGTTTGTAGTGTAATTGTCTGTCCCGTCATTTTGTGCTCATATTTGTGTAAAACCAATCTGTAGGACGTTTCATTTCTGTGGCTGGCAGCAGTAATTCCTCATTCTATCGCAATTATAGATCTTAATATTTTACTCGGTATTATTCCCTAACTAAGTTAATATCATATCAAGTCAAGCGCTAACCTCTTCTTCTCACTGTGCACCTGGAGGGTTATATTCTCATTACTGTAGTCTTATTTGAATTCTGAGTTCTGAAATTACCTCGTTTGATAAAGAAAATGATTTGGCGTACTGGTGTAAGTATGGCTTCTTATAATCCTTAAGCGCACTTTGTGTGTTCTAGTTTGCTGGACATTATGGAGCAACAACAACAACCACTCATTAAGAGTGAGCCAGAATACCCGTCTGAAACTGTTGAATTGCCTAATATTGTAAGTTGTATTTGTTATGTATATCGTGTAACATCGCAATCTTATGATGTTCATGGCAAGCAAGGTTTAGTGACTTAATTCTTGCTACCAAATAGTAGGCTTACCAGGATGTTTAAACTTAGTACAATTATTCTGTGTGCATGTTTTACGCTCACACTTGTATAATAATTTCTAGGAATCAATTGTCCTGTTACCCTCTTATAATCTGAAGGATGAAGCTCGTGATAATTATGAAGATAAAAGCTTGGCAGTCAAATCGGAACTTGAAATACAGGTGATCATAGGTTCTATATTTCCTCTCATTTAAATATTTCTTTTTTTTAGCAGTGCGCAGTTGCTGATGTTATTGTAATCATAATACGAGTTCCTGGGATCTATTGTACGTGAAGTCTTCACCACACGCTGTGCTAACAGTAGCTAATTTACTGGTAACGCAGGTTCACTCTTCTAGCATATTTGTCGGAGGATGAAACACAGCCGTAGTGATAACCTTTCACATCAAAACACATAAGTTAGTGTATGTATATAAAGCCTTATTAACAAAATGGCTGCATAGATGTAGTATCGACGACATCACGAAGGACACTGAATGTTTACCTGGCTAGCTTATGGGAAAATGTCTGGGAATAAAGTGTTTTGGGTTGGTGAATGGCATTTGGAATAACACTTGGATATGAGATATGTATTCTTTTCCAAATTTTCGTATTGTCGCTTTTATGTATAAGATATGTATCCTACTCTTTACTCGACCTATATAGGTCTGGCAAAGATCCCGATACACATACTAATTTTGTTATTCTAGCTGATATTTGTATAATATGTATCGCCATCTTTACTTCACCTATATACGATGTGTGGTAAAGATGGTGATTCACATCGGAATTTTGGCATTTTAGCTTATGCTTATAAAATATTAGCTATTGTACCTGGCGTTGCCCGGGAGGTGTCTTTATATGTTATAGACAGATACATGCTAATATATTTCTTAGAACATGTTAATTTTACCCCTTAGTGATTTTTGAACATAGTTCTCCTCAACTCTGATGTTACGCAAGTGCAATATTAACTTACTGTAAACCTAGTCGAAAAGTACTGTGGAGTGCAATAACGTAGCAGAGCATGCAACAATAGTAAAATGGGATGTATATACACAATTCCTCGATAACTCGTTCTCACAATTACTTCCCTGATAGTGATTCTATTTTTTTTTTATTTAATGGGGTAATTAAGACGTCGTATAGCAGTGTTCACAAAGTTATGACTATTATTAGCCTATTTTCATTTATAAAAAAAAATAGGCTTATGAGATCACCTTTTGTATGTGTGTCTGTGTGTGCGTGTGTGTGATTCGTGTGTGTGTGTCCCCCTAATAAAATCTAAACGGCTGGAGCGATTTCAATGAAACCTGATGAGCTTCAAGCACTATTCCAGGCGACCCCGACCGTGCCCTTAAAATTTTGTTACGTCTCACCAACCCAACATGGTGGTTGTGCGAAATATTTAACCAGCATTCAATGTCTCCGAAACTATTGCCGATATCACCATGGAATTTTGTATGGTGATTAAGGGAACTACTAGAAGTTCACTTATGTGACTTTTGAAAACCTGGTAACTACAAAACCAACATGGCGGCCATGCGAATTTGCGACTTTTAAATAGACGTTTCTCGCGATTTAACCGACCAAACGCAATGAAACTTGGTACAGTATATGTTTATATACTTTGTAATGCACCGACATCTAACGTTCATCAATTGTTTACATAACGTCAATATGGCGGCTGTGCGAATTATTTCACCGGCACTCTATATCTCTGAAACTATTAGCAGTATCACCCTGAAATTGTGTACGGAGATAAAGGGCACTACTGGAAGTTCATCTATAAAGATTTTCAAAAACCGGTTAACTACAACACGAACATGGCGGCCAAGCGAATTTGAAAATTTTAAATAGACCTTTCTTGCGATTTAATGTTCCAAACGCAATGAAAACTGGTACAGGAAATGTTTATACACATTGTAATGCAATGGTATCTAATTTAGTTCAATTGTTTACATAACCTCAAGATGGCGGCTGTGTGAATTTTTAATTAAGTTTTTGTTTCTTGTGTCGTGATCATGCGATCGAAGTGAAAGTTTGAATAATGAACCTACGCAATAATTTTCCTTTAAAGGTACATGACCCTATGGCCTATACATATAACAATCCATCATGGTGACCATCCGGAATATTTAGACGGTTCTCAATATCTATGAATCTACTACAGCAATCAAACTGTTTTTAATGTTCATAGGGGATATGAACATAAGTTCACCCATGGGGCTTTCAATAACCTGGTGATCACAAATCCAACATGGTTGCGACGCGAAGTATACATATGCACATGGTCGTTTCTCGCAATTTAACAATCCAAGTGCAGTGAAACTTGGTACAGTAAAACCTCATACAAATGTTAATCCACTGGCATCTAATTTATTTCAATTGTTTCCATAACCACAAGATGGCAGCTGTGCGAAATTTAAAATCTCCTTTTTACTTCTTGTGTCCTAATCATATGATTGAAGTTTGAGTACTATACGTACACAATAATCTTCATGTAACAGTACATAACTCTAAGCCCTACATATATGAAAGTCCATCATGGCGACCATCCGAAATACAGATAGAGGGAATTAACATTAGTAGGATATATAAAAATAGGCTGTATAGTTCTTCACGGAACTACTTGTTTTTCATATGAAGCAACTATCTTCTTGATACGAAATAATGTTTAAATTATTCAATGATTGGAAGATTAAGTCATCATTGTGGAGTCAAATATACTTATGATTTTCAAGGGCGCACAAATTACGTGAATAATGAGAAATGACTTATTCCTGTGCATAGCTCAGTGTGTAATATAGCAGCACATTAGGAACAGTATTGATGTAAAAATAATTTACATGCATATTATCCCATCCACATAAAGTTAAAGTAAATTAAGCAGCGTATAATCCCACTATTATATCCAATGTGATGCCTAGATTCTGAACACATTGGAATTCCTTAGCCTCTAAAGTATTTTGGTATGATAAAAAATTCCTCTTCCTCTCCTTCTGCCTTATCCGATACGGACGTTGGCTACCAACATGGCCAACACCTTATTATCCTGTGCAATCCGGAAGAGTTCCGTAGAAGACAGCCCAAACCACGTTCGTAAATTATCCTTCCAAGTTATTCGTGTCCTACCCGGTCCACATTGACCTTCAATTTTTTCCTGAAGTATAACTTGGAGCAGATGGTATTTTGGATTCCTCATCATGTGTCCCAAGTATAAATTCTCTAAATTCCGTCCTTACTAATCTCTAAGATGCTATATCGCAATCCAGATTGATAAGAACTCATGACAATATAACATTAGGCTATTCAATAACTTTTGTCAGGAAGCACTAAAATGGCTAATATAAGTACATAAACGTAGGGAAAAAATTGTGAACGAATTGAATCGAACTATATAATGTCCGCTATTCTTATGGCAAAGTATCATTACATACTGTTTGGTGCTTATCAGCTGAAAATTTTCGCATAATAATATATGTCCGTAGTTTAATTATGTTATTAACATGTTATCAACTATATTCATAGTTTAACATCTGGTTCCATTACAAATTAGCTCAGTCATACAGCAGGATAATTACCAATAACAATATAACGCGAATAACAAAGACAAATACTATTCATAGAACATGTGCAATATCACGCAAAAGTTACTGTATTCCTGATTAGTAATATAAAAGACAGCTTGTAGAGGTAAACACTGTCAACAATGAAACAAATGCAGCATAAAGACATTATGATTAATAAAACACAAACATCAACATATCAGTAGTAAATCACAACTTAACGGAGTGTATAAAACTACAGTTCTAGTAGATATTACATACAATATATTGCGCGTGATACCTTTCGTCTAAGTTAATGATTCAAAATCTTCAGTAACAGCAGCGGCATCCAGAGTGTAAAATTAGACCCAAAATTTCACATAGGTTTCGCTGACCTAAAGACTAAATATTAAATAAAATTATATATAAAATGCAGAAATCATTTAGACGACCAGGTTTATTAGTGTGAAGCTTGGTAATTCTTTTCCGTGGTTTTCCACTTCTACTCGAAGCAAATCTCGGTCACGAAACCAAGATTAAGCATCGATGGGACCCGATGCGCTGACCACGCGTCATCCCAATATCTGCTGGCCAAATGGCTGGATAGCGGTCGCTTGGTAGGCCTTGGTCCTTCATGGGCTGTAGTGCCAGTGGTTATTTATTATACTCGAAGCAAATACCGGGATAGTTCCTAACTGAAGGCCATGGCAACCTTCTTTCCAATCCTCATTTGAATTACAAATACACACACTACTACAGCCATCACAGGAACACATGCTATCAGAAGAATTCCATCCTCACACAAGTCTAAATTAATCAACAACAACAGAATCATTTAAGCTCATTTTATCTCAATACTTTGTTTCTTGATGATATCTCCAGCTGTTGTAACATTATGCCACATGCAGGGTTAGCCAATGTATTTCTTTTATTCAATTGCCTGTTTAACATTTTAAAAGATACCTGGCCTATTCACATTCATAATGTACTTACCTTGGTTTGGATACAAAATGGAGTGCCATGGCTTCTTACAGAGATAGATGGAAATCTGGTGGTCACGTCTTGAGCTACTGTTACCGTCTGGAAACTGGAGTGGCATGGACTCTTACGGAGGTAGATGAAAACCTGGTGGACATGTCTGTAGCTACTGTTGCCATGGAGAAAATGGAGTGGCATGGCCACTTACAGGGGTAGATGGGATCTTGGTGGCCTCGTCTTGAGCTAATCTTGCCATGGAATCGACCGGCCTTGTCGTTCCTTCATCAGTTTATTTTCTGATTTTATAAGGCTTTGCTCGAGTGCCAAGAGGCCGTAATCAGAAGAATAAGAAAGACTATCAAAATTCATATGGCCATCGGTTTCTTCAAAATCATGAGCTATGTGTATGAAAAATATGTTTGAGATTGGTGAAACAGTGTTCATTAATATAGGGAACAAATCTTCTTCTTCTTCTTCCTAGCGTTGTCCCGCTGGTGAGAACAAATCCACATACATATATACATACAGACTTTCAGTTTCATGAATATGATGTATCCTTATCTTTACTTCATCTATATATGATGTCTGGTAAAGATGGCGATAGGCATCGACATTTTGGTATTTTAGCTAATATTTATAAAATATGTATGCCCATCTTAACTTGACTACCATGTAGGATATCTGGAAAAGATCCTGATACACATGCATTTTCTTTGCATTTTACGGTAACACTTCGATATGACATGTGTATCTGGATCATTACCAGATATCCAATATAGGTCAAGTAAAGATGGAGATACATATTTTGTAAGTACAATATAACCTAAAATGCCAAAATTTTCTAAATATAAGTAATTGCGAAAATTTCGATGTGTATCGCGTTTTGAAGTTTAGTAGAAAAATATCTAGTGTCTTTCGTGACGTCGTCCATGACGTTATAAACGCCGCAATTTTTTAAGGGACTGTTATCAGGAAATTTATCGCGATGTATACTACTCCCTGAAAATGATAACCCCAGTCAAATCCTAGAGTGGCCCATGAGACATGTGTGTTCTAGAGCGCGTAGGATTTCTATTGCAAATCTAAGTTAAGAGATCAGAAGTGTCCGAACACTCACATGAGGCCTGGGGTGACCTTCACTGCTTGCCCTGTCAATATGATGTTGCTCCTCCTCCCACCTTGATGCCTACCTCCGCAGGTAGCTGTGGCTTTGAATATATTGATGGTCCACCCTTGAAGACAGCCTACACTGCTAGTTGTGACTGTCAGTATCTTCATCATAGCCTCCAATGTTCCACACATATTTGATGATGAGGGGTTCTTTGTGTTTCTGGGAGGGTTGATCGAAGGAGAAAGAGAGATGTGTCTTGTCACAGCCGAAAACTCCCAAGAGATGGTCTATGGCAGTGTTTCACAGCATTTTATTAGACCGTGGGCAGCATTTTCGTTCAGAAAAGCTCTTAAGCTGTTGTCTTTATATATATTCTTATTCAGTACTCTATTTATTAACACATTGCGTAATCATCTTGATAACCACAATGACACATGTATTATGTATTACAAGTGAATTTATATGAAATGAGACTTCAAGTAGCTGCCACTGTTCTTACAAATAAACCCCTATTTGTTTATCGTTCACGTTAATTTACTCCCTACGTTTGGTATCCATCAGATCAGAATTGTTCTAAGTGTCAAAGCTTGGTACAAAATATCTTAACACAAAATGTATCTTCATAGCTTGTCCTTATTAACGTTATATGGTAACTCTAAGTAACTGCAGCTACGCCGCTAAGTCGCAACACACACACTCTCAATTCTAGCGACAATATGCTAGGCCTATATTTTGCGAGTGTGCTGAAATGCTTTTTGATAAAAACAGCACAGTAACTGTTATTTTTTTGCCCTGTAGCTATGTACAAAAGTAAACTATGAATGCGGGGTTGAATTACCTTCGGTATGTTATTTTATTCCGTGATTCCTTCCGTGCAAGTTTACAAGCCTTCTGTAAGATATAATTCCTCCTACGCAAAGGAACATATATGTGAAAATAATAATTTATTTACAGGACTATACAGACCTTCACTCGGATATTAAGATAGAAAAATCTTCTATTCCGGATATAGTTACATGCATCAAAACAGAAGCATCATCTTCTGATCTGAATGAGGTAAGTAATGTCATCCTTATTTTCAAGACATCTCCCAATAGCTTTTAGGGATTTAGTTTTTTTTTCTCACAATAATGTCGACGACAAACGAAAGCGTTAGTACCTGCTCTAATCTCCTTCGCAAAATGTGTGCTCCCGTACACTAGCAGAGTTACTAGCATGCTCTTCAATAGACTCCCCATAGGGGAATTTCATTGACTCAATTTCACTTCTTTTTGAACATTACAATATTATATTGCCATGTATAATATTCTGAAGGTTGATAGATGTATGCCTTCATTCTCAAAAGTCATGCTCGTATGGGCAGTCTAGTAGCTTGTTACTCAATGATATGTGCACGTGTTGGACCCTAGGATTTGTTTTGGTGTATTCTGTTGTTATTGTTTCAAGGGGCGGAACAGCCGGGTTATCTGCCCCTCTCTTATGGTCTTACAGCTAAAATAATTAATAATTAATGTTCGTTTGTCCTAAATCCATAAAGCTATAACTTCCATTGAGGCACTGATTTTAGCATTTTCAATCCCTCTAAATTTAACTTGGTCTCTAAAAGTGTATTATAAGTTTCAGAACTGGGGATTATAACCACTTATGTGTGTAAAGTTTATCTCTAGCACTAGGATGTGAAGGACAGTAGAAAGTCATTCAGCGAATATATCTTCACTTCAGCTGAGCAGTGCTGTACAATTACATGGGTTGTCATTTGTGTAAAAGTATAAGGTGATAACACTGATATAAATTATTCCATCTTATCCCCAGGATGTAAAAGAAGAAAATCAGAATGAAGAAGCAGATGAAAGTGGAAATCTCTTAAATGAGTAAGTGTTTAATGTACAAACTACATGTTAATTCGTCTACCTTATATTTATCCGCCTTGTAGGAATGTTTAGGCATTTCCTTTTTTTTAAATGTGGGTGTTACACTTTCAGCTTCAACGAATCTCAGGCATTTCCACACTATTAATTAATTAAGTGTAATTAATTATCATTCAGGGCAAACTCAAAACGTATTTGTATCGAAAGACTTAATAATGCCACAAAGTTTTGAATGAGTTTCATTTAGTAACTAAAGGTGAAACACCCGCTTTAAAATAATAATATATAAACCAAACTTAACATACCGTAACGTATGTTGGTATTAAATTGAGTCCTATTTCTCGAAACGACTTTCCCTTTCTTTTCATTGACAAAGTTTAAACATTAATCAATGCCGGCCCCGTCAGGTATTTCAGAAACTGACGTGAGGGTTGGAACGGGGTGCACTCAACCTCGTGAGGACAATTGATTAGCTGTCTGACAGTGAAGCAGCGCCCCGGTTACGAAAACTGAGATTAACGGCCAAGGGAACCCGATGTGCTGACCACGTGTCACCCCAATATCTCTAGGCCAAATGGCTGGGCAGCAGTCGCTTGGTAGGCCAAGGCCCTTGATGGGCTGTAGTGTCAGGGGTTATTAAAAATTTATCAACCACTGATTCCTAAAAATAACTTAACATACTACATCTTAATTTTACTTTACAAAATGACACTATTGGGTAGATTATTGGCTGAGGAATAACCTAACCACCAAGGGAAGATGATAATAAAAAGGAGGTGGGTTTCAAACTTGAGAGAAAGGATGGAAAAATAGGAGGAGAGTCCCACAAAAGTTATAAATTTAACTTTAAATGCACTCAAAGGCGGTTGCCATTACAAATCCGCTCTCTGATACCTAAAGTGGGTAAGGACCTGGTCGAAGCTAACGGGAAACGCAGCTAGGACTTGGGCGGTTTGCAAGAGAATGGCTTTAGCGTATTCCCTCTCAAGCATGCATATGCCTACTATGGGGAAGGGTGATGGTCTGGCAAGACAGAGAGTAACAAACTTATTGTATGTCTGTTCAAAGGAATTCGTTTTGAACAAGTAATTCGAAGAATGCCAATAATTTGAATTGATTTCGATATTTCCAGTTTTCAAAGTTGTCGAGTTCCTAAAAAGCGACCAAGTGCTTCCAAGAAGGATAGTGATAAACCAATTATACTTTTGGGAATAATTTTGGTAAGTGCACCAATAGTTGCATTTGGAAATGGCTAAGCTTTTACCCAGCAAGGAGCCGACTAAAAGTTAAGGCAAGGAGAAACACTTAAATTTTGAAGAACCAACCATAAGGATTGGAGAGAATCTCCACAAGCAGGAATCTGGCGTAGCGAGCTATGCTTGCCTTACTGGCCAGTTAGAATTAGCTATTAAAGCTGAGAGAGACTTTACCGAGTTGGCAACTAAGAGTTCTTGCTCAAATGCAACAAGTGGTGAAAACCCTATCACAAGATTTATTTGCATTAACGAGGGCATGAACCTAGGAAAAGTCAGGGAAGACAGGATCTTGCCTAACCGTTGTATTAGAGAAATGATGAGTAAACAAAAAAGAAAGTTTGAATTTATTTAACAATGAAGAAGAGCCTAATAAATTTAACAAGCATATAGTTTCAATTTTTGTTAACAATTTGGGGTCGCAGACCTCCTAACATTTAAAGTTTGCTCCAGGCAATTAACAATTCTTTAGGTTTCAAACCTTTATCTGTACTAAAATCTTTGTAAGATTTAAAAAAAGACAAATGAAGTGATTAAAGTTAGACATTAAATCGAGTACAAGGTGTGTACTTTAAGAAATTTCCAAGTACCTATCTTAGAAAAAGTTACAACTTCGAAAATAACAAAAAAGAAAGCAGGTAGAATGAAAGAGAAGTTCCTATAACTTCTTATATTTACGCTGAATTACTTTTATAATAGTTATACAAAAGAGGACAGGTCACTTACTGTGAAACCTGAAGAGAAAGTCAAAAGGAAGGTTCTAGACCTCCTATGTTTAAGTAGGGATCACGAGCCAAATGGGGCAAGATTCCCTTTCGTGAAACCTAGAAATAACTCACTCATGAGTTGAAAGAATTGTGTTCCCTAATTAGAAGGGAGAAACAATGTAAGTTTGAAACGTGTACAAAACACGTAGTTATACAGAAATTAATTAATGATATGTAAGCAGAAGTGGGAGGGCACGTCTCTAGCGTGACACCTCATTGAGAAAGACCTAAAGTAACAATTTTATTATGGTTTGTTAGTAAGGGGTTTAGGAAAGATCAACTGGGATGGAAGGTAAATGTTCATGGCCGTATTTATAATAATCGGACGATCGCGACGCGGTAGAAATGTTGAACAAGCACTGGTTTTCACTATAGTCTTTAAAAATGTATGAAAAGTTCACTGTAGTAGCGCAAAAGTTTATGGCAAAGAAAGTTATTGCAATTATGGAAAATGACTAGTTACACTGGATAGGCGAAAGTCTATTGCTTGAGAAGGTTGTAGATTATCATTAAATACGCCAGAGCAAATCCAACGGAGGAAAGAAAATTAGCTGTTGAGCATTATTTCATAAGGGAGATTCCTTAGGTTG
Organism: Meconema thalassinum; assembly: GCA_946902985.2. NCBI lineage: Eukaryota > Metazoa > Arthropoda > Insecta > Orthoptera > Tettigoniidae > Meconema > Meconema thalassinum. The sequence continues at coordinate 238,285,614 of OX336397.1, forward strand.
AAATGGTATTCCCACAAGTGAGTGGAAAATACATGACGGCACGACTTGTAGATAGAGTGCAGATTCTGGAAGGTTCCAGAACGATCCTAATAGAAGAATAGGGCCAAAGTTATTCCAGCGGTGGAACGAGCTTAATATTTTATAGACAGTGGGTAATTCCCACGTTGTGAGAAGATTTCTCATTTAACAAGCATAAGAAGTGTTGCTTTTTACGAAGATTGGCTTAGACAGATAAACCTCAATATGGAAAATCCCTCGAAGGATGATTATTGCCACAAATAAGTAATCTCACACTGTCTATAAATGATTATTAAAAGCATGTATATTAAAACCGATGAAGATGAGGTTAAAACCTGAAGTCTGTACTTATCTTTGCTGCATGGCGATGGTGAAGTTCCCTTTGACAATTAAAGTTCCAACATGGCGTGGAATCTGAAGAATGCCTCTTTAAATCAGGAGGCTGGCTCTGGTTGAGCCTTGACTGACAGACTCGAGTGCCGACGTACGAGTGAGGCCCACTCAGCGAAGCGCAGAGGGACCAGGAAAGGGAAAAGAGTGGGGGTAGGAGACAAAAGGAATACATAGCTGAATAGACAACCTTGAAAAAATAAATGTTTTTCTTGATGAATGGTCTTCAAAGAGTTGATAGCAGACGATACTAGCGCAGCATGGTGGGTGAAAAAGTAGACGAAGTTCTCTTGATCACGGAGATGATAGCTGGCGATGGCGACGAGCTCTGGTGGCCAGATGGATAAGGACGTCCTCTTGTTCAGGGAAGAATTGAGGAACTTCAGAGATTCGCTGCTAGATGACGCTAGGTGGGTCATGGAAGATAAATATCTAGAACAGACTCACAAATGACATAAGAGACATGACCACCAAAGAGAAACCAGAAGATCACTGTTGGTGTTTGATAAAAAGGAAGGAATGAACAAGAAAAGAGCATTAAAAATATACTCTATCATACCGTGTATTCCAAGAATACACCAACTATATTACTTTCGCTCACACATAAATATTAGCAATATGGCAACTGACTGGTGGTGTAGACCTATTTTATAAAGGAGAGGGTGGAATGTGTCGCGGCTGTTTCGCTGACTCTCTTGTGGTTAATGTAAATTTACATTACCACCATGGAGGATGATTACGCTAAAACCCAAGCATCGGGGTGAAAACATAACGATAAAACCCAACTCCAGATGATCACGTCCCCACTAAACATGCATACCAGGTCAAGCCATCAACTATTGGCCTCCACTTGCAAACAAAATCACAACAACTAAGCACGTATCGTGACGCACACTCTAAATCGCATTTATATACGAGAATTGTCAATAGAGGTCCAGAAATTATTTTGGATATACTGTGTACATAGTGTAGAGAATTGTTAAATACTACTTCGGGGGAGGAGGATTAAGCCAATGTACAGATGTGAAAGTAAAAGTCAAAGTTCAGAATAAATTGTGCCAGTTAAAATGCTGGATGCTAGAGGGCAGGCATGCAGTGTATGCTGTGTAGTGTGCCAGCTTCTGTACATTATAACAGACCACACTATATGTACTATGTGCTATGTACTGAACTATCAATCATCTCTACACAATCAGTGTAGCTCTAAATAGTGGGTGTGGTCGGAATCGAACCCGCCTCTTCTCAGATTTGCCCCACGTGGCTGAGTGGATCCTGCTCCAGCCTTGACAGAGAAGGGATTTGGATCAGGATATTCTCGGTGGAAGTCATATCTATATTTTTGACATTGAATGCAGGAGCATGTTGTCACAAGTACGTGTTAGAAGCTTCTGTCACGGTCTGGAAACTGGTTGACTATTGCGCTGTAATAATAATAATAATAATAATAATAATAATATCGTATGGCCTCGGTGCCGGGTGCAAGCTTTGTAATTCGACTCACAGAGGGTAGCTTGCATGTCGAATTTCATTGTTCCTTGAATCACTATGCAAGTCAAGGAGGTTAGATATCTAAACTCCTTGAACACTATAGCGCTTCCTAGTAGAGAAATGAGGAACTTTGTGTTGGCGGAAACTCTCGAGATTAATTTTCCCATTATGAGCACGGCCTAGGTAATTCAAATAGGTTCTTTGACATTCCAACATCGTATGACAAGCGTGTCGTATTTTTGCCGCCTTTCGAAAATCACTTACCATGGCCAGGAGTGAATCTGCAATCTTGGGGTTAGTAGACCGACACGCTATCCACTCACCCACCGTGGCAAGCTAGTGCGCTGTAGAGTGGACATGAAACAACTCGATCATTTAGCTCTGTGTCCTTGAGTGCGAGTAACTCATGGTGGGGGATTGTTTCATCTCGGTCATTAGCCCCGTGTATTTGCGTGTGTGTAATTCATGTTGGGACATTGCGACATCTTGGTCATCGGCCCCGTATGTTTAGAAACTTGGGTCAGCTTGGTCACAAACCACATGTATGTGGATGTGAGAGGGCAAGATAAATTTTTTGCCATTACCCTTTCCATGTGTGGTAATTGATGAATTTTTGTCACTTTGAAAAATTTAGGGGAAATCTGTGGATGTGAGGAATTTTAAAGACATTTAAATGAATTCTGGCGAATATTTGGAGATTCTGTGTAAACTTAGGTTGGGATTGGTGAATTTTGTTTGGTATTGTGCCCGTCAGAGGAGCTGTCAGGGTTGCCAACAACCGAAATGACATTCCAAACACCTCACCTGCCGGACCCATGTGCCTAGAGGACCAGGTGAATTTCTTATAGGCCATAGCGGCACGATAATCGATGATCCATGGGATCCGTGGTAACATGGTTGCTAAAAGGTCATAGACAGCCTAAGAAAATACACCTCCTAAAGCTAGACTGAGAAAATAAACTTCCAGGCTTATGTAAAACTTGTAAAAATATTTATTCAAAATATGCTGGCAACTATCCTAGTTCGGAGGGTTTTTATCGGCTAATCCGCAAACTAATAAATAAACAAAAATAAAGATCAGGGCCCTAGCTGTAAACTACGGTAAACCCTCGGGAAAGATCTATTTTACAAAGTTAAGCAAGAACAGCAACGCTAGGAATATGGTACGGCAATAAACCCTGTCAAGTTACAAAGATAAGCTAATGACGGAATTTACATTTAACAGGGTAGCAATAACAAATCTAAGTTAGGATGATACCATTTCCTCATTTACATTTAGTGTTAAATAATTTAGCTAATTCCTGACAATTAAAACAAAATTTACGACTATGACGTCCGTAAGACAAACCAATTACAATAAATCTACATGACAAGCCATAAAAAAACATTAAACACACTCTTACAAACTGAGTAAGGTAAACATCGGATTTTATACAGCACAATAAATAAAACAACAAGACCACAACCAGTTATATTCCTGCCTTCGCCCTGTGTTACTCTTTGTAAACCAGTGTCATCTAAGTGCATGTCATTTACGTTGGCGATCGCGTAGTGAAAACTACGACTAACGTCGCATGAGGCTCAAGCTCCACCAGCTACGAACTATAGGTTAAGCAAGCACTCCGTCGATCAAAATTAGTGTCATCTGTCCTAGATTACTTCCATAAAGAAGCGTAAACAAAAGCAGGTGTCGGTCAGCAGGTCCAAAATGCAAGTGGATCAAGTTTAAATGCAATAAACAATTAGTTATTATTCGTTTATAAGAGTTATGCGCTTGATTATTATGATGTCGGTTTAAATTTATCGTTGGTGTATGGCGAATAGTGCTGACGACCCTGAATACCTTGGGCTCAGCAGTAGCAGTCTCGTGCGAGATCAATATCTACTATAAAATACCATCATCGAGCTCTCCACGCTCGGACATATAATAACACAGGTTATTAGTGGCTCTCGGCTCACTTAAATTACCTCGGGTAGGCCTGGTAAGCACTTAAGTTACCTCCCATAAATACCTAGTCTACAGAACGAATTCTGGACACAGTCCAATACACGAACTAGTTACATGAATAGCCTCTAACACAGGCGTCTATCTCTAGCCTCTAACACAACAAATAAACCTCGACATGAAATGTAATCACTCTCAAATAGAGCTAAATGATAGTCGCTTCAATAGCGATGCAAGCGTATGGCGTTTGCCAAACAATTCATCATAACAAAACATATGATTTCCACAAAATGGTGGCCTAGACATTAACCTACTTATGAATCACAACATCTAACGGTAAATAATGCTACAAGCATTGTCATAAAGTCTGATACATGTGTCTCACTGTTTGAGTGTTACTTAGTTGCATGCTGGGAACTCGTATAACCGGTCCGTGACTTGGAGTTAGACTCACAATTTACAGTCACCTACATGGACGGTTGGCATGACATAATAGACTAAATGCAGGCAGTTTTCTCGTAAGAAGTCCATCAGAAAACTGGCCTTGTTATCTGATCCCAATGAAATGAAATCCACAACCTGCTTCCAGTCTCCGACCGGGTCAGGAATGGAATGAATGAAGCCCCCATCTAGCGGCGAGGATATGAACTGTGCCGGCTGCCGAGGCCTGACGCACTCCTCTGGGGCAATGATTAAATGAATGACAGATGAAATGAAATGATAGTGGAGAGTGTTGCTGGAATGAAATGTTGACAGGGAAAACCGGAGTACCCGGAGAAAAACCTGTCTGCCTCCGTTTTGTCCAGCACAGATCTCACATGGAGTGACCGGATCTGATCCCAATATAATACTCAAATAGAATAAACATAAGGCTTCAAAACTGTACACAAAGACGTGGCATGTTCTTACAAAAAAGAAAAGTAAAATATACAAATACCACTTGTTCTGAAAGTCTTTGCAATCCGCAGATATGTCACTTCATAACTGCTCTGTATTTAAATAACCAAACAATATCTGTGTCGAAACACCTGACACAAAATAAACATTATAAGGGCGCAAATCTCATGATTGCTGAGTTTGCCAATGACACGGTAATAATTACAGGGTTCGATGCTAAGTTGCATACAAATACAATTCCCTGAATATGTTCTGTACTCGAACAGGATGGCTGCATAGCTCATCTAAATGAAATATAATATTACCTTTACTTTACAAAACTGATAGTTTCTGTTGACTATCAACCGATACGAACTGTTCTAATGAAATCAGTGGCGTGACAAACATCTAACTAAAAAGGGGTGTTATAAAATAACACTGGCCATGACGTCTAGTCGTCATGCCAAAATAAACTATACACAAAATCACCCGCTTAAGGGTTGTGCAAGTAGTAAGAAAGACTACAGTCACGTTTAGTAGGGGTAGAATTAACATCTTAGCGATGTCTATCAGATTGCACCATGATCGAGCGGTGTTCAATCACAGGGTGGCTAACAAATCACGGAAAGTGAATGACAAAGATTAGTTCTAACATTACAAACCCTACCAATGGCTCGTCAAGAAGTTAGGTTGATTCTACAATCTACTCTAATCTAATAAAAACTACACTTATTACTACACCACAAAGGAACCTCACCAGGAATAGATTAATGGACTCAGAAGAAAGGATGTCTACATCTCAATCGTTCCAACGACTTGAGGGATATAATTAGGCTGCTGTTCTCCGGACAAGGGTTGTCCAAACTGGACCTCCACATAGGCTCTATCCATAACCATGGCCTTAATTCGTCTTCGGAGTTGACGTCGTGATATAACCAGACTCCTTCCCATTATAGCAGTCGTCATGTTCCTTGGCTTAGCACTTCCATCACCCACTCTAGTGCTATGTTCTTGAATCTCCTGTCATGCTGAAGTTCTCCAGAAACGCTCCTTCACATCATGAGTATTTATATACTCATTCCCACGGATGATTTATGATAAAAATCGTCAAACACGTGGTTATGAAAATATGACATTATATGTGAAAATAACCACTGGAAAAATGTAGAAAATTTGGTGTAGCACAGATTCACTGAAGCTAGCTTTATTGTGGTAGCAATCTCACTGAATCTACACGGCGCAGATGATAGAAAAAATGGTCTTGCACATATCTGCTTTCACATTCACAGATTCTATGTTCCACAATTCACGTGGCATCGAACTTATACACTGAAAAAATTAATCGCTCTTGTGATCATAGCAACATTTGTAACTGTTAGCGTTGAAATAATACACTTTGTTAATTATAGTATCACAGTTATCAATATATTTTCGCCTCATTTGAAGACATTGATTTTCACACAGCACGTGGCTGAAAATGTGGTGTTCCACAATGTACGAATTTTTTCACTGTTTGATTATTCGAAGAATTCCGTAGCACAAGCCTACATGGGCTTTAATATTCACTTGGTTGTTACACTGTTCAGTGTTAAATAAAACACGATGTACAACGATCACTTTCCTCGCCTTCGGGCGGACAATTTCCTCGTCTTTGAAGACGGACATACAAAACGCATCCAACAAGGATGGAAAATCCTACACAAGTGCGAAGAGCTCGGTCCTTCGCTGCTGGAACCTACAAATACTCTAGTCGTGTAGCGACTAATTGGTTCCAGTTCGCGCGTATGCGATGATAATACCTTACCAAAAGTAGAAATAACATTCTCCAGAATCTTTCGATGATACAGAGTTACAAAATCTGAAGATCTGGGCCTCGTAGAAAGTAGAAATGTAATAATTAAGACTCAGATAATAGTATGATGGATTTCTCCAAAGTCAAAAGTGCAACCATGAATAACTCAATGGAATGTCAGCATGCGGAAACAGCATGGCTGGTCGATGAGTGCGTTCTAAGATGATACATCAAGAATGCGTTGCAATGAAAAATATCACATGAAGCTATGCTCAGCGGGTTCAGTATGTAGAATTTTGAGAGTTCCTGTTGGTATGTAGAAACCTCATAAGCACCGTGTGAATGGTGTAGATAGCGTCTGTTGACTAGCATACGCTGATTACAATACAGCTGGTCGGGAACGCCCAGATGCAGTCATACTCTGCTCTTAAAACATCTCCAGATGAATTTTAAGAGTTCAGTCAGTTACTGTAACGGCAGAAGCCTGACCATTGAGAGGTCATTTTCCTATCGATCTCAATACACCCCAGAAACCGAATAATTCGTTAGTTTTTTTTTTCCTCCTGGATTCCAACACAAGCCTTATTTCATTCATAATATTTTTTTTTCAGTGAGTATGTGTGTGTACCGTAACGTTTGGTGTGCGATGCTATGTCAGCTGGGTCGTCGCATACCATAACGGAACAGGTACACTACCAGCTTGTGTCGACAGATACCCACTCGCAGCTACCCTGACCGTACGCTCCTTACCCGCATTGGAAGGTAGTTGAAAGTTGATAATTGAACGAATTGTCTGGTGTGATCTGGAAGTGTGGTATTTGGGGATTTTTATTGTGGGTTTTAGGTAATTTGATGAATTTGGGAATCTTGGTATATTTGTAAGGATGTTTGTGGAATCTGGTGAATTTGGAGTAAATCTGAGAAATGTGGGTAATTTGAGTATTTTTTTTATGTATTGTAGGAGATTGTGGGGAATCTTAGTATATTTGGAAGGATTTTGGTGGATTATGGTTAATTTGAGGAGTTCATAGAATTTTGGTGATATTAAGAAAAATGGTGATTCCTTATTATCGAGGTAAGTTGCAGGACTCTCGAATGGCATCTGGGTTGGAAGAGAATAAGAGATGAGCAAGGGAGGTTGACAGAGAAAGGCCTGGAATGAGTAAGTGTAAGCAATGCTGGTCTTTGAGGTAAATTTTGGTAAAATCTGTTCGTAATTTGAGGGAATTCTGGAGGTGGAGGTTTCTGGAAATTGGAGAATAAGGTGTGAGAGAAGGGGTCAAGTGTATGTTGTAGGTGGGACCGTCATCTTGGATGGGTCGTGAGAGCACGCTGCCATCGTGGCCGGCGTTGCGAAACCTAGGATCGACCGCTCGGCTATGCTGTCCATTGTTGTAACACCCATAAACAATTTATTATAATAATCAATATATATATTAAAGATTAAATTAATAAAAATGAAGTAATACATAACTAAATATTAAAAAGTAGTAATTGTAATCAAATAAATAAATAAATAATAATAATAAATTTGAAACCAAAAAATAAATAAATATTTCATTTTTCCTCGTTACTCGGATGAACACAACCCTCTGACGTCACGCAACAGGTTTGGTCTTGTTGGAAACGGTAACTTGAAACCTGCAATAGCCTGGCGTGTAAACTCTGTACAGGTATATTCTTGTTGAAACGACAGCGTTACCTTGAGCGAGCCACACATGCCACTGCTACACGCATAGCCGTCATAATAATGTGAACCTATAATTTGGATAATAATAATTGTAATAATGTTAATAATGATAGATAATGAGTATTAAATAAACTATAAATATTAAAAATAAGTATTAATAATAAATACATATTAAATAATATATTATCGAAAATTAAAAATAATAAAGAGTTAATAAATAAAGGACCGTAAAGGTTGCTAACGTGTACCACTTTTGTACCTCTTGATAATAAATAGTTGCCACTACGTAAGTTCCAACCCTTGTATTATAATCTTGAGCTTTTCTTTTGGACCAGTAACTTTCCATAGTCTTGCTGAGCTCTATCTTACGTTCGTCGGACCATTTTCTGAACGCGTTGTGGTGAACTTCTATAAAGGATGTGAAGGAAGGTCTGGTTTCAACTGTAAGACGGTAGTACTCATTCCATTTATTGTGTCTTGCTGAATATTAAGGTCTGCAAGATCCTTCTCAACTTGTTTGATCCACAAGGACCCAGTGGCATTATCATCTTGGCTACCTTGAAGATCTTATAAGACAGTCTGTGTTGGTCCGTTCTGTACAGGTGACCGTAGAAAGCCAGGCGTCTCCTTCTGATGGCATCGGTGAGGTTTGGCTGGTGTTTGTAGAGTTTGTACCACCGTCTTCTATCTGGAAAGATCCTTGGTCCCACTATTTTCCGCAAGAATTTCCTTTCCTGTACCTCGAGGGCCCTTAGGGGGATCTTCTTTGCTAGCAACAGGCACTCAGCTGCGTAGAGGATTGATGGTCTGACTACTGCATTATAGTGTCTTAGTGTGACATTCATCGACAGATGTTTCAAGGCGTACAGTTTTCTGCAAGCATATTATCCACTGTCTAGTTTGATCCTGCTTTGTTCGAGAACCATTATTTCACTGAGATCTTCTGAGATCCATTCTCCAAGGTTATTTACTGTTTTCCCTCTCTTGATATAGTTAGTATCACTGCTCTCATGGTTTTAGGGGCGTCTTGAATATAGGTAATGAGTTCTATCTTTCCGATGTTGATCAACAGACCTATTTTCGCCGCTATTGAGTACAGTGTTTGGATTTGTGTGTTGGCCTCTTCCAAGTCGTCAGTTCGTGAGCGAAGGCTGGGAAGGGATCCTTAGGTTATCTGCTTTGGTACCATCCTTAATCCGGTGTCGACTGGTAGGTTTCTGGTCCATTCCGTGACAATATTTTCCAGAACACAGTTAAATAATATGCAAGATATACCATCTCCTTGCCTCATCCCTGTTTTGATTGGGAAACTGGTGTTCTCAAAACTTTACTCAGGAAGTATTATTGCAAATGGTGGCTTGTACCAACTTAATGATTTTGTCTTCAAGTCCCAGTTCTCCTAGGATTCTGAAGAGTGTGGTTCTATCCACTGAGTCATATGCCTTCTGGAAGTCAACGAAGGTGACTACCCACTTTCTGGCTCGTTTATTGTTATATTGGAGGATGGTCTTGAAGTTTTTTATTTGTTCAGTAGAAGACGTTCATGATCTGAAACCACCTTGGTATCCCCCTATCTGATTGTCTGAATGTCTCGTTTCATGCCGTTCTAAAATCTTGGAAAATATCTTACAAGTGACTGCTAAGAGTGATATACCTCTGTAGTTTATAAAATAATAAATGACTTCTACAAAACCTTCAAACGTAACCTCACTTAATACCCCCCCCCCCCCCCAAGTCTACACTTAGACAAGACAAAGGTTAACTCGCCAAAAACGGTATGGACAACTATCAGATCTTAGCAAAGTAGTTTGACTCTCTTCGTATCTGTGAGGAACCATAATTACAATTCAAATTTGAAGGCACCACCCACCTCAACCCAGACTCCTCTCCACCCACATCAGAGGTAATCAAGCAGATCATCCAGTCTCTAAATAACAACAAAGCACCCGGCGAAGGCCACTATAATTGCCGAACTCTGGAAATCCACAGGTGATAAGGCGATTGACAAACTAACAGAGATCATTCAAGATATCTGGGAAACCGAGAAACTCCTAAGAGACTATATATCAGCCCTAATTTATCCCCTTCACAAAAAAGGTGATAAAGCTGTTGAAAACAATTCAAAATTCTCTCCAAAGCCTTTCAGATACGAGTTGAAAAACAACTTGATTCACAACTTGGCGAATATCAAGCAGGCTTTAGAAAAGGACGCTCATGAGCCGAGCAGATCATGAACCTTAAATCTATTCTTTCATATCAGAAGATTAGGAACAGGAAGTTTGTAGTGACTTTCGGCGACTTCGAGAAGGCCTACGATTCTATTGATCGACATACATTCCTCCAAATTCTTAAGGAAATGGGCTTAGATAACAAAACGAGGACGGTCATCCGACAGACCTTGACCAACCCCACCTCCTGAGTTAAATTCAGGAGAGAGATATCAGACGCCTTCGAAATCGTGACAGGTGTTAGGCAAAGAGATGGACTATCGCCTCTACTTTTCAACTGTACACTAGAAAATGTCATCCGAGAATGGTACAAAGAGATACGTAATGAAGGGGTCGGGAATGGACTCAGAATAGACTACAAGAGAACGCATCTCGCAATTGACTGCTTAGCTTTTGCAGATGATCTTGCGAGCTTCTCTGATTCCCAAGAAACTGCTACAAAACAGACCAACCAACTCAAAACCCAAGCATTAAATGCAGGCCTCCAGATCTCCTTTGAGAGAACGGAGTTTATAACTAACATCAAGCTAGCCCCAAGAGAGTTAATTGTAGAGCGGCCAGAGGAGTTTAATTACTTAGGTGAGTGTATAACACCAAACAATTCTGGGAAAGAAGCATCCACATCAAGGATCAACAAAGGGGAAGTGGCATTCCAACTAACTAGGAATGTCCCTCAATGCCAAGCTTAGACATTATTGTTCAGTTATTCGTCCATAAGTCCTGTACACAGGAGAATGCCATGTATTGAACAGGAAAGGTTTGATTGAAAAGGTAGAGGCTAAAGAAAGAAAAATCCGAAGTGAGACACTGGGACCAATCAGGGAAAATTGGGAGTTCAAGAGGCGGTAAAACAACGACCTCTATATAAGAGTGGAAAGCAAAACAGACATCATAAGTAAAAGGAGGATTCGTCTCAATGGCCACATAACACTCATGAACTCTCATGGACTGACCACCCGCATCTTTCCCTAATTCGTAAACAAGGAAACGAAGGGAATTGATTCACCGAAATTGAAAGAGATCTTCTAGAAATAGGGATCACGTTTGAAGACATCCTGGAGCGTGCTCCTCTTCAGAGAAAACTTGGATCACACCAGTGATTCTTAGAAGAGCCAAAGCTGAAAACAGGGAGAGAGGGGGCCGTAGAAAGAAAGGAGGCTCACAGAAAATTCATGCGGGAATACTGGGATAGAACTAAAGCTCAGGGATGGAAGCGGTTGAAGTAACGTGGTCCATAGTTGGCCCAATCTTATAATACTACTAATAATAATAACAAAATATGAATAAACATTGAAGAAATAAAAAACGACAAAAATAATCAATCGGCGACAATCTTGCATCGACCGATCGGGCTATCCTGTCGTGGGCAGCTAGGTTTCATGTTACATGACTTTGTGGGAACCACTCCAAACCTCACGTAACCGTGGAAACGTCCATCATTAAAGAGAATATTAAAATTACAAATGATGAGTCCTATGGTTAGAGGGAACCTAGACCTTTCGATTGAGCCCTCACACGTCTTTCGCCGATTTTCGTTCGGGTGTTATCGACTATTTTCGGCCATCTGGGGTCGATGACCTTGTAGTTCATCAATAATCGGTAAATCGATAATCAATAAATAATTATAAAAAGATAAATATGAAATAATAAATTAATCGATAAATAAGGTGGAAGAGAACGGAAACTGACCAAAGAAATTCCGACATACTGTATACAACAGTATTGTTTGTATGATATATATCAACTGCACGAACACCTCTTCATTTAGGAGTACAAACGAGCTCAGTTCCTTGCAGTAACTAGGAAATAAATGCAAATTGCTCAAAATGCGCCAGTTATGTTTTCACTAGTTGGATCTCTTGACCGCAAAGTTATTATTCCGTTTCCTTTGATCATCTAACGGACCGAAATAAATTGGTCATCATGATTGTACCGAAATTGTAAACGGCGTTATTCCCTGAACCAAATTACATGAGTCTAAAAAAATCCCCTGGGTGACTACTTCCGATCATCATCATAAGCATTACATTTCGGCTTTTATATCTATGTCTACGAATACATAAGATTATTGTTTAGTTATCTGGAATTGTGCTATATACATTTTGATATTATAATGGTAGTGGGAATTTTACTCGTTATAATATTAGAAATTTTGCACAGAAACGACCACAATTCAGAGAAGACTTTAACGAGAGATAGATTCGATGCCTTACTCAATCAAAATGGTAACATAATAAGGATTCCATACATATGCATAATCTGCGGAGCAAACTTTACTGCGAAAAACAGCTTAAAGCGACACATGGTGATTCATAGTGGTCTAGTGCCACATTCATGTGATATATGCAAAGCTAAGTTTATGGGGAAAGCTGCTCTGAAGAAACATATGATGAACCATAGTGGATTAAAGCCTTCCTGTGATACATGCGGAGCAAAGTTTTCTCGGAAAGAAAGTTTGAAGACGCACATGATGATCCATAGTGGTGAAAGGCCTTATTCCTGTGAAACATGTGGAACGAAGTTTACTGACAGAAATAGCTTTAGGAGACATTTGAAGATTCATAGTGGTCTCAGGCCACATTCCTGTGGTACATGCGGGGCAACGTTTACCGAGAAAGGCAATTTGATGCGACACTCGGTGGTTCATAGTGGTCTCAAGCAATACTCCTGTGATACATGTGGTGTAAAGTTAACAGAGAAAGGCAGTTTAAAGTCACACATGATGATTCATAGTGGTTTCAAGCCATATTCCTGTCGTTCGTGAAGAGCAAAGTTTGCAAGGAGAAGTGACTTGAACAAACACATGATGATGCATAGTGACATAAAGCCTTATACTTGTAGTACCTGTGGAGCAAACTTTACTTGGAAAGCTGTCTTGAAGAAACATATGAGTATCCATAGTGCTTTAAAGCACTGATACATGCGGAAAGAGACAGTTTAAAAAGAAAACATGTGATGATTCATAGTGGACTCAAGCTACATTTCAGTGGTACATATGCAGCAAACTTAACTCGGAAATATCACCTGAAGAAACACATGATGATCCATAGTGGTCTGTAGCCGCATTTCTGGGATACAAGTGGAACAAGTGCTTCCCTGAAGACGCAAATGTTGGTCCATAGTAATCTAAAGCAAAGTACCTGTGGAAAATGTATTGAGAACTTGACTGAGAAACGAAAATTGAAAGGATAAGTAACCTTAAGCCACATTCATGAAGTACATTTGGAGCTATCTTCACTAGAATGTTTGGTTTGAAGGCGTTGTTCCAAAAAGGTCTCAAGCCAGAATCCTGCGGTACATGCGGAGCAAAATGTACTCAGAATAGCAATTTGGAGGCTCTCATGATGATTCTTGAAATGCTTGTTGAGTAACTTTATTACAAAAGTAATTATGTTGTTCCATATTAAACAAAAGTTTGATGCTTTTCAGTCAACACGACTGTACCCAAATGAGATGGATTATTCCTTAATCGTGAAAAAATTGAATGAGATTATTAAGTACACTTAGATGACCAGTTTGAATCGTCAAGCGATCATCATCAGTACCATTACACTTTGGTTACTATGTCTGAAAGTATTGGTGATAATATTTATAATATATACACTTACTTAATTGGAGTATCTGTTGAGATAATGCCACTTGTCAATATTTGTTAGTTTTAGTCTATTTGGTATTGAGTTGAGATACTGGAAGTGGTGATTGAACTCCAGAATTTGCTTTTTTGGAGAGAATATGTGCTTTTGTAAATGGTCAATTAAGATTCTATTGTACAAGCTACTTATCTGGTTGAGCCTTGCCCGGTCCTGTTGAGAGCAAATAACTTGGTTTCTGTTGGCACTCGACTGACGGGAAATTCATGTTTATGAGGGTCCCTTATCTCCCCCTTTCGCTTTAATAATAATACTTTTATTGCAGCCAAATGTCCATACAATACAAATTATGCAAGTCATTTCAAGTTTGCGCTCTGGTGCCTTGGTTTGCATATTCTGTAAATTGATTGGGTTCTTTTTTGCTCAATTCTATATGGTAGCGTTCACAAGATTGTCCGCATAAGTTGCACTCACACGTCTCAGCTGGCTCATGGTATGATGTGTTCACACAGATGAGATGATGGAATCCGTGTACCGCCATTCTGGTAAACACGTGCCTCCTCTCAAAGCCGATCTACCATGGTTACTTAGGTCCTCTATACTGGCTAATAGTAGCATAACAATCCTCCAGTGTGAAAATACCTCAAAGAGGAACCATCATCTCACAGTTTAGTAGGTACCTAGGAGCTCTAAACTGAAGGAGGATAGCTTAAAAGACACTTCAGGCGTGCCAATACCTCTAAGAGGAACCTTCCGACCACAGTCTGTGTTGGTACCTAGGTGCTCTAATCTGAGAGATATTAGCTTAATGACGCAGCAGGCATGTCTGCTTTATTAAGGTGAAAAGTTACTGACTGTCTTTTGGGTACCGAGGAGCTCTATTCTGAATTATATTAGCATAAAGACACTCCAGATTGTCAATACCTCCCATAAAGCTCTGTGGGTACTTCTTCTTTTTTGCTTTTAATGCTGACAAAAGATTTTTCGAGGCTCGAGTGCTGGGAAGAGTCAAAAGTGTCATTTGGTCCTCGATAAGGAATGTTTCTCTTTCGAGAAGGTAGAAGAGTCTGGAACGTGTAGTCTTTGACACTCCTTGATGTATAATGCTTTTACCCGTTCTAATGCGGATAGCTTCTTTTCGGTGAGAAACGACCATATGACTTCTATCCCATACGTTAGTATGGGCACTATTTTAACTCTGAAGAGCATCATTGCTGTTTCTAAGTTGAGGGATTTAATGTAGCCCATCTCATGCATCGCCCTTGCTGCTTGCATCGCTTTCTCAGTTATATGTTTCGTGAAACATTTAGCGCTTGTTTGCAGCGTGATGCCTCGATATTTAAAATCTTTTACGATGTTTATTGTTGTCTTTTTGATGCTGATTTCCGCCAATGCCGGAGCCTTTCCACCTGGTCTAAAGACCATCATTTCTGTCTTAGATATGTTGATCTCGAATTCATGCTTGGTGCTCCATTTCTCTATACCATTTATAGTGTCCTGAAGTTCAACGATATATGGTGATCCAATCACTATAACGTCTGCGTACGAATATGCTATGTCCACTCTTGGGTTATTCGCATTATATATTCTACTGCTAGAATAAATGGTAGAGGGCTTAGTGGATCTCCCTGCAGTATTCCATGACTCTCACTTTTTTCCATTGGAGTATGGAGCTTATACTTCTCATCCATATATTGTTCTTGCCTAGAGTCTATTCTAGTATCTTTATCACCAAATTCCTCTTTACCGAATCAAAAGCTAAGTGCTAAGTGTTCCTCGTGGAAATGTGTCTATAGTAAGTTGCCAAGTCTAGTCTCTCAAATGTGGTGTATGTTACTGTATTCAGGATAATCTTTAACTAGTAAATACCTGGTTTCACACTCTACACACATAAGTTTAAACGCCCTCTTCATGCGGAAACGGACTAATGAGAATGTCCCGGCACCCCTAATACTGCCGTTGGTACCGGCCTAAGTTTATTGAAGAAAAATAAACATAGAACATCCTGATCCAATAACATGTTTCCCTTATTAATCCCTTATTTAGGTTGGCTACATTGTTATGTTGTGTCTTGTTTCCGATGGGGTGTGTTTTCTAATATAATTATTATTATTCTCGTATCAGAAACATGTTACACAATACAAAACATTTCACTAAATACAATTATACCAGAAATTGGTGACTTGTAGTGCATTCTCTGAGGCTAGGTGTAGATCCTCCGTTGTGCAAGTGGTTGGACACATACGACATTGAATCATGTGGTCGACTGTCTGATCTTCTCCGCAATCACACTTGATGTTTCCGTCTTTAGCGTAGTTCCATCTTACCATATTAGCTCTTGATTTGCCGACTCCTGATCTCAACCAATTTAGCGATTTCCATGTCATCCATGCCTCGTTATGACCCGGTGGTAAAGTTTCAGATGGTGTTGTACAGCCTCCAGAAAGAAGACCTTTAGCTTTCCAAGATTGTAGTCTAGCATTTTTCTCGGTGGCTGTGAGTTCCTTCGATGTTTTTAGGAAACTCTTCCTAGATTTCAGTCTTCTAATGGAATGAAGAGGGGTGAACTCTCCATGAAAGTGTGTTCGTTTAAATTATTGGAGTTGTTTCTTTTTGCTAAGTGTATCCCGATTGCTTTATGTCAAGAGCTCTGCCATTCGGTTCGTGATGGATTATAGGTGATCTTAACTGAATGATATTAGCTTAAAGACACTCTAGTGTGTCAATCCCTCTAAGAAGTACAATCTGCTAACCGCTTGGGTTGGTAGGAGCACTAATCTATATGATATTACATAAATGACACTCCAGTTAGTCACTGTCTGCAAGGGTATCTATGAGCTCTAAGCTGACTGATATTAGGTTAATGACGCTCCAAGAGGAACCATCTGCTCCCAGTGTGGGTGGTTACTTAGGTGCTCTAAACTGGCTGATAGCAGCTTAACAACCCTCCAGTATGAAAATACCCCAAAGAGGAACCATCACCTCACAGTTTGGTAGGTACCTAGGAGCTCTAAACTGAAGGACGATAACTTAAAAATACTTCATGCGTGCCAATACCTCTAAGAGGAACCTTCTGGCCACAGTCTGTGTTGGTACCTAGGTGCTCTAATCTGAGGCAGGCATGTCTGCTTCATTAAGGTGAAAAGTTAGTGACTGTCTTTTGGGTACCGAGGAGCTCTATTCTGAATTATATTAGCTTAAAGACACTCCAGTTTGTCAATACCTCTGTAAGTAAACACCAGTATCCTGAAAATCCAGTATGCTTCTTTTGGAGGGAAAGTGAAGCCGGTTGACCCATGCCATAGTTTTATGGCATGCATAAGAACCTTCCACTGACTAAAATTGTGTGAATCTAAATTTCTAGTATAGATTTGAATAATGCTCTATGAATTTCTAACGTTGACGCCAGGTATCAGTTGTGGTGGCATCTAGTACCAAAGTTCTTGGCTAGGTGTCGTTGACGGTAGCATTTGGTAGCAAACGTGGGCACTACTTGAAATTGATCGTCTGCAGTTCTTACCTGAATTACGGAAAACACACTAATACAGCCAGCACAATTAACACCGGTTATCGGACAGATTCTCCTCACGCCTAAAGTAAACGGGTCTACTCTTTGAGCTCTATAATACTACTGGATGTCGCACTCCTCGCATTGGCCGCACGAAGAAGTGAGTCCAGGTAATCGGTTACATTTGCCTGGAGGTAGGGGAAGATCTGTTCTCTGTCAGGTGTTGACAATATGTAATGTGTTACATTCGCCTGTAGGTAGAGGAATGTCTGTTCTCTGTCAGCTGTTTGACAATATGTAATGTGTTATATTCGCCTGGAGGTAGGGGAATGTCTGTTCTCTGTCAGCTGTTTGACAATATGTAATGTGTTACATTCGCCTGGAGGCAGGGGAAAATCTGTTCTCTGTCAGCTGTTTGACAATATGTAATATGTTATATTCGCCTGGAGGTAGGGGAAGATCTGTTCTCTGTCAGCTGTTTGATAATATGTAAAGTGTTACATTCGCCTGGAGGTAGGGTAAGATCTGTTCTCTGTCAGCTGTTTGACAATATCTAATGTGTTACATTCGCCTGGAGGTAGGGGAAGATCTGTTCTCTGTCAGCTATTTGACAATATGTAATGTGTTACATTCGCCTGGAGGTAGGGGAATGTCTGTTTTCTGTCAGCTATTTGACAATATGTAATGTGTTACATTCGCCTGGAGGTAGGGGAAGATCTGTTGTCTGTCAGCTGTTTGACAATATGTGATGTGTTCCATTCGCCTGGAGTTAGGGGAAGACCTGTTCTCTGTCAGCTGTTTGACATTATGTAATGTGTTCCATTCGCCTGGAGGTAGGGGAAGATCTGTTCTCTGTCAGCTGTTTGACAATATCTAATGTGTTACATTCGCCTGGATGTAGGGGAAGATCTGTTCTCTGTCAGCTGTTTGACAATATCTAATGTGTTACATTCGCCTGGAGTTAGGGGAAGACCTGTTCTCTGTCAGCAGTTTGACAATATGTAATGTGTTACATTCGCCTGGAGGTAGGGGAAGATCTGTTCTCTGTCAGCTGTTTGACAATATGTAATGTGTTTCATTCGCCTGGAAGTAGGGGAAGATTGGTTCACTGTTAGCTGTTTGACAATATGTAATGTGTGAAAGGCGGCAATATTTTATCAAACGTGGTAATTTCTTATAAATATATTTATTTCATAACAGTTTCAGACTGCACATTGCAGTTAATTAATGCAAACTAATTTATGAGGATCTCATAAGAAAATAAATATATTTATTCTAGGGGCCTGGTTGTGTGATTGTTAAGTCAGGTTTCTCATATGGATAGAGAGCAGTGACATGGGTTCTAAACATACGAGGACTTGCGGATATCTGCATTCTTGGCTGTCATCGCGGAGGCCCGGGTTCGATTCCCGCCTCTGCCAAGAAACATTTAATTCATGGCTGGAGCGGTGAACACTCAACCTCGTGAGACGAGCATGAATAGTGGTGGGTTCGATTCCCACCTCAGCCATCGTGGAAGTGGATTCCAGGAAAATGCTGGGAAAGTACCTAACTTAGCGCCACGGCTGTTACCTTCCCAAATCCTACCTCAATTGCAAATACACACACCAGTAATGGGGCGTGGTGACACAGCGCCAAGCTGTTGGCCTCTCACCACGGTGGACCGGGTTGGATTCCCGGTAAATTCATGTAAGATTTCCGATGTTAAATGTCATGTCCTGCGGTTCCGATTCCACGTAAAAAGGAGGTCCCGTGATTTAAGATTTCGAGATTTACCGTCACGTTATACTAAAATTTTCCTTCCTTTTTACATACACCAGTACAAACAACACAGTTGCACAGGTCGTCATACAATTTCACACACAGCCCAGTACACGGAGCTACATGACCATATATAAAATGTATCTTTCTCTCTCAGTCATAAACATAATGCATTACTGCCGGAGGATATACCGTATTTTCATTGAACATTGCATTCACATGTTTCAGGCTAAGATATTTAATGCCTTGGTTAACTCTGGCCCCAAAGCTATTTGGGTAATGTTTCTGGGGCTAGAGTATCCATCCTTTTCCTGCCTCTCGTGTCCCTTCTCGTTCTTGTTCTGATATCCTCATTCTCTAGGGACTGGAACTCTGAACTGTGATATGAGTTACATATTAAGTACATTGCAGAGTGTATGTGTTCAATATAATAATATAAAATAACAATTTCCTGAGAAGAGTAATTCTTGTTGCAACAAACACACTTTATTAGAGTTGAACTTCAGAATGAAATTTAGTGATTAATTGAAGTTAAAGTGGAAAAATTAAAATGTTGCCCAAATATTCCAGACCAAACTCCATCTGAATAATCAAAATTTACTCTCTATATAAAAAGGTTTGATCTCCATCCTTTAATGTAATGACCCTATGGATGATTCGTTGATTGATTGTTGTTGTATGCATAGGGGCAGATGACCTTGCTGTTTTGTCCCTTAAAACAACCATAACTAAATGATGTATGTAGGCTACTTAAATAACTGTAAGGTACATATACAGGCCTGCAGAAAGTTGCTCATGTTTGTACGCCTATGAATCAATGATTGAAAAGCAAAAGAGCATTGTTAGGGACCTACGCCTACCCGGTGTAGGTATAACCAATAAAACAAATTGAATGAAACGCTCAAGACTTCTCATAAGAAAACTTTATATTCTAGTAACCGCCATTACAATATTTTCACTGCCTTGTGTATCAAAGCTCTTAACAACAAGAAACACAAAAGTCAAGGAGTAAAGAGTAATCGTCCGTGACATCCTCCCACCTTTGATGCAAATCAAACACAATGTTCATAAACAGAGACGGGAAGGCGTTTTTACTCTTCTTCCACTCCTGGTGAAGTTGCGACTTCTGAGACTTACTGCCTCCGGAACTGCACCACTAAGTAAGGGCACCTCCTCACTCCCACCTCCAGCCTCCAAAGGATATAGGTGTGTCGTAGGTCGGAGGAGTTCTCCTGAGGATGTCTTTACCCTAACTACTCGGGTCACTTTGTCTTTACCTGGAAGTGTAGCTGTCACTCTTCCCAGGGGCCAGTCTATCCTTCTCTTGTCATCACTACCAATGATGACTACATCTCCTACCTTCCACTGATGGTCAGACTCCTTGCCCGATGAACTGCATAGAAGGCTACCCAGATACTCCAGTTGGAATCTCCTCCTCAGCTCACCCCTTAGCTGTTGAAGATATTGAAACCTTCTGGTGAGATTAACTTGATCTAGCATGTCTAAATCAGGAGTGCCAACCACGGGAATGTCCTGAAGAAACATTGATGGAGTCAGAGGTACCAATTCATCACAGTCTTCTGAAATGTAGGTAAGGGGCCTCGAGTTGATTACCGATTCACTATCAGCAATCACAGTCAATAGTTCTTCATATGTCAAGATAGCTTTGCCTAAAACACGCCTTAACAATTTCTTGACCATTTGCACAATACGTTCCCAGAATCCACCCCACCAAGGGGCTGAAGGAGGACTAAATTTCCACTTGATTCTATCAACTGATACTTCCGCACACAATTTTTTCCTGTCAATGAAGCCAAACAAATTGTTGGTGCCAACAAAGTTTGTCCCGTTGTCACTATAAATCAAACGAGGCCTTCCTCGTCGGGCTATGAAACGCCTAAGAGCGAACAGAAACCCTGCAGTGGACAAAGTCATTACTAATTCAAAATGGACCGCTCTCACTACGGCACATGTAAAAATCACAATCCAAGCCTTGTTCTTGCATTTTAAGTATAGCGGTCCAGCAAGGTCCACTCCCACTACCTCAAATACACCTGCATCTCTCACACGATCTTCTGGAAGGGCTGGCGTTTCTGGAATTGTATTTTCCATTTCGAATCTTCTGCACTGGGTACACTTCCTGATGACTTTGCGAATGGTTCTTCTTCCCTTTGGTATCCAGTAGTGCTCCCTGAGTATAGCAAGTAAAATCTGAACACCAGCATGAGAGGCTTTCAAATGATGATCTCTGATTATCATCTCAGTCAAAGGGTGCTTTGATGGCAATAACACTGGCGCACGGAAATCATATTCATCCTTCCTGTTGGTAATTTTTGTCTTAATCCTGAAGAGACCCTTCTGGTCTTTAAAGAAGCAGAATGTTTTCTGGTTGTCCCTTTCGGTAAACTTCTCTTCCTGAACTAATTTCAGCAGTCGTTTCTCTGCCATTGAAATTTCGAGGCAATCTAATTCTGAAGCAACATTTTTCACTACGTCCTTCCTGGCATTGTTGACGAACCGTAACATCCAGGCTACCATTCTAACGATTCGTGAGTACTTGGAAAAATACCTCAA
The DNA here is from genome assembly GCA_946902985.2 of Meconema thalassinum. Taxonomy (NCBI): domain Eukaryota; kingdom Metazoa; phylum Arthropoda; class Insecta; order Orthoptera; family Tettigoniidae; genus Meconema; species Meconema thalassinum. Next base: position 238,307,474 of record OX336397.1, read on the forward strand.
ATACCAGTGTTTTTCCTGGGAGACAAGCATAGTATTGGTAACATGGCCTTTTCTTCTTTCTTCATCGACCTCCTCTTCATTAACTTTTACAATGCGCGTTGGCCAGCTGTTTTCTTCCAACTTTAACCAAGTGGGTCCCTCCGACCAACGAGAAGAAATCAGCTGCAACGTAGAGCAACCTCTCGAAGGTAGATCGGCTGGGTTGTCCGTCCCTGGTAGATGAAACCAACGCTTTGGGTTAGTTAATGTTCTAATTTCTTTCACACGGTTAGTGACGAACACTCCCCAAGCTTCCTCGCTTCGTATCCAACATAAAACAGAAGACTAGTCACTCCAGTAGTACTCCGGGACGTCCGTTAGATTCAAGCTTTCCTTCACTGTAAAGGCAAGACGTGAGCCTATAGTGCAGGCTAATAGCTCCAGTCTCGGTATCGTCACCTTCTTGAGTGGTGCTACCCTGGATTTTGCTGCGACCAGTTGCACTTCAAATTCTTTCCCATTGAATGATCTCAAGAAAATAACAACCGCATAAGTCACTTGACTAGCATCACAAAATACATGCAAACTCCAAGAGGATCTGTCCTCACAATTAGAAAATCTTCTAGGCACCTTAATCTCAGCAATTGAGGGCAGTTCATGTAACCATTTATTGAATTTGCTTTGGGCGTCTTCACTCAGTGGACTATCCCAACTTATTTTCTCTCTCCAACTTTCCTGAAGCAAAACCTTTGGCACAATGGAAACCGGACAAGTAAATCCAATTGGATCAAAGATACTTTGAGCTACCGACAAAACTGTCCTCCTTGTGAGAACATCAGATTCATTTAATTTTGCTACTTTACAAGCCAAAGTATCAGCCACTGGGTCCCACCACAAACCCAAAACGGGTGTCACTTCAGGAACCTCATCCTCCAGGCTCAATCTGGTGTGCTCCCACCCTCGGAGGTCAAATTTTCCTTGCGACAGTAACTCCCTAGACTCATTCACAAATTGTTTGAGTTCTTCCTCTGTGTTCAAGGAAGTGACGCAATTGTCTACATATAGTGAGGTTCTTAGTTTATCTGCTGTCTCAGTGAAGCATGTACTGTTTTTCAGATGACTGTCCAATACGGCTCCAAGTAGAAATTGACTACAGTTCACTCCAAAAACGACCCGTTTGTGGCGGTATATTTTAAGAGTCCCCTCAGTGAAGTTCTCCCACCATAGGAATTTCAGAAAGTTTCGATCATTCTCAGATACTGAAATTTGAAGAAACGCCTTCTTAATGTCTGCGATCACACCTATCCTGTTTAAACGGAACCGGTTCAAAATAGAAGGAATTACTTCCAACAAATTAGGACCCTTTTTCAGACAGTCATTGAGTGAAAGTCCTCCTTTCGATTTACATGAAGCATCAAACACCGGCCTCACTGCTGTACTCGATCCTTCCTTGAAAACTCCTCGGTGTGGTAAATAATACCCAACATCCTGAGAGCCCTCCTGACCAACTTCTTCGATTATCTCTTCCTGTTCCCAGTCCTGAAGCACCTGCTGGTACTTCTCAAATTTGTCTTCCTTGATCAAACGGTGTGTTACAGAAACCAGTCTTTTTAACGCAACTTCCTTGTTGCCTGACAATAACTGCTGATCTTCTTTCCACGGAAGTGCGACTTCATATCTTCCTTCCTCATTGATCTTAACGTTTTCTTGGAAATGTTTCAATGTTGCAATTTCAATTTCCTTCTTCGATAGTGTTTCAGCAGGATCACCAATTCCAATGGTTTCCAGGTTCCACAGTTCACCCAAAGAAGCAGTTCTCACAAACAGAGAGTTCACCATGGACACTGTGCTATCGTTTTCAGTTGTCTTCCAAAGCTGACCCATCACTGTACAACCAAATGTAGTCCTAACAGCAACCAATCCAGACTTCAACTTGATTGTGTCCCCAGTCAATAAACTACCCACAGTGTCTGCGCCGATTAGTAGTCCAATCTCCGATGGCTCTGGGCCAAAATCAGAGAGCCAGATTTTCTTTCCTCTGATCTCATCCATCCAAGGGCCCCGGTTTAACCGTGGGATTACACCACAAATTTCCTTTTGTCCCAACACCTTTAATTTTCGAGAAATTGAATGATGTAGGTCGTCTATATCTATCTCATATAGGTTATGATCATTGGCACTGATTGAAGCACCCCCAAAAAGCCTGTGTTCAATTTTTTTCAGTCTTTGATGGAATATACCCCATTTCCACAGCAATCTTCTCTAACAGATAGGATCTCTGCGAGCCTGTATCTAACAACGCCCGTACAGTTTTTTCTCTCCCTTGATGAACCAACATAACTACAAGAGTTTGCAGCAGTACTTCCGAAACATCACTAGTTTGTGTATTAAGGGTTGTAGTTGGGACACCAGGCAATTTTGAGCCCCTTTCCTGGTGCTTCTCCTCACCTTTATAATTCCCCCATTTACATCTAATTTTGGGCACATAATAGCTTCATGTTTGCTACTGCACACAAGACACTTCAGTTTCGTAATACAATTTGCAGCCCTATGTCCAACCTTCAGACACAAAAAACAAGCTTTGTTTTCAGACAGCCTTTTACGTTTGTCCCCTAAGTTCATTTCTTGAGCAAGATAACACCCCTTACTGTTATGTGTTTTTTTACAGAAGACACACGTTAAACTGTTTCCTTCGCCTTTACCAGCAAAGAGAACACTAGCAGTTGCTAAACTACTCTCTTTCCATTCCTTAACTTTAGCACTCCTTGATTCACTAGAAACTCCAAAACCAGCTTGAGCAAATGTAATCCTCTCTTCACTTTCTACTTCACCCTTCAGAAAACCAAGTAATGCAGTCAATTTGTCGGCATGTCCATTGTCTTTGTCCCTCATAGCCGTTGACGAACTCCTCATCCAGACACGTAACACTTCGTCAGGCAAGCAGGATTCTACTAGAGGGAAAAGCATTGACCCGTACTTATCTCGGGTAACACCTATAGACTCCAAAGCTCTCAGTTGTGCTTCCAACTTGTCATATAGACTAGCAAGTTGAGTCTTCTTCCTTGTTTGAGAAACATTTTTCACTACAAGACTTATGAGTTCCCTTACATAGAACTCAGTCAATAAATCCTCCGTTCCAAATCTGCCCTGAAGAGATTCCACTGCTTTAGGGTAATTTTCAGCAGTAGGGGAGAAACTGGCAACTAATTCTCTAGCGCGACTATCAACTTTCGTGGATTGGATCAAGTATTGGAATTTGTCTTCGTCCTCAATTTCAGAGTCCTCATGAATGCGCCGAAATTGTCCCCAAAATTCCAACCAATTTTTAATCTCCCCATCGAATTTCATGAGTTCTATTTTAGGTAGTTTCAACTGCCTTTTGGTTTTATTCCCGTCTGATAGGACCGATCTTGCTGACACCACTGCCAATACATTGGAATTAGCCTGCAACGGTAGAGCATACTTCTGTCTTGCATCATCCAATCTGTCTCGAAAACTGTCTACATATTCGTACTCACGGTCATACTCGTCCCCTTCCTTTTCCAGCAACATGCTTAAAACTTTCTCGTCCAACGGTGCCTGCTCCGTTCCTAACCTCTCCAATTTGGTTAGCAAGGACTGTAAGGTGTCGTCGTCCACGCCGTCTTGAATTTCTTGATTTAAGTTTTGCAGAAGCGCATTGTACGTCTTCGTAAAAGTCGCTCTTACCGGCTTCCGCGCTTTCATTAACTTCTCCATTTCCAATACGAACACAGAACAGGAACACGAACGAACAGGAACACGCGGTCTTTAAATCAACACAATCTTCAAGTTGTTTGAATTAATACGCCATCCTGGCAAGGTCGCCAATATTTTGTTAGGGACCTACGCCTACCCGGTGTAGGTATAACCAATAAAACAAATTGAATGAAACGCTCAAGACTTCTCATAAGAAAACTTTATATTCTAGTAACCGCCATTACAATATTTTCACTGCCTTGTGTATCAAAGCTCTTAACAACAAGAAACACAAAAGTCAAGGAGTAAAGAGTAATCGTCCGTGACAAGCATAGAAGTTAATAGCCTACACGACAAGCGAACTTATTATATTGTGCTGAAATCTACAATAATAACCTACTTTTTTCTAGGAAAGCGCGTGGCGAAATTAAGGGGAAATAGAATTGGTATTTCATGAAAATGTCCAATTTATTTTATTTTCAATATTTATTCCCTGAAGCTTCCCCCTTAAAATGGTGTATTGCACATTGCTGTAATATGATTATAACTTCAGTATGTTAAATTTGCATATATCTGATATGGAGTGTGGCGCTATTCCGTTCGCCATCTGCCATGTAGGACTATATATATGTCAAACAGGGGAGAGGACCTCGTAGTTCTGCCCCTTAAAACAACAATAACTAACTATCTGTCAAACTTTTCTCTGCGATTTTCAAACCTCCCATCATTCAGCGGGACATTTATTTGGTGTAAGAGATATAATATAGATAACCTTATGGGAATGTTGACATAAGCTTGAGTGAGTGGGACACGAGCAAAAAGGAATGGGGACTAGAGTTAGAAGAATGAAGACAGCTTCAAAGAGAAAGAAACTAGGCGATGGAAAGACATTAGATGGAAAAGGGAGGCTGACTGATGCAGTATGGGCTAGCCATCAGACAAAATACAGCCAATGTGGAAGCTATGCGGAAAACTGTGTTGGCTCGGTATTATCACATTGTCTCCAGAAATAAGGCTCCCCAGCATGGATTGTGTCCTGAATGTGAAAACAGCTGGTGTAAATATAATAAGGGGAAAATAAGCTGGAAGACCTACAATCGTCACCATAGTTTACCATAAGTAATAATGGATGAGATCTAACCTATCTTCACTGACTTGGCTGATAAAAATTTCCTAAAGAAATGCCTTCACGGGAGAACCCAGAATCCTAACGAGTGTATCAATAGTGAAATATGGAATCGTCTACCTAAAACTGTCTTTGTAGGTATTAGCACATTCCACTTTGGTGTCTACGATGCTGTGGCATCTTTTATCCAGGGGAATATCACCAAATGTCAAGTTCCAGAGATGTTGGGATTGCGTTCTGGCAACCAAACAAGGCACGCCATGTTGACTATAGATCAAGTTAGGTAAGAAATGCAGATAATGCTGGAAAAATCTTAGCTAAGAAAGAAGGCAGACCATAAGGGGTGTCAATAGAAGACTACAAGATGCCTTCGGAGGGGATGAAGATGATCCAAACTATGGAGCAGGTTTGTTTTAACTTTGAACTCAATTTCCCGGAAGTTCCCGTTTTTGTATTTAGGGAACATTTTCTCAGCTTCTGTTTAACCTAGAACCAAGAAATTTTAGGAAGCAGTTCATTATAGTGTTTTACACTGAAATAATTTAATGTTGATATGTAATTTAGAAAAGAAACTAATGGTGATAATGTACTGAAAAATGGAGGTAGAAATATTCTTAGGTAAAAAAATATATATCTCCCTCATTATTCCCACTAAAAATATTATCAGTTCAGTATATGTACTTTCGTATAATACCTAAGCTCATACACTGTAAAAATTTGAGTTACGTAGCTATCATGGCTTCCAAGAAACTGTACCTATAAATTATCATTGTGAAGATAGGCGATTCTACTTCCCCTTAAAGTTGTCTATAAGCATATGTATCACTTCTCTTTTCCTGTAGATTGTAGTCATTAGCGTGTATTTTGAAACAAGGGAATGTTGTAGAATGACAGCTTACACCAAATATCTCCTTTTTCATTTATAACAGCTCGTGATAACAATTTCCCATCAGAATTAGGGTGTTAATAAGCATAAGTAAGCATCCTTTCAACGAGCAGCCTGGGCGACGTTTGTCCCTTCCACAACTTAGTAACTGTGGGTGCAGGGAACGATAGCTCGAGAAAAAGGAGAGTTAATCCCTGGAAACAAGAAGAGAAGTCGATTCTCATTAGCCCACAGGCTTCAAATCATTCAACCCCTGCTCGCATGGTTCAAGGAGGTTTTCTCGCAAATATTTCTTATTCAATTGCTGTTTTATGTAAAAATACAATTAATATCAGCTGTTCTTTTAAAGAGGCCTTGTATCTTAAAAGCCTGCCAAGAGGTGATCTAGGCCTTCAGGTATGAAGCAACGGCCAAACTATTGTTCGCTTGAGTACACGGTGTTAAAAAGAGCAGCAAAATCCTTAGGGGTTGCAAAAGGAACTTTATAGATGGCTTGCTAGTTAAATCTAAAATATTGCGTAAAATTGTTGTTCCTAACAGCAAAGGTCACAGTATCACCGGAAAAAAATACGGGAGGAAATCGAACAGGATTACTGGTAGGCTAATTCTAACCCTGAAAGCAATTTATATTATTGCATACAGCATGCTACTGTGTACTAACTCGTATTTTAATACTGTAGTAAAGGAAAGAGTACGACCGATGATTTTCTACGGTTTTTAGGTTTTCTATTACGGAATTTTAGGCTACATTAAAATATTTAGAGCATTGCAGTAGGCCGCTCGAGGTAGCACATTGATAAATAGTCCTACCCAATTGTATTGTGAAGTATGTATTTCAATATTCAATAGCACAAGGAAACTACTTGTCAAAGAGAAGGAAACTTTAAAATGTCAAGTAAAAATCCTCCTATGTAATACCATAACCTCATGAAAATTTGACACATAACAACTCTGCTAGATATCCCGGCACCCTGGACCCTAATCTAGGTGTAGTCTACACCACATTCTGTGCTAACAGTAGCTAATTTATTGATAATGCAGGTTCACTCTCCTGGAACCTTGGGCCCTATTGTAGGTGAAGGCTGCAACACACGCACTGTTAACAGTCGCTAATTTATTGGTAATGCACATTCTCTCTGTTGGCACCGTGGGCCCTATTGTAGGTGAAGGCTGCAACACACGCACTTTTAACAGTCGCTAATTTATTGGTAATGCACATTCTCTCTGCTGGAACCTTGGGCCCTATTGTAGGTGAAGGCTGCAACACACGCACTGTTAACAGTAGCTAATATATTGGTAATGCACTTTCTCTCGGTTGGCACCGTGGGCCCTATTGTAGGTGAAGTCTACACCACATGCTGTACTAATAGTAGTCAATTTATTCGTAATGCATGGTCACTCTGTTGGCACCCTGGACCCTATTGTAGGTGAAGTCTACACCACAAGCTGTGTTAACAGTAGCTAATTTATTGATAATGCAGGGTCACTCTGTTGGAACCCTGGACCCTATTGTAGGTGAAGTCCACACCACATGCTGTGTTAACAGTAGCTGACTTATTGTTAATGCAGGGTCATGCTGATGGCACCCTGGACACTATTCTAGGTGAAGTCCACACCACATGCTGTGCTAACAGTAGCTAATTTATTGGTAATGCAGGTTCACTCTGTTGGCACCCTGGGCCTTATCGTAGCTGAGGTCCACATCACATGCTGTGCTCACAGGAGCTAATTTATTGGTAATGCAGGTTCACTCTGTTGGCACCCTGGGCCCTATTGTAGGTGTAGGCTGCACCACATGCTGTGTGAACATTAGCTAATTCATTGTTAATGCGGGTTCACTCTGTTGGCATCCTGGGTCCTATTGTAGGCTAAGACTACACCTCATGCTTTTCCAAAAGTAGCTAATTTATTGGTAATGCAGGTTCACTCTGTTGGCACCCTGGGCCCTATTTTAGGTGAAGTCTACACAACATGCTGTTTCAACAGTAGGTAAGTTATTGTTAATGCAGGTTCACTCTGTTGGCACCATGAGCCCTATTGTAGGTGAAGTCTACTCTACATGCTGTGCTAACAGTACCTAAGTTATTGGTAATGCAGGTTCACTCTGTTGGCACCCTGGGCCCTATTGTAGGTGAAGTCTACACTACATGCTGTGCTAACAGTAGTTAAGTTATTGATAATGCAGGTTCACTCAGTTGCACCCTGAGCCCTATTTTAGGTGAAGTCCACACTACATGCTGTGCTAACAGTAGTTAAGTTATTGATAATGCAGGTTCACTCAGTTGCACCCTGAGCCCTATTTTAGGTGAAGTCCACACTACATGCTGTGCTAACAGTAGTTAAGTTATTGATAATGCAGGTTCACTCTGTTGCACCCCGGGCCCTATTGTAGGTGAAGACTGCGCCACATGCTGTACTAACGGTAGCTAATTTATTGGTACTGGAGGTTCAATCTGTTGGCACCAATGGCCCTATTGTAGGTGCTTTGTTAACAGTAGCTAATTTATTGATAATACAGGTTCAATCTGTTGGCACCAATGGCCCTATTCTAGGTGAAATCATGATCGGTTTGTAACAATATAGAATAATTAGATCACCTGTGCACCCTGTTGTTCTGTGCCAGTACAAGTCGAGTGTTATTAGGCCCACAGGCTATACGGACATAATGCGTGTTCACATTTGTTAATAATTTATTGGTGCACCCCACTTGGAGGTTAAAAGCATTGCAAGAGGTGCTTCTATCATCATACCATCAGTGGTTATACCGGTACCAAATACATACGGTACGGTATTGGTAGTATTAAATGGCCCTATTTTATCTTCGTTGTTTCTCTGTTATCGAAAGTGGTAGGCTACTGGTACCTAATATTACCTATTAGATGTCTTGTAGAAGAACTATCATAGCCCATGTGACACAAACTTCACATTATTTGGGCCACATGGCAGTGCACATGCACCACAATTTTAAGCCCATAGCTCCTTATAAATTAGTAGTCTCTTGTGTTATTTTAGATACATGCACACTTCAATGGGAATTATTTTTGAAAAACATCGGTCAAAAAATCTAAGCTGAATACTGTACATACATTTATCTTTATTGAGAACATGTTTTTTAGTATTTCCATCTATCCTATTTTGCTTCCATTTATCTCCAATCCCCACCCATTACTGTGCTCGTGTGTTTTATTTCCAAATACCAGCAGTGTCAATGGACACAGTTCATCCAACCACCCCCAGTCTATTTCCAACTTCAGGTCTCACTGTGATTCAGACAATGATGGGAAAGGTTTCACGTGGCATTGGTAACTACTAACTTTCCATTCATTTTATTTATTTATTTATTTATTTTTGACTCCTGTGTATGTATGGGTTTGGAAAAGGGCAGGTTTCAAGGAATAAAAACTAAAAAAATTAATAAAAGAAACTTCATTCCTATTATTTTGTAGCTATTTCCTTACCGGCAGCTTCAAAATACATGAGAACTGTGAGCTGCCACAATATTCTCAACATGTTAATGGGTATGAGATGAAACCTGTCTGATTCTTCAGTGGTCAATTGAGAATCTCCTTTACCTACAAGGCGACATACTATTGTTGTAAATACATAAGCCTTACATTGATCATAACAAACACTCTATGCATCATGTATAGAAAACTTACTAAATCTGCTGTTGGTTATTCTGTGAACAGGTACCTCAGGTGCAATAAGGTCAAACTTGATAGTTGGGTATCAGTTCAGAGCACAGCCTACATACAAAGAGCACGCTATAACAATACTGTAATAGATCACCAGCTGTAGCTGTAGGGTATACATTCACACATTCATTTCTTTTCTTTGTGAAAAGCATTTTTCTTTCATAGTCAATGGAGGACAATATTGTGGCAACAATTTCAGGAACTATCAGGGCCTGCAGAATTAACAACTACTTCAGAATAAACATTAGATACTTTAAAAAGATGGTATATTTTTTCAGCATTTTTTCCAGGATTGTGCCGTGTCTTGAGTGGGGTTTCGTCTAGGCCCTAGGGCACCAAGCTGGCACATCAGCGGGCTCTTGGTGTCCCCTCACTGCGCGCTACCTCCCTATGAAGGATAGTATATTGGCTTTCTTTGGAAGTAATAATATCAATTTATTTTTACAGATGGTTTTATCTACTGAATAAACACTGTTTGCAATGAATGAAGCTAAGCCCCTTCACTGAATTTCCATATGTCTCTTCCTTTATTTCATCCTTTATTCCCCTCTTTGTTATTTGTCCTCTAAAAACAATTGTTTAATTTTCCTAACGATAAATATAATTATTTTCCTTTTTATCTGCAAGGAAAACTAATGTCGTTATTCCATTAATATGGAACATTATCGAGTCTAACTCAATTAATCGATCGACGTTACACTTAGGCATTTGTGGTGGGATTTTTACTGGAGAAACCACCATCGCATGCCGTGTAGATGTCACTCCGCCACACCTATCCAGTTGTGTTATTCGGAGCCGGTTATTTGATCATTATTTAGCGGTGATAGGAGACGATGGGTTGGTAGCATAAGGTTCTTTGCTTTGCTTACTTTGCTTACAAATAAATTGGTATGTGTGCATAATAAACTCTCAGTAAAGTCAAGTGCGCATTAAGACATTTGTACGTCTTCTGGCAACGATGGCTCAAGTTATGTGTTTTTAACTCTTTTTACGTAGTAAAGTTTTCCCAACAATTCCTATATAGAATAGAGTTCGCATGTACTACATGATTGTGAGTTCAGGGCTGAAGGTCACTTTGAATTAGGAGGTGGCTCTTCAAGAATCTTTCTCAGACAAAGCTGCTACGAATGTACCACATGGTAGGGTTACTATGGGTCAGTATGTTTTTCTTCAAACTGCCTTTCTCAGTAAATATTGCTCCACATGAACCCCACGAATGTGGCTGAGGCCACTATGGATCAACATGTGATATTTTGAAAATGCTATTTTAAGTATAGTTTAGGCCGCATGTACCCCCAAAATATTGCTTAGGATCACTATGGATCAACATTTCTCTATTCAAACTTCTTTTTTTCAACAAACTTTGCTCCATACGCACCAGAGGAATTTGGCTTAAGACCAATATGGATCATCATATGTGTCTTCAAAACACGATTCTAAGCAACGCATGCGCCACAGGAACCACATGAAAGTGGACTGTGGCACCATGGACCATCATGTGATATTTAAAAGGCTTTTCAAAGTGATGTTTGCGACTCAGTACCACAGGATTATGGCTTAATAACACTATGGATCACCATGTGTCTATTCAAAACACCTTTCATGGTAAACTTTGCTCCGCATGTACTACACGAATACGGCTTGAGACCACTATGTTTCATCATGTGTGTCATCAATTGACATTTCTGAGCAAAGCTTGCACTACAAGTACCACATGAATGTAGCCTATGACCACTATGGACTAACATGTGTCTTTTCAAATCACCTTTCGAAGTAAAGCTTGCTCCGCATATACCACACGAATGTGGCTTGATACCACTATGAATCAACCTTGATTTCTTTAACTGGCCTTCGTTGTATAATTTGCGCCACAAGTAGCACATGAATAAGGCTTAATATCGCTGTGGGTAATCATGTGTGTCTTCAAATTACACTTTTGAGCAAAGCCCTCGCCACAAGTACCACAGGAATGTGGCTTATGACCACTATGGATCAAAATATGTTTATTCAAATCACCTTTTTCAGTCAACTTTGCTCCACAAGCAGCATAGGAATGAGGCTTTAATCCCTTATGAATCATTATATGTCTCTTCAAATTAGATTTACGAGCAAAGATTGCACCACAAGTACCACAGGAATGTGGCTTTATACCACTATGTGTCATCATGTGCGTCTTCTAATGAAATTTTCTAGAAAAGCTTGCGCCACAAGTACCACAGGAATGTGGCCTAAGACCACTATGGATCAACAAGTGTGTCTTCAAAACATGCTTTTGTTTAAAGTTAGCTCCGCAGGATTTGCATATATATGGTAACATCGCGCTTTGAGTTGACATTTGTAACTTCATGCTACCATATTGATTGAGTGAGGCTTCAGAAGAGCCACTGGTTGGTGTGGTGTCCGATCTGTAGAAGATAGGCTGTTTTTGTAGAGAGTTTCTAATGCCAGCACAAGGTAAATAACCACTATCATTATAATATCAATAATCATAAAGCCCTATAATTTCTGGGTAAGTATATAATATTCTTCTGTGACTAAAATATTCCATAAATATAACATTTCATTACACGCTTAATTGAAGACATACGAGAACACTCAAGAGCCTATACGTATTGCATTTGATGATGATCGAAACTAGTTGTCCAAGACAATTTTTTACCCCATGTATAAGGTGCGTTCAAAAAGTAACGAGCTGGAGGCTGGATTGCGCAAACCGGTGACGACATCGGCAAATCGTGGCGTGTGTGACGAGGAGTGGTTCCGACCAGTGCGTGGAAGGTCACAGCCCGTCGCTAGAGGGCACACGTGCACGTCACGTGTCGATACTAAGCGAGCAGCAGCATGCAGCAATCGTCCAACACTGCCAGTCGCATTGCAAACAGTGACATGGAGACGTCAAACGAAGAGCAAAGACATGTTGTTCGGTTTCTGACAGCAGAAGGAGTAGGGGGAACGGACATTCATCACCGAATGTCACAAGTGTACGGCGAACACTGCATGTCCTTTGCAAGGGTGAAGGCGTGGCACAAGCGCTTCAGGGAAGGACGGGTGTCGTTAGTCGATGATGCCCGGTCTGGGGCACCCCCTGCATTACCGATGACAACGTCCAGCTGGTTTATGCACTCATTACCCAGGACCGCCGAGTGACAGTGAACGCCATAGCCGCCGTGGTCGGATTGAATGTCGGAAGTGTGCACACCATCATGAAGGAACGACTGCACTTGCGCAAAGTGTGTGCCCAATGGGTGCCCCACAGTCTTCAACCACACCAGGAAGAGTGTCGAATGGCCCACTGTCTTGGTCATCTGCAGCGCTGTGCGAGGGAAGGTATGGATTCCTGGCACGAGTGGTGGCTGGAGATGAGTCATGGTGTCATCACTTCGAAACACAATCCAAACGACAAAGCCTCCAGTGGAAGCATCCAGGGTCACCCCCACCCTAAAAGGCAAGGCCATCCAAACGAGTGCAGCAAAGGTAATGCTGGCGTTCTTCTTTGACCAAGATGGCCCCCTTCTGATACGCTTCATGCCGCACGGGACAAGAGTGAATACCCAGCGTTACTCACAAACCTTGACCACCCTTCGCCAAGCGATCAAAAGAAAACGACCAGGCAATCTCATCCGTGGGGTCATTCTGCTCCACGACAATGCACGACCTCGTACGGCCAACACAGTCGCGGCACTCCTTCAGAAATTCAAATGGGAGGTTCTCGGCCACCTTCCATATAGTCCAGACCTCTCTCTCCCTCTGATTACGCCATATTTGGTCCCCTGAAAAGGGCTCTGCGGGGCCAACGATTCACTTCGGACGTCGACGTCCAGCTGTACGTGCGGAACTGGTTCACATCGCAGCCCATGGAATTTTATGAGACAGCCATTCATCGCCTCGTGTCACAGTGGGACAAGTGCCTCAAGAGCCAGGGCCAATACTTCTAATATACAGGTACTGGTTTCTGTAATTATGCATCCAGATCGTTACTTTTTGAACGCCCCTGATAATTTGCTTCAGGTTTAAGGATAACACTCATCACAATTTTGGGAACAATCGTATTGACCAACTGATAGGCATTTAATTTCGCTATGTTCGATGATCAAGAGAAACGGATCAAGAGTTCAAACTAGACAATTAAATAGTTAACTAGTGGAATTTTCAGCACTTGCATTACTATGAAAGATTTCCTCAAATAAGTGGAACTGAGCTCGTTTTAACTCTTCAATGATGTGGTGTTGGTGCAGTCAATATATATTATATAGACAATAATGTTTTATATGTCGCAGATTTTAAATTAACAAGTTTTCTGGATGAGCGTGTTAATCCTCCAACAACACCAAAGATGCGACTGAGCATTCAACAGTCAACATGGTTTCTCTCACCTCGATAACGAGGATCAATAAGAACTGGGTGCTGCCTTATATCCTAAGTACGAGCATTTCTCTCACTTATGCAGTGCAAAGTTGTCATTCACATGCTCTTCCTATAACGAATTGCACTGACGGATTATGTTTGAAAAGAAAGGACTGTTAGAGGGCATCACTTCTAATTCATTGAAACGGGCAACTGATCACAAAGTAATTAGCGATGGGTTTGTTCGTTCAAGTGACACATATTAGTTCATATTTTGTTCGCTATATAACAGTCCACATAATTTTATGTAATCATATCAATACTTCGCTATTGATGAGCTCACGGATGAATGGATAGCGCTATTTGGGGCTACACCGATTGTGCAGAGATGATTGATTTACCTGGACTTTAAAATGAATAGATATAATTGATGTACACGATCTATGATAGGGACGGTTATAATAATACGTTATTGTTTGTCTCCTTATGCTGTATGTTCACTCTCAAATCAAATGATTACAAGACCGCGAAAATTACTTCCAACGTTAGCAATAAAGGTATAACATGCTTCTATGATATACGACATATCTCTATGATGCATAGTTAATACATATTCAATTTAACAACATCCAATGAACCATGTCTTCCATTATCAAATGTTTCCTAGATGATGTTCAATGAAATAATACTTTGCTTTAACAAATTTGCCCATTTTTGAGCTATACACATTGATATTGTTAGGGTCCATGGGGACCCCACACCCCCTTGACACCCTACGCACCCCCCCCCCTCCCGGAGAGGGAGCTAGCCCCACGACACTGGATCTACGCTCATACTTCTACAATTACTTCAACTACAACTACCCAACTAATACATCTACAATCTGGCCAATATCATACACCCTTTCATCCCATAAAACATCCCCCAGGCTAAATCAAGAGCCCCAACAGTATATTTCCACAGACACTAAGCTGGCACAGTGACCACAGCTGTTGACCAACGCTTACATCACATTCCAAACAAACACAAAAATAACTAGGCTGCAACACAGCCACATTGGGAAATGCTGACACAGCGACCAGGGAAGATTTGTAAGGACCGACGCCAGAAGATCAATTGTCTGTCTTTTGCCGGAGGCTTTGTCCAGCTGCGTCGTGACGTTCTACCAGGGGTAAGTGTGTATCAGAATCCTAAACTTACAGAGCTGTAATCCTTTCCACGTTGACACCTGAAATACTCACTGTACACTCACATTGTTCTATAACATTCCTAATCAGAGGAACGCACTCGTAATACTTCTGGTATTCATAAACCAGTAGCCACATTTATCACAGACTCATTGAAAACAGTTATTCTCACACATTGTTTTACCTCTTGTTTCCCTTCCTGACATCTTGAACTGCCAGTGTTCAATATTTGTAGAATTGCTGTGCAAGACCTTTTCAGTGTGATAAACTTGAAGTACTCAGTCTGCAAGCGTGACGTGCGTGCTCAGCAATTAGTTGAATAGCTCACATACAGTGTTTGTTCTGAAAGTTAATAGCCCCATCTTGACCGTGCATCCCTTAGATTTCGGTCCCAAACAAATAGAGCTCGCCCCAATCCTCCGACACTCCCTAACATACACTCGCGGAGTTTCAGCACCTTGGCTGAAATCTTCCAAACTCACCCCCACACACCCTTGTTCGTACAACCCCCATTTTAGGACAGAACAATACACTCATATTGCCTGGTTACCGATATAAAACCAGACCAAACAGTAGATACCATAAAAGTAGTTTTGGTCGAGTCCTCACCCCATTGTAAGTTTGATTCTGTTGAAATGCAAACCATAGTTACGCCATTGAGTACATTAAACATGGTAAAATACTCGTAGTGTCGATATTACTTCACGGAATGTTATTTTCACCTGTAGAATATTCTCAAGGTTTAAATTAACAAAGAATGTAATTAACAAAGAAAGTACAACAATCGGTTCCAACTGGGTTTACAAATTGCATTACCTCTGTTTTACATTACATTGCATCGCATTATCTGACGTCGATACTTAAGGGTAATTATTGATTTACGCCTAAACATATCGTACAGTCGTAGGATCGGTTGTCCAAAACATTCGGTAAAACTCAATCCGAAACTTTTCATTTCGTATAATACTACTTCCATCTCGCTCTTCCTTTACCTGTGAAATGTATCGAGAGAAAAGTGTAGGTTTTGTTAGTAATGAGACCCCTCTCCGGTCCTAGAATCCACGGCCTTATGGACCATGTATTATTATTATATTTGAACTGCAGGTTTGGTTAGTAATGAGACCGCCTCTCCAGTCCTAGAATCCACTGCCTTATAGACCATGTATTATTATTATATTTGAACTGCAGGTTTGGTTAGTAATGAGACCGCCTCTCCAGTCCTAGAATCCACGGCCTTATGGACCATGTATTATTATTATTATATTTGAACTGCAGGTTTGGTTAGTAAGAGACCGCCTCTCCGGTCCTAGAATCCGCTGCCTTATGGGCCATGTATTATTATTATATTTGAACTGCAGGTTTCGTTAGTAAGGAGACAGCCTCTCCGGTCCTACAATCCACTGCCTTATGGACCATGTATTATTATTATTATTTTTGAACTGCAGGTTTGGTTACTAATGAGACACCCCCCCCCCCCCCGGTCCTAGAATCCACTGCCTTGTGGATCATGTATTATTATTATATTTGAACTGCAGGTTTGGTTAGTAAAGAGACCGCCTCTTCGGTCCTAGAATCCACTGCCTTATGGACCATGTATTATTATTATGTTTGACCTGCAAACAAATGGCCAGAGTAGGGTATTGTTATTGAACGCACGTAGGCTCCCCATCAATTTCAATTAGTTCAGACTTTGGCTACCAAAGGTCTGTCACTGACACCTAGCTGGGAATGTTGGAACTGATAGAGCATTTCTAACCTAATAACCTACAAATTTAGCTACACACTACCTATTGTAATGGTAGGTTCTTGTTTGTTAGTTAGTTGATTATTGAAGTATTAAGGGTTGGAACCACGAGGCCATCTTCCCCTAGGTAGCTTCTTGTAATTATGTATTTACTCAACGTCTTATTTCGCTTTGTTTGCTATTGAGAGCCTAATGATTTTTCTTCGAGTAGGGATAAATAAATGTTGCTTAATTTAAACACCTTTTTCTTTGGGTTCTTATTAATTTAAAACTTGATATGTTCAGTTTTATATAAATGTTGCTCCTACCAGTAATGTAAATTCCCAACTCTACCCTATTAATTCGTTTCTCCTAAGCAACTGGCTTTAATTTGTTTGTTTCACATCATGCCCATTTTCAGATTTTTAATCTCTATATACTGTATAAAGGTGAATGCTTGTCCCATGTACGTTCATGTACCATTATTCCAAATGTGAACAAACTTTGGTGAGCTGTTGTGCATACTACCGTAACGGTTTCTGAATAAGTAAGTCCATTTCAGAGTAGGTCGCCACGAGATGTTTCAACAAATGAGTGTTGACGCGCGAATGGTTTCATCAAAGTGCCGTATGCGTTGGTATACCATTCATCCGATTATGATCAAACCTTTGCGATTTTATGTGCACACTCCCGCGAAAATGTCTAGGTTATTAAATCCATTTTACAATAGGTGGCACATGGGTGGTATCAACAAATGAGTGATGGTGGTGAATAGTTTCAAGAAAGTTCCGTGTGCGTTCACCCCATTGCACACTCACACGAAGGTTTCTAAATTAGCACATATTCATTTTACAACAAGTGGACCACGAATCGTTTCAACAAATGTCGCCAGCTCACGCGTCAGAAATCCTTCTGATATCTAAATGTACACATCGGAAGGGGAAAAAAATGTTGTATGTCCATATGCACTTCAATATATAAAATTACGACACAAAAGCTTTTTATCTTTGAGTTGCATCGCAACGCCTGCTGGGTACTTCTTGTTCTGATCCCATAGAAAATAAATATATAATAACAATAATAACTCCTGGCACTACAGCCCATGAAGGGCCTAGGCCTACCAAGCGACCGCTGCCCAGCCATTTACCCTGCAGATATTCGGGTGACGCATGATCAGAGCATTGGTCCCCTCGGCCGTTAATCTTGGTTTTGGTGATCGGGGCGCTGCCTCACTGTCAGACAGCTACTCAATTGTCCTCACGAGGCTGAATGCAACCCGTTCCAGCCCTCACGTCAGTTACTAAAATCCCTGACGGAGCCGGCAATCAAACCCGGGGCTCCGGGTGAGAGGCTGGCGCGCTAACCCAACACCAAGGGGCCGGCATAGAAAATAAATATCTTCTGTAAACCACTTGAGCCTGATTTCCTCAACCGGTCGTACTCGAAAGTTCCTAAGCTTCTTGTGAGCAGGAGAGATTTTATAGTTACTATTAGACAGCTGATTGTATATTGTTCCTTATATAACTCTCCTGTATTACAGCACCTTACACGGATACCAACGTGAAATATAGATTTCAGTCAAAGGTGGGGAAAAATAACAGTAAGTGGAGATAGGAACATAATCAAATGGTATTAAATATATTCATCCACCTTAATCAATAATTATACTTAATATGAAATTAGTTACTTAATAAGTACTAGTTTCGGCCACATCGTGGTCTTCTTCGGCTTTGTGTAGATCTTAACACAATAAACCGAATGTGAGCATGATCCAAATGTTCAGCTTTGTGGAGATCTTAACACATTAAACCGAATGTGAGCACGATCCAAATGTTCAGCTCTGTGGAGATCTAAACACATTAAACCGAATGTGAGCACGATCCAAATGTTCAGCTTTGTGTAGATCTTAACACAATAAACCGAATGTGAGCATGATCCAAATGTTCAGCTTTGTGTAGATCTTAACACATTAAACCGAATGCGAGCATGATGAAAATGTTCAGCTTTGTGTAGATCTTAACACATTAAACCGAATGTGAGCATGATCCAAATGTTCAGCTTTGTGGAGATCTTAACACATTCAACCGAATGTGAGCATGATCCAAATGTTCAGCTTTGTGTAGATCTTAACACAATAAACCGAATGTGAGCATGATCCAAATGTTCAGCTTTGTGTAGATCTTAACACATTAAACCGAATGTGAGCATGGTCTAAATGTTCAGCTTTGTGGAGATCTTAACACATTAAACCGAATGTGAGCACGATCGAAATGTTCAGCTTTGTGTAGATCTTAACACATTAAACCGAATGTGAGCACGATCCAAATGTTCAGCTTTGTGTAGATCTTAACACATTAAACAGAATGTGAGCATGTTCCAAATGGTCAGCTTTGAGTAGATCTTAACACATTAAACCGAATGTGAGCAAACCGAATTTGAGCATGATCCAAATGTTCAGCTTTGTGGAGTTCTTAACACATTAAACCGAACGTGAGCATGAACCAAATGTTCAGCTTTGAGTAGATCTTAACACATTGAACCGAATTTGAGCATGATCCAAATGTTCAGCTTTGTAGAGATCTTAACACATTAAACCGAATGTGAGCATGATCCAAATGTTCAGCTTTCAGTAGATCTTAACACATTAAACCGAATGTGAGCATGATCCAAATGTTCAGCTTTGTGGAGATCTTAACACATTAAACCGAATGCGAGCATGATCGAAATGTTCATCTCTGTGGAGATCTTAACACATTAAACCGAATGTGAGCATGATCCAAATGTTGAGCTTTGTGGAGATCTTAACACATTAAACCGAATGTGAGCATGATCCAAATGTTCAGCTTTGTGTAGATCTTAACACATTAAACCGAATGTGAGCAAGATCCAAATGTTCAGCCTTGTGTAGATCTTAACACATTAAACCGAATGAGAGCATGATCCAAATGTTCAGCTTTGTGTAGATCTTAACACATTAAACCGAATGCGAGCACGATCCAAACGTTCAGCTTTGTGTAGATCTTAACACATTAAACCGAATGTGAGCACGATCCAAATGTTCAGCTTTGTGTAGATCTTAACACATTAAACCGAATGCGAGCATGATCCAAATGTTCAGCTTTGTGCAGATGTTCGAATGTGAGCACGATCCAAATGTTCTAGAACTAATCTTAACAATCACAGTTTTAATGTATATAAGAAGTAATATTGTCTAATGAAAAGAATTTCAAAGCTAAACGTTAAATTCTCTTGTCATAAAAGTTACTTATATTATTTATGATGTTAAAATTCTAATAATAGCCTGAGAAAATATCTTTAAAAATAAAAAAACAATCAATTCAAATCTGTTACAAATAGTGAAGTAAATTTTAGCTTTGTAGCAATAATTATAATCTTACTGGAAATTACATAAAAGCAATATTTTGAATGACTAAGAGTAAATTTCGAAAATGTTAAAGTAATGTAGGTATAGTTAATTGATTGTAGAAAATAGTATAATTTATAAATCTATATATAAATGTCTTGAATATATGGAGATTCCTTAAGATGGATTAAAGTATGACTCGATGCACAATCTGGCTTTACGTTGAAATAAGTATGACTATATCACGGCATGAGGTAAAAACAAGTTCTCCTACGTAATGGAACCTCCCGTTAAATTAATTTTAAATAGGCTGTTGCCTTTGTAGAATAAAGATTCGTTCTGGAAATAGAGAAACGATAACTAAATTTCTAGATTTTCGTTTAACAAGGTGAAATAAATTAAAAGATTTAAGCAAATTGTAACATACATGAGACGAGTAATAACAAGATGTTCAGTAAAGAACATATAGCCTACTTTCTCCTAAATGCATGGGTATTGTTATAACTCTTTGTCCTTTTCAAGGAGTATAATTGAATGTTGGTTGTAGTAGCTTGTTGAAATACAACGTGCTATATGGATATTAACCATGAATATGAGGTGCCCTTTGCTAGTGCTACCTCTGTAAAAAAATTCATTCAATTCGGTTTCACCGTGTTTGAATTGATCTGGGGAATGGATTTGCACACATACATGGCCGCTATTTGCAAACTATTGGGCTGATGACCTTGTAGTCAGTCATAAGATGCTTTCCACAAAAAGGCATGTTGTTGCAAAATCCGGTAGAGATCAAATTATTAGGATGGTCGAAATTTGATTTAAGCTTTTAACATTTGGGTGGCCGTCATTCCGTTTCCGTCAAGATGGCGGCGATATAAAACATGACACTGAGGTGCATTTTGCTAGTGCTACCTCTGTACCAAATTTCGTTCAATTCGGTTTCACCGTGTTTGAATTGATAGGGGGAATCGATTTGCACACATACTTGGCCACCATCTGCAAACTATTGGGCTGATGATCTAGCAGTTTGGTCAGAATATGCTTCCCACATAAAGATATGTTGTTGCAAAATTTGGTAGAGACTAGATTATTAGGTTGGTCGTAATTACATTTTAGCCTTTAACATTTGGGTGGCCGCGATTACGTTTCCGTCAAGATGGCGGTGATAAAAAACATGACAATGAGGTGGCCTTTTCTAGTGCTACCTCTGTACCAAATTTCGTTCCATTCAGTTTCACCGTGTTCGAATTAAAAGGGGGAATCGATTTTCACACAAAGATGGCCGCCATCCGCAAAATATTAGGCTAATGACCTATTAGTTTGGTCAAAGGATGCTCCCTCCATAATGGTATGTTGATGCAAAATTTGGTAGAGATCGGATGATTAGGTTAATCGTAATTTGATTTAAGCTTTGAATATTTGTGTGGCCGCCATTACGTTTCCGTCAAGATGGCGGCGATATAAAACATGACACTGAGGTGCCCTTTGCTAGTGCTACCACTGTACCAAATTTCATTCCATTCGGTTTCACCGTGTTCGAATTAATTGGGGTAATCGATTTTGACACAAAGATGGCCGCCATCCGCAAACTATTAGGCTAATGACCTATTAGATTAGTCAAAGGATGCTTCCTCCATAAAGGTATGTTGTTGCAAAATTTGGTAGAGATCGGATGATTAGGTTAGTCGTAATTTGATTTAAGCTTTGAACATTTGTGTGGCCGCCATTACGTTTCCGTCAAGATAGCGGCGATATAAAACATGACACTGGGGTGCCCTTTGATAGTACTACCTCTGTACCAAATTTCGTTCCATTCGGTTTCACCGTGTTCGAATTAATAGGGGCAATCGATTTTCACACAAAGATGGCCGCCATCCGCAAATTGTTAGGCTGATGACCTATTAGTTTGGTCAAAGGATGCTGCCCCCATAAAGGTATGTTGTTGCAAAATTTGGTAGAGATCGGATGATTACGTTAGTCGTAATTTGATTTAAGATTTGAACATTTGTGTGGCCGCCATTACGTTTCCGTCAAGATGGCGGCGATATAAAACATGACACTGAGGTGTCCTTTGCTAGTGCTACCTTTGTACCATATTTCGATCAATTTGCGCTCACCGTGTTCGAATTGATAGGGGGGGACAGACATTCAGAGTACCCACACTCTCACACACACACACACAGGCTCACACACACACATACACACACACAGACAGACACACTTTTTCGCCCTGTAGTGATCTCATAAGTCTACTTTCATTTTTTGCAAAAATCGAAAGTAGGCTAAAATGCTTTTAAAAAGATGGTATATTGACTTTCACGGCCGGTGAAAAAAACTCAGCAATTCTTCCAAGTTTGTGCCATGTCTTGTGTGGGGTTTCGCCTAGGACACACAGCTGGCTCATCGGCGGGCTCTTGGTGTCCCCGCCCGGACCCCCACAAGAGTGACGAACTGCGCGCTACCTCCCTTTGTATACAGTGCAACTGCACTACTTAGCTGCGAGAACTAAAAGTTCAAGCAGCCATAACCTCCCTACGAAGGCTTCTAAAAAGATGGTATATTGGCTTTCACGGCCGGTGAATTAAAGCTCAGCAATTCTTCTAGGTTTGTGCCGTGTCTTGAGTGGGGTTTCGCCTAGGACACCAAGCTGGCTCATCGGCGGGCTCTTGGTGTCCCCGCCCGGACCCCCACAGGAGTGACGAACTGCGCGCTACCTCCCTTTATATACAGTGCAACTGCACTACTTAGCTACGAGAACTAAGATTTCAAGCAGCCATAACCTCCCTACGAAGGCTTCTAAAAAGATGGTATATTGGCTTTCATGGCCGGTGAATTAAAGCTCAGCAATTCTTCTAGGTTTGTGCCGTGTCTTGAGTGGGGTTTCGCCTAGGACACCAAGCTGGCTCATCGGCGGGCTCTTGGTGTCCCCGCCCGGACCCCCACAGGAGTAACGAACTGCGCGCTACCTCCCTTTATATACAGTGCAACTGCACTACTTAGCTGCGAGAACTAAAAGCTCAAGCAGCCATAACCTCCCTATGAAGGCTTCTGAAAGGATGGTATATTGGCTTTCACGGCCGGTGAATTAAAACTCAGCAATTCTTCTAGGTTTGTGCCATGTCTTGTGTGGGGTTTCGCCTCGGTCAACATTTTAGGAGGTTTTAAGCAACATTTTGAATGCTTTTAATGAAAGATATAGGCAGTGTTTGGATTTCCGTAAAATTGAGTAATAACTGCCCCTCGTAGGAACCGTTATTCTTCGCCAACCAAGTTTGCTACTCAAGTTACGAAATGCAGCATTTCTAGAACTAAATAAGGGAATAATTTTCAGCAATGAAGGATTTCTGTTATATTCATAGCTGTCTAAAACTTAACTTGTCTACCTCCGTGGGATGTCTACTCGCTCCTTTAAACTGTCACTACAGCTCTGGAACTTTCCAATCAAATAAATTCTAAACTGTGATGAACTATACCCAACACCGTCAAAATTACCGTCAACTTGAACTTAAATGGAACTATTAATCGCAACCTAGAACTCTATAACGCAAGAAACAAATTAAAGCTCATATAAGTTCATCATCATAAACTGCAATAACTTTTCTCTTGTTCAACAAACTTTAAGTGCTTCAAAGGTGATTGTGTGGCTGCTTCCACGTCGCGATTCGTTCGTATCAATCAAACTGGCCTTGACTCACATTCCATGTTTCCTACACTCCTAATCCCTTTACTAACAATTTAGGGTATAATTAAACTAGTTACTTTTCTACGAGGCCTCGCCTTAATTTAGGCGCCGTCCCACATTTTGCTCTATTTAACATTTATTCACTCTGCTTCAATTTATGAGGTTATAGCCCACATTTTAATACGCATTTTTCCCCTACTATGACTAGGGAGTTCTACTTTTTCCAATTGTTAAATAAGTATCTAATTTATGTAATCCAGGTTTCGTTTATACGACCTGTTCCATTTGAAACCTTTTATTAATCTTCCTTTTCTTATCCTGCTGCGTCCAGGAATTTGAGAATAATTATTTGTAGCCTTCTCCATTGTTACAAAGGCATTCTAAAAGCATTTTTATATCTAAATAACTTAACGAAATATTAAACCAAATTCTAATTCCTTTCCTCTTATCATTATGGCTTTAAACTTCTTAATAGTATGTACATTTTGAAAACCCTCGTAAGGTGTTTTAGTGCTTGTAACAGGTTCGAAATCTTGAAACTGTTTAATATTATTTACTAGCAGGTATCCGGGGCTTCGCTCGCGTCATAGTCGTGTCATATTGTTATTCAATGAATTGTAGGTTTAACCCCGTTAACACACCTTTAGAATCTGAATATCCAAAAATCCCTCCTTAGTAGACGTTTTCGTCACACAACAAACATATCCCCAAAATATCATTCTTCTAAGTTCAATAGTTTTGGTTGGTCGATGAGAGTGAATATCCAAAAATTCTTCCTTATTGGACGTTTTTCTTCCAGATTTTCACCCCTCCCCATGGGCCCCTTAAATTGGATTTATGATAAAACACTCGAACACCTATTTACTTACCGTATTTTTAAGCTGATTTCTTTCCCGCTGAGTTTCAAACTTCAGGCCTATGTCGTTTAAGAGATACACGCTCCGTTAGGAATCCTTCAACCCCCATTATTCACCCCTTTTACTCATAATATACACCACATCGAAAAACCATTAGACATGTGTCCGCTTATTTTTAATGATTAGTTTATATGCCAAGTATCACATCCCCAAATGAAACCACTCGTGAGATATTGTTATTCAATGAAATGCAAGTATACCCCCCTTAACACCCCTTTAAAACTTGAATATCCAACAATCATTCCTTAGTGGACGTTTTCGACATAGAACGAAAATATCCCCAAAATTTCATGTTTCTATCTTCAATAATTTTGGCTGGGCGAATATGAGTGAGTCAGGACATTTTCTTTCATTTATTTTTGAGAATTTCACCCCTCCCCATGAACCCCTTAAATGGGATTTATGAAATAAACGGTCGAACACCTATTTACTTATTTTTTAAACTGATTTCTTCCCGCTGAATTTCAAACATCTCGCTAATGTCGTTTAAGAGATACACGCTCCGATAAGAATTCTTCAACCCCCAATTTTCACCCCTTTCACCTCATAATATACACCATATAGATATACCCTTAGACATATGTCTGCTTATTTTTATTGATTAATTTACATGCTGAATATCACACCCCCAAATGGAACAACTCGTAAGAAATTGTTAATCAATGAACATGATTATCCAAAAATCCATCCCTAGTAGATGTTTTCGACATACAACGAACATATCCCCAAAATGTCATGTTTCTAACTGCAATAGGTTTGGCTGGAGGATGATGGGTGTATATCCAAAAATCCTTCCTTAGTGGACTTCTTTCCCCAGAATTTCACCCCTCCCCATGGGCCCCTAAAATGGGATTTATGAATTATGGTCGACCACCTACTGTATTTGCTTATTTATCAAGTTTATTTTCCCCCTAAATTTTATACTTTATGCCTCTGTCTTTTAAGAGATAGGCCTACTTGATCCGTTAGGAATCCTTCAACCCCCCACTTTTCACACATTACACCTCATAATATACATTACATCAAAAATTCCTCAGACATGGTGTCATCTTATTCTTAATGATAAGAGTATATGACGATTATCGCATCCCCCAAGGAAACCAATCGGGGGATGTTATTATTCAATTAAATGCAGGTCTACCCCCTTAACACCCCTTTAGAACCGAAATATCCAAAAATCCTTCCTTAGTGGACGTTTTCGACACACAACGAACATAACCCCAAAATTGTATGTTTCTAACTTCAATAATTTTGGCTGGGCGATGATGAGTGAGTGAGTAAGTCAGGACATTTTTCTTCATTTATTTTTAATAATTTCACCCCTCTAATGAACCCCTTAAATTGGATTAAAAAAAAACCCGGTCGAACACCTATTTACTTATTTTTAAGCTGTTCTTCCGACCTGAGTTTGATGAGTAAGTGAGTTAATCATTTAGAACACTTTCTTTCCTGTTTCCTCCCCCAGAATTTCACCCCTCTCCTAGGGCCCCTTAAATTGGATTTATGAAAAAACGGTCGAACACCTATTTACTTATATTTTAAGCTGATTTCTTTCCGCTGAGTTTCAAACTCCTCGCCTATGTCGTTTAAGAGATACACGCTCCGTTAAGAAACCTTCAACCCCCAATTTTCACCCCTTTCACCTCATAATATAAACCACATCGATAAACCCTTAGACATATGTCTGCTTATTTTTAATGATTAGTTTATATGCGGAATATCACATCTCCAAAGAAACAACTCATGAGATATCGTTATTCAATGAAATGCACGTTTACCCCCTTAACACCTCTTCAGAACCCGAATAAACAAAAATCCTTCCTTAGTTGACGTTTTCGACATACAGCGAACATATTCCCAAAATTTCATCTCTCCAACTTCTTTTTTTTTTTCTGGGCGATGATGAGTGAGTGAGTCAGTTATGTCATTATCTTTCAATTATTTTTACCAGAATTTTACCCCTCCCCATGGGTCCCTTAGATTGGATTTATGAAGAAACGCTCGAACACCTATGTACTTATTTTTAAGCTGTCTTTTTCCCCTGAGATTGAAGAGTGAGTGAGTTAGTCAGTCAGTTAGGGCACGTTCTCTCCTTTTTTTTCTCCAGAATTTCACCCCACCCCATTAGCCCCTTAAATTGAATTTATGAAAGAACGGTCGAACACCTATTTACTTACCGTATTTTTTAAGCTGATTTTTTTCCCGCTGAGTTTCAAACTTCTCGCCTATGTCGTTTAAGAGATACGCGCTCCGTTAGGAATCCTTCAACCCCCACTTTTCACCCCTTTCACCTCCTAATATACACCACATCGAAAAACCCTCAGACACGTGTCTTCTTATTTTTAATGAAGACTTTATGTGCCGAGTATCACATCCCCCAATGAAACCAATCGGGAGTTATTGGTATTCAATGAAATGCAGGTTTAACCCCTTAAGACCCCTTTAGAACCTGAATATTCGAAAATCCTCCCTTAGTAGACGGTTTTGGCATACAATGATCATATCCCTAAAATGTCATGTTTCTAACTTCAATAAATTTGGTTGGGCGGGGGTGAGTGAGTCAGGACTTTTTCTTTCAATTTTCCTTTTTCAGAATTTCACCCCTCCCCATGAACCCCTTAAATTGGGTTTATTAAAAAAACTGTCAACCACCTATTAACTTATTTTTAAGCTATATTTTTCCCTGAGTTTGATGAGTGAGTGAGTGAGTCAATCAGTTAGGACACTTTCTTTCCTGCTTTCTTTTCCCACATAATTTCACCCCTCTCCATGGGCCCCTTAAATTATATTTATGAAAAAACGGCTGAACACCTATTTACTTATTTTTCAAGCTGATTTTTTTCCGCTGAGTTTCAAACACCTCGCCTATGTCGTTTAAGAGATACACGGTCCGTTATGAATCCTTCAACCCCCACTTTTCACCCCTTTCACCCCATAATATACACCACATCTAAAAACCCTCAGACACGTGTCATCTTATTTTTAGCCTACTTTCGATTTTTGCAAAAAATGAAAGTAGACTTATGAGATCAACACAGGGCGAAAAAAGTGTGTCTGTGTGTGTGTGTGTGTGTATGTGTGTGTGTGAGTCTGTGTGTGTGTATGTGTGTGTGTGAGTCTGTGTGTGTGTGTGTGAGTGTGTGTACTCTGAATGTCTGTCCCCCCCTATCAATTCGAACACGGTGAATGCGAATTGAACGAAATTTGGTACAAAGGTAGCACTAGCAAAGGACACCTCAGTGTCATGTTTTATATCGCCGCCATCTTTACTAAAACTGAATGGCGGCCACTCAAACGTTCAAAACGTAAAATCAAATAACGACTAACCAAATCATCCAATCTCTACCAAATTTGGTAACAACATACCTTCGTATAGGATGCGTCTTGTGACCAAACTACAAGGTCGTCCGCCATACCATTTCAGGATGGCGGCCGTGCGAATTATGCAAACTTTATAATCCATATCATGGGACCCACCAGTTCCGATTATCGAGCCGAGAATCGTTTTAACTGTTCTAAAGGAAGAGGCACGTACGAAATTAAAAGTTTATTTTGTAATACTATAGTGCAGACGTGATTTTAAAAAGCTCAGCTGATTCATTAATAAGACAAGATGGCAGCGGATATCTTGTGCCTGACTTATATTTCACTAATTTGAGTATTGCATGCAATATAGCGTACTCAAACAAAATAAATAAAGATGGTATATTGGCTTTCACGGCCGGTGAATTAAAACTCAGCAATTCTTCTAGGTTTGTGCCGTGTCTTGTGTGGGGTTTCGCCTAGGACACCAAGCTAGGCTCATCGGCGGGCTCTTGGTGTCCCCGCCCGGACCCCCACAGGAGTGACGAACTGCGCGCCACCTCCCTTTATATAAGGTGCTACTGCACCACTTGACTACGAGAACTAAAAGTTCAAGCAGCCTTAACCTCCCTATGAAGGCTTCCAAAAAGATGGTATATTGGCTTTCACGGCCGGTGAATTAAAACTCAGCAATTCTTCTAGGTTTGTGCCGTGTCTTGTGTGGGGTTTCGCCTAGGACACCAAGCTAGGTTCATCGGCGGGCTCTTGGTGTCCCCGCCCGGACCCCCACAGGAGTGACGAACTGCGCGCCACCTCCCTTTATATAAGGTGCTACTGCACCACTTGACTACGAGAACTAAAAGTTCAAGCAGCCTTAACCTCCCTATGAAGGCTTCCAAAAAGATGGTATATTGGCTTTCACGGCCGGTGAATTAAAACTCAGCAATTCTTCTAGGTTTGTGCCGTGTCTTGTGTGGGGTTTCGCCTAGGACACCAAGCTAGGCTCATCGGCGGGCTCTTGGTGTCCCCGCCCGGACCCCCACAGGAGTGACGAACTGCGCGCCACCTCCCTTTATATAAGGTGCTACTGCACCACTTGACTACGAGAACTAAAAGTTCAAGCAGCCTTAACCTCCCTATGAAGGCTTCCAAAAAGATGGTATATTGGCTTTCACGGCCGGTGAATTAAAACTCAGCAATTCTTCTAGGTTTGTGCCGTGTCTTGTGTGGGGTTTCGCCTAGGACACCAAGCTAGGCTCATCGGCGGGCTCTTGGTGTCCCCGCCCGGACCCCCACAGGAGTGACGAACTGCGCGCCACCTCCCTTTATATAAGGTGCTACTGCACCACTTGACTACGAGAACTAAAAGTTCAAGCAGCCTTAACCTCCCTATGAAGGCTTCCAAAAAGATGGTATATTGGCTTTCACGGCCGGTGAATTAAAACTCAGCAATTCTTCTAGGTTTGTGCCGTGTCTTGTGTGGGGTTTCGCCTAGGACACCAAGCTAGGCTCATCGGCGGGCTCTTGGTGTCCCCGCCCGGACCCCCACAGGAGTGACGAACTGCGCGCCACCTCCCTTTATATAAGGTGCTACTGCACCACTTGACTACGAGAACTAAAAGTTCAAGCAGCCTTAACCTCCCTATGAAGGCTTCCAAAAAGATGGTATATTGGCTTTCACGGCCGGTGAATTAAAACTCAGCAATTCTTCTAGGTTTGTGCCGTGTCTTGTGTGGGGTTTCGCCTAGGACACCAAGCTAGGCTCATCGGCGGGCTCTTGGTGTCCCCGCCTGGACCCCCACAGGAGTGACGAACTGCGCGCCACCTCCCTTTATATAAGGTGCTACTGCACCACTTGACTACGAGAACTAAAAGTTCAAGCAGCCTTAACCTCCCTATGAAGGCTTCCAAAAAGATGGTATATTGGCTTTCACGGCCGGTGAATTAAAACTCAGCAATTCTTCTAGGTTTGTGCCGTGTCTTGTGTGGGGTTTCGCCTAGGACACCAAGCTAGGCTCATCGGCGGGCTCTTGGTGTCCCCGCCCGGACCCCCACAGGAGTGACGAACTGCGCGCCACCTCCCTTTATATAAGGTGCTACTGCACCACTTGACTACGAGAACTAAAAGTTCAAGCAGCCTTAACCTCCCTATGAAGGCTTCCAAAAAGATGGTATATTGGCTTTCACGGCCGGTGAATTAAAACTCAGCAATTCTTCTAGGTTTGTGCCGTGTCTTGTGTGGGGTTTCGCCTAGGACACCAAGCTAGGTTAAGGCTGCTTGAACTTTTAGTTCTCGTAGTCAAGTGGTGCAGTAGCACCTTATATAAAGGGAGGTGGCGCGCTGTTCGTCACTCCTGTGGGGGTCCGGGCGGGGACACCAAGAGCCCGCCGATGAGCCTAGCTTGGTGTCCTAGGCGAAACCCCACACAAGACACGGCACAAACCTAGAAGAATTGCTGAGTTTTAATTCACCGGCCGTGAAAGCCAATATACCATCTTTTTGGAAGCCTTCATAGGGAGGTTAAGGCTGCTTGAACTTTTAGTTCTCGTAGTCAAGTGGTGCAGTAGCACCTTATATAAAGGGAGGTGGCGCGCAGTTCGTCACTCCTGTGGGGGTCCGGGCGGGGACACCAAGAGCCCGCCGATGAGCCTAGCTTGGTGTCCTAGGCGAAACCCCACACAAGACACGGCACAAACCTAGAAGAATTGCTGAGTTTTAATTCACCGGCCGTGAAAGCCAATATACCATCTTTTTGGAAGCCTTCATAGGGAGGTTAAGGCTGCTTGAACTTTTAGTTCTCGTAGTCAAGTGGTGCAGTAGCACCTTATATAAAGGGAGGTGGCGCGCAGTTCGTCACTCCTGTGGGGGTCCGGGCGGGGACACCAAGAGCCCGCCGATGAGCCTAGCTTGGTGTCCTAGGCGAAACCCCACACAAGACACGGCACAAACCTAGAAGAATTGCTGAGTTTTAATTCACCGGCCGTGAAAGCCAATATACCATCTTTTTGGAAGCCTTCATAGGGAGGTTAAGGCTGCTTGAACTTTTAGTTCTCGTAGTCAAGTGGTGCAGTAGCACCTTATATAAAGGGAGGTGGCGCGCAGTTCGTCACTCCTGTGGGGGTCCGGGCGGGGACACCAAGAGCCCGCCGATGAGCCTAGCTTGGTGTCCTAGGCGAAACCCCACACAAGACACGGCACAAACCTAGAAGAATTGCTGAGTTTTAATTCACCGGCCGTGAAAGCCAATATACCATCTTTTTGGAAGCCTTCATAGGGAGGTTAAGGCTGCTTGAACTTTTAGTTCTCGTAGTCAAGTGGTGCAGTAGCACCTTATATAAAGGGAGGTGGCGCGCAGTTCGTCACTCCTGTGGGGGTCCGGGCGGGGACACCAAGAGCCCGCCGATGAGCCTAGCTTGGTGTCCTAGGCGAAACCCCACACAAGACACGGCACAAACCTAGAAGAATTGCTGAGTTTTAATTCACCGGCCGTGAAAGCCAATATACCATCTTTTTGGAAGCCTTCATAGGGAGGTTAAGGCTGCTTGAACTTTTAGTTCTCGTAGTCAAGTGGTGCAGTAGCACCTTATATAAAGGGAGGTGGCGCGCAGTTCGTCACTCCTGTGGGGGTCCGGGCGGGGACACCAAGAGCCCGCCGATGAGCCTAGCTTGGTGTCCTAGGCGAAACCCCACACAAGACACGGCACAAACCTAGAAGAATTGCTGAGTTTTAATTCACCGGCCGTGAAAGCCAATATACCATCTTTTTGGAAGCCTTCATAGGGAGGTTAAGGCTGCTTGAACTTTTAGTTCTCGTAGTCAAGTGGTGCAGTAGCACCTTATATAAAGGGAGGTGGCGCGCAGTTCGTCACTCCTGTGGGGGTCCGGGCGGGGACACCAAGAGCCCGCCGATGAGCCTAGCTTGGTGTCCTAGGCGAAACCCCACACAAGACACGGCACAAACCTAGAAGAATTGCTGAGTTTTAATTCACCGGCCGTGAAAGCCAATATACCATCTTTTTGGAAGCCTTCATAGGGAGGTTAAGGCTGCTTGAACTTTTAGTTCTCGTAGTCAAGTGGTGCAGTAGCACCTTATATAAAGGGAGGTGGCGCGCAGTTCGTCACTCCTGTGGGGGTCCGGGCGGGGACACCAAGAGCCCGCCGATGAGCCTAGCTTGGTGTCCTAGGCGAAACCCCACACAAGACACGGCAGAAACCTAGAAGAATTGCTGAGTTTTAATTCACCGGCCGTGAAAGCCAATATACCATCTTTTTGGAAGCCTTCATAGGGAGGTTAAGGCTGCTTGAACTTTTAGTTCTCGTAGTCAAGTGGTGCAGTAGCACCTTATATAAAGGGAGGTGGCGCGCAGTTCGTCACTCCTGTGGGGGTCCGGGCGGGGACACCAAGAGCCCGCCGATGAGCCTAGCTTGGTGTCCTAGGCGAAACCCCACACAAGACACGGCACAAACCTAGAAGAATTGCTGAGTTTTAATTCACCGGCCGTGAAAGCCAATATACCATCTTTTTGGAAGCCTTCATAGGGAGGTTAAGGCTGCTTGAACTTTTAGTTCTCGTAGTCAAGTGGTGCAGTAGCACCTTATATAAAGGGAGGTGGCGCGCAGTTCGTCACTCCTGTGGGGGTCCGGGCGGGGACACCAAGAGCCCGCCGATGAGCCTAGCTTGGTGTCCTAGGCGAAACCCCACACAAGACACGGCACAAACCTAGAAGAATTGCTGAGTTTTAATTCACCGGCCGTGAAAGCCAATATACCATCTTTTTGGAAGCCTTCATAGGGAGGTTAAGGCTGCTTGAACTTTTAGTTCTCGTAGTCAAGTGGTGCAGTAGCACCTTATATAAAGGGAGGTGGCGCGCAGTTCGTCACTCCTGTGGGGGTCCGGGCGGGGACACCAAGAGCCCGCCGATGAGCCTAGCTTGGTGTCCTAGGCGAAACCCCACACAAGACACGGCACAAACCTAGAAGAATTGCTGAGTTTTAATTCACCGGCCGTGAAAGCCAATATACCATCTTTTTGGAAGCCTTCATAGGGAGGTTAAGGCTGCTTGAACTTTTAGTTCTCGTAGTCAAGTGGTGCAGTAGCACCTTATATAAAGGGAGGTGGCGCGCAGTTCGTCACTCCTGTGGGGGTCCGGGCGGGGACACCAAGAGCCCGCCGATGAGCCTAGCTTGGTGTCCTAGGCGAAACCCCACACAAGACACGGCACAAACCTAGAAGAATTGCTGAGTTTTAATTCACCGGCCGTGAAAGCCAATATACCATCTTTTTGGAAGCCTTCATAGGGAGGTTAAGGCTGCTTGAACTTTTAGTTCTCGTAGTCAAGTGGTGCAGTAGCACCTTATATAAAGGGAGGTGGCGCGCAGTTCGTCACTCCTGTGGGGGTCCGGGCGGGGACACCAAGAGCCCGCCGATGAGCCTAGCTTGGTGTCCTAGGCGAAACCCCACACAAGACACGGCACAAACCTAGAAGAATTGCTGAGTTTTAAAATAAATAAACTTTGTATGAAATGCTTTATATATAAATAATATACTTCAGTGATGAAATCGTTTAGTATAAATCATTATTTGCTAACAAGTTCTATGTAAGTCATTTTATATGGATCAATGTTCGTTGGCACAAATAGCTCCGTGGTAAAGCGTTAGTCTGTCATTCATATGCCTATGGTTCAAACCCCATCAGAGATATGTTTTTTGCTTGACATTTTACATATTTGTTGCTTTGTAATGACTCAGACGTTTTAAAATTAAGCGTTATATTGTGCATATTACGGTGCAAAACATATACTTAATTAAAACATAATTCGCCAGCAGATTTAATCGAGACATCT
The DNA here is from genome assembly GCA_946902985.2 of Meconema thalassinum. NCBI lineage: Eukaryota > Metazoa > Arthropoda > Insecta > Orthoptera > Tettigoniidae > Meconema > Meconema thalassinum. The sequence goes on from OX336397.1 coordinate 238,341,239, forward strand.
AGCTGACAAAAAGGTAACAGATTTTACTGAAAAGTTTCTTCATCTGGCCGCTAGAATGCACTCGCTCTGTTAGGATTATATTGTTCGATATTTCACAACTAGATATCACGACTAGTTTTTATATTTATTGTTTCTTGAGTACTGAGACGTTATAAAATAAAGCTTTATATGGTGCTTTTTGCAATGGAAATTATATATTAAAAAAAACGACATTCTCCACTGGTGTGACATCTTCCAGCCTTCAGTTGTACTATGCAGAAACTATAGATTCGAGCAGCGCTCTATACCGGCCAGTTAGTGAACCCAGTCTTAACGACTGCTAGGAGTAATAAGACAGTAACATTCGTTTATTCCTTGTGCACAGAGGCGTTGTTGATAATCTCAAAACTTGCAATATGGATGATTTGGAGATGGATTATTTTGTTATACCGTGTATTTAAGATTAGCCTATAAATTAACGGGTTGAGAAGTTACTTCACTTAGTTCTATATCATTCGTACACGACACAGAACAACAACGTGACGTCAGTTTCTGATCTGCTCTGATTGGCTATTACATTGCTGCAGTCGGGTAGTTGGCAGTCAAGGATAAAATTCTCGACTGCCAACTGCCAGCTACCAACTGCAACTTCATGTTGTGTATGGTGCCTATAGTATACACGGAGTCGATCGCGACTGCCGACCGAGGACTACCAACTACGGACTGCCGACTGCGCATTGTAGATGGGCCTTATTAGAGCAACGAAGTTTCAATTATTGTAAGTAGTCGGTGTTTGGAGTGTTTGCTGATGAAATTGCAAAATGCTGGGGTAAATTATAAACTATGGTTTGAACGCCACTGTTCAAATCCTGTGCGCCAATTTGCACTTCAAATAGGAAGAAATTAGGAGATGATAAGGACAGAGAGTTATAACTATACCCATACATTTCGGAGAAAGTAGGCTATATGTTCTTTCCCGAACATCTTGTTAATGATGAGTTTATATGCCGAGTATCACATTCCCCAATGAAACCAATCGGGAGATATTGTTATTCAATGAAATGCAGGTCTACCCCCTTAACACCCCTTTAGAACCTGAATATCCAAAAATCCTTTCTTAGTGCGCCCTTTCGAAATACAGCGAACATATCCCCAAAATTTCATGTTTCTAACTTTAATAGTTTTGGCTGGGCGATGATGAGTCAGTCAGTCAGTCAGTCAGTCAGTCAGGACACTTAGTTTTATATAAGAGATTAATTGTAAACCTCCTTATTATTATAGGTCTGTGACCTTCAATTTTTATAAAATAAATAAGTTGTTCTTAAGCTCAAAATAAGAACCGAGATCTAAAATTGTTAACGTTTTTCAATTCAATTACTTTGTTAAATAAAATCTCTAGTGCCTGTATTCTACTTCTATTGCTAGAAAAATTGTTAGGCAGGACCTTCCCCTTCCTAATTTTTCTCCTGAGTTATCCTATATTCAAAAATAAAGGAAAATCACTGAATGATACGCCTACTACAATCTCAATCACTTATAGAATTTAGAACAAAACTTTCACTAATACCATCGAAAAAGTTTCTTTTAGCTATCATAGCTAATTCTAGTAAATTATGAAAGCAAGTGTAGCTCGCTCAGCTAGCTTTCTACTCGTAGTGATTTCGCTCTGCTTTTATGGTTTACTGTCTAAAAATTTGGTTTTGTTCAAGTTAGGATTGAGGTTTTCCTCCATTCTTAACTTTTAGTCAGCACTCTGCTGGGTAAAAGTGTAGCTTGCTTTAAATGCTACAGTTGGCTTCTTTTAACGATACTTACAAAAATAAAATCATAGCTCAAAGCTCTAAAAGCACTATAGTTGCTTCAGCTCTGCCCTCTCTGGAGGCATTCGGCCTTTCCGTCGGGGATCCAACAGTGTCGTGAAATAACATTATTTGTCTAATTTAAGTATTTCTAGCATTTCAGAATGCTTCAGAAAATCTTACCCTTTTGAAGGGAAAGAACATAAATCCTTTCCATTTGGCATACATTGCCTTGCCAGCGCACTACCTAACCCCATAGTACCCAAATCCCCATAGTACCCAAATACCTGCTCGGGAGGGAAAGAGCACTTAGCGATAGCTTGCCAGTAACCTCAGCTCACGCTGCGTTCTCCGTTATTCCTATTCAGGCTCCTGCTTCTTCAGGTCGCTTCTTCCAGTTTAAAGCAGTGTCATCATTTTTTTTCTAGCTATTTCTTAATTATTTGTATTGGATTCTCTTCCTCTCCGCCTAAAATTGTTTCCACTTTTAAACCTACCTCACTTTCTTTCTCATCATCCTCCCTTAGGTAGCGTTGAAGCTCAGGATTAATCTACCAGCTCTAGCAGAAAGAACAAAATTATGGAAAAAATGAAAATGCTCTGGAAATAATGAACATTTTGATCATTTTAAACAGCAAAACAAAGAAACAGCAAAAATCATAAAGAGTACTAAACGCTCGTTTGAAAAGTCACATCTTGTTGATATGCAGGATAATTTTGTAAAAAACAACTCCTGAAATTTCTATCAGACTTTCAAAAGGTTATCAAGCTCCAAGTCTTTGCTTCAAAGATGAAAATGGCAGACTATGTCTAACTGATATCGAGAATTGTGAAATAGTAGCAAAGTAGCCTACTGCACTGAGGAGAACCAAACAAGCTAGAATCTCCAGAATTACATTAAAAAAATTAAACTGATTAACCGCCTACTATTGAGGAAATTGATCTTGCATTTGTATATTTTAAAAAGGCTCTTGATTCTGTCGATAGAGAAACTCTAGATAAAGTAATCAGAGAATTTGGAGTTAAATCGAAACTGGCAAACCTAATCCGTGAAACCCTCACAGACACTATTTCAAAGGTAAAATTTTGGGGAGAAATATCAAGACCATTGAAAATAAATACAGGTGTAAGGCAAGGCGATGGTTTATCTCCACTCCTATTCAATTGTATCCTGGAAAAAATAGTACGAATTTGGAATATGAAATTGAAGGAGCAGAATATATCACCTATAATAATAGGGAGAAAAAACAGTGGTGTTAAGGTAATTTGTCTGGCATTTGCTCATGATTTTGCAATACTTTCTGAAAACTTAGCTCATGCTACAGTACAAATCAGTCTATTAGAAGAGATAGCCAATAAAACAGGTTTAAAGATTTCTGTAGAAAAAACAAAATTTATGACAAATACTAAAAATGCTCCAGAAACCCTAATAACAAAAATTGGTCAAATTAAGAGGGTAGATAAGTACAAATATTTGGGGGAAATAATTCATAAGAATGGCTTAGAAGAATCTGCTGAAGAAGAAAGAGTGCACAAAATTCAAATCGCATATGATATAACCAGGAATATCTATAACAACAAATGTTTATATAAGAAAATACAGCATTATAGATCAGTTATTAAACCAGAATGCTTATATGCCAGTGAACGTCTAATACTAAATTATAAATTGGATAAATTAGAAGTATCAGAAAGAAAAATTTATACGCAAAATCCTAGGTCCATTAAGAATTACAGAGTTTTGGAAATTAAGAAGTAACGAAGAAATATATCAGAACATTGGATACATAACGGAGACAATAAAGAAGATGCGAATTTTTTTTTCAGACATTTATATAGAACGAGCAGTAGTGCCCGGCTTCGCCCGGTGGATTCATTTGTTTTATGGATGACAATGAATACTACTACAGAACTGGCAAATGATATTTAAAATAACAGAAAGGAAAAATATAACTTTTAGTGGTGGTCGTGGTAGTGGGGGTGATAAGTAGTACAGTATAATGGACGTAACATTCATGACATTTTTCCGTAATGATAATGATAATAATGAATAGGGAAACTACTATTTACTAACTACAGTACTGACACATGCAATTTACAAACGAATTGAAAAATACGATTAAAAAGAGGAGTAAGTGAAGTAAGAGACACGGTCTAGGGCCTACATCTCATTGGCTGCTAGGAAAATAGAGACCAATGGTGTCGTCTTTTGTCGCATAGCGCCGTAGGAAAATAATCAGAGCTCCTGAGGCAGCAATAGTGTCATTTATCGGCACATAGCGCTCAAGGATAAGGATCGGAATAAACGAAGGTAAATTTGAAAGCACCATCGCTTATTGCAGCTGATAACCTCAATGTACTGCACCAACATCATCGCACCTATACAGAGAATAATATTCATACTGACAACTGTTTTAAGGGGCCTAAGAAATCCTTTTGCACTAATTTTTCCTCGTGACTGCAATTAATAAGCAGCGCAAGATGTAACTATATTCGCAATTCTGCACCAGAACCCTGGTAGGGGCGTCGTGATTCAGCCCGAATTACCAGCCAACAATAGACTTATTAAAATTTTCTTAGAGATACACCACTACGGACATGTTCTAGGGCCGAAAAACGTGGTTTTCAAGTTCATTTTGTCAGTTTTCTAAATGTAGGGAATGGAGAGGGTTTTCCAAACTATCAAGTGGACAGTGGAACCAGCAGGTTTTCAAAGGGTAAGTATGTAAAATTTGGTGCAATTAAGTGAAACGGTGTAGATTTGTGCAGGAAATGGAGTGGTCTGTATGAAAATTCGAGTGGACATTGTTACCCTTTTGGTTCCAAAGGGTAAGTATACAAAATCTCATTCAAATCGTCCCCTAGGGGCTCGCATCTAGTGGGACGTGGGTTGGCGACCACGGGATCCCAGCTGAGTCCGGCATTGCTTCCACTTACTTGTGCCGAACTGCTCTCCGTCTCCTTTCCTGTCGACCTCACTTGATCAACTCTTGTTCTCTTCCAACCCTGACGGTATTAGGGTATCCAAGGCCTAGGGAGTCTCTTCCTTTCCCGCCTTAATTGGCCCTTGTCTCATCTTTTCTGACACCCTCCTTGTGCGAGGGGTCAGCCTTCTTTTTCTTTTCCTGTTATCTCCTGCCTTCTGCTCAAGGCCCTCAAGGAAGCAGGGTGTATGTAGCCCCACTACTTCTGGGCACCCTAGATATTGCTACACCCTCAGGGGCTCCTGGCTGGTGGATTCGGGAGTTGGCGACCCCGAGGTATTCCTGAGCTGGGTCCGGTTTCCCTATTTTCCCTTACCTGTGGGGTGGACCCTCTCCTCTTTCCCTTTCCTATCTGCCTCTCATGGCTCTCTTTCCTTCCAAGTCCCTCAATCCGCATTCTTCGAGGGTTGAGGGCATTTCTTTTCCTCCTGTTCTTCATTTGTCTTATTCTCCTTTTGTTTTCCATTTCTTCTTCTAGTATATACAGTAAGTTAGTAGTTAGTTTTAGTTATAGTTTACATTTAATTTTCATTATCTTCCCGAGCACCCAAAACATAAGGGGCCGACAACCCAGATTTTAGGCCCCTTTAAAAAATTATCATCATCATCATCATCATTCAAATCGGTGAAACATTGTAGATTTGTGCCAAAGGGCCTAAACGCAGATAATGGAGTGGTCTGTCCGAAATTTCATGCAGACAGTGTTACTCGTCGGTTTCCAATGGGGGAAGTATTTAAATTTAGGTTCAGATCGGTGAAACGGTGTAGATTTGTGCCAAAGGGCCTAAATGCAGGGAATGGAGTGGTACGTCCGAAATTCTATGTAAATAGTGTTACCCGCAGGGTTCCAAAGGGTACGTATACAAATTTTTGTTCAGATGTAGATTTGCACCAAAGGGCCTAAATGCAGGGAATGGAGTGGTGTGTCCGAAATTTCATGTAGATTGTGTTACTCGCGGGTTCCAAAGGGTAATTATACAAATTTTGGTTCAGATCGGTGAAACGGTGTAGAATTGTGCCAAAGGGCCTAAATGCAGAGAATGGAGTGGTCCTAAATTTCATGTGGAAAGTGTTAGTCTACTCTCAGAGTCCCAAAGGGTAGATATACAAATGTTGCTGGATATCGGTGAAACAGTGTAGATTTCTACCAAAGGGCCTAAATGCAAGGAATGGAGTGGTCTGTCCGAAATTTAAAGTAGGCAGTGTTTCCTGCTGGGTTCCAAACGGTAAGTATACAAATTTTTGGTTCAGATCGGTGGAACTGCGTAGATTTGCGCCAAAGGTCCTAAATGCAGGGAATGGAGTGGTCTGTCCGAAATTTCATGTAGACAGTGTTACTCTCAGGGTTCCAAAGGGTAAGTATACAAATTTTGGTTCTGAGCGGTGAAACGGTGTAGATTTGTGCCAAAGGGCCTAAATGCAGGCAATGGCGTGGTCTCTCCGAAATTTCATGTAGACAGTGTTACTCGCAGGGTTCTTAAGGGTAAGTATGTAAAATTTGGTTCAGATCGGTGAAACTGAGTAGATTTGTGCCAAAGGGCCTAAATGCATGGAATGGAGGGGTCCGTCCAAAATTTCATTTAGACAGTGTTACTCGCAGGGTTCCAAAGGGTAATCAGTAGACCTCGTCATCCGGTTCATGAGGGAGAGTGGTTACTTTTTTAGGTTTTAATGTAAGTTAAGACTTTTTATTTAGGATAAGTCTGTTTTATGTTTTTTATTGTGTTCATCTATTTTAATGTTCACTATGCCTTATTTGTTTTATTGTGTTTTACCACCCACCTTTTATTCTTTTTTATTCAAATAAGGCATAATTGTTGGGGCTCACTGTCTATTTTATATAAACCATCTTCGTTTCATCCATAGCAGTGAGCTGTTTTTATCTTCATCCTTTCATTTAACGCCATTTCATTTCATCAGGGGCCGATAACCACGATGTTAGGCCCCTTAAAACAACAATTATCATCATCATCATCATCCAAATGGTATACAGGGTATACGAATGCATAGAAAATACTATAGTTCAATAAATTCTTGAGCAATACTGAGAAATGGCTTCAAATACCATATCCTATCTCCAATTTACACATGCTAGTGCAACAATCACAATAACGCAGGTTGTCACAAAAATTCTACACACACATCCATGTACACGGGGCTACATGAACACGATGTCCAAGCCCCGCAAATGAAATAACTGTCTACACATGAAAACTGCATAATGGTGATAGGTGAATATAGGAATGTATGCCACTATGTTTCTCTGACAGGATAGCATTACATCGGTTTCTCATGTGTCATTTGGCAAATTTTATCGGACTATCATGATACAGAGTATATCGTTGTTGCCTAGTGACAATTTGTCCATCAATGGTGCGGCTTGACTATCATGATATAGTGTTACGCGTTGTCGCCTAGCGACAATATGTCCTTCAAGTTATTGGATCGGTGAAATGGTGTAAATTTGTGCAAAAGGGCTTAAATGCAAGGAATGGAGTGTTCTGTCCGAAATTTAAAGTGGACAGTGTTACCCGCTGGGTTCCAAAGGGTAAGTATACAAAATTTGGTGCAGATCGGTGCAACGGTGTAGATTTGTATACATAACAGACAAACAAACAAACCAATACTGAGTTTTATATATATAGATGAATGATAGCAGGTTAACCAAACAGATTTTTAAATATGTTTGGCAAAAGAAATCGACAACAGCCTGGTTTCAAGAAGTAAAGAAAGATTTAGAAAAAAAATAATGTAAGAGAAGAAGATGCACTAGAGATAGAAATTTTCGAGAAAAAAGGTATTGGAAATGGAAGGACTCCAAGGACGGCAATATAAGAAAACAGGCTCAAAAAGGTCGGTAGAGGGAAAGAAGACACACAGCGAAAAGATGAAGGAGCACTGGAGGAAGAAGAAAGAACAACAAGGACTAAACAATGAAATTGGTTCGTGGTCCTCAGAAAGAAGAAGAAAGAGAGAATTAAAGCAAGTAATACATTTTATTTTGTCATTACCCGTCTATTGAATGCCAGAACGTTATCACGCAGATGTAAGAAAGTGACTCTACGACCAATAGTGGATGTGAGACATGGGTGATGACACAGCGAAGTGAAGATCTACTCAACAGATGAGAAAGGAAGATACTGCGGACAATCTATGGACCTACCCAAGTTAGTGGGGAATGGCAAGTTCGCAATAATAAATATATTTATAATCTTTTTGAAGATTCTCCTATCATGACAGAGGCAAGGATCCGTTGGTTTGGTCATATTCAACATATGCCCGCGCGCCAGGTCTTCCAATGCAGACTTAAGTTTGCTATTCGCCGAAAACTCCGTGAAATGAAACAGCTAGTTCAAAACGCGAGTTGATGTTTCAGCATCTTGAGTGTGCTACATGTTGCAGCACACCCAAATACCCGTCGTGTACGAATAATGTTTGAAAATGGGGCACTAATAGAGTGTATAAATGGAGCTGACGCCCAAACCTCTATAGAGGTTTTAAGCCGGAGTACCGTAGGGCAGTGTTATATCCCCCTCGCTATTCAATATCAACGTATATAACGCGAAACTCCTCCTATGTGCGTTAGATACCGCGATCTCCACCACTCCTTGGAGTTGAAGAAAACCTACATGACCCTCAATAACGTCGAACCTTGGTTCGAGAAATGTCGTAGCTACTATGTTTACTAGGAATCGTGAATTCACAGGAGTCCAGGATCTCACCTTTTCCGCTGCAGTAATCAGACGGCAGTCAGCGACAAAAAAAACGAGAACCGCGTATGATAAAGGACTTACTTTCAACAAGGATGCAACTCAGCGTGCCATACAAGCGAAAAGCTATCATAGATCTGGCCTCTACCAAGGTCCAGAAGCTACAACTCCTGGCATACCACACTATTGTGCGACCTCTCAGCCCTGTGTGTGGGTACGCCGCCCCAACCTTGATCAACAAATTGTAGGTTGTTTAGAACAGAGTGCTTTGCACGATATCAGGCACACAATGGCACGTGTGAAACACTCAACTTCATGCTGACTATCATGGATAAGCTCCAAGTCAATTTCTAAAAGCTTGCGTCCATGGCCTGATTTCTGTGACGTCTTAAAAAGTTGCAGATTTTAAACAGTTATTTGGGGTTATTCCAACAAAATACATCGAAGAGATATATTTATGGTTTGAACGACAAGGAAGTGATATCATTGACTGCAGACCTCAGGAATAATTTGGATATAACGGTTCTACAATTACCGCTTTTGTTTATGTTGGTGCCCTTGGGCGGCTATAATTTGAACGATAAGCGTTGAGGATTTAGTTGCACAAAATATTATGTAAAGTAATTCATGAAACCCTTTCCGACCAGGAAAAACTCATCTTGCAATAGACAGTGGAGAAGGATACGCCATTAACCATGTATTTGACAATATAGGAGCTTCAGGAAAAACCTGTTTCGCCAAAGTGTATTTTTCGACAACTTCTGTCTACCGAATGTGCAATTCTATACAAGCCCTGCTTAGCGAATGTGTAACTCACTACACGATCTCTCTCTCCAATATGTACTCCTCTACCTGAAAAACGTAACCCATAACCACCACTGGGAATTCAACGTGCTTAATAAACGCTGGGACATAATTACATGTTCTCACATGCTATGAACTGTTATCCTACTAAACCCTAGCATCATTATGTGGTATAATGTTGATACCACCCAAATATCCAAAACCCTCCTATGGTTTATGATTGGTTGTATTATATCTTTAATTGGATTCTTTTTGGAGTAATTTCAAGTGAAGGGAAAGCTGTTGACGCTTTCTTATCTCTGGGTGATGTGTATTTCCTCCAGGCTTATTTCCATCAACAGACTGACATAAATGTTTCATAAATATTACCAGACAGTGAGAACACTGAACGAGAATGTATAATTTGTGTGACGCTAAATTGAAAGTTAATACCAATATCTACTTCAATGATGAGGCACAATTAGACATATCTGACGTTGCAAACAAGTCTTATTCAAATCCAAAACTTACAACTATGCTCACGTAAAGCGACAGATCACGTAATTTGTATGTTGAACACTTATTCATTTAAGTGGTTTCCACTTCCACCACTTTCATGTTCCTGCATTTCTTCTTCCTCATCCTGGGGACAAAATGGAATTATTTATTTCTGTGTTTATACTTTTACACAAAGAACCATTTATATGTACAGCACTGGTCAGCTAAAGTGGAGCTATATTACTGAATGACTTTCCATCACATCCTGCTGCTAGAGATGAAGAATTATACAGTATTAGCTTGCCATGGTGGGTGAGTGGATAGCGTGTCGGTCTACTAACCCCAAGATTGCAGGTTCGCCCCTGACCGTGGTAAGTGATTTTTGAAAGGCGGCAAAAATACGATACGCATGTCATACGATGTTGGCATGTCAAAGAACCCATTTGAATTCAGTAGGCCGAGTTCATAATGGCAAAATTAATCTCGGGAGTTTCCGCCAGCACAAAGTTCCTCATTTCTCTACTAGAAAGCGCTATTGTGTTCAAGGAGATTAGATATCTAACATCTAACCTCCTTGACTTTCATAGTCAAGGAACTACGAAATTCGACATGCAAGCTACCCTCTGGGTGTCAAATAGCAAAGCTTGCACCAGGCATCTGAGGCCATACGATATTATTATTATTATTAGTGGTTATAACCTCCATTTCTGTAACTTATAGTAAACTACCTCCTTTTAAGTGAATCTTCAAGCGAAGGAAAATGCTGAGGTCAGTACATCTATAGAAGTAATAGCTGTAAGGATTGAGGACAAATAAGTTATACATGTATTTTTGAATTTTTAGCCATGAGATTATAAGAGGTCCTAGAACCCAACACATGCACGCATCATTGAGTAACAAACAACTAGGCCGCCAATATTAGCACGAGCATAACTTTTGAGAGTCCAGGAATAAATCAATCAACCTTGAGAATATTACACAAGACTTTCTTTAACAAATCACTGCAATTGTTAAAAAAGAAGTTAGAGTAAGTGAAAGGCATACTGTAGAGTATGTATTGCTGCATGTAACAAGAAGAATTATATGTCTGCTGCTGTAAGGAAACTCGTAGTTTGTAACAGAGATAAGGGCCAATAAGGAGATTGGAATAGGTAATAATTGAAAAGCCGATTCTTTGCTGCATAACGGGACTGAAGGTGATCCTGTATTACCAATACAGCATGTGGTATAGACTTCACCTACAAGAGGGCCGAGGGTTCCAACATAGTGAACCTGCATTACCAATAACTTACCCACTGTTAACACAGCATGTGGTGTAGTCTTCACATACAATAGGCCCCAGGGGTGCCAACAGAGTGAACATACATTACCAATAACTTAGCTACTGTTAGCACAGCATGTCGTGTAGACTTCACCTACTATAGGGTCCAGGGTGCCAACAGGATAAACGCGCATTATGAATACAATAGCATCAGCAAATACTCGCTGTAAAAATGATAAATATTTATGAGAGAGGAAATATAAAACGTATGATCACCTGTGTTTGAAGTTCCACTTTAAGTGCCCAGCTTTTATCTTCATATGTATCACCAGACTCATCCATCAGATTATATGAGGGTGATAGGTCAATTGATTCCTAGAAAGCATTATACAAGTATGAGTCAACGTCAAACATACAGACAGAATAACAGTACTAAGTTACGTGTAACAATACAATATTAAACATCCTGGTTAGCCTACTATTTGGTAGCAAGTATTAAGTCACTAAACCATGCTTGTCATGAACATCACTAAGATTGTTATGTTACGCGATATAAATAATAAATACAACTTACAATATTAGGGAAACAGGGTGTCGAGCGATGGCCTTTTTTCAAATTCCCGTATAATTCCCGTATTTCCCGTACGAAAATCCACCAAATTCCCGTATATTTTAGAACCCTCTAAGACTAGAGTTCGCATACCGAATGGCTGAAAAATGAATCTTAAAGCGCGAATAAAAATTGTCTGGCGTAAGTGTAACTGAATTTTTGGAGACACTTCCGCAGCTCACGGGTGATGGCGATATTTAGGCCTAACCCGTAGCGTGAGCAAAGCGCGCTCCCCCGCGCGCGAGTGAACTCTCTCGCAGGTGGGATGGGATGCTACGAACACAAATAAAATACCGTTTACCTGAGGAGAGCTGATATAAATGACTGTTTTACTGAGGAGAAGTGATGTGCGCGAGTGACGCTTGGACTCGCGAGAATCGAGTCTAGCAGTTCCGAGTCTGAACGAGTAACCCGTGCGAAGGACTCGAGTCTCCACGGTGACGTCACGATCCGTACTTACGATATAGGACAGAATGCGGCCAAATTCCCAACACTCGCTAAACTTGCAAACGACTTTTCTACTAGTGATTTACAAGAGAAATCGTTTGCAAAATGCACACTATACTTCATATTATAACGACTAGGTAATGATAAAGAAAGAAATGTAATTTAAAAAATCAAGTAAAAATGTAGACTTTCACGACCGGCGTTGAAATAGGAATCTCTGTTTTTCGGGCTTATAGGTCGTGTTCCAAGGACATTTTGTCGTCCTGACGTTTCGCTGAATACTGCGTTCAGCATGTTCACAGGTTACATAAAGCGAGGTAAAACAAGTAAACAGAAGATATATAAATAGTCAACAACCCACACATAGAGGCTACCATAGCAACGGCGTACCACATAAAAGTAATGCATCAAGGACAGGGCTGCTCGTCTGTTGCATCTTCTCGTCTACGACGGTCAATAAGAGCAGGCTTGAGGGGATTAAGGACTGGAAGCCAAGCTCTGTTCACACGTTCTGCTTCCTCCTTAAAATTGAAGCTGTTAGTATGCTTCAGGATTTCAATGGCCTCCCTTTGTAGCCTGGCATGATAAGACACCGTAGTGGACAGAACTTCGGTGTCTCCATATCTTATATCGTGACCTGCAAGTAGCGAGTGTGCTGCTACAGTGGATTTATCTGTTTGTCCCAGGAGCACGAACGACACAGCCGGCTGGGACAAACAGATAAATCCACTGTAGCAGCACACTCGCTACTTGCAGGTCACGATATAAGATATGGAGACACCGAAGTTCTGTCCATCACGGTGTCTTATCATGCCAGGCTACAAAGGGAGGCCATTGAAATCCTGAAGCATACTAACAGCTTCAATTTTAAGGAGGAAGCAGAACGTGTGAACAGAGCTTGGCTTCCAGTCCTTAATCCCCTCAAGCCTGCTCTTATTGACCGTCGTAGACGAGAAGATGCAACAGACGAGCAGCCCTGTCCTTGATGCATTACTTTTATGTGGTACGCCGTTGCTATGGTAGCCTCTATGTGTGGGTTGTTGACTATTTATATATCTTCTGTTTACTTGTTTTACCTCGCTTTATGTAACCTGTGAACATGCTGAACGCAGTATTCAGCGAAACGTCAGGACGACAAAATGTCCTTGGAACACGACCTATAAGCCCGAAAAACAGAGATTCCTATTTTAAAAAATCAAGTTTAAAAAAACCTCCTCGCCGGGAATCGAACCCCAGCACGCTGCGTGAAAGTTAGCACCGTTAACCACTCAACCAGAGATATCGATAAGACTAATGGCGTTATCAACAGCGATATATACTACTGCTTAGCAAATTATCACGTTGAAGGAAATTTCCTTTACTGTATTGCGTTCTTTCTTTCTGTCATCAGTCCACTTCTTGCCGGTTTCCAATTTTGAATATCCTATTGGCAACTCCAGCTATCTGATATGACATCTAGCGGTAAAAATGAGAAACTTACCAAGTAGGGTACATTTGTCACGTAGTGACAGTTTGTATATGGTTTCTTGTATTGGTAAACAGATCGTGGTAAATTGTTCGTGTCTTTATACATAAGTAATAAGTTTTACTCGTTGATAGAGTGAAAAATGAGTAAAAGCAAAGTGTATTGCTCAGTTTACGGCTGTAAGTCGATGTATAAGAGGGCTGCGGATATACGTTTTCATCACTTTCCAAAAGATGCAAATAGCAATAGCCGAAATGTGATGATACCTAATAATACCTAATTCCTAATAATAATACCTTTCCACCCCGGGAAGGATCTAACACTTGTCGAGGTAGACAGACAGAAGACCTGCGACGTAAAGCCAGCGAAGGTTATTCAGTTTAAAAACAGCTGTTACGATGGGCGCGCTGGTAAGATTGAAGTTACTTGAATAATTAATTAAATAATTAATTATTGGCTGCTTGGTAGGGAGAAGGGATGAGTTTAACTTGTATTAAAACTCAGGGGGCGACAGGAATTGCTTGATTTGGATGGTTAAAAGGTGGGTTTGGTGTTGAATATTTGAATGGTAGCGGAATCACTCATTCTACAGTGCCCATGGGGAGGCAAATTAGGCCTATATGACTCGTAGTGGAATAGTTCGAATATCGAAGAACTTAGCGATTACGAGGTGTAGGCTTGGCGGAAAGGCTGGCGGATCATCAGTTTGACATAAATTCATGATATAAGTCGGAGCTTGGAACAGTGGCGTCTGGTTTGCGTGGATGCTAGTCTCGGAATGATAAAAGTAGCACAGCTTCGGTGTGTTATTTATTTGTTTATGTACCGTATTTCTCTATTTGGATGTCCTCGGCGTTGACTCAGGATCGACATTTTACATTATATTGCGCATAATAGTACCGAAATAATGTCCGAAGTGTAGCCCTGTGTAAATTTGAATCAGCTGATCTACATCAACCATAAAAACTGATGCTTGATAATATGTAAATGACACCAAAACATCCAGTGGAACACACAAATTAAATCACGTGTATCGCACAGTTATACATATATACAATTAAAAATAACACTGTCATAACTTTTAGAGACCACATTTACTGATTATAACCGAAAAATAAAAAGTGTTCCATATCAAACGCGTGTTATTGAGTATTGTAAACCCTAGTTATCCAGACCGACCGCAGCGCCCCAAGTGTTAGTTTGAGTTGCCAATTGTATCACTGTGCATTGATGGGAAACTAATAATACTTGGCCAAGGCGTACCGACATGACTATATATCGTGTAGTTTCCATGTATGGCTCACGGATAACGCTGACAGCGTCCTCGGCCTCGATTCCGGACTCCAGTATCTAAAGTTTTACGGTTCCAGACTCGATTCTTCGCGAGTCTACTCGCAGCCCATCACTACTGAGGAGGGTTGAGAGAGTAGAGAATAGGAGTGTCACATCTTCATATATATTATTTCAGTAGTATGCATCTCTCCTGCGGCGCTCACAAGCGACCGATCGTGACAAATGAGCATTCAAATGAAAGAAGATAGACATTAGCAGCGACTTTTTGCACTATAATTTCATAAATATCTATAATTCCTTTAAAAAAGGACTTAAAAAATTGTACGAAGTGTGCGATTTGCAATCCCCGTTGATGTAGGATAATACGCTCCATACTTGCTGTCCACGGGCCACTGAGACGCATGTTTCATGTCATTAACATTCTGAGGTCTTTCCTTTATCCTGAAATGTTAATAGTGTTCTATAATCATTTGGTTGAAATAAAAACATAACCTTTCTCCTGAAGTGTCTCATTATAAACCTATAGGAGAAAGTGTGGTTTATGAACACGCGAGATTTCTCGCACGGGTCCGCTAGTAATAAATATTTACTGGAAGTGGTTGAATTGTAACATTATAGAGCTTCCACGAGATAAAATGGCATCGAAGCTTATGCATAACGAACTTCCGGTCCGCGAATCTCCATTTGATTTTCATTGGCAGTGAAACGTTCGTTCGTGATTATCTTCGTTATTATTTCGGATTGTGGTTTTGTTTTTAGGCGTTCAACTTATGAAATAATAACTAAAGGGTTGGTCTTTCATGAATATTCCAAAGACAAGTGTCTCCAAAAAGAGTAATTAGTAGAACTTCGCATCAGAGACGACCATAACAAACAGCTTGCCTACAAAGTGTGCGATTTGCACATTTCAAACGGCATTGGTCTAACATATCTTAGACTACAATAATTAAGTTAGTGCAAATTATATATGTTATATGTGAGAATATTATTATAATTTGCTATCCAGTTGTTATATTGGCATATTATGCATTAACGTGACCTGTTTAAATGCTAAATTGTGACGAAAGCCTGCCGTACCGGTAGGCCTAATATTTACTAACAACGCATCGTTTCTTCTTTAATATTTATTTAATCATTATAATTATAATAGCCTATCTATTAACACTTATTTAACCAATAATCATTTTATAATTCTATACATATTCCAGGTATTGCAAGAAAGCGATTTGATAGCACATGCGGCTCTACCTTAAAATCCAGCCATGCCCAGTTTTCATTACCTATGGATGATATTACCGCAAGTTAATAAACCAAACAACTGCCAACATATTTTTTAATGCTTATTTACATCTTCACCCTAGTCTACGTAAAGTACCATACGGTAATCACTGAAAGGGTAGGGGGGTTATGACCCCAATTTCACAAACGAAAGGACCTCATTTTGCATGCATTATGGAACTCGAATCCTAATGGAGGTATGGATTGTCTGCATTTAGAAATATGTTAGTCAATAATTACAACAAGATGCCAGAAAACTAAATACAGAAAGTTGCGTGCCTACTACGGTGTTAAGTTGCTCCGTGAAAAAAATACACTTCGCCAAGATTATTCGTCAGCGTAGCCATTGCGCCAGAAAGCAAATTCTTCTGATTACAAAGAATTTCCAGGGCAATGACGTTCGTAACTTCTTCCAACTTAGGAGTCTCAGCGAACCCTATAGTGTCTAGGCAGGAAATAGCACGGGTCTCTCGTGAGCAAGAGTTGACCACTCTTTGATTTTTTCAGCCATAGGATACGAATGTACAATTTTCGGCAGTTGATGCGAAATTGCAGCATATCCGCGTCTGGAATTTTCTAATATCTTGATCTGTTAGCTTCATTAAGGGCTGCTCTTGCCGAGAAACCCAGGTCTCCTCTGTGAATAACAATGCGGACTGATTCCTGTATGTCATTGTCAGCAACGAGCGCGGCGCGCGTAGCCCCACGCGTCGAGGGTACGGCCGGCGGTCGGCCAGGCAAAGTATTCATTCGACGTTGGCTGCGTTCTCATCCCGCTTAGCGCTCTATCGGTGGCGCAAATTACGGGTGGCAGCGCGGTCTGCAGGCGAAATAGAAGATTGAGCGGGAGGACTCTACCGAGCGTTCGGGGGCTAAGAAGTCGGGCATTATGAGACTATTCAAGATTTCCCGTATCAAGTGCGAATTTCCCGTATAATTCCCGTATTTTTCCCGGGTCACTAAAATTCCCGTATAATTCCCGTATTTCCCGTATCGCTCGACACCCTGGGGAAATCATCAGTTTGAGACGACCAATCTGGCTCACTCTTAATGAGTGGTTGTTGCTCCATATTGTCCAGCAAACTAGAACACACAAAGTGTGCTTAAGGATTATAAGGAGCCATACTTATACCAGTACGCCAAATCATTATCATTATCAAATGTGGTAATTTCAGAACTCAGAATGAGAGTATAACCCTCCGTGTGCACAGTGAGAAGAAGAGGTTAACGATAAAACTTATTCGACCAAGGCGCTCGACTTTATAAGTCAACTCAAGTCAAGCCACGAGTACTAAGAAATGTGACTGTAACTGGATACGATGAGTTTTAGAAAATGCAAGACAATGCTCCCGCCTCGAGTTACAAGAAAGCCACTTCAAACCAAACACAACATATCCCCTTTTGCACCACCATTGAATGGGGGGACTTAAAGGTGTAATAATAGTCTACTTACCAATTTATAAATGAGTCGTGTAGTTTCAAAAACCCCTATCTCCAAGTTTCACGGAAATGGAGATAAAAGCCGTTTGGATTTTTCTGCGGACATGTCTACCGCTGTATACTCTTAGTACGCATCAAAACCCGCTCTAACCGTTCGAAATTCAATGTCAAAGTGGAGGGTTATTTTCATATTCCGCCATCTCCAATGCTTTAAGCTCGGACATAAGTAACATAACCCGCCATCTCCAACTACCAATAGGAAGGCAATACGCGGCCATGTGACAAGCACGCAAAGAGCTCTTGGCGCGACTGTGAAAGGAAGCCGTGTAGATGTCTATTACTAATGGATTCATCTCATAAATGTATTGGGAAGTGTAGCCCTGGCAAGGGTAGGAAAAAGTTACGTAACGAGCAGCAGTGGAAATGCAATGAAGCAAAAATATCAAGGTATGTTCTCTTATAGTAACATTATGTTACTACGTTCTCTTGTCAGCGTAATTGTAGAACTGTATCAGAAACTGCAGTTTTAAAAAAGCTTTAGAAAACATGCACTGTTGCATGAAGTCAGCGTGTGGTGTTGTGCCGGATCGGTCGTTCTCCTCTCACAAAGGAGACCGCAGTTCGAATCTCGGCCAGTGCACATTCGATTCCCTAAAGCCCGTACCATTGTGGGTGGCATTATGCAGCTTCGGATAATTATTACCTTCTATGGTCACGTTGAGAAGGCAACATCCCTTTCTTTCCCGATGCAGGCCATTCATGCAGGCCATTCATAAATAGCTGTGATTTAGTAAGCATACACAATCTCGTAAGTGACAAGGGTGTTTATTACGCAGGTACTCGCCGGCTGGACCTCCTGTCACACCAAAGAGCGGCCATAAATCCAAGGCTTATCAGTGCGGATATATTTTTTTGTTGGATGTGAAGAAGTTTCACTCGGTATTCTACTCTACGTCATCAAAACTGCAGCAGGATGGTTTCATTATCAAGCATGTTTCTTGTATACCAGTGGCGAGACGCAGGCCGGCTAATAATATCAGATCCGGAAAAGCACACACATTCAAGTACACTATTCGGAAACGGGATGGAACGAAGGTGCCAGTTTGCCGAGAAACATTTATGGGAGATCTGATATTGAAGAAGGACAGAATTCAAGGGGTAATAAAGCGTCATTTAGAATCAGGGGGAATGCCTGTGGAGAGAAGAGGGGGAGACAGAAGAAGCAATGCCAATAAATCAAAACGTGTGGCCATCTGTAAATTTATTGAATCGTTTCGTGCTAAAGAGCCCCACTACTGCCGTACCAAATCAGCGGCACGAATGTACCTGCCATGTGACCTAAATATTAAAAAAAACTTTGGAGACAATACAATACCACTGTTGAAACTGAATTGCAAGCAAACCACTCCTTCTTCAGAAATATCTTCAATCGAAGCTACAATATTGGCTTTGGAAGTCCAAAGACTTGATGTTTGTTCAACTTGCTCACAACTAGACGAGGAACTGAAAAATTGCACATCAGAAAGTGCCAAAGATGATTTGCAGACCAAGAAACGAGTCCACAAATTAAAATACTGTGCATTCTATGAATATCTAAGAGAGGAAGATCAGTCTATTCAGACTGTTTCCTTTGATTGTCAGAAAAACATGCTATTGCCCAAGCTAAATGACCAAAGTGCTTACTTCATCAGGCAAATAAATGTGTATAACTTCACCGTAGTTTTTGGAAGCTCTAAGACGTCGCTGACGCCCGAAAATGTGATGATCTATTCGTGGAATGAAGCTGAATTTCGTAGAGGTGCAAATGAAATTGCAAGTTGTTTGTTTCATGCTCTTAACAGTATCGATCTGTCAAAAAAGAAAACCGTGCGTCTATTTGCAGATGGATGCGGTGGACAGAATAAGAACAGTATTCTTGTGGTTATGGTTAGTAAATGGCTTCTATCTGCACCAGTGCATGTGAAAAAAATTGAAATTTACTTTCCTGTAGTTGGTCATTCCTTTTTACCACCCGATAGGGTGTTTGCACGTATAGAGAAAGTTGTGCGAAAAAGAGAGGCTATCCTTAAGCCGGGGGTATACAATGAGATTTTCAGCGGACATGGTAAGCTTTTCCAGCCTGGTTGTGAAGTGTCAATATTTGACTGGAAGACTGCTGTTCGAGATGTTTTCAAACCTGTCGGCTCGTGGCATTTTCAATTCAGTCCTGCGAAAAGATTTTTTCTAAAAAGGAGCAAAAACAACATATTGGTACAAGGAGAAGTTGCTTACCGTAGCACATTTGGCCAGCCAAAGAGTGTGTTAAGGAGCCAAAACCTTTTCCGGACTGGTTCCACGGTTAATTGGAAAAGGTAAGGTTCCTTTAAACAATGCAAACGTGAAGGATGTCTGCAGATTGGTCGAGAAACATTACGGGGCTAAATGGAGGGAGCTTGCAGATCTCCAGTTTTATGTTTCGCTGGAAACGTGTCAGGCTGAACATTGTCAGAGTATGACAGAAGAGCAAGAGGAAGCAGAATACTGTGAACCAAGGGTTGACTCCGTATCCTTGTTATAATAGATTGGAACAATCATAATATTATTATTTTTCAACAGACAAATGCATTGCGTATTCTCAACGAACATTTAAACATTTTATATCATTTCATGTTTGCCATTCGTTTTCCATCTCAGTGTGCTACATAGAACCTAATAAATGAAGTAAAAGTAGTTTCTTTGAACATTAGACAGTACGAGAGTGTTTTCAATATCCTTGTTTACTTCCAAACCCCGCCATGTCCACCTGTGACTTTCAAAACCCCCTATGTTCAAGACAAATATTGCCCTAGCACAAAAATGTACAGATGAAACTGCATAAATATTGTATGTATTATTCAGTATGAGCTAATTTAAATAAACGTAAAGAAAATTTTAAAATAGAATGTAAAATGCAGTCATGGCAGTTTTTTGCCCTTCCTGAAAAATTGGTTTACTTGGAGATAGGGGTGTTTGAAAATACACGACTCAAATACTATCACTGGATAACTTGTATAATTATCGCCATAAAGATGTTTCTAGTTAAACATTTAAACCTGTGTATCGTCGACAATTAAATATTGTAAATTTATCTACACAGGGCACGAGCATGTCCAGGCAGAACTCGGTTGTAAGAATCATATCCATCATTGAATTTTGTCACGTCTGTAAGGAGTGCTTCAAATATCCCTTCATGGAACTCAAAATTCTCAGTTCTTAATATTTTGCCGCGAAATAGGGGAGATTGCTCTACCAAGGGACGTATGTACCAAGGGTCATCTTGTATTCTGGGAACATTGGAGGAGCTAGAAGTTCTTTGTCTTCAATATCCTGTTGGCAGTACTGTAACTTTCCCTCCAATTGGCAGTTACTTGGCAGATCAGTGTGTTTCGTACCTACTTTTGAAATTATTTCACTCTCATAAATGTGAGTTTTTCTTTCTGGATATTACTTAAAAGTATACGTGGAGGTATGTATCTTCTCTCTATAATGTATTTCATAATTTCTCAGAATGTTAAGCTTATGCATGATTCCACATAACCTAAAATAATAATTTTCTTTTTAGTGGCATAAAATGTACCAGGGGACAGTTCGCACTGCTGTACCTTGGGACGTCCCCTGGTATATATCTCAATCTCCATGAATTTTTAGCCTTATGTTACGCATATCTTATTCAAAACATAAGACCTGTGCAACATCTTAATCACTTATGAGTCGCCTACTGTTGGCCTACACATACAGTATGTTTAATAATGGCATGAATGTTACGTGAATTTTTTTTTTTTAAGTGAACGTGTCTTAGATACTTTCGTAAAATACGCTGCTTTTTTCTGCATTATTAATATGACATATTAGGCTACTCTTCCCAGGTCAAAAAATGCCACTCAGCAAAACTGGAATCAAGAGACCAGTTCCAGCGCAAGCAACAATGGAAGCAGCGTTGAATGAAGTGATTGAAAGGCAGTTGTCTCTTCCGGAAGCTGCAGACAAATACAACATTTCGAAATCTGCCATAGCACGCTCAGTGTGTAAGGCACGGATTGACTGTTCCAACAATGCCATATTTTGCTATAAACCTAAAATTGATGTTAAAAGAGCATTTTCATCAAGTGAAGAAAATGATTTAGTCAATATTATTTGAAGGAAGCTGCTTATCTTCACTATGGATTGACAACCTATCAAGTAAGGAAGCTTGGCTATGACTATGCAAAGGCCAATGCGAAAGATGTTCCCCAGTGGGAGGCAAAGAAAATTGCTGGAATCAGCTGGCTCCGTGTGTTTCGGCAACGACATCCTGAGCTGTCATTACGTAAACCTGAAGCTACAAGTTTGGCTCGCTCAACAGCATTTAATAAAACAACATTTGGGGATTTTTTTAATAACTACAGAGGTGTTTTGACGAAAGGAAACTTCCAGCCTCATCAAGTGTGGAATACACATGAAAGTGGATGTTCAACAGTTCATGTACCCCCAAAAATACTTGCAGCAAAAGGTACAAAACAGATTGGAAATATGACCTCTGGTGAGCAAGGGGTAAATGTGACAATCATCGCTGCTGTGAATGGAGTAGGAAATACAATCCCATCTCTGTTTGTGTTTCCAAGAGTTCATTTTAAACAGCACATGTTAAAAGGGGCACCACCTGGTTCGATAGGGGCAGCTAATCCTAGCGGATGGTCAAATGAACCAATTTTCCTTCAATTTATTGAACACTTCATTAGACATGCAAAGCCTACCCCAACCGAACCACACCTTTTGATAATGGATAATCTCAACACCCTCATTTCATTCGATGTTATTCATAAAGCTAAAGAAAATGGACTCTTGCTTCTAACATTACCTCCACATACCAGTCATAAGCTGCAGCCTCTAGACAGGACAGTTTTTGGACCCTTCAAGAGCTATTACCACAGGGCAATGAACGACTGGATGAACACTCCTGGTAATGCAGGAAGACCTGTGACCATATACGATGTTTGTGAAATAGCTGGGAAAGCTTATGAATCTGCATTCACACCCAAAAATATAATAAATGGCTTCGAAGTAACGGGAATTTTTCCAGTCAGTGAGACTGTTTTTGATATACGAAGAAGGAAGTCCGTGGTTTTAACTGATACACCTGTGAAAAACGAAATTGAATGCCAAATGTCCAAGAAATTGAAATCCAAGCCGAATAGTATCCCTACAAAAGGAAGAAAAGGAATGGAGCCAGCAGTTTCCAGACTGTTATTTGAAGAAAAAAAGCGACAGCTGCAGTAATGAAGATGACTTTTTGGTTTCTGACTGTGATACAGATGATGTAAATTTAGAAGATGAAATTCGTGAAGATGAAATGCAAAGTGAACTTGAGGATGTTTCCATTGCAAAAGGAGACTATATTTTGTTTCAGTGCAAGTGTGGAAAAGTTGGCAACATTTTGTTGCAAAGGTGATTGAAAAACATAAGAAGTCAGAAGAGTTTGAAGTTAAATATTTAAAGAAAATGCAGAAAACTGAGCACTTTGTCATGCATGAGGATGCAGAAATCTTCTCTATCCCTTTACAGGATGTGATATGTAAATTGCTAGCACCAACATCTATTGGAGGAACTAGCCGCAGCAAGAATTTTTACGCTTTTCAGTTGAATTTACAACTTATAACATGTGTCAATGAGATTCACTTAAGTGTCCCCTGGTAAAACATGTAGTGTCCCTAGGTACAGTACAAGTATGTTCTAAGGGACAGTGTGCAACGTGTCATAAGTGACTAGATAACTTTTGCACCATACAAGCTAGAGAAAAGTTATGTTCACACTTTGTGTATGAAACAACATTATTAATAAAATAGTAAATACGAAACATGTATTTATGGAAATGTATTTTTTTTTTAAATATTTCTTGAAAAGTGTCCCTAGGTACAGCACTCTCCCCTACATGGAAGACACTAACTCGGTGACGGTATTGCTAGCAACCTCGCCCCGCTCATGATGAATGCAAGACAGTGAAGTAATTCTAGCGCAGTAGCGTAGCCAGGATCGGCCAATGGAGGGGGGGGGGGGGAAGTTAAAGCCCTACGCGCAGATATCCGCAACATTTTATCATTTTAAATGATTATGTCGACTTTATCTGGGGTCTGGCGTTACGTTAGGTTGATGGGACGAAATGTACCGAGAATGCACTGACGTGTGTGACGTCATAGTACTGCTTGAGCCTCCTCCATACCCCGGTGAGCGTGACGTCATCCAGCCAGGTACCTCCTTTGACCTTGGTTTGCACTTGCTAACGGACTTTGAGTTCACGCAGCATTTGTAGCATTTAAACTCATATAAAGACTATTATTTTTTAACCATGCGGATATAGTTTGCATGGCTGTGCGGAAGGCGGATAAGCTGCAGGTAATGTTTGGAGAAAATTTGCGGATAGTTTTTAGAATACAATATCATTAAACCCGGATGTTTATGACATCATACTTTTCCGTTGGCCTATGTTTTTTTTCATGATATGTAAGATAATTAAGCTAATTATGTCATTAAGCATAATTAACACTCCGAACAGGAATGGGATGCGATTCGGGCTGCATAGCAAACATAGCACTGGACACACAAAGTCTAGGGGAGCGACTTTCTCCCCAAATGTCTAAATATGTTGCTTTAGTAAGTTATGCTTTATCGCATTACAAATATCATTTCAATGCCAGGAGATTCGGATAACCTGTTAAAATAAATACGAATAAAGGATCTTTAATAATATTTCGCCTTATAAAGTGTCAGTTAAAATGTGTGCTCGTAAAAGAAAATTTGGCATCTTCTTTCCCGAAAAGTGGCACTTAAACTCTTTGCCCCAATTTCCTAGCCATTTTCTTTATTCCCCTTAGAAAACAGCGATTTGGAACATGGGATACCCCGGTACCCGGAATAATAGCTGCCCGCACTCTAGCTAGCTTGGCAGTCACCCTGAAGGCCCTGGTTCAATTTCCGGCTCTGCCAAAATACATTAAATTCTGACAGGTGCTCCAGCCCCCCTCCCCCAGAAAAAAGCCAATAAAAAATTCAGAAAGTGTTTCTTTGGTAAGAGCATAAATATTTGTCAATTTCGTTGTACCCTAACCTTAACTTATTGGCTATGTTATACACAATATTAAGATTGAAATTAGACTACCTCGTGGTGTAGCGGCTAGTATTCTTGGATGCCGGTCCGAAATCGATTACCGGCTCTGCTAAGAAATTTTAATTCTGTTCTGAGGGCTGGAACGGGGTACACTCAGCCTTGTGAGACAAAACGGACAATTCCACAGTACGATACTTTTGAGAAATATATAATCAATTTGTAAACAAAAAAACAAGAAACCGATTACCTTCCTGCTTAGTAAATATTGATAAATATTTGGATATTTGCCATTCATGCTCCATAGTGTGTTGTGTTGTATCGCCACTAATTGTAGGCTGTATGAACTTAGAATTTTACAATTAACTCTTATCTAAAATAATTATACAATGTATAAGCTCTAAGATATTGATTGATATTTCTGTGTATTTTGCAGTGACAATCCCCTGAGAATACTCACAATTTTCCTGGAAAGTCACCCCCCCCCCCCCCCAAAAAAAATGTAAATACGCCCCTGAATTTGGATCTGAGGGATAGTAATGCAGATCTCAGCCATCCGTGGTTTCCCACTCCTACTCAATGCCAATACTTGGGAGGTACCTTACCGTAAGCCACGGCCGCTTCCTGCCTTAATCCTACCTCAATTACAAGTACATACACTAGTTCGTGCTTCACAGCGTTGAGAAAAATACTCCCAAAATGTTAATTTAAATACAAAATATCAAATTCTGACTTGTATCAACAGTTATAATCAACCAATACCAGTATGCGAATTAGGAGGCTAAAGTTCTACGGTCACCTACAACGAATGAACAGCAACAGGCTTACCAAGAAGATATTTTCCTTCGTTAAAAGTTACAAGACTGGAAGCCTGTGGCTTAATGAAGTACTAAAGGACTTTCATTCGACTGGAATTGCTGACCTTGATGTCGAAGTTCGTTCTAAATTTTGTGCTATGGTAGAGTCTTGGACCCCACCACCTAAAGTCCCTAAATTTCGGAAAGTCTTTTCGCAGGAGAGAAAGGAGAAATTATCAGCAGGGCTCAAGAGATATTGGTAAAGAAAAAGACCATCGAAGAACAACTAGTCATAAGCGCTCCGTAGTGGGCTTAAATCAATAATAATAATAATAATAATAATAATAATATTAATAATAATCTGCAAATTTATAAATTTCCAAAAAACACAAAATAGTTTTTTAAAATACAATTCCAAATACAAAATATTATCTTCCATTCAGACTGTCAAAAATAGCAATAATACAGAATATTACTATTAGAAATATTACTCTCATTATTGACCTGTCCCCTTGAGATGTTCCTCGTCACCTTGTCCCCGATCCAGTAAAATGGGGAATAACATTTAGAGATAATTATTATTATTCTTTCGTTTCATCCTCTTTGGGTACGTTACTCTGTGTGTTGTTCTTTCCTTTGTGCCCGGTATCTCTACACTCTTTATGATCTTTTCTTCTCTTCGTCCGAGATGATGGGTTTGGATTTTAGTGGAACCTTACATTTACGTCTTTAGTTATTTTTAAGCTTTTCGATTGAGAAGTGAATATTCAGTAATTAGGTAGATTTCACTATTGCAATGGCACCATGTTTCGAATCCCGGAAAATGTCTACATAGCTTCGCGTTTCACATCCCCCAGACCCCAAAACCACCGTCAGTTCAAAAGTTTATATATAATTTATGTATCTATATAGATATACTAGCTATTTTACCCGGCGTTGCCCGGGAGGTATATTTACATGTTATAGAAAGATGCATGCCAATATATTACGCAAGGTATATTCACATTGCCCCTAAGTGAGTTTAAAACATAGTTCTCCTGAGCTCTGAAGTTCATCAAGTGCAATATGAATTCACTTTAAATCTAGGCGAAAGGTACTGTGGAGTACAATAAAGTAGTTTCCTTTTTCTTTCTTTCTTAACGACGGATTGTGGGATATCTGCTTCCAGACGCTTGATGAGTGTGTGGGGCTCTTACCCACTAAACCCATGCACCCTTCTCCCACGACGTGTATATCCGCCCCATCGCATTACTTCAGGGCGGCGTCGTTTATGAAGCATCTGATGCTCCTCCTTCCCTCAGTTCTTCTTTACTATTGGCCATAAGCGTCTAGATCGCGCTTCTTTAGGCGCAAAATACTCTCCACATACACTGCAACTTGATCTCAGGATTCCTGCGTCAACAAGTTATTAGCAGTTATACTCCTATGCATATTTGCCTGTAGAATCTGCTTAATTTAGTAGTGTTTTTGACGTTTTCAATAGCTTGACGAAACACGATGCACTCACCTGTGCCAGGAACGTGTCTTCGCTTCAACATTTCTGTGTGTACAAAGCATTCACCGTGGATTTACTTTGCAGCTTACTGCCTTGTGACCAGCTTCTCTGCACTTAAAGCAAAGCTTGCTTCTGTCCACACCTTTGCAGTTACGTGCATGATGCCTACACGATAGACATCGAAAACAGTGAAGCACTAACGTTCTCCTCTGTACTCTACAATAGAGCAATCCTGTTTTAATTTTACCGATATCCAATAATATCCGGGCTTGTCTCTCGTCTATCTCTACAACGGCAAGCTTCTGCCCACTACTGTTCGGGTTTAGTATCGAGACTTTCAGTTCTCCATTAACACTCTCAAGATCCCGTCTTACAGCTTCCTCCAGATCTACAACAGTGGTGACACTGTCCATATGCCTGATTTCTAGAGTAGTGCGAGGAACCAAGGCCTTCATATCCCCGTCCTGTCCGAGAGCATCCCTATGAGATTTGCTGAAAACGTCCCTATTCTCGTTTTCTGTTGCTTTATTCAGTTAGAGAAGAATTGCCCCAGCTGTAGTTTTTCTAATGGATCGAATGCCCACCACACTGTCTTCTGGCTTTACCTTGTACCGGAAATCTTTCAAAACATCAGAAAAGGTCTTCCCATTCAAAGGTTTAATGACCACAACTTCTGGGCGGCTCTTCAATACATTGCGTTTCTGTTTTCCAGACGTCTTTGGACGTTCATTAACGTCTATTCTGACATCAGATACACCTAGCGTGGATGGGACACCTTCAACCCTTTTCTTCTTCCCTTACATTCTCGTCTTACACACAACCCGTATCCATTCCTCCTTGTCTTCTTTTCTATTTGCTTCTAATGACGACATAAGGAACTCAACCTTCTCTGTAACAGGTATATCATTTTGCATTTTCTCCTTGACTCTCTTCCATGATGCCCTGTATCTAGAGCCTCCTTCAGTTTCTTTAGACAGTGCTGAATTTCCAATTTTAGATTCTTTTGCTGAATAGTTAGGATACTCTTCAGCAATGCCCTGGCAATCTCAAGGTGCTCTTCCTCTTTAATCTGATTCTTCGATAACTGTTGACTGATATCGGTAATTAGATACGCTTCGTCACTCCCCCTTATGTTTACATCTGACACGGCCACGCGATTCATTTGTTTCACTGTTTCACCGCCATCATGACCAACTCCTGTCTCACCATTTCTAGATGTTCGGTAAAACTCCGTAGGATCGCATTGAATCTCTGCATCCGGCATCATGCCAGTGAGGGAGTCTACCTGGCCGTGACTGGAATCGTAGCGATTGTATACCTTATCTTATGTCGTACAATCTATGGAGCAAACTTCTAACATAACTCTTAGCCCTGCTTGGTCATGCACTAATCTTAGTATTCGATTATCAGGAAACCAACTAATGTAGCGACCACAAGTACAAGTCAAAAGTACGAATACTTAGACATCACTTATACTCACTTTTAACAGAAATATGATCTTCATTTTCAATGATTCTTCAATTTAACTGCGCGCAGATGTTCACCCAACTTACTGTCATGGAAGACGTAGTAGGGAATGCATCAATAAAAAGAGGCCTGTATATGCAAATTCCTCAAGGACCTAGTCTGACAATTACAGTACTTTCCTGAGAGTCTTCAGTTTTGTGGTAATGGGTGTAATATAGACATCTTGTTCACATTGTTCTCTTTCATTTTTAAATTGTTGCATCTACCTTTTTGAAAGGAAACACTATTTAAATTATTCTATGTTGGGAATATAAGGTCATTATTTTGGAGTCAAATAAACTTACGACTTTTAACCCCACACAAATTGTGTGATTAATGAGAAATGGCTTATTCATGTACATAAGTCAGTGTGTAGGCTACTATAGCTGCATATTTGGGAATAGTGTTTCTGTATTTACATGCCTATTATCTCACATTGGGCGGCTTTGGTGGCGTATTTGGTAGCATGCTGAGCTTCTATGCCCAAGGTCGCGGGTTCAAACCCGGCCGAAGTCATCGGATTTTTGAAGAGCATTAATATCCCTCAGTATGCCTTCCTTCGGAGGGGAAGTAAAGCTGGTGGACCCATGTCATAGTTTTATGTGATGTAAAAGAACCTTCCACTAACTACTTTCGTGTTAAGGTAAATTTTGTAGGTTAAATTTGATCAACACTATTAAGTTCCAACGTTCAGCGTCAGGTTCTGGTTGTGGTGGTATCTATTAGCCAAGTTTGTGGCTAGGTGTCGTTGACGGTAGCATTTGGTAGCAAAAGTAGGAACTACTTAAAACTGACTGTCTGCAGTCCTTACCTGAATTACATATAACACACAATAATAGAGCCATCCCAATTAACACCGGTTATCACCAATAAGGCAGATTCTACACACATCCAAAGTACACGGGGCTGCATGACCACGTTGTCGCAACCAACCTATCTCACCTAGTTAAAGTAAATGCAGCAACGTACAATCCCAGTATAATATCAAATAATATGCATTGATTGAGAACACATTGGGCTTCTTTAGCCCCTAAAGTATTTCGTAAGATAAGATATATATTCTCTAAACCCATACCTTAACGATCTCTAAAATGCTATAATGGAGTTCAAGGTGTTTAGAATTCGTGATAACAACATCATTATACAATATAATTCGACAGTAAGCACTAAAATGGCTAAAACATAGGAAAAATACGTGTGAACGTGCAGAAACGAACTATATAATGTATCGTATTGGAAGTAGTTGTATTTTAATTATCATCCGTACAGTATAATTACGGGCAAGTGAGGTAGACATTTCACCTCTTGAAAACAGTCACCTCCACCACCATGTTTCGCTTTCCTATAAATTGAAAATTTGCCCGTAAGTAGTGGAGTGAGGCGGTTTCTAAGCCACTCCAGAACCCTCCTTGCCCTACTACTAAGCCTCAGCCATGTAAAATATATCTCGAACGCATGGTTCGATTTTGACAAATGAGGTGTCGTTGGACTCGGGTTGACGTCCTCTTTGCTATGGACCACTCGTTATATTTTAGATTTTTTTTTGATTTTTTTCGTTTTCGAAAATGAGGCGATAGTTTGAAAACCAAACATGATATAACGTTGTGCCATGGCTCAAACGAATGGCCTTTATGACCTTTATTTTTTTAATAAAACTTTTTTATTTTTTGTGTTTTTTGAAAACACTCGAATATTGAAATTCCTCTGTTTTGGAAACAAGGAACTCTACAAAAAAATTGTTTGACGTAAATCTATAGTCCCTACCCCCTCTACCCCCAAAATAAATTTCAAGTCTTTAGGACAAAAACCTGACAGTAGTGGGGTGGTGAGAGAGCTGCTTCCAAAAGCAAGTTGTGAGCCCCTGCGACCTTGGAATGGAAGAAGTCATGCTAGGAGGGCGTGCTTGGATTCGTATTTTTTGTCTCGTTGTATTCTTTACGGGAATGTAGGTGTCGAAATGGTGAAAATTTGGAAACATGTTTTTTTGGGGGTAAAACCGTGATTTTAAACTTTTTGCTATATCTCGCGAACCAATCATGCTAGAGGCGTGTACGACGAGTCCAAGGACTCGGGGTGACGTCCTCTTTGCTATGGACCACTCTTTATAATTTTAAAAAACATTTGGAAACTCGATTTTGGGGTAAACACGTGTTTTTTGTGATTTTTGCCGATATTTCACGAACCAATAACGCTAGAGACGTGTACGAGGTGTCCTAGGACTCGGGCTAACGCCCCCTTTCAAATGTGGCAGATATTGTTTTCCAAAAAATAATTCACAAAGGGCCTAACGCCTTACTTGTTGAAAAAATCTTTTCTTTTTCTTTACCTGTTTAAAATGTCCATGAAGCGTGGTGGTTGAGAGAGACGATACTGCTGGGTGTGTGTTTCAACGAACCTATCGCTAACCACAAGGACCATGCTTAATAGATCAATCGCTATTTCGACGGGTCGGTTTATGACAGAGCGAGGGTGCGTTTTTTGACACATTTTACTTTTGGCGTGTAAACGGTGATTAGAACTTGGTTCTATGTTGGTCGAAGCGAGTACAGAAAATAAACTTGCAGACGAGCAGGAGGTGAATGTCATTTGAGCTTATTGGAAGGCGTTGATCTGACTTGACAGCAAGTGCAATGGAAAAATGACAATGACGCTTGAAGGTGAAATAATCTGACCATCGTGGTGGCAGGGAAGAGCGAAAGGCATGTGAACACATGTGAAACCACATGAGGGCTAAACCAGTGACATCCTGTTTGCTTCGTACGTGACAAAATGCAAGTTCATGTGAAATTTGATCTACCGCAGGTGTTTACCTTCGGTGTTAGCTGTCCACGTGCACGATAACTGTTAACAAGTTACATCCTGTTTTGCTTCGTACGTGACAAAATGCAAGTTGACGTGAAATTTGATCTGCCACAGGTGTTCACCTTGGACGTTAGCTGTCCACGTGCCTGATAACAGAATGTTCAAAGCGTGGGAATCGCTGAATCAGTAGAAAGTATGATGCAACTTGTGGGAATGAAGTCACAACCAATAGATAGGCAAGAGCTGCGAACAGCAGTGGTGGGAGGTGAAGGGAGGGAGAGGGGGAGGGGTAATGTAAGAGAGAGCACAGGTGGAAAGAGAAAGAAATATGTGGAGCTGAGGACTGTACACATAGAGCTATAGGTGGTGTACAACATGTGTGAATAAATAAATTAAAAATTGCACAGGTTCACACAACATGTAATTTATTGATCCAAGAATTAAACGTAGAGTTAAACCCTAACCATTTGACATAGAGTTTATTTCCTTTTTGTTTCAACACTTTTTCCACAAGATAATGCTTAGGAAATGCTGTTTTCTGAAGTTCATGGAGATAAAATCTACCTTTTATGGGTTGACGGTTGAGGTCCTCGAGTAAATAGGTGACTGGAGTGTCCAAGTTGACTTGACGAATTCGAAATAGTTCAGTCCCCCACTGTGGCGTGTAGCCCTTATTGAAGGCAGACTTAAATTTGCTCACACGAACAAAATCCCCAATTTTCAGTCGGTGACGTTTAGGATCGGCTGTTTTTATGGGGTTAAACAGTTTATCCAATCGCTGAATATTTTTGGTCACGAGGCGTGGCTTGGTCCCAATCGTTCTATGTTTGGTGTCATTGTAACGTGATACTAGCTCTGCCAACATGTCCAACCAGCGATACGTGCCCTGAGCGGTAAACGCTTTCCACATATGGGTTTTCAATGTTCGGTTGAACTGCTCGACCACACTGGCTTTGAGGTTGCTGTACGTGGTGTAATGGTGAATATCCTTAGATTTGAGAAAACTGGAGAAATCCCTGTTGAAAAATTATTTCCCCTGGTCAGTTTGTAGCAGCTGAGGTTGACGTTTGGAGTGTTGAATAATATGTTGAAAGGCCTTGGTAACTAGTGGACCAGACTTGCGACGCACAGGTTCAACAAAGGCCATTTTGGAATAGACATCAATGACGGTCAACATATAGCGTACACCGTCGTTAACGCTAGCATAGGGTACATTTCAACCAAGTCAGCCTGCCAAAGTTCATCCACACCTCGTGAAATCACCTTGAGTCGCGGATAGTGACGCCTAGCTGGGCGATGCAACTCGTGAGAAATACCCATTTTAATGGGTGAGGGCTTAAACAATAATTTTGGCATTTCGAAGTTCTTGTTCAATTTCTTGAATTTCCCAATCGTGACCGGTATGGCCAGCTTGACATGAGGCATGCAACAACTGCAGCCGCTGGACGAGCTTATTGGGATTGTGCCAGTAGGTAACATCCACAAGGGGTTTTAATGGTTTAAATGTCACTCCCGAAGCGGACGCTTTACGTCGAGTACTTTGACTGGTGGGAAACATTTTTGCAATGATGGTTTTATATTTTTGAGATATATTGGCATTCACTTGTTGAGCGGGATCATACTGTCTTTTGTGGGCATGGGTATCCAATAAAATGGATTTATATTTGTCAAGATCCTCTGGTGTATAATCATGGGAAGAGGGAGTCCGAGAAAAGAGCAGCTTTAACAGTCCTGGAGTTAATTTATAGTTGATATTTTTAATGACAGCTTTAGTACGAGCAAATGTAATGGATGAATCGCCAATTTTAAAACTATCATCCTCATAGCGAACACCATACGTGGTATCTGTGTTTCCAATAAATAGATCGGTGAAATAGGGTTCCAATGTTGATCCATAATATTTTATTAAAATGGTTTTCAGTTGAGCTTTATGTTGAGGAGTGGCCAAGAGTTGTGAAAACGGAGACGCTCTGGAAGGGCAAGGTGTTTCGGCCAAGGATTTCTTTTTTCTCAAAAACTCTGCAAGGGGTGCGGCCTTTTTTGAGGCGTAAACACATGTTCCTCGTCATCCTCAACTTCGCTAACACTAGTCAAATCTTCCTGTTCCTCTTCCTCAGGGTCCTCGTGCAGCGTCTGCGTGGCTTGTGAAACGGTGGGTAGCGTTTCAGATGGCTTGAAAGAGGGTTTCAACATGGCTTTTAGTGGAGGTGCTAAATGTTGCTGAATAAACAAAGCATGATTTGCACGTGATCGTTTCAATTGACGAAACTTTTGGCGAATAGTAATTTTTGCTCTAATAATATTTTTTTCAATTGACTCTCTGCTAACGCCATGGTGTCTTGACAAATGACATGACGGGGAATTATACAAGGCCTTAAATAGCAATAAAATGATCAAACCCTAAGCGATACCGTCCTTGGTTGAGTTCGCTTTGTTTGTCAATCACTAAACAGGCATGACGTTGAGTGTTCCAGCACTTGGCACACAATTCTGTAAACATTTGAAAGCTCATATCCGGATTCACATGTTCATTATAAATGTGACGACTGTTCCTCTCGTCCTGGCGAAATAAAACAATGACACTGGCATTGTCACGGATCAACTGTTTGGACATTTTTGAATACGTTTGTCCAAGATGGAAGCAATCGATATGTTTGTGTCGACCCATGCTGAAATAGCTTTGAATGATGCCTTGACGTTCAGTGGATACATCATCGAAAATCATGAGTGAATCTGGCTTTACCTCATCCGGTGAAATCACATTTTCTTGCATGGAAAATAAAAAATAACCCATATTCTCTTTTTGAAATCCAGACATGACTTGATCCAGAAACACGTAGAGGGGTTGGTAGAGAGATTTTGCAAAAATTAAATATTTTGAAAACGCAGACCATTTGGCGCCGTAATGAGCGTTAGCAAAAGATTAGTCTTTCCACAGCCGGAAGGCCCCACAATGATGCAGCGAATGGAAGATGGAAACAGTGAACCATGGCGTTGTTCACGTGATGTGGGACAGAAATGGGAAACCATGTCCCCCACGGGGAATAACTCTTGCTGCTTAATTATCTTCATTTCAACTAAGGCTTAGACAGGCTAGAAGGCTGTTTATATACAGGACACATAACCTTGTCATAGAAACAGTAGACTGGTACTACAGGTTGACGATGGATGTCTTTGGACGTGCGTTGATGGCCAAAGGTAGGCCTGTCCCCATACATGATCCTAAACAAGAAACAGATCCTGCTAATAAACACTATGTGGATAGGTCAGTAGTGCCACGCACAAAACAGGGAGATTATGACTTTAAGGGAAAGCGGTTAACCCATGTAAAACATACTCAAGTGTCTACAGACGTTACTACGAAAAAGTATGTGGATAACAAAGTGTATGAGTTTTATGACAAAGTGCCCCAGCTTACGGTGAATGGCTATAGCGCTAATCACCATCGGATTATTCACGTGGAAGACCCACAAGACGAATACGATGTTTGTAGCAAGCGTTACATGACCTATGAAATGAAAAGGCTTTATAAATTTATCTCATCTGTATTTTTAGTGTATCTGACAAATGAAAAACCTGTGAATGACAGAAACCATTTACCGCCAGTCCATGATCAGCACTTGACCTATGTGCTTGCTTCGGGTTTAAGCCACTATCGATTACACTATGATGGAACCATTCACATCAAATATGTCATACCTGATGAGAACCATTTACAAATAAAGATAAATGGTCATAGGATGTTGATCCATAACCATGAAATGGTCAATGCATGTAACGAATTATCCTTTCATCTCATGTTGACATGGGATGAAAAGCAAGCGGGAAAAACCATAAACGATTTCCCACTTTATGTGGAATTGGAATATACAGCCATGAAATAACCATCTGACGTTAGTTGTGATTTAAACTTTCTTGTGATAGGTTGTTGGTCATTATCATCATAGTGAAACAAAGGTATGCAGTGAGAAAGACTAAAAAAAGGACTTTGTCCTTGGCAAAGCCTGGGCTTACGACATTCGTGGACAAGCCCTTGCGAAAGAAAAAAAGAAAAAATAATGTAATGACCATAAGGAAAGCCTTTCGAGCAGCACAGAGACATGTTATTCCAAAACGTCGGCGGCAGGGTTCAAACCAAGGGCGAGTGATTCCCGTCAGCAAACGAGCGGGATTATTACCTGCATTATTTGCCGGTCTGGCTGCTCAGGGTTCACTTTTGGGCGGTGCCAGTGCAGTGGCGAAAACCATTAAAGCCGCGCAGCAGGGCAAGCAACAACTCAAAGAAAGTCAGCGACACAATGAAACGATGGAAGCGATTGCCATGGGGGCTAGAAATGCCCATTTAAAGCCAGCCTTTTATCAACAAGGATTTGGAATTTCACCATTTCAAAGTATTAAAAAAAAAATTAACCTCAGCCATAGCAAGACATGCCCTGACGCATCCACAAGTGGAAAGCTATGCTAAACAACTAAAGCTTTCTCATTTTCGAGGTGTGTTTATGCGAAACCAATTACCCCCACGACCCTGGAAACAGGAATGTGCTGTTGTCAATTTGGATGATCACCGAGGACCAGGAACGCATTATGTAGCTTATGTCAAAGAGGGATCCATCGTATGGTACTTTGACAGTTTTGGGAATTTGCCCCCGCCCATGGAACTAGTGACCTATTTTGGAAACAGGATCAAGATATATTATAATATGAAACGTGAGCAAACGTTTAACAGCCAACAGTTTGGACGCTTGTGTTTAATTTTTTTATATAAGACGCAGCATAAGCAAAAACGCCACCAGTATGTCGGCAGAAAGTAAAACGTTTACACTGCATGGACGTGGACCTGAAGTCAGCCTAGACTTTTACCCGCCTATCGAATTGAGTGAAAAACCCTATGGTTTAGGACTTGTTTCTCTTGAAACGTACAATCGAATATACAACATACGAGAATATGTGAACAACAAGTTTTACGATGATGATTCTGTGCTCACCGTGAACTCTGGTGGATACACGATCGATGACATTTATGAACACATTACCGGGTGAGTTAGCCGTGGTGGTTACGGCATGACTGATGGCAGTCGCTCACATCCGGGAGGCGAGGAGGTTCGAATCCCCCCGCCGGCAACCTTGAAGATGGTCTTCTGTGGTTTCCCATCTTCCTTCCAGGCAAATGCCGGGGTTGGTCCATAACTATAGGCCACAGCCGCTACCTTCCAACTCCTCGTCCTTACATTCCAACTTCCCTCCTTCCCTCCCCAACGGTACTTGTAGCTCACCCATTGGGTGTCCGTCTCGAATCAGCTACAAAACTGGCGAGCCGAACATGTCCTCGGACACTCCCGGCACTAAAAGCCATACGCTAAAAAAAAAAAAAAAAAAGAACACATTTTATGTGGTGTTGATCAATGAGCATGGTTTAAAGTCATTTCTCGATGGAACGCACAAGTTTGAACTTGTAGGCAATACCAACACTCATCGCTGCAGTATTTTCTCTACATTCAACATTGACTTTAAAACACACCCCGATTCCATTGGCCCTTTACTAGGATTTAAACCACGTGTGTTGGAGCCCAACAAAAACATGAATCAGACCATGAAGTGAAATTCATTGAGGACCATCATGTGTCGGTGACGTGTAATATTATTAGCCAAGTGTACACCAATCAAGAACCATCGCATTCCCTTTATGACTTTATTGTGACATCGCCCAATGGGTATATTATTCGTGAAAACCCTCCAGTGGTGCTTTTCCATTCTGTGGCTGTCGATAGTATTAGTAATATAACATTAAGACTGATCAATAGAGATCAACAACGCATTGATCTAGATTCTACCACACCAGTGACTTACAAGTTGGTGCTAAAGCCACTATGAAATTTGTATATAAAGCAAAAACACCGTCTAGGAATGGTGTTAGTTGTTTGCCACGTGAATACACGTTAACATCTCAAGACAAGCAGATTTTACAGCATTTCGATTACCACGTCAACCCTCATGATGAATTCTATCCTAGAGATAGCGAACCGCATCGAGGAGCAACCAGGAGTGGTAAGAATTGATCTCCATTCCTATCAAGCTCAAACACCTGGACTCAATAACAATGATGAAATTCAATTTGTTATCAACAACCAAGTTATTTACACCCTACCGCATGAAAGTGTCATTCAGATTGAAGGTCGGCTCACCAAAGCCGATGGCTTTACACCCACCACATCCAAGTTGGCCAACCATGGTTTGGCCTTTCTGTTTTCTGAAGTGCAGTATGTCATTAACGATATCGTGGTGGATAGCACTCGAAATGTGGGCATTTCCACTGTCATGAAACTATACCCCTCTTATAGTGAGGAAGAAGGTAAAACACATTGCATGGCAGGTTGGTGTCCTGACTCGACCAATGACTGGATGGTACACACTGATGGGACCTTTACTGGATATTTACCTCTTAAACTGATTTTAGGCTTTGCCGAAGATCACCAACGCATTGTGGCCAACGCAAGGCGAGTGCTTTATCTAGTGAGAGACAGGAGTGATAATAATGCACTCAAGGGAGCCGACAATGCCCCCATAGATTCAAAAATTCAACTACAACGTTTGCTATGGAAAGTGCCTCATGTGACCCTTGAAGAGAGCAAAAAACTGGACATACTCAAAATGGTAAAGAGAGATATGCCTCTACCCATGGAATTTAGAAGCTGGGCAGTCCATGAGTATCCGTTATTGCCCACCACCAACACACACAGTTGGTCTGTAAAAACAGCTCGCTATACAGAGAGACCTCTCTACCTGATCGTGGGTTTTCAAACGAATCGCAAGTATCAACAAACCAAAGATGCCACGCAATTTGATCACCTGCAATTGAGAAATGCACGCCTTTTCCTCAAAGGAGCTGTGTTTCCCTATGAAGGACTGAATTTGGATTTTTCAAAAAATAAGTTTGGCCCCCTGTACGACTTGTTTTCTAAATTTCGATGGTCGTATTATCAAAAAGAGAATGGCCCCATGCTACTACCCCAAGCGTTTAAGGCAAGAGCGCCACTGATTGTCTTTGACTGTTCTTACCTGGAAGAGTCTGTCAAGCCATCCAATATCGACATTCGACTAGATTTTGAAACGCATGACAATGTACCAGCCAATACGACGGCCTACTGTTTGATTATTCATCACAAACAAGTCAACTATTATCCACTGTCCAACCAAGTGACGAGTGTATAAATAACAGCTCAACCCACGTCAAGCCGCTCAGTCATGTCTTGCTTTAAAGCCTCAAAAGACGTTACATCCATGAATTTAAACTCTGAGGAACAACGTTTCAAGACTTTTGCCACGTGGCCGGTGCCTTTCATAAACCCTCAAGTCTTGGCGGCCGCTGGATTCTTCTATTTAAAAACAAGAGATGAAGTGAAATGTGCCTTTTGTCCCATCATCATAGACCAATGGCAGGAGGGCGATGAACCCAAGCAGGAACATCAGCGCTGGTCACCCACCTGCCCCTACCTGTGCAGAATGGAAGTGGGAAATATACCCTGTCATTCAAGCTATCCCTCACTTGTGTCCCTGGGTAATGAAAAAAAACAAGTTACGATACGTGTGGACCGTATGGTATCCAAGGTGCTTCGGTGAGCAGCTCACCATCAAAAACGCCTAGTTTAGAGACATTGGGACATCATCGGTGTTATGGACGTTACAATCACAAGAGACTATATTGTTGTATCAGTTGGTATCGTCCTTATCCCAAAATGACAAAAGCCTGTAAGACGTGTTATGATAATAAAATGATGTAATTCTTAAATTCTTATTTTTGCATGTTCCCCTGTCCTACACTAACCGTAATTTGAAACTAGCATGGCAGGTAAGCCCATGTCATGATCACACCTTAGTCATTGATCGTCAGTCAGTCGTCAGTTGAACTTGGTCCAGGCAAGCGTCAACATGTTGCACACACTCATTGTGGATTGCCAAGGGTTTAAAATTGGTGACAACAAATTTATATTTAAACAAGTGGCCATTATCGATTGTACCACGTTTTGGATATCGCAAGCTACGCATTTGCTATTTAAACCACCCCATGCTTTTGATTTGTTGTGTGAAAAAGACCGTAAACAAACCCAGTGGATTGAAAATCATAGGCAACTAGACTGGAATCAGGGAACCATTTCCTATAAATATTTGGACATGGTCATGAAAGCACACTTGTCCTCAGCCAATGTGGTATTTGTGAAAGGTAATGAAAAACGTCAATGGTTGCAACCATTTTTGTCGTCTTACTGCCAATGTATCGACCTCATGGAGTTGGGCTGCCCCTCCCTGCAAACGCTCATGGATACTTGTTCCTGTGGCAACATTACCCATACAGCCCTATCACATGCGTGGCATCTCTTTAATTGGTTAACCACTGATCACTTTCGTGATACATTCAGTGTTTAGCTTGGCCCATTTGTCGGTCAAATTTTATTTCTTGTTACCGAGATCCCCGAATGGTAATTATTTCTTTACAAATGTATTAATTGCTTAAACCATATGCATATTCTTGTTATCAATCACTTATTCATAGATATTATAGTTCTCACCTTGAGTGTTCCAGTCGCTCGCTACCTCAAGCGTCCTCACTCCCGACATACAGGGCATCTACTGGTTGATCCACTGTCCGCTGAGTAGTGTCGACTGACGTCACCCTGACTTTCGTTCGACCAATGGCAGGTCTTTGTCCAGTCGGGCGATCTCCAGCTTCGAGATGGTTCCATGATCCCTATTTAAGACGCCACTTGCTGGCGTTCTTCACCACTTCTGATTACTTCAACCTGCTGGTCACCGCTACTGCATCTCATGACACCATCGCTAGTCTCTACGCTACCTAGCAGTTACGTCACGAGATCGGCACCATGACGTATTACTCAATATGGCAAGATTAATTGCCAGCTGTTGTACTCTTCACCTTCACCTTAGATGGGATACTTTGAATCGTCTTTCGAAATACTGCTGGATCATCACTTGGAAGCTATAAATGTCATTCCTTCGCAAGAAAAGAAGAGAGAGTTGACATTTTATCAATGGTGCACATATCTCTAGGCCATGTACGCCTCCTTCTGAAGAAACCGTGAGGACGTTTAAATCAACGTTTGCTAGCGGGATCTTTTAAGGAGCTGGCTCTTCAAAGATAAGTTCAAATTTTATGAAGAGTTTATATCATACCAGTTATTTTAAACTCTTTATCATTTTTATGGTTCTCTCTTTTTATAAAGTGCATCCCTTTTTTATGTTAAGCTCAACTTCTCTCCAATCAAGCAAGCTTGTTTCATTGACCTTTCTTTAATCTGGGTTTCTGTCATCAGGCCCTCACACTTTGCTACATTTATAATTGTTCATTTCTGTGATAAGCACTTAAGTGCAATTTGTTTATTGGTTATAAATGTATTATTAGAAATAAAAATTGTTAATGTATTGCTACCTACATTGGTTTTCTAGTCACGTATTTCATGCCCACTACCCCGCACCGCTTCAGTCTAATTTTCTTGACCACAGTAGTTATTTTGTCCAGGCTTTCGCCTGATGCGTTTCGTTCTCCCGTATGGGGAAGTTTTAGGGCAGAACTTTTTCTCCAACCACCCACGCCTGCTGGGAGTTGTTGAACAAAATTATAACTCAAGATTTACCTGTGAATGACGCCATGGAGATTTCTACAAGCGACGTGTAAACATCTACATCACGTGATACCATGGAGAAAGGCAATGCTACAGACAAAGCCATCGGCAAGTTCTTTGTGTGCAAAAAGAAACTAGACAGTTTTACCAAAGAGGAACTCTTGGCGCTGCCCAAGTCGTTCATTTATTATGTGGCCGCCAACGCGGTCAAAGATATCTGGCAACATGTACCAAAATCATGGACTCAAGACCCTGTGTTGAGTGAATTGCAACCCTGTACGGATTACGATCACCATAAGCAAGTGGCCATGGCAAAAATACCGTCTATGCGTCAGTGTGCGACTTGCCGGCTAGTGAAACTGTATCACGGTCATAAAAGTCCATGTAAAGACTTTGTTGAATCATTCCACGGGTGTTATGGCGAGAAAAATCAACAACAACAACAACAAACACAAACATCGTCCACAGAGGAGGAGGAAGACCAAACCTTTTTACCATCGATGGAAAAGGATATGCCAGACCTGTACTGGCAATGGCGTCATTGACAAAGTGATTCAATACTTACCTTTCGAAATCCATCTTCCAAGTTATCGTTTTTGCGGCCCTGGAACTCGACTCGAAAAACGTTTACCACGTGGTGATGTACCCTTTAATCATTTGGATCAAGCATGCAAGGAACATGACCTTTCTTATCGCCATAGTCATCCTGGTTTAAG
This sequence comes from Meconema thalassinum, assembly GCA_946902985.2. NCBI lineage: Eukaryota > Metazoa > Arthropoda > Insecta > Orthoptera > Tettigoniidae > Meconema > Meconema thalassinum. Next base: position 238,382,833 of record OX336397.1, read on the forward strand.
ACATGTGGCAGATAAATTGTTATTGAAGAAAGCTAAACAACGTTTCAGATCCAGTGATGCCTCAGTGGGTGAAAGGATGGCAGCCCTGATTGTCATGTGTGCTATGAAAGGAAAGTTGATGATGCATGGACATAAACATTGAGGAATTGAGGAGTGAGGAATTGGGATTTGTTTGTATTCTATATTTCTTTTATCAATTCACTATGACTATGAAATAAAAACAAAGGTTTACCAGAGCACGATGTTGTGTTATTTTTAATTTTAAGAAATCGTGATGTTGATGGCTGATTTTTCATTTTACACATTTCACACATGATGAATTCACACACTGTCATTTGCCAATTTGCAATTTACAGTTTTTGAAAACGTTCGTTTCAAGTTTAACGTTTTTGATGATATGGATTTTTCCATTTTGCTGATGACACTTTTTAAACAATGTCCGTTTGAAGTTTTTGAATTTTCATATTTCACACATGGACATATCCAGTTTTTAAAAATGTCCCTTTTAAGTTTTGCGTTTTTGGTGATATGAAAACATAGATTTTCCATTTTGCTGTTTTCACATTTTTCCATTTGATGTATGTCGAAAGTTGAGATTTGACAATGATGTTGATGCAAGTGCTTGACCATGGCAATGCTGCAATGTGTTTATGGGTGTTTGGAGAAACGTCGAGGTCTACAACTACTGCAGGTAAGACTGTTTTTACAAAAATAATGTATTTTGACTGCCACATTTCAATGAAAAAAAAAAAACTATTGAAAACAAAATGAGTATATAAGTGACCATTTACCCCCTCCCCACCCACCCGACCTCACCGTGTTTGCTCTGGTCAACCATACACATCAGCTTTCTCTCTCCACTCATACATTCACACCTGTCTTTGGGAACAAACACAACCACTTTATGTATTCCCAAAAGCACATTCTCGACATGCACACTCATCCCAAAAGAACTTTTTTAGTTTATCATTTACATTACGAAAAATAATTAAATACTAGTTATTAAAGTTGCTAAAAATCTTACTTATTTCATATTTACAAAAAAACACAACATTGTACAGCGTTAAAAAATCACACTATTTACCAATCAAAAAAAATTAAAAAAATAAGGTTGCATAGAACTTTTTTTTAAGAGCAAAAGGTCCAAGTGGGTTGCCACTATTTACAAAATCTACTATTTACAATGACAGAAACCAATATTTACAAAATACTAAATCTACAAGTTACATAAAGCTATGTCCCATAAACGATTAAACAATGAAATCACACCTCCTCCTCCTTGCGATCATAACCCCAAGGCAGGCTGGTGAGCAGATCATCAGCCCACACACGTTTGTTATCCATGGAGGCGAGGGTGCGTTTTCTCTGTTCCACAAGATACAAATGATGGTTGCTGGATTGTATCCTGCACTGTGTATGAGACATAGCTTTGCCAGTGCGTAAAACCGCTAGATAGTCATCAACACGTAGCGATTTTACCACTGTCCTACCTACACCTTTTGCTCTTTTGGCTTCCTTACAGTCGAGTGTGCGGTAAGCATACATTTTCGAAGCCAAACCTACGAATTCCATCATAATGGAATCACCGCATTCATGTTTTAAAACGCCCATTTTCTTCTTGTTTTTTATGGGTAGCTGAAACACGTTGTCAGCGCTATAGCAAGAGGTGTCGAACCAGTCACTATGTTGCCTCATGACGTCATAGGGGTTGCAGTGGCGAATGTGGTAAATGAATGAGCCCGTGTCCATATACAAAAGAGAGACGTCCTCAAAATGGCGTTTCGCAAACTCATAGTGGAATCGATACATGACCGATTTAGAAAAGTCTAAAATGACTTGACCCAAGTAAATGGGTTTATCCATGGTCACGCTGGTCTTACTCATTTCAATAGTAGCCAAATCCTCAACGATAATGTTGATCGATTTGAAATTTGGCTTGGCAATGTACCGCCGGGCACCCCACTGCCCCTCCCAGACATTCACCAATTTAATGTCACGGTATTTGCGGACATTCTCCATAGACTTGCCATAGATGCAGTTGTTCATTAATTTCAAAAAATTAATTTCAAACTGCTGTGTTGCCATTTGTCGGTGCTCTGTGTTGAGTTGCATGTATGGCTCAAGCCATGCTTTTTGAGCAAAAGAAATACCCCTGTGGATTTTCTTCAACACCAAGCCTTGGGCGAGGCAGTGCACCATCATTTGGATATTGAGACAGTATTTTGCTATTTATTGGAACCCTGATATGACAGCGAGACGTATTTGGAAGTTATCGCTTGATTTTATTTTGACTGTAGACTTTGAGCCACAGTTTGCTGCATATGCACTAAGGAGATGGATAGACTACCCCGCCACACTCCTGATCACGTGCACAGGACATGCTCACGAACTTGTCATTGCAACTAGTTGAGTGATATATGAAATGATAATCGATTGGGTTCGATTGTACACCTCGATACAGGTGTGATGCATCTTGGGTAGACTACCAGCTGGTTCTTGGATCAGCAGCTTTTGAGACGACAGACACTTGAGTGGAGCAACTTATGCAGTGAACATGTTATCGTTCGTATAAGGAAGTTCCGTGTATCACGCGGTTATACGAGTGCTTTCTACACGCACCGCGGTTCGAACGAGTGAGCTTAGCCAACACATGGACTTTATTAAAACAGACTTCGATGAGGAATTCTGCTAAGTATTGGTTTGAAATGCAAGAAAGCATTATTATCAACAACATTATGACTGGATTTTCTTGTGAGAAACAAACTATTGGAGTAATGATGTGCTAAACATATCGTTCAGGAATGTAATGCAGTAGCAGAGTTGATCATTTGGAATGACATCCTTTTGAACTCTACAATGAAGAGAAAGAAATGTTGGGAACGTTAGTTCTAATCCAGTGACTTTAAAGTAGCCAAGTATGAAGAAACTACTCCAAAGAAAGGAAGCTACTTTTCTGATAACGTCGAGGGAGCCTTGTGCAAGCAATATGCAGGAACTCCGTTTCGTGGACAGTAGTTTTCGGGTTAGGAGGAAGTTGGTTCGGCGACTTGCAGTTCCAGCCATGATCTTCTCAGGGACGATTGTTCGATTCCTGACAGGAATGTATATTCCTACATTTTCTTCAATTTCAACCAGAACTTCGCCCAAGGTAGCTGGAAAACTTTTCTTCTCTTGTAGACAGTAGAACTTGTCACCTTTAGTTCGATTCTTTTCACCAATATTTTATTAAATTAGTATGAATTTCATTCAAAGGCTAGATCTGATTCTTCTTTATCATTTCTGTCGGAGAATGTAATTTTTGTGTAGTTAACTGTAAACGTGATGCTACTTAGAGCATTACTTTGTTGCTTTTATTTTTAAAATTTTGGAAATAAATCCAAGCATTCAATTTTGTTGGGAAGATATATGCAGCATAATTAGGAACAAGACGACGATATCTTTGTATAAGAATAGCAATTAGGAAGAAGATGGCAACACACTCGTGCTCTTGAAATATTCCAAAATTATTTGAGTGATACTATTCGTTTGGACTTATGACATTCTAGTAGAAATTCTTTCTTTTAGAAATGATAGTGCATTCTCATCGTTATTTTCCATGGTTATGGATTTATGGAAATCGTCCGGCGAAAACAATTGTGAATTGATTGCCAAGGCATTTGCAGCCTACTTTCATATATTTTTTTTATTAAAGATTTTTCTTTAAATGTAATATTTTTGTTCATTCAGTTTTTGCTTGTATTATTTCAATTCGTTTTTGGAAAGACTCTTGGATAGATCATCGTTTGATTTAATGGTTTGCGTGTATCTATTGATCTGATAATAGACTCCTTTCCATGATGTAAGTCTCACGTGTTTTCTTCTGAGTACTTGAGCCATTTTTCGAGTTTGGATAGGCGAAACTGAAACGACTATTTTGATAGTGTCTATTTACAATTTTTCTATCACATATAAGTCATTATGGAAATAAATATATATAAATATATTGGAATTGTGAATCATATTTAACTGTTCACATTGTTATAACAGAATTTATCGTAGACTTTAAAGACGATTATTGTGGAAATGAATAATACAATTTATCTAACAAATTGTTGCTTCTTGTTTAATGAAGTTAGAAAGGAAGTAATATGTGGCATTTCTATATTCGTTCATGATGGGGCATGATATTTTCAGAGCAATTTCTGAAAGGTTTCAAGTTTAATAACGTTTGGGTTTAATTCTTGACAGCTTTGGAAAGCTGATTTGAGGTATTGCAGTTTTGTGCAAACGATTTATTGTGTTAGTGCAGCAAATATTTGACATCATTGGATGGTCAATATTAATGCTGGATATTGTTCTTGTAGTCTTTTGAGAAGACGTTAATGTAGTTATTGCGTTTTAGTAAGAGTGAAATTAGCTTTTGAGCTATCACCTTTTTTGGATTTGATGTTGTAGTTATCGTGATTTGGAATCACGAATGTTTTTCTTATATGCTTGTTTTATGCAAGTAGCCCTACGTTTTTATTCTTGCCTAGTAGGATTAGCCGGAGATAAATTGTCTATATCATGATACCCATATTCAAGTAACACAGATACTTCTGGAACAACTTTAACTAATTCATGCAACATAATACATGTGATATTTCAGTAATTTTAGTAAAAATATACTGCATTCTTTGAAGCTTATAAATAGTTAATGAACTATTTTCACAACATGTAACATAATTCGATTATCTTAATTGATTGTTGAATACATCGAATTAAGGAAATGATAACCATGAAACATACTTGTAAAATTAAATGAAGATAGGCAGCGTTGAAAACAAAATCCTAATTGAGGATGTAACTTGTATATAAAGTGTAAAATATGTATAAATCTTTAAGGGTATAACATCAGTATATAATGTAATATTATATTTTTCTTGTTATTTGTTCAGCGATTGATATGAACAGTAAGATGGGCCCTTACTGTAGGCATTTATTTAAAACTACATTTTTTTCATTATTTGATTTAAAGAAACTTTTCTTTAACTTTGTGTCGAATTGACGGATATTCATCGTTAATCAGTCAATAAATTGAATTTAATTTTAAAGAATCTTAGAACGACTAGTGTTTTATATCAGAAAAGGGGAGTGCGTTAGGAGGACCAGTGGGTGGTTTTCTTTGAGTTTGCTTAAACTTAACGCCCGAGATATTTTTATTTTATTTTAGAGTCTCTTGTTCGAGTTCTTTTGAGCTTTGTTTCATCGTAATTTTATACACCACTGGCATCTTCGTACCGCATTCTTTAATATCGACGTATCCTGATCCCTGGTTGATCCTAGTTGGTAGGTTTTTCAGAGGTCATTTGAGCCGGGAACTTCTAGAATCTACGATCCAGCCTTCCATCGGATTGCAACAGGTAAGACCACGTGGATTACGGGTACATCTATATATGGCGACCCAATCTATGGGGCTATCGAATTGGCATTCTCGATTTCTCCAATGCTAAACCCATGTGTGAGAATCCATTTTTATGAGATTATTGAGTTTAGCAGTTTTCGAACGATGTAGTCGTTAGCAAAATTTTCTTTGGCATTGCTACGATTATACACGTCGAATTCGTTGGGAATTCCCGTTTCTTCAAATCGTGAAGATGAGTTTACTCAATCTACCTGGCATACAGATAGAATTATCGCCATTGCTTAAATTTATTTGTTTTGTGCGTGCCAAGTAAAAAGTAATTTGATTGATTACGACATGACCATAAAAGAGATTTCTAGGAAATTTTTATGGATCAGCGTGGTCAGATGGGACATGACATGGAGACATTTTTCACTCCATGCTTGTCGGCCATTTTGTGTTCGTTACCGGCGATGACTTTTAGATCATCTGTAATATTAGAATCACTTTCTTTAATAATAATATAAATAATTCATCATTTCAATTTTAATTTAAACCGTTTCTAATATAAATCACCGTCGTTGCATTTAAAAATTTAATCGGTATTCTGCCCGAAGGCAGGTCCGAGCCTCCGAAGAGGCTACCCCCAGCCGGAGTTTACGTGCGGTAGGGTGGCCAGGACCTTTCCGCTCCTCCTTATGTTGGCCAACAGCGCGCAGTGCCTAGAGCCGGCATACCATCCAAGTTCCGACTGCGCCCAATGTTGCTTAACTGCGGAGTTCTCATGGGATCCGGTGTTTCAACACGGCTAGGCCGTTGGCCCGTCGTTGCATACCTCCTATTTTCTTATAGACTTAATTTATATAATAAGTTTAGAAGCAAAACAAAATTCAATGCTTGTATTGGTGAAAAGGGTCATTCTAAATGTGTCAATTCTGCTATTTATGTATTGCATTCCTGTGTTTTTTTTATAATTGTATTTACCATGACAGCTGTGTCGATGGAAGACATTGCCAATATGTTTAAGGCAATCCAGGAGAAGATGGGCAGTCACGCTAATGAATTAGCTGAGATAAGGAGTAATTCCCAAGCTAGCTTTGACAATATTAACTCCATTGTTAATAAGAACACTGAATTAGTTCAGGAATGTGTGGGGGACAAGAGTCAAATGCACTTATCTCTCAAATATCTTCAAGACAGTAATCGTAAGATTGCAGCTAACGCTAAAGATATAAAGGAAAAGATAATTGATGTAGAAACAGGCATCGACAGTGTGACAGCCGATGTCAGGCTTGTTCAACTTGACATCAGTAATATTAATGTAGAAGTCAGCCATGTTAGATCTAATGTTGCATCATTAGAAGTAAAAGCCATAAGCACTGAAGGCAAATTAGATATAACTGAAGGCAAATTAGATGCAATGCAGAGTAAAATAAATTCAACAGAAAGTAAAATTGATTCAGCTCAAGTTGATATTACTGCAATGCAAGGTAAAATAGATTCAACTGAAGGCATTGTAACTGGTATACGAGCTAATATTTCTACCATAATGGAGGATGTTAGAAATATTAAATCGGAACTAGATAGTAATCAGAAAGAAAATAAAATTAGTTTAGATGCATTGCAATTGCAGTTTTCTAACGAAGCAAGTTCAACGCAAGAAACTCTAACCAAATTAGAGGGTGATATGGCCCAACTTAAAGAAAAGGTGGAAGATCACAACAAGGTATTGAGAAAAGATATTGAGATCGATCTCAAGGCCATTGTTAACGATCAAGTGACCATCTTAAGGGGGGAAATCACGAAAATAAATGCAGATGTCATTAAAAGCATTAAGTCAGATCTTGAATTAAAAATTAACAGAACAGAATTAAGACTTAACCAAGATATTTCCCAGGCTAGAATAGACACTGATAAACGAATCGATTCAGTTCAGACTATGCAGGTCGAAAGCGTCACTGTTCTTAGGGAGGATTTGGAAACGCAGATTAAAGGCGTAATTTTAAAAGTAGATCAAGTTAAGATAGATCTAAACTCAGAGCGTGAAATGAAAACATCAGAATTAAACGAGATTAGACAAGAGTTTCAAACGTTCAGGTTAATGGATCATATAGATATAAATAAATTAAGAACGGAAATCAGGTCACAATTGGAAACGTTGGGGGAAACCTATAGATTCCGATGGGGAAGGAAAGGTACACCATTTAAGGGACAGGATGGATACCACAACGCCAGCTAGGAACTACTTAGCGAGGTTGAATAAAGCACATGAGACAGAACAGGGACATGTTAGATCAGAGATCCCGAATGAGGCTACGTCAGAGATAAATCCCAGAGATTTTAGGATGTCGACGCCTAATGACAGATCTCATGTCACGATAGTGAGAAATTACGAGGAGAAAATTAAGAAGTTTTCAAATACGGAGGGTTTGACTCCTATAGAATTTATTAGAAATCTACAAGATCACTTTGCGGAACATCATGTTGCAAGGGACAGAGAACTGCGGATTGTTGAGAAGCATCTGGCAGATGCACCCTTAAATTGGTTCCGAGCTTTCCGATATACTTTCGATAACTTCGAGCAGTTTTCGGAAGCATTTATCAAAAGATTCTGGTCGATAGAGATACAACACGCAGTGAGGGCAGAAGTCTACTCAAGGAAATATAGCAGTACTGGACCCACCAGTTACTCTGAATTCTTCACATCTCAGTTAGCCCGTCTTAGATATCTTCAACCCCCATTGAGACAGGAGGAAATTCTGGAGACAATTTCACGCCAGTTACCGGTGGAAGTTAGAAGGAATTTAATTTCATCCGGCGTAGAGGATTTAGCGGCAATGGACGACTTGCTTCGTAGGCTAGACCACACTTCTATTTCACCTGCCATAGTCAAAAGCGGAAGGACGGAAACTAAGGCCGTGAACGCTGTAGTCGTTGATCAAACTCAACAAACAGAAAGGTCAAATAGAACAGGATCTAGATGGGAAGGTCCGATGAGAAACAGTAGGACGTATAGTCGAAGATTTGAAGATAGAAACAACCAACGACCATATGGAAACTACCAACAAAGATACGATCGAGACCCGAATAGACCAAACCATACCGATCGTATTCAAGAAAGGTATAAACCATACGAAAGTAGAAATAGGAACGACAGGTATATGAATGGTAATCAGGAAAGAGAACAATACCAACCTAGGAATAACAGGTATCGAGGTTATCAGAATAATAACCGATACTATGATAATAGGGATAGACAAGGCCAGTATCAGCAACAGAATAGAGGTCAACAAGGGTTTGCCAGATATAAAAACTATAGAGACAAAAACTATTATAACCAGGAAGATAGAGAACAGTCTAGAAAGGACAGGGATAGGCGTGAAGAAAGGAAGGATCGAAGGGACACAGAAAGTGAACCAGAACCTAACACTAGCCATCACACTAGTGATAATGAAAGGGGTTCACAGGAAAAAAAACGCCAATTTTGAAATCCCAGAAGAATTAAACAGCCAGCCGTCTCCATTTGATATAATTATACAGGATGTTTATGAGGTCACGGACGAAGATTTGTTATTCGAAGAAATGGAAGGAATTGTGAGTAAACGTGCTGAATTGCCTATAATTGAAATCTCTGTGGGCAATCAACATTGCAGGTCTCTTATAGACACGGGAGCGGTCATTTCAATCATGTCCGAAGATTGCTTTTTGAAATTAGAAAAGGAACAACAATTTACCACATTGCCAGCTTCATCGATCAAAATGAGAGGACTATTTCAAGATAAATCGATGAAATGCAAATTACAAGTCCAGCTGAAGTTCTGTATAAATGAAAGATGTTTTGAACATATTTTTGTGGTGCTCAAAAATATTAATTTTGAAATAATCCTAGGGATTGATTTTATTACCCGTGCCAGAATTACCATTGACATGGACAGGAGAATTATCAGGTTCCCAGAGAAAACTATTAGGAAGATAGTACATGAAAATATTGATTCCAATGAGGATGTGGAAAATTTGATCAGGGAAGAAGTTTTAGAAAATATAATCAATCAGGCCGAACAAAAAAGAGAGCATTATGCACTTTACGTCGAGGGATTTACAGAAAGTACTTCATGAAAGTGGAATAAAACGCAAAATTCTGTTCATTGATAAATACCTAGAATGGTGTAATAAAAGTATTCGCACACTTTTATTAGCTAGGTTGGGAGGAGGATGAGACAGTATTTTGCTATTTATTGGAACCCTGATATGACAGCGAGACGTATTTGGAAGTTATCGCTTGACATTATTTTGACTGTAGACTTTGAGCCACAGTTTGCTGCATATGCACTAAGGAGATGGATAGACTACCCCGCCACACTCCTGATCACGTGCACAGGACATGCTCACGAACTTGTCATTGCAACTAGTTGAGTGATATATGAAATGATAATCGATTGGGTTCGATTGTACACCTCGATACAGGTGTGATGCATCTTGGGTAGACTACCAGCTGGTTCTTGGATCAGCAGCTTTTGAGACGACAGACACTTGAGTGGAGCAACTTATGCAGTGAACATGTTATCGTTCGTATAAGGAAGTTCCGTGTATCACGCGGTTATACGAGTGCTTTCTACACGCACCGCGGTTCGAACGAGTGAGCTTAGCCAACACATGGACTTTATTAAAACAGACTTCGATGAGGAATTCTGCTAAGTATTGGTTTGAAATGCAAGAAAGCATTATTATCAACAACATTATGACTGGATTTTCTTGTGAGAAACAAACTATTGGAGTAATGATGTGCTAAATATATCGTTCAGGAATGTAATGCAGTAGCAGAGTTGATCATTTGGAATGACATCCTTTTGAACTCTACAATGAAGAGAAAGAAATGTTGGGAACGTTAGTTCTAATCCAGTGACTTTAAAGTAGCCAGGTATGAAGAAACTACTCCAAAGAAAGGAAGCTACTTTTCTGATAACGTCGAGGGAGCCTTGTGCAAGCAATATGCAGGAACTCCGTTTCGTGGACAGTAGTTTTCGGGTTAGGAGGAAGTTGGTTCGGCGACTTGCAGTTCCAGCCATGATCTTCTCAGGGACGATGGTTCGATTCCTGACAGGAATGTATATTCCTACATTTTCTTCAATTTCAACCAGAACTTCGCCCAAGGTAGCTGGAAAACTTTTCTTCTCTTGTAGACAGTAGAACTTGTCACCTTTAGTTCGATTCTTTTCACCAATATTTTATTAAATTAGTATGAATTTCATTCAAAGGCTAGATCTGATTCTTCTTTATCATTTCTGTCGGAGAATGTAATTTTTGTGTAGTTAACTGTAAACGTGATGCTACTTAGAGCATTACTTTGTTGCTTTTATTTTTAAAATTTTGGAAATAAATCCAAGCATTCAATTTTGTTGGGAAGATATATGCAGCATAATTAGGAACAAGACGACGATATCTTTGTATAAGAATAGCAATTAGGAAGAAGATGGCGACACACTCGTGCTCTTGAAGTATTCCAAAATTATTTGAGTGATACTATTCGTTTGGACTTATGACATTCTAGTAGAAATTCTTTCTTTTAGAAATGATAGTGCATTCTCATCGTTATTTTCCATGGTTATGGATTTATGGAAATCGTCCGGCGAAAACAATTGTGAATTGATTGCCAAGGCATTTGCAGCCTACTTTCATATATTTTTTTTTATTAAAGATTTTTCTTTAAATGTAATATTTTTGTTCATTCAGTTTTTGCTTGTATTATTTCAATTCGTTTTTGGAAAGACTCTTGGATAGATCATCGTTTGATTTAATGGTTTGCGTGTATCTATTGATCTGATAATAGACTCCTTTCCATGATGTAAGTCTCACGTGTTTTCTTCTGAGTACTTGAGCCATTTTTCGAGTTTGGATAGGCGAAACTGAAACGACTATTTTGATAGTGTCTATTTACAATTTTTCTATCACATATAAGTCATTATGGAAATAAATATATATATAAATATATTGGAATTGTGAATCATATTTAACTGTTCACATTGTTATAACAGAATTTATCGTAGACTTTAAAGACGATTATTGTGGAAATGAATAATACAATTTATCTAACAAATTGTTGCTTCTTGTTTAATGAAGTTAGAAAGGAAGTAATATGTGGCATTTCTATATTCGTTCATGATGGGGCATGATATTTTCAGAGCAATTTCTGAAAGGTTTCAAGTTTAATAACGTTTGGGTTTAATTCTTGACAGCTTTGGAAAGCTGATTTGAGGTATTGCAGTTTTGTGCATACGATTTATTGTGTTAGGGAAGCAAATATTTGACATCATTGGATGGTCAATATTAATGCTGGATATTGTTCTTGTAGTCTTTTGAGAAGACGTTAACGTAGTTATTGCGTTTTAGTAAGAGTGAAATTAGCTTTTGAGCTATCACCTTTTTTGGATTTGATGTTGTAGTTATCGTGATTTGGAATCACGAATGTTTTTCTTATATGCTTGTTTTATGCAAGTAGCCCTACGTTTTTATTCTTGCCTAGTAGGATTAGCCGGAGATAAATTGTCTATATCATGATACCCATATTCAAGTAACACAGATACTTCTGGAACAACTTTAACTAATTCATGCAACATAATACATGTGATATTTCAGTAATTTTAGTAAAAATATACTGCATTCTTTGAAGCTTATAAATAGTTAATGAATTATTTTCACAACATGTAACATAATTCGATTATCTTAATTGATTGTTGAATACATCGAATTAAGGAAATGATAACCATGAAACATACTTGTAAAATTAAATGAAGATAGGCAGCGTTGAAAACAAAATCCTAATTGAAGATGTAACTTGTATATAAAGTGTAAAATATGTATAAATCTTTAAGGGTATAACATCAGTATATAATGTAATATTATATTTTTCTTGTTATTTGTTCAGCGATTGATATGAACAGTAAGATGGGGCCTTACTGTAGGCATTTATTTAAAACTACATTTTTAGCCTATTTTCAATTTTGAAAAAATAGGCTTATGAGATCACCTTTTGTCCGTGTGTGTGTGCGTGTGTGTGTGTGTGTGTGATTCGTGTGTGTGTCCCCCCCTAATAAAATCTAAACGGCAGGAGCGATTTCAATGAAACTCGGAAAGTTCATAGCACTATTCCCGGTGACCTCGACCGTGCCCTTCAAATTTTGTTACGACTCACCAATCCAACATGGCGGCTGTGCGAAATATTTCACCAGCATTCAATATCTCCGAAACTATTACCGATATTACCCTGACATTTTCTATGGTGATAAAGGGAACTACTATAAGTTCACTTATGTGACTTTTGAAAACCTGGTAACTACAAAACGAACATGGTGGCCAAGCGAATTTGCGACTTATAAATAGACGTTTCTCGCGATTTGACCAACCAAACGCAATGAAACTTGGTACAGTATATGTTTATATACATTGTAATGCACCGACATCTATTTTCGTTCAATTGTTTACATAATCACAAGATGGCGGATGTGCGAAATATTCTATATCTCTGAAACTATTAGCGGTATCTCCCTAAAATTTTGTACTGAGATAAAAGGCACTACTGAAGTCCATCTATAAGATTTTCAAAAACCGGTTAACTACAAAACGAACATGGCGGCCAAGCGAATTTGAACATTTTAAATAGACCTTTCTCGCGATTTAATGTTCCAAGCGCACTGAAACCTGGTACAGGAAATATTTATATACATTGTAATCCACTGGTATCTAATTTAGTTCAATTGTTTACATAACCTCAAGATGGCGGCAGTGCGAATTTTAAAATTACGTTTTTATTTCTTGTGATGTAGTCATGCGATCGAAGTGAAAGTTTGAATAATGAACCTACGCTATAATTTTCCTTTAATGGTACATGACTCTATGGCCTATACATTTAACAATCCAACATGGCGACCATCCGAAATATTTAGACGATACTGAATATCTACGAATCTATTTTAGCAATCAAACTGCATTTTTTAAAGGGGCTATGAACTTAAGTTCACCTATAGGACTTTAAATAACCTGGTGATCACAAATCCAACATGGCGGTGACGCGCATTATAAATATTCACATGGACGTTTCTCGCAATTTAACCATCCGCGTGCAGTGAAACTTGGAACAGTAAGTCTTTATCCGAATGTTAATCCACTGGCATCTAATTTATTTCAATTGTTTCCATAACCTCAAGATGGCAGCTGTGAAAAATTTTTAAATCTCCTTGTTTTTTCTTGTGTCCTATTTATGCGATTGAAGTTTGAATACTACAAGTTCACAATATTCTGCATGTAACAGTACATAACTCTAGGACCTACATATATAAAATCCTACATGGCGACCATCCGAAATATTTAGTCGGTTCTCAATATCTACGAACCTATTACAGCAATCAAACTGAAATTGTGTATGTTAAATAGTGGCAATTAACATAAGTAGGATATATGAAAATAGGCTGTATAGTTCTTCACGGAACTACTTGTTTTCATTATTTGATTTAAAGAAACTTTTCTTTAACTTTGTGTCGAATTGACGGATATTCATCGTTAATCAGTCAATAAATTGAATTTAATTTTAAAGAATCTTAGAACGACTAGTGTTTTATATCAGAAAAGGGGAGTGCGTTAGGAGGACCAGTGGGTGGTTTTCTTTGAGTTTGCTTAAACTTAACGCCCGAGATATTTTTATTTTATTTTAGAGTCTCTTGTTCGAGTTCTTTTGAGCTTTGTTTCATCGTAATTTTATACACCACTGGCATCTTCGTACCGCATTCTTTAATATCGACGTATCCTGATCCCTGGTTGATCCTAGTTGGTAGGTTTTTCAGAGGTCATTTGAGCCGGGAACTTCTAGAATCTACGATCCAGCCTTCCATCGGATTGCAACAGGTAAGACCACGTGGATTACGGGTACACATACCGATTTTTGTTGTAAAGTGTGCCCATGAGTTTTTCAATTTTCTCTTTACTATAAGGGGGAACCATTTGCTCAAGGCAGAATGGGAAATCGGCATGTTCATCATACAAAGATGAGGGATATTCAATATCCACTTCTAGCACATATCCACGGCCTGTTTCTTGGCTAGCCTTGATCACATCAAATTCTAACACTTGTTTCTCTGTCAGCCAAGCAAACTTCCCATAGGGCAAAGGCTGACTCATGGCGTAACCGTACAAATTATACACGTCATAGTACATTAAGTACGATTCTGGTTTGTCTGGTGAATAATCAGGCATGTAGACATTGTTCGCTTCGGCATGGCGCTGGTTAAGTGACACAAAACCGCCACGAATGCCCTTTTCAAAAAATAGAACCATGTCTACGTCAGTGAGTAAATCCAATTCCACTTGAGTGTATTTTAAAGCGGCATCAAACGAGAGTCCAGGACTCGTATAATAGTGAGCCGGGTCAAGACCGTAAATGTGTTGACACAAGTTACGGAATTTTTCAAACACATCAGTGAGCAGCAATACATCCAGTTTTAGGTAATGCAAAGCATATTCACTTATCGTGTTCACGCCAAACACTCGCCAAACTTGACATGCATGTGCATAGTCTTCATCGGAAACAGTACTGCGTGTTAGTTTCGAGTAAAATTTCTCTTGTGGTGGGAGTTTTCTTTGCTTTAACACGTCCCAGCTGTTGCAGAAATCATACGGGAATATACCTTTCCGAATGCACAATTGAAATTGCTCAGGATCATTAAAATGCATTCTAGTATTTTTAATTCCTCCTCATTCAAGCCATTCACAAGGCTGTCTAGCGAGGATGCCATAAACTTAAAGGAATCCAAAAATCTAATGCTAAAGTCGCTCAACCTCCATGTCAGGGCGGTAAAACGCTCATGGTTTTGGGGAATAATGGTAAACGAGCCCTTGTTGACATGACCCAATTCACGAATCAAAAACTGAATGTCATAATTTGCCAGATTGTGGAAAAAGACACTGATGAAACGAGGAGCTGGAAAGTTCAAGTTGCATTTACTATGCGCTGCTCCACGAAACTCCCCCCGTAAAGTGCGAGTGATCACGAACGGTGTCTTCAGCACTGATCAGTGGCTTTTCGCAAATATGGCATGTCGTGGCATGCTCATACTGCTGCTGCTGTTCTGGAGATAGGCTCATGGGTACTGGGTGGTCCAGTAATTCCAGTACATGGTCGGCCAACTTGACAAGTTCATCCAAGAAACATTTGGCACAATCTGGCCCCTCGCGGTATTTGTAAACGGATTGCGTGGGGTCATAGGCACACACCACATTAAATCCTATGGCAAAGGGTTCATGTTTTTGAATGGGTGTGGTTGAGTTCATGGAGGGATCTGGTTCACATCCCGCCATGGGTGTGGTGAGTGCTTCGAAATCTGCATATACCACATAGGGAACAGTGTCATGCTTATGAATGTCCTTAAACTTTAACAAAGCCTTGTCCCCCTGTGGCAATATCAATCTCACCGCTTCCTGTGAAACGCAATCTACCCTATGACGTTCCAAAAGCATAGGGGTTTTAAAATATTGCAAGCAACGGTCACAAATATGTTTTGGACGCTTGTCCTTTGACATTTGACTGCTTAGCAATCTACTTAAGCTTTTAATTAGACAATAGTGATTCACCTCTCCTACGGATAAATATAAAAGATGAATGTGATGTCGTTTCGGTTCTTTTGTGGCATAAAGAGGACCCACAATCTCATCACCATTAAGGCCATACACCATGAACGAAAAGTCCTGGTTATCTTGTTCAAACCTATGGATCTCGATTAAGTCCATAGGGAACGATACTCTAGTTAAATTTAACGTTTGTTTCAATTCGACAAACTTGGCCTTGTACATTCCTGGTCTGTAACAATGCTGTTGTACTGGCTGCAAATACGCAGCCACAGACCACAGAACTTAATCATTGTCATGGTTCTCAATATTTACCACTGCCTATTTCGAAGCTATTGCTGGTGGTGTTTTAATATAGCTAGACCCAGCATTCAACGGGTTGAAATGACAAATGTTGATTTGTAGATGGTGAATTTTGTCTAAGGCGAGGCCACTCGGTCCTTGTTGCAGTTTATCAAATTTTGATAGCAAGGCATTCACCACATGGCTTTGATACCACTCGTTCAGATTATCGGCTATCAAAAGCTCTTGCATTTTACTGCAAATATAGGTCCTTTTTTATATACGAAATCGCACACCAGTTCTGTATTCACCTTTAAACCTGTATGCAACCTTTGCGCTGTACAAATTTCATTTTTGAAAATTTCAAAACAAGATTCTAAAAATTCTTTGGGAATCAAACTTTTTCTTACATTGACCACGCAGCCAGAGCACACACGCGATTTGAAACAAGACTCAAGAGGCTCCCAAGTTAACGTATCCGCAGCAGTAAAATACATTATTTTGAAAGAACACTCTCACCTGAGTTTTCAGCTGTAGACTGCTGGACAATGGCCTCAAACACACGCGTTCCTGGTTATCAACAGAGGTCAAGCGTTTTTCAACACTCTAAAAAGAAATAAAATAATCCACCATAAGTATATCCATTCCATATAGTTTATGCATTTCATAAACAAAACAAAATCAAACAGGTTATATATATAAAAAAACAAATCTCACCTTGATGTGTAATGCTTTGCTATATTCCCGTCTAGTGGGCTAGTGTGGAAATGGTTTCCTTTTCTAGCTGTCTGTCTTTCTCTCTTTCTTTAATATCGTTCTCACACAAACTCACACAACAGGTAGGCTATACCGGTTATCTGCAAACAAATAAATAAACATTTATTTATAACTTTAACAATCATTATATAATTGCATGTAAATATATAAATCAATAAATATATATATAAATGAATAAATATATACCTACCCCACAACAAGGTTAAACAAGATCAGGGGTTTCATGCAACGCAGTGTGTTCAAAGGTAGTCACCTAAGTGAGAGTGGAAATGATAACGACATGTCTTTATACATGTTACGTTGCATGTATAATCTTTTTTTTCCCACGCTTTGAACATTCTGTTATCAGGCACGCGGACAGCTAACGTCCAAGGTGAACACCTGTGGCAGATCAAATTTCACGTCAACTTGCATTTTGTTACGTACGAAGCAAAACAGGATGTAACTTGTTAACAGTTATCGTGCACGTGGACAGCTAACACCCAAGGCGAACACCTGTGGTAGATCAAATATCACATGAACTTGCATTTTGTCACGTACGAAGCAAACAGGATGTCACTGGTTTAGCCCTCATGTGGTTTCACATGTGTTCACATGCCTTTCGCTCTTCCCTGCCACCACGATGGTCAGATTATTTCACCTTCAAGCGTCATTGTCATTTTTCCATTGCACTTGTTGTCAAGTCAGATCAACGCCTTCCAATAAGCTCAAATGACATTCACCTCCTGCTCGTCTGCAAGTTTATTTTCTGTACTCGCTTCGACCAACATAGAACCAAGTTCTCATCACCGTTTACACGCCAAAGGTAAAATGTGTCAAAAAACGCACCCTCGCTCTGTCATAAACCGACCCGTCGAAATAGCGATTGATCTATTAAGCATGGTCCTTGTGGTTAGCGACAGGTTCGTTGAAACACACACCCAGCAGTATCGTCTCTCTCAACCACCACGCTTCATGGACATTATAAACAGGTAAAGGAAAAGAAAAGGTTTTTTCAACATGTAAGGCGTTAGGCCCTTTGTGAATTATTTTTTGTAAAACAATATCTGCCACATTTGAAAGGGGGCGTTAGCCCGAGTCTTAGGACACCTCGTACACGTCTCTAGCGTTATTGGTTCGTGAAATATCGGCAAAAATCACAAAAAACACGTGTTTACCCCAAAATCGAGTTTCCAGAAGTTTTTTAAAATTATAAAGAGTAGTTCATAGCAAAGAGGACGTCACCCCGAGTCTTTGGACCCGTCGTACACGCCTCTAGTATGATTGGTTCGCGAGATATAGCAAAAAGTTTAGAATGACGGTTTTACCCCCAAAAAACATGTTTCCATATTTTCACCCTTTCGACACCTACATTCCCGTAAAGAGCACAACGAGACGAGAAATACGAATCCAAGCACGCCCTCCTAGCATGACTCCTTCCATTCCAAGGTCGCAGGGGCTCACAACTTGCTTTAGGAAGCAGCTCTCTCACTACCCCACTACTGTCAGGTTTTTGTCCTAAAGACTTGAAATTTATTTTGGAGGTAGAGGGGGTAGGGACCATTGATTTACGTCAAACAATTTTTTTTGTAGAGTTCGTAGTTTCCAAAATATAGGAATTTCAAAATTCGAGTGTTTTCAAAAAAACATAAAAAATAAAAAAGTTTTATTTAAAAAAATAAAGGTCGTAAAGGCCATTCGTTTGAGCCATGGCACAACGTTATATCATGTTTGGTTTTCAAACTATCGCCTATTTTCGAAAACCAAAAAATCAAAAATATAACGAGTGATCCATAGCAAAGAGGACGTCAACCCGAGTCCAACGACACCTCATTTGTCAAAATCGGACCATGCGTTCGAGATATATTTAACATGGCTGAGGCTTAGTAGTGGGGCAAGGAGGGTTCTGGAGAGGCTTAGAAACCGCCTCACTCCACTACTCCCGTAAGTATGTGTCTGAATTAATATCATATTCTTTATGCTTATTGAATAACGAAAGAACTCACTTAATACCATGTTTTCGGGTATTTTCAATCTCGATATTAAGCCCGTGGTTTCCCACTTCTACTCGAAGCAAATACCGGGATAGTTCCTAACTGAAGGCCACAGCAACCTCCTTTCCAATCATCTTTTAAATTACAAATACCCCTAAGTGAGTGTAGATCATAGTCCTCTTCGACTCTGATGTTACTCAAATGCAATATTAATTTGCCGTAAACCTAGTCGAAAAGTACTGTGAAGTACAATTACGTAGCGGAACATGGAACAATAGTAAAACGCATGTATATGCACAATTCCTCGAGAACTCTGTCTCCCAATTACTTTCCTGATAGTGTTTATTTTGTTTGCCGTGGTTTCCCACTTCTACTCGAAGCAAATACCGGGATAGTTCCTAATTGAAGGTTACAGCAACCTCCTTTCCAATCCTCTTTTAAATTACAAATATATATACTACTACAGCCATTACAGTAACGCAGGTCATCAGGAACATTTCATACACACTCACGTTGATGGGGCTACTTTACCATGATGTCGCAAAGCCTTGAAACCAATCAACAACAACAGAATCATTTAAGTTAATTTCATCTTAATACTATGTTTCTTGATGATATCTCCAGCCATTGTAACGTTACCCTGCACGCAGGGTTAGTCAACGTATTTCTTTATTAATTTTATTTCCCTTAATCGACCCCTGTTAATACAATTTAAAAAAACGTATTCAGATTTTTAAGGCGTTCAGAAACCTAATGTTCTTATCGTGGTTTGGATAGAAAACGGAGGCCCATGGCCTGGTGTTTACGTCTTGACTGTAGTCATGGAGAAAAAGGAGTAGCATGGCCCCTTACAGAGACAGATGGAAACCTGGTGATCACTTCTTGAGGTAGTGTTGCCGTTTAGAAAATCGAGTGGCATGGCCTCTTACCGAGATAGATGGATACTTGGTGGACCCGTCTTGTGCTGCTGTTGCCATAGAGATGGACGGCCTTGCCGTTCCTTCATAAGTTAATTTTCTGACTTTATTGGCCTCTGATTGAGTGCAAAAAGGCCGATAACAGAAGAATGAGAAAGACTATCGAAAATTCATGTAGGCAGCCGTTCCTTCTGGGTTCTAAACTATGTGTATGGAAAATTAGGTTGATATTGGTGAAACGGTGTAGATTTGTATACGAAACAAATCCACATACATACATACATTCATACAGACTTTCACTTTTATATATAAGAAGATATATGAATATAAGGTTATAAGAAACAAAGTGTCACTGACTCATCATCGCCCAGCCAAAGCTATTAAAGTTAGAAACATGAAATTTTGGGGATATGTTCGTTGGAAGTCGAAAACGCTCACTAAGGAAATATTTTTGGATAGTCAGGTTCTAAAGGGGTGTTACGGGGATAGACCTGCATTTCATCGAATAACAATATCTCCCGTTTGGTTTCATTGGGGGATATGATACTCGGCATATAAACTCAACATTAAAAATAAGAAGAGATGTGTCTGAGGGTTTTTCGATGTGGTGTATATTATAAGGTGAAAGGGGTGAAGAGTGGGGGTTGAAGTATTCCTAACGGAATGTGTATCTCTTAAACGACATAGGCGAGGAGTTTGAAACTCAGCGTAAACAATCAGCTTAAAATGTAAGTAAATAAGTGTTCGACCGTTTTTTCATAATTCAATTTAAGGGGCCCATCGGGAGTGGTGAAATTCTGGGGGGGGGGGGGGTAAGAGGAAAGAAAGTGTCCTAACTGATTGACTGACTCACTCACTCATGAAAATCAGGTGGAAAAAGGCTTAAAAATAAGTAAATAGGTGTTCGACCCTTTATATCAGAAATCCTATTTAAGGGGTTCATGGGGGAGGGGTGAGATTCTTGAAAATAAATGAAAGAAAATATCCTGACTGACTCACTCATCGCCCAGCCAAAATTATTGAAGTTAGAAACATGGCATTCTGGGGATATGTTCGTTGTATGTCAAAACCATCCACTAAGGAAGGATTTTCGTATATTCAGGTTCTAAAGGGGGCTTAAGGGGGTTAAACCTGCATTTCATTGAATAACAATATCTCATGAGTGGTTTCATTTGTGGATGTGATACTCGGCATATAAACTAAGCATTAAAAATAAGCAGACATGTGTCTAAGGGTTTTTCGATGTGGTGTATATTATAAGGTGAAGGGGGTGAAAAGTGGGGGTTGAAGGAATCCTAACGGAGCGTGTATCTCTTAAACGACATAGGTGAGAAGTTGGAAACTCTGCGGAAAAAATCAGCTGAAGTAAATAGGTGTTCGACCATTTTTTTTTCATAAATTCAATTATGGGGCCAATGGGGTGGGGTGAAATTCTGGGAGAAAAA